>CM076943.1:35088662-36338662 GCA_039566865.1 Aurelia coerulea
TTTTGGAGATATAACGCAATAGCTGTAAGCATCTAGTTTCTAGAAATGTTGCCTGTTTTGCTGTAGCCTTTGCCGGCTTCCCACAATTTTCAAAGGCAATTTTTCCTCGAGAGCCATGACTATTTAATCTGCGTTAACTTTACGTGCTTCCTTTTACAAACTTATCTGCTTTTTAGTCAGAAAACAAACGTTAACCTTGGTTGAATGTATCACTTTCGAACTAAATCTGATGTTTTCAGAAATGAAAGTATTTTAGAGTACTTTCTAGCTGTTTTGGCCACAAGAGCAATGAGAATAATAACAAAACTTTGACTTCGCTCTCAGAGAACTATTCCTCGGGTTTGGCCTAACTGTAAACAAACATAAAGTTGCATTGTTGCTTATTTTCATCAAGACTAATGGGGAAGATCTGACCTAGAAATAGGAGATTTGCTTACTAAAACAATGTTATCAAGGCTACCTTGTACAAAAAAATATCAGCTTTGATTATTGTGCCTATAAATACGATAGTTTACTGCAATTATTTGCCCTTAAATCTGTTTTCTTTTTCTTGAGCAGGGTATTGCTGCTCTGATTTAAGTTTGCAAAGACATCTCCTATTTTGGTTTGCTGCTCTTTTTTGTACATGCAATTCTCTATGAGACAAAGTGAAATTCGCTATGCAGCAAACAGTGTCAGTAGGAGGAAATAATATTGTCTCTGTTTTATTTTAGGACCCAAACAGAACAAGATTATCCTTTACCAATCAAGCTCAACCTTGAAGCAGCATTTGACAACAACCACAAAAGACTGCAATTCTTGCTTTTCCAATGCCTGAAGACTGATGCAAAACTAATGGACAAAGCATTCAATGAAAAACAATATTATGATATATCACAAAATTTGAGCAATCCAATAATTGATACTCTGATGATTTTACTCTGATAATAGGAAAATGGTAAGATAATAGCAATTGAATCATCACAAAATTGAAATTTTAATGCTTCCAATTCTGAAACAGTCTGAACCTTATTCTGAATTTGATCTGCAAAGACAATTGTTTGCAAAGACAAAGACAAAGCTCCTCTGTTTCACCCAGTAGCCCCTACTGCCATGCTTATTCATGAGTTTCTGAAAATTACCAAAAAGCAGTTATTGCCGTTGTCCATTCAGAAATAGTGATTGCAATTTCGATAGACAGCATCCTTCCCTATCTTCCTTGTCTGTGAGTTTTTAGAGCCAACAAGAGAAGATTTCCAGACTGCATTGAGTTGCTCCATCATTGACAGGAACTTGCCCAGTACAAATAACATATTTTCTATAATTTGCTATCCATTTGTCCATCAAAGACATCTGCCATCATAAACAAAACGATTTTAGTTCTTGATCCATAAATATCCGAGTTCTTTCGTTGGAAGCTGCTTCTTCTTGTCTCTTTCTTTCTGGCGGGTTGGAGAATTATTTGAAAACATGAAAGCATCTCTTGTCCTTCACTGGCAGTAAAAGGATCGCTAGTGCTCTGCATATTGGTTTATTGCTTCGTTTCCTATCAGAATTAAAAAGTTTTCTTGAAAGCAAGCAGCAAGCAGACCACGCCGCTTCAAAACAATTTCTACGATCTACGGCATTTTCTAAATGTCATGGTTTTCAAGGCGCTGCTTACTACACCAAAAACAATGAATTCGAAAAATTTGCCCAAATACGGATGAAAATCTCTTAAAATAAGACCATCACTCCTGTCAAATTGCGTGGAGTTTACCGGGAAGTTTAAATCAAAACGATTTTAGTTTTAAACATTTCTTAGATAAATTCACTACCATTTAAGATTAAATTAACGCGGAAAAATCACACCGCATCACTGAAAGAAGCGTTCAAAGTCGACGAAAATATTCACTTCCGGTCATTTTCCTATACATTTGTATAGGGGCATCAAAGCGAGGCTGAACTCCTCGAGAAAGGTGTTAGTTGTCGGGCGTGAATCCAGGGATAAATAGTAGGGATGCGAAACGCAATGGTTTTGCGCGAGTGAGCATAAATGCAGCCTCGCTTTAATGATGCCCTTAGCAACCGATGTGAACTGCTGCAAGCCTGTTGGCAACGAACCGAAGCTGCGAAGAAAAGAGGATGGTGTTGTTTGAAAGGAACAAGAAATGGATCTGTCGCTGATTTTTGGGTGACCTGAAGGTGAGAATTTAGTATGTGTCGACGAGTTCTCTCACCCGAGAAAACTTGTACTTATTCAATCGAGTGTTTCAAGCCGTGTTAACATGAAATTTTTTTAAAGTCGAATTTAGCTAGCAAATATCTGTAAATGAGTTTATAGCCTTAAGCTTGAATTTAAAGATACTTTGTGTATTAATCGTTTATTGTAGTCGCACGTACAAACAAACAACTTATACGGAATCACAAAAATCCTTCGGTCTTTCCACTTTGAACTAGAATTTGAACAATGCAAATCCGACAAGTACCCTAGGTGCTATGAATTTTCAAAAGTAAGATCTTTTTTCTGGTTGGCCTGTGTAGTTATTTGCTTAGTAGGCAGGTAGTTACAGCACTTTTTTCCACATGTTAGTTAGAGTTAGATGTGTTTTTAAGTTGAAAAATTAAAGTTAGTTGCAACCAGAATGTTTGCGTGTGTCACTGCTTTATTGTATCCACATTTTCATGGGTCATAAAATGGCAACAACAACTGCCTGCAAAAAGGTAACATGTGCCAAACATACTGATTGAAACAGACTCTTTAAAGCTGCAAAAGTTATATAATGATAGGGAAAATTTGAACTTATACATCAGTTGGCTGAAAGTTTCTGACGCTAATGCCTTACAAACTGTATGTGCACATTATTGGTGTTTGGGTCCCATACAGTATGTTGTTGCAAGGATAGAATACTTCTCCAAGAGGCCTGCAGTCATTAGGCATTCTGTTTTGTTGCATGCACCTACTGTATAATATACTGTACCCTTCACTTTACCAGATTAGAGCTTCAAAATGAATGATTTGATCTGGTAAATCAATTGATATGTAAAGTCTAAACAATAAACATTTAATTTGATTTTGAAACCATACCAGAAAGAATCATTCATCCAGATCTCATTTTTATGATATGTTGTACAAGACATGCAGTCAAAGAGACAAAACACATTTGAACTTAACTGGCTGATAGGATCAAACAACAAACAATGATACAGCATCTTTGCAACATTTATCCACAGTTTTTAAAAGATTCACATGTAGTTACAATATGCTGTAGTCTTTTGAAGTGAAATGTCCTAATTACAACTTAATTACACACTTCTATTCACTATTTTAGCTTCAAAAGTGAAAGGAACAAATGTGCATGAAATGGATTCCTGGATTAACAAAGTCAAACTGAAAATCTACATGTCAGAATTAAACATTTATGTCATCAAACATCAATTTACCTTATTTAGTTTTTAATCCATAAGGAGACAAGTATGTTATGTTAAGGAACTCATCTGGCAAGTTATTTATAGTTAAAGGGGCTCCGTCACCAAACTGTAAACAAATCTGTAAACACTGCATATGGCCATTGTTCTCCATTGTTTTCCGCAACTTGTTTGGTGGCTTCACCCAAGCCACCATAAAGTGCTCATTAAAAATCCATTTATACCCAAGCAATTGTAAAAGACGTGAATTTTTGGTTTTTTCCTCGGTAACATACAAAGATTTATCTTCAAAATGATGCTTTCATTTTGGAAAAACAGGTAAACATCTGTGTGATATTGCCCATAAAAAAACTTCAAAGTCACCGTTTCGACCAACATTTGGAGACGGAGCTCCTTTAAGCAAGTATAAACAGTAATTGGTTACATGTTAGTACTGTACTGTGTATTATTTCAGAGTGTTGAAAGAAGATGGAAATTGCAGCAAGTAGATATCATTTCTTCCCTTGTTTCTCTCTTGAAGCTGCATGTACAATTCAGATATTTTCTTCCTATCAAATCAAGTTTTAATGCCAAGAATACCATGGACATGAAATGTGGACTCCTTCTACACATTGTATCAAAGAGTATACCAATACTGCAAAAGGTGTTCCAGTACCAAATTTTCAATTTCAAAAAGATCTTGAAACAAATAGTGACAATTTAATGTCTTGTTTCACAGAATCTTTTGCTATTTGTTTTGGTTATGATTCAACAGCAAGAGAGTCTTTGTCACAAGCACTAATAAGGCATCTCACCTTGTTTAGGTATTCAGGCCAGTTATGATCATAGGCGTAGGAGACAGAAGGCTGGGGGGCTGTAGCCCTCCCAACGTTGGAAAAATTTGCAAAAATTGGCCAAAATCGGACAGAAATCCAGCTTAAGTCAGGCCAAATTTTTTGTCAACAATGGATTTTTTGAAGGGCAGCCCCCCCCCAAACTTTATCTTCCCCTACACTCATGGTTATGATAAATCATAACTTGTCTGAATACCTGAAACACGGTGAGAAGCCTTTAGGGGTAAAATGCCATTTAAATTATAACCAGAACTATAAGCAGTAATATTTGTGTTGCCATCACACATCTGCCACTGAACTAATGAAAACAATGACTATACAGTCTTGGCTAATTCCCTTTGGAATGATGTAGCTTGCCATTTCTCTCACAAAGTCATTGGAGCTGATAAGCGTTTTCAACTCTGTGAATCCATATACTCTGTGAATCTATAAAGGAAATTAATAAATCTAGTGAGGAAACCAAGTTGCATTCTTTGATTTTGGAGCGGGGAAGCTCATTCTAAAATACATTCTGGTGCATCTCTCTGAAGGTTGGGAGTACTAAGATTGCGTAAGGAAATAATGAACCAGTGATTTATCGGTCATATAGACAAACTATCGCGGGTAGCACTTTTACAAAAGTTATGGGTCGGGTGTGGCTGGAAGCAGTCAAAATGGCGCGGGGAAGACGTTCCCAGCGCACTACAAAGAATGCAAACTGGCAAGGAGCATCATTCAAAGATAAGGGTTGCGATAAAATGCCTGAAAGATTAGTGGTTTTTGTCAACAATAAACTGTTTATTTGTCATGTACAGCATTGACAGTACATATGGCACAGACTGCTCTATCAACACAACACATATGGTAGCAAATCCAAAATAAGATGCACATGTGATGTGATGTAGCCTGTGTGTCAAAAATGCAGCTTTTTTCTCAATGTAGATTTATCCCATGTAATCTCTTCATTCCCCCTCTCTCTCTCTCTCTCTCTCTATCCCTGTATGGAAAGTTGAATTTTCGTGCACCGGATATTGCGCCGATAGAACAATGAAAACTATAGAAACTAAGTGCTCTGTGCACCGGACATGTCCGGTGCAGGAGCCATTCCTTCCATAGAGGTTTCTAACGATGATTGGAGTTTCTTCTTCACTTTCCATCCTTACATATCTTTTCACTTACATCTCAAAATATTGAATGTTGTTCTTCCACTTGCAAGTAAGTTTCTTGGCCTGAAAACATTTTATAAGGATTAAGGGCTTGTAAAGCTTGATTGTAGAACTCTACCAAACATATCCTATATCATCTCTTTTAGCATTTTCTGTGGCTGATATAAAGTTGGTTTCATAAAAAAAGTTTGAGGTAGTTGCACTGCAATGGGATGCCATTCATTACTCGTCCCAGACCGCCAAACTATGAAACGTGCTTTGAATCGGCTGCCGATTTGTATTTTGGTTTACAGTGGGACTCCAGAAAAAGCGATCGCACACACACAACTCTACGTAGCTCAAAAATGTTTTGCAATAAAAATACTTATAAGGACATCCCCAATGTAAATATCGAACACTGAAGGACGGGATCACACGGGGAAGTCGACTTTTTTAGCAAAGCGTGATCGGCAAAGCTGAGATGTATTCTTTGGCCTAAAATGATGCAAACAAAATAGTTCCACAAAACAACGATCTGGGCATCAAAACCTGTCAAAGAGTATACAACAACAAAAAACAAGCTCTACAGCACTTAAACAACAGAAAAGTTGAACAATTCCTTACCTTTAGATACGAATCCACGATCATTTACTGCCAGCGCTGCTACTCGAGCTTTCGGATCCGTCCATCTTGATCTTCACTGTCAACACCACAGGGGACCAAAGGTCGCGCATTCATGATCGCGCTATGCAGCTCAATGCGCGTTTCGCATCCCCACTATTTATCCCTGGTTAAATCTTTGACGAAATTTAGTGTTTGTGCTGCCAGGAGCATACTTGTTGTTGCAACATGTACATTACAACATTTAAACTATGTTTATCGACTTGCAATCGTACGCCCCCGAAAAATCCTTAAAAGATCGCGAATCATCTGCATTAGAAAACTGGAGCCCTCTTTGATGATAGGGCAGATTAGACATCTCCTACCATTGCATTTAAAAGTTCCCTTTGGCACCAGCTCCTGATCTTGAGTTTGCAATTTAGCGCGAACCAAAATGTCTTTAAGGTTTTTTGCCCTCCTGAATGAAACGAAAATGCTTCCGGGAAATAGTTTGCGATGTTCGTCATCAACAAGAAGAACATTTGCATAATTTTGCAAAATATTGCTGACCTGTGCGCTAGCGTGTTTTAGCAATAGTCAGAGAGACTAAAAACTATCATTTACACGATTCTGAATGGCAAAAATAAAGGAAAACAAGAACTCAGAAAGAGATAGCTGCATATGATTTCTCGGCAGAATTTCACTCCAGGTCCAGGACATATGGTATGCTCAAAACATTTCACTGGGGGTCGAAAGACCTACATGAACAACGTTCCATTAATTGTTCCAAAAAATAAGGGAAAAAGGAGACGAAAGGGAGGCTTACTTCAAAAGCAAGGATCATGCAATATCGTTGCTTCAAAATATGAACCTGTCCAAAGATTTATACCAATCTTTCGGACTAACACAACTAATATCTGAACCCACTCGGGAGACCGAAACTACCTCCACGCTCATAGATCATATTGCTGTCAATAATACAAGCAATATTGTAGAGTCTGGTGTTGTCAAAACCGCCATATGTGATCATTATATTGTTTACTCTGTAAGAAAGTATCAGGGTGGAATCAAGCATAATCATAAGCATATCCATACAAGACAGCTGAAAAACTTCAATAAAGAAGCTTTCTTAGCTGATCTTGATGCCGTTAACTGGTCAGCTATCTTAGTTTGTTCAGACGATATTAATGTGATAGTAGATAAATTTATGAAGACGCTATCTTTCGTAATTGAAAAGCATGCTCCCTCAATAGAGAGGCGAGTGTCAGAGAGGTACAGCCCTTGGCTATCTTCTGATTTAAAGGCTTTGTTTCGTACTAGAGACAGAATTAAAAGTGCAGCGGTCAAGGCAAAATCTGAAATATTAATGAATGCTTATAGACAAGTTAGGAATCAGGCTAATGATATGAATTCTCGGTTAAAGAGAGAATACTTCACAAATAAACTTAACGAGTGTGAAGGCGACCTGAAGCAGACCTGGTCGACGGTCAACAAACTCATCAACAAGCGATCAAAGTCAACTCAAATCCTATCCCTAAAGGTGGATGACACAGTAATAAAGGATTCGGAAAGCATAGCTAATTCAATGAATGACTACTTCTGTTCTGTTGGTGACAAGTTAAGTAAAAAAATTCCTGACAAGGTGAATTCTCTTTTGAAAGGAGACATTGACATAAATCCAACGGCTTCTCGTTTCACATTCTCACCAATGCAGCCCCAAGAGTTAATGAAAGCAATGAATAAATTTAAGACTTCACATGTGTCTGGCCTAGATCAAATTTCCAGCTTTTTCCTCAAGGTAGAAATGCCAATCTTAGCTCAGCCCCTGAGTCAACTATTTAACTTGTCTTTATCTTTAGGCATGTTCCCTGACAGTTGGAAGATAGCAAGGGTTGCACCAGTCTTTAAGAATGGTCCTGCCGATGAAAGCTCTAATTATCGCCCAATGTCTGTCCTACCGGTTGTCTCTCGCCTTTTTGAGAAACTAATTTATGACCAGCTGTACAATTACCTTGATTCCAACAAACTTGTTTTTGGAAAACAATCAGCATACAGACGGTTGCATTCTGTTCTGTCATGTTTGCTTAAATGCACAAATGATTGGTACTTGAATTTAGAGGGTGGTAAATATACAGCAGTTACCTTTGTAGATCTCAAAAACGCTTTCGACACCGTAAATCATGAAATATTATTGCAAAAACTAGAGCTATATGGTATTCATAATCAGAGATGGGCAAGATACTATGAGAAATATCTTGTTACAAGATACTGTTATTGGGAAAATTAAGTATCTTATTGTAAGATACTGTTAGTCACAAATAAAAGTATCTTATTACAAGATACTAGATACTTTCAAAAAAGTATGTAAGATAAAGTTTCAAGATACTAGTGTTGCAAGTTACTTTGCCAAATGGCACATGACCAATGCCTCCTAATATAATGCTTTGTAGGTGGCACATTTTTCAATTCACTTTGCACAAGTATTGAAATGATTCCTAACAGAGTGGATTTAGTCTAATTGAGTGCATTTCTTAGGTCAGTCCTACTCCTAACGCATGTGAAGATTTCCTCTTGCGTCCTTGCATCCTTATTGTGCCTTCTATGGAGCGAATTTTTGAATTTATAGGAAATATTCCATATTAGTTCACTTGCCCCTGAATTTTCTTTTTGGTGAAGAAACGTGAGACTAAATCCACTGCATTTTATTGTTGTTCCAAAATCATCTATGTATGCTGCGTACTGCGTAGGAGTGCGGGGAAGACAAAGATCGTGATCGTCGGAAACATGATGTTTTTGTTCAAGAAAGACAAGTCAATAAATGATTGCAGGGGGAAGTAGAATTCAATGATTTCTTCAACACATGAGCCAAATGTGTTTCTGAAAGTTTTCAATAAAAGCCCTTGTTTGCCTTCAAGATCAGGAGCAATGGCGTAACGCAGGTTAGGCTACCTTAGTTCAAGAACCAAGGGCCCCCGATCAAAAGGGCCCCCATCAAATTTTTCGTATTTTGTGCTTTTTGGCCATACTGTGCTAAAAGTCTGGTAACACAACACTAGATTTTCATTCCGTTTTCGTTCATTCCCTATAATTTGTCTCAAAACTTTATTCTTGTGAGCAATAGCACCTAATAAGATACTGTGACATTGCATTATGTTTACTAAAATTCTTTTTAGAACTATTGTGTTTATTCGCATGGATAACTTTGAGGTATAAAGGGAGAACACTTAGTCTGCACTAAATTCACTGCACCTATTGCACTGCACGTATTTTTTTATAAGAAACTAAGAATTTGGGCCAGTACTGGAGGTTTCTTAAAATTATCAGATTTTGAGTACTCAGAGCTTCTTACGAGGTTCTTAGAGGTTCCATAACAATCTTCATGTTCACTACCTGTGCCCTCGTGAACATTTCAAAACAAGGTTTTTTAAGCCTTTCCAATGTTTAGACATTACTCAAGTACCTTACGAGTAATATGATACAAGAAGCAAGTGAAAGTAAAGTAAAAACATGTCGAGGATTTCCTTTATCAAAATAAATAGTTTCTTATCTTATATTTTTTCCCAGTACTGGAGTTTCTTAATTTTTTGGTGATCTGACAGTTGAGTTTCTTATAAGCAGTTTCTTATAAGAAAAAATGCGTGTAATACTATCCGCAGAAGCTAAAAACATAGGTTTCAACCCAAAGAACCTGCCATGGAGGATATTTTTGGTAACATTTTTGTGTGTTCAAAGTAATCTTAACCAAACAGCACAACAGTACCGTCCGAACCTTTGAATATTGCCGTATTTCTTTAAAAAAAGACTCAGATATCATACCGAAGAACAACAATTTGCTATGTAAGCTACTTAGCGTTTTGAAACGCAATTCATATAAATGTGCTAAATTTACTGTTTATTTCTCCAAAGTAAAAACTTTCTTTTCAACATAACGTGGATTTTTGGAGGTTTTACAGCGCATAGTTTCAAAAATTTACCCTTACCCACCAACCCGAACCCCGTTCCTACACAAGGGCCCCATCATACCAAACTCCTACTGGCCCGAAGTATCTCCGTTACGCCACTGATCAGCAGTCTCTCAATAAGCCTGTCTCCTGAGAAAGGTATGTTTCAGGTTCATGTTCGATTTTATTCCTGTAGTTTTGCAACATCATGGTTTTACATCAGTATCTTGTAACTGTGAATTGTTTTTTGAAAATATCTTATTACAAGATACTATTATTCAGCCCAATCATTATCTTATTACAAGATACAGTTACTAAGTACGGGAAGTATCTTATTACAAGATACTGTTACTGTTTTCAGTATCTAATTACTATCTTCAAGATAAAAAGATAAGATACTGCCCGTCTCTGTTCATAATAAAGAACTGAAATGGTTCCGCTCTTATTTAACTAATAGAAAACAGTGCTGTAAGGTAAATGGGAAGCTTTCAGATATCGAATCTAT
This sequence comes from Aurelia coerulea, assembly GCA_039566865.1. NCBI lineage: Eukaryota > Metazoa > Cnidaria > Scyphozoa > Semaeostomeae > Ulmaridae > Aurelia > Aurelia coerulea. Next base: position 35,099,053 of record CM076943.1, read on the forward strand.
AACCTGTGGAGTACCGCAAGGGTCCTGTCTAGGGCCTCTGCTATTTATCAGATATATCAATGACCTTCATCTACATATGAAACATTGTGACGTTAATATGTATGCTGACGACACAAGCCTTATGTTTGCGTCGGATTCAGTTACACATATTAACGATTGCGTCAACGATGACTTGGGTAACTTGAAATCTTGGCTACAAGGTAATAAATTGTCCCTTAATGTTGCTAAAACACAAAGTCTTGTTGTTGGCAGCAGAAAGCGACTGAAAGATATAAGTGATGATAGAGTAGCAAAGCCCACTTTCATGGTGGGTGAGGAGAATGTTGCCCTCGTAGAAAATATAAAATACCTTGGGGTAATTGTTGATAAACATTTGAGCTGGGACGAGCAAATTTCAGCAGTGACGAAAAAGGTTTCACGAGGATTAGGGATGCTACGTTTCTCCAAAAAGTATTTACCCATTGTTACTGTACAGAAAATGTACAGAAGTTTAGTGGAACCCTACCTCAGATATAGCTGCCCGGTGTGGGGAGTTTTTGGCATCAATGCTATAAATAGGTTGCAAAAACTCCAAAATAGGGCGGCAAGAATAGTCACAAACAGTGCTTATGATGCTTCAGCTCTACCCATCATTAGAAAACTTTGTTGGCCCACCATCAACGAGCTTATCAATTCAGAAACTTTAAAAATGGTGTACAAGTCGGTAAATGACCTAGCTCCCACTTACCCAACAGAAATGTTCGTCAGACTGTCCGATTCATGCAAGAGAGAACTGCGCAATACCAAAACAGATTTGGCCGTTCCTCATCGCAAATTGGCCTTCGGACAAAAGAGCTTCTCGTATAAGGGTGCTAAATTGTGGAACGATCTTTCCATTGAAATCAAATCATCAAAAACTTATGAAACATTCAAAAAAAGAATCAGCAATACCAACAGCGAATGCTGATTCTCTCTTTCATGCATTACTTTTAATTTGCTTATTAGATTGTTTTTGTAAATAAGATTATTTAATTTTGTATGCTTTTCTTTTAATTTAGTTATTGTACCGGGTGTCCCAAAATGATGTATTATTGTTTGATTGCTTATATGTCCCTAACCGATGACCCGATTTTCAAAAACTGGTAAAACCACAGGCAACATCTTAAAATAAAATTTAGCCTTTAGGGAATCAAATGAAACAAAGTGTTTGAAAATCGGTTCATTGGTTATGGACATGTAAGCAATCAAACAATAATACACCATTTTGGGATACCCGGTATGTATTTGCACGGCCCACTGTAAATCAGTCCTTTGACTGACGTGGCTACCGTGCCTAAAGAAGTTAAAATCAATCAATCAATCAATCAATCAATCAATCAATCAATCCACAGAGTCACCAGCGCAGCGCCTTCTTATCAACAGTTGGAGAAATCTGCCGAGAAATCATATGCAGCTATCTCTTTCTGAGTTCTTGCTTTTCCTTGCTTTTTGCCATTCAGAATCGTGTAAATGATAGTTTTTTTTGTCTCTCTGACTATTGCTGAAACACGCTAGCACACAGCAAGTGATCCCTCCAACCACCGGTTTCTGTTTACTCCTTCCACTCCACACATAAATACACCAAATATTTTAAAATGAATAAATAGCCTAGAGCTTAGAAGACTAAACGTTTCGGGCTTAACCCTTCATCAGTAGTAACGAGAAAAGGGTACGGTAGAGCGTAAGAAGCAGAAAAAGAACGATTGATAGAATAGTGTATTAATAGAATGAAGAAAGAATGCGGCGCAAGAATGCGACGTAAAAGAAAGAGCGTACGATTCGAAAAGGAAAACCTGATAGAAGATGATGGGTGAAGAAACTACGATATGAATGAGAAGCGTTTATTAAGTCCATTCGGTATTAAAGTTCCCAATTTGAAAATTAACCTCTTTTCCAAAGTCTTTCGTTTTCTATTGTCTTGGTCCGCGAATAAAAGTCCTAGAATGACCATATCCCCTGTCGAATGTCCCTCCGAATTAAAGTGTCTTGAAACATTTGTATCGGCATGCTCAATCTTTTGTTCTTTCTCGTGGGTTTTATTCTCTACGTTCCGCAAATGTTCACCAAAACGATTGTTAAGCTGACGACATGTTTCTCCAATATATAAAACTTGACATCTAGTGCATCGTATGCAATAAATAAGGCATGACGAGGAGCAGGTGAAAGATTGGCGAACCGAAAATTTTCCTGATGTTGTAGAAATCTTGGTATCACCACTAACATGATCGCAAGTTCTGCAGTTAGAGCGGCCACAGGCAGTTGTGCCAGGGCGTTCATTGTCGTCGTGCAGTTTTGATCTGACAAGGGTATCTCTCAGATTGGAATCACGTCTGTAAGCCATAAGTGGTGGGGCTGAGAAGATGTCACGTGTTTTTGCGTTGGAAGAGAGGATACCATAGTTCTTGTAGATGATGTTCTTGATAGGGATTGCCAGAGGGTGGTATGTAAGTGTGAAGGGGATTCTCTCTGAGGCTTGGTTGTTCCTGCGATTTTTCATAGCTTCTTGTCTGGGGATGTTGAGGACTTTTTGTAAAGCGTCATTGATCACCTTTGAGGGATAACCATTGTTCACGAAAAATGAACTCATTTCTTTTGCCTTCTCTTTGAAATCAGGATCTTTAGAGCAGAGCTTTCGAAGACGGAGAAATTGAGAGAAAGGGATAGAGTTTTTGGTTTTGATGGGATGTGATGACGAGTAGTTAAGAAAACTGTGAGCGTCCGTGTCCTTATAATAGATGGATGTAGAGATGGTATCATCAGATATGGACAGCAAAATGTCGAGGAATGGTAGCTGTGTCTCTGTGATTTCAAATGTGAATTTGAGGGACGGATGAAAATTGCAAACAAAGTCAATGAAATCTTGTAGTTGATGTAATGGCAGAGACGTGGCGCCAACAATGTCATCGATGTAACGTTTGATGAGATGTGGAAATGGGCCTTCATATTGCTGGCTGATGAGATATTCTTGGTAGCCAACAAAAAGGCACGCATAGCTGGGTCCAAGTTTGCTACCCATAGCTACTCCACCAACTTGAACATAATATTTACCATCAAAAGAGAAACCATTGGTGGTGAGAACCAGTTCAGCAAGACGCAAAAGTGTGGTGGTGGGTGGATTCTGTGTAGGACGTTGATCCAGGAAATGTTTGAGAGCAGACAGACCATCGGTGTTAGGAATGACAGTGTAAAGTGATTTCACATCCATGGTGAATAGATAACGATGTTCACCAGTAAAATGGAAATTGTTGAAGATTCTGAGAGCATCAGATGTATCTTGAACATATGTAGGAAGCTGTTTGACTATGGGTGTGAATATGGAATCAAGGAAAGAAGCGATGTGAGATGATGGACATGAAACAGCTGAGACAATGGGTCGACCAGGATTGTTAGCTTTGTGGATCTTGGGTAGCATGTAAAAAAGAGAGGTTCTTGGATGATTTATAGTAAGTTTAGAAGCATTGCTCGGAAGATTGTTCTCTTCAATTTCATTGTCTATAACTTGGATGATGGTTTTGTTAAACGAGCTTGTAGGATCCTTTCGTTGCTGCTGGTAAAAGTCAGTGTTATCATCGAGTTGAGAATGACCTTCTTTTTTATACAAATCCTTTCTCCATACAACCACACAGCCTCCTTTGTCAGCAGGTTTAATGACAATGTCACTTCGGGATTTAAGGTTTCTTAATGCCAGTGATTCTGCTTTAGTTAAATTTGTATGGGACACTTTTCTGTTGAAATCAATACAAGATATTTCATGTCGACATTTCTCAATATAGTAATCAAGAGAGTTGATCTTTCCTGGTAGTGGTGTCCATGAAGATTTTTCTTTAAGGAGATCATCAATTAAAATTTCAGTTTGGTTTCCGTCATCATCGGACGTCAATTGGTCATCTGCATCATAGAAGTGGGCTCTTAAACGGAGACGTCGGAAAAAACTCTCAGTGTCGTGCAATGTTTGGAATTTATCAATACTTTTCCTTATAGGTACAAATTTTAGACCTTTGTTAAGAACCGATAATTCCACTTCAGAAAGCGGTAGATCTTCTGGTATTGTGCGAACAATATTCTTTTGTTTTCGGTTAGCAGGTGGATTCCTATTTTTCTGTTCTTTCAAGTTCAATAGACTCTCTAATTTCTGTCCCTTTGTATCTTTTAAGAACTTAAAAAGTTTTTCATTCAATTCATGTATCTCTTTCCGAATTCTGGTAAAAATGTCCCTGTTACCACAGAAGTAGTCTAATTGTTCAACTAATTTCGTAATCTTGTTGGATGAATCAAATGATGATTTCGTAAATTTTGATATTGATGAACGAATCAAATTTCTGGAACATTGGTTGAGGTGTCTGTTGGCGGCTGATGATGAGAATGAAGAATTAAATTTCAATCTGAAACCATTCGGGATGACTTTAGTTCTTAGACATCTACCAAGAAAATAAATATGGCTGGCAAACCTTGTTTTTGCAAAAGTAGAAGCGCCAAGTTCGAAAGCAACATCAGCAATGTTCTTGTTAAAGCTGGATAAAAACGAAGAAAGTTTACGTCGTAGTTCTTTAATCAAATTCTTTAAAGTTGACATCTTCGTAGGTCTGCATATTGGCATCAATTAGAAACACCATACTAGTTCGGCAGTCAGCAGTAGATCAGCAAAAAGTTCAAAGCGAGTGAAGGAGACAGCAAAAAACACGTACGATTCGTAGTAGTTGTATCAAATATAAATTGTTTGTTTGCACGTGCGGCTACAATAATCGATAAATACACCAAATATTTTAAAATGAATAAATAGCCTAGAGCTTAGAAGACTAAACGTTTCGGGCTTAACCCTTCATCAGTAGTAACGAGAAAAGGGTACGGTAGAGCGTAAGAAGCAGAAAAAGAACGATTGATAGAATAGTGTATTAATAGAATATAAGCCTGGTAAACGGGCTGGCCCGCTAAGTGAGATCTCGCTTCCTATTGAAATCTATAGAAAAATTTTATTTCATTTATATTGAGAAGCGAGCTAGCCTGGTAGCCGGGATCTCACTGGAGCACTGCCGAGATCTCGGTAGGCGGGATGAAAATATTCCCATATAAACGCCATGGGCGCGCGTAAGTTTTTGGCACGTGTCCAATTTCTGTCTCGGTAGGTGGGCTGGGATTTCCCCATATAAACACACGAGTATGATCAGCTCGCTTACCGAGCCAGCCCGTTTACCGAGCTCATATAAACAGACCCTTAGATTAGAATTTTCCAAATGTTTAAAGAAGATCTTTTTTCGTTTCTTGCACCCTGTATACATCGATCACATTTCCTCTCACCATTACCTGGTGTCCCAAAAAAAATGTGTACGCATTTGGTTGAATCCAGTACTGTGAATGTAGCTTCAATCAATGTCCAATCACTCTAAGAATGTTTCTCGATAGTTAACTTGAACATAGATACCTCGTTTGTTGATATTGGTACTTTGAGAGCAGACATTTTAATCTTGAAAATTCAAATTTGCCTCTTCCTGCAAACCAGAGCCTTTTGGCCTAAGCAATTTCTCAAGGTACGGCGTATAAATCAACGATAGCCTTTATAAAAATTTGAACTATATTTAATCTTGGGTTCTTCTGTTTTTCAGGAGACACCCCGGGAGACACCCCTCATTCACCCATTGGGAAGTTTCTTAATTTTTCATTGATTTCAGTTCTTAATTTCGATGTGCTTCAGGAATTTGCTTAGGCGAAAAGGCCAAAGCTCTGGTTTGCAAGTGGACGCAAATTTTAGCTTTCAAGGTCGATATTTCTGCTCTCAGAGCACCAGTACCAAGGAACGAGGTATCTACGTTCAAGTTAACTATCAAGGAACATTTTGAGAGTAGTTAGCCATTGATTAAAGCTAAATTCACATCGCTGGAGTCAGCCAAATCTGTATACATTTTTTGGGACACCTGGTAGAATTTGAGGGGTTCTCTCATGATTTAGCATTCTGTGAAAATCAGCTCGTAGATGAATTTTAACCTAATCGTTATTAACCAGCGAACACTTGAATGGCGTTCAGGATTTAGGCCTAAACCGTGTTTGTGCCTAAACTACGTTTGTGTCCAACAATGCTAATTTGTATTCATACGAAACTCTCTACATGATTGCATCTATTTCTTCTTCATTCTTTGAGTGGCTAAAGCTTGCTATATTTATATTTTCAGCTTTCCTTGGCAAGTTTCTTGAGAGTCTGAGCACCCAATCATGGATTAAGATATTGTGTGAGTTATTCCAAAGCAAATCGGTTGATAACAGTGCTATGGAGAAACTTAGTATCATTTCACAGCGACTATCAAAGATCAAGTAAGTTGTTTAAATTATTGTTCGTTTTGTTAACTGTTGAAAAATTCAATTCAATAATTACTGAGAAAATAGTCTTGGTCAAGGTCTTTATCATTTGGAAACCATTTACTGGCCAGTCATATGTTGTTAGATATGACCAAGAACTAGTGTTCACAGCCTTTGCAGCGCTTTGCCCAAATAATGATGGACTTTTTCTCCTTATAAAAAGTTCCCACGGTCAGTGAAAGCTACTTTTGCCATGAAGAGAGCTGCACACTGTGCTATGAAACATGAATAACACCAAGCAGAGAGTATGTGAAGATACTTCGGAAGGGACGTTAAACTAGGGGTCCCATGCCTGGATGTGGCATGCATAGTGGGTTTAGATTAGCTTTTTTAAGTAGCTAGAAATACTTCCACCCCATTCAAAATATATTACTGAAAAAATACTCACTACTTACGGCCGCGTACAGTAGAAACCCGCATACAAGAATCCAGTTTTATAAGAACCTTGGGGCTGAAATTCCATGATTAAAACTTTTTAAACAAGAACCCACAAGAAGCTAAAATTTCTGCATGTTGGTTCTTATATCATGGTTTAGAGGCTCGTAATTTACTTTAAACTGAAACATCTCTCGTCATAAAAGCTTTATGTAAAGAAATACATTGAAAAGAAATTCCAATGGTAGAAGGAATGCACTGGCATCTGTGAAAACACATGTGCATGCTGCAATATATAAGAACCTTACAAGCTGGACTTGATAATGACATCAGTTAATCGAGAGCCTCATTCAGGCTGCCTCAAGGAAACGTACAATATTGGACAAAATATATTGGAACAACGCACAATTTACAATTTCATATGAACAACCCCCCTCACCTCCCGACGCAACGTTGATTTGATCTGTTTCAGCTTCAGGATGTCATTCAAGCAACATTGTTTTGGGGGTAAACGGGAGTGGAAAAAAGTGAAAATAAGAAGAAATGAAGATAGCGAATGGAAGCACAGCATTGTTCCAAATATTTTGTTCAGGATTATAGGTTGTTTTATGCGGGCTTCTACTGTATATGGTGGGTGCAAAAATTGTTGTAAAAGTTTGAAAAAGTGCATTGTTGAAGCTGCCTTGACGTCCTAAGTTCTTCGTCCACTTAGCAAAGATATTGGAATAGATTTGAGAATTTTCCCTTCAAAATTGGACCTTTCATCCCGAATCATTAAATAAAGGTTAACATAGGCCTCTTCTAACTACAGTTCTCTTTCGCTGTCTCGACTACCCTTTATGCCGAACATTCATTGTCTCAAACCAATTTTCACTTCCACTCGTAAGACCACAGCTTTTCGAACGCCTTGCTTTTTACTTACCCTGTACGTCTATACCATTTACAAATGCAACCAAACAATTTTGTTGGTCTATCTCAAATAGTGCAATGCTTGTTTTCTTGTCTAAAGGTTTTTTTCAGTTTGAGTAGCATCTGTCAATATAAGAAAGTAAAGTCAAAATAATTCCGAATTTCATTTTCTCTTTTGCCAGGTCCAACCACAAGTACTTCGAAAGCATCAATTTCGTCAAAGTGATTCGAAACCTCGCTGCAAGCTGCTACGAAGAACGTCCATTCTTTGCTCTCAATCTCAGATCTATCCTGTTGAATTTAAAAACTAAAGGACCTCTAGCTGGTGACTTGAGGAAAATTGCCAGGTGATAAATACAGAACTGCCATTAATTCTGATACGCTCGTACTATCAGATGTGCCAAGAATGTAGCCATTGGAGCCATAGTGATCCACAGCCAATAATGGAAATTTTTCACATGAGCTACCTTTCGAGCTTATTGCGATCGAAAGCCTGCAATCCATGACGATTTTTTTGGCAGAAACAAGTGACCGAAATCATTCAAAGTCCATACTAATCCGGACTCAATGTTGGGAACTTTTAGTGGCTTTAATGTCGAATCACAATATAATGGTTACAATATGATAAAGTCACACAAGCAAAGTAACATCAAGAACCTCAGGGCAAAGCTTGAATAAACATCTCAGTTCTTTCTCATAGCAATATTGCATTCTTGCAGCAGTCCGAAGTAGTCCAAAATCAAAAATTTGAAAATCCAAACCAAGAATATCAAAGCAATGGCATTGACCCCGATAAAATAATGCTCAAATATATTTACAATCACATCATATGTTTTGCAAAATATAATGTTGCCCATCATGGTAGGGTATAGAAAGCCTTCCCCTAGATATTAGCAAGGTTGAGCTTTTGGCACTGAAGAAATTCTCTGGGCGTTAGTTTACGTCCGGATAAGGGAAATGGAGTTGTGATCATAAATCCAACAGAATATGTTTCTAAAACTGAATTTCATGTAATTTTTTTATAAGAAACTGCTTCTAAGAAAGGGTTGGGTAGAAAGGGTCAATTTTTCAAAAGTTAAGAAACAACCCTACTTTAATTTAAAAAGCTAAGAAACTTTTGAATTTTGCTGTTTTAATTCTCCTAGGCCTCTCAAATATGTTTGACGGTAATAACAACTGTTATTTTATTTTATTTTTTTCATTATTTTGAGTTCGAATTATATTATTTGCTTGTTTTGAGATCTTACTAAGTAATTTAGGAGCCGTTCTAACAAAACTAATGAATGAACTCTACACTTCCGGCATTAAAAACATATATGTAAGAACTTTTGGTAGCAAAAAGGCCCACAAATTTAAGAAACTGCCTGCCAGCCCCAGACCTTAGTTTGTTATAAAAAATACGTGTATCTCTGTATCAAATGGGAATGTATTCATTTGGCATTTAAGAGACAAATTGTTAAAGAATGACAGGATCTCTGAAAGTGTTTATAAGGATCTATTACCAACGGGTAGTAAAGCATCATGTATCCTGCACAGCTAGGACCATAGTGTTAGCAATAAGAACCTATAATTACTGCCAAGCTAAATTTCTCGTTCCGATTTTCCAATCTTTTGGTGCATGTTTTAGTAGTTTGTTTTTTCATCTTGAGTATTCCTTTGGATGAAACTATTGATTTGCAGTTTTAATTTGGTATTCTAAAACAGTGACACCTCTACTTATCATAATTGTTCATATAATAAGGATCAGCTTTTACCACTGTTAATAAAGAAAATCAGTGTCTGTTTAATGGACGGTTGCTTGTACGGCCAGGTAGATGGCGTTGCAATGGGATTTCCGTCAGGGCCTACTTTGCCAATATTTTCATGTCAGTTCTTTAAACTTTGATTATGTACAGGGTGTCCCAAAAAAATTGTGCCCCGTTTGTCTGAAGATTGCGCCAAAACGGCAAAAGATTCTCGCCAAACTTTTGCATGATGGTGCTCTTCAAATGTTCAATTAAAGTCTGCCACCATCCCCGTAAAAATCCGTTGAAAAATGATGGAGCTACGACCTTCAGAAGATCAAATTATCCTGACGACTGAAACCAGCAGTCCGCCATTTTGCCTTACTATTTTGCAGTGATAAGTATCTTCACGTGAGGTAAGAAATAATTTCTGTGAGGTCAGAAATAGTGGAACTCTCCGAGGATTATAGGAATTTTCACGAGAGCTATGACTTTGGAGGCTGCTGCTTCATTTTCATTCCATAAAGCTATTTATCGCTGCAAAATAATAAGACAAAATGCCGACCGCTGGTTTCAGTGATCGGGTAAATTTGGTCTCCTGAAGGTCATAGCTCCATCAATTTTTAACGGATTTTTATGGGGATGGTTGCAAACTTTAATTGATCATCTGAAGAGCACCATCATGCTAAAGTTTGGCGAGAATCTTTTGCCGTTTTATCGCAATCTTCAGACAAACAGGGCACAATTTTTTGGGACACCCTGTACACAAACCTATGTTATGGCGACATAATATGTGTTATCACGACATAACATAGGTTGTTGTCCCGATAACCCATATTATGTGCACATAAACTAGGATTATGTTACATAAACCAATATCATGTCGACGAAATCATGGATTATGTACATAATCCTAGTTTATGTGCACATAATCAATGTTTATGTAACATAATCCTATGTAACAAAATCCTGATACTGTTTGTCATCTTTGTGTAAATAGGGTTCCATAAATGTGATATGGCTTTATCATCATCATCATCAAATTACGCTATTACGTCAGTCCCTGACATTGCGAGCCTGATAATTCCACTCCAAGTGTTTCTATTATTTGCTAGTTTCTTTAATTTGTTTGTGTCTTTTACATTCAGGCCTTGTCCTCCTAGATCTTTATCGGTGAGGCCTAACCAAGTGAGTTTTGGTTTGCCTTTGGGTTTCTTCGCATGTCTTAGTGCTTCATATAGGGCTTGTTTGGCTGGTGTTTTATCTGGCAGTCTGAGCAAATATCCTAGCCAGCTTAATCTTCTCCTCTTAATTTCTTTGCTCCACTTTTCTACTTTTGTTATATCATAAAGATTCTGATTTGAGATAATTCTGGGCCATCTTATTTTTATTATTCGCCTTAGTTGTTTCCTTTGAAAAATATCTATCTGTTCTTCTTGGGCTTTTGTTAAGGTCCAGAGTTCACAGTTGTAGAGAAATAAACTAGTAACATATGTATCAAATACTCTAATCTTTGTATTTATGTTCAATTTCTTGGATTCTATCATGTGTTTCAGTTCGTTACAGGTGTGTATGGCTACAAAAGATCATATAATGGCTTTGCTATCGACGAAAAGTTCTTAATGTATCTTCTGTAGTATCCAAGGAGACCAAGCAAAGGTCGAACATCACCTACGGTTTTGGGAACTGATTTCTGTAAATGCAAGATTGGTTTGATACTTTCTGGACTTAACTTGTAACCTTCAGGAGAAACAATTCTTCCTAAAAAGTTGACTTCTTGGCGAAACATGTTACATTTACATGTTTTAATTTCACTCCGTGTTCTCTTAAACGTCGTAATACCTTCCTCAAGTTTTCAATATGACCATCAAAAGTTTTGCTAAAGACGATGACGTCATCCAAATATGGTATACAAATTTCATCTCGCAAATCTCCTAAACAGTTTTCCATAAATCTTTGAAATGCGCCTGGCGCGTTGCGAAGTCCAAAGGGAATTCTAGTCAATTCATATAGTCCCCAGGAAGTTATAAATGCTGTCAGAGGTTGACTCTCTTCGCTAAAGAAACCTTGATGGTATGCCTTACCCTGGTCCAAAACTGAGAACCATGCATTACCACCTAAATTTTCGAGTGTTTCTTGAATTCGCGAAATGGGATGGCGGTCAGGAACTGTCTTTTGGTTTAAAGCTCGAAAATCAACACACAGTCTCGACGATTGATCCTTTTTCCGAACACACACTACAAGGCGAATTTGATTTACGAATGAAATTTCGGTTTAATAAATCTTCGATGTAAGCTTTTACTTCAGGGTAAAGTGGTCTAGTCACTGCAACGTAATTTTTCTGAACATGAATATTATCTGTTAAATTGAGATGCAGTTTAAGATTTGGAACTGTACCAATGTCATCATCATTTTGAGAGAAAGAATCTCGTTCTTCGCATAATAGTTTCAGAGCAGATTGTTTTTGAAGCTCGGTAAGGTCATTCAAATTGATTTGTTTGATGTAGTCTGGAATATCTTCGTTCGAAACAATATCATCCTTAACAGTATCGTTTGCACTAATGTGAGGATTTGCAGCATCTTCTTTTAACTTTACATCGAAAGGTGTTACAGACTGTACTAGCTGAATTCGACCAAGAAACGTACGTTTTGGTAAAACGATATTATGTTTCGAAACGTTTTTTACTTCAAATTTTACAACGCTCGATTTTCCTGGCTTTAACGAAAGTAAGGATTCCGAAATGATTAGGCCATAAGGAAACTCTGCATTTTCTTCAGGCTCGAAAATTACTGGAATTTCATAATCGATCGGTCCATGGTTAATTCGACACGAAATCTGGGAACATTGTCCACTTTTTATCAAACAATCTTTCTTGTTTCTTCGAACAGCACAGAGATCAGTATCAACGTTATCTTCGATGATATCGCCAAAATATTTACTTCGTCAAGGCTCACACACGGAAAAACACACGCTAATTCAGGACTAGTCATTCCAGATTTAACACATAATTCGATAACATTATATCCGACAAGTGGCAACGAAATGTCATCGCTTGTTACCAGAAATGGAACTAAAATCGGGTCTTGCTCGTGTTTCAATCTAAACTCTAACTCAACAAAACCTTCATATTGTATAGGCGTACTATTAGCAGCAGTTAAGTCTAATTTGCAATCAATAAGTTCTGAAATATTCCTCAGCTTCGTACCTGGAAAACGACTTCTTAGAAACTGTTCCGAAAGAATGGAAACCTGGGCACCAATGTCCCACAATGCTTCGACTGAAAGATTATTCAATTGACACTTAATTGTACATTGGTTACCAACGAGTTTTGCTATTTTAGACGATTGTTTTGGAGTTAAATGCGTAACAAAATTTGCAGGCTTAGAATTCTTCTCGGAAACTTTTGATAAGACTTGAGCTGCATGACAAATAGCTTTATGTTGTTGCCAATGTTTCTTTTGACACACTTTATTACATTATTTTACAAGACTGCGCCCACCACATTTCCAAAGAGTTGAACCACTCTGTTTATTTCCGCAAAAATTACAAAATTGAGGCTTGACATCATCACCGGTTACTCCGTGCCCCCCTGAAATAACCGAGGCAGGTTTCCCTAGCTAACATAATGAGGACATTGTGAACGAACGTGTCCTTGTTCACGGCATTGAAAACAATGTCGGCACTGTTCTCCCACGCCATTGGCTTTACAGTTACGGCAACCCACGGGACGACCATAACCACCGGGCCCATTGTAACGGCTTCGCCCACGACCGCGTGCTCTGTATTGAAATCTAGGAGAAAAATTGCTCTCTGGGGGCGTGTCAACTTGGCTTTTGATAGCAGCTAATTCTGCTTTTAAAGGGGCCTGTGCAAGATAGAGCCTTTGCGCGCCGACGTTCGACTTTCTGATTATCAGAAAGTAAGATGGCTACCGCACAGCAGCAAGTTTCATGTTTTCAGCGTTTTCCGTTTAGTGTATTTATTAGAAATAGGTGTCTGGCACTGGCAGTAAGCTTGAAAGACCAAAAAGGGGAGCAAATGGACCTGTTGTGTATTTTTCCGAGTTGATATAAGTTCTGGATGAATGAGAGCAAAACAAGTAAGTTCAAATTAAGTAAGACCAAATCTTAAAAAGATTGGTGAAAACACTGTGGATTCTCCTGCATTTGTTATCAATGATTTCCCTGTAGAACTCGTCGACAGTATTAAGTATCTTGGTGTCCAAGTTGACCAGTACCTCGTGTGGGACGAGCAAATTAAATCTGTTCAAGCCAAAGTCTCCCGCTCGTTAGGTTTTTTAAAATATGCAAAGAAATTTTTGCCAAAAAATGTACTTTGCAAATTATATAGAGGTATTGTAGAGCCACATTTTCGGTACTGCTGTTCTGTGTGGGGGAACTGTGCTGAGTTCCGACTGGTTAAGCTTCAAAAATTGCAGAATCGTGCCGCTAGAATTATTACAAATACCCGGGGGGGGGGCACTCCCATACTTGACCTGACGGGATGTGCCGCTCAACAGGGTGTCCTTTTGCGGTAAAAATTATGCGACAGGGTGTCATCTTCTAGCGAAAATTATGCGACAGGGTATTATAATAGGTAAAAAAATTATGCGACAGGGTATCACAAGCAAAAATTGCGTTCTACACTGTATTTGAGAGGCAAAATTTTTATGCGACAGGGTATCACAAGCAAAAATTGCGTTCTACACTGTATTTGAGAGGCAAAATTTTTATGTGATAGGGTGCAGGGTGTGGAGAGGTTTTCCGCACACCCCCGTCACTTCCCTAGTCAAGTACCCCCCCCCCCCCGGGTACAAATAGCAGCTACGATGCTCCTGCCGAAGCTTTGATTACAGAGTTAAAATGGCCAACTGTGAGGGATATGATCAGAAGTGAGACTGCAACAACTGTATATAAATCTGTTAATGGTCTCGCGCCTGATTATCTCTTGCATTTATTTGTTAGAAATTCTGGTCGCAATATTATCAACCTTAGAAATGCCGAAACTGACTTGCTAGTGCCATTCATGAAAACTAGTAATGGACAGAAAGCGTTCGCATTTCGTGGAGCAAAAATCTGGAATGATCTCAGCCGCGAGGCCAAGCAAGCTCCCTCTTTATCTTCTTTTAAGGACAAGATAAAGGGTCGGTTGTAAATTTATTGTAAATAGTTGTAGATAAATTATTTATGGTTGTAATTAGTTTCCTTTTCCCGTTATTAATTTTAGTAGATTTTTTAATTTGTAAAGTTTTTGGCACGGCCCTCTGAAAATCAGTCATACTGACTGACGGGGCTACCGTGCATTAATAATTTTAAAATGAAAAATGAAAAAAAAATGAAATTCAAACCTTGGTGCTTACAAATATAAAGGTGCTTTATCTACGAATGAATCCCAAATTTTGGTGGTCTAAAAAGGCACAATCTATAGATTTGCTAGCATGTTGGCCATATCATGACGATCGAATTCCAAGCTTTTATTTGCGACAGAGAAGATCAGGCTATGTTTGTCTTCAAAAGGACTGTATTTCGATGTAACGTGAACACAACAGAACGCTTTTTGTAAATAAAGGGTTTAAACAATGTTGGTTAATCTGTATTGAAATATTCAGCAATATTTCCATCAGTTATTGTGTAACATACTCAGTTCAAATCAATAAGGACAGTAAACATAACAATCATGCAAATCAGCTTAATTTTGCTCAGTTGACCGGAACGAAATTGATTCGTGTTCGCTGTACCGAAAGGCCAAGTGTTTGTTTTGATAGCATGCACGCCCGCAAAGGCTCTATCTTGCACAGGCCCCTTTAACTTCTGAATTTCTGCCGAAAGTTTTTCCGTTTGATTTTCAAAATTACTACTACCTTTCTTCTGGGTTTTAGAGGTCTGAATACTCCCAATTTCTTTTCTACGTTCACTACTTGCGCCTTCGCTGCTTTATAGCGCTCCGTCGCAGTTCCGATCTTCGCTTTTCTCTCCGCTTGCTTCGTTGCCAGCTCATTCACGCTTTTCATCAGCTCTTCGTCTGTGACTTGATTTTTCCTCAAAAAGGGTCGAAGATTAGTGACCAAATTATCATCACGCAGGCCAGACTCGAAAGCTTTCAAAAAGGATTTTTCAACCAGTTGGGAACTGTATTCGGACTCGGCATGCTCTCCCGGCGGGTGCACTTCTATATAAAAGGTGATACACAAGCTTGTCTGAAGCTTTCCAAAATATACCCTTTTCACTGAGAAAAGTCTCAGCAGTTAGACCCTATTCACTGACATTTCATCGCAATGTTTTAGAAATTTATACCCCAATTTTGGAGAATCACTGACATGCCCTCCAGACGGTTTCCTTTAAATGTCACTATATTTAGCCCTTAAATACTGGAAATACTACTAACTACTCAAAATGGAGCAGAAAATGTGTATATCTCCATTACACATCCATACACTGAAGCACAAATATGGTTTGAGCCAGTATGGTATGGTTTCAGTTATTAACTCTGCAAACTTCAGCAAAACTTTGGTTTTCTGCAATCAAAGCTGCCCACAGATTCCTTGATTGATGTATTTCCTGCACTATGGAAACCATTCACTATAAATTAATAAGATTTCATTTGGAACTCATTTTCATTACATTACATACATCCCATTTATTTACTTTGCATTTAGGATTTAGGATGTTATTGATATGATGTTGTGTAAAAGTATGGTAACACGCATTGAGTACATTGCATCTTTTTAAAAGCATTAAGAATTTTATTTATTTTCAAGGAAATTGTAAACAAATCTGCTGCCCTCTCTTGATCTGATCTGGACTGCTGATGACCACCAAAAAATCGAACTTTCAAATTTATAGGCCTAGGGGGTAACCATCTTACCTATGGCACTATACCAAATTGCACTGAAACATGTAGCAGCGGCAAAAAATGACACGTTCCTCTGGCTTTCCCTCAGCAATTTTTGTTCATTAACATCATTAACTGCGTAAGGAACCTCATCAGCTCATCTTAGCTCTCAAAATTACTTCAAATGAAATGTAGCAGCGATACATCCTCTTCCTTTTTCCCGCGTTTTTTCACTAAGCCTCGAATTGCAAAAGAGGCTGTTGCTTCCGGGTTGCTTCCATGAAAAGATGGCTGTGTGTCAGAAAGTAGAAAGGGCAGAGTCTGTTTATATCGCAACAACTTTCAAGTGAATAACTGCACTACCATGAAGTTACCTGTGGTAACATGTTTTAGTATGAAGATGCCTCTACCTATGCAACTCTGAGAAGATGTTTCCCATCAAACAAAACTGAAAATCTACTGAATGAAAAGCTGATCAAAACAGATCAAAACTGACGACTGAGAGAGAAGCAAAAGAAAATAATCAAAGAGAGAGGCAACGTAGAACGCTTTTTCTACCTGAAACAGCAGTGATGCCAGTCAGAAATACAGACTTATTATCCATTTTGTCACCAAGGAAATCATAATATCGGTTTTGATACAACCATATACACAATAATGTTATTTTATGGAACTGCAGATTGGAGCATTAGAGCACTTCTCGATATATAACATTTTCCAGATCAAAGTTGACTGATTTGCCATTAGTTTAGGCCTGATCTGATACATCAAGCACATGACTACTGCAAGTATCACCCACTGTACTAAAATGGCTTTACCTAATGGAAAGGAAACACAACCAACACCATTTCAAGAATCTGCATGTTAGCTACTACTTGCCTTTGAATATTGTTCAACAGTTGCTGGGTTTTATCCCCTTTTCTACACCTGAATACATAGAACTACTGATGACTTGCTATTATTGAGAAAGCTATGCCTAGATTTTTATTAGACTTCAATTGAGGATTTTGATCTGGCCAAAACAAAGAGAGTTTCATCACCAAGTCCTCAAGTGTTTTGTATTCAACATTGTACAAAAAAAGTCTATTATAATTCATGACTTTGAAATCATTCAACATCAAGTTTATTGCACGTAATGACTAGTAAATTGTAACTCACAAGAGGAAACCATCAACAAAAACCTTATTCTTGAAATTAGTTGTTTTTAATCAAGTATCTTTTTAAAATCTGCTGACCAAATTGTAAAATAACCCCCCTTTTTTCTAAATCCTAGGTCCTAGGATTTGAACATTTTTTCACCCTATCTCAGTGAATTTACAGACAAGCTTGCGTATCACCTTTTATATAGAAGTGCACCCGCCGGGCATGCTCTTCTCGAGTAGCGAAAGATACTTTATTTCGTGCATCTAAAAGTCGCATCAAAAACTGTTGTGCTGTTTCCTTCAGCTCTTGGATCGTCGTGACCATGACTTGGAAAAGATCTGAGGCTGTCTTTTCTTGGAAAAAGACGCGCAAAATTGATCGAAGTTTCCCAAGCGAACGTTGCGGGAGCGTTAAAATATAATTTCTTAGGTTACTGTGCGGCGAAATCGATTTTATGATTGCATCAGATACTTCTTTTTCAGAATACCCTTTTTCGATAGATGAGTCGATTTGATGGATCAATGAAACATAAGTTAGTTTATCATGTGTCCTGGCTCACCAATTTGACCGGCAATTTTAAATTCTCTACGTAAAATACTAGAGGCTTCTGGCGGAGCTTGATTCAATTTCGTAAAATTTGGAGAACCCGTAAGTTTTTTGGCAATATCGACATGTTCAGATAGACTCATCTCCGAAAGTTTTTCTTTTGCTTCTCGCAGTTGCTCCACAATGGTTTCTCGTGCATGTTCTGATTCTGACTGCAATTGTTGTAAATCACGGAGTTGCCCTTCAAGACTGGAAATTATCATTTGAGCATTAATTTCTCCTGCTGACTTTTCTAATGGGGGGTGGGTGTACCTTTAAGTTTTGAAATGACATCGCGCAGGAAAATATCTAAGTCAAGATCTTCCTTTGGATCAAACACAACTTTTTCAACAACATTCCTAATTATTCTCACTAGCTGTGACCTACTTTTACCCTGAACTGATTTTTCTATCTTAAGATAACCAGAAACTTCTAACAACTTTTCAACACTTTGCTGACAAAGTAGCGACTCAAGCTCCAACTGCAAATCTTCGATTTCAGACATATTTCGGTAATTTTAGGCCATAAAACAAACGAAAAGTTTCAGAACATTACCTCTCTCTTCGCCCCTCAAAAAAAAATTATCGCAACAGCAAAATCAACGCCAAAATCTACATCAAAAAGGCAAAAGGTCACCGCTGAACTACAACAAACAAGAAATACAACAGGAAACTTCCACTTAGCTTTGAGGGGTACGGCTGGCACACCCTCGATCTTGGTACGTGGAGGCGGCAAAACTGAGCAGCAAAACGGCATGGCGGCGGCGGCAAATCTGTACAGCAACGGTGAACGTTCTTTGCTCTTTTTTCGGTGATCTTCCACATCAGTCAGGCTTGACAGGGCATTTTTTAACATACTCAGTGGTGGGGAAATTGCCCCACCAGGCCCTATGACTTCCCCCACCACTGACGAGCAAAATGCTACTTTTACCCCAAATGCCTAGGCCACTGTGGGGCCCTTTCTAAAGAACGAACATAATGCAAATGTGAATAAATGTGCTGGCAAATAGAAACAGAATATTCCCGTTTCTATCATCATATGATGTTTTGGTGAAGTGGCTCCACTACTAAGCCTGGAGCCCTAAAGACTCAATCCTAAATGATAATTAGAAAATTAAACGAGCCTTACCTGTAAGGTGAAGTTTGATTGGAATTCTTCTCTGGCATCAACAGGAACGTAGGAGTCACATGAGAAGCGAGCGCATGCGTTGCCAGTCATCCTTTAACGCGAAGTGATTGTAGGACAAATACATCACAGAACGCAGGAGTCACAAAGGGCGGGAGAATATACCCGGGCGGGCATGTGACTCCTACGTTCCTGTTGATGCCAGAGAAGAATTCCAATCAAACTTCACCTTACAGGTAAGGCTCGTTTAATTTTCTAATCCTTCTCTGTCATCAACTACGTCACTACGGAGTCACATGAGATTTTAAAGCCCTGCAAGCACGAGCTTAGGTAGTGATAATCCGCCCATAAAGATGTTAGAAAAAGAAACATCCCTGAAGAACATAACATGTTATCAAACAATAAACAAAGCTAAAGTTGATTTATTTCTTATTTTCGAATACAAAATCTCCAAAATTTTGAGAATTAATTTCACGTTCATAATGTTTTGCAAATGTTCTTTCATTTGACCAACCAGCGCTTTTAATGATTTCCGATAAAGTCATTCCTGCTTGTTTGGTTGCAGATGTAGATGCTGCCCTGCAGCTGTGCGCACTGAAAACATCCGTGTCTATGCCAGAATCAGTTAATGTAGCTTTTACCCATCGTGCAATCGTGTCCTTTGATACTGGCTTGTGAGGCTTATGAAAACTTACAAATAGTGCCGAATGTTCCCCTCTGAGTACTTTAGTACGTTCTAAATAATGGGACAATGTCTTTACAATGCATAGCTTCGGCTCCTCCGGATAATGATGCAGTTCTAGTGGTGCCTGGTGTTTGCCTGGTTTTGTTGTTTTCAAAGGCTTATGTATTGTTATACGCATCTTATCAGCAATTGACTGTATCTTATTGATATCTATCGTATGAATTGTCTGACAACGTTGTCCCGTTACCAAGCAGAGGAGCGTAACTGTTTTGTAGGATAAATTCTTTAGACTGATATTTTCAAGAGCTGGACAAGTTTTGAAATATGTAAAGACTTTATTTACGTCCCAAATGAAATTGTATTTTGGCAATGAAGGTCTCAACTCAAAAATACCCTTCAAAAATCTACGAATCAAGGGGTGCTCCCCAATAGGCAGTCCATTTCCTTGAAATATTATGGAAGCCAGAGACGATCTAGCAGTGTTAATAGCACTGTAGCCAAGCCCATTTCTATATAACAAAGTTAGAAATTCAATCACTTGTTCAACGGTAGCGCATAAAACTGAAACTGCATTTTCGGTACAGTATGTCTTCCAGCGCTTTAAATATGACTGATACTGTTTTTGAGTACCTGGACGCCAAGATGATAAAATAATTTTTTGTGCGTCTTCGGATAAGTTCGTAGAACTTAATTTTTGGCGGACAAGAGGCAAACAATCATTTGCAGCTTTTTGAACAGAGGGTGCTTTACCTCTGGCCTGTTCGGCAGTAGCAGCGCATTCTGGCTGGCATTCAATATGATTGGTGGTTTGAACATCAGTTTCTTTGCCCACGGAAACCACGGTTGTGTTGGCCAGTTTGGGAGGACGCATATTCCCTTTGCATTGTCGTCCTGAATCTTCCTTAAGACTCTTGGTATCATGCTGAAAGGGGGAAATGCATAAAATTTGTAAGTGGACCAGTCGATAGTGAATGCATCAACTGCAAAAGCCTCAGGGTCTGGCTTGAATGATAAGAAACGCTGAAACTGTTTATTTATCCTTGTTGCAAAAAGATCGATATTAGGATAAAAGTTAAGGTGCTTTAAACACGAATGGAGGAGTTTGGGCTGTAATTGCCACTCCGTTGATGTGTTTTCCTTTTTCCTTGAGGCACTATCTGCCTCGATATTATCCTTCCCGGGGATGTGTGCTAGTGTTAGCCAAATATTTCGGGCCATACACCACTCCAAGGTTTCTTTGCAGATATCATTACACTTTTTTGAGTGACTTGTGCCCATATTGTTTAGCACAGAAACAGCAGTTGTGTTATCTGACAAGACTTTGATATGAGTATCGTGAAATTCTTTTGCAAAGGTTTGTAACCCAAATAATACTGCCTTCATTTCGAGATAGTTTATGCTATTTTCTTTTTCAGAAAGGGACCATATTCCCCCGGCAGTCATTTCATTATAGAATGCGCCCCAGCCTTCTAAGGACGCGTCCGTTTTGATGATGTGTAACGGATTGACACGTGTAAGTGGTTTGAACGCCACACGAATATTGCGTATCCACCATTCTAATTCTAATTTGGCAGATGGAGAAGGGCTCATAAAGCTCTCAAAATCGCCTTTGGCTATTTTCAAAGCCTCGGTCTTGTCCTTTTCTAGCTGACGGTAATAAAGCGGCCCATAAAGAATACCCGGGAAACAAGAGATCATTGTGCCGAGTGCTTTCGCACAACTTCTTATGGTCGGCTTCTTTTGGCTGAGCAAATTTTGACAAACAGCCAAGACAGATTCAATCTTTTGCTGGGTGGGTTTTACAGTCATAGTCTTGGAATTTAGAATAAAACCCAACATCTTAATCTCTTGAGACGGTAAAAAAGCTGACTTTTCCGGGTGAACAATAAAGCCTAATTCTGTCAATAGTTTAGTAGCCCTGATGACGTTGGACAAGCCGTCATTAAAATTTTCACCCTGCAGGTATATGTCATCGATATAAGCAGTTGCTATGATACCCTCTTTGTGTAATTCCGTCAAAGCCGGTTTGAGCAATTTTGTAAAAATACGTGGGCAACTGGCCAGGCCATTAGGGAGGGCCTTGTATTGTAGTAAATTTCCATTGAATCCAAATCGGAAATATTTTCTGTGCTCCGCTGCGACTTCTACGCTATAATAAGCATCTTTTATGTCTAAAGACGCCATGAAACAATTATGTTCCATCAAACTAGTAATCGTATTCAAAGTTTCCATTTTGAAATGATGGTATGTGACATGATGATTAAATTTTTTCAAGTTCAAAATCATACGATAGGAACCATCAGGTTTTGGTGTCAAAAATATTGGTGATATGACCTGTCCGTTTTCAGGTCTAGTTATTTCGAGCACTTCTTTTTTCATTAGTTTTTGAATCTCAGTGTTTAGAATCTGCTCCTCTGGAGCACTAAATTTTCTCTCCCGGTGGGAGATACAAGGAGAACTATTCAACTCCACTTTTGCCCCTGATACATATGATAAAATTTCAGGGTCCTTTGTTATACGTTGCCAAGCTGTTATATGGCTTTTTATTCGACCGGCTTTAAAGTTATCACACTGATATGTAAGAAATAGCAATAAAGTTGGAAGAAATTCTTGAAATTCACTTACATGTAACTTGCTCAAGATTTCTAGAATTTCTTTTGAGGTCGGAAACTGTGTCGCTGCTGTTGTTGACCTCTGGGCTGAAATGGCTGGCCCCACTGCTTTTTCCTTACTGCTGGGTGGCGATGGCCTTGCCCTAAAAAATCACGCCTGTGGGTGTAGCCATAATAGCCAAACTGAGGGTTTGACCCCAGATGATTTGGTTTAAAATTTTGTTCTCTCCCCTTATTTGGAGAAGGCTTAAAGGCTTTTGTGATTTTGTTCGTTTCTTCGACATCTTTTATTTGTTTTCCTATATCCTCGCCAAATAAGTGTGGGGCGTGAGCAATTTCTGTAGATGGCGAACATAGAGTTTGATACTCGGGTTTTAGAGCATTCTTCATTGTAAGGCGTCTTTGGTTTGAGAGATCGCCGATAAGATGTCCGAGCAAAGCAATTGAATCATAGGACTTCGAAATCTGATTGTTGATTTCCCTTTTGTCGTCAAAGTTTTTGACATTTTTCAACATAAAATCTGCCATTTGCAGAGTAATGCAGCCCACTTTTGTTAGTGTCTGCTGCATGTTGCTCAAGCGTAAATCTGCTTGTTTCTTCTCCCATTTTAAATTTTCCCAAGCGCCTTTGTTCACTTTTATTGGGTGTAGCTTTTTACAATTTTTTGGTCGTTTGTATTTTTCAAGAATGCTTTTAATTTTCTCAGTTTTTAACTGCTTTCCCCAGCGGTTTTCAACAAATTCCGCTAATTTTTCGTTGACATTGTCACTGACTTCATCAGCCACTTCAAAGCCTTCGGCTATTTCATCAAGGAACTCGTTGTCCTTATTTTTTCCCGTTTCTGGGTGCTCATCTTTATCCTGCTCAAGGTCTTCGTTAGCATGGATACTTATGGTGTCATCGTCACCATTTTCCTCGTCTCGAGGGGTTTTTGCCGGTGGCTCAGATTGATTATGTTCTTTGCTCGTGGCTGCCCTTTTTCTTTCATTTGACGGGCCAGGTTTCGGCGCAGAACTTTGACTACTTCCTATGTTAGATGTAGAAAGCATGCCTTGTCCTGTGGACTCAATATGCCCGGTGGGCCCATTCATACTTGACCCGGTGGGTCCTTCGATATCCCCGGTGGGCATATTCATGGCCAGTCCGGTGGGCGTTGTTTCAGTAATAAACCCGGTGGGTCGATTAAAGGAGCTCTCAACTAGCTTTTGTAACAAAAATGTCATAGCGCCCATATTTGAATTTAATTCTGCTAGAGTTTCATTTACGTCGGGTTTTTCAGGCTCATCGCCAGGCGTGTTTTCTAATGGCTCAGTCTGTTCATTGTCGCTTGACATCTTGATCTTAAATAAAAACACAGAACAGTTGTAAAACTTATTAACTACTGCAGTCGTACTGCTTTTCACTGTTCTCGATAAATGCGAATTTCCAATGTAAGCAAAAGGAAAAGGTAAAAATTTCTTACCGTTTGTCTTTAAAACTCAGGAGCGTTTTTCTTCACGTGTGGATGACCGACAAGATACCACGCAATGACTGGCAACGCATGCGCTCGCTTCTCATGTGACTCCGTAGTGACGTAGTTGATGACAGAGAATAATTCGGTATCAAAACAGGGTGATCATAATGTCATAAATGTAATAAATTGCAAACAACGCAAAGATTTCAATTCCTCATCCTGAAGCTAAATTGCTAATTTCTCTTAGCTAATGCAGTGACCTGGCTACGGTGGGGGGGGGGGGGTATGGGGGCAATTGTACCCCCACTTTTTTCGAAAAGATGGTCCTCGAGATTCCTTTAAAACTGAAGAGAAAATTGTTGTGTTTTGGTTGGGTAAGAATTTTCCGAAAAATGTCAAATCTTCCATTTTAGCACTAGCAAGCATGATATCGGGAGATGCATTCTAAGCCAAAGTAAAGGATCTTTCTTCAAAAATTTTCCTCGTGCTCTGATTCATAGGATAACTGTCACAAAAGTATCAAAGTTTTCTTGTCGCTAATGGCAAGCATGATATTGGGAGATGCATTTTACGCCAAAGTAGGGGAAGCGGCCCCAAAAATTTTCCTGGGGGCTTCGCCCCCAGACCTCCCCGTTCCAATACTTCCCTTCCACTTAATTTACCCTGGTCACGCCGCTGAGCTAATCAGGGGCGCAACTACGGGGGGGGGTCCTGGGGGTCCAGACCCCTGCCCTTTTTTCAAAAGGGCAAAAAGTGCCCTTTTTAGGGAGAAAATTATGTTAATTTGACGTATTATTGACAGGTACTTGTACGGGTTCTTGTGATGAAGTGTCAATATTTGTTGAATACTTTCTTGAATTACCAAGATCTTGAACAAATTTGGAGAATTCGCTATGCTTGACTTGGACTTATTTTTCCGAAATCATCAGCGATCTTCTGAACGCTGAGGCTCAAAAAGTTGCAAATACGGCTGAAAATGTCAAGAGATGTCTTACATGGTACATGTGAAAAGCACTTGCAAGTTAGATGCTCAAAGACAAGACTCATTTTGTTAAAAGAAGCCGTTGCAAGAAACTTTGACGACTGGGTGAGTAAAAAAAATCCCATTTGAAAGACCAGCGCTGTTTGGATATCAAGGTAATGATATTGTTCATGTTCAAATTAATTTTACATTTGCCTGACCGAAATCGGCAACTTCATTCCAAAGTCTTCTCAAGAAACAGAGCCCCTTCAACAAATCTTCAAAGCAGGCCGAAAATCTTGATCGAATTTTTTTCCTTGCAGCAATGGCTTTTAAGGCTGATCTCCAGTCAGTGGGATGTTCCTAGCAGGCGGAATTTCTATTGTATTCGAGAGAAAATGTTGCCCTGGCATTGAATAGAAAGTTACGGCTGAGCGACCTTTTATTGTCTAAAATTCCGCCCGCTCGGAAAATTCTACTGACTGGAAATTAGTGGAAGTGTCATTTCTCTCTCTGAGAGCATAACACAGCACGTGCTCATGCTTGTTGAAGTCATCGCTGTGAAGCAGGAAAATTTGGAAAAATTGATCGTCATTTTAGGCCGGTTTTAAAGGTTTCTTGAAGGGGCTTTTTCCAGAAAATCCCTCACAATTTTAGAGCGGAGTGGCCGACTTTATTCAGGTAAATTCGCAAAACGATTTGAACCTGTTCACCATTGAATGATATTTTTACCAATATTTTCGTTCTCTTGTCCAAGGAGCAGTGGCCTTTCAAATTCTCACTCAGTGAAAAAATTGTCCCAAAATTGAGAAACCATACAACAAACTTCAGAGCACAGTTTCTTGTAAAAAGCGTGTACGAGCAGCCTTTTCAGTGTTTCTTGTCTATCCTCGGCGGGTGTTTTTCATTCTCTTCTAGTTTTGATCTCTTTTAAGATAGGCATTCTCCGACCATCTAGAGAGTGTGGTTTAAAAAATTTTCGGGGGCAAGCCCCCGAATCCCCTCCCAGCTCGCATTTCCTTTACCGTTTTCAAACTGCTTCTCCTATGTGTTGACATGTTTGTTTATTGATATGCTTTAGATAGGTGAACATTAGAAAAATATCCCTTGATTTCTGCCCTCGCTTTTTGAGTTTGAAAAACTGACATCCCAGGCGACACCACTTCTTGAAATGATCTGGAGTGTGCCCTTTTTCTGGTTTGGACCCCTGCCCTGTAAAATTCCTAGTTGCGCGCCTGCAATGTCCTTGGTAAGAACACATCTTAACCAAAAAGATGTCTTCAAGATACATGTTTGAAACAACCCATCTAGCCCTTGCAACAATAGCGTATATCAACATCTGAAGCACCTGTCTAGAAACTCTGTACAATTCCTGGTGGTGAGTGTGGGCCCTTTTGAAAAATGCCCCACTACTCAATAATCCTTAAAAAATGCCCTGAGGCTTGAAGTTAAAAAAATCTCACTGGGCGCCAAATATAGCCCTCGAGCCCCGGGGGGGGGGTACTTGACTTAAATTTGTACGGGGGTGTGCCCATGAAAAAAAAATTTTCTACCCTGCTCCAGAATTTTTCGCTCAAAATGATAACCTGTTCTAGAAAAAAATGGTGAAAAGTATACTCAAAAACATGAAATTTGATCGAAAAACAACCCGATCTAGCAGAATATTCCCCTTTGACATGTTTTGACAACCTGCTCTAGAAAAATTGCCTCATTTTGATACCCTGTGCTAGAAAAAATTGGTGAAAACGATACCCCTAAAAACGGCACATCCCCGTCGGACAAATATACTAAGTACCCCCCCCGGGCCTCGAGCGTACATAGGTTTGACAACCTCATGCCAAGCAGGTTCGATACATAGATATTATGTTTTGTCCATATTTTTATTCTTATCTCATCAACAGAACTCGAAGACTATAAAAAAAAGCTAATCAAAACCCAATACATATACAACTCAAACACAATACAAATACTAAGACCTATTCCCTTTACGACATTCTACACAACACATTAGCACAAGAACATGATCAAAATATTCTCTGTTGTGACAACAGTATGTTTGTTATGTTCGTATTGTCCACAACAGGGGGTTCACTCTGTTAGCAACAGAGCCCTACACTACCCTATATTTGTTGAGGATACCGAGGACTGCCCCTTTTGTCTAAGCCTTTTGTTATGCTGGTAAAGTTCAAAGCAGATCCACAGCTGGGAAACCTATTACCATGCGCGAGAATCTCTTTGTTTCTTTGCTAATCCTTGTCTGGATTGTGGTTCGATTCTCCGCCCACATTCTTTTCACAAACCAAACATGCTGTCTGCGCATGATCACAGGTTTCCTTTTTGGGGGATAACCGTTGCTTTGAACTATAACGATTCGTATCCCCAACAAATATAGTTGTGTAATGCAGTCTTTGAATTTACAAACAGTTCTCAGTTCTATAAATTTTTTCTTCTCAAAAAGCTGCAATTTAACTCGGTTTCAAACACTTGCCCCAAACACTCCACTCTGACATTTATTCTTTCAAAAATCTGCAGAATTATATTATGAACAACGCTATGAGCAGTGTCGTACCTAAGGGGGTATGAGGGGGTCCAAACCAAAAAGGTTGGCCTTGAGGTTCATACAAAAATGCAATAAACTTTGTATCGCAGGGAGGGGGGGAGGGGAGGGTCAGGCAGATCTTTCAGGCAGATCTGTCTTTTTGAGATTTCTTGAAAAGCAAGGAGAGAATGGTTTTGTCAAGGTTTGCTGGAGCAATGTTTTGGGTTTCTAAGAGATGCTTGACCATTGTTGGGAGAGGCATTCTAAGTAGAATGCATGTTCTCAATTGGGTATAAATTCTCAATACAAATTCAACAAAACATCCTGCCTATATTTTGCTCATTCCAGCCATGTTTACGATGCAAAATATAACTAAAAAGGGCGTTTCCCCCATTTTCCGAGCGTCTGAAGAGTTTGGTCACAGAAAATTTTCTGCGCTTATGCCCCAGACCCCCTAGCCTACGCGTAGACCCATTATCCCAATGGAGGAAAGGGTCTACGAAACAAAGAGCAAAGGCTTGCTGCTGAGGTTTCTAGATTTCTGGAAACTTAATTTATGCAGCTTTTGTTTCAACCATAGAAATATTCCTTTTCTATGGTTTAAACGCGTTTCACACATCATTTGAAAAGGGGATTAGAATGATTAATTGGACGGCCGTAGCAAGCCTTTGCTCTTTGTTTCGTAGATCCTTTCCTCCTTTGGGATAATGGGTCTACGCGTAGGCTAGAGACCCCCTCACTCCTTGAGTGCGGCGTACGCAGCTGGTATGAGCAGCACTTACTTAACTGCGTTAACAGCTAGTGTAGGTTTATGTACATAATCCTAGTTTATGTCCAGGGGGGGTTGGAATAGTATACCACAATGCTTTGCGTACCATTCATATTTTTGGAATTGCACATTGGAATTCGATCAGTCGGAAGTTTTGCACGACCGCGAAAGGACGAAGCTGTGATGCTGGCCTAAAATAATGGAAGCTTTACGAGATGTCAATTCGCCGATTTTGAAACAAAATAAATCCACCCAAAAGCTTTATAGCATTGACCAACTACCAGGAGAAGATATAGCAGTGAAACCAGACGAGAATATTGTTCAGCGTTGTTGTGGGGCACGTATAGTTTCTTTGGACAAATTGGACGAAAACCGCATCTCGTTTTCAGGTGAAATAAAGCTTTAGATGTTGGGACTTTGCGGGACTTAGATGTTTTTCTGGCAGCCAAAGCCTTTCGAAGTATAAATCAAAGCAAAACATCGCTAAGTCCCTTCCCCGTCTGTCAGAAAACGAACAACAAATTTGATAAAAATTGGTCGAACTGCGGTACTTAGGCCAACAGTAACTTCCCACAAAAACGGCCGATTAATTATTATTATTATTATTAACAATTTCTTTTACGTTGGCAAGATAGAAAAAATAAGATATATAGCTAATAAGCTAATTAACGCCAACAAATAAGTTAAAACTTAATTTACAATTTTCTACTTTAAAACCTACAAAAACCCTAAATCTTTAATGAAAACTTTGCACAATCTGCAGATGCAAGTATTTCCATGCCATAATTTTATTTTTCGCTTGAATTCAAATAATGTGTTGGAATCTTTAATTTCCTTTGGCAACGAGGACCACAAAAGGTGACCTCTGTACTGAATATTTTCTATTCCGTATGTTGTTGTCTTTATATTCGGCAACTGCAAATGATTCTCACTTCTCAAACTGTAGTGAATATTTCTCTCAGTAAAAATGTTTTTCATAAATGTTGGATTTAGATTGTTTTTGTTTTGAATATTTCAAGCATTAGCAATTGCAGATTGTGTTGATGAATGGTAACATATTTTTTCTTCAACTTTTCTAGCTCTGATATACTATCTCTGCATACCAATCGCAGTGCTCTTTCGTGAATGCGATTTAATTTTGAATTAGTTGCCCTATCATTAAACATCCATGCATTAGAAACCCGCATAAAAGAACCTGTTTTTATAAGAACCTAGAGGCTGAAATTCAATCTTTAAAACCCCCTAAATAAGAACCCCTAAGAGGCTGAAACTGGGAAAGGTTCTTATATAATAGCTTTAATGTAAATTATTAAAATGACAAGAATTTTTAGAATTCTTCACATCCTGATCAGACTTCTTCATTGGTACAAAAGATTTGTTCTCAAGAATTCTCAAGAATTCTCAAGAAATCTCAAGAATTCTTGAGCTGGAAAACAGTGTTAATGTGTGCAAGGCCTGCTCTTATATAAGAACCTTTTTAAGAACCATACAGGCTGGAATTTAGAATAGCAGCCATTTAATTAAGAACCAATTCAGGCTGCCCAGAAAAAACCTAGGTTCTTTTATGCGGGTTTCTACTGTACAAGTGGGCAATAATTGAATTGTGCCCTGATGAAGGAATTCATTAAAATTTCTGATTTGATAGGATCAATGTAATTAGACAAGCGAGCCAGTGCGTGAAGCTTTTGGTTGGCCTTTTTATATAAATCTTCAACATGTTTTTTGAAACTTAATTTCTTATCAAAAGTCACATCTAGCAGCTTTTCATAATCACTTTCCTTAATTCTTGAATTTCCAATTGTGACCGTTGTTTCGACAGGGACCGCGGAGCATAATTTCGATTGGGGGGGCTAAAAGGAGGGAGAAAGTTGAAGGGGTCTGGGGGCGAAGCCCCCAGAAAAATTTTCCTGACCACGCCCTCTACTTTGGCTATAAATGTGACCAACGCCCTTTCCATGCCAAGAAACGCCCGGGAAAAGAAAAGATATTCATTTGTAGCATATTTAACCGCTAAATCCTAATGTAATGTAAATCACCATAAAAGCCGAAAATAGTTGCAGTTCATAGTACGTCTAACATTTGATAGCGAAGACTCAAGGACCACGCAGCATCTTTTGGTACAAAGGGAAAGGCCTAAAGGAACGCTATGACGAAGTTAAATAGCTCTTGGAATTTTTTCGTATTAAGAAATAGGTCATATGGTAACATAACATAACGCTTCTAGTCTATACTTTCAGAGTTAAACATTTGAACACAAGAACCTAATAAGGCGAACTTTTTTATTCTGAGTAATTTTGTATCATCAATGAATCTACATTTTGATCAAATTTCCCAAAATTTCGTATCCTGTTCTCATCATGAAAATAGTTGCAACTTCAATATTGTTTATTCTGTCTGTCTTTTGTTCGTGATTATGAACAATTGCTAAATTTTTGAACCTTTTTTGGGACATTCTTGAGCGAAGCCAAGTTTTTAGACGCCTTGATAAAGAGATTGATCGTTCGCCAGTTGCAGGGTTGACACTCGGCAGTTTACAAATTTGGACAATTTCACTAATTAGCAATCTTTGAGCAACTGGAATTTGCTTCAAAAGCGTCCAGATATCATTAAAGCAATCTATCTTTACATCTTTTACTAACAGTTGGAATATTTCAAGCTATGGTAACAGCAGTGAAACCTTTAGGTCGTCTGCATAATTCTCCTCGAAGTATTCCATTTGAGACGAAGCATCGCTTGCATTAGCGAAGTTAACCAGAAGAGATTCAAAGTTTTTTTTTAATAAAGTTGGGCTGGTTGAACCTCTCATTGATTGCCTCAACAATGAGATCAATGCCTCAAAATAAATTCTTCTGCAATGATCCTGTTCTGTTTCAGGAAAACTCCCTGACGCCGTACCTATTTCAAAACGAACCGGTACTCAAAAAACTAGAAAATCAAAAAACTATATCTTGAAAATTATTGGGGCGGCTAAAGCCCCCCAGCCCCCCCCGGCTCCGCTGTCCCTGTGTTTCGGTGCTTTTATCACCAAATATCATCAGGTGGCACTTTGACCATGTCATTATTTAGCTTCAAAAAATTGTCAGAAAACCATTTTACTATCACAGAGCTGTCTGCTTCTAATTGTCTAACAATAGTATCAAGATCCGCATGGCATGCAAAGATTGTGGTATCATCAGCATAGTTACATATCTTTGTGTAATATGCAAAAAAAGAAGATATCATTTATGAAGATGTTAAATAGAAAAGGCCCCAGGACCGACCCTTGCGGTACTCCAACTTTAATTTCTTTCCAGTCACTAAAATAGCTGTTGATCTTTACTCTCTGTTGTCTTTTTGATAAATAGCTTAAAGCTTATCGATAACTGACAACAACTGCAATTCATAATAAAATTATGTGTAAATACCCATTAGTCATAATTCGAATCAATTCACCTACCTAGATTAGAATGTTCTGTCTCTACAATGCCAATTTTCATTCACAGTGCAGAAGTGAACGAAAAATTGTCTGCCATTTGCGAAGTTTCGAAGAACGGCGCTCAAAAACTTCGCGGGGGGCTTTGCCACCCCCCTCCCTAGTTTATTTCGACATAATAAGGGTTTGAGCACATAACTTCAACAATGATAAAATCTGCACGCAGGCTAATATTATGTCATTTGTGTGCAAATGGTATTCCAGGCACGTTATATAAGCGTACGAGCCAGGATCAAGGATGTTGGAAAGAATTTTTAAAGTCAGTCTTTCCTGCAAAAATCCACCCTTAGTCGAGCAAAAAATGTTGGTAAACAATCGACTTTTTATGTGGCAGCCCCCCCCCCCTGCATTTTATACAGGGAGCGCTCCGCTTATGGTCATTCCGCATTTTAATATTCTGGGTTTCGTCTCGCGTTCCGTATTTTAGTACGTGGTCTTGATTGATAAAGAAAAAGCGCGGCAGGGAAGGGAAGGCAGCTGGTAGATGTACAAATCTGAAACGAACATTGAATTCAACTGGCAGGTAAGGCGTGATTCTTGCGATAGAAACTGCGCTTGGTAATCATGGATGATGGTTATTATCATGGCATCAATAAGCTCAAAAAGCCGGCGACCAAGTAAGTTACCGCTTTATCCCCTCATGCGCTTTTAGCAGAATCTTTGCGTTTGATAATTTGCTTGAGGCATTTCAATTTGACGGCCAGTTAGGCCCAGGATAACCCAATCGTTCAGCACCCGTTCTAAACCTGCCACAAACCTGCAACAGTTGTTTGCTAAATATGCCTGATTATAGAATCCAGGTCCCATTGTGATATTTGCCGTTCATTTAATGATATTTGCCGTTCATTTATGACATTCGCCATTCATTTAATGAGTGGGCCCTGGAAGGCCCTGCATTCTATAATCGCTCCGCTAAATCTTTACAAAATGTACAGATTATGATGACGCAACCTTACAGTACATCTGCATATCAAATCAAGAACGATAGGATTTTCTCTCAATGTTCGATGTCCTCGTGACCACCATTATTTACGATAGTTATTTAGGATAGGTCCATGTGTAATGTGTTCGTGTAAAAATTGAGTCACGAGAGATTATCACAAAGAATGGTGTATTATCCTTACTGTGCTGGGGTATTATCCTTACTGTGGTGCCTCCTGGTTCCTACGTCTTTGCTTGTGTCTCTTTTTTCAGCCGTTGCCAGTTTTGCGATGCTCAGAGAATCGCATGACTGACATATCTCGTCTTTTCAAAAAGCATGGTTTCCATTAGCCTGCGTACAGACTATACCCAAGGAAAAGGTATAGTCTGCGCAACACCGCTCACTTTTGTGTAGTGCGTGCTTCAGCATTTATTTCGCAATAGTGCTAACAAAGAAATCGTATTGTTGTAGCAGCCAACAAAATCACTTTCCCGGGAAACGAGGAAGCAATCAGATTTGAGAACAGTCATCATGTGATTAAATCTCAGGTTTCACTTTGTTCTCTAGGCAAACTTCATTAGCAACACAATACTCTGGAATTTTAACAACCCTACTGCAGACAATGAACAGACACTAAGAAGAAAGGGCCATTCAAACTGCCATTGAAATGAAATGCTGACTCACACAATACACGATATTGAGCGGCGTTGCGCAGACTTTACCTTTTCCTTAGTTAGGTATTGTCTGCACGCAGGCTAGGTTTCCATTCGAGGGCGGCTATTTTCATGTCAGATTTGAAAAGAATAAGAATACGTTAAGAATATATTCAGACTCACAACGAAAATTTCTCAAGAATATCGAGGCTGGACAAAATTTATGGTATTCTTATAGCTATAAAAAAGACTATAATAAGGTGAAGTGCGGAGATAAAATTCTCTAGTTTGAAAAAAATCAGTCATTTGACACATACACATAATTTTTTTGTAAGAAACTAAGGTCTGGGGCTGGTAGGCAGTTTCTTAAATGTTTGGGCCATTTTGCTACCAAAAGTTTCTTATGTGCTCGAAGTTTCTACGTTCGAATCGATGCAACTAAACAACAAGAAACTAATACACTTATTTTCTTAATAAGAAACCACCCATAAGAGACTCGCAGATCGCCAACAAATTAAGAAACTCCAGTACTGGGCAAATATACGTTAAGAAACCAGTTATTTTGATTAAGGAAATCCTTAAACTATTCCTAATTAATTCTCACTTGTTTCATGTATAATATTACTTGTGGTACTTGGATAATGTCTAAACATTGGAAAGGATTAAAAAACCTTGACTTTGAAGTGTTCACAAGGGCATAGGTAGTGAACATGAAGATTGTTGTGGAACCTCTAAGAAACACCTGTCCTAAGAAACAGTGAGTACTAAAAATATAATAATTTTGAGAAAATTTCAGTAATGGCCCGAATTTTTGGTATCCTATAAAAACATTTTGTATATGATAGCTGAATACCACAAAAGAGCAGCATTGTGTAGCTACTTTTTAGAGATTTCTACACTCTGGGCTGATCGAGCCTCTTCTAAAAAACTTAGAACCTTGTGCAAATCTGCCCCCTGCTAGCTGTATCCACCACAGTAAGGATAATATACCGCCCCTGTATGGCATATCCACCACAGTAAGGATAATACACCACCACAGTAAGGATAATATACCGCCCCAGTATGGCATATCCACCACAGTAAGGATAATACCCCACCATAGTACCCAATCGGCAAGGTGGAGGTGTTGCTTGCTACATCAGAAAAGATTTATCTTTCAACTTAAGAGAAGGTTTTGCACCAGACCTAGAAAACATATTTTTTGATCTACTTTTGCCAAAATCCAAACCAATCCTAGTTGGCATCCTTTACAGACCGCCCAACTCAAGTGGTTTTCTAAAAAAGCTTGATGCTGCTATCTCAAAAACAAAAAATTTTGACAATCAAGAAGTTTTTATCCTGGGTGACTTGAATATCGACCTGACTGGCAATAGAGGGAATAATTCTAATAGGATCAAGCGCTACAAAGAATTCTGCTCCCTTCACGGACTTGAACAACTAATCCAAGAACCAACACGCATAACTGAAAAATCTGAAACCCTATTAGATCATATAATTTCAAATTCGGCTCAAAAAGTTTCCCAACATGGTGTTCTCAACTTGGGCTTATCTGACCACCAAATGATCTATTGTATAAAGAAAAGTACCAGAGCCAAGAATTTTGATCATAAATACATCAAAATCCGCTCAATGAAAAATTACAGTAAAGAAATTCTTTTGAAAAAACTCAAATTGATTAAATTCCCAAAATATTTTGACTTTATTGATATCAATGCTGCTTATTCTACATACATACATAGATACATCATTTATTTTATAAAGCAGGTTGAAAAATGGCAGCCTCGGGATGGCTGATGTGGACCTGCAAATTAAAGTTGATAAATGAAAGGAAAACTTAAAAAATTTTAAATTACAAGTTCTAACATTAATAATATATAAAATCTTCACATCTGTTTCTCACACAAACTGTCCCTTTAGAAAAGTTTAGCATTCTCAGTTTGTCTCTATCTTCTTTTAGTTTTGTCCTAAAGATCTGTTTACTATTCGCTTCTTTAATATTGTTCGATATTTCATTCCAAATAAGGATTCCCCTGTAGTTAAAAGTGTATCTTTGAAATTCAGAGTTCAGTCTTGTTACTTCTAATTTTCCTTCTCTTCTATTCAATTTTCTGAAAACGCTTCCCAAGCTGTGTTCATATTCCTCCTCCAATATCTTATACATTTCAATTGCTACTTTTCTCTTGTATATGTGAATAATGGGGTCCCAGCCTACTTGATCAAGAACTCTGTTACTCTCAATTGTCCTTGGTATGTTCTTTATTAATCTTGTCGCCCTTACATGTTGTTTTTCAATTTTTTCAAATTTATTTTTTTTTTGTGCATGTACCCCATACAAGCATTCCATATGTTACTTTTGGGATCACCGTTTTGTAATAGATTTCTTCAAGTGTTTTGGCGGGTAAGAAACTGGCCTTTCTTAACATGGCTATCATTCCTGAGTACTTTTTATAAACCTTGTCAATGTGTGAATTCCAATCCAATTTATTGTCTATATATACCCCTAGAACCTTGGATACTTCTTTATATTCCACCATCCTTTTTCCTATTTTAACTGGTGCGAGAGGGCCAGTAAACCGCTTTCTTTTCATGATCATCAAAAAACTTCATAAAATTGATTATTTCAGTTATTGATGAGATTGCTCCATTGAAAGAAATTCGTGTGAGGAACAACACTCAAGAATGGATGGATGAGGAAGTCCTTGAAGGGATCAGGATTTGGGACAAGCTGCTTTCTAAATTTAAAAGGACTAAAAGTCACACTGATCATGCTAATTTTAGAAAAGCCCGAAACAATGTTTTATCTCTGATAAAAAAGAAAAGTTATGTAGTTGGCAAACTAAATGAAAATATTGGCAAGCCAAAAGAATTATGGAAGAGCCTAAAATCACTTGGACTTCCATCCAAGCAAGATAAAGCTTCAAAGATCTGCCTGAAGAAAGATGGACAACATTGTTTCGATGATAAGATTAATTCCAACATTTTTAAGAACTTCTTTTCAAATTTGGCTTCAGAGCTTGTAAAGAAGCTACCAAATCCACCCTGTAATTTCGGCATAGAAAGTGTCAAAGAATACTACAAGAACCTTAATCTCAAAACTGACAATTTTACACTTCACCATGCAAAACGTGATAACGTCCTCAAACTTTTAGAGGGAATAAATCCTTCAAAAGCAGCAGGACCTGATAATCTTGAAGGAAAATTCCTTAAAGATGGTGCACCAATTTTAGCTACACCATTGACGGAGCTATGCAATCTTTCAATTTCCTTGGCGCGCTTTCCCGATGATTGTAAACAAGCCAAAATGAAACCTTTTTTTAAAAAGGGAAGCAAAGATGATCCAAAAAATTATCGACCCATCTCACTTTTGCCGCAGATCTCTAAAGTAATTGAAAAAATTGTCCATGAGCAGATACATGAGTACCTAGATAAAAACAAAATTCTTTATCGGTACCTGTCTGGCTTTCGTCCATTCCACTCAACAGACACATGCTTATCATATCTAAGCGACAAAATCATACAGGGATTGGAAAATAGTATGTCTACGGGCATGATATTGATCGATCTCCAAAAAGCGTTTGACACAATCCACCATGAGATTTTCCTAGAAAAAATGAAATATCTTGGCTTTGCTGACTCAGTCATATTCTGGTTTCGATCATACTAACAAAACGAACTTTCTATGTAAACATAGGCAAAGATTCCTCGTCGCCCAGAGAATTATCGTGTGGTGTTCCACAAGGCTCTATTTTGGGCCCACTCATCTTTCTCTTATATGTAAATGACATGCCACAAGCAGTGGACTGTGATTTACTTTTGTATGCAGATGATTCCTGTCTTGTATTTGGAGACAATGACGTCAACGAAATAGAAAAACAACTGAACAGAAATTTTAATTCCCTCTGCGATTGGTTTGTTGACAACAAACTAGGCATACATTTTGGGGAGGATAAAACAAAATCGATACTTTTTGGTAGGAAAAATAAACAAACCGGCAGTAAAAAACTAGACATTAGAAGAGGTGACATTAAGATCAAACAACACACGTCAGTCACATACCTTGGCTGTGTCCTTGATGGGGGCCTTTCTGGCGAGTCAATGGCAACCAGGACCCTTGGTAAAATCAATGGCAGGCTCAGATTCCTTTACAGAAAGCAAAATTTTCTTTACCTTTCCCTTCAAAGATTACTGGCAAATGCACTAATTCAACCCCACTTTGACTTTGCATGCAGCGCTTGGCTTCCAATGTTGAATAAAAGATTAACTAAAAAAATTCAGACGGCTCAAAATAAATGTATCAGATTCTGTTTTGAATCTGAGTAACAGAGCACATATAGGAGTAAAAGAATTCAAAACTGTAAACTGGCTCCCCACTAAAGAAAGGTTTGAGCAATGCACTGCTGCAAAGGTTTTCAATTTTTTTGATAATGCAGCCCCATCATATATGTCAGAGATGTTCTTACCAGCTGGCCAGAGCCGAGTAACTCGAAGATCTAACAAACAAACTAATTCAACCTTTCCGAAAAAGCAACACAGGACAAAATGGTCTCTCATATTTAGGATCTAGAATATGGAACAGTTTACCCTCAGAACTAAAATCTGCAACAAACAACAACAGTTTCAAACATAAAATCAAAGATCAATTCTTTACAAATCTCCAAAGTCTTGATGATAGTCCCTACATATATTATTAGAAATCTAAAAACAGCCTACAGACATGCTTACTTATCATCCTTAAGAAAGGCTTTATTTCCGGTCTAGATGAATTTCTGTTTTTTATGAAAACTTTCTCTGTTTATCTCGCTAATTTTTCTTTCTCTTAATTTCAAAGGGCACTCCTGGAGGGACCATTATGGAAACAAGGTCGCATTGACCTTTTAATGCTATCCCTGCCATCTTTAACCATGGGGTGTTTTTATTAAATTAGATTTTAAATTAGATATCTAACTTTTGCCTGTAATTTTTTCAAACTTGTAAATATTGTAATCAGATCTTTTTTTTCTGAATCTGTTATTTTTCATTTTTATTTTGATGGCGAAATTTTACATACATACATACATACATACATACATACATACATACATACATACATACATACATACATACATACATACATACATACATACATACATACATACAAATCAATGGTAGTTTAGCGGGACTTCGTTGTGAGGACACTTTACCGGGACGGACTCTAAATAGCTTCTCTTTGGTGAATTCATAGAATATTTGGCCTAGTGATACCTTACATTCAAGGAATAACTTGATGCCAGTTATATTTTCCTTTTTATGAGCAAACATTTCCCGTCCCGCAAAGTTGCCAAATGTCAAGCTTTACGAAAATGTCCCGGTAAGACTGCAAAACTAAATATTCATCGGTAAACTGTATAAAGTTACTAATTGTTCACAAAAACATTTCTTTCTTCCTGAAATCAAACTGTGACACTCTAGAAAATACTGTATGTTCTAGAAAGGTTTTATTATGATTTTGCAAAATGTCCCGCTATGTCAGGTGTGTATCCTTGCAGGTACCTCCAAGTGACCAAAAACGAATATGTGTAAATTTTTGGGCGAGTTCGATTCCTGTCTGGTGGTGCGGTATTCTTACATTCTCGCGTGGAATGAAGATAATTATCTGAATCAATGCCATTTAGCCCTTCACTGTCCAAGAGATAGCATATGTGTGAAAGTTACCTTACAAGTATGCGTATTTTCATAAGAAACTGCCCACGAGAAACTCAGCTCTCAGATCGCCAAAGGATTAAGAGACTCCAGTTCTGGGAGAAGATAAGTTAAGAAACTACTTACTTTGATAAAGGAAATCCTTGATATAATTTTACTTTCACTTGTTTCCTGTATCATGTTACTGGTAAGGTACTTGAGTAATGTGTAAACATTGGAAAGACTTAAAAAAAATTTTTGAAATGTTCACGAGGGTACAAGTGTGGCACAAGTAGTGAACATGAAGATTGTTATGGAACCTCTAAGAAATTCGTAAGAAACTCTGAGTACTCAAAATCTGATGATTTTAAGAAAGTTTCAGAACTGGCGCAAATTCTTAGTTTCTTATAAAAAAATACTTGTAGCTATCCTAATACTCAACTGTTATGCGTGAATCTCCATAGGTGACCTTTTCATCAAATTTTTAGTAATATCGGTTCTTTTCTCGGATAGACGCATTTTAATATTCCTTCAAACAGCTGTAGGTTCTTGATTATTTATATAAGACATTTGCTATACATCTCATATACTTTCTAATTACAATACAACATAACACAACACAACACAACAGGGACGACACCATAACATGGGGAACATAAAACAATGACATGAGCAATGTTGAACTACATACCAATAGATACTACCAGCTAAATGGATACTGAGAGTTGTGTAGTGATGCATCAAAATAATGCAGCAAGCGCAACACTTTTATGTTATATAGTGGATCTAATTTGAAAAAGAAAATTTACAAAGAGAAAGAACTTGGTGCGACAAAAGGAACATCAAGGGGCTTGGTGATTGCATGTCATGTAACTAAAGTTTCCACAAAACTTAGTCAAAGCGACCGGTTTTTTTTTGACGAAATGTAGAGTCAATAGACCTTTGCAGTTCTGAAAATGAATCTGAATCGAACGATGTTTTGATACATTTTGTAAAATGTTCGAATGTTCCCAACAGTGATAGATGCGCGAACGCCACCCAATCGAACCTCTCCTACGAACATTTACAAAAACTTGTCTCTCAATCCAGGTTCTTTTGTAGAATAGCTTAAAGGTCTATTGGAGTTTATTTCAGCTCAAGTCGTATGAAAGGTGTTCATCATCACGGGATAAAGGATGCGTTACAGCAAACTTGAAAGGATTACAGCAAACTTGAACAAATTTTAGCAAAAGTCAACAGTTCAAGCGAGACGATCTTGTCGTTGAGCCTCAAAAGAAGGGCACAGAAGCAAAAGGTGCTCCGTATCCTCAATGCCACATACGGTATATATATTTACAATTAGAGAATTAAAGAGATAGTTAAATTCCGTTTACAAGAATTAAAAAACTGGCTTTTGA
This sequence comes from Aurelia coerulea, assembly GCA_039566865.1. Taxonomy (NCBI): domain Eukaryota; kingdom Metazoa; phylum Cnidaria; class Scyphozoa; order Semaeostomeae; family Ulmaridae; genus Aurelia; species Aurelia coerulea. The sequence goes on from CM076943.1 coordinate 35,139,234, forward strand.
ATTGCAACTATCACAACTCCTTAATTGATAAAGCATTCCACAAAGCAAAATTACAAGGTCCTGCACCGAATAAAACAAGAGATGTTATACCACTTGTTACGGAATTTTACCCAAGTTTAAATCATAGCCATGTTATCAAGACCATTTCAAACCTTTTTAAAGACATTCAAGACAACGAACGCAAAATTTACATCCATCCCCTTTGTGAGACAAGAACCTGGAATTAAATTATGCAATAAAGCACAATGCAAATTATGCCGTTTATATCTACAACCAGTGAAGAATTTCAAAACTACAAATGGAACAATATGGGACATCAAGTCAGAAATTACCTCCAATAGCAAAAACATCATATATTTTCTCTCGTGTAATTTATGTGATGGTCAAATGAACTACATCAGCCAGACAACGAATTTACATCAAAGAATGAACAATCACATATCTGAGTCAAGAAGCGGAGTTTCTTCTTGCAATTTTCAAAAACATGTACATAACTGCGGAAAATCTATTAAAAGCCTTAAAGGACCTTTCTTCAAAATTTACGCATTTATGAAACTTAAGGACAATAAATCACCATTAGAATACGAAAGCAAACTTTTTAACAGAGGACACGCTATATTGAACCAATAATATGAATATTGATAATAATAATAATAATAATAATAAAATTAACCGGCTGTCCGGAGTTGTAAAGTAAACTGATGAAGATTTTAATCGAAACGTTTTTGACAAATAACAGTGTGTTTTTTCATATATTTTATTTTCTGTTGTTTTTGATGGTGCTTTTAGTTCAATTTAATAATAATAATAATAATAATTATAATAATAATGATAAAAAACTAAACCATCCTTCAAATCAAACAGAATATATACATATAAAAACAAAAACTGTTGGATGTCGCAGAAACGTTTCGATATAAAATCTTCTTCAGTAATCTTAGAAACTTAGAAACTCGGCAAAACTCTAAACACTGTGAATCTGGTATTCTAAAAAAAACTCAGCACTGGAGTAAATTCTTGTTGGGAATATGTTCTTTCCTTTCCTTCTCGTTGATTTTTTCTGTCATAAAGGAAACGTTTTGACTTTTTAAGTCAAATCCCTCTCGCTTGTTATCGCATTCAAGTTTGAAGCGTCAAAGCTCCTTTTCAGAAAGATACATTTGTTCGTAACGTTGTCTTCTCCGATCTATAGTCTTTTTCGTTAGAACGTGCAAAGACGAAACTTGTCGAATTGCAAGAAGATTGCACTCTGTTAGAGCAAAAATTGATGTAAAGAAAGATAATTTTCTTCCCCTCTTGCTTGCTTTGCCTTCTTTTCTGTTGAATATGGCAATTCAATAAAAGCTCGATCGATCTTGAAAGCGTTGTTAACATTGAGTTGACCGGCTTTGCTAGCACATGGTAGGATATCATTGAAAATAGAGTGTTTCAGAACTATAATGTCAATATGTACCAGCTGTTGTAGTAAATTTTATTCTAATACAATGCTCTTGTATCATGTCCCGTTATGGTAGGTGTGTATCCTTGCATGTCCTTCTAAGTTACCAAAACTACATGTGTAAGAAGGACAAAGGGAAGCCGTTGCCAGCAAGATAGAGCTTTTGGAGAAAGTATGCAGCTAGCTAATTGCTAAGCAAATCAGTTAGCCAGCCAATTAAAGGCCAAACATATAGGAGAAGAGGCGATGTGACTAAAGTGGACATTTATTGTTCACTAACAGAGCCATAAATTTTTGAACTTTCGATATTGATAATTAATGAATGACTGGTGATTTTATATTACGCGAACGGCAGGAGTGGCCGTCCTTGTGACAACGCAATTTTCCTTTGCAACAGTTATAATTAATGTGCGTAGATCGTCACTTGCTCGTGTTTATTTCTAAACACAACTTATAAGAAACTCAGCCTCAGATAGCCGAAAAATTAACAAACTCAGTATTGGGAAATATAGCTTGAAAAACTAGTTATTTCGTTGTAGGAAATCCTTAACATATTCTGTATCTGAGTAATGAATAAACATCCGAAAGATTTCAGAATTCTGCACAAAACCTTAATTTAAAATGTTCACGCAGGTACAGGAAATAAACATGACCATTGTAATGCAAACTTAGAAACTCGGCAAAACTCTAAACACTGTGAATCTGGAATTCTCAAAAAAACTCAGCACTGGCGTAAATTCTTGTTGGAAATATGTTCTTTCCTTTCCTTCTCGATGATTTTTTCTGTCATAAAGGAAGCTTTTTGACTTTTAAAGTCAAATCCCTCTCGCTTGTTATCGCATTCAAGTTTGAAGCGTCAAAGCTCCTTTTCAGAAAGATACATTTGTTCGTAACGTTGTCTCCTCCGATCTATAGTCTTTTTCGTTAAAACGTGCAAAGACGAAACTTATCGAATTGCAAGAAGATTCCACTCTGTTAGAGCAAAAATTGATGGAAAGAAAGGATAAAATTTTCTTTCCATCTCGTTGGCTTCGACTTCTTTTCCTGTTGAACATGACAATTCAATAAAAGCTCGATCGGTCTTGAAAACGTTGTTAAAATTGAGTTGACCGACTTTACTAGGACATTGTATGATATTATTGCAAATAGAGTGTTTCTGAACTATAATGTAAATATATACCAGCTGTTGTAGTAAATTTTATTCTAATACAATGCTTTTGTATCATGTCCCGTTATGGTAGGTGTGTATCCTTGAATGTCCCTCTTAGTTACCAAAACAACATGTGTAAGAAGGACAATAGGAAGCGGTTGCCAGAAAGATAGAGCTTTTGGAGAAAGTTTGCAGTCAGCCGTTAAAACTAACGGCTATAAAAAAAGGAGAATAGGCGATGTGACAAAAATGGACCTTTTATTTACACAAACAGACATATTCATATTAAAAAACAGCTTCTAAAATCTCAACCCTCAGATCGCCGAGAAATTAAGAAACTCCATTATTGGGAAATTATAGCATAAGAAACTATTTGTTTTGTTGCAGGAAATCCTTAACATATTACGAATCTGGGTAATGCATAATCATCTGGAAGTCTTATGAATCCTGCAGAAAACCTTAATTTAGAATGTTCGCGAAGGTACAGAAAATAAACCCGTAGATTGTAATGCAAACTTACAAACTCGGCAAAGCTCTGTACACTGAGAATCTGATCTTCTCAAAAAAACTCAGCACTGGAGTAAATTGTTGTTGGAAATATGTTCTTTCCTTTCCTTATCGTTGATTTTTTCTGTCATAAAGGAAACGTTTTGACTTTTTAAGTCAAATCCCTCTCGCTTGTTATCGCATTCAAGTTTGAAGCGTCAAAGCTCCTTTTCAGAAAGATACATTTGTTCGTAACGTTGTCTCCTCCGATTTATAGTCTTTTTCGTTAGAACGTGCAAAGACGAAACTTATGGAATTGCAAGAAGATTCCACTCTGTTAGAGCACAAATTATTGGAAAGAAAGGATACAATTTTCTTTCCATCTCGTTGGCTTTGACTTCTTTTCCTGTTGAATTTGACAATTCAATAAAAGCTCCATCGATCTTGAAACGTTGTTAAAATTGAGTTGACCGACTTTGCTAGGACATTGTATGATATTATTGCAAATAGAGTATTTCAGAACTATAATGTCAATATATACCAGTTGTTGCTGTAAATTTTATTCCAATACAATGCTCTTGTATCATGTCCCGTTATGGTAGGTGTGTATCCTTGCATGTCCTTCTAAGTTACCAAAACAACATGTGTAAGAAGGACAATGGGAAGCTGTTGCCAGCAAGATAGAGATTTTGAAGAAAGTAGGCAGCTAGCTAATTGCTAAACAAATCAGTTAGCCAGCTAATTAAAGGCTAAACATATAGGAGAAGAGGCGATGTGACTAAAGTGGACATTTATTGTACACTAACAGAGCCATAAATTTTTGAACTTTAGATATTGATAATTAATGAATGACTGGAGATTTTATATTGCGCGAACGGCAGGAGTGGCCGTTCTTGTGACAACGCAATTTTCCTTTGCAACAGTTATAATTAATGTGCGTAGATCGTCACTTGCTCGTGTTTATTTCTAAACACAACTTATAAGAAACTCAGCCTCAGATAGCAGAAAAATTAACAAACTCAGTATTGGGAAATATAGCTTGAAAAACTAGTTGTTTCGTTGTAGGAAATCCTTAACATATTCTGTATCTGAGTAATGAATAAACATCCGCAAGATTTCAGAATTCTGCACAAAACCTTAATTTAAAATGTTGGCGAAGGTACAGGAAATAAACACGATGATTGTAATGTAAACTTAGAAACTCGGCAAAACTCTGTACACTGAGAATCTGATCTTCTCAAAAAAACTCAGCACTGGAGTAAATTCTTGTTGGAAATATGTTCTTTCCTTTCCTTCTCTTTGATTTTTTCTGTCATAAAGGAAACGTTTTGACTTTTAAAGTCAAATCCCTCTCGCTTGTTATTGCATTCAAGTTTGAAGCGTCAAAGCTCCTTTTCAAAAAGATACATTTGTTCGTAACGTTGTCTCCTCCGATCTATAGTCTTTTTCGTTAGAACGTGCAAAGACGAAACTTATGGAATTGCAAGAAGATTCCACTCTGTTAGAGCAAAAATTGATGGAAAGAAAGGATACAATTTTCTTTCCATCTCGTTGGCTTTGACTTCATTTCCTGTTGAACATGGCAATTCAATAAAAGCTCGATCGGTCTTGAAAACGTTGTTAAAATTGAGTTGACCGACTTTGCTAGGACATTGTATGATATTATTGCAAATAGAGTGTTTCTGAACTATAATGTCAACATATACCAGCTGTTGTAATAATTTTATTCCAATACAATGCTCTTGTATCATGTCCCGTTATGGTAGGTGTGTATCCTTGAATGTCCCTCTTAGTTACCAAAACAACATGTGTAAGAAGGACAATGGGAAGCGGTTGCCAGAAAGATAGAGCTTTTGGAGAAAGTTTGCAGTCAGCCGTTAAAACTAACGGCTATAAACAAAGGAGAATAGGCGATGTGACAAACGTGGACCTTTTATTTACACAAACAGACATATTCATTTTAAAAAACAGCTTCTAAAATCTCAACCCTCAGATCGCCGAGAAATTAAGAAACTCCATTATTGGGAAATTATAGCATAAGAAACTAGTTGGTTTGTTGCAGGAAATCCTTAACATATTACGAATCTGGGTAATGCATAATCATCTGGAAGTCTTATGAATCCTGCAGAAAACCTTAATTTAGAATGTTCGCGAAGGTACAGAAAATAAACCCGTAGATTGTAATGCAAACTTACAAACTCGGCAAAGCTCTGTACACTGAGAATCTGATCTTCTCAAAAAAACTCCGCCCTGGAGTAAATTGTTGTTGGAAATATGTTCTTTCCTTTCCTTCTCTTTGACTTTTTCGGTCATAAAGGAAACGTTTTGACTTTTTAAGTCAAATCCCTCTCGCTTGTTATCGCATTCAAGTTTGAAGCGTCAAAGCTCCTTTTCAGAAAGATACATTTGTTCGTCACGTTGTCTCCTCCGATCTATAGTCTTTTTGTTAGAATGTGCAAAGACGAAACTAATCGAATTGCAAGAAGATTGCACTCTGTTAGAGCAAAAATTAATATAAAGAAAAGATAATTTTCTTCCCCTCTTGCTTGTTTTGCCTTCTTTTCTGTTGAATATGGCAATTCAATAAAAGCTCGATCGATCTTGAAAACGTTGTTAAAATAGAATTTACATACTTTACTAGGACATTGTATGATATTATTGCAAATAGAGTGTTTCTGAACTATAATGTCAACATATACCAGCTGTTGTAATAATTTTATTCCAATACAATGCTCTTCTATCATGTCCCGTTATGGTAGGTGTGTATCCTTGAATGTCCCTCTTAGTTACCAAAACAACATGTGTAAGAAGGACAATAGGAAGCGGTTGCCAGCAAGACAGAGCTTGTGAAGGAAATTTGCAGTCAGCGGCTATAACTAAAGGCTTTAAAAATAGAAGAATAGGCGATGTGACTAAAGTGGAAATTTATTTCACGCTAACAGATCCCTAAGATTTTGATCTTTAGATATTTCTAATGAATCAAAGACTTGTGATTTAATATTACGCGAGTGGCAGGAGTGTCCGTCTTTGTTGTAACGCAATTTTCCATTGCAAAAGTTATAAGTAATGTGTGAAGATCACAACTTACATGTTTTTTATTTTAGAAAGCAGTTTCTAAAAAACACAACTCTCAGATCGCTGAGAACTTAAGAAACTCCAGTACTGGTAAAATATAGCAAAAGAAACTAGTTGTTTTGTTGCAGGAAATACTTAACATATTCTGAATCTGGGTAATGCATAATCATCGGAAGGTCTTATGAATCCTGCAGAAAACCTTAATTTAAAATGTTGGCGAAGGAACAGGAAATAAACACGATGATTGTAATGCAAACTTAGAAACTCGGCAAACTCTGTACACTGAGAATCTGATCTTCTAAAAAAACTCAGCACTGGAGTAATTTGTTGTTGGAAATATGTTCTTTCCTTTCCTTCTCTTTGACTTTTTCGGTCATAAAGGAAACGTTTTGACTTTTTAAGTCAAATCCCTCTCGCTTGTTATCGCATTCAAGTTTGAAATGTCAAAGCTCCTTTTCAGAAAGATACATTTTTTCATAACGTTGTCTCCTCCGATCTATAGTATTTTTCGTTAAAACGTGCAAAGACGAAACGTATCGAATTGCAAAAATATTTCACTCTGTTAGTGCAAAAATTGATGGAAAGAAAGGACACAATTTTCTTTCCATCTCGTTGGCTTTGACTTCTTTTCCTGTTGAACATGACAATTCAATAAAAGCTCGATCGGTCTTGAAAACGTTGTTAAAATTGAGTTGACCGACTTTGCTAGGACATTGTATGATATTATTGCAAATAGGTTATTTCTGAACTACAGTGTCAATATATACCAGTTGTTGCTGTAAATTTTATTCCAATACAATGCTCCTGTATCATGTCCCGTTATGGTAGGTGTGTATCCTTGCATGTCCTTCTAAGTTACCAAAACAACATGTGTAAGAAGGACAATGGGAAGCTGTTGCCAGCAAGATAGAGATTTTGAAGAAAGTAGGCAGCTAGCTAATTGCTAAACAAATCAGTTAGCCAGCTAATTAAAGGCTAAACATATAGGAGAAGAGGCGATGTGACTAAAGTGGACATTTATTGTACACTAACAGAGCCATAAATTTTTGAACTTTAGATATTGATAATTAATGAATGACTGGAGATTTTATATTGCGCGAACGGCAGGAGTGGCCGTTCTTGTGACAACGCAATTTTCCTTTGCAACAGTTATAATTAATGTGCGTAGATCGTCACTTGCTCGTGTTTATTTCTAAACACAACTTATAAGAAACTCAGCCTCAGATAGCAGAAAAATTAACAAACTCAGTATTGGGAAATATAGCTTGAAAAACTAGTTGTTTCGTTGTAGGAAATCCTTAACATATTCTGTATCTGAGTAATGAATAAACATCCGCAAGATTTCAGAATTCTGCACAAAACCTTAATTTAAAATGTTGGCGAAGGTACAGGAAATAAACACGATGATTGTAATGTAAACTTAGAAACTCGGCAAAACTCTGTACACTGAGAATCTGATCTTCTCAAAAAAACTCAGCACTGGAGTAAATTCTTGTTGGAAATATGTTCTTTCCTTTCCTTCTCTTTGATTTTTTCTGTCATAAAGGAAACGTTTTGACTTTTAAAGTCAAATCCCTCTCGCTTGTTATTGCATTCAAGTTTGAAGCGTCAAAGCTCCTTTTCAAAAAGATACATTTGTTCGTAACGTTGTCTCCTCCGATCTATAGTCTTTTTCGTTAGAACGTGCAAAGACGAAACTTATGGAATTGCAAGAAGATTCCACTCTGTTAGAGCAAAAATTGATGGAAAGAAAGGATACAATTTTCTTTCCATCTCGTTGGCTTTGACTTCATTTCCTGTTGAACATGGCAATTCAATAAAAGCTCGATCGGTCTTGAAAACGTTGTTAAAATTGAGTTGACCGACTTTGCTAGGACATTGTATGATATTATTGCAAATAGAGTGTTTCTGAACTATAATGTCAACATATACCAGCTGTTGTAATAATTTTATTCCAATACAATGCTCTTGTATCATGTCCCGTTATGGTAGGTGTGTATCCTTGAATGTCCCTCTTAGTTACCAAAACAACATGTGTAAGAAGGACAATGGGAAGCGGTTGCCAGAAAGATAGAGCTTTTGGAGAAAGTTTGCAGTCAGCCGTTAAAACTAACGGCTATAAACAAAGGAGAATAGGCGATGTGACAAACGTGGACCTTTTATTTACACAAACAGACATATTCATTTTAAAAAACAGCTTCTAAAATCTCAACCCTCAGATCGCCGAGAAATTAAGAAACTCCATTATTGGGAAATTATAGCATAAGAAACTAGTTGGTTTGTTGCAGGAAATCCTTAACATATTACGAATCTGGGTAATGCATAATCATCTGGAAGTCTTATGAATCCTGCAGAAAACCTTAATTTAGAATGTTCGCGAAGGTACAGAAAATAAACCCGTAGATTGTAATGCAAACTTACAAACTCGGCAAAGCTCTGTACACTGAGAATCTGATCTTCTCAAAAAAACTCCGCCCTGGAGTAAATTGTTGTTGGAAATATGTTCTTTCCTTTCCTTCTCTTTGACTTTTTCGGTCATAAAGGAAACGTTTTGACTTTTTAAGTCAAATCCCTCTCGCTTGTTATCGCATTCAAGTTTGAAGCGTCAAAGCTCCTTTTCAGAAAGATACATTTGTTCGTCACGTTGTCTCCTCCGATCTATAGTCTTTTTGTTAGAATGTGCAAAGACGAAACTAATCGAATTGCAAGAAGATTGCACTCTGTTAGAGCAAAAATTAATATAAAGAAAAGATAATTTTCTTCCCCTCTTGCTTGTTTTGCCTTCTTTTCTGTTGAACATGGCAATTCAATAAAAGCTCGATCGATCTTGAAAACGTTGTTAAAATAGAATTTACATACTTTACTAGGACATTGTATGATATTATTGCAAATAGAGTGTTTCTGAACTATAATGTCAACATATACCAGCTGTTGTAATAATTTTATTCCAATACAATGCTCTTCTATCATGTCCCGTTATGGTAGGTGTGTATCCTTGAATGTCCCTCTTAGTTACCAAAACAACATGTGTAAGAAGGACAATAGGAAGCGGTTGCCAGCAAGACAGAGCTTTTGGGGGAAATTTGCAGTCAGCCGCTATAACTAAAGGCTTTAAAAATAGAAGAATAGGCGATGTGACTAAAGTGGAAATTTATTTCACGCTAACAGATCCCTAAGATTTTGATCTTTAGATATTTCTAATGAATCAAAGACTTGTGATTTAATATTACGCGAGTGGCAGGAGTGTCCGTCTTTGTTGTAACGCAATTTTCCATTGCAAAAGTTATAAGTAATGTGTGAAGATCGCAACTTACATGTTTTTTATTTTAGAAAGCAGCTTCTAAAAAACACAACCCTCAGATCGCTGAGAACTTAAGAAACTCCAGTACTGGTAAAATATAGCAAAAGAAACTAGTTGTTTTGTTGCAGGAAATACTTAACATATTCTGAATCTGGGTAATGCATAATCATCGGAAGGTCTTATGAATCCTGCAGAAAACCTTAATTTAAAATGTTGGCGAAGGAACAGGAAATAAACACGATGATTGTAATGCAAACTTAGAAACTCGGCAAACTCTGTACACTGAGAATCTGATCTTCTAAAAAAACTCAGCACTGGAGTAATTTGTTGTTGGAAATATGTTCTTTCCTTTCCTTCTCTTTGACTTTTTCGGTCATAAAGGAAACGTTTTGACTTTTTAAGTCAAATCCCTCTCGCTTGTTATCGCATTCAAGTTTGAAATGTCAAAGCTCCTTTTCAGAAAGATACATTTTTTCATAACGTTGTCTCCTCCGATCTATAGTATTTTTCGTTAAAACGTGCAAAGACGAAACGTATCGAATTGCAAAAATATTTCACTCTGTTAGTGCAAAAATTGATGGAAAGAAAGGACACAATTTTCTTTCCATCTCGTTGGCTTTGACTTCTTTTCCTGTTGAACATGACAATTCAATAAAAGCTCGATCGGTCTTGAAAACGTTGTTAAAATTGAATTGACCGACTTTGCTAGGACATTGTATGATAATATTGCAAATAGAGTATTTCTGAACTATAATGTCAATATATACCAGCTGTGGTAGTAAATTTTATTCTAATACAATGCTCTTGTATCATGTCCCGTTATGGTAGGTGTGTATCCTTGAATGTCGCTCTTAGTTACCAAAACAACATGTGTAAGAAGGACAATGGGAAGCGGTTGCCAGAAAGATAGAGCTTTTGGAGAAAGTTTGCAGTCAGCCGTTAAAACTAAGGCTATAAAAAAGGAGAAAAGGAGATGTGATAAAAGTGGACCTTTTATTGATACAAACAGACGTATTCATTTTAGAAAACAGCTTCTAAAATGTCAACCCTCAGATCGCCGAGAAATTAAGAAACTCCATCATTGGGAAATTATAGCATAAGAAACTAGTTGTTTTGTTGCAGGAAATACTTAACATATTCTGAATCTGGGAAATGCATAATCATCGGAAGGTCTTATGAATCCTGCAGAAAACCTTAATTTAAAATGTTGGCGAAGGTACAGGAAATAAACACGATGATTGTAATGTAAACTTAGAAACTCGGCAAAACTCTGTACACTGAGAATCTGATCTTCTCAAAAAAACTCAGCACTGGAGTAAATTGTTGTTGGAAATATGTTCTTTCCTTTCCTTCTCTTTGATTTTTTCTGTCATAAAGGAAACGTTTTGACTTTTCAAGTCAAATCCCTCTCGCTTGTTATCGCATTCAAGTTTGAAGCGTCAAGGCTCCTTTTCAGAAAGATACATTTGTTCGTAACGTTGTCTCCTCCGATTTATAGTCTTTTTCGATAAAAGGTGCAAAGACGAAACTTATGGACAGTGGCGTCGTGGCCGGGGGGGCCAGGGGGGGCCATGGCCCCCCCTGTGAAAATGTTGTCGGAAAATTCGTCAGTTTTTCATCCTTGTCGGAAAAATCGAAAATAATCGAATTAATCCATTTTCCTCACATAGCTACTTTATGGCAATCCAAATGTGTACATGAAATATCACTTTTTCGATCGCAAAACGTAGTTTTTGATGAAAAAGTAGGTTTTTCGGCAAAAAAACTAGGTCGCTCGTTCGTTTTTCTGCAAAAATTCCTTTTTCAATCGAAAGAAGTGTGTTTTCTGTTGGAAAAATAGACACATAGGCGCAAAAAGTTTCGGACGAATAAATTTCAGAAAATGCTTTCGGTCAAAACATTCTTGGACTTTTCCCCCGAAAATTTGGTCGTTTTACAAACATTTTAGTGACTAAAAACGACAAATTTACAATTTATTTTGCACGTTTCATACTTAAAAAATGTCATGCATTTATGGTGTGTGCACCAAGCTTTCAATGAGTTGCTCGTCAGAATTTGCACAAGTGAATATTGTTGAGGAAGGTGGAAATGATTACTAAGATGGGATCACTTTTAGTTTCTGTGATTGGATGATTATAGAAATGAAGATTAATATCAAGCTATCACGTTGTTATCTAAAATTTGAAAATGATCTATTTTTCAGTGCTATTGAGGTCCTTTTTTTCGAAATTTCCCATCAAAAACAAATAGTAGATTCTTCAAAATAGGGGCGTTTTGCAACGATCTAAAGGGCGTGGTCACAGAAAATTTTCCCGGGGGCAAGCCCCCAGACCCCCAGTTTTCCTCCCTCCTTGCGCATCTAGCTTCAGCCTCACCTCCAACACCAATCAAGTCTCGACAACAGCCTCACCTCCAACAAGAATCGCCTCTTAACAGGACTGCTGCGTCCCTTTGAACAATTCTTCGCTATTATGGAACTTTTATGTGACAAAATTTCTGAGACATTTTGCCACTTTTTATACATTATATTCCTGCTTAATTTTTGTCGGAAAAATGTCTCTTTGTCGGAAAATTCTGACCCTTGGCCCCCCCTAAAATCATGCTCCCACGACGCCACTGCTTATGGAATTGCAAGAAGATTCCACTCTGTTAGAGCAAAAATTGATGTAAAGAAAAGATATATTTTCTTCCCCTTTCGTTGGCTTTGCCTTCTTTTCCTGTTGAATTTGACAATTCAATAAATGCTCGATCGATCTTGAAAACGTTGTTAAAATAGAATTGACAGACTTTACTAGGACATTGTATGATATTATTGCAAATCAAGTGTTTCTGAACTATAATGTCAACATATACCAGCTGTTGTAATAATTTTATTCCAATACAATGCTCTTGTATCATGTCCCGTTATGGTAGGTGTGTATCCTTGAATGTCCCTCTTAGTTACCAAAACAACATGTGTAAGAAGGACAATAGGAAGCGGTTGCCAGCAAGACAGAGCTTTTGGAGGAAATTTGCAGTCAGCCGCTATAACTAAAGGCTTTAAAAATAGAAGAATAGGCGATGTGACTAAAGTGGAAATTTATTTCACGCTAACAGATCCCTAAGATTTTGATCTTTAGATATTTCTAATGAATCAAAGACTTGTGATTTAATATTACGCGAGTGGCAGGAGTGTCCGTCTTTGTTGTAACGCAATTTTCCATTGCAAAAGTCATAAGTAATGTGTGAAGATCGCAACTTACATGTTTTTAATTTTAGAAAGCAGTTTCTAAAAAATACAACCCTCAGATCGCTGAGAACTTAAGAAACTCCAGTACTGGTAAAATATAGTAAAAGAAACTAGTTGTTTTGTTGCAGGAAATACTTAACATATTCTGAATCTGGGAAATGCATAATCATCGGAAGGTCTTATGAATCCTGCAGAAAACCTTAATTTAAAATGTTGGCGAAGGAACAGGAAATAAACACGATGATTGTAATGCAAACTTAGAAACTCGGCAAACTCTGTACACTGAGAATCTGATCTTCTCAAAAAACTCAGCCCTGGAGTATATTGTTGTTGGAAATATGTTCTTTCTTTTCCTTCTCTTTGACTTTTTCGGTCATAAAGGAAACGTTTTGACTTTTTAAGTCAAATCCCTCTCGCTTGTTATCGCATTCAAGTTTGAAGCGTCAAAGCTCCTTTTCAGAAAGATACATTTGTTCGTAACGTTGTCTCCTCCGATCTATAGTCTTTTTGTTAGAATGTGCAAGGACGAAACTTATCGAATTGCAAGAAGATTGCACTCTGTTAGAGCAAAAATTAATATAAAGAAAAGATAATTTTCTTCCCCTCTTGCTTGTTTTGCCTTCTTTTCTGTTGAATATGGCAATTCAATAAATCCTCGATCGATCTTGAAAACGTTGTTAAAATAGAATTGACAGACTTTACTAGGACATTGTATGATATTATTGCAAATAGAGTGTTTCTGAACTATAATGTCAACATATACCAGCTGTTGTAATAATTTTATTCCAATACAATGCTCTTGTATCATGTCCCGTTATGGTAGGTGTGTATCCTTGAATGTCCCTCTTAGTTACCAAAACAACATGTGTAAGAAGGACAATAGGAAGCGGTTGCCAGCAAGACAGAGCTTTTGGAGGAAATTTGCAGTCAGCCGCTATAACTAAAGGCTTTAAAAATAGAAGAATAGGCGATGTGACTAAAGTGTACCTTTTATTTACACAAACAGACATATTCATTTTAAAAAACAGCTTCTAAAATCTCAACCCTCAGATCGCCGAGAAATTAAGAAACTCTATTATTGGGAAATTATAGCATAAGAAACTAGTTGTTTTGTTGCAGGAAATCCTTAACATATTACGAATCTGGGTAATGCATAATCATCGGAAAGTCTTATGAATCCTGCAGAAAACCTTAATTTAAAGTGTTGGCGAAGGTACAGGAAATAAACGCTATGATTGTAATGCAAACTTAGAAACTCGGCAAAACTCTGTACACTGAGAATCTGATCTTCTCAAAAAAACTCATCACTGTAGTAAATTCTTGTTGGAAATATGTTCTTTCCTTTCCTTGTCTTTGATTTTTTCTGTCATAAAGGAAACGTTTTGACTTTTTAAGTCAAATCCCTCTCGCTTGTTATCGCATTCAAGTTTGAAGCGTCAAAGCTCCTTTTCAGAAAGATACAATTTTTCGTAACGTTGTCTCCTCCGATCTATAGTATTTTTCGTTAAAACGTGCAAAGACGAAACGTATCGAATTGCAAAAATATTTCACTCTGTTAGTGCAAAAATTGATGGAAAGAAAGGACACAATTTTCTTTCCATCTCGTTGGCTTTGACTTCTTTTCCTGTTGAACATGACAATTCAATAAAAGCTCGATCGGTCTTGAAAACGTTGTTAAAATTGAATTGACAGACTTTACTAGGACATTGTATGATATTATTGCAAATAGAGTATTTCTGAACAATAATGTCAATATATACCAGCTGTTGTGGTAAATTTTATTCCAATACAATGCTCTTGTATCATGTCCCATTATGGTAGGTGTGTATCCTTGAATGTCCCTCTTAGTTACCAAAACAACATGTGTAAGAAGGACAATAGGAAGCGGTTGCCAGCAAGACAGAGGTTTTGGAGGAAATTTGCAGTCAGCCGCTATAACTAAAGGCTTTAAACATAGAAGAATAGGCGATGTGACTAAAGTGGACATTTATTTTACGCTAACAGAACCCTAAGATTTTGATCTTTAGATATTTCGAATGGCAAGAGTGGCCGTCTTTGTTGCAACGCAATTTTCCATTGCAAAAGTTATAAGTAATGTGTGAAGATCGCAACTTACATGTTTTTAATTTTAGAAAGCAGTTTCTAAAAAACACAACCCTCAGATCGCTGAGAACTTAAGAAACTCCAGTGCTGGCAAAATATAGCAAAAGAAACTAGTTGTTTTGTTGCAGGAAATACTTAACATATTCTGAATCTGGGAAATGCATAATCATCGGAAGGTCTTATGAATCCTGCAGAAAACCTTAATTTAAAATGTTGGCGAAGGTACAGGAAATAAACACGATGATTGTAATGCAAACTTAGAAACTCAGCAAAAACTCTGTACACTGAGAATCTGATCTTCTAAAAAAACTCAGCACTGGAGTAATTTGTTGTTGGAAATATGTTCTTTCCTTTCCTTCTCTTTGACTTTTTCGGTCATAAAGGAAACGTGTTGACTTTTTAAGTCAAATCCCTCTCGCTTATTATCGCATTCGAGTTTGAAGCGTGAAAGCTCCTTTTCAGAAAGATACATTTGTTCGTAACGTTGTCTCCTCCGATCTATAGTCTTTTTGGTTAGAATGTGCAAAGACGAAACTTATCGAATTGCAAGAAGATTGCACTCTGTTAGAGCAAAAATTAATATAAAGAAAAGATAATTTTCTTCCCCTCTTGCTTGCTTTGCCTTCTTTTCTGTTCAATATGGCAATTCAATAAAAGCTCGATCGATCTTGAAAACGTTGTTAAAATAGAATTGACAGACTTTACTAGGACATTGTATGATATTATTGCAAATAGAGTATTTCTGAACTATAATGTTAATATATACCAGCTGTTGTAGTAAATTTTACTCCAATACAATGCTCTTGTATCATGTCCCGTTATGGTAGGTGTGTATCCTTGAATGTCCCTCTTAGTTACCAAAACAACATGTGTAAGAAGGACAATAGGAAGCGGTTGCCAGCAAGACAGAGCTTTTGGAGGAAATTTGCAGTCAGCCGCTATAACTAAAGGCTTTAAAAATAGAAGAATAGGCGATGTGACTAAAGTGGAAATTTATTTCACGCTAACAGATCCCTAAGATTTTGATCTTTAGATATTTCTAATGAATCAAAGACTGGTGATTTAATATTACGCGAGTGGCAGGAGTGGCCGTCTTTGTTGCAACGCAATTTTCCATTGCAAAAGTTATAAGTAATGTGTGAAGATCGCAACTTACATGTTTTTTATTTTAGAAAGCAGCTTCTAAAAAACACAACCCTCAGATCGCTGAGAACTTAAGAAACTCCAGTACTGGTAAAATATAGCAAAAGAAACTAGTTGTTTTGTTGCAGGAAATACTTAACATATTCTGAATCTGGGTAATGCATAATCATCGGAAGGTCTTATGAATCCTGCAGAAAACCTTAATTTAAAGTGTTGGCGAAGGTACAGGAAATAAACGTGATGATTGTAGTGCAAACTTACAAACTCGGCAAAACTCTGTACACTGAGAATCTGATCTTCTAAAAAAACTCAGCACTGGAGTATATTGTTGTTGGAAATATGTTCTTTCTTTTCCTTCTCTTTGACTTTTTTGGTCATAAAGTAAACGTTTTGACTTTTTAAGTCAAATCCCTCTCGCTTGTTATCGCATTCAAGTTTGAAGCATCAAAGCTCCTTTTCAGAAAGATACATTTTTTCGTAACGTTGTCTTCTCCGATCTATAGTCTTTTTGGTTAGAACGTGCAAAGACGAAACTTATCGAATTGCAAGAAGATTGCACTCTGTTAGAGCAAAAATTAATATAAAGAAAAAATAATTTTCTTCCCCTCTTGCTTGCTTTGACTTCTTTTCTGTTGAATATGGCAATTCACTAAAAGCTCGATCGATCTTGAAGCGTTGTTAAAATTGAGTTGACCGGCTTTGCTAGCACATGGTAGGATATTATTGAAAATAAAGTATTTCAGAACTATAATGTCAATATATACCAGCTGTTGTAGTAAATTTTTTATTCTAATACAATGCTCTTGTATCATGTCCCGTTATGGTAGGTGTGTATCCTTGCATGTCCTTCTAAGTTACCAAAACAACATGTGTAAGAAGGTCCATGGGAAGCGGTTGCCAGCAAGATAGAGCTTTTGGAGAAAGTATGCAGCTAGCTAATTGCTAAAAAAATCAGTTAGCCAGCCAATTAAAGGCTAAACATATAGGAGAAGAGGCGATGTGACTAAAGTGGACATTTATTGTACACTAACAGAGCCATAAATTTTTGAACTTTAGATATTGATAATTAATGAATGACTGGTGATTTTATATTACGCGAACGGCAGGAGTGGCCGTCCTTGTGACAACGCAATTTTCCTTTGCAACAGTTATAATTAATGTGCGTAGATCGTCACTTGCTCGTGTTCATTTTTAAACACAACTTATAAGAAACTCAGCCTCAGATAGCCGAAAAATTAAGAAACTCAATATTGGGAAATATAGCTTGAAAAACTAGTTGTTTCGTTGTAGGAAATCCTTAACATATTCTGTATCTGAGTAATGAATAAACATCCGAAAGATTTCAGAATTCTGCACAAAACCTTAATTTAAAATGTTCGCGAAGGTACAGGAAATAAACCCGAAGATTGTAATGCAAACTTAGAAACTCGGCAAAACTCTGAACACTGTGAATCTGTAATTCTAAAAAAAACTCAGCACTGGAGTAAATTCTTGTTGGAAATATGTTCTTTCCTTTCCTTCTCATTGATTTTTTTCTGCCATAAAG
Organism: Aurelia coerulea; assembly: GCA_039566865.1. Taxonomy (NCBI): domain Eukaryota; kingdom Metazoa; phylum Cnidaria; class Scyphozoa; order Semaeostomeae; family Ulmaridae; genus Aurelia; species Aurelia coerulea. Next base: position 35,156,705 of record CM076943.1, read on the forward strand.
GAAACGTTTTGACTTTTTAAGTCAAATCCCTCTCGCTTGTTATCGCATTCAAGTTTGAAGCGTCAAAGCTCCTTTTCAGAAAGATACATTTTTTCGTAACGTTGTCTCCTCCGATCTATAGTCTTTTTCGTTAAAAGGTGCAAAGACGAAACTTATGGAATTGCAAGAAGATTCCAATCTGTTAGAGCAAAAATTGATGTAAAGAAAAGATATATTTTCTTCCCCTCTCGTTGGCTTTGCCTTCTTTTCCTGTTGAATTTGACAATTCAAAAAATGCTCGATCGATCTTGAAAACGTTGTTAAAATAGAATTGACAGACTTTGCTAGGACATTGTATGATATTATTGCAAATAGAGTATTTCTGAACTGTAATGTCAATATATACCAGCTGTTGTAGTAAATTTTACTCCAATACAATGCTCTTGTATCATGTCCCATTATGGTAGGTGTGTATCCTTGAATGTCCCTCTTAGTTACCAAAACAATATGTGTAAGAAGGACAATAGGAAGCGGTTGCCAGCAAGACAGAGCTTTTGGAGGAAATTTGCAGTCAGTCGCTATAACTAAAGGTTTTAAAAATAGGAGAATAGGCGATTTGACTAAAGTGGACATTTATTTTACACTAACAGAACCCTAAGTTTTTGATCTTTAGATATTTCTCTTGAATCAAAGACTGGTGATTTAATATTAAGCGAATGGCAGGTGTGGCCGTCCTTGTAGCAACGCAATTTTCCATTGCAAAAGTTATAAGTAAGGTGTGTAGATCGTCACTTACACATATTCATTTTCAAAAACAGCTTCTAATAACCTCAACGCTCACATCGCCGAGAAATCAAGAAACTCCAATATTGGGAAAATATAGATTAATAAACTAGTTGTTTTGTTGTAGGAAATTCTTAATATATTCTGAGTCTGGGTAGTGAATAGATATCGGAAAATTTTCAGAATTCTTCAGAAGACCTGAACTTAAAATGTTCACTAAGGTACAGAAAATAAACATGAAGATTGTCATGCAAACTTAGAAACTCGGCAGAAAATCTGAATACCGAAAATCTGGTGTTCTAAAAAAATTCTCAGTATTGGCGTAAATTATTGGTTTAAACATACTCTTTCCTTTCCTTCTCGTTGACTTTTTCTGTCATAACGGAAGCGTTTTGACTTTGTTAAGTCACATCCCTCTCGCTCGTTATTGCTTTCAAATTCGAAGCGTCCCATTTCCTTTCCAGATCGATACCTTTTCTCGTAACGTTGTCTCCTCCGATCTATAGTCTTTTCATTAAAACGTGCCAAGGCAGGACTTTTGGAATTGCAAGAAGATTAAACTCTCTGAGAGCAAAAATTGTTGGAAAGACAGGACACATTTTCCCCCTCTCGTTGGCTTTGCCTACTTTTCCTGTTGAATATGACAATTCAATAGAAGCTCAATCGATGTTGAAAACGTTGTTAAAATTGCAACACCGTCTTTTTGTAAGCGTGTCGTACAATGTTTCTATTGTAATATAACTACTTAATATAAAATATATTGCACATGAAACAGAGTATGATTAAAATACGACGTTTCGAGCTTAGCGCGTTATCAAGTCAAAATTGTTAAAATTGAGTTGCCCAACTTTGCTAGGACAGTGTATGATATTATTGCAAAAGAATGTATTTCTGAACTATAAACAATGCAATAACATGAACCAAGATTTATAAAGTTTGATCTCAGAGTAAACAGCTCTTTCTTTGGAGATCCATTACATTATATCCATTTTTGGGGAATTATATTAACATCAAGAAAAACTGTTTAAACCTTGAATGATTGACAGAAAGTATCCCTAAGAGATTCCATATTACGGAAAGAAGATACGCTGTGATGTTATGTCAATATATACCAGCTGTTGTAGCAATTTTTATTTTAATACAATGTTCTTGTATTATGTCCCGTTATGGTAGGTGTGTATCCTTGAATGTCCCTCTTAGTTACCAAAACAACATGTGTAAGAAGGACATTGGGAAGCGGTTGCCAGCAAGATAGAGCTTTTAGAGAATGTATGTAGCCAGCCGCTCTAACTAAAGGCTAAACACATAGGAGAATGGGCGATGTGACTAAAGTGGATATTTATCTTACACTAACGGAACATTAAATTTTTGAACTTTAGATGTTTCTAATAAATCAAAAACTGGTGATTTTATATTACGCGAATGGCAGGAATGACCGTCCTTGTAGCAACGCAATTTTCCATTGCAAAAGTTATAAGTAATGTGTGTAGAGCGTCACTTACGCGTATTTATTTTTAAGAACAGCTTATAAGAAACTCAACCCTCAGATCGCCGAGAAATTAATAAACTCCAGTATTGGGAAAATATTCCAAAAGAAACTAGTTGTTTTGTTGCAAGAAATCCTTAACATATTCTGAATCTGGGTAAAAACATCGGATAGTCTTCAGAATTCTGCAGAAAACCTTAATTTAAAATGTTCACAAAGGTACAGGAAATGAACGCGAAGATTGTCTTGCAAACTTAGAAACTCGGCAAAAGCTCTGCACACTGGTAATCTGATATTCTCAAAAAACTGTCAGTATTTGCGTAAATTCTTGGTGGAAAGATATTCTTTCCTTTCTTTCTTGTTGATTTTTTCTGTCATAACGGAAACATTTTGGCTTTTTTTAAATCACATCCCTCTCGCTCGTTATCGCTTTCAACTTCGAAGCGTCCCATCTCCTTGTTGTTTATTGTCCCTTCTCGTTTGCTATTCCTTTCTTTTCCTGTCGTTAGTATTTCACTGCGTCAATTTTGCTGGACCGAGCGGACAGCTTAACAGGTCAATCGCTATTTAAAAGAAGTTGTTAAAAATGCAGTAGGGCTGATTTTGGTAAAAAGTCTACGATATTTTTCAAATTGAGTATTTTTGAATAATATATTGAATTTCATACCGTAATCCAAGATAGATTTTAACATCAACATAAAATACGACTCTGAATGATTGATTAAACGAAATTACTAACAAATGTCGGTATTTTCAGCAAAACTAACGCTGCAATTATATCAATCTAATTTTCTTGGACAATGTCCCGTTATGTTTAGTGTGTTTCCTTGCAAGTTCCTCCAAGTGACCCAAAAACAAATATGTGTATGGACAAGATTGGGAATCTAGTTTTACCAACTCATTTGTGCTTTATTAAACGTTTCAAAGAGTAACCAAAAATGCAAAGAGGAAACTGTTCAGGCCCTATGTTTTGAAGTCTAAGATATGCTCCATGAATCAAGACTGATGTTTTCATAGGACACAAATATTTTTCGCTCCCAAGTTTGAAGCGTCGTTCCCTTACAAATCAACATGTTTGATTTGACTGCCTAAATTTTGCTAGAACAAGCTGACTCAACAACTCAATTGCTATTGAAGGGATTTTGTTAAAAGTGCATTAGAGCTGACTTTGCTGCGAATTTTTACGCGATGTTATTGAAATTAAAATTTTTCTGATCGATAGAGATCCTAATAACATAAACCAAGCTTGAAGTTGGTTCTCAAAGGAAGCAGTTTTTCTACATTTTTTGGGGAACGATAAGCATCAATCGTCATCAAAAGAAAAAGTGCTGCAATTCCATGACAAAATACCAGGTGTACAGGTGTTGCAGAAATGCTGTACTCTAATCTAATGTTCTTGTAAAATGTCCCTCTTATACTTTTTTGAAAGATTGTATGATGCTGTGCCTGACTATTCTTCTAAACATTATTCTCACAAAAAAGTGTCAGCTCGTCAAGATAAGGCAAAGCAAAGGCGCGCAAGCCATAAAAATACTTTTCAAAGGCTTGCCCACAATTTTCCAACTTATCGTCAGCAAAGGGTGAAGTTAAGAGACGTGGTTTTTTGCTCCAAGCACTGGGATCGCAGGAGTAGAAAAGACTGCATTGAGTCCGCAACCCTTTTCGTGACGCTTGCGTGCTGGGCTTCAAAATTGCTCGAATCCTGTCCTTCCGTCAGATCCGGGCGTCTTCCCTTCAATAAAAATATTTAGATTTATTAAAAAAGCTAGTATACAGTGCACAGTAATAGCATCAGATTAGAAATTGCTCATTTTGATAGATTTTCTTATTACCGTCACGACTTGGCTCAGGATAACAAGCAGCAGCAACATACGATTCTCCAGTTGCTTCAACAAATGAGGTATGTTGCTCATTAAGATCGAAAACATTCTAGGACGCTTTCTAGACCAAACTTAAGCAATGTTTTCCCAGTATTGGAGTTTGTTAATTTTTTGGCATAAACATTTCTTATGAAAAATATGTGTATTCCATTAGGAGGGGAACTTCGGGGTCTGCGGTATTTCTGTTTGCGGTATTTCGGTATCGAACTTTCACAGTGCGGTATGCGGTATGCGGTATGCGGTATTGAAAATTAACGTCCAAACATCATGTAATGCCATTTTCCTGTTGAGGAATAAAGCATCTTCGAGACGAATTGACAGGAAAGAAAAACGAAGGAGAGGGGAGTCCCTTATCTCTCTCTCTCTCTCTCAAGAATCAAAATATTTGCACCAATCAAAACTTTCAATGTGGGAAAATCACCAATATTTTCAAATCAGGCAATCTGACAATCTGGACAGCTTTTTGCCTGTCACGGTAAAGCCTGCTCTATCGAATGTTATCGAGAAGATCATTACTAATCACGGCCTCAGTACCATGAATCGAATGGCCTGTTGTGCCCAGACCAGATTGGGTTTAGAAAAGGGAGATCTACGCAACATGCAGTTACCTTACTGTCAAAAAAGGTTAGATAGAACATTGATAAAGGGCTATGTAGTGTTCTGTCTATATTGACCTCCGTAAACCCTTCAACACATAATGTCATGCAACCTTGCTGGAAAAATTGCAAAGTTATGGTATAGATTATGTGGAATTACAATGGATACGTAATTATCTCATTAATAAGAAACAAAAAGTAATTTTTGACTAAACCAACTAATGCGAAGAAAACGTTACATGTTGTGTCCCACAAGGATCCGTCCTGGGGCCCCTTCTCTTTGGGCTAATAATTAATGACATCCATATTCCGTTCATTGATGCTGGCATTATACTATATGCCGACGATACTGCTTTATATCATGCAAGAAAGAACTCAAATGAAATAGAACATTTACTTCACAGTCAAATGCAAAAAGTTGCAGACTGGCTTGAAAAAGGTAAAACTGAATTTGTGCTATATGGATCACATCAACAGTTGTCCAAACAGCCAAACGTATACATAAAAATCTACAGTCAAACTATTCATGAGATAAAATCGCACAAGTACCTTCGTGTAGATTTGGATAACCATCTGAGCCTACATCAACATTTTGAACAAATGTATATAATATAGCGACAGCCAGAGTAAAGCTTTTTTCTAGTATTTTCGAAAAAGTCAGCCCTTATGCAGTAGAATCGATATATAACACAATGATACGGCCACTACTGTTGTACCCACTACAGCATTCCATACCCCAAGGAACTGTAAACATACAAAATAGAGTAGCCAGAATTTTCAACCCAAGAGCAGAGATAACGTCATGGGACAGTATTGAAAAAGCTTGAAACACAAGGGTAGCCATTGACGTGTGTAAATCATTGCAGAATCTACTACCCAAAGACATGAATGGTTACTTCAAAAAATCTCAGCATGAAATAAACATTGAAGGCAATGGCTCTTGTGTTGCTTTACCGAAAATGCGCACTGAAACTGGAAAAGAGTGGTTTGCCAACCAGGGAGCCCACATTTTTCGATTTGAAAAAGCAACCCACGACGAAATATCCATCTTGCTATTCAAAAAGAAACAAAACCATCGAAGTCTTTGTAAATGTCCAAAAAACGTCTTCGACTCCAATAAAATTCTCATCCTTTAATTTTATATTAAACTATTTTCACTTCATTCTACTTTTTGCCTCACGTCTGAACAAGTCAACCTGCCAAAATATTAGTTGTTATGATTATTATTCTATTATTACTTCTTGTTTTGAAAAGTTTCCTTTCAAACCATTTCACATTCGAATACATGTACACCTTTGAGCCGAATATTAAAACAGTTGAGATCAATGGTATGACAATGATATAAGATCTGTTCCATATATTCATATTTTCTGCCGTCAATGCAGTTTTCCTGAAAGTGCATTAATGAAACTTTTCCCATCGTTCTCGCATCATTCTTTTGTCTGTTAACTATCTAAAACTACGAAAACGATCTAATAGATCAAACTACAAATTGTGATAGAGGAAGGTGTATGTAGGTCGCAATCAAACTGCTACAGTCCGGTATACCGTATTAACAGCGTTGTTTTTTAGTTTCCTAGCGTTAGCGCTATTTTGCAATTTTTTGGTCCAGTATTTGGTTTGATTTTTGTGAAACCAAATACCCTCCATTAGAAATATTGGGGAAAAAATTACAGATTAATCTACCTTCAATTCAAACCAAATTACTTTCAGTACTAGAAGGAAGATACGTTGAGGAGCAAAAAGATTTTGACTACCCACATGGCCAATAAATGAAACATTTTAAACTGCATACAGTTAACAGATAGCCCAACACGCGAATAGAAACTTATGAAAAGTGTACTAGAGTCTGTTTGACATTAGATGTCTGATCCGGACTGCTAAACTACAAAATGATGTCAAGAGCAATAGCATAATAGAGCAATAGCATGATGCCTTTTTCTTATTTTTTAATTTGTTAGATGTCAGGTTAGATACGCCTAACATCTAACGAGATACAGAATTTACAAGCAAAAAAAAACAACTTATGAAACTTGACGTGGTGGTTGCTTGATAAAAAATATCAAATGCAAAGAGTCGATCATGTAGATGGGAATATATGTGTTGGGTTGTCATAAGCAAAACTGAATTGCCAAAAAGTGTTTAATATCATATTGTTATCAAAGTTTTACGGGAGAATGTATATAGTTTTGGGACATTTTCTGGGGCAGGTGTGTAAATGCGTTTCCATATATGACCTTCATTTACCTGGTCCAGTACCCCTCCTCCCTGGGATTTCAGCGATAATTCACATTGCCTTCAGAAGTAACAGGAGAACATTCCTTTCTATTAGATCTCAAAATAGACATTTCCCTATTTCATGAAATTCTGAATTGAATGATAGTTTGTACATTTTGTAAAATGTTCAAGTGTGAAGAGAGGTTTTTGAAGCTCTAACGTCACTCAGCATTGGTAACAAAATGTAAAAGACTTTTTTTTTTTTTTTTTTTATAATCTCATAAAAATACAACAACTACAAAAGATTACAAAAACGAGGCCACAAGGAGAATGGAAATACATATCAACCCTGTGGACATTTAACATATAGTTATAAATCTAAACATTAAAGAAGAAAATTAACTAATACAAACATTTACAAAGGGAGGATGTGTCCATGTATTGGGGGTTTGCAGCAGACATCAAAAGCGCTTTGTTGCGTGGACGAATTTTAGAGTAGCCTCGATTATTCTTTTATTAACGTCAGGTTGTAACCTTTCATTGCCATACAGAATGAGTTCAACTAATAATTCATTTGAGAGGTTAGAAAATCCACTAGGAGGCAATATTGCATTGAGACCATTGAGAAGCTCGCGTCTAGGTTCTTCATAAGATTGGCAAAGCAGCAGGTAATGTTCCGTGTCCTCAACACCATCATTTGCAGGACACATCGGGTCTATTGTATCTCTAAAATTGTGCCTAAATTTGTGAGAACTTAATTTGCTGAGGCCGACTCTTAACTGTGTAAGGATAGCTAAACCTTTCGGGTCATGAATCCCATATACTGGTTTCGAAGGGGGCCGAATTAGAGCTAATACTTTTGATTTAAAAACACTTAGCGAGGATGCCTGTCTAATTTCAGGATGGAGCTTGTCCCATTCGTTCAAACAATTTGGGTAAAAACTGTTTTTAAATCTCTCTGTCCTTGCCTTTATTTGCCCAATGACATGATGCTCACGAAGAGAGTACATAGGCTGTTCAAGTTGTGGTATGGGATGCCTTGTATACTCTGGCGTAACGTTATTTACAATCTTGTAAAACATAACAAGGCGTCTGCTCCAGCGTCGCAGGTTCAAAGATTCCCATCCGAGCTCATTGTACAGTTTCTCACGGGATGTCCCTTTCCAAGCACCAGTTACTGCCAACGCAGCAGAGTACTGAACCGATTCTAGCTTCTCCATTTGGGTATTCAAGATAGTATCATGACTGAATTCACAGATTTTTGCTGGGGTATGGTAGATAACATCACCATAATCTAAATGCGGTCTAACATAGAGTTTGTACAGCTCATTTAATGTGTGACGTGGCAAGTACTTTGAGAGGTATTTGATCATACCTATTCCCTGTCTAGATTTAGTAAGAGCTGTTTGTATATGGCTAGCAAATGATAACTTCGAATCTAATATAACACCGAGGTGCTTGTGCTCATCAACTCTCACCACTGGGTTACCTCCAAAAAGAATATCAGGATGATCTGTTTTGACTCTTTTCGTAGAAAACGTCACTTCCACAGCCTGTTTATTTGGATCAGGATTGAATGACATTCTCCATTTAGACGCCCAAGCTTTTATGATATCTAGGTCATGATTCATGTCGGAAGCAGTAGCGTTTGAATTATGTGCAATAGTGAAAAGGGACGTATCATCAGCAAAGAGTTTAGCATTGCATCTAAGGTCCTCGGTCAGGTCGTTAATATACACAAGAAAGAACAAAGGACCAAGGATTGAACCCTGGGGAACGCGATGTAAAAGACTCACTCGATCCAAAAAAATTGTAGTATAACTAAAAGGTCTACTGCCGAAAATTTTCCGTGACTTTTGGCACAAATATCTTGGCCTACACTTCTGTCCAATTAGACATTCCACAGCACTGAATAGATAACGGTTATGGTTCGTTTGATGTCCTTGAGCAACTCAAGCATCGCAGCTCACAGCAGCTCACTGACTCCTGGTATTCTCATTTTCGAATGGGTAGTATTTGTTCGTAATATTACACACTTGCCGGGACCAGCAGCTTCAAATGTTTACACACCCAACTTATCGGGACATGGTGTGTAAGCGTTCCGGAGTGTTTTTCAGAAGTACAACTCATGTAATACAACACTAGGCACATTTACATTGCATTTCCCACTCTGTTGAGACGGGATTGCCATGGGAACACACAAAAAAACTTTGGTCCCGCTAAGTTGGCATTTCAACTTTTTTTAGTGTAAGTTTTTCACCAACTTCACGGGACCTAACAAAGATGCATTTTTTGACGTTTCTACATGGTAAGGACATCGAAAATTGACAGAAAATTAGTGGGACCCTGGGTAAGTCCCGCCAATCACCAATGTCCCTCTAAGGTAGGTGTGTAACACAATGGATGTCCCGCTAATGTAGCAGATATAAGAACATACATACATACATACATACATACCACAGTAAGGATAATATACCGCCCCTGTATGGCGTATTCACCACAGTAGTGCGTATAGGTTCGCTAGTGTGAGGGTGGAATCCATGCAGTCTATATCATCAGAGACATCCAATGTGGAGTCACGATAATCTATTGTTCTGCCATTTTGTTTTGACTAAAATCTCCGGCATGGACTTTGCATGGTTTTCACAAGGGAGTTTGCGCTAAAGAATAATTGAAATATATTGTTTAGTACAATGAGACATTAAATTTCCCATTGTTAAAGGCCTCTTTCTAAGTCAAAATGTATGCCAAAAACCAGAGGCATTTCTCTGTGCTGAGGATCTTCTGAAAATAGGCACTCAGATTGACCCTGGCATCTACGCATTCGCGACTTTCAGGCCTATTAAAAACTATTGTAAAGTCCTGCCTACGAAACTGCTTTATAAGAAACACAGACTCAGACTCTTTTTGCAATAACAATGAAAAAGCAAAAGAGTAATTAAGGGAGAAAAATAGGCTGGAGTCAAAAAGTGGAACTTTACTTTACTGCAGTTAAGTCCGGGACTAAGAAACTTTCAATAGGAAATTTCACAGGAATGTTCCTCAACCTTTCAATGACTCTTCCAATCTTTTGTATGCTTTTTAGTAAGGGGCCATCAACATTCAATGTTTGTATTTTTCACAGCATTGGGCTGAACAGATCGGATACTGTTTGGAACCCCTGCCATCTGCCCATTGGTGGCCTTCTGACAAAGGTGCCTCCAACCTGCCTAAAATATGGCATAGGCCTAAAATCAAGTTCAAGTATGTTGATAATGATAATTGCCTATGATATGTCAATATAGCTTTGATAGTAGCCAACATGGATTGATAGTAGAATCGGAGAATTTTATATTTTTACCTTTTTCATCTTTCATTTTTTATGGTCTGAGCACAGTCGACCCAGGGCACTGTGATCCAGATTTCCATTTTAGTGTAATTACGCTGAAATGCAAATATCAGAATGGTGTAAAATTGATTTTTCTATTGTTAACCGTAGCCTGAGGTTTGCCATAACCCAAAAATTTTTCAAATCAGACAAATAAGTGCTGAGAAAACATTATTTCAAGTTGGGCCTAAAAAGTGTACTTCAGGCTTCTTTGTAGCACAGCAAAGTATAGCCTGATATCCAGACCCGATTTCAAAAGAAATAGTGGTCTGTTAAACACGGCCAAAAAGCTTGTTCAAGCCTCGCTTAAATATTGCTCAGACAGAATCCAAGGTTTTGATGGAAATTTATGCGAATAATTTACTGATATTTGTAAACAAACCAATTATCCATGTAGTTCTTTGAAAATTTTCTGAAAAAGGAATATTGCAGTTTGAATATGACTGGATTACTTGTTGTTCCACCTTGCATAGAAATGTAATTTCAGCAAATCTAATCTCCACAGGATTGCATGCCCTTGGGTCAGAGATTAATTTTCTATGCAAAGCAGAACAAAGAGTAATTAAATCATTAATGTCAAAGGACTACATGGACAAATGGTTTATTTATGATCTGCCAAAAGACCAAAAATAAGGTTAAAGCTTTTTCAAGGGTTGCAAGAAACCTTGACTCTCAAAAAGCTAGCCTGCTATATAACTCATTTATACTAACAAATTTTAACTATTGCCCACTCATCTGGATGTTCAGTGGAAAAACAGCCAACGATGAAGTCAATCGGGTTCATAAGCGTGCCCTGAGAGTGCTGCTAAATGATTTTGACTCCAGTTTTGAAGAACTCTTACACAGGAACGAGGAAATCACAATACATGTAAAAAATTTGCAAAAACTTATGCTAGAGGTATACAAATGTATTACTTCTGGAAACCCCTTCTTTCTGTGGGAGTTCTTCAATAGAAAAGTGCTTCCATATAATTTAAGAATAAACGATCTCCTCCAACTTCCTAAAACCAGGACTAATAAATATGGAAACGAGTCTCTTTCGTATAGGGGTAGCATGGTTTGGAATCGGCTTCCAGACCAATATAAAGCTGCGAAAAGCGATGATGAATTCAAAATGAAAATCAGAAGTTGGAAGGGATCCGGATGTAACTGCCGTATTTGTGTAATATAGCTTAATTTCAGACATTGTAAATAGGGTAGAGTTGGCCTTTGTTAGCATTAGCTATTCTCTCTAGCCAACTGTAAATAAATTGTATTATTATTATAAACTAAACCACTTTCAAAGTAAAACAGAAATTAAAATGATAAAAAACACAACTGTTTCAGGGCAGACGTTTCGATATAAAATCTTCTTCAGTGTATTTACAATCCTAGACAGCCAAGTATTTATACTAAAATTTACATAAAAATAGTTTCTATACCCTAGACAAATAAAAGAAAAGAAAAGAATATTATTTTAGAATACTATCAACAAGATAAACATAAAAGAATGTTTTTATATTACATATAGACAAAGCCGCAAAAAACAAGGCATGAATTTCTTTCCACAAAACTCCCCAATGACCTTACTCGAAGATGTTTTGCCCCTTTTTTTTTTTTTTTTTTTTTTTTTTTTGGATTTGAATAGAAAGAAACGATCTCTAAATCTTATAGACAAGGGACTGAAAGCTCTTCGCGACAACAACTTTTACAACCCGAGACAACAGGCAAGGGATATCGGCCATTGACCCTCCAAAGATTTGCTTAAATTGCTAAATCCAGGATAGCTCGATAGGGAATTCCACCCCACCACTACGTGTAATTATACACGAAGTCAACAAGCCGACATCCCTGCCATTGTGTTGCCCAAGGTTTTCAATGCAATGGTATGAGAACTAGGCAGTACCACAAGCAAACATATCCAGCTCAACATCAGCCGCCCTCTCGTTTAGGCCATTTGGTGCAAACAAACCCAATTTGTATTGCCAAAAGAGCTCTTTCCTACGAAGCGAGTACACATCCTGTGCTCCGTCGATGATACGAATAATGACGGAGAAGTCACCCTGATGGCCTTCCTCGAAAAAATGAGCGAAAAAACTTGCCTGTGGGACTGCCTTTCCCGTATCAAGAGCACCAGTATTGCGTTTCTGCTTGTACGTCCGAAAATATGATTTGTAGACATTAAATCTTTGACGAAATTTTGTTTTTGTGCTGCCAACATACTTTTTGTTACAACATGTACATTGCAACATATAAACTACGTTTATCGAATTGCAATCGTACGCCCCCGACAAATTCTTAAAAGATCGCGAATCATTCGCATTAGAAAAACTGGAGCCCTCTCTGATGATAGGGCAGATTAGACATCTCCTACCATTGCATTTAAAAGTTCCCTTTGGCATCAGCTCCTGATCTTGAGTTTGCAATTTAGCGCGAACCAAAGTATCTTTAAGGTTTTTTGCCCTTCTAAATGAAACGAAAATTTTTCCGGCAAATAGTTTGCGATGTTCGTCATCGATAAGAAGAATATTTGCGCAATTTTGCAAAATATTGCTGACCCCCTGAAGTGCCGGATGGTAAGTTAGAACCAACGGTATCCTCGTGTCATCCTTCTGCTTGGAATTTCTATTTAACAGGTTTTCTCTATCCAAGCTTCTAACTTTGTCTAGTTGACTGTCGATTTCCCCTTCTTGATACCCCCGCCCAATAAGCCATGACTTTAAATTTCCCATCCGTTCGTTAAAAAATGAGTCCTCAGAACAAATGCGCCTAATGCGAAGGGCCTGACCATATGGAATGCCCTTTTTGGTGTGGTAAGGATGACAAGAGGAACGATGCAGGAGCTGATGCGTATCAGTCGGTTTCGTGTAGAGATCTGTAACCAACTTACTACCTTCTCTGATGACCTTAGTGTCAAGAAAGTTGATGCTCTCCTTAGACCATTCAGCTGTAAATTTAATGGAATGGTGTGCAGTGTTGAGGTATTCTACAAATTCCGAAAGTTTCTCTTCCCCATGGGTCCAAATTAAGAAAACGTCGTCAATGTACCGCCACCACAGCCAAGGTTTGCAGCTGGAGCCACTCAGAAGTTTTTCCTCCAGGTCTGCTAAGAACAAAATCGCATATGATGGCGCACATTTGGTGCCTATTGCTGTACCCCTCAGCTGATGATAAAACGCCCCATTAAACTCAAAAAAGTTATTCTTAAGTACTACCTCTGCAAGCTCTACAAGGGATTCCGTAGAAACAGACTGATTATTTCTAGAGTTTAAAATATCACGTAGAGCCCTCAATCCCTCGTCATGCGGTATACTTGGGTAAAGCCCAACAACATCAATGGTACAAAGAATAGCGTCCTCTGGAAGCCCGTCTAATGACGCAATTTTTTGCAAAAAGTGGTTCGTGTCTTTAATGTATGAACGAACACTTTTTGCAAGGGGTTGTAAATGGTAATCCAAAAATTCCGAAACGTTCTCTGTGTAAAAACCAGAGTTAGAAATGACAGGCCTTCCAGGAACACTATTTAGCCTTTTGTGGATCTTTGGCAGCAAGTAAAATCGTCCAAGCTTGGGATTATTGACCATCAAATATTCCAATGTTTTGTCGTCAATTTCCCCTCGCTCTCTAACCCTACCAACTGCCTGATTGACAATAGCGTGAAGATGGTCCGAAGGATCCTTATCAAGTTTGCAATACACTGCAGGGTCCCCCAGTTGGCCATCTGCCTCTTTGACGTAGTCCTCCCGATCCCACACGACCACCCCAGAACCCTTGTCCGCCTCCTTGATAACGATCGATCGGTCCGATTTAAGACTATTTAAAGCTGATAGTTCCTCCTTCGTAAGGTTACTAGAATTTCTACCATCTACCGATATTTTCATGAGCTCGTCTTCTAATTTAGACAGGTAGACCTCTATAGCTACATCTTTATGTCTAGGATTGAATTTACTACGAGGCCTAAAAGCAGGAATCTCTGAAAAATCTTCACTATCCCTAAAGAACCACTTAAGTCTTAATCTTCTACCAAAATTTTTCAGATCTATTTTGATTTGTGAAAAGTCTACCTCTTTTGGAGTACTAACAAACTTAAGACCTTTGGATAAAACTGATATTTCCGCCTCGCTTAGTGCACGTTTGGAAAGATTAACGACTTTGTCATTTACAAAACGACCTACCATACGACCATTATTATCTACATTAGCTAAAAACACATCAGTAGCATCACCACTCTCTTCCACTTGGTTGCTTGCTGCACCTCGCGTTCTTGATCTCTCTAATAAGTTTGGGGGTGGATTCTCAAAATTATCTTCCAGTAATTGCATTCTCACTGCATCAAGATTAAGACTGTCGTTACGAATGACAACACCTTGATCTGCACCCTCCGAATCTTCTTCACCCCTGTCCAAAAATGATGCTACGTCCTTGAAAAATGAAATGGTCTCCCATAGATTACTCTCTTTACCTTTGTAGTTTCTATTGCCAATTAACCTTGATAGTTTTTTGTCTCTTCGATCCCTGAGGTATTGGTTAATTCTTTCTAAGTATCCGACAAGTTCACGAAAGTTGCGCTGTACATTGGAATAATCCGTTTCACTAGCTAACCATACAGAGGTCCCATTCCAAAATTCAATCTCAAATTTAGAGGATAGTAAGCCATATTCTTTAATTAAAACCTCAGTCAAGCCATTTTCAGCAACGACTAACGTGTCATTCCATTGTAAAACAAAATCATCTGATTGCTTACCAATTTGTGCAGTCTTTTTCAACTTTAGGCCATTCGGAATCACGTTAAAAGCGCGGCATAAACTCAGGAACAACCAGTGGTTTTTGTAGCGTGTGATTTTGCTTGCTAAAGCGAAAAGCTGCTTCTTCCTTAAGACTTGGCTGTCTTCATTCATCTTTGACCCTCTCCAATTGGAAACAAATAATATAAACTAAACCACTTTCAAAGTAAAACAGAAATTAAAATGATAAAAAACACAACTGTTTCAGGGCAGACGTTTCGATATAAAATCTTCTTCAGTGTATTTACAATCCTAGACAGCCAAGTATTTATACTAAAATTTACATAAAAATAGTTTCTATACCCTAGACAAATAAAAGAAAAGAAAAGAATATTATTTTAGAATACTATCAACAAGATAAACATAAAAGAATGTTTTTATATTACATATAGACAAAGCCGCAAAAAACAAGGCATGAATTTCTTTCCACAAAACTCCCCAATGACCTTACTCGAAGATGTTTTGCCCCTTTTTTTTTTTGTTTTTTTTTTTTTTTTGGATTTGAATAGAAAGAAACGATCTCTAAATCTTATAGACAAGGGACTGAAAGCTCTTCGCGACAACAACTTTTACAACCCGAGACAACAGGCAAGGGATATCGGCCATTGACCCTCCAAAGATTTGCTTAAATTGCTAAATCCAGGATAGCTCGATAGGGAATTCCACCCCACCACTACGTGTAATTATACACGAAGTCAACAAGCCGACATCCCTGCCATTGTGTTGCCCAAGGTTTTCAATGCAATGGTATGAGAACTAGGCAGTACCACAAGCAAACATATCCAGCTCAACATCAGCCGCCCTCTCGTTTAGGCCATTTGGTGCAAACAAACCCAATTTGTATTGCCAAAAGAGCTCTTTCCTACGAAGCGAGTACACATCCTGTGCTCCGTCGATGATACGAATAATGACGGAGAAGTCACCCTGATGGCCTTCCTCGAAAAAATGATCGAATTTTTGTATTATTATTATTATTATTTACAAAAATCAGCAAATTATTTTCATAAATTTCTATCATAACCTTGGATTCTGAGCAATATTGTAACGAGGCTAGAACAAGCTTTTTGGTGGTGTTTGACAGACCACTATTTCTTTTGAAATTGGGTCTGGTTATCAGGCTAAGCAAGGTAATAAAAACACTAACTTTCAAGTTCCTTTTTTTGGCTTGCACTCACTTGATTTTCATGATCTTTGTTTTGTTTGACAGATTAAGCCTTGCAGAGTATGAAGTTAAAAAGGTTGATTGAAAATTTAATCTTAGGATGTGCAAATTTTGCGAATTCATAATGGTAACCAAACGTCAAAAACACTAAAACTCATTCACGAAACGCTTCTTCAACATTAAAAATGAAAAATCTATGCTTCGGAAGTCTTGTAAAGTCTATTGCAAAATCAAGTTTAGGCTGTTGGGAACACTTTTGCAAAAGGGCTAAGTAGACTAAACTCTCAAATAATTTTGGCGATTTTTTTACGGAGGCCAGTAAGAAGAAATCTTTTTTAGCAAACCCTGTCCATATTTGCCACTGTACTATAGATTGAAATAGATGTTCAATGAAACAAATATTTCCCGCTTCTAGTCAAAAGGAGGTTAGAGATCAACTTTCTAATCATATAAGGTGTCTGATTTTGGTGTTTGTTGTGTTTTTTTGATGTTATTAGACACATTGTTCGCCTTGAGATCTAAGGAATCGTTATAGAGTTGGTTGCAAGTTTTTAAAAAACCTTATAAATTAGTTGAATTACGAATACTTTAAACTACTAGCTCGTTAAAAAGCATGTATTTGAAATTGTGGAGATATGATGAAATATTGCCTCTGTCAATAGTTTGTCGTCATTTAAGCAGAATAATGCCATTTGACTCTGAAAAGGTGAAAAAATGGTCTTCATGAAAAATTCACCAAAATTAGTTGAGAGCATAGTCTACTTAGCCCTTTTGCTAAGTGTTGCCAATTAGGTTAAACTACTGTAGATTCTGCAATAGGCTATGCAAGAATATTGAAACATAATTTTTTTGTTTTTATTGTTGAAGAAGTGTTTCGTGATTCAGTTTTAGTTTTTTAATGTTTGTTAAGAATCCTTATGAATTCGTAAAATTTGCACATCCAAAAAAATAAAACTTTCAATCAACCTTTTCACAACATACTATGCAAGGTCTAATCTGTCAAACAGAACAAGATCATGAAAATTGAGTGAGTGCAAGCCAAGAAATTTGAACTTGAAAGTTTGTGTTTTTCTTACCTCGCTTTGCTACAAAAGAAGCCTGAAGTACACTTTTTAGGCCTGACTTGAAAAAAATACTCTCAGCACTAAATTTTCCGATTTGAAAAATTTATGGGTTTTGACATACTTCAGGCTACAGCAATAGAAAAATCAGTTTTGTACATTTCGGATACTTTCATTTTTCGCATCAATTACATGCCCTGGATCACTGTGAGAGATGGAAATAAGTCAAGATATTTTCTTTCTCCAACAGAAGCTTACCATTTTTAGCTTGTGAACTGCATTTTAATATCTCTTTTCAGTAAAAATATAGCATTTTGAAGTGAGAGTTTTTATCAAAATCAGAAGACTCGATAACTTTAGTCACATTATTTCTCAAAAATTACTCATCTCCGCAAAATCAACCTTAGAAGCATAACATTTCTTAGAGAACCTTTATAACTGGTTTCTGATGGGTTCGATTGATGGATTATTAAAGATCAGCATTCAAAGGGCCTCAAAAAGAAAAATTTATGAGGAAAGAAAATGCAAATTTTAGGGTCCTCAGAGGCAAAGACCTGCAGGTTTTTCCCTGTTTTGGGTTATTTTTACCCAAATAGTTTCAGTTTGCATGTAAATTAGAGTCCAATCCCCACCCATGGGCCCCCTAAACCATATGATATTTGGAAAGCCCATTTAATGATCTTTCAAAAAATGATGTATAGCAATTATGAATTTGGATATCATTTTAGAAATGAATTACACTTTAGTAACTGGTACACCCACCCATTCAAAACATGATGCTTTTTCTCTCTGTAGAAACCTAAGTCCACAAAATGACTCCTAAAAGGGTGGGAATAACTGATCTACGGCTACCCCTACCCACTGAATAACCTAGTGATTTTTCTCTCTATAGCTATCTAAGTTACAAAATGATTTCTATACGGGTATGCATAGCTTCCAGAACCTTTGCATACAACTTTTGATAGATTGAATGGAGGGATTATTCAAAATTAACACTCAATGGCTTCAAAAATGAAAATTCCTGAGAAAAATGCGAATCTTAGGGTCGTCGAAGGGAAAGAACCAAGTTTTGTCCCTCTTTTGGGCAATTTTTACCAAATATTTTCAATTTGCATGTAAATTAGAGTCCAATCTCCACACAACCCGCCCTATAGACCCAGTGATATTTGGCAAGGTGCTCTTACTGTATGTCTTATGATTGTGTAATGTTTCAATGCAATGTAATGTCCTCAAATATAATGAAATTCAAAATGAAAACAGGTCCTAAAAGTCTTCTCGCCCCCAGATATTACTGCTTTGGTTGTTTCCGTTGATTCATGTTTTTCAGTTACTGTTAATTTTAGTTTTTAGTAATAATGTTTTTCGTGTTTGCTGCCATACCTCGTATGGAGGTAATGCATTTGCATTTAATAATGTGTCTGTGGTATCCCAAAAAGAAGATGGACAAATTTTTTTCTACCTGTAAAGTTTGTACAGTATTTGTCATCAAAGCATTGTCAAAACAGGCATTGATGGAAATGTCTCAAAGAGCTGAGTTTTACGTTCCCTTGATTTGCCGACTGAGATTTGGCCAGGAGGGGTACCCGACTCCTTGCACCCCGATGTAGTTACGGCTCTGATAGAAGTTACGTGAATGCGTTGAAAAGCTTAAATTCTTCACGCACAATTTTCGACACAACCCCCCAATAAATCCCTTGACCCCCCTAATGAACCCCTTTGGTTAGAATATATGTATATTTGGTATTATACTATAGCCTCTACATTTAAAACGTGCAAGAGCATCAGCCTTTCCTATGCATGTATCCATTTCGTAAAAATCCCAGAATTTTTAGCCTAAACCCCCTTATATCTCGGAAAAGCCCCCCAAAACCGTCGATCAACACCCAGATTCGTAATCTACGCAAAAAAGTGATCTAAAGAAGCGTTGTCCCGTAAAATCCCCGCTCGGGTGGTAATACTCCCCCTTCACCCTCTGGACTATAACCAGATAAATAAATTTCTTTGCCAAGCTTCCATTACACGCTATCGCGAGTGATTCTGAATGAAAACTTTTCACATTGTTCTCTCATCAACAATTGATTGTTCTGTGGCGGATGTGGTTTCGTTTCAATGTCTGACTTCTGGTTGCCTGTAAAGTTCGTGATGAAAATAGTGGCATTACGTAATCGAATCAGCAAAAATTTACACACTACGCATGCGTTCCTAGTCCCCGAGGAGATATCCACGTCCTCGTCAACTTGAGCTTGCACGTATCCCCAACAATTCCACTCGCTGTGCTGGCCTTTATTTTGAATATGCTCAATGACTAGAAATCTTGCTCGTCGTCAAGGTAATGAACGAATTATCAATGAATTTTTGTGTTGCTCACCCAGGGAGTCCCCTTTCACCATCACGAAGCAGGTAGGCGCACAAACCTCTCTTTTTTGGCCTTAAACATGAAAATGAAATGTTAGAGCTCATAGCTCCACTTTGAGATTAATAATTTCTTCGCACGATATGCAAAACTGTAAGTTGAAATGTCTAGCATGTAACTCGAATAAATAGAAATTGCCACATTAAAGCTTTTCTCTCTGTGTTCAATCAAACGTTAAGGTCATGTCGTAAGTCATGTTTTAACAGACAGATAACAGATAGATCTGCTATGGGCAGTAACCTACACTAGTATTCAATCTTTGGTAAATATTTTCAAAATGCTGCAATTTATGAGAAAATGAATTACATATTTGCATGATATTTGAAATGAGGAGCAAATGGGCTCTCAGACGATGTAAAAATCGGTGTTGGTAAGATAGGCACTAAATCCTTACTGGCTAACAAAATTGACACGTGACACGCTCTTAACCAATCAAATGGAGCCAGAACCCAACCGGGAAATTTGAAATCTCAGATTTAGGCCCGTTTTGGACGATATACCACCCTTCGGCAAAATATCATAGGATAGAAGGGAAATGAATATTTTCAAAAAAAATTTCACAGACCGATTCCCAATGCCCTAATGCATGGTCAATCAAGGGCGCTACGAATTATTTCAAAATTTGAAGAAATGCCAAAAACTTTGAATTCGACCTCATTGTCACTGTAGTTTGTCATAGTAAACAGCTAATTGATGACTGAAACGCATACTCATGGAGACTAAATATTTTGATTCGAAGGTCTCCTTCTGTGTGTTGAAGTATTTTCAAAACTTCATCAAAAGATGCCAAAATTAGAGCACTATCTGGATCTTTTTTCAGTTTGAAACTGACATAAATACCTCCGGAGATATTCAAGATTCAATGCTGAGGGTAGAGGGTAAAACGGGAAAAGTTGTACTGTATGGGCCTAAAAAACCAAACCGTCGTTATAAATAAGAGGCGAATTAAAAGGTACTTACATTTGTATCTTACAAAAAAGGACAACTAATCAAAATCGTGAAGCAGCACAAATGATAAACGCACTTTAACTGGTTTTGATAGCAAAATTCCACTTTTTGAACCGCATTCTACTGCCAGTTTCTCCAACAAATCGTTCATATTTCTTCTTCCAACAACATTGTCAAAAAGGCCCCCCACCAAAAGGAGCGCGAAAACGTCAATGTTCAGCCACATATATGCCAGCCATCGACAACTAACATACGATTCCAATGAACTTTGAATAAGTAACAAATATATTTACTCTCCACTTTCCATTATGGCAAGAACTGCAACATCGAATGTGCAGAACGAACGATTTGATGATGTCCTCGTCGATAACACTTGTCCTCATGCCTTTATCCTATTCTGCTGTCATCTCATTTTTGCGAGATTATGAGTGGTAATCATCAATTACATCAGCCAAAAACCTCGTATAAATTTATGAATGACGGTCCTTGCTTTCAGCAGTGCAAAAGAAATGGCTGTCGTTTCTCCTCTTACCGTACAGTACAGTGTAGCAGGTACATGAAACAAGTATGAAATGCTGATGTACGTAAGAAAGAATATAACAGCAACAAACGGAAGAAACGTACATTTTGTTTTTAATGTGAAATAATAGATTGACCATTTCGACAAAATAACATTTGAAATACTATTTTTAAAGCTCTTTCATATCAATTTCACATTCTGTGGGGATGTTGTAGAAAAATATCTATCTTTGGGCTACTTGCATCAGAGCAAAGGTCATCCATTAGAAAATCACCCTTTTATGGTCAAGCAACACAGCAGCAGCGACCAAAGCTGGACATTTATATCGCACTTGTAGACTCATGGAAACATGCAAGTATTTTTCGTAAGATGGCAAAACTTTAAGTCAATGCATGTTTTTCGAAAGTTAAGAATCAACCCTACCTGAATTTAACATGAGGAACCTTTGTAATTTGCAGTTTTAATTATCCCAGCGCATTAAGAAATGTTTTTGCAATATACAGTTATAAGGTTATAACAGCTATTTGGACATTATTATGAGTGTGAATTTGGGAGCCCTCTTGACAAGGCTAAATTAACTCTACACTTCTGGCATTAAAAATATAAGAAACACGCAAAACACTGTTTTTGCTGTCAAACAGAAAATACATGAATGCTTCCATGTGTCTGCAAAGTACTATACAAATGTCAAGATTTCTGTTTGACAGCAAAACTTTAAGTCAGTATTGAAAGTTCCTCAAAATTCTCACTATCTGAGTACTCACCGAGTACAAAAACTTCCGTAGGGGTTTGGGAGGTCTCTGTGATCTCCTGTGTCATTGTAAGAATCTAAGCAAATCTTATGCATTCATGCCATGATCTATATCAGGCAAGGAATATCATTTTAATTTTTGATGATCTCAGAGTTCAATTTCTTGAAATGAGCTTCATGCCACTCAAGTGGCCCAGAATAATTAAATCTTTAATACTCGAGAATGTTTTCATTTTTCATTTGGTTCTTTTTGGTCAGGATTACTTGTATGATCTAGATGGTGGCATGAATGCATAAACATAGCTTTAAAATTGTTATGAAGTGTTACAAAGACACAGGGGATCCCAGAGTGGCAGGCAATTTCTTAAACATTTGGGTAATTTTTCTACCAAAAGTTTTAAAGTATTAACCAAAAGATGTCTAGTACCAGAAGTGTAGAGTTAATTTAGCCTTGTCAAGAGGGCTTCCAAATTACTTACTAAGATCTCAAAACAAGTAGTGTCCAAATAGTTGCTATAACCTTATAACTGTATAGTGCCAAAACATTTTTTGATGCGCTAGGAAAATTATAACTGCAAATTATAAAAGTTCCTTAGCTTTTTGAATTCAGGTAGGGTTGCTTCTTAACTTTCGAAAAATTGAACCTACTGCTTCTTGTGAGCTGTTTCTTATAAAAAGATACATACACTGACTTAAAGCTTTGCTATCTTACGAAAAATACGTGCATGCTTCCATGAGTCTACAATTGCGATACAAATGTCCAGCTTTGGTCGCTGCTGCTGTGTTGCTTGACCATAAAAGGGTGATTTTCTAATGGATGACCTCTGCTCTGATGCAAGTAGCCCAAAGATAAATATTTTTCTACAACATCCCCACAGAATGTGAAATTGATATGAAAGAGCTTTAAAAATAGTATTTCAAATGTTATTTTGTCGAAATGGGCAATCTATTTTTGCACATTAAAAACAAAATGTACATTTCTTCCGTTTGTTGCTATTATATTCGTTCTTACGTACATCAGCATTTCAAACTTACTTCATGTACCTGCTACACTGTACTGTACGGTAAGAGGAGAAACGACAGCCATTTCTTTTGCGATGCTGAAAGCAAGGACCACCATTCATAAATTTATACGAGGTTTTTGGCTGATTACCACTCATAATCTCGCAAAAATGAGATGACAGCAGAATAGGATAAAGGCATGAGGACAAGTGTTATCGACGAGGACATCACCAAATCGTTCGTTCTGCACGTTCGATGTTGCAGTTCTTGCCATTCTGGAAAGTGGAGAGTAAATATATTTGTTACTTATTCAAAGTTCATTGGAATCGTATGTTAGTTGTCGATGGCTGGCATATATGTGGCTGAACATTGACGTTTTCGCGCTCCTTTTGGTGGGGGCCTTTTTGACAATGTTGTTGGAAGAAGAAATACGGATGATTTGTTGGAGAAACTGGCAGTAGAATGCGGTTCAAAAAGTGGAATTTTGATATCAAAACCAGTTAAAGTACGTTTATCATTTGTGCTGCTTCACGATTTTGATTAGTTGTCCTTTTTTGTAGGATACAAATTTAATACACCCCTTTACGTTAGTAAAGGGATGTTAACGCCAAGGCGGACATTATGATTTTCAAACCCCCCCCTCGTGCCCATGCCTCCATCCTGTCACAAAGCGTGCTTTCCCTCTCAAGAAGTCTTCCGTCCAGAAGCTAAATTTCAAGTTACAAGGTTTCTTTCAAGTTGAGCAATTCTCCCCTCTCCCTCCCACCCAGCGGTTTTTGGTTTTTGCCCAAAAGTCACCCAGGGTCGTATCTAAGTGTTCTAGGTTGTGCCTGGTTGCAGTTAGGCCGCTCTATGTAGCGCGGCGGTTCTGTTTATTGTTGTTCCTTATATATTTATATATTATATGTTTACAGAATGCAAGAATGTGTCAGAAGTTGAAAGAGTTAAAGGAAATGAATGTGTGAGAAGTGATATTTCTTACAGTATTTTACATTTGGCAAACTGTTGTTTCGTTCATGTTTCAGAAAGTTGAAAGAGTTAATGGAAATGAATGTGTGAGAAATGATATTTCCTACAGTATTTCACATTTTGGCAAACTGTTGTTTCGTTCATGTTTCAGAAAGTTGAAAGAGTTAATGGAAATGTATGTGTGAGAAGTAATATTGATTGTAGTATTTTACATTTGGAAATCTGTTGTTCTCCAAAGATACGACCCCAATAAGCTAAATTTCAAGTTACAAGGTTTCTTTCAAGTTGAGCAATTCTCTAGCCGTGTCATCTTATTTCCACTTGATAAGATTGTTAACCAGAACAAAGTCCATGGCAAGAACTGTGAACTTGAAGAGAGGATTTACTGGCATGTGATAAACTAATGGCAACAATAATGGAACAATACGAATATTCAAATCAAAGGGGAAGCGATATGGCCTAAGAACGGAGAAGGAAAGTAATCGTGTCTTCATAATTGCGTCGTAGCAGACTATTTAGTGAGTGTATCTACAAGGTACAAGAAGGAAATGAGACTGAATCAAATCTAAAGTTTGCTTGGAGTATTCTGCTAGCATGTATTTGTGGCAGAAAAGGTCAGTTGCACGAGAAAAGTTTCACCACCAAGTTGTAGCTCACAATTTGAACTCAATCACAAGCCAACAGGTCCTCTAGCTTCACTCCAGGCAACAAGAAGTGGTATTCCAGACCACAGATACTTTCAACTGAAGCTGCAATCTTATACACAGGGGAATTGGATGGCATTGCAGTTTATCGTCTTATTGTGCTGGTAGTCTGCATTTCATTATCGAATTGGGGAAAACAAGACAAGATACAAAATGTTGCGAATCACTAACATTCAATGGAGCTGAAAGCAAGTTAGAACATCCAAACATGAGATCCATTTATCAAGCAGAAAGAAGGAAATACAGACAGCAGCTGATCAGGTGCTAATTACTGGTAGTTTGGATCATTGTCAGTACAGCATGCCAATGGTAAAGAACATATGGAGCTTCTTATGAGCGGGGCAGTTCTCACTGTTGGTTTTATTTATCCAAGGGCAACCCCCCATGGTCCATGGTTTCGAACTGTTTCATTGAAAAGAGTTGTTTTGTAATATCCAAGGGAAAACCTATCCTTGGATCATGGTTGAGATGAGAATGGTCATGAAAATATATGTGAAATAACCGAAAAATGAAATTGAAATGAGTTGTATTGTGATATCTAAGGGTTCACCACGGTTGAGATGAAAATGGCCATGAAATTATATGCGAAATAACCGAAAAATGAAATTGAAAAGAGTTGTGTTGTGATATGAAAATATATGCGAAATAACCGAAAAATGAAATTGAAATGAATTGTGTTGTTAGATCCAAGGGGAAACCTATCCTTGGACCACGGTTGAGATGAAAATGGTCATGAAAATATATGCGATACAACCGAAAAATGAAATTGAAAAGAGTTGTGTTGTGATATGAAAATATATGCAAAATAACCAAAAAATGAAATTGAAATGAGTTGTGTTGTTAGATATCCAAGGGGAAACCTATCCTTGGACATCGGTTGAGATGAAAATGGTCATGAAAATATATGCGATATAACCGAAAAATGAAATTGAAAAGAGTCGTGTTGTGATATGAAAACATATGCGAAATAACCGAAAAATGAAATTGAAATGAGTTGTGTTGTTAGATATCCAAGGGAAACCTATCCTTGGACCACGGTTGAGATGAAAATGGTCATGAAAGTATATGCGATATAACCGAAAAATGAAATTGAAAAGAGTTGTGTTGTGATATGAAAATATATGCAAAATAACCGAAAAATGAAATTGAAATGAGTTGTGTTGTTAGATATCCAAGGGGAAACCTATCCTTGGACTCGGTTGAGATGAAAATGGTCAGGAAAATATATGCGATATAACCGAAAAATGAAATTGAAAAGAGTTGTGTTGTGATATGAAAAGATATGTGAGATAACCGAAAAATGAAATTGAAATGAGTTGTGTTGTTAGATATCCAAGGGGAAACCTACCCTTGGACCACGGTTGAGATGAAAATGGTCATGAAAATATATGCGATATAACCGAAAAATGAAACTGAAAAGAGTTGTGTTGTGATATGAAAAGATATGCGAAATAACCGAAAAATGAAATTGAAATGAGTTGTGTTGTTAGATATCCAAGGGGAAACCTATCCTTGGACCACGGTTGAGATGAAAATGGTCATGAAAATATATGCGAAATAACCGAAAAAGGAAATTGAAATGAGTTGTGTTGTTAGATATCCAAGGGGAAACCTATCCTTGGACCATGGTTGAGATGAAAATGGTCAGGAAAATATATGCGATATAACCGAAAAATGAAATTGAAAAGAGTTGTGTTGTGATGTGAAAATATATGCGGTATAACCGAAAAATGAAATCGAAAAGAGTTGTGTTGTGATATGAAAAGATATGCGAAATAACCGAAAAATGAAAGTGAAAAGAGTTGTGTTGTGATATGAAAATATATGCGAAATAACCGAAAAATGAAATTGAAATGAGTTGTGTAGTTAGATATCCAAGGGGAAACCTATCCTTGGACCACGGTTGAGATGAAAATGGTCATGAAAATATGTGCGATATAACCGAAAAATGATATTGAAAAGAGTTGTGTTGTGATATGAAAATATATGCAAAATAACCGAAAAATGAAATTAAAAAGAGTTGTGTTGTGATATGAAAATATATGCGAAATAACCAAAAAATGAAATTGAGAAGATTTGCATTGTTAGATATCCAAGGGGAAACCTATCCTTGGACCACAGTTGAGATGAAGTGGTCATGAAAATATATGCGTAATAACCGAGAAATGAAATTGAGAAGAGTTGCATTGTTAGATATCCAAGGGGAAACCTATCCTTGGATCACAGTTAAGATGGAAATGAACTTAAAAATAGACGTGAAATAAATGAAATGTAAAGAGGTCATTTTAGATATCCAAGGGGAAATATATCCTTGGATTACGGTGTAAAGTTGTGTTCTTAGGTATCCATAAGGAAACCCATCTTTGGTTCACGGTTTCCTGGGGTAGGCCCATCCTCAGTTCACAGTTTAGAATTGGTTTGTTAGATGAAACCTAATAATTCCCTTGGATCATGGTATGGGTATTGAGTGGTGTTCCTAGGTATCCAAGGGGAAACCCATCTTTGGTTCACAGTTTCCTAGGGTAAGCCCATCTTCAGTTCACAGTTTAGAGTTGGTTTGTTAAATATCCAAGGGCAAACCTAAGCATTGTGTTGTATAATATCCAAGTGGAAACCCATCTTTGGTTCACGGTTTCCAGCTTGGATTATGGTTGGGGTTGTTTTTTCATGCAAACCGTTTCTGAATTAGCCAAATTACTTTCCTCTAAAGTACCGGTATTCACGGAACCGCCAATGCTCTAACCTTGCTGCTTGTGTCAGGTATCCAGGTCCCATGAACAACTTTCTCCTCTCTGCTAACATGAGGACGGCAACAGTAAGACAAAGACCACCATAGCGGCACCCTGAACAGAAACTGTAGTGTCACAAGAGTCTACAACCTATAATAGAGCCAACAAACAACCTTACAAGTAGACATTCTGATGCGACAAATCATTCCTCGTAATGCCTTGTATCATTGGTCAAATTACACTTGTCACCAATACTTAGAATTCCCTTATCAGCACAGCAGTGTTTAGGGACCCCAACCAGTGGGCCAGTTCCTTGCGGAAATGGTGGGGTGTTGGTCCATTCAAGGGCTCAGTGTGGTAGCTTGGGCGTACTTTGGCAGTTAGGCCGCTCTATGTAGCGCGGCGGTTCTGTTTATTGTTGTTCCTTATATATTTATATATTATATGTTTACAGAATGCAAGAATGTGTCAGAAGTTGAAAGAGTTAAAGGAAATGAATGTGTGAGAAGTGATATTTCTTACAGTATTTTACATTTGGCAAACTGTTGTTTCGTTCATGTTTCAGAAAGTTGAAAGAGTTAATGGAAATGAATGTGTGAGAAATGATATTTCCTACAGTATTTCACATTTTGGCAAACTGTTGTTTCGTTCATGTTTCAGAAAGTTGAAAGAGTTAATGGAAATGTATGTGTGAGAAGTAATATTGATTGTAGTATTTTACATTTGGAAATCTGTTGTTCTCCAAAGATACGACCCCAATAAGCTGCCACACTTTCCGTTGTGTTTTCTTCAATGTTCTTCTGCCGGGGCGAGTTGCTTTGTTTGGAAAGATCCGATATGGCCGTCTCTGTTCCAGTGATTCCCGCCGCGGGGCGTTAAGTACGTTTTAATTCGCCTCTTATTTTTAACGACTGTTTTCTTTTTTAGGCCCATACAGTACAACTTTTCCCGTTTTACCCTCTACCCTCAGCATTGAATCTTGAATATCTCCGGAGGTATTTATGTCAGTTTCAAACTGAAAAAAGATCCAGATAGTGCTCTAATTTTGGCATCTTTTGAAGAAGTTTTGAAAATACTTCAACACACAGAAGGAGACCTTCGAATCAAAATATTTAGTCTCCATGGGTATGCGTGTCAGTCATCAATTAGCTGTTTACTATGACACACTACAGTGACAATGAGGTCGAATTCAAAGTTTTATTGCATTTCTTCAAATTTTGAAATAATTCGTAGCGCCCTTGATTGACCATGCATTAGGGCATTGGGAATAGGACTGTGAAGAAATTTTTTGAAAATATTCATTTTCCTTCTATCCTATGATATTTTGGCGAAGGGTGGTAAATCGCCCAAAACGGGCCTAAATCTGAGATGTCAAATTTCCCGGTTGGTTTCTGGCTCCATTTGATTGGTTTAGAGCGTGTCAAGTGTCAATTTTGTTAGCCAGTAAGGATTTAGTGCCTATCTTACCAACACCGATTTTTACATCGTCTGAGAGCCCATTTGCTCCTCATTTCAAATATCATGCAAATATGTAATTCATTTTCTCATAAATTGCAGCATTTTGAAAATATTTACCAAAGATTGAATACTAGTGTAGGTGACTGCCCATAGCAGATCTATCTGTTATCTGTCTGTTAAAACATGACTTACGACATGACCTTAACGTTTGATTGAACACAGAGAGAAAAGCTTTAATGTGGCAATTTCTATTTATTCGAGTTACATGCTAGACATTTCAACTTACAGTTTTGCATATCGTGCGAAGAAATTATTAATCTCAAAGTGGAGCTATGAGCTCTAACATTTCATTTTCATGTTTAAGGCCAAAAAAGAGAGGTTTGTGCGCCTACCTGCTTCATGATGGTGAAAGGGAACTCCCTGGGTGAGCAACACAAAATTCATTGATAATTCGTTCATTACCTTGACGACGAGCAAGATTTCTAGTCATTGAGCATATTCAAAATAAAGGCCAGCACAGCGAGTGGAATTGTTGGGGATACGTGCAAGCTCAAGTTGACGAGGACGTGGATATCTCCTCGGGGACTATGAACGCATGCGTAGTGTGTAAATTTTTGCTGATTCGATTACGTAATGCCACTATTTTCATCACGAACTTTACAGGCAACCAGAAGTCAGACATTGAAACGAAACGAACATTTCATTTTCAATTGAAACGAAACCACATCCGCCACAGAACAATCAATTGTTGATGAGAGGACAATGTGAAAAGTTTTCATTCAGAATCACCCTGCGATAGCGTGTAATGGAAGCTTGGCAAAGAAATTTATTTATCTGGTTATGGATGTTAAGAAATGATATTCATACCGGGTGTCCCAAAAAAAAGGTAACAGATTTGATTGGGGCTAGCGATTAGAATTTAAGTTGAATCGTCCCCTGATAAGTTTTGAAGTACTCTTAGAAATTAACTCGAAGATTGATACCTTATTTGTTGATATTGGTGCGTCAAGAGTTGGAATATTAATCTTGAAAGTCCAAATTTGCTTCCTACCCCAAACCAGAGCTTTTGGGGGTTTGGCCTAAGCTGTTAACTCGCTGTGCTGTGGAATCTCCTCAACATAGCCAAATACAAACAAGAAACCTCGTGCTTAGGAAGTCTTTAGCTACCCCTGAGTCATGACACTAGGCTGCCTCATGTGTTTGTCAACAGTTGAGAGGTATCACGTTTGTCAAGAATACATGGAAGTCAGCCAAATTTGCACAAAACCATTTGCTTTCTGTCGAAGTTAGCCCCCATTTAACGGAGAAATGAGCATAAATTGGTGCTGAAGTCAACTGTGAGTGAATTATCTAGCTCGGGGATGTATATTTGGCTGATTTTGAATCTAAGAAAAGGTTTTTAACCAGGATAAGTTTAGGCCCATTTGCCTTTCCAGTTGGAAATCACTAAAATGTGACAAATAATTGGAGATCTAAGGAAAGCAAATGCATGTGGGTTGTTGCCAAGAGCCTTATATATATTCTGTGAAATTTTCACCGCTATATCTCCTTTCTAGCAATTTATATGAAGTTTTGAACAAAGGTCAAATTGTTTTGGCCGGTAAACGCTCGTAGCTCTGGCTCCAAATAAGATATTTGCCTAAACATGTAAACAACTCTTGAGGGATACCTCTGCAACCGATTTATCAAAAAATATTTTAGATAACTGCAATAATCTAGTATCCATTTCATTTTTCGTAAGGGTACTAGAAATTCATCTCGAACGACGGATTTTGTCACATGGCGTTAGAAAGCGGCGATGTCATTGGCTGATTTTCGTGAGGTTGGATGACTTCCGCATGTTCTGGGAACCAGTAAGGATTTGAGCCTTATCTTTCACTGAGCAAAACTCTTGCTCGTCGTCAAGGTAATCAGTGAAAGTTTCAACCCAGTTTTGTGGTGCTCATCCGAAGATTCCCCCTCCACCGCGATGATGCAGGAAGGCATACACAAATCTCTTTGGTTTTGCCTTCAACATGAACATGAAATGTTAAAGCTCGTAATTCCATTTTCAGTTTACTAATTTCTTCCCAAGATATGCCAAACTGTAAGTTGAAATGTCAAGCATGGAACTTGGATGAATAAAAACTTCTAAATTCAACGGTTTTTCCTCTGCGTTCAATCGAACGCCGAAACTTTTTTGGGATACAAGGTGGGGTAAGTAAGCAATGCAGTTTACAACCAGACGCAGCTGTTTAGAAACAATTTGTACCAAGAATATAATAGATCTTTAGCTGTTGTAAAAAAGAGTCTATGTAGAAATATCATCACTAAGAAGGCGAATATCTAGAGATCATACTGCATTTGGACCACCAAAATGTTCGTGAAAATTGTGAAGATCAAATTCCATCTTGCCTGCAGTTTTCGAGCTCCTTGTGAATGTTTGCACTCCAGCACCATCACCTCGACAGGCCTCTCTCTTTTAACTCTTCTTT
Source organism: Aurelia coerulea (assembly GCA_039566865.1). NCBI lineage: Eukaryota > Metazoa > Cnidaria > Scyphozoa > Semaeostomeae > Ulmaridae > Aurelia > Aurelia coerulea. The sequence goes on from CM076943.1 coordinate 35,187,967, forward strand.
TGCCCCTGGGTGCGTGCTTTCTAAATTTATCAACTGGCGACAATAGAAGCTTCCATAGCGAGCATAGTTGTTTATTCATCGAGAAACACATAGGCAATGACCTTTTCCGGCAATGTAGACGAAGGTCAAAGTCATTCTTGTTGACTGCGAGGTGGAATAAGTGTTGACGTTCCACTGCTCTTTGGTACATCATCCAGAATTGGGGTGTCTTTCCGAATTCCCCAGACAGACACCGTTCTCTCAAATCATCATATTCATTTCAGTTGGCAGATAATGGCTCTTCCTTTACAACGGCAAGGACATCGAGGTTCGTAACGTCTTGATCCAGTGAATCTTTGATATCTTGTGGCACATCTGGGAGAAATGCTTCACAAAAAAATCCTGTCGAGTGCCTCTGCAAAGCACTCATGAATAAGCCAGCTGCTGTTGTAGTGCTTTCCGCTGAAAACATATACAAAAAAGCTGGCCAAAAACTTCATGCACTTGCACGAGTTGCAAAATTCATGGACCAGGAAAAGTTAAAGACAATAATGAATGCTTTTGTGTCTTTTCAATTTAGCTATTGTCCTGTAATTTGGATGTTTGATGATAGGAAAGTAAATAACAAAATAAATAAGATCCACGAAAGAGCAGTAAGAATCGCATTCAAGGATTTCGAGGATTTGTCGTCAAATTTAGAAGAATTGTTGATAAAGACAGACTCGGTCATCATTCACCAAAGAAATCTTTAGTTATTATTATTATTATTATTAACAATTTCTTTTACGTTGGCAAAAAAGAAAAATATACATAGCTAATAAGCTAATTAATGCCAACAAATAAGTCAAAGCTTAGTTTAGAATATAATTTGCTACTTTAAAACGTAGAAAAACCCTAAATCTTAAATGAATAGTTTGCACAATCTGCAGATGCAAGTGTTTCCATTCCATAATTTTATTTTTCGCTTGAATTCAGAAAGTGTATTGGAATCTTTAATCTCATTCGGCAAAGAGGACCACAAAAGGTGACCTCTACACTGAATATTCTCTATTCCGTATGTTGTTGTTTTTATATTTGGCAACTGCAAATTATTTTCATTTCTCAAATTGTAGTGAATATTTCTTTCAGTAAAAATGTTTTTCATAAATGTTGGATTTAGATTGTTTTTTGTTTTGAATATTTCAATCATTAGCAATTGCAGATTGGGCTGATGAATGGTAACGTATTTTTTCTTCAACTTTTCTAGCTCTGAGGCACTATATTTGCATACCAATCGCAATGCTCTTTCGTGAATGCGATTTAATTTTGAATTAGTTGCCCTATCATTAAACATCCATGCAAGTGGACAATAATTGAATTGTGCCCTGAGCAATGAATTCATTAAAATTTTTGATTTGATAGGATCAATGCTATTAGACAAGCGAGCCAGTGCGTGAAGCTTTTGGTTGGCCTTTTTATGCAAATCTAGCAACGGAAATTTATAAGACCAAACATGATCTTAATCCTAAATAAATGGATGCAATCTTCGTCGAGAAAAAAATCCCCTATGGACTGAGAGGTAATTACAACTTGTCAGTACCGATTCCACGAACAAATAAGGGAGACCGGGGACAATTGTAACACAGTGCAATTGTAACACTGACTCTCACGCCTTGCAAAAATGTGCAAAAATCTGATTTTTTCAGAATATGTTCAATATAACCCTCTACATGCGACTTGAGATATAGGAATGTTCGGCCAAGTTTGCGACATTTCCAGGGGAAAAACATGTTTTTGAGTACAAAAGTAAATACGTGCTTTCGCTGTAAATTTGCGTCTGAAAGATTTTGCTCTTGAGTAAAAAATTTCATTTTCACATCACAAACATGGCATCTATTTAGGATCAAAACAACGTTAAAGCTTTTTAAGCCCCACAGCTTATGAGACTTGAAAATGGAAAATAAAGATAGCTGACCAGGTTAGGGGCAATTGTAACACGCTGTTACAATTGCCCCGGTGTAAGCTGACCGATGGTTTGGTTTTGATTCATTTTTTAATCTGCTCGACCAATTTGCATCCATGCAGTATTAAAGAGTTAAAAATTGAAATTTGTAAAAAAGGCACATTTTTTCTCAAGCGATTCAATTTTTTTGAACTGATGCATCCACGTTTACAAAGAAATAAAAACCACGTCTTATTTTTAATTTTCTTTTTAAAGCCATGAATAATCTGCAACTTGGTGCTACATTTGGTTCAATGAAAAAGCAGAGTCGTGCAATAATCATCTGTGATGATTTTAAAGATATGTAACAATTGCTCCAACCATCTGTTACAATTACCCCCTGTTACCGGGGCCATTGTAACCACTGATTTTAAAACTATCATAGCGTAACAAAAAATGGTTCCGTGTGATGGAAACTAATGTCTTTTTTATTCCAAAGGATGCAACTACAGTATCATTTACCTTCAGGAGCGCCATTAATCATTTTTTATACGATATGGCTGATTTTCCAAAAAGTGTTACAATTGACCCCGGTCTCCCTTAGTTATGGTATAGAGACAATCTGTTACACTGGAAACAAACTCTGGCATTCGTTGCCACTAGAACTAAAAGAGTCTCATACCTTGACAAACTTTAAGCGGAAGATAAAAAGCATCAATTTAGGAATTGCAACTGTAGATTTGTAAATAATTTAGGATTTGTATAGATATTTATGGAAGCTGCGTTCAGAAAATTCGAAAAAGTCTGGCTGACAAGAAAAAAGATTTCGCTTGAAAGGAAGCTGATACTCTATGAAGCTCAAGTGGTAGTCATGCTTTACAACTCAAACAGCTGGTCTGCGACAAAAACCTCTCTCAAAAAGATAGATATCACGCACAGGGGACATCTCAGAAAGATGCTCAACATCAGATATCCAGGAATGATCAGCAATAACACTCTGTACAAAAGATACAACGTTGCAAAGCTATCGGTCAGAGTTACTGAATATCGTTGGCGTATGCTTGGTCATATTTTGAGAAATGATGAAATACAGCAGCTCAGTTAGCACTTACATTCGCTGTTGAGTCTGATAAGCGTTTAATTGGAGGCATTGGAAGACCAAGGAGTAATCTGTTGACACTAATAAAGAATGATCTGAATCAGCGAAATCTAAAAATAAATAGCATTGCAGAACTGAATGAAGTCAGAGATATAGCCAGGTGTAGAGAGCGCTGGAAGAACCTGTTATAACTACAGATGAAAAGATCATTTTAAATGTATGCCCCTGTACATAATAATAATATATATTTATTTATTCATTTATTTGTATAGTTAAGATAGCATAGGTTCCAAATCTTTTTCTCGGCGTAAAAAGGTGGGTGTAAAATTCAATGACCCATTTCTTCTGTTTGAATGGCTTGAAAGGAACTTCAGATACTTATCTATAATTCTACCGTTGGACTTTCCAGAAAGTTTTAATATTTTTTTAAATTACAGCGTATCTTACGTTTTAACTCATTTTAAGATGTGACGTCATCAAATTTCTAAATCATAAAGCAGATGAGTGAAGTGACAGACTTTTCTTGATACCATATTGTAGGGATTCATAAACTATGGTGTTCTTCGAAGTTATTTCATGTTACGTCAAACAGTTTAGAAATTATGATGGTTTTAAGTTTTTTTGAAAATTTCTCTTGAATTCTTGAAAAATAGGAAAATCATTCTAATTCTGAAAATATTGAAGATTTCAGAAAAGTCCAACGGTAGAATTAGAGAGAAATAGCTAAAGTTTCTTTGAAATTATTCAGTTCAAAGAAATAGGTCACTCAATTTTACACCAGCCTTTTTAAAGATTTGGAACCTATGCTAGTTAAGATGTAAATAGGATTCTTTAATTTTGAGTTTTTTTCAATGGTTGGCTTTAATTAGCTTTAAGTAGTTATCTGCAAGCCAACCGTAAATGAACAATAATAATTATTACTATTAGAGAAGTTATTATTATTATTTCCGGAGACAATACCATTAATGCCACCTGCACTACAAATCCCTGCTTGGTAGCTCACCTCTTCGAAACCACTTCCAGATGCAAGTTTTCCAAACGTGCCGAAAATCTCAACCATCGCATAGAAGTCTCTAAGGTGGATAATAACATTCTTGAACTCCGTTTGATTATTCCACAGAACATGATAAAATTTTATGGCTGCCCCAGCATCGACAGCAATATGAGTATATTTCATGTTTGATACAGCTGCTAGTGGCTGTGACTACCTGATACATTTACGCACTGTAGTGTAATCCGTTATTGGGTTGTTTATCGGAGGGGGGGGGGGAGAGAATTGTGATTTGCTTTTCTTGTGAATTTGGTACACACAAAGCTAGTACGACCCAACCAACAAACCGAGAAATGCATTGTGGGAAAGTGGAATAATTTCGCTGCATTGATTTTCAGAGTAGCAACAACTTCTCGACATCTCCACAGTTGTAATCTGAAGTTGAATCTTGCTGAAAGAGATCTGGATTCTTACGAGGAACAACTTTCATAGACGGTAGATGGTGCTCCTCGCAATTGATGGATCTATTATCTGATTTTGGAACATCGACATCATCACATCATTGCCATGTTTCCGGGTGTTTCTAATTGATATGCAATTCCATGCGTGGTGTGTAAGCCTCCTCGCAGGTTCTCCTCCTTTACATCAAAGTTGTCCCACCAGAAAAACGTCAGGACACGTTCAGTTTCATTAGCAGGGAGGAGTGGCAAGGGTCTTAGCTTCTGGATAAGCTCAGCTTGGGCGGTTTCGTTTAGACGAACTTAGTCATAATTAATAGAGTGGCCAAATCTTCCAAATAACTCTATTGGCTTCTTTTGCCCAGTTAGACTGTGCAGTCCGGTTCCCAAAAAGTACATGCTTCATTGTAAGAAAGTTTCCTTTCGACACTGCATGAACGAGGTCTTGCGAAAATGAATCAACGTATCGAACAACTTCCTCTCCTGGCTGGTGAATGTTGGGTCGAATGGATAACGTTTGACAAGAAATCTTTCACGGAATTTGAAGGCTGACAATCTGGTAACGACAAAGAGTCAATTGTTGGAGGTCGTGGAATCTCTGATGCATTTTCAATCAAATTATGTATGTCACATCGGAGTATAGATGCAGCTTCTTTTAATACGAACGATTTGTTGCCTCCGACAAATGTTTTCAGGGATGTTTCTGCAAGAGCAGTGCGACTTTCAACAATGTGATGCTCGTGGTAAGCAACTGTGACGAAAATTTATTTGTCCGCGGACTCTTTCTCCAATGTTTGATTAAACGTGAACAGTAACCTTTTATCATTGTGATCCAATCCATGCATTTCAGCCAGTACCGTCATGGACACGAACTGTTTGCCATCAATTATGACATGTTCAGTGAAATTGGAAACAGATTCAAAGTCAGTTGAGCTTTGGGCTTGGTTTTTGTCAGCTTCATTTGCGTTTGCATCAGTCTCTAAAATGGATTGCTTACTGCAAATTCTGACATACTCTTTGCAACAGACTGGGTGCATCTTGAGTTCCTTGGCAATCGGATCCTGGTGGGCAGTTTTGAGAAGCATTTCTGTATCATTACGCAGCTGAGCAATATCTCTTATCGACTGGCATGAAGAAAACGTTTGCAGCTGCTTGAGACTAAGTTTCTTCCCTTCACCTTCCTTTGGTTTGTCAGTGTCACGTTTCACGCATTTATTTGGAAGCAAGATACCGGTATCCTCAGTTGCACGCTTTCTGCGTTTGAGGGGTGAGGCTTTTTTCGACTTCTGATCAAGCCTTGCCGCAACTGACATTGCTTTGATAAAGTTTTGATAACACTTTCTATGTACGTGAAACTTTTCGGGGACAAAGGCCGGCAGAATAGTGCGAATTTGCTGTTGGTGGATATGCGCCGCTCATAGGCGGATACTTGCATCTTTAGCCTTGATTATCCTGTCAAGCGTTTCCCTTGTCAATAGTTTAAGCTCGGTTTTTGAATGAAAAGATGCTTGTGATGAATGACGCATTTCTTCTCTTACGGGGGCATAGTCATTAGGATATGTGGGTTTCTGAAATAAGGAGAATGAATTCAAATTACGAGAAACAATTCTTCGTTATAGCATTGTTGGTTGCGTTAGGATGCGAAACGAAACGAAGCAATAGTGTTAATAACGTTGATAACATAGACATACATACCCCTTGCACACTATCCATTAATTTGATGTTTTGAAATAATGAATGAATTGCAAAGGAAAATTGGTGTAAATTCGAAAAAACCACGATGGAATTCAGAACTGCTTTGAATTTTATTTAACAAACAACAGAATCTCCAACTGAAAGTTTAGCCTGCCAGTAACGAATACAGTCTTGGCGGACCACCGTGTATAAATAATCTGGAATTAATGAATGAAAAATGAATTGTGCCTTCTAGACCGCCCACTAATGAAATTCAACATTTCTTAACAAGCAAGGATGTACTTAAAGTCAGTTGACGGAGCTAAAGCCAACGGCTTTTTAAAAATAACGTCAATTCAACTCAATTGAAATTTAGTATACAATTGAATTGACCAAGAAGCGCTTGCCTTTCGTCACGTCACTGAATTGAGGAAGAGGGGAAACCCCTGGAAAACGCACAGACAGCTACATAAAGCAAATCATACTCTATAATCACACTTGCCCTCGTTTCGTTGAACTCTCTTTCATACGAACATCTTCCAGCATGTGAACATCTCCATCTTCCAGCTTTTCAAGTTTTGCTTTGCACGGACTGAGTTTCATATTTCTCCAGCAACGATCGGCCTTGGCCTAACTCAGCTGCATCCAAAATCCATTCCGTTAGTGTTGTCTCCAAGACTAATAGCAACTGGATATCGTCGTGCTCGTCCCACAACTCCTTTTCCTTTCCCCCGGACCCCAAAAACGAAGTGTACGACTTTCCAGCTCGTTGAGCGCGCAAGTTTCTTGCAGGAGAACGCAACTCTGAATCCCGATCATCAACCATTTTGATCTCAAGAAAACCTGATCACGTGAGAATGGTGATCACCACAAGAGTTCTCGATTTTCATTGGCTAAGGCACCAGATCTATTTTTAACTTGCCTAGTCCCCTGGATATGCAAAGCTGAGTTGGCTATTTATCTCCGTCAACTAACTTTAAGCCTCACGATGTATTATCGTTCCTCTCGCAGGAAGTCATCATGAGCGTTATAGGAGCATGTCTCAACACTATCTTATTGCAGGAAAAACAAGGTTTACAATGGTAATTTGAATGAGACAAGAAAAGATTTGTGATCCCTCTTTTTGTCTTAGGCCCCTCCCCCGTATCTTGAAAAAGCCCCCTAACCTCCCAATCAACGTTTAAATTCTTAATCTAAGGACAAATTTGATCTACCGGATGAGTCAGAAAAAAGACTCCCCGTTTGAAAGGTCACGGCTCCCTGGATATCAAGACAATGATATCGGCAAATATATAGTTTAATGGTAGAAATGTTCCAATCCACTATGAAATTTACCTGACTGAAATCGGCCACTCCATTCTGAAATTATGAGGGATTTTCTCGAGAAAGCCTCTTCAAGAAATCTTCAAAACGTGCCCAAAATCATGAACAAATTTCCCTTACATTTCTGCCTTACAATGGCCTTACAGCAATGACTTGTGGACGCTTTAGCACGTGCTATCCTCTTGGGAGGACGAACAATCCCCCCCCCCTGGTATCGATGACCTATTCAGTCCATTCTCCCAAGAGGACAAAATACATGAATTTATTTGAGTGTCATCAGTTTTAGGACGGAAAACTTGCTCATTGTTTTCATTCGTTTTTGCAGGTTTTTGGAAGGGGCATTCTGCAGAAAATCACCCATATCGATGGGAAGGAATGGCCTATTAAGGCCGGGTAAATTACTGAACCTAATTGAACATATTGGCAATAAAACAAACCAGTTTTCAATATCATTGTTTTGATGTTTCGAGAGTAGTGACCTTCCAAGCGGGGATTCTTTTTTCTGACTCACCCGGTAGAAAGCCTATGTCCCATACATTCCCTCTCGGTGACCATGCTCCTCCTCCAGCCTCTGTGGTCTATTTATTAATCCCCAAAATTTGATACTAAAACTTTCGACGAATGGAGAAAAATGGAAAAATTGAGGTGAGACCGAGATTTGAACTCGGGGCCTTCTGCTTTCATGACAGACGCTCTACCAGTTGAGCTATCTCACCATGCGAATACGTGTATGCACGGATCATAGATATCCATACTGGTGTGGTGACGTAATCTCTGTTATGTCTGGCCTGCGTGACTAAGTGATGTCCAAACGCAGGTTGGTGCGCTGCCTTATTAATCCCCAAATCACCCCAAAATCGTTTTCTCTTTGTCCATTCATGTCGAGTCTTTGGACAATTTGAGCAACGTTTTTTGTCATTTTTAAGAAACTCCCTTCTAATTTCCAAAAATCCAAGAATGTATTTAAGGCTTTCTGCTGCTGAATATTAAGTAATGAATCTTCAAAATCGGTCCAGTGTACAATTTATCGCAGCCTGCCAAAAATGCATAGTTTGTTTTGCCGCACCTAGCAGTTTTCTCTTTTAAGTTGTCCTTGAAGCATAAACCAGATGCTCAAAACACTCCCAAACCTTTCAATTACAGATCTAAATGATGATTATTTTTATTTCTGTAAGGGTGATGGCACCACCAGGCGGTGCAACACACATAAACGTATTTGCAGAGTCTGCTCCAGAAGCTCCTAAACCAGTCAATAAATGCCAGGAGCAAAGAACCAAATCAAGTGTATTTGCAGGGCCTACAGATATGAATCCATCGCGTTCTCCAGCTGCTGTAGCACCTGCAAGGCAAACAAGCACTAGTTCCCATGAAGAAAAGGCTGATCAGCACACTTCAACCAAGGTCCTTGCTCCACCTGGTGGAAAGAGCAACTTCTCAATCTTTGGAGGCTCTGCAGAGGAAGCAAAACCACCAGGTACTATACCAGTACTTTGTACTATACCAGCACTTTTTGCATTTTTTCTTTGCTTGGACGCCTGTGAAATGGATATACCTTTTGTTGGGCACATTGGGTTCACTGTATCCCTAAAGTTGGACCAGGTCCATAACGCGGAAACTGCGGAACAGAATTTTTCCGCGAGATGTAGCTCCGCGTTATTCACTGGCGTATTAGGCAAAAGTCCAAAACGCGGAAATTTTTTTCAAGCCCTGAAAATTACATTCTTAATTCAAAGTCATCCTTGGATCTTCGAAACACTTTTAAACAGTGCACTTGCGCTCCTCTTCAGGATCTGCCTACTATTGCATCGGTGTTGTTATTATTCATTTTGTCTAGGCCCATCGAGGTCAGTTATCATCATCATCATCATCATCATCATCATCATCATCATCATCATCATCATCATCATCATCATCATCATCATCATCATCATTAATTTATTTAACGTAGGCTAAATATAAAAAAGAATAGCTAAATTGCAGCTAATTTAGGCCTACTTTACAAAATTTACAAATTAATTCCTAAACCTAACCAATAAAAACATTTAATGGATTATTTACAAGATAACAATTTTATTTCATGCGGTAAAAACTGCCAAAGTTTATTTCCAAGGTAGGCTATGGTCTCAACTCCAAAGGACGTGGTTCGTACCTTTGGAATTTGAGCGTCATTGCCATGCCTTAGATTGCAGCTAATACCTCGCTCCGTAAAAATATCCTTCATGAAAGGTGGATTTAGATCAGACTTGTTTTAAAAATTTCCGTCATAAGCAACTGTAGGTTTCTTACATAGATGGGCACCGAATTGGTCTTCTCCATGAGAGAACCAAAATTATTTCCGTGATCCTTGTAAGCATATCTTCCAAATCTTTAACTTGGTGTAAAAAGGTGGGTGTAAAATTCTGTGATCTATTTCTTCTGATTGAGTGGCTTGAAACAAACTTTAGTTACTTATCTTTAATTCTACCGTTGGACTTTTCAGAAGTTTTGAATATTTTTCGAAATTTCAGCGCATGTTTCATTTCAACGCATTTGAGGGTGTGACGTCATCAAATTTCTAAATCATAAACCAGAAGAGTGACAGACTTTTGCTTGATACCATATTGTAGACATTCATAAACTATGGTTTTCTTCGAAATTATTTCATGTTGCTTCAAACAGTTTAGAAATTATGATGATTTTAAGTTTTTTTGAAAATTTTTCTTGAATTCTTGAAAAAGTAGAAAAACACTCTGATTCTGAAACTATTGAAGATTCCAGAAAAGTCCAACGGTAGAATTATAGAGAAATAGCTAAAGTTTCTTTGAATTTATTCAATTCAAAGAAATAAGTAACTGAATTTTACACGTCAGCCTTTTTAAAGATTTGGAACCTATGCTATCCTTGTACGCAATGCGCAGTGCCCTTTCGTGAACATGATTTATTCTATGCTTTAAAGTTCTGTCATAAAACATCCAAACAAGTGGACAGTAGCTAAAATGCGATAACACAAATGCTCTCATTAGCTGCATTAACTGATAGTGATCGATCAAAGGTTATACCGAGAAGAGTTTCCTCTCTACTTTCTTTCACACAGGCCTCGCCTATTTTGATGGTTATTTCATTATCTCCCTTCGCACCAAAAATCATTACATGGCATTTGTCTTCATTTAGCTTCATACAATTGTTTGGAAACCACTCAGTCATTTTAAAGGCATCATGTTCTAAATGCGCAATGACGGTTTCAATCCTAGGACCACACGCATAAATTGTTGTATCGTCCGCATAGTTACAGAATTCAGTGGCCTAACTATGAACAATGTTGACATTGTGTTGGCAAATTCAGAAGTAAAGCCACGTTCTCCGTTTAACTCATCGGTAGGAAGAATCAAACAAACAGAAATTCATCTGTTTTTCCTTCAAACTTTGCTGAGAAAATTCTCGAAAAATTTCCGCGAGATTGAGTTCCGCGTTATTCACTGGGTTATTAGGCAAAAGTCCATAACGCGGACTTGAAAAACGCGGAAAATTTTTTTCAAGCCCTGAAAATTACATTCTTGATTCAAGTCATCCATGGATCTTCGAAGCACTTTTAAACAGTGCACTTGCGCCCCTCTTCAGGATTGGCCTACTAATTTGTCAAACACAAAGCTTGATCTTCTTCAGCGTCTACAAACTAGAGCACGATCGCTAATAGAAGGCTCTAGATTAAAGGATGGGTGGAGTTGCAACTGGCTTTCAGTCTTAAACTTAATCAAATTTGACAGGGCCGTGATGATTTAAAAAATAATGAATGGTCTCTGCCCGGACAACTTAAGAGGGAGGCTTGTTACCAGACCTCAATTATCTAACCATCGAACGAGAAATCAGTTAGATCTGGACACCCCAAGACAGAACCTAAAATTCTCCAAAAGCAGTTTTTTCTACTCTGGTGCTAAAACGTGGAATGAAATCCCATTAGAAATCAGAATGAGTTCCACAATTAGCATATTCAAAAGGAAACTGAAGGAATTCCTAAACAATTAGCATCCTTTCCGAAGCACGATCCCTAGGAAGATCAGCAAATTTGTATTATTTTATTTGTAAATAGATGTTTATTTTGTGCACTAGAGTGGAAAGCAGAGTTACCTTAACGTGAGTGTATTCGAGATATTCAGCGCATTTACTTTACGAGAATGGCCTATTATAATATATTCTGTCTTTGCGGGGTTAGGACTTAACTTATTTATTCTAATCCACTCCGAGAGGTTGAGCAATTCCGGTTGCGCCTCTAAGACCAGTTTCTCAACATCATCCGATGCGATTGTTACATTTGTATCATCGGCATAGATACTTGCTTGGGAAAATTTCAAACACTTCTCGAAGTCGTTTAGATATATGATAAAAAGGAGAGGACCTAAGCAGGAACCTTGAGGTATGCCACACGTTACCTCACTTGTCATTGATCTCTGTCCATTTACAGAGCAAAATTGCTTCCTATGATCTAAATAGGACTGAAACCAGTTCCCAGCGTTGCCCCTTATACCGTATCTGCACAATTTTTTGACCATTATTTTGTGATCGACCGTATCAAATGCTTTCTTTAGGTCAAGAAATATGGTCAAGTTCAATTTTTTACTGTCAATATTTTCATACCAAAAATCGGTACTGCATATCAAGGATGTTATTGTGGAGTATAGTTTACGAAAAGCTGACTGATTCTTGGTGATTACATTATTTTCAAGAAGGAAATCAAACATCTGATCGTGTACTATCCGCTCCAGGATCCTAGAAAAAATTGAAATAACTGAAATGGGCCTATAATTGTTTACATCCTTTTTTGCACCTGATTTAAATATAGGAGTTACTCTTGCAAGTTTCCAAATGTCTGGGAATATACCGTTTTTTAATGATGAATTGAATATCATCATCAAAGGCTTTGACACTTTGAACCATTGCATCTATTGATTGGGAGCAAGTTTTAGGAACTTCTGACGAAGTTAATGAACTTGTTGAGACATTTTCGAATGTGTTTTCCCTTGTGATAGAGAAGCACGCCCCTCTTCGTCAAATTCGAGTATCAGAAAAGTATTGTCCGTGGATGGATGCTGATCTAAAGAGACTGATCAGGACCAGAGATCGACTGAAAAGATATGCAGTGAAACACAAATCACAGGCTTTGATGAGTTCTTATAGGCAATGTAGAAATCAGGTAAATACCCTGAATGTTGCGCTGAAAAGGCAATATTTCTCTGATAAAATCTTACAGCAGAAGGGTAACATGAAGGAATCATGGCAGACTATCAATCAACTACTCAATAAAAAGTCAAAGTCGACAAACATAGATAGTTTGAAAGATTCTAACCAAACTGAGTTCTTTTGTTCTGTTGGGAAGAAATTAGCCGCTGATATTGATGTTACCCCTAATCCGCTTCTGTTGGGAGAATATAACATTAATGACGGTGAGAAGACTTTTAACATGAGGGCAATTAACGAAGAAGACATCCAAAAAGCAATGGCTAAGATCAAACTAATGAAAAGCTTTGGCAATGACAATGTCTCTGGATACTTTCTAAAGATTGCATTTCCAGTAATTTCTAGTAGTTTAGTGCAAATATTTAACGTTTCTATTGAAACCAGTACCTTTCCCGATGCTTGGAAAATTGCTAGAGTTACTCCGATTTACAAAGAAGGGGAAAAGTCAGAAAAATCGAACTATAGACCAATTTCTGTATTGCCTGTCATATCTAGGCTATTTGAGAAACTTATCTTTGACCAGTTGTACCAGTACATGAATGAGAATGGATTTCTGTCACCAGACCAGTCTGGTTTCAGAGCTCTACACTCAACTATAACTTGCTTGCTGAAATGCACAGATGATTGGTATAACGGCATGGATAAGGGAATTTTGACTGGCATGATCTTTATTGATCTCAAAAATGCTTTTGACACGGTTGATCATGAAATTATTTGCCAAAAACTCGCGCACTATGGTGTGCTAAGTAGGGAGCTACCTTGGTTCAAGTCCTATCTCGCTAACAGAAAGCAGTATTGTCGAGTAAATGGTGTAGATTCTAATATGGGGAGCATCGAGGTGGGAGTCCCACAGGGCTCTTGTCTCGGTCCACTCCTATTTTTAGTGTACATAAATGACCTTTCATGCGTTATAAAGAACTCTAAAGTGTCTATGTATGCTGATGATACAAGTATTTATCATTTTTCGAAAGACATTACTCAGTTGACCGAGGCTATCAATGAAGATCTACGGAAACTTGATAAGTGGCTGAAGGGGAACAAACTATCCCTCAACGTAACTAAAACCCATTCTATGTTAATTACCACCAAACATAAGAAGAAGCATCTAGAGATTTCAAATCAAACTTTCCAACCTTCCATTCGCGAGACTAGAGTCGAAGTTGGAAGTAATACTAAGTTCTAAGGTGTTCAAATAGACGAAAATCTCACATGGAAGGACCAAATTAAAACAGTCACTGCGAAAGCTTCCCGAGCTATCGGCTTCTTGAAATACGCCAAAAAGTATCTTCCTGCTGGAGTTGTGAAGACTCTCTATAGCAGCATTGTGGAGCCTCATTTCCAATACTGTTGTTCTGTTTGGGGTTGCTGCAATTCCACCGACATCTTACAGTTGCAGAGACTTCAAAACAGAGCAGCTCGTGTTGTGACCAATAGTCAGTTCGATGCTCCAAGTAAACCCTTGATACAAAGTTTAGGTTGGCACACGATTAAGGAGCTGATAGATAGACAGACGAAACTAATGGTTTTTAAATGCATCAACGACCTTGCTCCTACCTATCTTTGCAATCTTTTCACCAAAAAAGCTGATTGCACCGAGCGTAGCCTACGAAATACAAACACTGACTTAAGGCTGCCTTTGAAAAGTTCCGCTAATGGACAAAAATGCTTTTCATTCAAGGGTGCAGAAAGCTGGAACAGCCTTTCAACTGAGGTTAAACAGGCATCTTCGGTCAATGCCTTCAAGAGCCATATTTAGCGTAGACTGCTGTGCAGATAATATATTTTAGATACCTTGTAAATTGATTTTAACACTGATCATTATTTCTAACATTGTTTTTAATAGATTAATTAGACTTTGACATATTGTAAATAGGTTTTTTCTTTCCTTTGTATTATATTATTATTATTGTATTGTATCGTTAGATGGAGGGCCCCTTGAAAATCAGTACTTGCTGAAGGGCTACCCTCCCTAAATATGTGAAATCAAATCAAATCAAAATCAAGTCTCCAGGTACATGGAGGGGAACATCTCGAGAGAAGCTGTACACAGAGCTTAGTTGGGAGTCACTGAGTTCCCGAAGATGGAGTAGACGCCTTACCTTGTTCTACAAGTTTGTAAATAATCTTAGTCCCGAGTATACAGTTGAACCAATTCCCCCTCTTCATCATTCGCAGTACCGTCTTCGCGACCAGGATGTCATCGGGCAATTAAAGGCAAGAACAGAAAAATTCAAGTCTAGCTTCTATCCAAACTGTTTATCCGAATGGAATAAGCTTGAGCCTGAATTGAGACTTGCGCCTTCTATTGCTGTTTTTAAGAAAAAGCTGTTATCAATAATCCGCCCCCCTGCCAAATCTGTTTTTGGAATTCACGATCCAATAGGATTATCCTACCTTACACAACTTAGGGTTGGTCTCAGCAAGTTAAATTTCCATGAATTCAAGCATAATTTTAGGGATACAATAAACCCGATGTGCCCAACAAACGATGGCATTGAGGACACTGAGCACTTTTTGTTGCTCTGCCCTTCTTTTGATGTTCAACGACAACATCTTCTCGCTGAAATTGTTGAATTATTACGACCATTTGCACAATTCACCAATCTTTCAAACGATTCTTTGACACATCTTTTATTGTATGGTGATCAAGACCTTTCTGATGAGTTGAACAGAAATATACTCGAATTAACTTTACGTTTCATCCACGAAACTGGTCGCTTTGATTAATCTTTTGAGATTACAGCTATGTACTAAGCAACCACCAAGTCCTTTATCGTAAATAGCTCTTTCCTTTGTAAATTCTGTTTCACATCAGATGTCGGCCATTTTACCTTCCTAAATCAACAATTAAACAATTTGCACTCGTGACATCTTTCAAATCCATTTAAACCCTGACCTGACATCTGATATGAGACAGAATCTAGTATAGTATCGATTAATCTTTAATTGTTTCGTCGTTTCGTAATGTGTCTGTATACAGTTTAGTGTTTCATGTTTTTATATATTGGCCATGAGGTAGTCATTGTATTTCGCTCCCCATGGTATCGTACCTGTAGTGTTGTATAGTAGTTTAGATAGGTATAGATTATTGTAAAATTTTATATTTGAATAAAAAAAAACATCTTTGACAATGGCTGTGGGTACTGTATCGGGACCAGCTGCGTTTCCGCTTTTTAGCTGTTTAATTGCATTCACTATGAAAACATCGTCAACAGTTTTAGATTCCATTTCCTTTAGCTCTGGCTTGATGTTTTGGAGACAGTTATCACCTGGCTTAGAGACAATTTTCTTTGCCAAGTTTGGACCAACTGAGACGAAATGCTGGTTTAAAGCCTTCAGAATGTCACGCTCTCGAGTGAGACATTTACCCTCTACTTCCACGCTCGAAAGTTTCACTGAATTTTCATTTTTGTCTAATACTTTGTTGATGGTTTTCCACATTTTTTTTTGGATTTCCTTTATTTTCATCGATGAGTCCATGATAATAGTCCCTAATTGCATTACGCATCTCTCTTGTTACTTGATTACGTAATCGTTTGTAAGCAGGCCACTTTTCAGGATATTTCTCAGCTTCTTGTTTCAGCGTGTCCCTTTCCATCATAAGATTTTTAAGAGAAGCAGTGAGCCAAGGAGCAAACTGGCTACGAACCCTTTTCTTCCTTACTGGAGCATGAAGATTTAAGATCGATTCGAAAATCTCCTGAAATGTGGCTGCCATACTTACAGGGTCATTATTGAATGGACTAAGGATGGTTTCCCAGTCAATCTGTTGTAAGTCTTGACGGAAGAGCATTTTATCATATTTTTTCTTGTTGCGAGACTCAACAATTTTTTGTTTTTGTTTTTGTTTTTTTTTTTTTTTTTTTTATAACAAATAAGATTTAAAATACATTAAACAAAACACTACAATTTCAATTTAAACTGTTGGGGTGAGAGGCAAAAAACCAAGGTTATCGTGTTGCCTCTCACACCACAACCCTATTTACAATATTTATATTTTCAAGCAAAGGAAAGTTAAACTATACACACAGAAATGAATGAAGTCAACGGACAACGTATTCAGGGCAAATAGACAGGAGAATAGTCCAACAATCCGAGAATCCGCCCAATCCCCCATGCCACAAAGACAAACATTAGGCGAATTTCCAGACCGCTGGAGAACATCCCCTGTCTAAGAGTAAAAATATATAGTTTTAGATTCCTTATCTAAATCGATTTGTGTTTTTGATGTACCTGACAGTACATTGTAGAATCATTTTGTTGGCTATTGTGTTGTAGGTTTTGCTACCAAAAAGTAATAAATCACATAAATGATCATCAGGTAATTGAGTTACATCGTTGTTTACAATGTTAGATAGTTCTTCAAGCAGGATATCCCTATGGTGTAAGTACGATTGACAGTGCAGGAAGAAATGGGCAATTGATTCCACTGCCACATTGCATGTACACATTGGGTTGTTGCGGCCAAAATTGTGCTCAAATCTATGTTCGTTCAGGTCACTAAACCTAACGCGAAGTCTAGTTATGAGTGCTGAGTCATGGCTGTTAGTGATTCCATGCATGAGGTTTTTTTGAGGCCTTATAATGGAAATCAATGATTTTTTGAACTGAGTTATTGTCGTAGAGGTTCTTATTTCAGAATCTAAGCCATTCCATATTTTTACACAAGAAGGAAAGAAGCTCTTGGAGTATCTCGTGGTATTTACCTTGTCCTCCCTAAAAGCTCTTTGGTGTCGTAAGTTATACTGTGTGTCATTTCTTGCTGGGATACAGTCTCTCAAGTATTGGGGAGTTTGATCATTGACAATTTTGTAAAAGAGGCACAACCTTCGATACCATCTTCTGTTACTGAGTGATTCCCAGCCGAGTTCCTCAAGTAATCTGTCAGTATTAGTTCCACTCCATGCCCCGCTGACGGCTAAGGCTGCTTGATATTGCGTGGACTCTAGCTTGCGGGAAAGAGGCATGCTTTGCTCATGGTAAATTACATCGCCATAGTCGAGATGTGGCCTGACATACAGCTTGTACATTTGATCAAGAACATCTCGTGATACGTATTTCGAGAGGAATCGGATAATTCCTATCCCTCGCTTGGCCTTAATAATTGCTGCTCTTACATGTTCAGTAAAACTAAGTTTTTCGTCCAATATCATACCAAGATGCTTGTGACTTCCTTCAGAAACAAGTTGGCAATCATTGAAAATCAGAGGGGGGTGTTGCTTTTTGGAAGTTTTTGTGGAGAAAATTACTTCTTTTGCCTGCTTAGAAGGATCTGGATTGAAGCTCATCTTCCATTTATAAGCCCAGTTTTGAATAACTGACAAATCATTGTTTAGGGCGTCAGCTGTCCCGTTTATGTTGCTGACCCGCTTAAAAAGAGAAGTATCATCTGCAAAAAGTTTTACTTTTGAGGCCACGCCGTCTGCCAAATCGTTTATATAAACGAGGAAAAACAATGGTCCAAGGACTGATCCTTGAGGAACACCAGCCTCGATTCGCTCCCAAGAAGACATCTTGCCATTCAAGACAACACGTTGATATCTGTCAGCAAGAAAATTTTGTATCAATGAGTATAGTGGCCCGTGGATGCCATTAGATTTCAATTTTAGCAAGAGACCATCATGCCATACCCTATCAAACGCTTTTGATATATCCAGAAAGACAGCCCTCGTTTCCATACGATCCTCAAAGCCAGTATATATCTCATGGGTTATCGCCAATAATTGGTTGATGGTAGAATCACCTGGGCGGAAGCCAGATTGGTTGGGAGATATTAGTTCATTATCAGTTCATAATATTAGTTCATAATTTTTTGTTTATTTCCTTTACGTCGCCAAGCATTTATTTTCCGAATACCATACACCAGATAATGGTCAACCATCCCAGTTCTTATTACATCTGCTTCTATGATATATTTTGGATTGGTGGAAGAGAAATGGTCAATAAGCGTCTTACTTACATTTTGCTCACCAGATTCAGTGGTGGTCATGGCAACCCGCGTAAAACCCTTAATCAATTGCTCAAGTTGGTACTCAGAGTAAATCAACTTGAGCTTCTTGGCATTTGCGTTTTTTTGCGTTTTTGAAATCACAGTTTATGTCCCCAATCAAAATTACTTCCTTATCTTCTTTATCTTGATTTTTTAAAATTTCTCTAAGGTTTTCGAATGCAGTGTAATCGACACCGGCAGTTGTATACCAGCAGACAATGTGAAAAGGCCTTGCATGATTACTGGGTGATACCTCAAGAGCTATGAGCTCAAGCTCATTACTTGCTACCTTAATCGTGGCTTCAGGGAGACTTTCTTTCACGTACATCGCAACCCCTCCTCCTTTTGCATCTCTATCATTGCGGTAAATCCTATATCCTTCAATAGAAACTACAGAGTCAGGGACAGTTTTGGCAAGACGTGTCTCGCTTAGGCCTATAACATCGATATCATTATTGTGAAGGACTAGCTCCAGCTCTGATTTATGTTTTCGAAGGGAAACTATATTTAAGAAGGCGATTTTTAAACCATTTCTCTTCCTTAGATGACTTGTACTACTGTTGATATTAGTTTTGACAACCCTTTATGGTTCCCTTATTGAAAAAATTTTCAAAAAAATTATTCAATGCATTTTTTCATCTATTTGTTAATCAAATGACTCATTTTCAACAAAAAATCAACATGTTTATTTTTCATCAGTGTCCTCCTTAATATTTTTTCAATTCAAAATTCCTATTGATTTCCAAAAGTTTGGCCCTGAATGGGCATAGTTGCCATATGGCAACTAAATATTCAAAACAAATTCTGTTGCCTGTGCCTTTCCATACACAAAGTCTGATTTGCGTCACAGCAGAGGGCACCCTTCATCTTGTGAATAAACCTAACAGCCATGTTTACAACATTCAATGGGGATTACCCCAATTATTACCAAGAGGACCATTTCAGTAATCGAAATTCCTCTCATTCCACTGTTCAACATTTTCTTTGAACTGCTTTTCAACATGAAACAGCTACCGCATTCCAATGTCATAACGGCTCCAGTGTCATAATATCATCAATGCATAGGATAAAAGCCGAACCAATGGAGCTGAGGAGCACCGGAGTATTTCGTTGCCATATGGCAACCCTGCCCATTAAAGGGTTAAGTGGAGACCATCTTTCCATAGATTACTATACATAATATTGTCGTTATCGATAATGTCCATACCTTTAATACTTAGTTCTTCTCCAAGCAGTTCATTGATTTTCTTGCCTTTTGCGTTGAGGCTTTGGTCATCATTCCTTTTAAATATCGAGGAGTAGGCTACACGTGCTGTTGGATTACTTTTCTGGACTTTGTCGAGCGTAGTAACAATCGTTTCGGTGAGATCTTTGCGTGTTGAATCACAAAGATTATTGGTGCCCGCGTGTACTATAATTACATCAAATTCAGTGCTTGTACCGACCTTTTTATTTGTTTCCTCTATCCTCATTCCAGGTTTAAACCGAATTTCCACGTCCCTGAAATCATTTGTTAACTTCTCTCCTTTGATATTTCTAAGATTCGAGTCACCGACTATCAATACCTTGACTTTTTTCCAGTTTGTGTCTTTCTGTTTGTATTATTTGTGGAGAATTTGAGTAATTTGTGGAACATTCTAGGCATTCGAACAATCTAGAAACAGTTAATTACCTTCGCTTTGTTCCCAAGTTAGCTGACTGCATGCTTAATCAACCATACGTCAATATCATAACTATGTCTGTAGTCATTGCGTATTTGTAGATCTAATCATGCTTGTAAACACGTAGTCTCGTTTTAGTTAAGTAGCCTCAGCATGACACAGTTCTAGAAACTAGGGGACTTGACGAGAACATTCTAGGGGTACTAAAATTAGTTACATCGTAGTTGCTGAGCTTACGTAATGTTAGGCAATAATTAGTAATAAAGCTGAATCACGATCATCACTATGTACTAGAACATTCGCTACAAACAGTATATAAGCTAAAACAGTAGGACGTAAGATTATTCAAGTTTATTCAATTCAGACGACTTGATTCGTGAGATTAAGCTGTGAGATTAACTACGCTGAAAGAGTGCATTTTCTGTGAAGTTAAATCTACTCGTGAGTTTATTGTCGTGGTAACAGAATCAAATTCCCGACAAAGTGGCACCCCAGATGGGAGCTTGGTGACAAAAACCTTAGAAGGAAAAGCCTATATCCTACTCTTTGCATGCAGCCTCACAAGAGCCTTGTACTTAGAGTTGCTGCCTGATCAAACAGCAGAAGAACAGAGAATTTCAAAACGGAACGAAGAGAGTCGAAATCACAACGTGAGAGAAAATGGGAGACATCGAGAAACTGAAGAAAACATTCGATGGCATGGTGCAAATGCTGAAGTTTACAAGTGATGAAACACCAAAAATCTTGGATAAGAACGCTGTAAGACCACTTGAACGTCATTTGAAAGCTATGGAGAGTCAAACAGACGAAATACATTCGATGAAGTTGGAAATTCAGAAGCAAATGATCCAGAAAGGCGACAAAATGGAAGATGTCCAAAAGTGGAGCCAAGAAACAGATGATCATATGGCTGTCTACGAGGAAATAATGGAAGAAATCGATCAGAAAATCAAAACTTTGAAGGAACGTGAAAGAGATCAAGAGAGACGAAGGGAAGAGGAGATCGAAGAGGTGAAGAGGCAGCGTCAATATGATCAAGAGCTCAGAATTGAGGAGACCTATCAGAAAAGAAACAAGGCGAATTGACACGATGATGCATACTACCAGCAAGAAGGTTGAAATCTACCACGTGCAAGTTGCAAGCATCACGAATGCTTTTGAGATGATGGCTACAGTGACTAAAGTAGACAAAGCAGTTCTGCTTTCACTTCCAAATCCGCAGTATGGACGTCTCATTGAACGACATCAGCATCTGAAAGAAGTTATCATGGATGACAAGGACAGAAAACCTGAGCTGCCTATAGACATGATTGTTGGTGCAAGCGAGTCAAAACCGAGACTAAACCAAGAATAGGAGATCCTGGCGAACCAGTGGCCGAACTGACAGCATTGGGATGGACAGTAATGTCACCAGGAAAAGAAGCTGACTTGAGCAGTATCTACCTTACCAGAAGCTCAACAGCTGATTACGAAGACCTGTGCAGATTGGATGTGTTGGGATTAGAAGACAGAGCATCAGATGACCAAGCAACAGTATTCGAAGACTTCAAGGAGCAGTTGACTCGAAGCCCGGAAGGATGGTATGAGACTGGCTTACTGTGGAAAAGTGGACATGCCTCCCTTCCAAGCAATCAGAGTGGAAGCTTGGGAAGACTTTCAGGCCTGGTGAGAAAACTCAAAAGAGATCCAGCACTGCTCGAGGAATACGACCAGATCATTCAAGAGCAATTAGAAGAGGGAATTGTCGAAAAGCACCATCAGAGGCAAAAGGACGAGAGTTCTACATACCGCACAAACCAGTGGTGAGAGAGCAAGCAGAGAGTACAAAAACACGAATTGTTTATGACGCATCGGCGAGAGCAAGTGACAATGCCCCATCATTAAACGATTGCTTGGAGACGGGACCCCCTCTGCAAAATCTAATGTGGGGTGTCCTGGTGCGAAACAGATTCAAGCCAGTTGCACTGACGGGAGACCTGAAAAAGGCCTTTCTGCAAGTGAGGATCCGGGAAGAAGACAGGGACGCCTTAAGATTTCATTGGATAAAGGACAAAGATCCATCAAAAGTTGAAGTTTATCGTTTCACGAGGGCTTTATTTGGCCTTGTTCAAAGTCCATTTCTCTTGGGAGGCACCATTGAGGAACATCTAAGGAGCTGCGAAACTGAGTATCCAGAAGAAGTCAAGGAGATATGGAAGTCACTCTATGTCGATGACGTAATCACTGGTGCGAACAATGTCCAAGAAGCACAACATCTGAAACACGGTGCGGTGGAAATCTTTGGGAGAGCACAATTCAAACTGCATAAATGGCATTCAAATATCCCAGAGCTAGAGGGTGAAGATGCAGGTTCTGATGGAGAGCATACCTATGCAAAACAGCAACTAGGAGTAAAAGCGAATGAAACAAAGATGCTGGGCCTAACCTGGAACAAGAAGAGTGACACACTAAAAGTCACGTTTCCACAAGAGAAAGCAGATGTCACAAAGCGAGGTATCTTGCGATTTCTTGCTTCAATTTTCGATCCACTTGGACTGGTATCGCCAATAACCTTGCCTGGGAAAGAAGTCTACCGAGCCACATGTGACAAGAGCGTACCATGACTGGCGAAGAAAGTAATTAGGAAATGCAAAGATTCTATCTGGTCAAGGTGGACGGGGGAGTACGTAAAAGCGCTAAGAGAACGTCATAATCTAAAGCATGATAGCAAGACCCCATCGCTCAAGGAAGGAGATGTCGTGCTAATAAAAGGAGCGGAACGTAACCGAGGCAAGTGGAGTATCGGAATCATCACAAATCTCATTACTAGTAGAGACGGCGTTGTGAGAGCTGCAAAACTCAGAGCCGGGAAATCATACCTTGAGAGAGCTGTACAACAGTTGTATCTGCTAGAGTTGTCATGCGACGTGACCAAACTAAGAGTCCAAGACCAACTGAATCCAGAAGCCAGAGCTTTCAGACCGAGAAGAAGAGCGGCGGCAGATGCGGCAGAGACAATGAGAATCATTGCGGCAGAAGAAGAAGATGAACAGCTGTAACTTTATCAATATTTGCTCTCTTTGAGATCAAATAGGGGGAGTGTGTGGAGAATTTGAGTAATTTGTGGAACATTCTAGGCATTCGAACAATCTAGAAACAGTTAATTACCTTCGCTTTGTTCCCAAGTTAGCTGACTGCATGCTTAATCAACCATACGTCAATATCATAACTAATCATAATATAATCATAACTAATCAATCATAACAGAATCAAATTCCCGACATATTTTTATTTTCCTGAGATGTTTGAGGCTTGTGGTTTGTTTGTTGACTTTCCTTGGCTGTTTTCTTCTTTTTGCTGATGTTGGCTTTGCCAGTTTTGCGCCTAGCGTTTGTTTGCTGATTTAGTTTTGTATTTGGCAGCGTTTTAACCTGCGGCGCAGTGTTGTTATTGTTACTATTCGTAGATGAACTGGTTAGTTTTGCCCCAGTGACCAGATCGGTCCTGATTTCAAAGGCCTTCGATTCAGACGACGATGTTCTATTGTTGGGAGAATAATGAATCCTTTGAATTTCGTTTTCAAGATCTTTGTTTCGTAATTTCAATTCGAAGTTTTCCCTCAATAAATTCTCAGATTTGGATTTTTCAATCTGCAAGAATTCGTTGAGATTATTAATTGTGGCAGCCATTTGACAAATTGCATGAGATAGTTCATCCCCTTTTAAAGCCTTGGGGTGATTTTGTTCGTGGCTGGGTGAGCTGAGGTTTCGGGAGCGAACATCAGCAGAGGCGTTTCCAATAATTTGACCTCGATAGGCCTAGCCAAATGAATAATAACAACACTGATGCAATAGTAGGCCGATCCTGAAGAGGGGTGCAAGTGCACTGTTTAGAAGTGTTTCGAAGATCCAAGGATGACTTTGAATTAAGAATGTAATTTTCAGAGCTTGAAAAAATGTTCGCGTTTTTCAATTCCGCGTCATGGAATTTTGCCTAATACGCCAGTGAATAACGCGGAACTCAATCTCGCGGAAATTTTTCGAGAATTTTCTCAGCAAAGTTTTAAGGAAAAATAGATGAATTTCTGTTTGTTTGATTCTTCCTACTGATGAGTTAAACGGAGAACGTGGCTTTACTTCTGAATGTGCCAACACAATGTCAACATTGTTCATAGTTTGACCTCGATAGGCCTAGCCAAATGAATAATAATAACACCGATGCAATAGTAGGCCGATCCTGAAGAGGGGCGCAAGTGCACTGTTTAAAAGTGTTTCGAAGATCCAAGGATGACTTTGAATTAAGAATGTAATTTTCAGGGCTTGAAAAAAATTTCCGCGTTTTTCAATTCCGCGTTATGGACTTTTGCCTAGGAATTCAATCTCGCAGAAATTTTTCGACAATTTTCTCAGCAAAGTTTGAAGGAAAAACAGATGAATTTCTGTTTGTTTGATCATGGGTAGTTAGACACTGCTGGTGTGCTTCTATGGAGAAGAGCTGGATAATATGTATCTGCGGGGGACATTTTTTATAGTACTGCGGAGGAGATATCTGCGGGGGAATTTTTTATAGTACTGCGGAGGAGATATCTGCGGGGGAAATTTTATTAGTACTGCGGAGGAGATATCGGAAGCGAAGAGAGAAGGAGAGAGAAGAATGGGAAGGCAACCTCCAATGTCTTCCTACAGCGATTTTTCTCATGATGCTCGTAACAAGACACGCGACCGAAAACAAAGGATTGCCCTACCTCTGACGTCAGAGGTAGGGCAGCTCTAGGAAACACTCTATGATTGACAGCTATAGAGACGGGGGCGCTATTTTTGTTCGAGCCTCAATGGCTCGACGCGCCTCGTTTTGGCTCACAGCGCGAGCAAAATAAGGCGGCAATTTCTAAAAATATCTATCACACAGCAGATGTCGGCCAAAAAGAAAATATCGATGAAGGCCTAGACTAGACAGCGCACGTGATGGCATTTTTCAAGGATTCAAAAAAGAGGTGACGGTGAGTGAATTTAGCATCATAAGATAATTTTGTAGGGAGAATAAAGTTTATTATTCATAAAGTGCCATATCCATGCCATATCCATACATTCCCCTGCCTAAAAGTGTCAGTGAAATTCAACCTGTTTAAATATGAACATCCCAAAAAGTTGCAGTAAAATCGATCAATGGGCAAGCTCCAAGCCCCAGTGGTGCATGCTCTGGACTGCATTAAAAATAATGCCAAGAGCAAAGCAAAGCATGGAAGAGCAAAAGAACGAATGTGTTTAAAGCCCTCAGTGCCTTAGAGTGAAGCTTCGTGAATGCACATCAAAGATTATCATAACTTTAAACAAAAAGGTTTAGTGTAAATAATGTGGATATTTAACTTCTGAATATTCCTATTTAGACCACATATCGAGATTCTGGAAACGCTGTTTTAATGTACTTAGGGGCATCCTCCCTAATTATTTCAAAACCAATAGAGCTATGAAGTTGTAGCTTGGTACACAGTATGATCAACCTATTGTGATCCTAAATTAAGTAATATAATTTTTTATTGTGACTTGTTGTTTGGCAATTTCTAGCAGTCAATGCTACCCATTTTACCCTCATCTTGCCCATTTTACCCAGTATACCCTAATAAAAATGATTTTCTATGATAGTGATTTGGTAAAAGAAAATGTGAAAATGGAAGACAATTCTATATTGATATAGTTATTGCTGATAAAAAGAATATTTGTTGAAAATCAAGAAAAGAATATGATCTTGGTGCATGCAAATGATCTTTGAAATGAATCTGTGCTAGTCACTTGATTAAGAAAGTTCTCACTATTTTGCTTTTATGTTTCATTGTCATGATGAAGTCAAATCACTTATAAAACAGTGAAATAGTACAAATTTCCAAAAAATTTATCTTATTCAGGGGCGGATCCAGGAAATTTTCTGACTACTACCAAGGTTATTCGAAATAGTAGGGTGTCGCCTTTTGAAAATAGGCTTGGACGTTAATAACTAGATACAAGGATCTGACTACTGCTTCAGCTTGTTGCAGTAGTGTGGATCCGCCCCTGTTATTCTTTCTCTTGTTGGATATTCAGATTTGTATGCTGGTATACAAGTGGAAGTACATGGAGAAGTAACACAACAGCCAGAGCTTAGAATTCCATTTGATTTTAATGACATCTTGCCACCAGCCACCCTCCATTGCAACCACACACATTGATTGCATTTTGCACCTATGACCAAAGTTGAAGGTAGACAACTTGTTCCTTCTTAAATGGGGTTTAGCATGCTTTCCTTCTGGATTCCACTTTATGCTAAATACCTACATTTTCGTTGATGGGTTTTCAGTGACAAAGACTCTCTGGTTTTAAAGGCAGATTCATCTTTTGTTGTGAATGTTGGTGATAGAGTTTTAGATCTCCATGAACTTGGTTGGGATATTCCTATGAATATAAAGACTGCTTCCTCTCTTGTTCATGTCTTGTCAATTGTCAGTAGAAGTCAGGTGTGCCAAGGGTGTAGAAAAGCAAAATACTCCATCCTGTTGGATACTGTGTATGACAGTGAAAGTCACATTCAGAGTGTTGCCAGGTTGGCTTCATTTGGTCCTTTTCATGAAGCATCCCCATCTTTCAAAGCCTTCATTTCTGTTAAGTGCAAAATTATTATAAGCTCAGCAACAAAATCAAAAGTATGCGAAGAATGCCAGAAGCTTGACAATGCACTTCAAGTCAGGGCATTTCGAGCTTCCAACATAGTAGCCAAGGAAGCCATTCATCAAAGATAAACTTCAAACATATGTCTGTAATGCAGCTGCAGCAACGATTGGAGGATGAAGGAGGTACAAAATTCTTGCAATCAGTATCAAGCTTGAAGCATCTGCAAACATACTCAATATTTTGCCAAGGGATGTTATGATAAGCTTTTACGCTGTATTCATTTGATGCATAAACTTGAATTTATTTGATCTCTATCGTTGGTTTAGCATTTTGTTTGGTTGTATTTGATCCCTTGCCAGAAACAGGAGGAAGCAACAGAATATTACACAAAGTATTAACAATTAATAGCCTCCTCCACAGGTAGACTATATTTCACTTTTAAGTATTTTGCTGTCTTGCATACAGTTTCTATGTGTCACTTCTGCAATCTACTTTTGATAATTATGACTATGGGGGCTGAGAAGGCCCCCCCTGTCCTGCTGTGTACAGCTTAGAGCTATGAGAATTTTTACCTGGAAAGTGCATCAGATAGATGTGTCACAAGATTGTTGTGATCAATATAATGTTTCATGTAGAAAACCACAACCACAACTAATAAAAATTTTCAATTACTGGCTGCATGTAAACTGTTTGCTGCAAAGAAATCAGTTCAATTTTCATGTATTTCATGGTTACATCTTCTATGAGTAGGAGAAATATCATCACAAAAAATTGAAAGAATTTGCACATGCACAGTGCAAAAAATGGGTCAACTAAAGTGTCAATTTTGTGCAAAAATAGATAGCCAATTTGACAGAACACCAAGATAGTGTATGCTGCTGTATCATTTCCAGTTTGAGTATAGATTTCACAAATTGAAATTTGATATGGAAACCTTTTGAAACTCCATTTCTATCTTGAAACTCCTCCTGGATGTATTTTAGTTTTTCTAAAAATCAGTTTGTGAGTACAAGATGGGCAAAACTAAAAGCCAGAAAGTTTCAAGTTGTGATTGCAATTTGTAAGGATAGAGAAGAAAAGTTACCAGATGGCTGATTTGGCACTCCCCCTCCCTCTTCCATCTATGATTGCAGTAAATTGAGTTTGAAAAAATTTCTAAATTCTTTAAGTTTCATTTGCAAATTATAAATGTAATTTCTTGCAGGATAATAGGAGCATGTCTTAAGTTGTGGAACAGATCCAAAGCAGGATATGAAGGGTTGCGGGATTCTGGATTTTTTAAGATACAAAGATACAAAGAAAAGTCAACAGCCATTCTCTTGTAGATGTGCTATCCTTTATTCAATATTCATCAACCTTCCCTTGTATCTTGTATATAAAATGAATTTACTTCACAATTCAAGTTGAACTCCAAATTACAATATAAACTAAAAGTGACTGCATTACAGTACAATGTGATTTTGAGGGAAAACAAGGGTCAACAGTCATCACTTCTTAGAGCTGATTTTTGAAGTAGCTGTACGAACCCAAGAAACCAGGATTTTGCCATCTTGGCATTAATGGCAGGAAATTAATGCTGTTTCATGCCTCTTGCTTCTGCTTGGGGCCTTAAAGTTGACACCATTGAGCCAAGGAGGGATCAAAAAGATTCACAAGAGTTATATCTATAACATCTGCATAATATGCGTAAATAAACATTTTCTATTTTATAAGAAAGTGGTTTATAAGAAATTAGTACCAGGATGGTGACAAATTTAAGAAACTCTAGTACTATGTTGGAGGAGTGCTAAGAAACTTTTAAAAGCTAATTCAAAGAAAGCTGTGGGGAAATTTTTGTTGAGCCAAATGTTTTTGAATAATATTTCATAAATGTTATGCTTTGAGCCCAAGAGAACTAGCCTGCGTGCAGCCTCAACTCCCCAGTTGAGGCTGCACGCAGGCTAAAGAGAACTTGCTCGCCTGCAACAAATTGTGCTGCATGTCAAGAAATAAATACCTGGCAGTGGTAGAAACTTCATGTATCCAAAAATAAGAAACAAATTTAAGAAACTATGAGCAGTAAAATGCTAAAATGTTCATGTGAAATTAAGAAACTTTTAATGCTATGGGCTTATCAATGTTTCTGATAAGGAAACAAGGTGTGGATGTGATCGATTAGTTTTTAATACATCTGTTGACAATGAAAAATATTTAGAGTTGCAAAACAATGCTGAATGAGTTTTGATCATTACAAGCAGCAGCCTAAAATGCCTACATCTTTATTTCTTTGAAAGCAATTAAGAGATTATATAAATCATGCAAGTACAAGCAATAATAAGCTACGATCAAGTTTCAAACATGATAATCCAAGCACACCTAAGTTGCTGGTACAACAAACATATTTGGCCTTGATACATTTATGCTTGCAAGTCCTTTGCATTGTCTAATCTTTTGGGAAGATCCCAAATGTTGGGATTGGACTACACAACTAAAAGGTGACTACGTCAGTAGAATTCTCAACAAGCTCCCAGCCCCAAGTCACTCTGCAGAACTTCTCAAATTACCATGAACATATTTTGTCATCAGTGTTCAGTGATAAGAATGCTGCCAGACAGACTCCGTCTGCCATTTTATGGATGTAACATCTACAGCTCTACAAATGTTGGTTGTTCATCCCGGCTACATGAGATCTTGTAAATAACTTAACTGATATGGCCAAGTCTTGCTTCATATTTCAATCACGTCTTTTTTTAATTTGATCACACCAGCCACGCTGCCTGTTCATATCTTCACATCTGGAGGAGTCTCTGGTTGGGCCTAACCTAAACTCCATGTTCACTTCTTCTTCATCTCATCTTCGAATAGGCCAGCAAAATCTCCTCTCGACATAAGATCTCAAACGCTCAGCATGTAAAAATCTTTTCTTCGAAAAACAACCAATCTCAGTAACGTGTCTCCAGTGAAAATATTCCCCTTTCACCAACTTTCGCCCATCTCCGATATGGCTTGCTCGCCTCGACTTGCTGAAGGTTCTGCTGTTTGTTACGAAAATCTCGCAACTTTCTCTAACATGGGTCCAATCTTAGTTGCGATTGCAAGATTAAGAATATTTTTTTCCAATAGACTCTAACGACGGTGGACTACAGTCTTTTTTGGCAGAGGATTGTTTGGTTATGATAGAGCAAGCTGCAGTCCGCAATTCAGCACCAGCCAAAGCAGCCACAGCTTCGAAGTCCGCCATTTTTCAGTTTGATCTATCATTATGATGTCCCCCGTCTTCAATATGCAATCATGCTCCATTGTATCCCTGTAGCCCATAAGCCCTTGTTACGAGCATCACGAGAAAAATCACTGTAGGAAGATATAGGGGGTTGCCTTCCCATTCATTTTAATAGTTTAATTAATATTTTCGTCCTTTCGATATCTCCTCCGCAGTACTACAAAAAATTTCCCCCGCAGATACATATCACCCAGCGCTCCTCCATAGAAGCACACCAGCAGTGTCTAACTACCCATGGTTTGATTCTTCCTACTGATGAGTTAAACGGAGAATGTGGCTTTACTTCTGAATTTTTGCAACACAATGTCAACATGTTCATAGTTAGGCCACTGACCTCGATGGGCCTAGCCAAATGAATAATAACAACACCGATGCAATAGAAGCCGATCCTGAAGAGGGGCGCAAGTACACTGTTTAAGAGTGTTTCGAAGATCCTAGGATGACTTTGAATAGACCTTTTAGCTATTCTAAAAAGAGCCTGGATTGAACGTTATTTTTATACATTTTTATACGTGACGTTCGATCGAGTGGCGTTAGAGCTTCTGTCACTATTGTGCACATTCGAAAATTCTACAAAATGTAGCAAAATGTTGTTCAATTCTGATTCTTTTCTGAATAGCTAAAAGGTTTATTAAGAATGTAATTTTCAGGGCTTGAAAAAAATCCGCGTTTTTCAATTCTGCGTTGTGGACTTTTGCCTAATACGCCAGTGAATAACGCGGAACTTAATCTCGCGAAAATGTCAACATTGTTCATAGTTTGACCTCGATAGGCCTAGCCAAATGAATAATAACAACACCGATGCAATAGTAGGCCGATCCTGAAGAGGGGCGCAAGTGCACTGTTTAAAAGTGTTTCGAAGATCCAAGGATGACTTTGAATTAAGGTAACTCTGCTTTCCGCTCTAGTGCACAGCGAAATGCCGTTTCGCAAAACCACTCTCCTCGGAAAGCAGTTAATTTCTCCAATATTATTCGGCCTATCGAAAAGAAGTAAAAAGTATGTTGTTCTGTATAATCTGGGCAATCGAAAGATGTATCAATGGCAATGTTTCCGTCAACCCTGGTTTCGCAAATCCAAGTTCAAATCTTTTTGCTAATTTCAGAAAAGTGGATTTATCCCCAAAACTACTTGAAGAATGTTCGATTTTTTTTCGTTCCATCTTTAGCTAGGTTGTTGATCTACAACTTTGCCAAGTCTGATTGAAAAAGCTAGGCTAGATATCCTGCAATCGAATTTCGTATTTCTATTTACTTTTCGACTACGATATGGAGAAACCTCGGTCAACAGATTACCATGCTACGAAGCACGCTTGCAAAAGCTCAGGCTTGAAATAACTTTCAGAAGTTTTTCCATTGGCAAACAAATGAACGTCATCTTTTGGGAATACCATACGAAGGTCTCAAAAGACATCCTTAGTGCGCTTGCAAAAGTATCATTTACATCTATTGATTAAAAATTACTGATTTTTACCAGCAATTTCACGAAACCATGCTTTGGGTGTCTTTCGAGACTTTCGTAAGCATTCACAGATTATCAATTTCTTTTAGAGTCCACAATGAGCATAGTTCTTAGGTCAAGAACTAATTTTTTTTACAAAAACATTCTACGGGCGTTCAAATCGTTCTGCATGGTCTAAACTGGTGACCAACGCTTTTTCTTTCGATGTCGAAAAGTAAACAGAAATGTAAAATTCGATTGCCAGAAATCTAGCCTAGCTTTTTCAATCAGACTTGGCAAAGTTGTAGATCAACTACCTTGCTAAAGATGGAACGAAAAAAAATCGAAACTTTTTCGAGTAGTTTTGGAGGTAAATCCACCTTTCTGAAATTAGCAAAAAGATCTGAACTAGGATTTGCGAAACCAGGGTTGACGGAAACATTGCGATTTATACATCTTTCGATTGCCCAGATCATACAGAACAACATCGTTTTTACCGCTTTTCGGTAGACCGAATAATATTGGAGAAATTAACTGTTTTCTGAGGAGAGTGGTTTTGCGAAACGGCATTTCGCTGTGCACTAGAGCGGATAGCAAAGTTACCTTAAATCAATGGCACCTACCTTGTAGGAAGTATGTTTATTCCCAATACTGTAGAGTAATTGGTGTCCTGTGACCCAGTACAGAGAGTGTCCTAGAACCGTACCGTGACCCAGCAGTACACAGCGTCAGTCCTCTCAAGGTCAAGATGAGGTATGAATAACTTTGTGGTTCAAATTCCGGTGTTTATGTAACACGAGATCAACTGTTATACGATCTGGCCACAGGGAATCAGACAGCGTGATTTTTGATTGGTCAACACTAACAGGCGCTAGAATTTAAAATCCCTGTAACTAGAAATACTTTCTTAAAGTATTTCTTATGATATACAAAGATTAACAGGACCGGGTCATAGGACACCAATTATATATATATATAATTCATTTACAACGATATCCCTTCAGTAATAAATAACAAATATAAACTTACGGATCTGAAACTAGAAGAAATATAAACATAATAGATAATAAAACCTGATCTTCCAGGGAGTCGTTCTTGAGGGGGCTTGAATTAATTATCAAGGCTCATCAAATGCCTTTTCAAATGTGTTTTAAACAGGCGAAGCGATGACAGTTCTCTGATATTAATTGGAATATCATTCCAAGCCTTAATGCCAGAGTAACGAAATCCTTTCTTTGTAAATTCAAGGTTTAGCCTGGGAATATGGAGATCTCTATCATTCCTCGTATTATGATTTGATATAGAGCATCTCTGTTGGAACATATTCCAAAGGCTCTCTGGGCATAGCTTGTTTACAATCTTATATACCATTACAGAGCGATCAAAACGAATAAGATTTACAACGCTTAGCCATTTTTTAGGCCATGGGTCCTTAAACCTTGCGCTCTCTATAGTTGACAGGGCTCTGTTTTGGAAACGTTGAAATGCTTGAAATTACTTTTCGGTAGACCGAATAATATTGGAGAAATTAACTGTTTTCTGAGGAGAGTGGTTTTGCGAAATGGCATCTCACTGTGCACTAGAGCGGGAAGCAGAGTTACCTTAAGAATGTAATTTTCAGAACTTGAAAAAAATTTCCGCGTTTTTCAATTCCGCCTCATGGACTTTTGCCTAATACGCCAGTGAATAACGCGGAACTCAATCTCGCGGAAATTTTTCGAGAATTTTCTAAGCAAAGTTTGAAGGAAAAATAGATGAATTTCTGTTTGTTTGATTCTTCCTACTGATGAGTTAAACGGAGAACGTGGCTTTACTTCTGAATTTTCCAACACAATGTCAACATTGTTCATAGTTTGACCTCGATGGGCCTAGCCAAATGAATAATAACAACACCGATGCAATAGTAGGCAGATCCTGAAGAGGGGCGCAAGTGCACTGTTTAAAAGTGTTTCGAAGATCCATGGATGACTTCGAATTAAGAATGTAATTTTCAGGGCTTGAAAAAAAATGCCGCGTTTTTCAATTCCGTGTTATGGACTTTTGCCTAATACACCAGTGAATAACGCGGAGCTACATCTCGCGGAAAAATTTTGTTCCGCGGTTTCCGTGAGTTCCGCGAGTTCCGCGTTATGGACCTGGCCCTTAAAGTTGTGCTTGAATTTAAGTAATTTGCCTGTTGAAGTAGTGGGATTGGCCCCTTTGTATACCATGGGGTGAGGTTATTTATGGTATCTTTTCTTTTGAGATGACAAAATCCTTAATGAGGGCAGTGGCAGACACTTTGCCAAATATTGGGCGGGCGAAGCTATTATCTCAGTACAGAAGCATTGTTTATTTCTATTGTTTTCGAACAAAGAATCTTTTTCTAATGAGGGTAGACATTCCTTAGTTACTCACCTTTGGTTCTAATAGCCTTCGATCTCAAATGTGAAATGCATTGCCAAACGAAATTAAATCCACCACCAAAATAAACTCAGCGCAATAATAGAAAAGAATGCACCACTGCTTGTGCGTCGTGTCTCTGAAAAGCTTAGTCCATGGATAACCACGGACCTAAAGAATCTACAAAAAACAAGAGACAAGTTGAACATTGCCGCTGTTAAGGCCAAATCAGAGCTATTAATGGAAGCATATAGAAAAGTTCGAAATAAAGTCAATGCTCTAAATACCCGTTTAGAAAGGCAGTACTTCACAAATAAGATTGATTCTTGTGAAGGAAATATCAAAGAATGTGAAATGGCGGGATAAGTTGACGGGATAAGTTGACGGGACGGGATAAGTTGTAGATTATTAAAAGCAGCAGCTCCCGAGATTGTTCAATCTGTTACCAAGATCATAAACAAAAGTTTTACATCTGGTATTTTTCCAGACGTTTGGAAAACTGCCAAAGTCACTCCAGTACACAAGTCTGGCCCCCTCCATGATTTCGGTAACTTTCGACCAATTTCAGTCCTTCCACTGCTAAGCAAAATAATTGAGAAACATGTGCACAGACATTTCTTCTCATACCTGGACATACATGGACTCCTTTACGCAGCTCAGTCAGGCTTCAGAGCAATGCACTCATGTGAAACTGCTCTTCTCAACCTAACAACCCGATGGTTGAAGTCTATGAATGATGGCCTCATGACAGGCGTTATTCTGCTCGACTTGAGAAAAGCGTTCGATCTTGTCAACCATGAATTATTATTGGAAAAGTTAAAGTTATATCAGTGCTGCGGTAAAACACTTGAATGGTTCACTTCGTATTTGAATGAACGTAAGCAAATGGTTAATTTTAAAAATAACATCTCAGATCCTGAGGTTGTGAAGTCAGGGGTCCCACAAGGTTCAATCTTAGGACCATTATTATTCATCTTGTTCATGAATGACATACCATTAGAGATAAAAGAAGGTGCACTAGAAATGTATGCAGATGATAGCACCGTGTCAATTTCTGGCAAAACTATCCAAGAGATTGAAACAAAGTTGAACACATCTGCTAGACAAATCGCAACGTGGTGCAGTGAAAACAAGATGGCTGTCAATGTAGAAAAAATCAAGACTCTCCTAGTCACAACACAGCAAAAACGTTCCAAGCTGAAAAGAAACCAACAAGATCAGACAATTTATGTGAAGATGAATGAACAGCCATTATTTCAGATTCAGCAAGAAAAGCTTCTAGAAGTTGTTATTGACCAAGATCTCACATGGAACGATCACGTCAAACGCGTATGTAATACTGTAAGCCGCAACCTTGCTTTATTTCGTAGGATCAAGTCCTACCTGCCATTTAATACAAGAAAATTTTTCTATCAAAACTTTATACAAGTCTATTTTGATTACTGCAGTGTGGTTTGGGGGTCTTCTACAAAGATATCCTCGCTATTGAAGTTTCAAAAGAGAGCAGCTAGGTTGATATGTGACCTTCCAGGCCGTGAACATTCAGGACCACTGTTTAAGAAGCTTAAGTGGCTGCCCGTTCAACAAAGAATAAACTTCAAAACAGCTATAGTAGTCTACAAGGCTCTAAATGGAATAGCTCCAAAGTATATGACTGATTTGTTCACTCACCAAAATCAGATTAAACAACGATTGACGAGAAGTTCATCACACAACAACTTGTATGTGCCCAGATCAAAACTGAAAAAGGCTGATCAGTCAGTATCGATAAAAGGAACTAAAATATGGAATGAACTTCCACTTAACATTAGACAGTCAACATCACTGGAAATTTTCAAGAGAAAAGTACTATCTTGACTGTCAGATTTAAATACTTAAACCTTACTTTAAATGAAAAATGTTACTAAGCTTCTCAAAACTTAAAGGACACTTTTTAAAGGACACTTTTTGCGTGTATTATATTCTTATTTCGTAGTTAGTAGAGATCGTTTTTGCCCGAGATTTTGAGAGTACTTTTCGATAAATGGTCTGTAATGGGAGGTATTTTTTTTTAGTATTTCAGCATTCCTATTCCTCGAGAAATTTTTTTGGTAACGATGCTCAAATGCTCATCCCACAGCAAGTGCTGATCAACCTGAACACGCAAGTATTTCGCGTGTTTAACCATAGAGATTGGCTCCTCTCCTATTTGTAGGGCTGGTTCCGGGTTTTCAGACTGGCCGATCCTTTTGAGTCTATTTCGGCTACCAATAAGCATGCTCTGTGTTTTCACTACATTTAGTGATAACCTATTACTCTCCAGCCAGTTCGTAAGGCGATCTAAATCTTCATTGACGGCATCATTGATATCTGTGATGGAGTCCGAGGAGTAGGAAATGCTGGTGTCATCTGCATACATATTAACCTCCCCAATCTTTAGTGAGAGGGGAAGGTCATTAATATATATCAGAAATAGTAAGGGCCCAAGGCAAGAACCTTGGGGTACTCCGCATTTAATTGATTCCATGCTGGAAATGTGTCCATTAACCTTGCAACATTGTTTACGATTCTGCAAGTAAGATTTAAACCAACTCAATTCTTTCCCTGCCACTCCATAAACACCGAGATTTTTAATCAATATTTGGTGATCTACAGTGTCAAAAGCCTTCTTTAAGTCTATGAATGTGACAGATGTATACTGTCCCTGATCGAGGTCCAGGTACCAATCATTAGTACATTTTAACAAACAGGTTAGTACGGAATGAAGCTTCCGAAATCCTGATTGTTTTGAAAACAAACGACAGTGTTCAGTGAGGAAAGAATAGAATTGGTCACAAATTAGTTTCTCAAAGAGGCGCGAGACTACTGGGAGCACCGAGATAGGTCGATAGCTTGAATCCACGTCAGTCCTTGTAAATTGGTGCAACCCTGGCAATTTTCCAGTCATTTGGGAAGAGGCCTTTAGACATGGATAAGTTGAATATTTGGCTCAGTGAAGGAGCCAAAATAGGCATTCCAACTTTACGAAAATAACTGGAAATATTGTCTACACCAAAACCATGAGATGTTTTAAATTTGTTGGCAGCTTTAAGCAGATGTTCCGGTTGAAGTGGCGCAAAAGTGAACCTATTGCTTTCGGTACTATCAGCAGAGGCACCGCTCAGAAAAACATTTCTAGTATCAGGTATTTCCTTGCAAAGCTTCTCCCCAATATTACAAAAGAACTTATTCATTGAGTCTGCTATCCCCTCAGGGTCAGTTATGACCGAATCACCGTTTTTTATCGCCGATATAGAAGTAGTTTTGGATTTCTTGTTTATTAGTTTGTTGATGGTAGCCCACGTTTCTTAGATAGATAGATAGATAAACTTTATTTAAAGAGGATAAACCAGGTTAGCCTGACAACTAATCTTCCCCTGGGTCCCTCTATCGAATCAACCATAAACAATCTAAGCATAAAAAAGCGTCCTAATTCTCTGATCTACGATTCTACTCTCTCTCTAAAACATAAACGTCAATAATCTAATTAATGTCAATCAACATAACGACAGCTCAGTGAAGCGTGGTCTCTTTACAACAACAACAAAACTTCACGATATTCTCCCCCGGTTTGATCAAATACCTGTGATCAAACATCTAAACTACGGATAATAATGTAAAAGATAAACTCACGATTTTTGAAGTCGTCTTAGTAGTTCTCCCATGACTGCTGCAGTTCTCTTCGATCTTGTCGTCTTTTGCTCTTCTTCACTCTCCTGCGCAGTCGGCTTCCTCTCCACCTGATCTTCATTGTTTGCTATTGTTGCATCATCATCATCGCTTGGAACCTCCAAAGGTATTAAATGTTTCACGCTACGTCGCAATATCGTGACTTTCTTGTCATTGCTTAACACTCGTATCTTTGCAACACGCACCACTCCATCTTTTCCCGCTAAAATTTCTTCAACTCTCGCCAGTCTCCAAAATGCTCGTCGTGTCTTTTCATTCAACAACAGTACGATATCTCCACATTTAATTTGAGATTTGGAACTCAATTTATCGTTTTTGGTGACTCTTTCTCTCAAACTTAGTAAGTAATCTTTTCTCCATAAATTTGTAAACATTTCGAGTAATCGTCGATGATGTTTCGCTCTTCGTGTTAAGGACTGATTCGTGCTAACTATTTCAAAATGCGTATCACATGGTACTTTCGTAATTCGACGACCGTATATCAAATGTGCAGGCGTTAATGCGTATGAAACGCCCTCCGAATCATCGTAAACGTAACTAATAGGCCTTGAATTTATAATGCCTTCCACTTCGATCAATAGCGTGTTCAGTTCGTCGTAACGAAGTATTGATCTGCCGATTACTTTCCTCAAACATTTCTTCACAGAACCGACCATACGTTCGTATATATTTTTTCATTTCATTTTCATTTTGAATTATTTATACACAAAAACCCTTCAGCTAACAAACGCAGTACTTGAATAAGAAAATAAATATCCTAATTACATTAATATAGTCTATATACAGTTAAAGAAAAATTATGTACATTAATCTATGTAGTACCAGCTGCCCTTCCAGGGCGTCGTGTTTTAGTTTGTGTTCAGCTCATATAATAACTTTTCAATTGTTTTTTGAATCTACTAAGTGTAGGGAGCTCTCTGATATTGATGGGTATATTGTTCCAAGTTTTCAGAGCCGAATAGTGAAAGCCTTTCTTGACATATTCAAGATTATTTCTTGGGATTTGTAGGTCCCTGCAATTCCTTGTTCTGTAGTTGGAATGCTGGGTCCTATGATGGTATTTACCCCAAAGGCTTTCGGGACAGTGCCTGTTGATTATTTTATATGTCATAACTGATCGATCAAAGTTTATTAGTTGTTCAACGGTCAACCAATTATGAGACCAATTGTCTTTTAGTCTGGCCTTATCAATAATCGAACGGGCTCTGTCCTGCAGACGTTGGAAGGTATTCAATTTTGATTTAGGAAGACTCCCCCAAATAACATTGGCGTATCGCAGATGGCTTTCTACAAGTGCACGGTACACATGCTCCAGCTGGGATTGGGAAATGAGATTTTTCAATTTTTTTAGTGACTTAAGACCGCCACTAATCTTCCCTTTCACTTTGTTGAATTGTTCATCCCAGTTTAGCCCTTCATCCACAATAACCCCCAGTGATTTAGTCTTCGCCACACGCTTAATTTCTGAATTGTTAAGATTCAGTGGTTCTGAGATTTCAACCTTATTTGTCCTCCGCGGATGGCCAATATCCGCATCCATTCCGAGATGTTTCTTAATTCTTTGTAGGCATTTGTAATTAGATCATCGACGTTACTAGATGTTAATGTAACATGTGTGTCATCTGCATACATACTAGCCCTAGAGAATTCTAAGCATTTTTCAAAGTCATTAAGGTAGATTATAAATAGGAGTGGTCCCAAGCAGGATCCTTGAGGTACACCACATGTTACCAATCTAGCCCCCGACTGTTGTCCATTTAACTGAGCAGAATTGTTTTCTACCACTTAAGAAGGACGTGAACCATTCTCCCTAACTTGCCCTGATACCGGGTGCACCTAACTTTTTTATCAGTATTGTATGATCTACGGTATCAAACGCCTTTTTTAAATCAAGCAATATGGCCAAATTGAGCTGTTTTTTATCCATATTGTCATACCAGCAATCAGTACCGTTTATCAGGGATGTTACAGTGGAATACAGTTTTCGAAAAGCAGATTGATTTGGTGTCAATACTGCGTTAGTTATGAGATAATCAATGAGCTGATCGTGAACTATTCTTTCCAACATTCCAGAAAAAACTGAGATGACCGAGATCGGCCTATAATTGTTTCCATCCCTTTTTGAACCTGCTTTAAAAATTGGTGTGACTCTTGCTAATTTCCAGATATCTGGAAAGACACCATACTTCAATGACGAGTTGAAAACCATGGTTAGTGGCTTACAAATGAAGTCTGCTGCATCTTTAATTAGCATAGTGGAGATCTTGTCTGGGCCTGGTGCTTTGCCATTTTTCAGTTGCTTTATGGCGTTCAGCACATATGTTTCATCAATGGGAACAAATGTCATTGAGCCAAACCAAGCGGCCCTCTCTGGTATAAATCTCCATTCGATGTTTCGATTGGCTAAATAATTTAATACGGCCTTTGATCTCACAATTTTTCGAATTTCAATACTCGCAGATTTGAATGTTTTCGCATTTATCGCTCAAAATCAATTTAGGTAATCCCCTGCGGGCCGTAAAACGTCGAAATGCTCGTAAGAACGACTCCGTATCTAAACTTTCTGTAAGTTCGAGGTGAACTGCGCGTGTCGATGCACAGGTAAATAAACAAATGTAGCTTTTCGACGTATTTCCTTGAGAATCTCGTTTATGCAACGGTCTAGCGAAATCCAACCCTATATTTACAAAATGCGGTCCTTCGTCGGTTCTAAATTCTGGCAACGATAACGAAGGTGATGTCGCAAACGCTCTTTCTGAGAACCATTTGCATAATACACAATTTCTAATAACTCGTTTTACGCTTTCTCTTCCACGCAAAATCCAGTAACGTTCGCGAATAACTGATAAGGTCATGCGTACACCACTATGCGCTACAGAATCGTGTATTTCTCGAATAACCAAAGTCGTAAAATGATTCCTTTTGGGTAGCAAAATCGGTCATTTACTTGTATCAATTACGGGTGCATTTTGCAAGCGAGTTTTACATCGTAATATTCCTTCCTCGTCAAGAAACAAATCAAAGTCGCTTACGAGTTTAGGCGGTTTCCCCTTTCTTTCTTTCAAATATTCGATTTCTACTACAAAAGATTCGTTTTGAACTTGTTTTATAATGATTGTTTCGGCGTGTTCGATTTCTTTTGAAGTAAGAGTGTCCGATTCGTGTTCGATATTCAGGTTTGATTTCGAAATTTTTGCTTTCAATTTCGCTATAAATCTGAGGACCCATGCCATTTTGCGTATTAGTCTCGTTTTCGAACTGAATCTTTCAACTGCTATAATTTCAGAATTGTCTTTTTCATTGACCGAAAGGGCATGCGTTTCAGTATCACGTTGCTTCAATGCCTCCTCGTACGCAATTTTTGGTGAATTGGAGTTCGAGGGAGGTTTGGGCCAAAATTCTGGTTTCGATTTCGAAAATTCGGATCCAGTCCACCAAAGATCGCTTTTGACTAATTCATTTGATTTGATGCCTCGAGATGGTAAATCTGCGGGATTCATCGTCCCAGGACAATAACCCCACTCATCAATCAAAGATTGTGCTCGAATCTCGTTAACTCTGTTTTGAACATAAGTTGTCCAAATTCTTTCATTTCTTATCTAGCAAAGCGCTACGCATGAGTCGATCCAAAAATAGCGCTTTAATTTTATATCCATCGCGCTTTCTAATGACTGACATACACTTTGCATGAGTCGAGACAAAATTAATGCACCAAGGAGCTCTAATCTGGGTATTGTCTGTTTTTTGATGGGTGCGACTCTCGATTTAGAAGCAATCAAATTGACACAAAGAGTTCCGTCTTCGTATCTCGTGAGCAGATATACGCAAGCTGTATACGCGGTTGAGCTCGCATCTGAAGAGCCGTGGACTTCAAACTCTGTCGGTTTGGCCGCATTTGTTTCAAACAAACAACGAGGCAACTTCACGTCTTCAAACCTTTGGAGATCGAAAATTATCGAATTGAACTTGTTTCGCATATCACCTTCAAGTTCATCGTTCCAATTAACGTTTTCAACGCACAAAATCTGAAACATTTCTTTCAGCTTGATTGTGACCGG
The DNA here is from genome assembly GCA_039566865.1 of Aurelia coerulea. Taxonomy (NCBI): domain Eukaryota; kingdom Metazoa; phylum Cnidaria; class Scyphozoa; order Semaeostomeae; family Ulmaridae; genus Aurelia; species Aurelia coerulea. The sequence goes on from CM076943.1 coordinate 35,229,740, forward strand.
TGTCAAAAATCCCAGCGGATCAAAAATTTTGGCAGTTAAACTGTGCACTGATCTTTTGGTCGGGGGCAATGTATTCGCAAATTTGATCAGTTCTTGAAAATCGAAATAAATTTCGTCAGATTTCGTGTCCCAATTTAGGCCCAAAACTTTCGCTTTGTCGTTTACCTCATCTACTGTTTATGGGCCTAAAGTTTTCTTGGCAATCGATTCATCATCTTCGCTCACTGGCATGCTCATTTCGTTTGTTTTAGAATCGGTTTTAGATGTGTTTTCTTCGTTTCGAATTAATTTCATCAGATCGGGGGAATTCCATTTCCATTTTCTTAGATTAAAACCCCCACGTTTCATAATTTATTTGGAAAACTCGAACATTTCAAAGGCTTCTTCGACTGAATTTGCTCCGCCCGCCAAATCGTCAACAAATAATTGATTTTTCAACAATTTAACAACATCGGGATTGGTGTTTTCGAATTTGCTCAAATGCTCGTTGATGACGAAGCCTAATGTGCTCGGACTGCTTTTTAGGCCAAATACCAACCTCCGGAAACGGAGATGTAACAATTTCGGAGCCTTTGCATCATCAGAAGCTTTGTACCATAATAACCGCAATGCATCTCGGTCCTTTTCGGAAATAGAAATTTGCAGAAAGGCTTTCTCGATATCTGCAACCATGGCGATCGGTTTTGAACGAAATTTGGCTAACACATCAAAAATGGGCGGTATGAAGTTAGGTTCATTTTCAAGATAATCATGGAACAGGGGGAGAAGGAATGTCTTGTATTGATCTAATTGTAACAGATCAACCAAATATCTTTGTAGAATCAGGTTTGCACCCCTCTTTAGACGAGCACTGCCAACACCAGGTTGTCTACGGCAAACTTAACATAAGTTTACCACCGCCTCCTCCTTACTATCGAACTATTTGGGATTATTCTAAGTCTAATGACAGAGCGATAATAGATACTATTACATCCATTGACTGGCTCTCTAAATTCAGTGAAATGGGACCTGAAGAAATGACCACGGTTTTTACAAATGAAATATCTTTTATTTTTTCTGCTTATATCCCTAATAAAGTAGTCAAGTTTAATGACAAGGACCCATCTTGGATCACGAATGCTGTGAAAACCGCCATAAAGCGCAAGAAGAGGGTATACAAGAACTTTGTACGAAGGGGTAGAAGTCAAGAGGATTGGCAACTGTTTAAAAGGGTACGGAACGACACATCCAAACTGGTAACTGCTGCCAAAGAGACTTATTATTCTAATTTAGGCCGTAAACTTTCTGATCCTACTCAAGGTGTAAAAGCATACTGGGAAGTATTAAATAGGCTAGTCAACAAAAAGAAAGTTATGAATATTCCTCCATTGCTTGAGAATGGACTGTTCATCACCAATCTTGAGCAGAAAGCCACAATTCTAAACGATTACTTTGTTCAGCAATGCTCTGAAATAGCCACAGGGAGCAGTCTTCCCACTTTTCGACCCAGGTGCAGAGCTGTTCTTGAAGAGGTTGACATAAACAGAGAAAAAGTTTTGAAGTTGATTCGATCATTGGATTCAAAGAAGGCGCGCGGCTGTGACGATATGTCGATTGCTATGATTAAGATTTGCGATGCGTCAGTAGTCGAACCACTTTGCCTGATTTTTGAGAAATGTTTGGAGACAGGAGTCTATCCATCTGTATGGAAAAAAGCTAATATTGTTCCCGTTCATAAAAAAGAGAGTAGGCAAAATAAAACAAATTATCGACCAATTTCTTTGTTGCCAATTTTTGCAAAAAATTTTTGAGAAAGTTCTATTTGACACACTCTACTGCCATCTATGTGATAACAACCTCTTAACCTAAAATCAATCAGGCTTTCGCCCAGGCGATTCGACCATCAATCAGCTACTGGCCATAACGCACAAGATCTATTTAGGCTTTGAAGCATCTCCAAGCAAGGAAACACGCGCTGTTTTTCTCGATCTTTCCAAGGCTTTTGACAGGGTGTGGCACGATGGTCTACTCTACAAATTGGAATGCAATGGCTTTTCTGGAAAAGTTATCATCTTGATTAGAAACTTTTTAAGAGACCGAAAACAGGGTGTTCTGCTAAATGGAAAGAGTTCACAATGGGCAACTATATCCGCTGGAGTACCCCAAGGATCAGTACTCGGTCCTTTATTTTTCCTACCGGGTGTCCCAAAAAAAAGGTAACAGATTTGATTGTGGCTAGCGATAAGAATTTAAGTTGAATCGACCCCTGATCAGTCTTTAAGTACTCTTAGATAGTTAACTTGAAGGTTGATACCTTATTTGTTGATATTGGTGCATCAAGAGTTGGAATATTAATCTTGAAAGTCCAAATTTGCCTCCTACTCCAAACCAGAGCTTTTGGGGTTTGGCTTAAGCCGTTAACTCGTTGTGCTGTGGAATCTCCTCAATCATAGCCAAGTACAAACAAGAAACCTAGTGCTTAGGAACACATTTCAGTGGAAATCTGACTTTGACCTTCACAATCAGATTCAAGAATTTAGCCCCGAAGGGACCCCTTTCTTGATTCTACAAAAACTTTGAATTACACCTGCCTGAGAAAAGTTATTCATCAGCGAAATAAGTCCCGTAGGCTTTAACACATAGACCATCTTGCAATTTCATTGCTTGAATGAAATGTTTTTTGCATCATCTCTCACGAAATTATTACGAAACAAGCAATCGTATATGCCCAAGGGAACTTAAAAAATGCTCATTCGTGCTTGGCTTGGTGTACTTTTGCAAATGCATTTGGACTGGAGAAAAATTGTCCTTGGCGACTGTATTCATTAATTTTTTGTTAGTTTTCAGTTTTTTACGTTCTTTTCAAATGGGTACCCAAAGGACCGATCCTTGTCCAAAAATGTCTTTGACTGAGGAGATTCCCCTAACCAGCGAGTAGCAGTTTAGGCCAAAACCCAAAAGCTCTGGTTTGTAGATGGACGCAAATTTTGGCGTTCGACATTAATATTTCAACTCTCGATGCGCCAATATCAACAAACGAGGTATTAATCTGCAAGTTAACTATCGAAGAGTACTCCAAAACTTATGTGGGATCGATTTGACTGATACTCCCATCGCTAGTCCCCATCAAATCTGTTACCTTTTTTTGGGACACCCGGTAGTTTATATCAATGACCTGGTTGAAAATGTTGATAGCGATGTAAAAATGTTTGCTGATGATACATCACTCTTTTCTGTCGTTGGTGATGAGGTCAGAACAGCTCAACAAATGAATAGGGATTGGGAAAGGGTACGTTTATGGACATGGCAATGGAAAATGGAATTCAATGCCAACAAAACTGAAGAAGTACTTTTTTCTGCTAAAAGGATAAAACCCCGACCTGTTCCTTGGTAACACTGAAGTTGAGAGAAAATCGGAACACAAACACTTGGGTCTGATTTTGGATTCTAAACTTAATTTCCAAAGCCATATTCGTGAAGCAATTATGAAGGCAAGACGGGGTATTGGCATCATAAGGTATCTTCAAGATATGTATCAAGGGACGTTCTTGACCAAGTTTACAAATTGTATGTAAGGCCCCATTTAGATTATGGGGACATAATCTATCATAGATTTGATCCAAATATGTCTTTGGACCTGACAAGGAAACTTGAACAAACGCAGTACTCTGCAGCACTTGCAGTAACTGGTGCTTGGAGAGGCACCAACAGGCAAAGACTTTACGAGGAATTGGGTTGAGCAAACCTTTATGACAGAAGGTGGTATAGACGATTGTGTCATTTTTACACCCTCAAAATGACGTCGTCTTCCATGTATTTATTTGAAGAAATTCCTCCTGAGCGCTCTGATTGCAGCTCTCTGATTGGCTAGTCAACCAAGATGGCGTCATATGTAAAAAAAACCAAAGGCTCTATTGTTACAAAATCTGCCCTTGTTTGATAACAATGGGATGGACCAAACTGCAAATGCAATGCTTGCAAACTTTCATACGAATTTTAGAAAATTATAGATTATGAAATAGTAGAGAATATTCATGTAATTATTTGTATTATTTTTCGTTATCATCGATTTAGATTAGCATACTTAAACTCTGGATATCGATGTCAATTAAGATGGCAAACAAAACTGTTTTTGTATTCCCCTATTTGTTTGATCTTTTTTTTGCTCACAAAAGAACATTGTTTATCACAAAACTTTCCCAAAGATTTCTTTAATCTATGTTTGAATGAAAATGGCATAAAGTAACACTTCTGGTTTCACCAATTTTCTCTCCTTAAACTGAGAATTGTGAAGGAAAAATTGAAGATGGCGCATATCCTTGACTCCCTGTGCTGATTCGCACATGGCAAAGGCAAAATTCCCTCATCTTTCTTGCATAAGCCATATTTGTTGTATGGTGGTTTTAGTACCTTGCGCAGACTAACCGCTTTTTTGATGTACAGGAAAATATAAAGCCCAAGGTCTTAAAGCACAGACCGATCTTGTGAGGTCTGTGCAATAACACCGAGGGCTTTATATTTCCTGTACAACTACAAAACCGGTTGGTGTGAATGAGTTTTAGTACCTGATAGCTCCTAATTTTGACGTATATCATTTGGACAAACATATTTTTCGCCTATTTATGGTTACTGTTATATCGCTTAAGTTTCTTGTAAGTCTCACGGGCATAAATCAGTTGCTGTGGCGACAAAACTTGTCCTTGTATCGTATTATACAAGGTTACGGGAAAACCGCGGGAAATGTGCGATTAACCAATGGGATTGGCGGGATTCTTGTATTGACTGGTTTTTGAAACGTCAGTCAGGTAATAATAACTTGTAAAGTATATAGTAACATGTATTGTAAAATTTTATCTGGATATATTAAAAAACAAAAACAAACAACACAAAAATTTACATTTTGGCTGGGATTTTTGGTGAATTTCATATCCAAATGAACATTCTATCAGGTGTCCCAAAAAATACTCCTGTTTAAAAGCCGCCTAATTCGATTATCAAACCTGTAGTAAAATTTCCTTTTTGATCTTTTTTGTCAACAATCGAAATATATTTAAATATGATAAAGTACTTATGTTTATATGAAATATGAAAGATATGATAAAAGATATGAAATGACGCATTTAAAAGTCTCATTTTCAGCGCTGCTCTTTAAGCAACAGCGTTGATCTTGCCTCAGAGCCATTTTTTTAGATTTTTCATTAGCCATCAAGTCAATTATGATAGTTCCTTTATGACGAAACTAGAAGCTTAACATGTAAAAGGAATTTAATCTGGTAATCATCAATGCTTTTTGGAGCATGCTTCAAAACCAGGCAGCCCTAAAGAGTTAAATTTTCTAATTTCCAGGCCAATCACAAGATCAGTAAGGGACCGTTCATTATTTACAGAGGGGTTGGTACTGAAGAGAAATGTTTTCTTGTCCAAAAAATTTTTCCCTACCCCTACCTATAAACAAGGTTTCTATGTCAAACGATGTTAATTGTAAATTCAATACTGTAAATATTGAGGACAAAAATGAACAAAGTAGATACTGAAAGTGAAATGGATAGTGTTGATGATGTCGGTGATGATATTGATAATTTTGGACTTTGAACATTTGGTATTAATTGATGGGAAAATTTTGTTTTCCAAACCTTGAAATTACATGAAAGAATATTTACCCAACCCTTTTATGTTAGAAAATTTCTCTTACCCAACCCATTTCTCTTCGGTACCAACCCCTTTATAAATAATGAGCTGTCCCTAATGCCTGGAAAAATAATTTGGTCTTTGATCTACTAGCTAAAAAATAGATTTGAAGATCTGCCCTTTAACAAGATTTTGATGATTTTTAAACAGGAGTACTTGGGTATCAGGACACCCGGTATCAAATTGAATATACTGACTATTGAATATGGCATTTGCCAATTACATTGCTCTGATATTCAAGTGATAGTATCTTTGCAAACATTGTGTGTCTGTTTTACTCATCCGGTATAATGATATTTCATTCTCTTTCAATATGCAATATTCTCCACCATGCCTTTAATAAAACAGTGCTGTATTTCTAGTTATGAACTTTCCTTGGCATATTTGTCTTGAAATTTCCTAAATCAGATTACAGCACAGGCTCTATATGCATTGACACTACTTTTTACTCTTGCAATTATTCATACCTCTCAAGAATTCTCGTCAGCATCTGGAAACTTTATGAGAATTCCTTAAGAATCCTTTGACTTAGATTTACATCAATGCCCATCAAGGCCTAAGCCGTAGTAATCTTGCTATTCGATGAAAGCATAAATGCAATGTCTTATGGAATCATTCCTGATTTACTATACGTCCATTGTTAACAACGTTAGTTTTCGAAGTTTAGTCAACGTAAACATGTTAATTCCTTTGATTGTAGCAAATCATGCCAGGCAACAACCAGCTGCTGCTACAAGTCAGAACTTATTTGGTGGAGGAAATGACAACACAGGTAATTGAATATTGTCTTACAATTTCATTCTTACAGTTATAGCTGTCATTTTTACTCCCAAACATGACTGTACTGCAAACAAATGGCTCTTTATGTAAGCTAAACATTTTGAGCTCTTAACCAAATTTCTTGAGCTATATGTGAAAAAAGAGTAAAGATGTTTCAGTGGATCACGAAGTTGTACTTTTCAGTTTCAGTTTTTATTGAAAAACATATCTAGATGTATGTAAGTTTAGTCAACGTAAACATGTTAATTCCTTTGATTGTAGCAAATCATGCCAGGCAACAACCAGCTGCTGCTACAAGTCAGAACTTATTTGGTGGAGGAAATGACAACACAGGTAATTGAATATTGTCTTACAATTTCATTCTTACAGTTATAGCTGTCATTTTCACTCCCAAACATGACTGCAAACAAATGGCACTTTATGTAAGTTAAATATTTGAGCTCTGAGCCAAATTTATTGAGCTATATGTGAAAAAAAGAGTAAAGATGTTTCAGTGGATCACGAAGTTGTACTTTTCAGTTTCAGTTTTTATTGAAAAATATATCTAGATGTATGCCTCTGATAATGTGACCACATTACCTAACCTAAAATAAACAAAACAATCAGTATGAACTTGCACACAACAGCTAAAATACAGTTACACCGTACATTGAAAAAGTTAAGAGAGGAAACATAACAAATCCTGCGTACCATCGTTCCAAGATCACCATTTTTAGGAGAGCTTATTACGTCGAATTGAAAAATTTCCGTATTTAGTAAATTCAAATTGTACTATCTCTTAATTGAAGAAAGATACATGCATTTTGTCTTTTTTGTTCAATCATAAATTCATAGGGTGGTCTTAAACTTATGGCCAGCGCTGTGGACTGTATGCCCTCCACTACATTTTCCCTGAAGTAATATTCTTCGTGGAGTTTCGACATTTTGCAAACAAATCATAGGAATAAATTGTGCATAGATTGATATTAAATCCAGCTGAGTAACACAATTTTTGGGTCACACCCCTTGTCGGCAGAACCACTGTAATTTCCCAGAAATTCTATAGATTTTATTGTGACGCCATAGCAATATGGCGCCGAAATTTAAAAAAACGACATCAAAATTCGGAATCTACATGGAAAGTTGATCTAAATGAGCTTCAAGAGAGTAACATAGGCAGAGTGGTAGGGTTCCATATCATTACTCCAAGAAACGTTGTTGACAAAAGTAGGTCGTAAATTTTTGGTCACGACTGTAGTTCATCACTGGCCAGACGAACAAGTTTTGGTGGAATTTGGTCCACACCGGTGGATTTTCTACCATCAAGCATTTTTAGTTGTAGCCATACATCCTTAGCAGTAACCTTGTCGATGGGTAAGGTTTCGAACGTACGTTCAGTGTCTTGAACTATAGCTAATATACTCAGGTGGTTCTTGTACTTATGAAGAATTAACCTGACAATTTCTCAACCGTCATCAATAGAATTTGCTTCGTCAATTCTGCATGGTTTCTTTCAAGAAATGTTTTCCACAATATATATGTAATACTCAGTGAAGAGTTCACATAACTCATGATCATCAGTAACTATTCTGTCGTCATTTACCAAGGAAATTTGTTTACCCGTCCGGCAACCTTTATTTGAAAGAAACAGTTTCACGAGATCCCAGAAAGCTTTATTTGACATGAGACCGTCACTTGTAACTTTCTTAAAACGATTCTTGATAGCCTTTTTACGTAGAGCAACAAATCGGTTTCGCTGCTTTTGAAAGCTACTTCGTTCTCCTTTGAAAGGTGGTTGTACAACCTATTTTTTAGTCTTGTATGGGTATAGATACCTCTTTTCAGTTCTGGGTTCATGAAGGGCGAGTTGTTTCTCCCTGGAAACTTCGTTTTGATGGTGCATGTCTTTCAACCAGATTTCCGAAAGTTTTAGTCAGATGGTCATATTATTTATGAGAGTCATTGTCATCACATTCAAACTTGGCCTGCTTAATAACCTCCAAAAAGTTGTCATGGGTACAAGAATATGGTAGTAACTTAGAACTACAAGAATATGGTAGTAGCTTAGACTAGTTTCAAAAACACAAGTTGAGGAGCTCGACTTTTTCCTTTGCGAGGCATGACCATTCAATCCTTCCAACAAATTGCACCATAGCTGCACTTAGACCCCGTTTACACGATGTTCGTAGTATGCCAGCATAACATGACACCGGCATGATATCTTTTGTTTTTAGGCCACCCGTTGACACGATGTCGGTACCATGCCGGCATGGGAAGGTGTTAATCCGGATTAAGGTCATGTCGATAGCCATACCAGTACGGGTTCATGCCGACATGATAACGACATCATGTAAATGGGCCATGCCGGCATGGTAAGGACATGATTTATTGTTGCTTTCGCCTCAAGGCTAAAATACATTCAAAGTGAGGGTATTTTGCAGCCGTGAAAACGCACCAATTTATTGTAAACCACAAACATCTTCGTACTTTTTTTCATTGATTTTGCCAGTCAAAATTGTCTTTGCCTTCATTGGTCTTTGTCTCTTTCTTTGGTTGCAATATTTCTATCTCGTTTTTTCGTATCCTTCATCGCTTGTTGTTTACCATATAAGTTTGTGATCATTTGTTCGTTGCTTTGAGCTCGATTTCATATTGATATTTGGTTTTTTGTTTTCCATGTTCTTGGCACCTTTTAGACAATCAACGCGCAAGTGCACAATAAAACAATCATGTAACGTCACAGCCATTTTCTTACCAAAGCGACATGATATGATATTACACCGGCATTGTGTAAACGAGACGAGAAAAAATCGCAGATTAGCCCATGCCGATGTTGTATGTAATTTGGCATGGTTTCATGGTGGTGTCATGTCATGCCGGCATGCTACCGACATCGTGTAAACGGGGTCTTACTTGACAATGCTGAGAGCTTGTTTAGTATTAATTGATCCATGGCAGATTTTGATTGTTGAAAGGGCTGCAAGAATTCACTTTCTTGCAGAAAACAAGGCTGCCTTGAGCTTTAGTTGTCTGCAGATTTAAAAAATAAACCTCTCAGAGAAACCTGAGAATCTACGTAATAGACCTAATCGGCTAAGGTTTGTTTTATCCATTTCAAGTCATGTGACCATACTCATGGGAAGTTTTAGTATTTTTTAAATTTACTCTATTTTGCACTCATGGCACAACTTTACTAGGCACGAATATGTTAGAGAAATTAAAAGATGTTTTATCAAGAGATTGATCACATGACTTGAAATTGGTGTAAACAAACCTTACGCGATGTTGTTTATGACCAAACTTGGGCAGGCATTGCCAGAAGATACAATTGCTTTCTTTGGATATGGACGAACTCTGATGTTTGATCAGCTACACTGGGTCAAAGATCATGATTTTTCCTGAAGAGGAAACAAGGCGCTTATATTGTCTGAAGCCCAAGCTGTTTCTCGGTCCTTGGGGATTCCACGTGAAAATATTTAGTTACTGTTTCATCATTTTCCTTCTAGAGTTTCAATTTGTTACATTTTACTAATCTTCTTTCTGTGAGACACCAATGCCCATTGGTTAGCCGCAGCTATTGCTAGTAATAATTAATTGGAGGGCTTTGATTTGATGAAGGACCTTGAATGTCATCGAAATGTTTATCGTACCAACCACTTACTTCGCAAATGATCTTGTTTCGCCACGAATTTCTTGTTCACTTTTCTATTGAGCAAGTTTTGAAAAGCACCTCCGAATCAGCCTGAAATTGCGTATAAGATAGCTTCTTCAGTGATGTATCTACTGTCAACTGATATAGTGCTTATCATTATTAGTGTCTTTAAATTTTGTCTCTAGCAGCTCCAGCTAAGAAGCAACCTGCTCAGAGTAGTGGCCACACTCTATTTGCAGGTGGTAATGAAGAGGTGATTGGACAAAGGGCAAGGAACAGAAAGCCACCAGGTGGTGAATCTCATAACATATTTGGCTAATTCATTGACTGACTATTTAGGGAACAGACAAGAAGAATGTGTTCCAAATCTTAAAAAGGGTTGGTGTAAAAGTCTATGACCTATTTTTTTTCAACTGAATGGCTTCAAAGAAACTTCAGCTATTTCGCTATAATTGGACTTTCTGAAATCTTCAATAGGTTCAGAATGAGAATGTTTTTCTTCTCTTAAGTATTCAAGACAGTTTCGAAAAAACTGAAATCCATTGTAATTTCTAACTTTTTGATGAAACGTGAAATAAGTTTCAAGAAAGCCATAGTTTATGGATGGGATGTTTCCAATATGGTTTCAAGCAAAGTCTGTCATTCTTCTTGTTACAGATTTAGACATATGATGACGTCACATCCTCAAACGAATTGAAGTATAACATATGCTGTACTGCAAAAAAATATTCAACATTTCTGAAAGTCCATTGGTAGAATTATCAATACCTTAGTAGCTAAAGTTTCTTGCAAGCTATTCCGTTACAAGAAATAGGTCATAAAATTTTACACCTGCCTTTTTACACCGATTTCAAACTCTGCAACCTATGTTCACAAAGACTATTTATGTAAGCGTAGATATACTGTAGCAAAAATTCCTATTCTTGGAATGAACGATCGTTTGACTGCCAAGACAGCTGTATTTATTATAGTGGTATGTATGTGAAGGAATGCAAAGAATCCAAATTTTAAAAGCAGCAGATGTTATGTTACTGGCCGTGTGATCCAAACAAAGATCGGCGTTAGGGAAGATGTAAAATTTCAAGTTATGCAACAATGTCAATGGATCAATTGCATTGCATTCAAAACGCTAGCTTGTGCAACTTTAACTATTCGAAATATTCGAATCAAACCGCATGACTGATTTTACGAAATAGATATACACATCTACTTTAGCTTTTTCATTGCTGAATATCGTCGATATTTTCCAAGTCACCGTTGAATTAATAGCTCTAACATCTTGTAAGATATATGGTTTATTTTGGTATATTATTCTCAAGTGCGGTGAACATCCATTTTAGAAGACTTCTTTTGCTTTAGAATTTCTGTAAGTAGCTGCAGTCAACCTCCACATTTTCTGCTGTCTCGATACATTCTGACAGTTTCTCACGAATTCCTATGCACGTTGCATGCACTGGAGAGATATTTGTTTACTATAGACTCTTGCTGCCACAGCTGTGCGCTGAGGGCCCTTCTCTTCCTTTTCCCTGAAGCGATATTTTTCGTGGAATTTGGACATTTTCAAAACAAATCAGAAACATGAATTGTGCATAGATTGAAGTAAAATCCAGGTGAATAGCACATTTTTGGGGTCATACTCCTTGTCAGCAGAGCCACTGTAACTTCCGAGAATTTCTATAGATTGTATTGTGCCGTCATAGCAAAATGGCACAAAAATTTAAAAAAATATAAATTTCGGAATTTACATGGAAAAAGTTGACCAAAACAAACTCCAAGAGAATAAAATAGGCAGAGCGGTATGGTTGGATCTCGCTACGCCAAGAAACATATCGACAAATATGTGGTCTTAAATTCTTTCTCTTTTCATAATTTTGTTGATGTCAGCAAATGTGAAAATTTTTTTTTAAAATAGAGATTCTCATCGTGATCAATCAAATGATGCATATTTCAAGTAATTCAGACAAAAAGCAAACAAATCTTGAAAGTTTCAAGCTCACGTTTGTCAACCACTCTCTAAATAAGATGTTATTGTGGTCACGTGATCAAGTCTAGAACAACGAAATACAAAAATTGTAATTGCCAACTAAATTTGATTAAAATTTGCAAAGCTTGTGTTGTTATATCTTGTGTCGTTTTGGCGCAATACAGCAAAGTTTGGTTTGGGATGAAAAAAGCCCCTCCCCCACCAATGTGAAATAATACGGTTAAGTGAGCTTTTACATGTTTAATGGTTCCTTACACGAAAGTGTAACCAGGAACCATTAGTGCAACTATTTTGCAACAATGAGGAATTGATACTGCCAGTATCTGTTTTGCACTGCATTAAAGACTGCTCTATTGTGAGTGTGCAGTGATAAATGTAAGCCACGTAAGGTATCGCAATATCATTTGAGTTGCCGTTGGTTGGTGTTAGTTATTTGTTGCTAATTTGTGATCTATTTTTGTATTTGAATTGATAATTTGATTAATACCGAATGAATTTAACTAATGCTATGGGTACTTAGAAAATCATTCTGAAATGCTTTTCGCCGATCATTGATGCAACCAAAAACTACTTTTTTCAGTTTGTTTAGGTTTTCAGCCTCGGATTAACAACCGCAGATTTTGTAACAATAGAATATTTGGTTTATTTACATATGACGTCATCTTGATTGACTAGCCAATCAGAGAGATCTTTTCTATGGCGTCGTCAGCATATGGCGTATTTCTATGGTCCTTCAGCACGAGGAGAGAGACTAGCGTAGGTGTACCACAGGGATATGTTCTGGGGCCTCTCTTGTTTAATATCTACCTGAATGACCTGTTTATGTTTGTGACTGACAGTGAAATACGCAACTATGCTGATGATACTACTATCTATGCCTGCGATCGTAATCATAGAAATAGCATCAATATATTAGAAAATGAGACCGTAATCCTTTCAGAGCGGTTTAAGAATAACTGCATGAAGCCAAATGGCGACAAGTGCCACTTGATGATTTTCGGTGAAAAAGCAATGATTTATCGATAAAAATTTTCAACCATCATAGAGAGCACAGAGGAAACATTACTAGGAGTCACTGTGGACAAGCAACTTTCTTTCAAGACACACGTGCAATCATTATGCAAGAAAGCAAGTCAAAAGCTTCACGCCCTATCACTTATTTCATACTTACTAGACACTGAAAAACTCCAACATATCATGCGGGCTTTTATCTTATCCCAGTTCAGTCACTGCCTCTTAGTGTGGATGTTCTGTGACAGACCCCTTGATAGCACGATCAACCACATTCACAAAATGGCATGGAGCATCGCATACAAGGATGGTGTTTCTGACTTTGAAGCACTTTTGGCGATAGATAATTCTGTATCTGTCCACAAACGGAATCTGCAGTTGCTGATGACAGAGATCTCCAAAACCAAATCGAATATCGCCCCAAGCTTTATGGCTGAGATTGTCATTGAGAAGAATCCACCTTATCATCTAAGAAACTAAAGTCTTTTACAAATGCCAAAGGCCCGGACAGTTCGGTTTGGGATAGAGAGTATTGCTTTCTTGGGGTGTAAACTGTGGCATGGACTCTCACTCAAATGATACCAAACAGTCATTGAACATTTCCATCTCTAAAAAACGCATAAAGGAGTGGAAGGGCGATGAATGCAGCTGCCGATTATGCAAAACTTTCATAGCACAGGTTGGGTTCTTGAATTGATCTTGTTTTATACATAATCAAAAACTCGCCTGTAAATATGCATCATATGTATTCGATGTATCATAAACTTGATGTAGGGAGGTTGGACGGCGGGGAGTGCTGGAACGTGTTTTGGCGCACTGGGCCTTTCGGACTTGTGTCCTCATCGGAATGCTCATTCGAAATCACACTCTGATGGGGACACGGGTCCGGGGTGCCTCGGTGTGTTGGGGCGTGTCTTGGTGTTTTTTGTCGTCCAACCTCTAAAGCCCTCACGCCATATGCACAACTACTAATCAAAACAAATCTGCCATCTCTCCAGAATAGAAGACTGCAGGACATTGCCATACTAATGTACAAAGTTAAAAATGGTTTTGCTCCACATTATATAAAAGAAATGTTTGCAATAAAAGAAACTCCTTACGAATTAAGAAACAGCAACTTCATTATTCCGAAGTTTCGCACAGTAAAAGAAGGAAAACATTCAATAAGGTACTTTGGCCCATATCTGTGGAGTAAGCTAGAACGACCAATTAAGGAGGTGCCAACAATTAACCAGTTCAAAAGAAGTATAAGAAGAACGGACATGGAAACTCTTTTGGACTGTAGACTGTAACTAGTTGCACATATGATTTTAAAGGACTCTTTATATATAACTGGGTGTGTCAGAAGGAGCTGTCCTCTTCTGGCGGGCCATGGGGGTTGTGCGCCTTGGCCGTTTCGGGTTCTGTTGCTTGGTCTTTGGCAGGGGTCCTAAGTTGGATGCCAGTTGGTGGTATCTGATTCGGGATCTTGGCTGGAGACTGGGTTGTGGGCCTTCGGGGCTGGTCTGGTGCGCGATTTGTCGTGGGCTGTCGGGGGTGGATGGTTCTTTTTGGTGCACCCAGTTCAGCATAATTTTAACAAATATTTTCTACAGATTGTATTTTAATTTAATTTTTTTTATACCTTTTCGTTGTGTCCCCAATTAGCTTGTATGCTAAAGATTTTGACACATTAATAAAGATATTGATTGATTGATTGATTGATTGATTGATTGATTGATTGATTGATTGATTGATTGATTGATTGATTGATTGACCAAGTTTCTAGTGATTTATTTTACCAAGTTTTTAATGTATCATATGTATATATCATTCATTGTTAAACTAGCTAATTAGAACCATTTTACTTTGTACTTTTGACAATAATTTTTTGTTTTGTTTCAGTAGGCATCAGTTAGCTGTAATGTAGCTACTTTTAAACGCCTACTACAAAGAAATTAATAATAATAATAATATTAATAATAATAATCTGATGATAGTGGCGGAAGGAAGGGTTTGCTGTGGAAAAAACCACACCCTCGTTTTTTCCTCGCGACGAAAATATACTTTCGCAAAAACTCAAACTTGTTTGCATACGTATAGAACGAGAAATTTCGCATAATTTTTTAAAGCTCTGCATCTTCTGCTCTTCGCGCGCGTGATCGTTTGCTCTTGACTCCCCTTGACTCCCCTTTTTGCACGTCCTCCACAACCCTCCGACGGCTACGCCCAAACCCAACAAATCACACTTCTCGATCAAAAACAACAGTGTGACAATCAAAGACAAAAGCCAAAAGTACCAGGTGAATGGACAGGTATTTGGACTCATTTTCCCAAAGTGTTTTGGTTTTTACTTTGCCTGCTTTTCTTTGAAAACTATATTTTAGAGACTGATCTTGGCGATGTTTTTCGGACAGTGGCGATTGTTTTGGTACAGTGGCGGTGGTTTTCGGACAGTGGGTTCACAATGCAAATATGCCAATGAAATTATTTTGCTGTTTATACTTGGAAAGTATTCCGTCTGTAAACTCTTGCTTCATTTTTCTTGTCCTTCTTTCTATTCTTGAATGCAAGAAGAATGGTTCGACTTCGACTGTTGGTTCTCGAAATGACATTCTGGAAAGCACTCGGTACACACAAATCAGTCGAAAGCTAGGAGATGCGTTAGAAAAATGTTTTTTAGTCTCATTACAATTTTCGATTGATGTACCGGGTGCGCCAAAATAAACTATGCACGTTTGGCAGGCCACGATAAATCGTACACAAGACCGATTTTGAAGATTTATGACTTGATCTTTAGCAGAAGGCCTGAATTAGATTCTAGGATTCTTTGCAAATTTTTCTGTTTTCAGTTTTTAGAGCTACAAGCGAGTTTCTTAAAATTTTTGTTTTCGAAAACACTGAAAACGATCAAAAAACGTCGATCAAGCTTTCTAAAGAATCGTGATTGCATGGACAAAGAGAAAACTTTTTCGTGGTGATTTGGGATTTAGAAATCGACTAATTGTAAGCTGCTGTACGAGAGTTTGTACTACCTTGTCTTGTGAGAAATGTAATAATATTTTCAAGAATATAAAGAAATTTCTTTTCTTTTTTAATGTCATTGAATGTATGTATGCTTTGCTGCAGGCTGTGTTCCTGTATCAAGGGGGTTAAAAGACAAGCGAGGAAGAGTCATGGGGCCAGCAAGCATGGAGTTTTGTTACATTTTTGATTTGTGACGGCTTTTGGGGCGGCACTTTATTGAAACTACTACAGAATTTCGCAACAAGCCAATCTTTGAAATAACACTCGTGCAGAAGTTTACAATGATCAATTTCCAAATCCCCAAATCACGCTGAAAACATTTTCTCTTTGTCCACTCATGATGAGTCTTTAGAAAATTTGATCAACGTTTTTTGATCGTTTTCAGTGTTTTCGAAAACGAAAATTTTAAGAAACTCGCCTGTAGCTCTAAAAATTTAAAGTGGAAAAATTTGCTAAAAATCTTAGAATCTAATTCAGGCTTTCTGCTAAAGACTAAGTGGTATATCTTCAAAATCGGTCCAGTGTACGATTTATCGTGGCCTGCCAAAAGTGCATAGTTTATTTTGGCGCACCCGGTATAAAGAGATATTTTTGAATGAAATGTCAAAATCCAAATCACATTTCAAATCCGACCTTTGTTCATGCTCCCAAACAACTGATTTATTTGGTGTCCGAAAACCACATCCATTCGATCGCAGCAATTTCCTTCAAATCTAGTCAACTGCGTCAATCGAATTGAGTGTTCGAAACTTATTGTTCTTTGCCAAATCTCGCAATCTGATTACTCTAGGAAGCTGAGAGTTTGGGCCTAAATAGGGTCAGGTTTTTAGGTTCGTAGTTGTTGTAGTTGATATTGTTGTTGTTGTTGTTGTGATAACTGGGACAATTTCGTACGGTGGCCCATATGGGTCACGGCAAATCAATTTCGTAACAATGATTAAAATAACATTTTG
Organism: Aurelia coerulea; assembly: GCA_039566865.1. Taxonomy (NCBI): domain Eukaryota; kingdom Metazoa; phylum Cnidaria; class Scyphozoa; order Semaeostomeae; family Ulmaridae; genus Aurelia; species Aurelia coerulea. Next base: position 35,246,772 of record CM076943.1, read on the forward strand.
CTCATAATTTGATTCAAAATCACCTACAAATTGTTTCAGAACTATAGCACAAACTCTATATTTGAAACCACACTCAACAACAGCTTTGGAAATACTCAGAAAATGCCCCAGAAACTCAACAAAAAAAGTTTGTCAACTTCAAAGCAAATTCTTTTGAAACCCACAGCAAATGTTTCAAGAAGTCACGGCAAAAGTTTTAAACACCTACGGCAAGAGTTTCAAAACATCACAGCAAAAGTTTCAATAACCCACGGAAAAAATTTGAAAAACCCACGGCAAAAGTTTTTGAAACTCACGGCAAAAGTTTCGAAAAGTCACGGCGGAAGTGAGGTTTCTGAATACCACGAGGCTCTCACTATTGCAAGATAAGGCTCAAATCCTTACTGGTTGCCAGAGCATGCGGAAATCATCCAATTTCATGCTTGTCAGCCAATGAGATCACCGCTTTCTTGCCCCTGGAGACAAAATTGGTCGTTTGAGGTAAATTTTCTAGTACCCTCACTAAAACTGAAATGGATGCCAAAATACTTCAGTTATTTGCAATTTTTTTCATTAAATCAGTTGTGGGGATGTCCGTCCAGAGTTGTTTACATGTTTAGGCACATAGCTTGTTTGGGGCCGGAGCTGCGTTCATTTTCCGGTCGAAGAATATTTACCTTCGTTGAAATATCTATAGAAATCGCTACAAATGAGATATACAGATAAGAATTTCAGCGATTATGCATACTGACCTGAGCAATAACCCGAACTCCTTCACTGCTATCATATCTCAAAACTGGAGGCAATTTCTAATGATTTCTGGTAGAGATATCATTTGGGCCTAAGCTTTTCCTCGCTTAAAACTCATTCCATTGCACTTAAAAAGTTATGGTAAAATTTTTGAGCTAAATAATGCACTTACCCATGACTCAGGCACCAGTTTGAATTCGTTTGCCTTTTTTACATTAGCAAATTTTTATAAGAAACGACCAGTTGTGGGCGAATTGCAAAAACTTTCCTCGGTCCATATTTTTCTCTGCACAGTCTCTCCGCTTCAAACAACAAACAGTGAACTTTGACATTGTATCATAAAAGTCTTGCACTCATAACATTCCTTCTGAACGATTCCATGTGCTTTAGCGAGACACTCGTGAATTGTATTCACACATTTCGTTATTTTCGTTCTTATTTCAATCAATGCAAAACATAAAAAGAACAAACAATTATCTTGGGTTCGCTACGAAAGATACCCAGTTTTGCTCTTTTGTTTGTTTGCATTGACTGATTGAATCAAATGCGTGAAAACAATTCACGAGTGCCTCGCTAAAGCGCATGGAGTCTTTCTATAGGAATGTTTTGTGATGCAAGACTTTTATGATCCAATGTCAAAGTTCACTGTTCGTTGTTTGAAGCGGAGAGATTGTGCAGAGAAAAATATGGACCGAGGAAAGTTTTTGCAATTCGCCCACAACTGGTCGTTTCTTATAAGAATTTGCTAATGTAAAAAAGGCAAACGAAGTCAAACTGGTGCCTGAGTCATGGGTAAGTGCATTATTTAGCTCAAGAATTTTACCATAACTTTTTAAGTGCAATGGAATGAGTTTTAAGCGAGGAAAAGCTTAGGCCCAAATGATATCTCTGCCAGAAATCATTAGAAATTGCCTCCAGTTTTGAGATATGATAGCAGTGAAGGAGTTCGGGTTATTGCTCAGGTCAGTATGCATAATCGCGGAAATTCTTATCTGTATATCTCATTTGTAGCGATTTCTATAGATATTTCAACGAAGGTAGATATTCTTCGACCGGAAAATGAACGCAGCTCCGGCCCCAAACAAGCTATGTGCCAAAACATATAAACAACTCTGGCCGGACATCCCCACAACTGATTTATTAAAAGAAATTGCAAATAACTGAAGTATTCTAGCATCCATTTCAGTTGTAGTGAGGGTACCAGAAAATTTACCTCAAACAACCAATTTTGTCTCCAGGGGCTAGAAAGCGGTGATCTCATTGGCTGACAAGCATGAAATTGAATGATTTCCGCATGCTCTGGCAACCAGTAAGGATTTGAGCCTTATCTTCACTATTGCTGGCCTGGAGCTGAATGAAAAGACCATTATGACGGACAAGCTGGTGTGAGTATGATTGTATAACAATTTCGAAATCTAGTTGTATTTGTCAAGTTTTTGAATGAGCTGTTCTCTCCTTGAACAACCAACAGTGAAAGCAGTATTTACATTCAGCAACCAAATCCAGAGTTTGGACAGTACAGTAAAATGTCTAAAAATGGTAGCATAGTTTAGGCCACTTTTAGGCCTACTATACTACTACTTCTACAATCACTTACAAAATTGTTGAGCCACCCTCAGACTTTCGGTTTTTTGCCTCTGCTTCTCCCCCCCCCCACCCCTCTCTTCCCCTAGTCAATGTTGAAAAACCACTCAAAAGTTGCTAAACCACGCCTGCCATCATGATCGAGTACTTTTTCCCAAACAACATTGATATAGGGGGAAAGGGGGGGGGCAAAAAGGTCATTCTTTCAGGGTGGCTTTGGCTCAACAATTTTGTAAGTGATTGTAGAAGTAGTAGTATAGGAGGCCTAAAAGTGGCCTTAACTATTATGCTGATTATGCTGCCATTTTTAGACAGCTTACTGTATTTTCCAAACTCTGGATTTGGTTGCTGAATGAAAATACTGCTTTCGCTGTAGGTTCATCAAGGAGAGAACAGCTCATTCAAAACTTGACAAAGACAACTAGATTTCGAAATAGATGATTTGCGCTGCGTAGCAGCATTGCAAATATTAAAATGCCTTCACTCGAATGCTATCCGCGCACAACACGGTTGTGATGCGAGTGCATTTTGGCCAATGACAGTTGCTTATTTCTGTTAACACAATAGCGTGATGTTCGTTTTTAAACTTGAAGTTCAGTGTTTGCAGCAATGTTTGACCGAGCACATTGCCGGGGGGGGGGGTACTTAACTTAAATTTGTACGGGGGTGTGCCCACAAAAAAATTTTTTACCCTGCTCCAGAATTTTCGCCCAAAATTATAACCTGTTCTAGAAAAAATTGGTGATAAGTATACTCAAAAACATTAAATTTGACCGAAAAACGACCCGATCTAGCAAAATATTCCCCTTGACATGTTTTGACAACCTGTTATAGAAAAATTGCCTCATTTTGGTACCCTGTGCTAGAAAAAATTGGTGAAAGCGATACCCTTAAAAACGGCACATCCCCGTCGGACAAATATCAAATTCCGGGCAACTGCACTACTGCCCAATTTTCTAGCAATTATTTGTTGTTTGGCCTATTTCGCTAAATCATACAAATTTGCCCTAAAAGACTATTTGTCGCGTTTTTCATCAGTTTCGGAACCGCGCAGACAAACCCCTGTGATAGAAGATGTTTATCGTGGCTATATTATGTTAGTCATTCTGGACATTGTAACCTTGAGGGGTTTGTCCTTTTATTTCATTATAATCTAAGGAACCATTAAGTAGCAGTATCTGTATCAGTTGTTAAGATATTCAATGCGAATATATACACGAGATACACAAGAGATACTCTAATTAATTAGCATGCCTTTGTTAGATAGCTTTAGTAACAGTTTTAGCATCATAATTTGTTGCAAAGATTTGTATGCACTTATACATCGGGAATTTTCTAAGACTCTTTAACATACAGAGGCATAGTAACAGTTCTAACAGAGCAATTATATTCTTTTGAAAATGTATGAAAGATATACAATCAAGTATTTTTAGTAATGATGCTACTTGTCAGTAGTGGTACAAAAAGTATTCAATCTGAAAATCAACAAAAAACACATGAATCTCAAATCTATAGTAATTATGCTCTGGTAGCAGTAATTTTATAAGTAACAGTATCTGTATCAGTTGTTAAGATATTCAATGCGAATATAAACACAAGATACGCTAGAGATACTCTAATTAATTACCTTGCCTCTGTTAGATAGCTTTGGTAACAGCTTTAGCATCATAATTAGTTGCAAAGATTTGTATGCAGTTATTCACCAGGAATTTTCTAAGACTCTTTAACATACAGAGGCATCAGTAACAGTTCCAACAGAGCAAATTATATTCTATTTGAAAATGTATGAAGATATACAATCGAGTATTTTTAGTAATGGTGTTACTTGTCAGTAGTGGTACAGTACAGAAAATATTCAATATGAAATCAATAAAAGGACAGGGATATAAAGACACATGAATCTCAAATCTATTGTAATTACTACGTTCTGGTAACAGTAACTCTATAAGTAACAGTATCTGTATCAGTTGTTAAGATATTCAATGCGGATATAAACACGAGATACGCTCCCGGGGGGTCACTACCATGTGTACCAGTACGGGATGTGCCATTTTTTGGGGTACCTTTTATCAGGCTGAAAATAAATTTTAAGGTATCATTTTTGGTAAATTATAACATATTCATCACAAGTGAATATGAATTTTAGGGTGTCACTTTGGAAGAAAAACGCTTCAGGGTATTGAATTTGATTTAATTTCAGATACTTAGTTAGAATTCTGAATTTTGGTCACAATTTTAGGGTATCTATTTTGATTGGCCCGTAAATTTTGGGGTATGGTTTTTGAAAAATTCATAAATTTTAGGGTATGATTTTACAATTCAAAATGGCACACCCCCGTCATCCGCCTATTGAAGTGACCCCCCCCCCCCCCCCGGGGATACGCTAGAGATACTCTAAGTGATTACACTGCCTCTGTTAGATAGCATGGGTAATAGTTTTAGCATTATAATTAGGTGCAAAGATTTTCGTGCACTTATACGCCGGGCATGTTCTAAGATTCTTTAATATACAGAGGTAATAGTAACAGTATCAACAGAGCAAACATTGTATTTGAAAATGTATGAAAGATATGTAATCAAGTATTTTCAATACACTATGGTATTACTTTATCACTAGCAGTAGACAAAATATTCTATCTGAAAATCAATAAAAAGACACAGATATAGAAAGTCACATGCATGTCAAATCTATATTAATTATGCTCTGGTAGCAGTCACTATATAACAGTATCTGTATCATTTGTTGAGATATTCAATGCAAATATATACACGAGATACACTAGATATACTCTTAAGTAATTAGCATGCCTCCTGTTAATTGGTATTGGTAACAATTTTGAGCATCATTATTAGTTGCACAGTTTTCAATGCATTTATACTCAAGTAATGCTCTAAGATTCTTTAATATATAGAGGCTATCGTAACTCTATCAACAGAGCAACTACCGGGTGTCTCAAAAAAAAGTACCCCCTTTTTACTCAACAAGGCAACAAAACGATAATACTTCGGGACTTTTTGAATTCATGGCTACATTTGTTGGTCTTCAACTTAAATGCACATACCTTGCATTTGGAAATCGACCACCAAACATCGGAGATATGAGTTCACAAGGTCGAAATTTGGAGTGCACCTGAAACCAGAGGTTTTGAGAAATGGCCTTGCCACAACTTGACAACAAAACAGGCATTTTGCAAACGAATTTTCGACTTTGACCTTTACTTTCTATTTTTGAAAAGATTTATACATTGAAGTACTTCAATTGTTCTTGAAGTGACTTTTCTTTTGAGGAAACGATCCTTGCATTGCATTCGATCCCAAGTGTTTTATATTAAAGAAAGGGAAAAGGAGCACATTGCACGCTTATTTTGGAGATGTGGCACGACTTTGTCACTCTTACCACATTTTTACTACATTTGTTTAGTCAGCGCCATTTCCATGCATCTTTTGTTCTTTTCAAAAGCAAAACACGGAAACTTAAAGTCTACAGGTACTTTGGAAAATGTCCACGATACAAATCATGACTAGGCCCTTTTTCAAAACCTCTGGTTTTGGGTGCACTGTAAATTTTGACTTTGCGAACCTGTATCTCCGGTGCTTGGTGGACGATTTCTAAATGCAAGGTACGTGCATCTAAGTTGAACATTGATAAATTTAGCTGTGAAGTCAGGAAGCAATGATATCTTATTGCTTGGTTTCTAATTCCAGTCAAAAGGGAGTACTTTTTTCTGAGACACCCGATATTCTATTTGAAAATTGATGAAATATATACTCTCAAGTATTTTTAGTATACTATGGTTTGTCAATAGAAAAAATATTCAATCTGAAAGTCAATATAAAGACCCTCAATGCAATTCATCTAGTATCATTTATCAGAATCAGTAAGGAGATATTCAATCTGAAAATATATGAAAGATATGCAATAAAGTGCACTTTTTTAGCATACTACCGGGTGTCCCAAAAAAGTACTCCTGTTTAAAAATTAACCAAAAACTGATTATCAAACCTTTGGTAAAATTTTCTTTTTGAATTGCTTTGTCAAAGACCCAAAAATATTCACAGATGATAAAATGTTTGCTTTTGATACAGGAAGGTAGAAAATTTACGCTTTGAAAAACCTTATTTTGAGCAATAGTTTTTGTGCAAAATACTCAATCTTTCCTAAGAGTCAAAATTTTCAAATATTTTATCATCATTGAAGTCTCCAATGATAGTGCGCATTTATTTTTGTCATTTATGACCAAACTAGAAGTTTTACACGCACAAAGAAATTGATTTGGCAATCATCAGTGCTTTTTTACAGTATGATTCAAAACCAGGTAGCCCTAAAAGAGTTAAATTTGCTCATTTTAAAACCACTTACAAGATTAGCTATGTTTTCGAAAATAATTTGGTCCTTGATCTACGTGACAAAAAAAAATTTGAAGATCGTTCGTGTAATCAAATTTTGGTGATTTTTCAAACGGGAGTACTTTTTTTGGGACACCCGGTATATAAGTTACATTCTCATAACTAGAAAATATTCTTTTCAAAACCAATCAAAGTCTCAAAAATGCAGTTTAATACTATTATCAGTATGATTAAAGGTAAAGATTCAATGTGAAATATACAAAGATATACAATAAAATCAAATGTTTTTGGTGTATGACTACTTGGTGCTCATTATCAGTAGTAGCAAAGAAAATACTCAATCTGAGAAACAATGTGAAAGACTTATCATAAAATTCAGTATCGTTATCAGAATCAGCAAGTAAGGGTTCAATCTTAGATGTATAAAGATATTCAATCAAATATGTTTAGTATGCTATAAGTAGAGAAATATTCATCTACATTCAATTAAAAGACACATACTCAGATACAAAGACTCAGTATTATTGTCAGATTCAGAGTAGAGGGTATTCAATCTGAAAGATATACTATCAAGTTTTCAGTATACTGTGGTCAAATTTTCAGAGATAGAGAAAATATTCATTTCTAAAATTATTTAAGTCCTCAAAGTGCTATTTAGTGTATAATTTTTGGGTAAGGTAAATTTTCAATCCACAAGTTAAAGTAGTAATTGGTAAAATTATATCTGTAACATATATTTTGTTTTTAATAACTTTGCTTTGGCAAAATTTTAGTAAGCATATTAAGTATTCAGGGTCAGTCAATATGGTAGTTGGTGTTAAGTTTTTAATTTCTGGAATCATTTCTAGAAACAGTAAATGGGTGACAGTTTGAGTTAGTCTGATTAGTAACAATAGCGCATGTCAAAACGTCAGTTCTTTTTCTGTACAGATATTGCAAACATAGGTTTCGAAAATACATACATAACAAGAGATACAGTAATTGTACTATTTTGTATCAAACAGACGGTATCTCAGTAACATTAACTTAACTTTGGTTTTATCAGTGACAGTATCTGTTTGTGCAGACGTACAATCTATAGAAATATATTCAGGGTGCAAATTGACCATTTTGATCACTGAATGGTCTAATTACTGCAGCTGTTTTATATAATAGATATTGGCAGCAGTAGTATCATTCATTTAAATTGCTACTAGTATTGTGTTTTGCTTTCATTTCTAACAATCAGTTCACTGTTGTGCAAGTAGAATTTACAAGAAATGCAAACACACCGAACAGAATTATAAATGTGAACACCAAAAGAATACTCAATACAAATATCATGATCAATCTAAAGGTTCAATGGACAATCATGCAGAGGTGCATTGCTAAGTGCCTATTTTAGGAAAGGCCTTTTGAGCAACGTTGATGCTTCTTTATATTAACGATGTGATATTAATACATGTTTGTGCATAAAATTTGTTTACTCAGAAGCATTTGCCATAGAGCAACAATTGAGATTCACCCTGTTTGGCAATGTTTTTCCTTTCCCCGTTCGTATGTTTAATTTTCTAGTATCATCTGTTGACTCAGCAAATTCTACAGAAAATCATGTGTTGTTTTTCAATCAGCCGAATAAACAATGATTTCTTTCCTCTTTGGTAATGGCCAATGGCCCCTTCTCTGATATAATCATTATCTATTTGAATAGGCAGTTTTGTAAGAGTTATACATCGCTCATTCGCACGGGATCTCCTGAGATTATAAATCGTTTGTCCCTCCAAAAATTTGTTTTTTGCACCCTCATTATAACGTAAACCCTTTGGTCTTGTCTTGCACTGCTTTGGTTCTCTTCTTTCAATTTTGCTTAATTTTTAGTTAGTTCCTATCCTCTCTTTCTGAAACTATTCTCTTTTTATTTAAGTTCTACTTTCCAATCCAGTCACTCGGGGGTTCAACTTAAAACCTTCATCCGGTCCGTGGGACTGGGTTCCGCGTGACTGGGTAAGAAGGGTTCCCCTCCTTGCCTCTTTCTTGTAATTTTTCATCCCATTTTTTCTCTTTCAATAATGATAATAATAAATGATTTATTTACAGTTGGCAAGTAACAGAAAAATGATAGCTAACTACAGCTAATTAAAGCCAACTATTTACCTATTTACATGATAACTTCTACAAATACAAAATGTTAAAAATAAACTATAAATACCCCAAATCTGCGATGTATATTTTACAAAGTCGACAGTTGCAGTCGAGTCCTTTTCAGCTCCTTAATTTTTGTTTGAATACTGCAAGATTTTCTGATTTTTTCAAACTTTCTGGCAATGCATGTCAAAGCAGTGAGCCTAGAAATGATACAGATTCGATTCCGTATGTTGTTGTTCTGGCTTTTGGCAACTGCAGAGTATTCCCACTTCGTAGATTATAGTTTTCCGTTCTTTCAACAAAGATATCTTTCATGAAGCTTGGATTCAGGTTTTCCTTAGTTTTAAAAATTTCGACCAACAACAACTGCAGATTTTTCTGATGAACAGACACAGAATTATTCCTTTCTAAAAGGGATTCAAAACAAGAGTGACTATCTTTGTATGCGATCCGCTCGTTCATGGATCTTATTTACTTTATTATTGATATGTCTGTCATGAAACATCCAAATCAGGGGACAGTAGCTGAACTGTGACATGACAAACGTATTCATCATCAGAAACTTATTCACCAAGAAGTTTTTCTTCAATGCTCTCTCTTATCAGAGAATTGCCAACTGTCACAGAGACATCATTTGTTTTGTCACCAAATACTAGCAAGTGGCAATTGTCATCATTTAGCTTCATGTAGTTTTCATGGAACCATCCAGAGAGTTTTAAAGCATCCTGTTCTAACCGATTCTGAATGTTTTCAAGATGATTATCGCATACATAGATAGTCGTATCATCGGCATAATTACAAATAGCTGTGTCCTTTAGTAGATGAAACAGGTCATTAATATAAATATTAAAGAGGAGGGTTCCTAAAACAGAGCCTTGAGGGACACCTAGTTTTGTCTCTTGCCATTCACTAAATGCTCCATTCACTTTTACCCTTTGTTTTCTACCAGTGAGATAGCTGTGGATAAAACGCAGCGCATTTTTGCTGAAGCCACATGCGTCAAGTTTTGCTAACAGGAGTTCATGGTCAAGGCAATCAAACGCTTTTGAGAGATCCGTCAAAATTGCGCCAGCGTAACCTTTTTGTCTAAAACCCTTTACATTTCTTCACTATCAGATTTAGAAGTGCGTGCTGTGTATTATACCTTTCTAAATCCGCAAAGAAAATTTGACAAGAAACTTGTGACAAAAGTCATCATTTGCTCATACATCATTCTTTCAAATACCTTAGAAATAGGGGGAAGTACAGTAATAGGTCTGTAGTTCTTCTTGCTTAATGTATCAGTGCTCTTAATGAGAGCACTGACGTCGCCAGCCTTAAGTTCTTTAGGGAACTCTAACTTTGCCAAGCAGCTGTTCAGATTTGATTGTAAAACTTCTGAAAAAATATCGGCATTTTCTTTTAATATTTTTGCTGGGATGCTCCCTTTGGGGGCTGCTTTTTTAAGATCAAGCTTAGTAAGCTGCAGATACATTTCACCTAATGTGACTTCCCTGAAGTCAAATTTTTGGTTGAATTTGAAATTCTCCCGTATCGCGATGATACTGGGATGTGAAACCTATTTCTTAGTGGCAATATCAATAGGATCTTCATTTTGCACAGGAGATCGGCTGTTTTCTTCTCGCAAAATTCCAAGAGAATCAGTGATATTTATGAAAAAGGTATCGAAAACCTCGGCTATTTCTAGTTCATTAGTAAGTATCTTACCGTCCTCATTGAGGGTAATGCTAGAATTTGTTTGCACCTTATCTGAAAAAAGGGGTTTCACGGTTTTCCAAAATTTCCGATTGTCTGAAATATCTTTCAAGTTCAAATTCTTATAATATTCGAATTTTGCCTTTCGAAGTAATTTGACACATTTATTTCTCTGCTTTTTGAAAGTATTTAAATTACTCTGAGTCCTTTCCTTGTTATATTTATTTCGCAATTGTGTGCGTAACATGATAGCTTTCCGCAAAGCTTTTGTCATAAAGGGACCATCGTTTGCCCTAACGTACTTTTTCTTTAGAGGGGCGTGCCTATTTAAAACAGTTTCGACTACAGATTCAAATGCACTGTAATCAAAATGGTTATTTTGGTGTGCACCTAGATTTTCTTTTAGGTCTTTTCTAAATGACTGAACATCAAAGTTCCTATAGTCCCTATACATTACTATCTCAGGACTCCTCTTTATATAACCATCCTTTAATACTGTCATTATCATACTATGAAAATATGTGATTTCTAGCAAAATATGAGAAGCTTATCTTCTGCATTATGGCTAGAGTTTCCCAAAAGACTATTATTTTGGTTTTCAATTTATTGGGGACCCTTTCTACCCAGCTACCCGGGAAGCCTCCTGGTTTTTAAGTTCTGTGAATTAAGAATTCAATTCGATTCAATTCAAATCATCGATGGGATTTGGTACTGATGGTATTGCTAATTTCTTTCTGAAAGCTGGTCTTCCGGTCATAGCTGAGTCCCTTTGCGACATTTTCAATCTATCTCTAGCAACTGGGAGCTTTCCCAATTCATGGAAGGTTGCGAGAGTTGCCCCTATATTCAAAAGTGGGCAAAAAGATGATCGCTCTAACTACAGACCAATGTCGGTGCTCCCTTTCTTGTCTAGAGTATTCGAAAAGCTGGTTTACAACCAGGTTTACGAATACTTGGATAGAAACAAGCTCCTTTTCTCGCACCAGTCTGGCTTCAGGTCTTTGCACTCTGTGGTTACTTGCTTATTAAATAGCACTGACGATTGGTATGTAAATATGGATAACGGGAAATACACTGCGATGGTATTTATCGACCTAAAAAAAGCTTTTGATACCGTTGATCATCAAATTTTACTTGCGAAACTAAAAAAATATGGCATAGATGGTCATGAGCATTCTTGGTTTAAGTCCTATCTGCAAAACCGACGTCAATTCTGCAAGGTCAATGGCACATCCTCAAGTTTACAAAAGGTTGATTGCGGAGTGCCACAGGGTTCATGTCTTGGTCCACTCCTTTTTCTAATTTATATTAACGATCTCCATATGTCTCTCCGTAAATGCAATGTGACAATGTATGCTGATGACACAAGTATTTCACATTCTGCGAAAAATATCAACGAGTTGAATGACACACTGAATAGTGATCTCGATCGGCTAAAGGAATGGTTACAAGGGAACAAACTGTCACTAAATGTCGTAAAGACACAGGCGATGGTTGTAGGTTCTCGACCAAACCTAAAAAAGATTGCTGACAATAAAGTAGAGACCCCATCATTTGTTATTGATGGCGCTGAAATTGACATCGTTAAAAATGTAAAATATTTAGGAGTCCAACTTGATGATAGCCTCGTTTGGGATCGGAACACGAAATTATTATGTAGCAAACTGTCTCGTGCTCTAGGATTTTTGAAATATGCCAAAAAATTCGTACCCAAGGATACCTTAATCAAAATGTATCATGGCATCGTAGAGCCACATTTCCGTTATTGCTGTTCTGTTTGGGGAGGCTGCAGTGAAACCAGATTGCAAACCATACAAAAATTGCAAAATCGAGCTGCAAGAATTGTCACCAATAGCAGCTATGATGTATCCGCCTCAAATTTGATCAAGGAACTAAATTGGCCAACGGTTACGGAAATGATAAAATGCGAGACAGCTACTATTACATACAAAGCATTGTCAGGTCTTGCACCCGGCTATCTTTCAAACCTTTTCAAGAAAAACTCTGCGCGTGATATCAGTATGAATTTGCGGAATGCCATTGCCGATGTCCTTGTTCCAAGGATGAAAACTTGCAATGGGCAGAAAGCGATATCTTTCCGGGGTGCAAAGACTTGGAATGAATTGCCTTTGGATGTCAAACAAGCACCCTCTCTTAGCATTTTTAAAAGTATGCTGAAGAGTAATTTGCCTCTCTCAGGCTAACTCCATTGTTTTTCATTTATTTTTTTATTTTGGATTGTAAATATAGGTAATCTGTTAGTAATTTTTAGTAATATTGTAAAGTTTGGCACGACCCCCTGTAAAGCAATCCTCTCGATTGACGGGGCCACCGTGTAAAAATAATGAAAAATGAAATGAAATGAAAGAATAACAGTTAAAGGCCTTATGCAGCCATATTTTCGACATTGATTTTTTTCGATTTTCGAAATATTCAAACTTTACTGATTTCATTGATACCAAATTTTACTCAACATCATTGCGGTTAGGGTGTGAAATTCTGTTTTGAAAATTGCTACTCAGCGCGACATTTGACCTTCGCGCGTGACGTCACAATTATGACCACAAACACAACGCACAAGTTTTGTCACGTAAACCCCAATGCGGAGCTCGCGAGAAGATCAAAGACCGTTCAAGGTTTCTTCAAAATAATCTAAGATACTGATGCATTAGAGCTTCACGAAGTCCCCGTACAAATGAAGCCTTGCTGTATTATATTTGAATTTAAATTTCATACTGTTCTGCCCTGTCCACAAACTTACATAGACACATTATCTTTAAGGTATTAGTAAATCTTGTATGAATTGCAAAGTAATTTGAATAAGAAAATAATGTCTCCTACTAAGGTTGATGTAAACTCTGGTCAAAGCACTTCTTATACTCTAAACGGTAGCTAATAGTATACTTTTGAACAAATTCTGCTAGCTAATAAGATACTTTAGTTCAGAGAGAACTATTCTTATTAGTAAACCTATGCATTAATTGCAAAGACTAAAAGTAACTTTATCGAGAAACCAATGGCCCTTACTAAAGTTTAAGTAAATGATTAAAGTACTGTGCTCTTTAGAAAATTATTCTTATTAGTAAATTTTAATATGAATTGCAAAGACGAAAAGTAACTTTTATAAGAAACTAATGTCTCCTACTAAGTTTAATGTAAACTCTGGTCTAAGCACTTCTTTAGCCCTAAACATTAGCTAAGAGAACACTTATCGACCAATTCTCTTAATGAAAGAGGTACTATGCTGTATAGGAATCATGGCAAACAAAAAGAAACTATCGGGAAAAACGGCAACCGATTTTGGATACCCACAAAGTAACTTCTACATTAACGAAAGCCTGACACAACAAAACAAGAATCTACTTCGACTGACAAGAGCCAAGAAGAAAGAGAAGGGATATAGATACGCCTGGTCAAACAATGGCAACATTTTTGCAAGGAAAGATGCTGAATCCACCATCCTGGCAATAAAGAGTGAGGCAGACCTTGAAAGAATTAAGTAAAACTTTCTTTTATATCATTAAGAAGACACTCTTTCTTTCGAAACTTTATGAACTTTTAAATTTTATGTTAGGGATCCATACTCTTAATAATACTCGAATCCAATCCCATTGAACGAAACTTGTAGCACATGCCTGAAAAAGGCAAAACATCCTTCGAAACTAAATTGTCAAATCTGTAAAAATACATTTCATCTAAAATGCTGTGGCGTTTCGTCAGTTGATTTCAAAAACCTTCAAAAAGAAAGATCACATTGGTTGTGTAGAAATTGCCTTCAAGCGATTCTACCATTTCAAGCCTTAGATAACAAAAAGTTCGGCAAACTTTTTAAGGAAAGTGACGAGATTAACACGAACCTTGCCACTCAAAATGTTCAAAAAGTATCCAGTAAATATATCCCTAAGTCAAATATTTGTTCCGTGTGTGACAAGATTTGCAAATCACCGACAAGTGCAACTTCCTGTTCGCATTGCGAATCTTTGGTTCACACCAAATGCACTCTACTCTCACGTCATTAACTCTTAACCAGAGGCGCCCCGCTAAATTGGCGGTGCCTTTCTTGCATGAGTAACATTTTCCCTTTCAATAGGCTAGAGGATCATGACTTAAGAACACTTAGCTTTAACTCTCTATACGATTGCAAATGCAAGTCCAATTGCGTAGAAGAGCCTTATTTCCCAATAATCGAGAAATTAAAGTTAAATAAATCACTTCATTACAAAAACTCAAGAGATTCTAGCGATGATATCGATAACCAACTACCATCGAAAAATGATTTTGATTACTACGACACGCATAAATTTCATAAATTATTGAATAATAAAACCTTAAACATAAAAAATGACTTTAGCATCATTCATACTAATATTTGCTCTCTACTTAAACATTCTGAGGATATTGATCAACTACTGGTTATCTTAGATCATAGATTTAACGTCATAGCCCTAACGGAAACTTGGCACTCTTCTAAGAACGACAAAGCGATCAAAGACATTGTCCTCGATGGGTATCAACCATACCATGGCACGCAAGGCAGTACACTAAAAGGAGGCTGTGGCTTTTTGTTACCGAAAGTCTCAAATTCAAGCCCAGAACAGAATTTGATACAAATGTAGAAAACATCAACTCAGAATTTGAGGCAAGTTGGATCGAAATTGTAAACGAAAAGCAAAAAAACATACTCCTTGGATGCATTTATCGACATCCTAGAAAACCAGACAACCAATTCATCGCTTACATGCAAAACATTTTTGAAAAAATCAAAAAAGAAAATAAACTTCTCGTGATTATAGGGGGTTTTAACTTAAACCTTTTGAAACATGACACAGATGACAGAATAAAAGATTTTCTCAATTTAATGCTCTCAAATCATTGCCAACCTATGATTACGCAACCAACCAGATTTTCAAATGAAAGCAGGCCCTCACTTGTCGACAACATATTTATCAATTCGATCGAGAAGGATACATATAGCGGTAATACAATCCCCAAAATAAGTGATCATTTGCCAAATTTTACTTTCATAAAAAGCAGGAACCAAAATCCAATAAAAACAACTAACATCATGGTTAGGGACTTTAAAAATTTTGAAAAGGATAATTTCATGTTAGATCTCCAGACAATGAAAAGCTTTGATGATTCGAAGGATGTAAATCACAACTATGACACCATTCCAGGACCATTTCATAAAGTGCCTAGATAAATACGCTCCTCTCAAAAAGCTCTCAAAAAGGAAAGAAAAAATGAAAAAGAAACCCTGGATCAACAAAGAAATCCTCAAGTCCATTCGGATGAGAGACAAATTTTACAAAAAATTCATCAAAACCAAGAATCCAGAATGGGAGGTAAAGTATAAGTCACACAGAAATAAAATAAACCATCTAATAAGAATTAGTAAGCGAAAATACGACTCGAATTACTTCCAAAATTTCAAAAACGATTCTAAGAAAATATGGTCTGGAATCAAGGAAATTATAAACAAAAACAACAAATCATCATCTTCAAATATTTGCCTTGAAATAGAAGATAATTTCGTTACTTGCCAAAAACAAGTTGCAGATAGCTTCAATACCTTTTATTCTAACGTCGCCTCAAATCTTGTGAATAAAATGAAAAAATCATCAAAACATTTCAATGACTACCTGTCTAATGCTTCAATAAATAGTCTGTTCTTGACACCTATTATCCCAGCTGAAATAGAAGATCAAATCTCTGTCCTAAATGAAAGTAAAGCCCCTGGATCATATGGAATTCCCATAAAAATAGTTAAAATGAGTAAAACTTTAATCTCTGCTCAATTGTCAAAAATCTTTAACCAATCATTTGAGCATGAAATCTTTCCAGACAAGCTTAAATTTGCATGTGTAACGGGAGTCACTAATTCAAGATTCAAGAACCAGAACCAAGAACCAAGAACCAAAACACCCTAATTCAAGAACTGGAATTCAAGAACCAAAGTTAGACACCCTAATTCAAGAACCGGAATTCAAGAACCAACTCTGGACACCCTAATTCAAGAACCAGAATTCAAGAACCAACCTTGGATACCCTAATTCAAGAACCGGAATTCAAGAACCAACTTTGGACACCCTAATTCAAGAACCAGAATTCAAGAACCAACCTTGGATACCCTAATTTAAGAACCGGAATTCAAGAACCAACTTTGGACACCCTAATTCAAGAACCAGAATTCAAGAACCAACCTTGGATACCCTAATTCAAGAACCGATTCATAAGGGCAACTCTAAACTAAATATGACAAATTATCGTCCAATATCAATTTTACCAACTTTTAATAAAATCCTGGAGAAATTAATGTACAAGAGACTAATCAATTTCCTAGATAAAAATAAATCTTTATTTCAACACCAATTTGGTTTTCAAAAAAATAAATCTACGTCACTCGCTATACTCGATATCTATACCAATCTAACCAAATCTATGGAAAATAACTATTTTTCGTGCTGTGTCTTCCTAGATTTTGTGAAAGTTTTTGATACCGTTAATCATGATATCTTACACTCAAAACTAGAGCATTATGGAATGAGAGGCGTAACAAATAGATGGTTAAAATCTTATCTTCATAATAGGCCTCAAACCGTTAAAATTGGTAACACAAAGTCAGAAGAGCTCTACATTCGGTCTGGGGTTCCACAAGGTAGCGTTCTTGGACCCCTATTATTTCTAATTTACATTAACGACATACCAAACTCGTCTAAATTGCTTAAGTTCCATCTCTTTGCAGATGACACAAGCATATTTCAATCGGATAAAAGCATAGACAAAATTGAAAAAACGTTTTTCAATGGCTCCTGTCTAATAAATTATCTCTTAACGTTAAAAAATCAAATTGCGTCATCTTCAGGCCAGCAAGATAAAAACCTCCTCGTAAGATTAAACTAGAAATTAATGGTGATCAAATTGAAGAGTTAGATTCCACAAAAATATTTAGGTGTAATCTTAGACCAAAAGTTAAACTGGGAAAAACATATTAGCCATGTGTCTACAAAACTTTCAAAATACACAGGACTACTTTATAAACTAAGACACTTTGTGCCAAAAAGTACCTTATCATCTCTTTACAACGCGTTCATCATGCCTCATATTAACTACGGCTTAATTAATTGGAGCTCAGCGACAAAGACCAATCTAACCCCCATAAAGCGTTGCTTAAAAAAGGCAGTTCGAGCTATAAACTTTGCTAAAACTCGTGATCACAGTCTGCCACTTTTCGAGAAACAAAATCTTTTATGCTTCGACGACATAATTTAACTAGAAATAGGAAAATTCATGTTCTCTATTGAAAATAGACTCTTGGATCAAACTTTCTTAGAAATGTTTAAAAAACAAATAAACGACACACACGATGTACGCGACAGGCTACCAGAAATGATTTCATTCTTCCAAAAACAAAACTAAATGTCGTTAAACGCACCATAACATACACTGGTGCCATCACCTGGAATAAAATTCCAAGCGAGATAAAGAATTTAAAAACAAAAACAATGTTTAGCAAAACTTTTTCTGAACACCTGCGTAAAAATTACTAATTTCATTACATGTCTGCAAATGTTATGCATCACCAGCCCACAAAATACTGTTTCTACCATTATTATCTTTTTTTTCTTCTTTTTCTTTGTTCCTTATCTTTGATGTTTTTGTATATATTTGAAGAAAAAAAAATGTGATAATAATGATGATATTTTTGCTTAGAACGTATCATGTATGAGTGAATTTTCAAAATATGTAAGCTATCTCCTTGAAAAAGGGGTACTTGGCTCGACAGCCCTCCGGGGTTTCTCTAGAGAAGAACTTCTGTTGTTCCCTAGAGTATCCAAGTACCCTGAACAACTTTTTTATTCTTTATCTATTTAAATCTTTCAAACAAGTAGAAATGTAGTAGATTAAATTTGTTGTTCAAATGAAATTGAAATTGAAATAGAAAACCATTCTTATGAGTAAATCTTAATATGAATTCTAAAGACTAAAAGTAACTTGAATTAAAAACTAATGTCTCCTACTAAGGTTAATGTAAACTCTTGTCTAAGCACTTCTTAAATAAACTTTAGCTTTAGCTGTGTAAACATTCTCATCCAGCACCTGTGATATAGAAATCTCTTTACGCTCAGCTATATCAATGCTCAAAAAATATCTAGCAACGGACAGAGCGGAAACGATGCGCGCCTGCGCACTAATGTTGCCTAGATCGAAGGATGGAAGGCAAAAACTCACGCCGTCGAAATTCTGATCGAGCAGTGAAAATGAAATGTTTTCGATCGTAAAATGCTTCTTTGCGGCAGTTTATAGAGGGAAAATATTGATTACATGGTACACATCTTGTTCAGTTTTCTTTCGTCTTTCTGTTAAAGGTAAAAACATTTATGTAAGCGGAATATATTTCTGTCAAAATAGCTCAATGAAATTGCAAGTGAAAGCTAGGACTGGCAATTTCTCAAGTGTCGCCCCTATGAAAGTCCCAAACATAAGGCCGTTTCTTAACACATAAGGGATTTTATGCTTTTAATCTAAGAGGTAGGGATGCCTCCACCATATATTAAGAGTTCTCGTGAATCCAAGGTTGTTCTTGCTCGCAACACCGAAAGAAAGTCGAGGTTTGATTAATTTCGAAAATTTTCAACGCCCTCGATATTTCACAACAGTGTTGATTCACGGCAGGGACCTTATTTGGTGGAAATTGCTTGAAATCACTTACCAATGAATGAATTCTTGTTAAAACCAGTTGCAAAATTTGTGTATCCTCCAAATACAAGAATTTTAGTCACAAATTGACAATTATTTGCGATGGATACCGGCAATGTTTCAAATAAATCCAGAAGTCTTGCCTAAAATGGGCTCCTTCCATGTTTCTAGTCGCTGGAAATGCTTCAAGTCGTCACTGAAACTCGACTGACGCGTAAAAGATATACTCTGAGTATTTAAAAATCAAAGGCATGCCTTTTCTAGAAAAAAATAAGCTTCTCCACAACTTCTTCTTGCCAAAACAATGCCAAAAAAGTTATAAGAATTTCGCAAGGAGAACATGCTATTTCTCTGACGCGACAGTGTATTCGAATTTCGAATAACAGAGGGGCAAATATAAAGTTTTACAAAGGTTTCATCATAATTTTGAAAAATATTTTTCAAAGAAGCCAAATAGACCAATGTTTTCGAAATGAATCAAGTAAATAGCAGTTGAAATAACAGACAGAAGTCAAGATCAGAAGGAAAAGAATCGACTCAAAAAGTTAGGAAACATTTAAAAAAATCAAGAAACTTTCTACCAATGATCATTCAAGTTTTCCCGAAAAAGTAGTGAAAGTCTGCCTGGCTGTACGACCTTTTATATTTTTCCTACCAAACTAATATTTCTTTTGCACTTTAGGCACGATTTTGAACAAAATGTTTTTAGCGTAAAATGAATAGCTTTCTCGCAGTTAATTTTTAGTAGGGTCTGGTACGGGCCCTTTTGTTGCAGAAACTTGCTTAGACAGTCTGAACAAATATGCCTGAAACACGGGCGGTTATAATTAAAGAATCGAAAGCATTTGACAAACATCAATATGATAATCTTTTCCCTTGCCAAGACACCTCAGTTACAGTTGTAGTCTTAACCATTTTAAGTTTTATTTCCCTGGGTACCAGAACCAAAAGAATTGAGAGGCAAAGAAAAGGAACAAAAGTCCGAGCAACGAAAGACAGAAAGAGGGATAAGAACTCTTGACATGCTCTGAACAAATAAAAATCAATATTCCTATTTTAGGAGCAGGATGAAAAGATGTCACAGACAACTTTCTGTCGTGTTTATTTATGATCACACCTCACAGGAACGAAGCATTGTATCAACTGTCCCAGAGCCTATCTCTCTTTTCCTATCTCTCCTTTCCTCCGCATATTCCGCCCCGTCACTCGCCGTTGCTTGAGTCCCGTTACTGAACAATCCCGAACGATCTTCAAGCATGCGAGATTTCTATTGCTCATTCCAAAGCTGCAGCTGGGTAGATTTCAAATACTTTTTGAAGAAATTTGATATGTCAGTTTAGTGGCCTTTTTCTCCATTTTTCTGAAACCGTTCTAAATTCATAGCAGAGTGTAATCAAAAACACATTGCACGTATTTTTTCATATGAAACTAAGAATATGGGCCAGTACTGAAAGCTTCTTAACATTATCAGATTTTGAGTACTCAGAATTTCTTACGGCTTTCTTTAGAGGCTCCATAACACGAGCCATAACTGTTCACTACATGTGCCCTCGTGAATATTTCAAAACAAGGCTTTTTTAAGCCTTTTCTTAATACGAATAATATGATATAGGAAACAAAGGAAAGTAATTTAAAAATATGTCAAGAATTACCTTCATCAAAATAAATAGTATATTTTCCCAGTACTGGAGTTTCTTAATTTTTTGGCGCTCCGAGAGTTGAGTTTCTTATACTATGGGCAATTTCTTATGAAAAAGTACGTGTATGGATGAAAATCAATTTCGCTCCTGATCTTGGATTTCGAAAATATTTGTCTATTTGGCTTCTTTGAAAAATATTTTTCAAAATTATGATGAACCTTTGTAAAACTTTATATTTGCCCCTCTGTTATTCGAAATTCGAATACACTGTCGCGTCAGAGAAATAGCATGTTCTCCGTGCGAAATTCTTATAACTTTTTTGGCATTGTTTTGGCAAGAAGAAGTTGTGGAGAAGCTTATTTTTTTCTAGAAAAGGCATGCCTTTGATTTTTAAATACTCAGAGTATATCTTTTACGCGTCAGTCGAGTTTCAGTGACGACTTGAAGCATTTCCAGCGACTAGAAACATGGAAGGAGCCCATTTTAGGCAAGACTTCTGGATTTATTTGAAACATTGCCGGTATTCATCGCAAATAATTGTCAATTTGTGACTAAAATTCTTGTATTTGGAGGATACACAAATTTTGCAACTGGTTTTAACAAGAATTCATTCATTGGTAAGTGATTTCAAGCAATTTCCACCAAATAAGGTCCCTGCCGTGAATCAACACTGTTGTGAAATTTCGAGGGCGTTGAAAATTTTCGAAATTAATCAAACCTCGACTTTCTTTCGGTGTTGCGAGCAAGAACAACCTTGGATTCACGAGAACTCTTGATATATGTTGGAGGCATCCCCACCTCTTAGATTAAAAGCATAAAATCCCTTATGTGTTAAGAAACGGCCTTATGTTTGGGACTTTCATAGGGGCGACACTTGAGAAATTGCCAGTCCTAGCTTTCACTTGCAATTTCATTGAGCTATTTTGACAGAAATATATTCCGCTTACATAAATGTTTTTACCTTTAACAGAAAGACGAAAGAAAACTGAACAAGATGTGTACCATGTAATCAATATTTTCCCTCTATAAACTGCCGCAAAGAAGCATTTTACGATCGAAAACATTTCATTTTCACTGCTCGATCAGAATTTCGACGGCGTGAGTTTTTGCCTTCCATCCTTCGATTTAGGCAACATTAGTGCGCAGGCGCGCATCGTTTCCGCTCTGTCCTAGCAACGACAACAGTCCTTTCCTTCCTTATAAAAGGTTGTGAGATCACATCTTTAAAATCCGTATCACGAGGCACGGGCTTTTTCTGAAAGTTCTTCAAACATCCAATCCAAGCATGTACCCCTTCATTATTTTCGGTGAGATTTGCTGGTTTTGAAAATATTGATTGTTGTGAAATCATATTCTCGAAATTTTCATTGAAGGAATTGCAACTATTTTCCTCGTGATCTAATTTCGCGCCAACAGCTTGATATAATAAGAAACGTCTAAACATTCTATTCACAGCAAGATACCTATGACTTGTTATTTGGTGAATTGAATTCAAGTAGTCTATTGAATTCTTAATTGTTTGAATAGTTGCCTTCAGTACATGTAAATTGAAGAGCATATGTTTTAAATGAAGAATAACACCTGCTATCAAAATTGCCTTGCTAAACACGAGAAATAGCTATACTCCCAACTAAACTTGTTGCTTGATGATGAAATAATATCAAGTGCATACATGTGAATAAATTGCCTTTGATTTGTGAATACCTCAGTCGTTTCATTGCAATGCTCTGATCAATTATTAAAACGTTTGAAGGTGGAGCTTTAATATCATTATCATCAGTTTGCCTTATTAATCATTTAACAGACAGCATATCATAAACATAAATCAGTAAACAATGAAAGCTGTATCGCGAAAATACAGATCTCGGAAATCGTTCGCTTTAAAAAAAACAGAATATCAAAGACTGCAAATGATATCAGAGACAAGTTATCTTTAAAAGTTTACAATCATCACCTTTTCAAGAAGACATTTTAAAGGAATTTTTACCAATCGAGACACTTTATGATGGAAGGAGTCATGTCTCGTGGATCAATCACTGCCTTCTTTTTGGTCATGTTTTCCAGGTATTTTCAAAATTCATCACAAGACGTGTATAACTAAATGCACTCGTATTTGGGTTGTTTTTTAATATTTCTACATGATGACTTGCTTACTCTACATCAACAATGAACAATATTCGGACCAAGAAATTTTGTGCAAAATAATTTCCGAGTAACTGATGAAAAAGTTATGGACACAGTTCTCGTGATGAAGAAATCTACTTTGAGTTGATGCTGAGGCAACAAAATCAGACATTTTCTGGCTTTTGGAAGATATCAGTATATTAGAAGCTGCAATTGCGCTTACTGCACCAATCTAAAGCTGTTTTCATGTTATAATTAACATCAAGATAAATGACATTCACCTGCATAGAATCACTATCCCGTTTCGATGACTCGTTGACAAATTTTTGATATTTTAGAGCGCCAATATTAGCCCGAAGAAGCAACTGTTAGAATTATCACATTACTAAGAGGAGGATAAGAAGAAGAAAAGCACCATGTTACATTTATCATCAATCATCAAATTGCACGTTCCACCTTCCTATAGTTTTAAAACTTCCGGACACTGCAATTCTTGGATAAAAGCAATTTTGGTCAATAAATCATTCGACAACCTATTTTTCTAAAATTAAGCCATTTCACTGTCCAATTGGTTTCGTTATAATGTACAATGCCTGCCAAAAGTATTTGGAACACTTAGGCCATTTCTTGACAATACGCAGTTATATCCCTAGCCCTTAGGTTTGAACACCCTCTCACCCCCAAAACAAGGTTGATTTGCAAGGTTATTGTCCTAGCATTCCATCAGAGTCATGAATCGTCCTGACATTCCCAAATTATCATCACAGAACAACATTGTTCTGAGGGGGAAAGGGGGAAATCGCAAAAAAGGCAAAATAGCAAAGGTGTTCCAAGATTTTTGGCAGGCATTGTAGGCGTCAAGCGCAATAGATTAAAAAAATCGACTTTCTTCGTTGCCTTAGCTGAAAAAAGATAGCGATTTAAGCTATCAAGGAAAATTCATGACATTTCATTCTGCCTTATACTTAGTGAAACTATTTGTACAATGAATACCAGCAGGATGATGGAAATTGTGGATCGATACCGGCTAAAAAAGATCGATTTGGCACCAAGAGGAAAAGGTGGGTATTTGGAAACTATTCTTCAAATTGTGATCTCCTCACGTTAGAAGCTATAACTTGGATAATATTGCAAGTGATAAATAATTCATTAAATCCACAGTCAACTTTGAAATTAGATAGTTTTTAAGGCAACTTTTACAGGAAACCTACATCTGTAGTGAGATTTAGCCATACTGAAACCAGGATTATTTGTAATTAGCAAAAGCATTTGGTTTTGAAAAGGATTGGTTTTGCCATTTACGCTACCCATTTGAGAGAATGTTGTGCAATACTGCGGTCGGTTGTCAGTACTGCGGTGAAAAAGTAAGCAATGCCACCTTCATCCCCTGGACTATATCGCTCCACACGGAATACCCTTCTTCACATCACATCACACATCACATCACATCACATCTAAGGGCCTACCATGCCTAAAAAGTTAAAATGAATATGAAATGAAAAATGGAATGAAAATGAAATGAAACTTCTATGTGCACACCCGAAAACACCAAGCCTAAGTTTTGCGTCACTTCCGGCCTCAATTGCAAGAAAGCTGTGGCGCGAAAGTAAAATTTTGCGATAAATGGCGTCAGCAGGCATCCCAAATGTCCCAAAGCAAAGTATTGAGATATAACGCAGCAGCTGTATCTTCGCTCTTTGAAGTTCTTTGGGCATTTTGGACTCACATTTTCTTGGTTTTTCATATTTTCCAAAGGCCGTGGACAACTCTGTTTACAAACTCAGGATTCAGCACAGCAGGTAAGCAGACTTTTTCATAAATTCAACGTTTGTCCTTTATTTCATGGAAATTTTGTTGAAAGTTTTGGATTCCTCGATGTCGCTTTGTCCTATTTTGCCACCTTTCACTAATTTTTGACGAAATAAACTTGCATTTCTCTCGGCTTGAACTTCGGCTTGCAGTTTCAAGAAAATGAACTTTTGTTGACCTAAATTTTGTCGAAATTTTTTCAAACTCCAATATTTTCTAGACTAAGACAAAAACTCTCACTTTTGAGATATAACGCAATAGCTGTAAGCATCTAGTTTCTAGAAATGCTGGCTGTTTTGCTGTAGCCTTTGCAGGTTTCCCATAATTTTAAAAGGCAATTGGTACTCGAGAGCCATGACCAGTTAATCTTCGTTAACTTTACGTGCTTCCTTTTACAAGCTTGTCTGCTTTTTAGTCAGAAAACAAACATCAACCCTGGTTGAATGTATCGCTTTCGAGCTTAATATGATGTTTTCATAAATTAAAGTATTTTAGAGTACTTGCTAGCCGTTTTGGCCACCAGAGCAAACATAAAGTTGCATAATTGCCTATTTTCTTCAGGAATTATTGGAGAAGCTCTGACCCAGAAATAGGAGATCTGCTTACTAAAACAATGTTATCAAGGCTACCTTGTACAAAAAATAATCAGCTTTGGTTACTTTGCCTATACACACAAAAGCTTACTGCAATTATTTGCCCTTAAGTCTGTTTTATTTTTCTTGAGCAGGGTATCACTGCTCTGATTTAAGTTTGCAAAGATATCTCCCATTTTGGTTTGCTGCTCTTTTTTGCACATGCAATTCTCTATAAGACAGAATGAAATTTGCTATGCAGCAGACCTTTTTAGTAGGAGGATTGTTAATGTTGCTTCTGTTTTATTTTAGGACCCAAAAAGAAAAAGATAATTTTTCATCAATCAAAAGCCAACCTCGAAGCAGCATTTGACAGCAACAACAAAAGACTGCAATTTTTGCTTTTTCAATGCCTAAAGACTGATGCAAAACTGATGGAACATGACTGTTGACAGTGGCGTAGCCAGGGTCCTGTTTTGGGGGGGGGGCAAGATGCGAGCGAAGCGAGTAAAAATGGGGGCCCAGGGGCTTGCCCCCGGAAGATTTTTTGAGGGCCACGCCCTTCAGAATGCCGGAAACACCCTCTTTTAGACAAAGCCACCCAGAATCGAAGAATAAAAGGGCCAAGTTCATTAAAGTTGCAGATAGAAATTTGGCTTCTTGGACTTGCCTGCTCCCAGGAGAAACAAGAATGTGCCTGAA
Organism: Aurelia coerulea; assembly: GCA_039566865.1. NCBI lineage: Eukaryota > Metazoa > Cnidaria > Scyphozoa > Semaeostomeae > Ulmaridae > Aurelia > Aurelia coerulea. The sequence goes on from CM076943.1 coordinate 35,272,798, forward strand.
CAAAACAAGCAGAAAAATAGGTTTCATTGAAACTTTCAATGACGCTTTGAAAAGCAATGGATGACAGCCTCCCCTTCTTCTTTAGTCTTATTTGAATTCTCATCAAAATTTTGTAGTTTAGAAACTCTAATGTTATTGCTTACATCAGCATACCCATATTAACAAATTAATAATAGTAACAAATTAATGAATCAGAAGAGCATTTCGGGAATACCTCTAATTCTAGAAAATGGAATCATTGCTACTAACGTAGATACCAAGGCTAACATTTTGAATATGATTTCTTTGCGCAACAGTGTTCCGCAATATCAACCGGCAGCACAATTCCTAACTTTTTGCCCCGGTGCAATTCACCTTTAACGGATATTACCATTAACAGGGATAAAGTACTTCTATTAATTCGTGCCTTTGATTGCAAAAATGCTGGTGGCTGTTACAATATATCTGTTCATATGATTATGATATGCGATGCCTCGATAGTTGAGCCCCTATGCTTGATCTTTGAAAAATCTTTGGAGAAAGGAAGTTATCCTTCAGTTTGGAAAAAGGCAAACGTAATTCCTATCCACAAGAAAGACAGCAGGCAGAACAAAACGAACTATAGGCCCATTTCGATTCTACCTATATTTGGGAAGATGTTTGAAAAAGTAATGTTCGACGAAATTTACAAACATCTTTTTGAGAATAGACTTCCAGCCCAACAACAATCAGGTTTTCGGCCGGGAGATTCCACTATTAATCAGTTGTTATCTATCACCCACAACATCTACAAAGCCTGTCCTACTCTTGAAACTAGGGCCGACTTTCTTGATCTTTCCAAAGCCTTTGATAGGGTTTGGCACGAGGGCCTCCTATACAAATTAAAGTGCAATGGTGTAAATGGGAATGTCCTTACTTTGATCCAGAACTACTTAGCAAATCGAAAACAGCGAGTTGTTCTGAACGAGAAAAGCTCAAAATGGGCACCGATATGTGCTGGTGTGCCACAGGGCTCTGTCTTGGGTCATCTGTTTTTTCTTGTCTATGTAAATCGGCTTCTGATTACGGCAAGTTCCGAGCAGAGTCTTCACGAATAGACACACACAGATATAGCTTTCTCAAACGCATATCGAATAATCTGACGTACCACGAGGTCTTTCTCAAGCACCACGTGTACTCAATGAACTCAAGTTACTGAAGTTTTTTCAACAATGTTACGATGCACTATTTATGCTACGAGTTTGCCTGGAGGTAATACTCATTAACATTAGTCATAATCCTTTGTGTTGGTTGCGGCGGATACCTAGATGTGGGTAGGGTGTCTAACCTGTGAGTCCTAGGGTTGAGTCACAATGATAGGTATGAGAATTACTACCTGAACTACAAGTGGCATAAGCTATAAAAGCAATATGGTTTCCTAGTAGAACCATTAAGTCTTACTCACAAAGCGCGCGCAAAGTCTAGTGACGCAAGCTAGTAACAAACAAGTATTATTGATATGGGAAAGTGCAAATGAATGGAACCAAAGGAAAAATACGCAAACGAGGCTTACTAAGCGAGGCTGCAAAAGTAGCGGTATTACATCCCTCCCGGGGTAGGGGAAAAGAATCGCCCTCGATTCTTGTGGGCAAGGTACGGAACCATAGTACGAGCTAACGAGTTTTCTTAGCAAGTAAAGAAGATTCAAATTCTTTTAAAAGCTCACCACAATGAAGGTTTGACAGTGGTTCCCAAGATGGTTCGATGTCCTTGTCGTCCCATTCCACAAGATATAATGTGTCACGGCGCCCGGAACGGTTTTTGACTACTTTCTTGTCTAGGATTGACTTGACTACAAGTTCCACTTCATCGTAATCGCTCTCGTCATCATTGGCGTCTGGTTCACTTTCATGTCCGTTGGATACGTTGTTCGGCTAATGTGATTTAGGTCGAATATCTGTAGAAACAAAAGGCTTTAATCGATTAACGTGAACATTTTGAATATAATTTCTTTCATCATTAGCATCAAGAAGATAGTTTACTGGGGACTTCTTGGCTAAAATACGATATGGACCATGCCAATTATGTGTTAGTTTCGATGAAAGACCTTTCCTCTTGTTTGGTGTATGTAACCATACTTGTTGTCCTACGTCGTAAGATGTTTCCTTGGCAGTTTTGTCATATTGTTCCCTTTGTCTCTGTTGAGCAAGTTCTATGCTGTCATGTGTTAACTTACGAGCTTCTAAGAATCTGTCTGCTATTACACCTCGATAATCGTTAGTGTCCCTAAATGTCTCTTGTGCTTTTAAGAGGGAAACGTCAATAGGAAGACGTGGATCTCGTCCGTACATAAGGTAAAAAGGTGTTTCGTTAGTACTAGATTGTACAGCAGTTCTGTGAGCAAACAAAGCATAAGGAATAAAACTGTCCCAGTCTTGTTGATGTTCGGACACGTACATAGAAATAATTGTCGTTAGAGTGTGGTTAAATCGTTCAACAAGTCCGTCACATTCAGGATGGTAACTGGTTGTGTTTACTTTCGATGTATTTACCATTTGACAAATACCTTTGACTACTTTGGACAAAAAGTTCTTACCACGGTCTGATAGCAACTTTCGAGGAGCTGAATGGCGACATAAAATCTCCTCTACGAATAACTTTGCGGTAGTAGGTGCATCAGCATTTTTAACTGCAAATGCTTCTGGCCATTTGGTAAAATAATCAGTAAAGACTACGACATACTTATTACCTCGATCTGATGTGGGAAATGGGCCTAAAACATCTACAGCTACACGGTCAAAAGGACCTTCAACTGGGTGGGCTGCAGTGGTGCTTTACCTAAATTTCGTGGTGTTTTCTTGGTAGCACAATCAACGCACGAGGCACACCATTTCTCTATTTCCGAATACATACCTGTCCAAAAATAACGTTCTTTGATCTTAAGATAAGTACGTTGAAAGGCTAAATGACCTGATGTAATTTCTTCATGCAAAGAAAGCATAACTTCGTCCTTAAGAGATCTGGGAATAACTAATTGTTTTCTGACCACATTCCTAGACCTGGCACGTCCTGTGTCTAAATGATACAAAATGCCTTCTTCGAGTAAATAATCATCGTTTGTAGCCATTAGGCGACGTGCTGAAATTGAATCTTCTGGTATTTCTCCTGCTTCAAAATGATTTATGAGGTCTTGCAAAGAAGGATCTTGTCTCTGCAATTCCTTAACACGATCTAATTGTAAACCTGGCGAATCAATAGCATTAACTGAAGTTCCTACGTGTTCAGGTGGAGTATCTTTGTTTGGTAAAGGGTCTGGCATTCTGGATAATGCATCAACATTACCATGTGACTTACCTGGCCTATGTTTGATGGTGTAGGCGTAACTTTGTAAGGCTAAAGACCAACGAGAAAGTCTAGAGTGAGGGTCCCTAGCATTGTCCAACCACTTAAGGGGATTATGGTCAGTGATAACATCGAATTCCCGTCCATACAAATATGGTCGAAAATGCTTGATACCCCAGACCAGTGCTAGACATTCTCTTTCAATAGTGGCATACTTTCTTTCATGTTGCTTTAAGCTACGGCTAGCAAAGGCTATTGTCTTCTCAGTTCCGTTGATGTGTTGTGCAAGTATTGCTCCAATGCCAGTATTACTTGCATCTGTGTACAACGAGAATCTCTCCTGAAAATTTGGATACGACAGAATGGGTGCTTTGAGCAAAGAGTCTCTTAAACATTCAAAGGCTTCTTGACATTCATCATTCCATACAAATTTAACCCCTTTCTTAAGAAGATTGTTAAGAGGGCTAGCTATGGATGCAAAACCTTTTACAAATCGCCTGTAATAAGACATGAGTGCTACAAAGCTACGAACTTCATTGCAAGTTTTCGGTACTGGGTAATTCTTGATGGTTTCTACCTTCTCAGGGTTTGGTTTTATGCCATCCTTTCCGACTACGTGGCCTAAATACATAACCTCCGGTTTGCAAGAATGGCATTTCTTTGGTTTAAGTTTAAGACCTTCAGCTCTGAATCTATCCATGACAGAACGCAGATTTTGTAGATGTTTCTCGAATGACTTAGAGTATACGATGACGTCATCTAAATAGACCATGCAAATTTGCCATTGTAAACCACTCAAAACCAACTGCATCATTGTTTGAAAGGTGTAACTGGCGTTTACAAGACCCATAGGCATGACACGAAATTCAAAGTTTCCTTTTCTAGTACAAAATGCGGTTTTCTCCATATCTTCTGGTGTCATAGGAATTTGCCAGTAACCTGACGCAAGGTCAAGTGTCGTGAAATAACAAGCATCACCTTATGAATCTAATACGTCATCTACTCTTGGCATGGGAAAAATTTGCTTCTTTGTCATTGAGTTCAATCTTCGGAAATCGACACAAAATCTGGGCGAGCCATCTTTCTTTGTTACAATTACTAAAGGCTGAGACCAAGGGCTAATGGACTCCCTTATGATACCCTTATCGAGCATGCGGTCTATGTGCTCATCTACCATACCCAGCTGACTTTGAGGAATTCTATAGGGCCTATGTCAAAAAGGGGGATTATCACCCGTGTCTATGTTATGCTTAAAACGATGAGCTCGACCAAATTCCTTGTCAGATTTCACAAAGACGTCACTGTACTCATTCAGTAACCTCAACAATTCATGCTTTTCCTCTGCTGAAATAGAACAGTTCGTTAAATCAACGTCATCAATCCAAGAATTAGAATTTGAAGTAGATTGAGAATTCAACTCACCATTGTTGTCGTCGATCTGTGCCTCCTCCAGAGTTTCTGCCATTCCTACGCATGTTCCTTCAAAAATCTTCACTGGAAAATCGTTAGCATTGAAAACCTTAACTGGAATATGATTATCGTTAACATAAGCAACAGATCTAGCAGGATATAGCAAAGAGTTATTACTCGATATCTCGTACTTAGGCTCGACCAAGACTGTTCCCTGTAACCCAGAAATATGACCCGTAAGGAGCGCTTCACTACGAGCGGGGTCTCTAAAGATTCTACAACGCATACTTGGACTTGGCTAGGCCGTTTAACTACGCTGATGGGTATCTTATGCTGGCGTAAGGTCGCTTGCAAATTACCTAAGTCTATGCTCGCACCAGTCTTAATAAGAAAATCTGTACCTAACAAGAACGAGTAATGAAAATTGCGAGCAACATAGCAATCTACATACCATTTACTTTCTCCAACATCTAATTCTACACAAGTCGTACCTAAGATAGTTAAACTCTCTCCTGTGGCGGTTTTAGCAAATACAGAATTATTACTAAGTTCTAACGGTGTTCTGGCATATTTGTTTACTAGATTATACAAATCTAAACTCATGATAGTAATACCTGCACCAGAATCAATTACAATTTCTGTTTCAAAATTTTCGACTAATCCGGTAAATGTTACACATTGTAAAGGTTTAATAAAGACATTATCCGATAAAGTTTGGGGATTTAAAATGTTACTGTTTGCTGCATCACACCCCAGTGATGATGTTCCGTGAGCAGCAATTTCTAGTTTTTTGAATTGTGTCCTGCATTTTTCTTCTCTTGGCACATGGATTCATAATGTCCAACCTTTTTACAATAGTTGCAAATGGGGCGGCCATCACTTGTACGGAGATTTCGATCGTCATAATTGTATCTCCTTCCATTCCCAAAATTACGGTTGCCTGTTCTTTTGCTAGAGTTTGCTTCTGCTACTGTTAGGGCAAGTTTTTCAGTGGCACCCTCTAAACGATCAAGGCGTTCATTCATTCGTTGTTCCCCAGAAATGGCGGCAACAGGGCTTGCGGCAACGGCATTTGAATGGATGGAAATAGCTGATTTTGGCCTAACCCATGGAGCAGATCCATTCGTAACCTGTTCGTTGATCTCCTCCCTTTTGGCAACGTCGACAGCTTGATTAAACGTTTTCGGGTCGCTAATCAAAATGATTCTTTTCAACTCTGGCCTAAGGCCGTTTACGAAATGTTCCCTCATCAGGGTGTCTTGGTGTTCTAAGGGCATTTCAGCATAGGCTCTGCGGACAAGTTGTTGGATGACCCTCCCAAAATCGGCGGCTGACTCCGTGTTCCCTTGTTTTCGGGCATAGAGATCGGCATAATAAAATCTTCGGGCTTCTTTTGGCATGAAATGTTCAGTTAAAACCTCTTTTAACTCATCTAAATTGTTTTTACTCCCATCGGGCAGTTCATCAAAAATTTCTGCCGCTCTATCCCTCAAAAATGCAGGCAAAATATCGACCTGACGTTTCTCGGTCCAATTATTAGCTTTGGCAACACGTTCGAAACTTTTTAACCACTTTTCGATGTCTTCACCTGGTTCTCCGAAGAATTTACTTGGCTGAACGACAGTTTTTGGCTGGTCGTCTTGAGCGGTGATACTCGTACTGGTGGTAGAAGTTGTTGTGGTAGGCAATTCTAAGTCGTATGTCCTAGCTCGTGTTCCTCTTCTTTTACTCATTTTGCAAAAATTGGTCGAAACGTTCAAAGAAAGTTCTGGTATAAACAAGTTCAAAGTTGTATGTACAAAATATAGGCAGCTGCAAAATATATATACAGTGATCACTTGCGTCCCTTTATGACGGCGTACGGCAATCTCTCGGCTTCACTTCGGTTTTCGGCGGCGATCTGAAACTTTTCAGTCTTCAAATATCCCGCGACAACTGTCACTTTCTACATAAATGATCATAGGTCATAGGTCATAGGTCTGTTTTTTCATAGGTCATCTGATTTATGCCAAGTCTTGTTTCTTGCCCATATTTTCTCAATCTTATTCATGCATAAGGATAATTTCATACATTCTCTTTGAGCTTTGTAAACGAGTTCCATTTGCATTGAACAGCCTTTTCCGGTCTAATTATGGCACAATTAAGTATCTTTTCCTGGTGTATATCCATTCGTATGCGGTCTGCATTGCTTGCAACCATCTTTATTCGCAATGGGTAATATCAAGGATGATCTTACTTAGCGGAGACGTGGAACCGAACCCTGGCCCTGAGACCTTGACGTTTTGTACTTGGAATCTAAACAGTATTGCTGCCCATGATTTTCTGCGTGTTTCACTTATAGAGGCATATAACTCCATATATAATTATGATCTCATAGGCATTGTTGAGACCCATCTCGATGATTCTATTAATCAGGAGAGACTTGTTCTCAAAGGGTATGATTTCATCACATGTAATCACCCATTGAATATTAAAAGGGGTGGAGTTGGTTTGTATATTAAAGATTCGCTAGCAAAGAAGCAAAGGCCAGACATTGCAACACTGCCTGAAAGCATCGTTTGTGAACTCCATATTGACAAGAAAAAATATTTTTTCGTTGTCATATATAAAAGTCCTAGCCAAAACCAGCAGGAATTTGACAATTTTATGATTAATTTTGAACTAATGTTATCTAAAATCTCTGCCGAGGAGCCATATGCTGTCATTATTACTGGAGATTTTAATTGTCGCTCCCACCAGTGGTGGGAAAGAGACAATGAAACCGATGAGGGAAAACAATTTGAACCACTAACGGCAGACCTTGGATTACATCAGTTGGTATCTGGACCGACCCATATGATTGGCCAATCAAAGTCTTGCATTGATTTGATCTTAACTGACCAACATAACCTGTTTATTGAGTCTGGTATTCACCCTTCCCTTCATGAGCAATGCCATCATCAGATTATCCACGGTAAACTGTCTGTCAGAAATCTAGCCCCGCCCCCGTACACTCGCAAATTATGGTGTTATGATAGGGCTGATTTTATCTCAATACGGAAAAGTGTCGAAATGTTCCATTGGCAAGAGACTTTTAAGGAGGTAACCCATCCCGATGAGCAAGTCAAGGCTCTTAACGAAGTCTTTTTGAATATCTGTTCAAATTTCATACCAAACGAGCTAAAAAAGATAAAGCCCCATCAGGTGCAATGGATCACTCCGAGCATAAAAAGTTTCTTAAGAAAGAAAAATCGTGCTTTTAAATCATTTATTAGAAAGGGTCAACCAGACGATATGGTTGAAGGTATTCAAAATATGATAGCTCAAGGATCAAAACTTGTGGAAGATGCCAAAAACAGATATTTCACTAATGTTGGTCGTAAATTATCGGATCCTTCAACTGGCACCAAAAAGTACTGGTCTCTAATCAATAAGATCCTCAACAAGGCTAAGATACCCGAAATACCCCCTCTCCTAGAAAATGATATCTTTGTGCTAGATTTTGCGTCAAAGGCCCAAATATTCAATGATTATTTTATCCTTCAATGCACAACATTAGATACTGGCAGTGAAATTCCTAGTGATTTGCCTGTGACAGCATCCCAGCTTCGAGAATTTGTCATCTCCGACGATAAAATACTGAAGATCATTCGTAATCTTAATCCGAACAAAGCACGCGGATGGGATGAAATTTCAGTGCGAATGATAAAAATGTGTGACGAGTCTTTAATAATACCGTTGAGATTGATGTTCCAAAATTGTTTGCGTCGTGGCATCTTCCCTGAGCCCTGGAAACGAGCAAATGTTGTACCTGTTCACAAGAAAAATGAGAAAAATTTGAAGGAAAATTATCGTCCCATCTCTCTCCTCCCAATTTTTAGCAAAATTTTAGAGAAGCTTATCTACGAGTCTTTGTATTCACATTTAGAGAGAGAAAATTTCTTAAACCCCAACCAATCAGGCTTCCGTCCAGGTGATTCAACAATAAATCAACTGCTTTCCATAACTTATTCAATCTTTGAAGCATTTGACTGCAATCCTACACTAGAAGTTCGTTCCGTCTATCTTGACATCTCTAAGGCCTTTGACAGGGTCTGGCATGAGGGCCTTATCTTTAAGCTTAGGAGATGTGGTGTTTCGGAAAATCTATTGTTACTCCTTTAGAAAACAGAGGACTGTCTTGAACGGTCAGGCTTCCACCTGGGGGAATATTTCTGCTGGTGTACCGCAAGGATCGATTTTGGGCCCTTTGCTTTTCTTAATATACATAAATGATCTGACAAAGCATTTGAAATGTAATGTGAAACTGTTTGCAGATGACACATCACTCTTTACAATCGTACAAGACCCTAATTTAGCTGCTAGCGACATGATCCATGACCTGAGTCATATTGCATTATGGGCACACGACTGGAGAATGCCCTTCAATCCAGACCCCCGAAAGCAAGCAGTTGAATTAGTCTTTTCAAAGAAAAATATAAAAACTAACTATCCCGTGATCCTCTTTAATGCGTCACCTGTGTCGACAGTTGATCAACATAAACATATAGGCATCATACTAGATTCCAAACTTTCTTTCTCAGCTCAGATACAAGCAGCCATAAACAAGTCAAGAAAAGCGATTGGAATGGTGAAGTTCATGTCCAAATATCTCCCTAGAAATACATTGAATGAGTTGTATAAATTGTATGTTCGACCCCACCTAGATTACGGCGATGTAATTTATCATGTTCCACATGGGATGGATGGTTCTGAAAATTACATGATGGAAAAACTTGAATCTGTTCAATATTCTGCTGCCCTAGCAGTGACAGGAACTTGGAGAGGAACATCTCGGGAAAGGTTGTACAATGAACTTGGATGGGAATCGTTGAGCTCAAGAAGATGGAGAAGACGTCTTATTCTTTTTTATAAATTTGCCAATAAGACCCCTGATTATACAAGGGACCCTATTCCACCATTGCATGAAAATAACCACTCTTTTTGGAATCTGCCAGTAGTAGGGCAAATAAAGGCAAGAACAGACAAATTTAAATCTAGTTTCTACCCTGACTCCTTGACTGAATGGAATAAGCTTGATCCCGAAATAAGAGAATCCCCCTCTGTTAGCGTCTTTAGGAAAAAATTATTTTCTCAAATTAGGCCTTCCGCTAATTCTGTATATGGTATTCATAACCCAAAATATGTGCGGCAGTTGATATCCGCGAAAGCAAAACTGCCCTCCTCCTTGATATCTTTTAACATGTCGTTTGCCTTGTCGAGCAACTTCTTCGTGACATCCGAGTGAATCTTGTACTTTTGTGATTTCTTCCTGGCCCGATAAACTGCCATCCTATGGTGCCAAGTAGTAAACTTGACGATCATCGTTCGGCTTTCCACTCTTTTTTGAAAGTTGACCGATTCTGTAGGCTCTGTCCAAGACGAGATCGGGGGCATCAACATTCAATTCTTTGAAATTCTTGACTTTTTCAAGACACTTGTCACCCGATTCATTGGCACCTCCACGCTCTAAATCAATCCCATTAATACGAAGGCAGAGCCTCCGTTGGTATTGCTCAATTTTGTCTCGACCTCTCTCTAACCGATCCATGTATTTTTACATTGTAATGGTATTAGCTTCCAGCATTGCAATTTTCATGTCTTGTGCTACAATCTTGGCTTGCAAGCTCTATATACATGCTTTGGTAGCAAGATGTTTCTTCAGTTCAGCAAGTTTCTTATCTAAAATATTCTCAAACCACTCTTCAGTCAAAGCTGCGCTTGTCTCCTCCTCGTGTTTTTCCGTCAAAGCGCTTGTCTCCTCTTGGCCTACAGCTACAGTATCTTTTTTTGTTCTTCTTGCACCGCGAGACATGTCAGATAATACCTGAGGAAATTGCTAAAAATCTGCTTCATTTTATCAACATTAATCAATCCTTGCTTCTTGTTGCCTCACATATTCTATTATTTGCCAAATGCCAAGCACACAGCGAGAGATGGATCTACAGTGCGGAATGCACGTCCGCTCTCCAGCCAGCCATGCGTGTATATCCAAATATTATTATGGTTTGGTAATAATTCTTACAATGATTATACAAAATGCATTCCATTAAAGTCATGAAGATTGCAAGAACTAATTCATTTTTCGCACCCAAGCAAACTATCTAGCGGATTATTTTCGTTTATGAGACAGATCCAATGCTAACTTTTAGAACGGAGGGCAAGAACGACGACAAATAAAATCATTTTGTAAAGCATTAGAGAATTATTTCATCATTTCCATTTTAACGGATGACAAGTTCAAAAGTAATAAACGACAAATCCAGTTGACAAATCCAAGAGACATAAAACGAGTGGCTAAGCCATATTGATATCGAACGTTTCGGATCAATTTCCAAGATCCATCATCCAGCGTTTTACAAGTGTTACAGAATCAGAATCAAAATCAGAATCAAAATCAGAATCAAAATCAAAATCAAAATCAAAATCAGAATCAAAATCAGAATCAGAATCAAAATCAGAATCAAAATCAGAATCAGAATCAGAATCAGAATCAAAATCAAAATCAGAATCAGAATCAGAATCAAATAATAAAAAAAATTTACTGTGCAAGGCTTTTGCGCTGATTACAAAATCTGAAAAAAATGAAAGACTTGCAATAGTATTTTCTATCTTTCAACAAACTACAATTAAAACAATATATAAATGCGCTACCTCATTTGATAAATACTTGCTTTTTCCTCCTTGAAAAATTTCCTAGATACCAATTCTTTCAAAACCTATACATGAACTGAAAGCACAGGAATTGGGCTTTCAAGAAATCACTATCTCATTTTTGCCAGACCTTTCGCTCCAGAGAAAATCAAATTTGTCGTTCCGTAGCCTTTTTTGGACACTAAGTACTGTACTGACATTCTCGGGATGCCATACACGCAAATAAATCTTTTTGATATAGTGTAAATTTAAATTGTTGGTTCTTATTCGATCTTGCACATTTGTTAGCAATCCATCATGGCCAGAGGCCAGGGGGGGGTTCTTCCATAGTAAAGGTACCTGGGGATGTGCCGCGAGCAAGGGTATACTTTTTCGGACTTCTAATCTAGCCAAGGGTATCCTTTTTTGCAATTTTGGCCTAGCAACGGTCTAGCCAAGGGTATCATTTTTGACAATGTTGGTCTAGCGAACGGTCGTGATATCATATTTGGCAAAAATTTGACAAATTCACTGCAAAAAATTTCAAAATTTCCCTATAGTTTCTGCATGGAAATTTAGGGGAAACGGACAAGTTTATCTGGGAAATTGAAGGAAAATGGAAATTTCCATTTCCCTCTTGGAAAAATTATAGAGAAAATGTCCGTTTCCCCAAAATTTCCCCATGAAAGAAAGTGGTGAAATTTCATCTTGTTTTGCAGTGATTGGTCCAGGAAATGGTCAAAATTGGTCTAGCCAAGGGTACCACTTTCGTAAAAATTAGTCTAGTCTACGGTACCATTTTGAATCTGCTCGCGGCAGACCCCTGCCCAAAAGTTGGCCAAGAACCCCCCCCCCCCTCCCGTGCCTGAGGAGAACAGTGGGGACATAGTCTCATAAATTGCTGAAGAATTTGAAATATGTTGAAAACATTACTTTTTGCAGGTCAGATAATTGTTGCCAACCTTGCCTTCTACATTCTGAACATGGTCCCTCTCACGTTCACCAACAATGTAAGTGATCTTCCTTCTTGACATTTAGCAAACGTTCCCGATCGGAGCTTGATAGTTTTGCAAGCAGAACGTTTTGATTCTCATGTTTTAACTGTCGTTCGAGAGTTTAAGGAATATTGTAGGTAGATGTTTCGTCCAATGATCTTCATCAGTAAGTGCATCTTTGAACTTTCCAGAAGTGCCTCTTTACCTCACAGATATTTTGATATTCTGATGTATTTCATGACTTAAAAATTCTTCATAAGCGAGGGGATGAGTCAATGAAAACAATCCCTGTTTGAAAGGGGCACTGCAACCTGGATAACAATACGATAATATTGGCAAACATGTTATGTCATGTTCAACTCCTTCTTGAAATTTACCTGATTGAAATCGGCCACTCTGCTCTAAAATTATGAGGGATTTTCTCTTGAGAAGCCCTATCAAGAAGCCTTCAAAACGTGTCTAAAATCACGACCAAATTTTCCCAATTCTTCTGCTTTGCAGCACTTACTTCAACACATTTCAGCATGTGTTATCCCCGAGAGAGGATGAAATAACAAAAAGGAATGATATTGCTATATGCTCCCAGGAATGACACTTTTTTCCTCCCACGGAGAGAGCACTGCTACAGCACGTAAGTGTAATTATTGTAAGGGAGAAAATTTGGTCGTGATTTCAAGCCTAGCTGCAGGTTTCTTGAGGGACTTTCTCGAGAAAGTTTCCTTCATAATGTCAGAACGGAGTATTCGATTTCAACTAGGTAAATAGTCCAGGAACTAAGTGACAAAATCATGACCTTTTGGATAACAGCATGAAACTTGGCACACACATAGAACTTGGTCAACTGATCAAATTATGATACAGAAGCAACGTCAAACGTTGCCCGTTGTCATGGTAACCAGCTTTAAAAGCCCGTTGGTTATATCAATTTCAAAGCTGTAATTTTGAAAGTCATATGGATTTGAAAACATTATAACTATCAATTGAGACAAAAAGAAAGATTGCATTCTTTGCTGTTACTCAGAGTTTCACGCTATACGGCGATCATCAGACAACTGAAAACTCTATTCAATTTTTGTGCATTAATACATTGAATGTTTTTACATTGAATGATGGTTTAGCAGTCGTCAAGGTTGTGTCAGACAGCCAAGCAGAAAAGATTAAAAAAGATATCACCAAGATTTTCAAAAACCTTGGACTAAAGATAGTGATAGAAACCAACTTAAAAATCGTAAACTTCCTCGACGTCACCCTAAACCTAAACAACGGAAAGTACTGCCCGTACAGAAAACCAAATGATGAACCAATGTACATCAACACCCAATCAAACCATCCCCCAACAGCATAGCTCTCATTCGGATTAACCGCTGACCAAGGGGCATGCATAAAGTTTGAGCCTCGTATGCATGAACGCAAGAGGGCTACTTTTTGCATTTTCTTGAATTGAGCCTCCACCGATTGGTTTCCAAAGATTCACAAGCAAGAAAAGGATGCCAATGAAGATTTAATGAGAGCTAAACAATTTCGAAATTAAGATTAAACACTTCGGAGCAACACTACTGCAAGTACGTTCTTTATATCAACTTTCAAACAATGTTTTGATATATTTACTCAGGATCAATGAGACATGGCTTCCAGGTCTTTCATTCAAGTGAAAACAGTGCGATCAGTCTGAAAAAAATATATCTTTGAAGGGGATCGTCTGGCTCATACTGAAAGAACTTTCTACAGTACACAGACAATAAATCGCACAATGCAACTGCGAAAACCACATTTCAAACGCTTTGGTTTTAGAAATGTGGTGATATTTTAAAAACTTTGAAAGAAAGGCATGAAGCGGGAAATGGCTTCGAAGAGAAACATAATAATCTGTGTGGAAAAATATATTTTTGAAGGGGATCGTCTCGCTCATACTGGAAGAATCTTTTACAGTAAATTGCACAATGCAACTGTAAAAACCGCTTTTCAAAAACTCTGGTTTTAGGAATGTGGCGATATTTTAAAAACCTTGATAGGATTGGCATGGAGCCGATAATGATTTCGAAGGTAAACACTCAAAGGCCTTAACAATCGGTCTGGAAAAAGTTATTCTTGAAGAGAAGAGAATTGCCCGGCTCATACTTAACGAATTTTGTACAGTAAATAAACAACGAATTGCATAATGTGAATGCGAAAACCGCTTTTCAAAAACTCTGGTTTTAGGAATGCGGCGATATTTTGAAAACCTTGGTAGGATTGGCATGGAGCCGATAATGATTTCGAAGGTAAACACTCAAAGGCCTTAGCAATCGGTCTGGAAAAAGTTATTCTTGAAGAGAATTGCCCGGCTCATACTTAACGAATTTTGTACAGAAATAAACAACGAATTGCATAATGTAAATGCGAAAAGGGCTTTTCAAAAACTCTGGTTTTAGAAATGTAACAATATTTTAAAACTTAATTAGAAGAGGCATGGAGCGGAAAATGCCTTCGAAGAAAAACATTAGAAGGCAAGAACAATCGGTCTGGAAAAAGTTGTTTTGAAGAAAATCGCCTGGCTCATACTTGACAAATTTTTTACAGTAAATAGACAACGAATTGCATAATATAACTGTGAAATCCGTTTTTCAAAAACTCTGGTTTTAGAAATGTGACGATGTTTTGAAAACTTCACGAGAAGAGGTATTGAGAGGAAGATTAGTTCGAAGGGAAACATTGCAAGGCCTTGACAATCGGTCTGGAAGAAGTTGTTATTGAGGAAAATCGCCTGGCTCATGCTAAACGATTTTTTTACAGTATACAGACCACGAATTGCAGAATGCAACTGTGAAAACCACTTTTCCAAAACTCTGGTTTAAGAAATGTGGCGATATTTAGAAAAATATTGATAGAATAGGCATGGATAGGAAAATGATTTCGAAGGGAAACATTGGAGGGCTAGAACGATCGACCTAGAAAAAGTTATTTTGAAGAGGATTCTAGGCTCATACTGAGCAGCAAATAGTAAAAACCGCTTTTCAAAGACTCTGGTTTTAGGAATGTGGAGATATTTTAAAAACCTTGATAGGATTGGCATGGAGCCGATAATGATCTCAAAGGCTTTAACAATCGGTCTGAAAAAAGTTATTCTTGAAGAGAATTTCCCGGCTCATACTTAACGAATTTTGTACAGTAAATAAACAACGAATTGCATAATGTGAATGCGAAAACCGCTTTTCAAAAACTCTGGATTTAGGAATGTGGCGATATTTTAAAAACCTTGATAGGATTGGCATGGAGCCGATAATGATTTCGAAGGTAAACACTCGAAGGCCTCAACAATCGACCTGGAAAAAGTTATTCTTGAAGAGAATTGCCCGGCTCATACTTAACGAATTTTGTACAGTAAATAAGCAACGAATTGCATAATGTAAATGCAAAAACGGCTTTTCAAAAACTCTGGTTTTAGAAATGTAACAATATTTTAAAAACTTAATTAGAAGAGGCATGGAGCGGAAAATGGATTCGAAGAAAAACATTAGAAGGCAAGAACAATTGGTCTGGAAAGAGTTGTTTGAAGAAAATCGCCTGGCTCATACTTGACAAATTTTTTACAGTAAATAGACAGCGAATTGCATAATGTAACTGCGAAATCCGTTTTTCAAAAACTCTGGTTTTAGAAATGTGACGATGTTTTGAAAACTTCACGAGAAGCGGTATTGAGAGGAAGATTAGTTCGAAGGGAAACATTGCAAGGCCTTGACAATCGGTCTGGGAGAAGTTGTTTTTGAGGAAAATCGCCTGGCTCATACCAAACGATTTTTTTACAGTATACAGACCACGAATTGCAGAATGCAACTGTGAAAACCACTTTTCCAAAACTCTGGTTTAAGAAATGTGGCGATATTTAGAAAAATATTGATAGAATAGGAAAATGATTTCGAAGGGAAACATTGGAGGGCTAGAACGATCGACCTAGAAAAAGTTATTTTGAAGAGGATCCTAGGCTCATACTGAGCAGCAAATAGACAACAAATTGTAAAAGGCAACTGTTAAAACTGCCTTTCAATAACTCTGGTTTTAGAAGTGTGGCAAAGTTAAAAGTGCGACTGTGGCTTTCGTATTTTTCTCTTCTGTATTATTTACAATTGCACCAAAATGTTACCGAAATTGTTTAACTTCGCCACATTTCGAAAACCAGAGTTTTTGAAAAGCGGTTTTCGCAGTTGCATTTTGCATTGGTTGTCTCTTTACTGTAGAAAATTCATTCAGTATGGGCGAGACAATTTCATTTAAAAATTGTTTTTTCTAGGCTGATTGTTAGGCTGAAAAGGCCACAATAATCTAAAAACGATTAAGAAGTAGTTGGCTCAATTTTTCCAATATTGAGAAGTTGTGCTGCCTGCATGAAAAGCTTAGAAACTTTGGTTAACTGCAGCTTTAATTTCCCAGGACTCGCAAGTCAAATATTTTTGACAGTTACAGTATTGACAATCTTAACAAAAGTTGTCTTAGATTTAAATCAAAATGAGCATTGAAAGTTTCTGAGCAATTTCTTAATGAGTTACTAAAGAATCTCAATGTCTTATCGGTGGGGATCTCCTGAATCTTATTAAACATTTCGTTTCAAATTCCTACACAAAAAGTGGCAAACTTGGGATGTCTTGGGAGGGGGAAACTGCCCCTCAATTCTCGCCAAAAAGGCGGAATATGTAGTAGCAAATAAGATGGATTTGTTGGAAATTTCAGGCCTGAGTTAGAAACTTTACTATTCTCTCTCCCCAGCGATTTGAAAACTGAATTTCCTTCACCCTACTCTAGTTTCTTGATTGTTTTGGTTAATCTAAGAGTTGAGAGTTTTCTATAACTTCCTATGAAAAATACGTGCAATATTGGAATGATCTGCAAGGACTAAAGAGGTCTTTTTGTGAAGGCTCTGTGAAACCTTTTAGCAACATGCATTTTGATCACCAAGCTAGGGATATTTGTCTGACTGTATCAGCAAAACTCAGGCGGAGGCGGAGCTCTCGAATGACAAAAAAATCTGTTGTAGATTAGATGATAGAGAATGTCGAGAAGATTGACATGTTTCTCAAAGCTGGATTGTATCCATATTAAAGTGTTTTTTGAAACAGTCATCGACAAAGACTTAAACTTGTTCGCGTACATAAACAGAACTTAATAGCCATTGTTTTGGTCCCAAAGCACTGTCGTCTGTGTTTCATCAGGCCGTGCACTGCAATGCCTTCACCCAAAAGTACCTGCCATGCCATGTTAAGTAAACTCGCTTTTAGTCCAGCAAAAGACAGCGTCGTATCAGAAGCTCAACAGAGGGAAGAAATTCTAATAAAGCTTTTAGCAGTAGCTTAGTGAGCCTTTTTCTTTTCTTACCGGCAATGACACATGTCCCTAATTAATTACTGCCACTTGCCTTCCCCCAATTGGCCTACCTTTGTTAAGTCGTATAAAAATTTGAGGTTCCCCGTGGACGAGGAGCACACATCTTCTCTTTCTTGCGGCACAATATGTTGCAAAGTTTGGATGAAAATGTCAGAAGACTCCTCTGTGCGAGTCGGGCATATCTTTCAACACTTTTATTCATAAATGCAGCAACCGGCAGTACAACGTTATTGGGTTTTTACTCTCCTTTCTGATCCAAACCTTTGCTTAGGCCAAAAGACGCACCAGCGAAGATGATGGTTACGTCATGGCCCACCGACATCCCTTAAGATCTTCGCGCATGCTCATGCGAATGAGAGCTATGCTTCCCCCAACCATTATCAAGCACCTCCCAGCAACAATAAGCAAAAGGGTATCCGACATATCCCACGACGAAGATGTTTTCAGAAGAGCTGCTCCATTTTATGACGAAGCGTTAAGAAAAAGCGGATACGAAGAGAGTCTGACATACAAAGAAAAGAACGCAGGCAGAAGAGAGAGAAAAAGAACAGGCAAAGGAACGTAATTTGGTTCAACCCCCCATTCAGCAAAAACGTCCAGACAAATGTTGGCCACACATTCTAATCTAAACTAATTCTAAACTAATCAGCAAAAACTTCCCTAAAGATAATAAACTCCATAAAATATTCAACAAAAACAACATCAAAATACGTTACAGCTGCATGGGAAACATGGCATGCACCATCAAAGCCCATAACAAGCAGATGATAGCAAAAGGTTTACAAAAACCAAAGCAAGGCTGCAACTGCCGGAAAAAAGACCAGTGCCCTCTGCAAGGAAATTGCCAAACTACAAACACAATCTACAACGTCGAAATCACCTCCACCAACAACAACACGAACCCCAAACTGTACATCGGTTTAACAGAGAATACATTCAAGCAGCGCTACAACGACCACATGAATTCATTCAGGCATAAGAAGTACGAGAATAGCACAGAGCTATCAAAGCACTTTTGGAAATACAAAGATACAAATGAAGCATATGACGTAACATGGTATATCTCCAGCCATGCTGCGGCTTATTCAAACGAAACAAAGAGGTGCAATTTATGTCTAACGGAAAAGCTCTGGATTAGCAAAGCCAGCAAGACACACCTAATTAAAGAACGACCGTTGACCAGCATGCTTTGCGTGAAGTAAGCAATTCGCTCCACAGCTCCATAATTTCGTACTATAAGAAATTAAACACGATTCTAATCCGTGAAATCTTGGACGATGCTAACAGCAAAGACAAGATGGGTTTTATTTTTGGCAAGATGAAGTTTTTCTTTAGCTTCGTGGCTGTTTATTTCATACAAAGGCAGTTTCTACTGTGCTTTTTGGACGTCCTCAAATTGGCGAAGATCGTAAGATGGTGTCCTGGTTGAAAGTCTCTTGGAAGCAGCCCCATTCAACGGCAGAAACCCTTGAATATATGACTTGAGAGGAATACTAAAGACTTGGTCATAATTTACATCAAAGCTTCTCAATAAAATGGAGCAGCCCCACGACGAGAGGTAAGTTTTTTGCTCGCCTAACTTGCCCGCTGCCTGATCTCTTTAGTTTGGAATAAACGTGAGTGCAAGGAACCGCCAAGGAACAGAGCAGATGACAAGACCTGCACTCTCAACCTTCTGCAATCTCTTGGCATTCGGTTTCAGAGTTTTCAGCTGTAGTATGAATCAATCAGCAGGAGTCAGCACGGGTATTTCATTCACTATCCCTTTTTCATTATCTGCACAGCCTGGAGTTTTAGGCCCATTCGTTTTTCTAAGAAACTAAGGAATTGAGCATGAGCCTGTACTGAAACTTTCTCAAAATGGTCAGCTTTTGAGTGCCGAAAGTTTTTTAACCATTTCTTAGAAGTTCATTGAATTGACATTGTACTGTATGTGCAGGAATTCCCATGACTTTTTGATCATTTTATTGCCAGATGTTTTAAACAGATCTCATACATTAAACTCAAGTGGCTCTGTTTGATGTACAACATCAAACAAAGGGCAAAGAGCAATTATAAATTATTATTATTATTATCAATTTATTTAAAGTAGGCCTACATATAAATATATTATATATATACATACAAGACATATATACATATAGATACAATAGCTATAACTAAGAGCTAATTCAAGCCTACTATCTAAAAAAGTAAAATTTGTAAGGAAAAATTAAAAAATAAATAAAATTCCGAATGATTAAATACAGATACATTTTACAGATTTTTACAATGCTTTTAATATTTACAATGTTTTCTTTCTCTTTTTTCTTTTTTTTCGGTAAATACAGAGCAGAGGCCCCAAGACCGAACCTTGTGGCACTCCAATTACTGCTTCTCTCCACGTACCGAAAGACCCATTTATATTCACCCTCTGCTTCCTTTCGCTGAGATAGCTATGGATCAACCGCAATGCACTTACACTGAAACCATAAGCACTTAATTTTGCAATCAAGAGCTCATGATTTAAGCAATCAAAAGCCTTTGAGAGGTCCATGAGTAGTGCTGCTGCTATACCCCGTTTATCTAAGGTCATTTTACAAGTCTCTATTAGTCTTACAAGTGCATGCTGGATTCCATAGCCCTCTCGAAATCCACACGAAAGAGGAGAAAGGAAGCTAAGGGCATGAGATTTTATTTGACTTTCTAAAACCCTCTCATAAATTTTGGAAACAGATGATAAAACCGTTATCGGTCTATAATTCTTCTTGATAAAAGCATCAAACCTTTTGAAAAGAGACGAGATCTCACCAGTTTTCAGTTCTTTTGGAAAATTGACAAATCAGAATTAAAAATCTTCTGGAGGAGGACGGCAAAAATGTCTGAATTTTGTTTAAGGATCTTGGCAGGGATGCTGTTTAACGGTGATGCTTTCTTTGAATTTAGCTTTTCTATCTGCAGAAGTATTTCACTTACATCACCGGCTTGAATTCAAATTGGCTTAGCTCACAACTTCCTTTAATCATCTTGATGCTAGGATGATTTTCATATTTCTTGATAGCTTTTTCAATGGGATCATTTATTCCATTTGTTGGTGATAACACTGCCTGATCCTCAGAAATTCCCAGACTTTCTGTTATATTTGCGAAGTAATGACTAAAAATTTCCGCAATCTCTGAGTCTTCAGTTATCATTTTGCCATCTTCAATTAGAGTAACAGTTGAATTTATTTGTACCTCATTTGAAAACACCGGTTTTACAGTTTTTCAAAATTTACGGTTATCTGTGAGGTCTCCTAGGTCAAGATTTCTATAGTAATCTGATTTCGTCTTGCGCAGAAGTTTGACACAAAGGTTTCTTTGCGTTTTAAATGCTTTTAAATTTTCCTCAGTTCTGTTCTTTATGTACCTGTCGCGCAGTCTCTTGCGATGCATCATCGTCTTTCGTAAGGCCTTTGTCATAAAGGGGCCATCGTTCCCACGCAAGTATTTTTTCTTGAGAGGAGCATGTCTATTTAGCGTAGTGTCAAACCACAGTGTCAAAAGCACCATAATCTTCATTATCCTGCAGTTCAGACGAAATCTGATCACAGAGATCTTTCCTGAAATCATCGGCACATAAAACAACAAAGAGTTCCAGGCGAAGAAAGCTTCTTTTGCATTATTGTTTTACTAGCAATACAAAGCCATATGAAAAACTATACTTGGGTTTCATAATTTTGTTGGTGCTCAGATATTTAAGTTTTTATGAAAATATATGAAATGTCAATATTGATTAAATACAAAGAGATGATCATACAGGACAGGGCCTAAGTCAATGAAGTCATACCATATGAATATGGTATATTACTGTACCTTTTGGTTAAATCCCTTGTGCAGATGGTTTGATTTACTGTATGTTCTTTCTCAAACATTTTTTTCTGACTATTTTCCTAATTTCCTTCTACAGTTCGCAAGCAATGGTCATTTGATAATATTAACAATGAAACTCCTGAAGTGTTGGAAAATGAAACAGTTAACCCTATCTGTACTGGGCGATTTTTTAGGTATTTTGTACTGGGGGGGGGGGGCGTTCTTAACCAGAAAAATTCTATTTAATCAACCACTCAACCGATTTTCTCCAAATTTGTTTCAAATAGTAGGAAACATGTCATAGTTCAAATATACATACTTTGCAAAATTTTTAGTTTCTATTTTTAGCACAATTAGCCTTAAATTAGCCGTTTGTAGCATACTTTTGCTTTCATCGCAGGTTTTTGCCAGTCCTGCCCTTTTATCTGGTAAATATAAACTCATAAGGAATCAAATTAATAAGATGAAGCAAATTGGACTAAAAGAAATTATATTTGACACTTCTTTATTAGGTAAATGACGTCATAAATGTGACGTTATATATCAAATTAAAGTACTCATCAAATGCAATCGAATGGTTCATGTTTGAGATCGATCAAGCAAACGACACGAAAACTGCGGACATTTTAAGATTCTTTTCGTTGACTACTCTCCAAATATGGTATTACTGTGGTCACATGATCAGAGGTAGAACGATGAAATGTTTTTTTTTTACATTCCAATAAAAGCTTACAATACATATTACCAATACACACTACTTACAAAATACTCTACCCTACTACTTAAACAATGCCATTTGGAGCGAAAACACGTCTACCGCATGGCAAATGAAATGTTAAGGATGTAATTGCCTATGAAATTTGAGTAACATTCACCAAAACTGGTGGTTATATCTCTTGTCATTTTAGCGTAATGCAGCAAAAACTGGCAGGGGGGGGGCGAAAAACGCCCCCCAGTACGAATAGGGTTAAAAGATGATTACAGAGACAACAATTAGACTATGTCTTTATTTTGTTCCAGTAGCTCAATATATTTGCATACATTTTCTATTCAATGACTTGTGTTTCCAGTGAAAATTCATTCAATACCCACAAGTTGTTTATAAGAAACTGTGGTTTATAAGACTCTAGTATTTAGCAATGGCCACAACTTTAAGAAACTCTAATTCTATATTTGGGAAGTAGTAAGAAACTTTGATACTTAACTTTGAGGATCTTACAGCAGGTTGTTGTAACCCTTATTCTTGAGTAATATATGAACTAACTGTTTAATATTTGAAAAAAATGAAACACTATTTCTTCCTATCTGATGTTTTATTGTCTGATGTAAAGAGACATATATGCAGCAGTTTGCATTCAAAAATAAGAAACAAATTAACGAACTTTCAGTGCTAGAATGGGAAAATTTAATTTTGAATTAAGAAACTCTTAGTACCATGGCCATATCCAAGTTTCTTACATAAAAACGTGTAGTCTGCATTGTTCTTCAACTTGATTCTTTGGAATATGTACATGATATGAATTATAAATTGTGTATATGGTTATACAGGGTAGCTACAATTTCTCCAAAGATTTGTGTCTACATTCTCTGACTTTTTCTCTCATGGTATTGTTTACGTCCATCAGAACATTGTTTCATTGGCAAGATTCAGTAGGGGAGCCAGCTTCATTTGTACCTAGATCAGCAAAGAAAGAAAATCAGATTTTCTTGCCAGCAGCAAAAATAATGATAATGATACATGGTCAAGTTATATCAGTTATATGTATTATTTGGACCTTTAAGAGCGGTGCTGAAGGTTGATCAAGCACCTCTTCATGCACCTGGGAAATTCTAGGAGCTAGATAAAGCGAGTCTCCCAGCTTGATGTAAATTTCACCACAAAGAATCTGATAAACATTTGGCGTGCTCTTGTCATTTCTTGCTCGAACATTTGGGTTGGCAAAGCTATGTATGATAAAAAACAAAACAAAAAACAAAAAATTAACAAAATACAGGAAAGGGCTTTGAGAATTACTTATAAGGATGCCGAATCTACTTATAGTGAGCTATTAGAGAAGGACTGTGCCGTTACTATTCATACAAAGAATTTGCAGCTACTTATGACTGAAATGTACAAAACTAGAAATGACCTGAACCCTTCATTCATGCAGGAAATTTTCTGTGAAAATTAAAGTCATTACAATCTGCGCAACAATAACGAATTCTTTTAACCTAGGGTGAGATCTGTCAACAACGGGACAGAAAGCATCCGTTTCAAAGGTCCGCAGCTGTGGCAAATGTTACCACCAACGATACGTAATTCAGAATCCCTTTGTCAGTTTAAAACAAAAATAAAAAGTTGGAATGGAGAAAATTGTCCATGTAAATTATGCCGCGTTTTTATTTCGAATTTGGGCTTTTTATGATGAATCTTATTAGATATCTACTTTTACTTTTACACTGTATACTTTTGATGACTTGTAAATATTTTATCCACTATTTTCTTATATATTATATATCTTATATATTTGTATTTTAATCTTTTAAAGTTGGAATAAATTAGCTAATTACTAATTAGCTAATTAGCTAATTAGCTAATTAGCTAATCGCCGTGCGATTGACAGTGGTAAAATGACTGGAGCTGTGTTCATAGACCTACGAAAAGCCTTTGATACGGTGGAGCATAAAGTACTCCTGTCAAAGCTGCCACTCAAGGGAATCGTAGGTGGCGAACTCTACTGGATAGCGAACTATCTGTCGGACAGATATCAGTATGTTCAGTATGATGGAGTTAACTCTGATCGAGAGCTAGTCAAATATGGTGTACCACAGGGCTCTATTCTGGGGCCGTTGTTGTTTCTACTACAGATAAACGATCTTGTCAAAAGTGTGAAAAACTGCAATATTCAAATGTATGCTGACGACACAGTCATCTACACGTCACACAGCAACATCAGTGTCATTGAACAAACCTTAACATCCGAAATGAACAATGTTTCAAAATGGCTTGACAAAAACAGGCTCATCATCAACTTAAAGAAAGGAAAAACGGAGTCAATCCTATTTGGCACAGCAAAACGCCTCTCTTCGAAAGATCCGATCCAAGTGTATATGAATGAAAAACTAATAACTGTTGCTGATGGGTACAAGTACCTTGGAGTTTGGCTGGAACCAACTTTAAATATGAACGAACACCTCCGAAGAGTATTAAGAAAAGCAAATGCTCGAATAAAGCTGTTGTCTCGGGTACGTGATTCATTGTCGGTTTTTGCTGCTAAAGCGGTATACAATTCGTTCATTTTACCGACAATGCTATACTGCTCTACGCCAGTTGTTAAAGTTTCAGATACAATGTCAAAGAAATTTGAAAGTGTACAAAACAGAGCGCAAAAAAAAATCTACGGATCGCAGAATAACAACAGATGTAAACTTATTTCGGTCAACAATCAAAACAAGCTGAAAGTAGTAATAGAAATGTTCAAATGCCGTCAAGGGACCTCCATACCAGCCCTCAGAACGTATGCAGACAATGTCGACCATAAACACGAAACAAGAAGCAATAAATCGCTACTTAGACTGCCTTTAGTTAAACAGAAACTGCGAAAAGGTCCCTTTACTTTCAAGGGCCGTACTGCTTTAATGAACTTCCAAGGGACATACGTTCCCTGGAATCAATTGTAATTTTTAAATCCAAGTTGAGAGAACACTTTTCATCGTAAGAAAAAAATGTAAAGGTTGAGGACAATTTCTTAAAAAACTTTAGAGATTTTGATTGTAATTAACTCAATTTTAATTAAGTTTTTTTCTAAGATCTTTTATGTTTTTAACAGGGCCCTTATTGATAACAGCACATTCGTTGCTGAAAAGGCTACCCCTGTATAAAGAACTGTATTATCTTTTTGACATTTGTAATCAAACAATAAAGAAATTGATAATAATAATAATAATAATACATTTCATACACGCAGCAAAGTGATAGAGAGCACTTTCAGTGTAGATTTCAGGCCAAAACAAGCGTATATGTGAAAGTCATACTTCCTAAACTTTGGGACGACATGTTGCAGGTTAGGAAGTAGTGGAATAGAATCAAGAGGGACCACATACATGACTATGTGTTTACTAAACACTGTTGAGTGAATCTGTATGGTACCTGGACTGGGCCTAAGTCTAACTCCGCTCAAACAAGGAAGCGATGCTTCATACAGCATTGAAGTTCTAAATTAGGTGTCTTCCTACCTGATGATGGCAACTAGGCGCCACTGGAGTTGCTTTCGAAGTACAGGAATCATATCTTCCACTGTCTTCTCTCTTCTGATCCTTTCCGTCAGTCGGTCTACTTTAGTTTATGCAGCAAACATTGAGGCACAGGGTAACAAGCGGTCTAAAACCTAGACTGACTACCTTAGTCCTAGTCTAAATCCGTACAAAAACATAAACAAACGATCGCAAAGCATGCCGGTCAACTGTCGCTCTTTAACAGAAGATCAGAGTTAATCTCCAAATGCCGCCATGAGAACAAATACTATCTAATTAATTTCAAAAGAGAACCCACGTAAAAAGTGGCTGTCTGTGAAAGGGGGAACAGGGAACCGGGGAACGGGGAACGGGGAATCGGGGAATCATCGGAGAATCGGGGAATCGGGGAATCTGTAAAAGGGGGAATATGGAAACTACACATTCCACAATTTTCTATATATTTTTTTATGAAACTGCAGCACACACTGTATACCATAATATAAAATCTTTTCATTTCCTCTTATGGGCGAGCAAAAATAAATGCAACAAAACAGATTTCATTCGAAATCTGTAAAAGGGGGAATCTGAAAACCAAACGTCGAAATTGGAAGTACAACGCATCACATTGAAGATCTTTGCACGCAAATCTCGAATCTGGCATTAGGAAAGTTGATATTTCCTATCGAAACGAAAAGAACGCAGCTTTTCAAAATCTGTAAAACGGGGAATCTGTAAAAGGGGGAACTTCAGAACTACTAACTATAGAAGCATAATTTTGATACGAACATTATGCTGATGATTTGGTCTTACCAATGGACGCAGCAGAATTTGTAAAAATTTACCTAGGAAAGTATAAAATCGACATCAAATGCCAAATAACTGCTTTACGGCAAGTCCTTGGTGGAATTTGTAGAACAATTGCGTGAGTTCGTTTCGAATTCCATGCAATAGCTGGTCTAGACTATTTCAAATAGAGGTCAAACACTTTCAAAAGAAGCTAAAAAGGGAAATTTGTGAGTCACGTAATTCATGGCATCCCTCTAAGTCAAGGGGGTTGCTTGCAAGATTTCATTTCAATGATCTGACGATGAAATCATGGGTGGCAAGACGCCACAGATATTTTTGATTGCCGCAGTTCAGTTCCTTTCGCGGCGCGGAGGAAAATGTTCTTTACCACTACAGACGAGCGAGCGTAATATCTCCTCCACAGAAATGTATTTTCCTCTGTGGTGTCATATATGCTATGCTGAAACATACTGCGATGTTTGACAACTATTGGTCAAATCATGGGTTGTAGGATAAATTTAGGTTCCCGTGAATGAACTAAATTGGTTTCAAATACATAATATAAATCACCCTTGTATCCTCCTTGTGTTTATCCTTCTCATTACCTTCTGGGGGCAGCAAATAAGCTTCTTTTAGGTCTAATACTGCGAAATTCACCTTGGCTAGGCTAGGCTCACCACGTTGTTGAGAACGCACTCGCTCACCTTTCCTTCACATGTTCTGTCCCTGCGTAGCATTGTAGCTAAGAAGGAGATTTTGAAACTTGATGCTTTCGCGCTCATTCTCAACAATGAGGTGGGCCTAGCCTAGCCAAGGTGAATATCGCAGTATTGTGCCACGCAAAATCTGTTACACTCGTTTTGCATCCAACTGCCCCTTTAAAGGATATAGAATGTTACAGCGAAAAATGTAATATGTAATAAAAAGAAGGATAAAAGACGTATTATTTTCTTGGGTTATGGCAACATACTCGGTTTTGGTGTGTTTTCATGGGTGGACATTTTCTAGTTGCATGTAGGAAGACAAAAAAACTTGCCATGCTGCTGCACTCTAAGAAACCCTTTGAAGAAACGACGAAATTGCGACGTCACCAACAAGTATGAAACTAAATACTGTACAAAAATATCTAAAAAATATTTTCATTCAATTTAAGAAATCCAAACGATATTTTCACTGGTTCTACGAAGATACAGAGAACGCCAATCAAAGTAAACAAAGAGGTTTTGTCGAACTTCTGTTCCACTTCTATAAAACTAATTTTTAGAATTTTTAGAATGAACGTGGCCATGCCGGAAGATTAAAAGCCACGAAGTATTCTCCTCCTAGCAATTCATACGGAATATGAGAAGAATACAACCCCCCCCTGACTTGGAGGGATGCCATGAATTACTTGACTCACAAAATTTCCCTTTTTAGCTTCTTTTGAAAGTGTTTGACCTCTATTTGAAATAGTCTAGACCAGCTATTGCATGGAATTCGAAACGAACTCACGCAATTGTTCTACAAATTCCACCAAAGACTTGCCGTAAAGCAGTTATTTGGCATTTGATGTCGATTTTATACTTTCCTAGGTAAATTTTTACAAATTCTGCTGCGTCCATTGGTAAGACCAAATCATCAGCATAATGTTCGTATCAAAATTATGCTTCTATAGTTAGTAGTTCTGAAGTTCCCCCTTTTACAGATTCCCCGTTTTACAGATTTTGAAAAGCTGCGTTCTTTTAGTTTAGATAGTAAATATCAACTTTCTAATGCCAGATTCGAGATTTGCGTGCAAAGATCTTCAATGTGATGCGTTGTACTTCCAATTTCGACGTTTGGTTTTCAGATTCCCCCTTTTACAGATTTCGAATGAAATCTGTTTTGTTGGATTTATTTTTGCTCGCCCATAAGAGGAAATGAAAAGATTTTATATTATGGAACCGGGTGTCCCAAAATGATGTATTATCGTTTGATTGCTTATATGTCCATAACCGATTGACCGATTTTCAAAAACTTTGTTTCATCCAATTGCTGAAAGGCTAAATGGTATTCGATGATGTTGTTTGTGGATTAGGCCGATGTCTTCATGTTCAAAAGAAGATTGATAAACCTGCTAAAATTCAAGCTTTACATGGCATGAAAAAGAAAGTGCCTACTTTCCCAGTCAATATTTTAGACATGATGCAAAAGGCTGAACTTATATGTCGTTCAGAGAATATATATCGTTCAGAGAATACGAATTCAGTCATACTGAGTTCAGAGAATACGAATAGGAGTTCAGCCTTTTGTATCACATCTAAAATATTGACTGGAAAAATAGGTTGTTTGTTTCTCATGCCATTCAAGGCTTGAATTTGAGCAAGTTTATCGATCGTCTTTGCGACATGAAAACGGCGCGGTAAAACCGCAACCAACATCTTATAATATAATTTAGCCTTTAGGCAATAAAATAAAAGAAAGCTTTTGAAAATCGGTTCATTCGTTATGGAAATGTAAGCAATCAAACAATGATACATCATTTTGGGACATCCGGTATACAGTGTTGGCTGCAGTTTCATAAAAAAATATATATAGAAAATTGTGGAATGTGTAGTTTCCATGCTCCCCCTTTTACAGATTTCCCGATTCCCCGATTCTCCGATGATTCCCCGATTCCCCGTTCCCCAGCTCCCCGTTCCCACTTTTACAGATAGCACGTAAAAAATTTTTATAAGATTATGTCATCGCAACATTCAATGTATAAATGCACAAAAATTGAATGGTGTTTTCAGTTGTCTGATGATCACCGTATAGCGTGAAACTCTGAGTAACAGCAAAGAATGTAATCTTTCTTTTTGTCTCAATCCTGTTATAATTCGCTTTGTATTCATGGCATTGAGCACTAACTTTTTGTAACTTTCAATTGATTAAGTAATGTTCTTCATCCGTTTTAGAAATCAAGGTTGTTATGGAAACCGCTATATTGGTGACAAAATGAGCGAGCATTTTTGCTGAGAAATTAATACATTCGAAAATATTATTCCGAAAAAGTCTGAATAATACCGCCTTGGTGCAACTTCAACATTTCCGAGACGTATTAGCTCGGAGAAGGCCAAAATGGAGAAGGGACCAAATGGAGTAATTCGTCTCTCCATTGCCCAAATGTATTAATCCCATTAAATGGTATTTTAGCTCTTTGTCAAAACTAACTAACACCCAAAGATAACGTTTTATCATAAATCTTTGCGTAAACAATAGATTTATAAAACTGTCTTCGCTGCTAACTGAATATATATTGACATGTTCTATCTACCCGACCCTCTGCACCATTGGACCATTAAACCATTGGACCATGCCGCAGACCCCTGACCGCAATTTTGCATCGCACTGTTGCTCTTACTGTAGTTCTTTCAATTATTTCCCTGGCACACATTTAAACCTTCTTTTGTATTATTAATTGCATTTTTCCTTAGAGAATGAATCGGAATGAATGTTTCAATTTTATGTTGTCTGCTGGATTCAACATTCTCAGTCATACATGGTAAACATTCATTAGATTAAAAAAGCATGAGATTAAGTGATATAAGAGTAAGCAACTATTGACTGAAAACACATTGCATTCCCTGAAAGTATACCGGGTGCGCCAAAATAAACTATGCACGTTTGGCAGGCTACAATAAATCGTACACTAGACCGATTTTGAAGATTTATGACTTAATCGTTAGCAGAAAACCTGAATTAGATACTGAGATTTCTTGCAAATTTTTTCACATCAGTTTTATAGCTAGAAGCGAGTTTCCTAAAATGTCAGTTTTTGAAAACACTGAAAACGATAAAAAAACATCGATCAAATGTTCTAAAGAATGGACATGAATAGACAGAGAGAGAACTTGTTCGTGGTGATTTGCTACTTAGAAATCGACCAATTGTAATCTGCTGTACGAGAGTTCGTACTAAACTCCTAAATGCCCCTGAAAACTTTGTCTCTTTGTTCATTCATATTGAATCTTTTAATATTTGATCGATGTTTTTTGATCGTTTTCAATGTTTTCGAAAACGAACATTTTAAGAAACTCCCTTCTAGCTCTAAAAAATGAAAACAGAAAAAATTGCAAATAGTCCTAGAATCTAATCCATGCCTCCTGCTAAAGATTAAGTCATGAATCTTCAAAATCGGTCCAGTGTACGATTTATTGTGACTTGCTAAACGTGCATAGTTTATTTTGGCGCACCCGGTAGTAAGTAACGTCTTTTTGTTAGACTGAGGTCAAGGCCAAGTATCAGAAAGTTTTTGGAAACTGGATTCGCTGCATGGGGCCAAGGTCTATAATCATAGAATTTCTATGTTTGCAACATAGTCACAAACCTATTTAAAAAACAACAGAGAAAGACCATTTGTGGCATAAAGCCAAACTTCAGGATCAACGTTTTTCATACAGTTTTATCTATCAGCTGTTTGAGGCACATTTAGAGTTGCACAGCAAGCATATTGAAAATGCATGTGTCTGACTTTGCAACTACATAAATCATATGGTTCTACCTCAGCTCGTAGCTGCCTTTATGGGAAAAATACAAATTGCAGCGTCCTTGCAAGTGTGACGCGCGGCATTTCATTTTCTCAAAAAGCGTACGTGATTTTTTTCAGAACAGGAGTTTTTACAAATTTTTGGTG
This sequence comes from Aurelia coerulea, assembly GCA_039566865.1. Classification (NCBI taxonomy): domain Eukaryota; kingdom Metazoa; phylum Cnidaria; class Scyphozoa; order Semaeostomeae; family Ulmaridae; genus Aurelia; species Aurelia coerulea. Next base: position 35,303,973 of record CM076943.1, read on the forward strand.
GATTTTCTTCAAAACAAAAGGATTTTGACCAAATATGTGTGCGAGATTTGTTTGGATTGAAATACCCCTCGCATTACAAGCTGCATAGTCTTACCCTCAAATCATTTATTTTTTCCTTGGTGGAGAAAGGCTTCATCGTGCATAACAGGGGGTAAAGAGAACATTGAATGCTGGTTTGAAATTCAGTTGAATTCAGGTTTTGGTACAAGAGAGGCTTTGAAGATTGAAAAGGGTAGAGTCTCAGGCAACAATAGTTGAAAAAGAGGCACTGCAAAGTCAATAATGCGATATAAACTAACTAGCGGCTATGGGTTTGCGGCATGGTCCAATGCTCCAGAGGGTCCGATAGATGGAATAAGTCGAATATATTATTTTCCATGGTAGCAGCAAACACACAAAGTTTAAAACTGAACTAATCAATTTAATTAAATGCAACAGGAACAGAAATCTATGCATAAATCACAGCAAGAGAAACAGCGCAATGCAAAATTGCGGCCAGGGGTCTGTGGCATGGTGCAATGGTCCAATGATGCAATGGTCCAGAGGGTCCGGTAGATTCTATTTTTAGGTATAGATTCATGATAAAATGCTAGTGTTAATTAGTTTTGACAATGGGTTACAATACCATTTAATGGCATTACTCCATTTGGGACCTGGAGAGAAGGATTACTCCATTTGGTCCCTATTCCATTTTGCCATACAGCAAAAACCGGACCATGCGACCCTAGGACCCTGTGACCTTTATATACCAATGTAAGAAAGGACGCTAAACATTGAAGGGTCATCACCCTCAAAAGAAATAAAATGCTAATTTCTTCTCGTATTTTCACTACCATTACTATCGATGATGTGTCATGGAGTCATGCTGACACAGTAAGTTCTCGCTGCGAACGTGCTGGGTGTTTAAACTAAAAAGAACACCTTAGCTGCACTGCAAATCGTCAATACAATTAGCAGATGAATTGTTTGCATGAATGAAATCAAGTTCATGGCCGCCACTGTAACGGAAAGTGGAAAATTGAATCGAATCTCTGGGAAACGCGAGATTGGCCTAAGGCCATACTAATCACGCTTAAAATCCTTCATCGCGGAGTATGGATCGAGCAACTGTAGCGAACGTCGTTGCTGAAGCTATAAAGTCTGCCACTTCAGAACTACCAACTAAAGATCATATGAAAGATTTGTTGACAACACTCGAAGTGAAGATAAACGAAACTATATGTGAGCAAATTCAGAAAGCAACGGGTCCGCTGCATGCAAAAATTGAGCAACTTGAATTGAAGCATAATGTTTACGAAGCTCATTTTGCCGCCATGGAGAATAGGCTCAACGTTCTCGAGCAACGCTCAAATGATGCTGAACAGTACAGCCGTAGATCCTGTTTGAGGATCTACGGGATTCTTTTACCAAAGAGATCTCAAGAAAACGCCTCAAACTGCATGGAAAAGGTTAAGAAAGTGTTCAAAGAGATCAATGTGGTGGTGCCCGACGACGCCATTGATAGGGCACTTCGCATTTGGAAAAAGGAAAAGGACAGTGACACCGGAGAGGTAGGCCAAGCAATGATAGTGAAATTCTTATCATGGACACACCGTTCTTCTGTATACAGAAGTCGAAAGGAGACAGATGACAAGCGGATTTCCCTGGACCTCACAACAAAAAGAGCCAAACTCTTAGGCTTTGCGAAGGAGAAGGCCAAAGATTACCATCAAATTGAATTTGTTTTTGCGGACATCAATTGTCCCATCGGTTTTAAAACAGTTGAGGGTAATTTTTTGTTTTTTGACAATGAATATGAGCTGAAAGATATTCTAGAAGGTATGAGCTAGATTTTCTATTTTTTCTTTTTGTTTTTGTTGTTTTTTATGTAAATTGGGTTATAGTTGCTGTTTGGATTTAAAGGGCTGAAGGGTATTTTCCCCTCTCGTATCATTCTAAATATTCATTAGCGGAAATGTTGTGTACTGAGGTAGCATTATGTCGAAGGTTAAAAAATTACTCTGCTAACGTTTTTGCCTTGTTCCACATTTTCCCGTTTTTCCCCCTCCCATAAGGTTCTAAACATTCATCAGCGGATATGTTACGTGGAAGGCCGAATAAATACTCTGAACAAATCCTTTTTTTCTTTCTTTTTATTATTTTTCTTTTTGCCCTTTTTTTCAGATTTTTCTTCTCTCCTCGTATAAGATCCTAAAAAAATATCCCATAAATTTTTGCCTTGTTGGTAGAAACCCCTTTGCGCAGGTAATTTTTCGAGAGTTTGGTCTACCAAAGATGTGATGAACTCTGCTAAGCTAGCACACCCCACTTACAAGTTATTTATTTTATTTATTTTTTGTTTTTGTCATATCAAATTTCCAGGATGATACAGCTTTCTTTACTGTTTCGAACGACCTGAAAATCTTTCTAGTTAATAGCCATTCATTGTATTCCCCTATGGCAAAAACAGTGCATCCAAGTTCAATTCATGGTCCACAAGTTTACTGCAAACAATTATATCCCTATTCAAAGTGCATTTTGAAGAATTATCCCCTGAATATTTCTGGACACCTGTTAACAATTAGCAGCCCCTTTGCAAATTGCAGGAACCGTGCTGATGACTTCGCTTACGGTGCTTGTTGTTTACCTTACGTTGATTTGTAACTTTAAGTGTGTATGTGTAGATTATCCGTTTTTCTTTTCTTTATACATTTTCAATGGTGGTTACATTGTGACTTTTTGCCCCTTAGGACCAACGAGAAGATTTCTTTACGATAATGCCTGTTGAAATCAATCTATGGCGAGCAACAATAGGGTGCTTCCGTGTATTCATGCACAATCGGTTCCCAATGAGCAAACATTTCAAGCCATTTTCACTTGTTTTTCAAATTTTTAAGTTATATTGGTTATGCTACATTTTCATTGCAATCGCTGTTATTGCGATGCCCTTAACATTTACAATGCAGTTTCTTGCAGTGCACTCTGTGGAAACACAGTCATGTTTCTTGCCTTTGTTCGCTCGCATGCATCACTTTGCGAAGATAATTCTTTACACGACTGTAGAACTTGTCAAACGAATCCCGCTTGGCATCATGGTTTTTGTTCGGTACAAGTACTTTCACTCTAAGTACGCCTATTTTCACATTGCATGCCTGACATATTGCGCATTGCATATAGAATGGTTAGTTTTTAGGACAATTCTGCTCAGCGGTGATAAAGAAACGAACCCCAGCCCCTAAACACTTGATTTTTGTACTTGGAACCTGAATAGCATTACTGCGAAAAGGCACAAATTTTCAACGACTTTTTTATACTTCAGTGTACGACAATTGACACCGGGAGTGAAATCCTGCATTATGTTCCAGTAGCTACTACTCTGATAAACGACTTTGGTATTTCCGATGAAAAGATACTGAATATTATCAGATCAATTAATTCTCAAAAGGCTCATGGCTGGGATGAAATATCTGTGAGAATGATAAAATTAAGTGATGCTGCATTAGTTGTCCCGCTGAAGATAATATTTGCGAACTGTTTGAGTTGTGGTCTTTCCCCCCAAATATGGAAATGTGCAAATGTTGTGCCTGTGCACAAAAAGAATGAGAAAAATGTCAAAGGTAACTACCGTCCAATCTCCCTTCTTCCTATTTTTGGCAAAATACTTGAAAAGTTAATATATGATTCTTTATATTCACACCTTGTCTCATGTGAGCTACTTAATCCAAACTAGTCAGGTTTTCGTCCAGGTGACTCAACGATAAAAGAGCTAATCTCCATAACACACACCATCTTTAAAGCTTTCGACTGCAATCCGCCGCTTGATGTTCGTTCTGTTTATCTTGATATCTCCAAAGCCTTTGACAGGGTGAAGCATGATGGTCTTGTCTACAAACTTAAACGATGTGGTGTTTCAGGACAGCTCCTTTCTCTTATCCAGAGTTTTCTTAGAGATCGAAAGCAGCGAACTGTTTTGAACGGAAAATGCTCTGTTTGGGGAGATATCTCAGCCGGAGTACCTCAGGGCTCTATTTTGGGGCCCTTTTTTTTCCTTGTTTACATAAATGATCTTACTGAAAATCTGAAGTGCAATGTCAAACTTTTCGCCGACGATACATCACTATTTACCGTTGTACATGATAAAAACACAGCTGCCAATGATATGAACCATGACTTAGAGTTGATAAGACAGTGGGCCCATGACTGGAGGATGTCATTTAATCCTGATCCGCAAAAGCAAGCTGTAGAAGTATTTTTTTCAAGGAAAAGAAATAAAATAGATCATCCAATGATCCGTTTTAACAATACACCTGTGAAGAAAGTAGCCGAACATAAGCAATTAGGACTTTTTCTTGACTCAAAGCCTTCATTTGCTGCCCACATCAAGACAGCTATCACTAAAACATGTAGGGGTATCGGTTTGCTGACATATCTTTCCAAATATCTCCCCAGACATACACTTAATGATATATACAAGCTGTACGTGCGACCAAATCTAGACTACGGGGATGTCATTTATCATATTCCTGCAAAAGTATGTGAATTTAGCGGAAATCCAATTTTGCCAAATGTCATGGAGAAGCTAGAGTCCGTTCAATATTCTGCTGCTCTTGCTGTTTCAGGAACATGGAAGGGTACGTCGAGAGAGAAGCTGTATGCAGAGCTTGGCTGGGAATCGCTAAGTCTCCGTCGGTGGAGCAGACGCCTTACCCTGTTCTACAAGTTAATAAATAATCTAGCTCCTGACTATACTACAGATCCAATCCCACCACAACGCCAGTCACGATTCTCTCTTCGCAAGCAGGATGTCATTGGGCGAATAAGGGCAAGGACACAAAAATTCTAATCTAGCTTCTATTCTCAATGCCTTTCAGAGTGGAACAAGCTGGATTCAGAAATTAGACTTGCGCCTTTCATTGCTGCATTCAAGACAAAGCTGCTGTCAAAAATTCGCCCCCTGCCAAAATCTGTTTTCAGGATACACGACCCAACAGGTCTTTCTTATCTTACACAACTTCGGGTTGGTCTCAGTAAATTGAACTTTCACAAATTCAATCATAATTTCAGAGATACCATAAACCCAATGTGCCCAACTAATGATGGCATTGAGGACACAGAACACTTTTTGTTGCTCTGCCCTTCCTTTGAAGTATTACGAAGAGACCTTCTCGCTGGAGTTTCCTCTATATTACGACCACATGGATTCACCAATCCTTCAAATGATGTTCTACTAAAGATTTTAATGTATGGTGATAACGATCTTCCAGATGATGTTAATAAAAACATACTTCTTTTAACTCTGCGTTTCATCCATAAAACTGGCCGATTTGATTAGCAAGTCCCTAAATCATACAACCACCATCCCTCTTTTAGTAAGCGCTATTTTTTTTTTCTTCTCTTTCTTCTTTCTCTAGTTGTTAAGTATTGTGCTATGTTCGTTTTTCTGTTTTATGTTGCCATAAGGTAGTCATTGTTTTTCGCTCCTATTGGTATTGTTTTAGTAGTAGGGTATAGTATATTGTAAGTAGTGTAGTTAGTAATTCGTTTTGTAAGCTTTTAATGGAATGTATAAAGAAAAAAAAACTACCGTTACTATTTTTTGTTGGTATCATATCATAAATTAAGAGTTCCAAGGTATGATTTTATTCTTTCACAACGTGTGATTTAAAACGATCGAAAAACGAGCTGCAGTGAAGCAATGCAAAGTCTCCTTCCTTTGTCAATTTGTTCATTATGAAGAAAGGGATGCCATTATTGCCATCTGTTTCTGATTGCCATGATTTTCTATGGCGACCTTTTAGCTGTAAAATCTCATGCCATTCTATTTTTGTTTGGAGCAACAATACTGAAACAAATGAAAGGTTACGGAAATGAAACGAATGAAAGGTTTACTTACATTACTTACATTGCATTACTGCATTAATGCATAAACTGCATTACTTACATCAAGATATCTTGCACACATTGATGCGATGGAGGAAGAGCAAAACTTCTTTCACCGTGTGATATGGATCTTCAATAATCAACGATTCAAAACTAGTCTCTTCGAGTGATCCGAAAAAATTCACATATAAAAAGCTGATGGCGTCCTTTCGCAACAAACAATATATATATGCAAAACTATTTACAAACGATAAATCCTGTATCCATATGTCAATAAATCGTTCTCCTCCAATTCTCACTCAACGTAATTCTGATCTTCAGTCCTCAACTCTAAACTAAATCAATTTACTCGTTAGTCGAGTCTCAATTCTCAACTCTCAATCTCACAACTCTCAATCTCTCACCTACTTCCCTCTTCGTTGCAGTCTCGTGTTCTAAATCTACTCTAATTATGCTAATTATGCGATATATTAATATACAATGACGTCAATGAAATCCAATTCACAACACACTCCCGGCCCCACAAAGATGGGCAACGCCAATCAATGAGGAATAATCAATCAATCAATCAATAGTAAAGTTGCTCACGTGACTGTATTATTCCCACCTAGTGATCACCGACAAATTTGATTTTCGGTTCGTCATCTGCATCTTCTTCTACTTCAGTCAGCTCAACAGGAAACAGCTTCCTCAGTTGTGTTGTTATCGTCGTACTCTTTTGTCTCTTCTGTTCAACTCTGACAACAGCACTTCGCACTTCACCGTCTCTTCCTTGTAACAGTTTTTCGACACGACCCAGTCTCCAATGATGTCTATGGCGCGGCATAGGGGTCAAAAATGGGTCGTCGTAATAGTAGGTCGTGGTAATCATACGGCCCTGCTTTCTAGAATGCATCGTTGCGCATATTTACGACCATGCATTCTAGAAAGCATCGTCGAAAATTACCACCATGAATTGTAGAATGCATCGTCGTATAGGCCTTGACGCTACACTTAGGGGAAAGCAGCGTCGTATCCTCGTTTTCATTTTACGCTACACTTTGGGGAAAGCAGCGTCGTATCCTCGTTTTCATTTCACGCTACACTTTGGGGAAAGCGGCGTCGTATCCTCGTTTTCATTTTACGCTTCACTTTGGGGAAAGCGGCGTCGTATCCTCGCTTTCATTTCACGCTACACTTTGGGGAAAGCGGCGTCGTATCCTCGTTTTCATTTTACGCTACACTTTGGGGAAAGCGGCGTCGTATCCTCGCTTTCATTTCACGCTACACTTTGGGGAAAGCGGCGTCGTATCCTCGTTTTCATTTTACGCTACACTTTGGGGAAAGCGGCGTCGTATCCTCGTTTTCATTTCACGCTACACTTTGGGGAAAGCGGCGTCGTGGCCTAAACACACGTGAGGTACTGCAGTATTTAAAGCAGAAAATGGCCGATGGGAGAGAAAGAGAGAGAGAGGATTGCATGACGCCTTTTTTACAAGCCAGTGATTTTCTTGCTCAGTGCAGTAGTCAACTGGATGCTTCTCCCGAAAGAAGTTTACAACACCAGGGGGAAGATCTAACTTCCACTTTCAGAAACAGAGAGGAAAGAGCAGTGCAGAACTTCAGGTATGAATATTTTTCAAGCAGTTCATCATTGCGTGTTACTTAAGCCCCCCCCCCCCCATCCCAGTCATTCTGAGTACAGGAAGGAAATGTATTCTTTTCATTGTTTAGACTTTCAGTTTTTTTGCTGTTGTTTTGTTGTTTAGACTTTCACTGAATTCAAGAGTTATCCAAGAAAATTACTTTATTTCTCGCACAGTTCTTGATCTTAGACCAGGAAATGCCATTCTATAAAACAAATTTGTAATAAGATTTCCATGGGAAAAGTATTAACGTTTTCACAACTGTATTTCTAACTCAGAATAGGAAAGAAAAATTAAATTATTTCCTTGGGTACTCTTGAATACAGCGAAAGTCTAAACAACAAAACAATTAAAAAACAACTGAAAGTCTAAAAGATGAAAAGAATACATTTCCTTCCTGTGCTCAGAATGACTGGGATGGGGGCCTATAAGTAATACACACTAATAAACTGCTTGAAAAGTATTCATACCTGAAGTTCTGCTCCTCTCTGCATCTGGAAGTGGAATTTAGATCTTCCTACTCTGGTTTATTCAGGATAGGGGTGCTCAGGTTACTTTTTTGGGTCTAAATTTTGGGCAAGGATTATTTTTTGGATCAATCATTTGAACAGTTTTTTTTGGGGTTCCTGAAATTCTAGCTTACTTTTTTGGGTCTCATATATGACAAAAAAGGAAAAAGATGTGGAAAAAGGTAGAATTATTTTTTGGGTCTATTTTCATGGTATAAATTATATTTTTTGGGTTGATGTGCTGTACCTCAGCCTGAGCACCCCTATCCTAAATATAAATGAGTAGTGAGTACCCCCCCTGGGCCCCTGGTGTTTGGGAAAATCATTCAGTTGACTACAGCACTGAGCGAGAATATCACTGGTTTATAAAAGGGCGTCACACAATCCACTCTCTCTTTCTCTCCCATCGGCCATTTTCTGCTTTCAATGCTAAAGTACCCCACGTGTGCTTAGGCCACGACGCCGTTTTTCTCAAAGTGTAGCGTGAAATGAAAACGAGGATACGACGCCGCTTTCCCCAAAGTGTAGCGTAAAATGAAAACGAGGATATGACGCTGCTTTCCCCTAAGTGTAGCGTAAAATGGAAACGAGGATACGACGCTGCTTTCCCCTAAGTGTAGCGTAAAATGAAAACGAGGATACGACGCCGCTTTCCCCTAAGTGTAGCGTAAAATGGAAACGAGGACACGACGCCGCTTTCCCCTAAGTGTAGCATAAAATGGAAACGAGGATACGACGCCGCTTTCCCCTAAGTGTAGCGCCAAGGCCTATACGACGATGCATTCTGCAATTCATGGTGGTAATTTTCGACGATGCTTTCTAGAATGCATGGTCGTAAATATGCGCAACGATGCATTCTAGAAAGCAGGACCGTATGATTACCACGACCTACTGTTACGACGACGCATTTTTGACCCCTATGCCGCGCCATAGATGTCTCGGCATTCTACTCTCATAAATCGCGATAAATCGTTACAACATGGCCTTCAACAATAAGTGTTCTGCGATTATTTTTAACTTCACCATGATGTTCTCTCAGCTCTGTAAGGTACTCATGTTGAAATCGACTTCGAAATTGACTAAGAACATTTCGTAAATTGTTTGCGTGTTTCGTCGCAATGCCTGCATTTAAAACCGCATGCTATTCAAAAGATAAAGGAGTTGTCTTGTCGAGGATTCTCCTTCCGATTATCAAATGTGCTGGAGTTAAAGGCTCACCTAGCTCCTCGCAACTGTACGTTAAAGGGCGTGAATTAAGGACGCCTTCAATTTCCGTCAAAAACTGTCATCAACTCCTCAAAATTTAATTTCGCGTTTCTCAAGGTCTTTCGTAAACAACGTTTTGTAGAACGAACCATTCTTTCAAAAAATCCACCGCTTTGTGGCGCTTCAGGAACGTTAAATCTCCAATTTATGCAATTTTTAATCAAATAATTCCGAATTGTCTTATCTTTAAACGTTTTTCCGTTGTCATTAATTATCAAACTTAGAACTCATCTTCTAGCTTAGAAACGAGTCAAGCCTCGTTTCGAAATCCTTCTCACCAAGGTCAGGAATAAGCTCGAGATGTACAGCCCTCGTAGCTGCACATGTTTTCAATAACATGTAGGATTTATGCATCGATTCATCTGGTCCGTAAATATTCTTTACGAATAAGGGTCCTGCAAAGTCTACTCCTATTCTTAAAAAGGCGTAGTCATTTTCTAAACGAAATCTCGGTAATGGAGGCGCTTTTGGAATTGCGTAACGTCTTCCCTCAACTCTTTTACACGTGCTGCATTTTGCTAAAACTTTCGTCACAAATTGTCTTCCTCGAACAATCCAATATTGTGACCTCAGTTCGGCTAGTGTGTTTGTCATACCGTTGTGCATCACGCGTTCGTGCCCTTCTAAAACAAGTAACATGGCTAAATCACTGTTCCTGGGAATGAGAATTGACAATAGACGTAAAATTAACGACAGACGTAGCATTTGTATACTTCGAACATATAACTTTTGGTTATTCTATTCTTGTTGGTGATTGTAACCGTTGTTTGATACATGCATTAATATTTGGTACAAGGTTAACGCTTCTTACCAATTCGATGGCTCATTAATACTTAGTGAAGTCGTTACCATGTCGAGGTAGGCTTGGTAGGGTAGGGCGGGGTAACGTGGGTCGAAAATGAGCAAAATCTCAAAATGGATGGCTGGTAAAACGAGACTAAAATGCAAAACATTTCAAAAGTTTCGTTTAATTGACATTCAGTGCTTCTTCTTTCTTGGGAAAAAATCTCAGCTCTGACAAAGGCAGTTAAATATTTAAAAAACATTTTCTCTTTTGGCAACTAAAATAGGCCCACTTTTTCCGACGAGCGGGAAAAATGGGTCTATTTTCAAAACTTGTACATAATCGGAATATGAAAGGCTAAATGATTAAAAAAATTAATGGACTTACACTTCCCAACTATTCTCTATTCAATAAAATCACAGTCTTTACCTTTTATCGCAAGCAATCCCGTTCCCGCGACGAAAATAAAACTACGGTCATTATGCTGTGATCCACCATCGTTGCGACTTGCTAGTCAGTGATCGAATTTGATAATAACAGTCCAATAAAAATGTTTGCAGTATGTTTACTACAATTTGCTGGTTACAAGACAGCAATTGCGGTGATAGGAAGCCCGTTTTCGCATTTTAGACAGAAAACAACGTGGCAAGATGAACATAAGTGCGAAAATTTTAGGCAATTCAAGGCTTCGTTGAATTTGAATTATGGCTGAATTCTCAGTAGGCCCACATTACCCCCACCTGGTAAAAAATAAAAATAAAAAGAACAATCGCGTCAATGACTTCGAAGTAAACGTTATTTCAGTTGTAAAAGACAAAACTCTCACCTCGTGGTCAATAAATTGGCCAGAGAAGCAAAACAACCGTGGCAGGAGAAAGTTTTCCTGGGTTTTGAAATTCTTGCACAGTAGGCCGTTCAGTAAATTTATTTTATAAAACGAATGGAGATACATCTAAGAGGAATGTTTTATGTAAAAAGGCAGTTTATCATGCAGACATTAAAAGAAAAATAGCAAGCCTTTCTTCCACTTAATGAGGAAGGATATTTCTAGCAAAAAGCTCAGTAGACCCACTTTACCCCGTAGACCCATATTACCCCACCCTACCCTACTCGTTAAAATACTCCTGTTCCACAACATGTTGTGATACGTAGGTCATTTCCACGCGCCTTAATCCACGCGCCTCCCAGTGGTACAAAGAACGAGACTGCAACAAAGCTTTCAAATGATAGTTGTACAAACAATTAGATTGATACAAGAGAACAAAAGTATCCTATTGTGTATGAAGACATTGCTATGGAAACAAACCAAATGGATTCAGCGAAGAAAGGAAAAAAGAAAACGTTGAAGTCAAAAAACAAAGCCCAACAGCAACTCGATGCAAACACGAACGTAAACAACAACGAACGGGATGACAAGCCAGTCGAATCATAGGAAAAGAAAGTGCCAAATGATATTGGCAACAAAGTTATGACCAACCAAAATGTAATAATTTTAGGTGATTCCATGGTTAAGAATCTTCAAGGCTGGAGAATGAAAACATCGATGAAAAGCAACGAAAAGGTAATTGTCAGAAGCCTTCCAGGAGCTTCTACGGATGACATGTCGTTCCATGCCGTACCTTCCATGAAGAAAAAACCGAGATGCTTCGTGTTGCATACAGGGGCCAATGACTTCCAAAATGAAGAAGAGGATGATGAAATTGCAAAGACAATCTTTGGCTTAGCGAAGACGCTCAAAGCATATGAAAATACTGTCTATGTTTCCGGAATCATCAAGCGAGATGATGGCAAATTGAATGCACGAATATCAAATGTCAACAGAGTTTTAAAGGAGCTTTGTGGAGAAGCAAATTTTAACAGTCATATCGAGGTTAGTCATCATCTGAATCGCAGTGGACTACATTTAAATCGTTTTGGGGATACAAAATTAGCGTTCAATATTATATCCGCATTGAAGAATTGACATATCAATCGCAGAAGCAAGGAACAAAACGAAATGGTTGTTCATAATGACGTAAATATTTCGCATGAATTTTCGTATGATAATATATGTAATGAGGTTGTGAGAGGGGGTGTAGATGCCAAATTATTATTAATGAAAATGAGACTTAATTTTAAAAACAATCTGATAATTGGGCACCTGAACATAAATTCAATCCGAAACAAATTCGATTCATTGAAAGAACTGATTTCAAACAATATCGATATACTAGTGATATCAGAAACGAAGTTAGATCCCAGTTTCCCTCCTGGTCAGTTTCAAATTGATGGGTACATGCCACCCATCAGGGCTGACAGAAATCGGCATGGGGGAGGATTACTGATATATGTTAAAGAAGGTGTGCCTGCCAAAGAAATTTTACTAAAAAACCCAACAGCAAAAGAAGTTGAAGCAAAAGCTATTGAAATAAATCTACATTAGAAAAATGGCTGCTTATTGGCATCTACCGTCCTCCCTCTCAATCCAAAAATTTTTTCTTGAAGAAATGCGAAAAAACATCGAACACTTTAGTACTCAATATGAAAATTTCGCAATGATTGGTGACTTTAATCTTAGTGAAGATGATAATTCCTTGTATCATTCCTGCATGAATATTTCACTAGTGCCAAATTTCAAATGTTTGCTACAATCGTTTGCTGAAAGAGGCAATAGATAAAAAGAGACTGGGACCTAGTGCCCCTGATATATAAATAGCTTTCGGTTTTTTATTATTTTGTCTCATCGACATCGTTTTCAGGACGTCATATTTCGTATTTGTACAAATTTTTAAGTCTTTACCACATATCGTTTGCCGAAGAAGGAAAAAGACTTTAGAAAGGACTGGGACCGAGTGCCCCCAGTCTATAAATAGCTTTGAGGGTATTTTTTGGATGTTTTCTCAACGGCATCGTTTTTAGCATGTCGAATTGTGTATTTGTACCAAGTTTCAAATGTTTACTACATATCGTTTGCAAAAGAAGCAGGGACCTAAGAAAAGAATGGGACCGGTGCCCCCAAGTCTATAAATAGCTTTGGGGGTATTTTTTGGATGTTTTCTCATCGGCATCGTTTTTAGCATGTCAATTTGACTATTTGTACCAAGTTTCAAGTGTTTACTATATATCGTTTGCCAAAGAAGGAAAAGACTTGAGAAAAGACTGGGACCGAGAACCCCCAGTCTATAAATAGCTTTGGGGGCATTTTTCGACTTGTGTATCATCGGAATCGTTTTTAGCATGTCGAATTGTGTATTTGTACCAAGTTTCAATTGTTTACTACATATTGTTTGCAAAAGAAGCAGGGACCTAAGAAAAGACTGGGACCGAGTGCCCCCAAGTCTATAATATAGCCTTGGGGGTATTTTTTGGATGTTTTCTCATCGGCATCGTTTTTAGCATGTCGAATTGTGTATTTGTACCAAGTTTCAATTGTTTACTATATATCGTTTGCCAAAGAAGGAAAAGACTTGAGAAAAGACTGGGACCGAGAACCCCCAGTATATAAATAGCTTTGGGGGCATTTTTCGACTTGTGTCTCATCGGAATCGTTTTCAGCAGGTCAAACTGAGTATTTTTGCCAAATTTCATGCTTGTGTTATGAAATGCACGATTGTGTCTTATTGTATACATTGAGGCAGGTTGCCTTAATGTGAGTTTAAATTAGGGAACTGTGAGGTGGGCCCAAGTTGCTATAGCTAGGATATTGCTGCATACCTTGTCAGCCTATCCTTGTGGCAGTCATGAGGATACTCCCCAACAGAAACCATGTGTCATAATTGGTTTCTGTTTCGCAATCATGCACGTCAGCATCAATCAGCCAATCATTGGAGATGTACTTCCTCCTTCCATATTTGGCCTAGTCTGGCTATAATATATAAGCCTGTGCTCAGATTCTCTGATCAGTTCTGGAAAATTGGCATATTCATCGCAGCAACATTTTACAGTCAATCTTCGGCCCCCAAAGGGCCCTTGGGCCTCTTGGGGTCCCATTTGCAATCATCAGCGATGTGTTACCACCTTTTCATATCAGCAATAACGTTTGTCTGCACTGCACTATCTTGGCTTCTCAACAACAACAACTAACAGGGCTGGCATCATAACAAATCGTGTTTTTCACCATCATCATATGGCCTAAATGGAAGGATCCTTTCATCCGAACTTTCAGCTAAACTCCGACATCATTCTGGCTTGATATTCGCCGGGAACAAGACGCTGGCCATTCATTGCTTCGCATATGTGCATGGAGAATTCCAACAACTGTGGCTATGGTTTTTTCAGTGTCCTTGCTGACTTGCTATTTCATCCTCAGAATTTTTGTCGTCCGTGCACTTCTTCCGCAACTTGTTTCTCTCTGCTCTGCTCTGGACAGTCCTGCTTGATGGCTGCTTCTCGCTAGAACGATGCTTTCCAAATGCTCACAAGATGGAGTGATTCCACTTTGCAATTGTTGGCTCTGATGGCACGAAAACGCTCTTCAATCAATGTTTGTTCACCTTAGCTTCTTTTGTCAAATAACTTTAGTTGATCTCTGAACATTTTATTCTTTGATTGCCACGCCTTACTTTGCATAATATGAAGTGAGACCTTGTCTCCAAGGTCAGTCTACGCTGCCCCGTGCTTTTCAACTGGCCCTAATAACCGGGGTTCAGGAAGCCAACGATGGTTCCTTGTATTTTAGGATTTTTGTGTACATCATATGGGTTTCTGGCTGGGGTATAGGCTGGTTCCTCCCTATCAGTACCACCTACTTCTCAATATGGTCTCACTTCATATTCCAGATATATATTTTGCGCCTTTAGTGTACTTTCAAACGTAAGTTATTACCAGCCTTCAAGTAGCTCATAAAGTCTTGATTGCTCGTTTTAACATGGGTATTTGTGTGTTCTATTCGTATTTGTATAATTATAGGTAGTTAAGTTTCATTTTGCTCCAGCTCAAAGCTTGCTCATCAGTAGGTTTTTCATACAGCCTAAAACTAACAGGCTTTAGCAATACAGCTTCATTTTGAATCATCTGGTTGGCGCTCAAGCCACACCTTCCTGTGCTGCACAGCTTTGGTCTGGGGCAAGCAGTTCATATGTTTTTGCAACGGTTCATGGTCCCCCGCACAAAACCATGTCGCTTTCGCATAGGTTTAATGGTCACCCTCACAAACCATTCACGCAGGCTCATGGTCCTTCATCCCATGTCACAGTAATTTTGTTCCAGCCCAAAGCTTGCGCATCAGTAGGCTTATTGTTCAAAATAGCCCAAAACAACAGGCCTATAGAGAAACAGCCATTGAATACAGTTTCTCTGCCTGCATCTGCATTTCAATTCATCTTGTTGGTGCTTCAAGCACACCTTCATTTGCTGCACAGCTTTGGTCTGGTACAAGCAGTCCGTATATGTTTTCGCATTTCGCAGTTCATGGTCCCCCGCACAAAACAATGTTGCTTTCCCATAGGTTTCATGGTCACCCTCACAAAACATTAACACAGGCTCATGGTCCTTCATCCCATGTCACAAAAAATATGTTCTAGCCCAAAGCTTGCGCATCAGTCGGGTTTATATTCAACACAGCTAAAACTAACATGCCCATAGAGAAACAGTCCTTGGGTACAGTTTCTCTGCCTGCGTCTGCATTTCAAGTCTTCTTGTTGGCACTTCAAGCCACACCTTCATGTGCTGCACTGCTTTGGTCTGGTACAAGCATTCGTTTATGTTTTTGCAACAGCTCTCGTGCAAGCATTCCCTATATGTTTTTGCAACTGCTTCTGTATATGTTTTTGTATATGCTTGTTCCATCCCTAAGCTTGTGCATCAATAGGGTTGTTCAACACAGCCTAAAACAACAGGCCTTAGAGAAACAGCTCTTTGGTATAGTTTCCCTGCATGCATCTGCATTTCGATTCATATTGTTGGAACTAACCCACACCTCAATGTGCTGCACATCCTAGGTCTGGTACAAGCATTCCATAGTAAGTGGTACAACCCATGTTGCTTCACATAGGTTCAATTGTCACCCTCGCTAAACATACATACCGGCTCATGGTCCTTCATCCCATGCCGCAGTAATTTTGTTCCAGCCCAAGCTGCCTGTCAGTAGGTTCGGTTCGTTCATATTCAGTACCACCCAACCAGTCAGGCTTTAAGCACACAGCTCCTTGGCACAGTTTCTCTGTACCTACATTCGATGACACCTTTTAGGCTCTTTTTAGCATACCTTCCTGTGCTACACTGCTTGGTCTGGGACTAACATTGCATAGGTTGCGCACACAGCTCAGGGTCCTTCATCCCAGGGCACATTCGGGTTCATAGTACCCCCCTCATCTCATGATATATACAGGTTTTCAGTACCCTTGCAAACAGCTGCACAAGCCAAGGTAGAAAACTAATTGTCACCAGCCCCTCTCCCCCTGTGTACTATACTGCTGCCAGAGACGTAGGAACTGGGGGGGCATTGGGGGCACGTGCCCCCCCAAGATTTTGAAATAAACAAAGAAGTGCCCTTTTTGTTTTTAGGAAATGCCCCTTTAGACTGCTGCTGGCTGCCGCTGGACTCCCAGGCTTCTTGGGTTTCGTTCACTTCGTGTTAACCATCTAGGCTAGCTCCTCCTCCGTGTCTTCATATCATTGGGAGTATGTAGTGACACCCTTGTTTTTGACCTGGGCTTATTGGTTCTAGGAGCCTCGCAGCTTCAACTAGGCCTATAGTCAACACTATCATCAACCCAGACCCTGTTGCTCCTGGCTACCCCTAAACAGGTGTATATCCTGCAACAGTATTCTACAGCTATGGGGGGGGGAGGGGGGCTCACACGCCCCAACTCTGGGTCTACCTTCCAAACTAATGGTAAATGCTTCAGTGGTACATAATCATATAATTCTCCATTTGCAAGCTCCATCCCTTTGTACTTCAGGGCCAGGCAAGGTAAGGTTTCAACATAAACAACCAATATACGCTTTATGTCACAACCCACATCCACAACAACCATTCCACATTATCCTTTGGATTTGGGGGAATATTTCATATTCATTCAAATTCAATATACACTATTTAGGTATCTTATTGTTGTTTTAGATTAATTGTTTGTAATTGTTGTATTTTAATGTTAGTAGTAGTATTAGTCTTATGGGAGTATTCTGTAAGTTGTCTTTAGAAATAATACAACTTTGGCCCAACACGTGTCTATATCTCATGGTCTTCTAATTTAATGTATACATTGAGGCAGGTTGCCTTAATGTGAGTTTAAATTAGGGAACTGTGAGGTGGGCCCAAGTTGCTATAGCTAGGATATTGCTGCATACCTTGTCAGCCTATCCTTGTGGCAGTCATGAGGATACTCCCCCACAGAAACCATGTGTCATAATTGGTTTCTGTTTCGCAATCATGCACGTCAGCATCACTCAGCCAATCATATTGGAGATGTACTTCCTCCTTCCATATTTGGCCTAGTCTGGCTATAATATATAAGCCTGTGCTCAGATTCTCTGATCAGTTCTGGAAAATTGGCATATTCATCGCAACAACATTTCCCACCCTCCTCTTCCCTCTAATAATAATTCCTATATGCTTTAATCCTCAAACTAAGAGGGGGGAATATTTCATATTCATTCAAATTCAATATACACTATTTAGGTATCTTATTGTTGTTTTAGATTAATTGTTTGTAATTGTTGTATTTTAATGTTAGTAGTAGTATTAGTCTTATGGGAGTATTCTGTAAGTTGTCTTTAGAAATAATACAACTTTGGCCCAACACGTGTCTATATCTTATGGTCTTCTAATTTAAAGGGGCCATTGCCGTGTTCCGTGTGCCGTGTTCCGACTTTAGTGACGACTTTAGTGACACCTTCCTTGTTTAGTGCCGCCTTCCTTGTTCCGTGGTCCGTGTTCATTTCAGGGGGTAGCTTTGCTCTTTTTTCCTTCCAGTCCAATGGTAATACACCAAACATTCCAATAAGATTTGCCCCCGGGAAAATATCATTTTCTGCCGTGTTCCTTCTGCCGTGTTCATAATTTTGTGATGAGTTCCTTGTTCCGACCACGGTTTCGACTTTAGTGACGTGTGCCGTGCTCGGTGCTTATGGTCGAGTTGCAAAATCTATTTCTGACGAGTTCGTGTCGGGGGGTAACAGATGGTTGATTCTACGAGCGACGATGACTATTTGCCCGCAATGTCTTGCAGGGTAAATGTGCTATAATTTTGTTTTTGTTTATCAGAAACTCCAGAGGGAGGGAGCTTAGAAGAGGGAGCCTATCAGGCAGCGAGGGGGATGTCAATGACATGGAGATCTACTGGTGTAAAATGGGTCAGCTGCAGATAAAATGGGTAGTGTTGTTTGACGGGAAACAGTGGAACCGGGACTAATAAATCAATATTCAGTATCATTTTTTCATTTATCATATTTAAATACAAAAACTCTAGCAGCTAAAAAAGAACTATTCCTATACAAAGTAAACATCTATTTACAAATAAAATATCAAAATATTAAATGTTAAAATATTGAATATTAAAATATTAAAGTATGTCAAAAACAAAGATGCTGGGAAAAATCATCAAAATTTTTCACCCTACCCATTTCACTCCGAACTTCCCCATTTGGCCCCCAGGCCATAGCATACCAAAACATAGGAAAGGTCACTCAGGGCCAAAGAAATTCTATGTCGCTAGCCAATTAGAGAGGAATTTGTTATTGAGTTTCGCATGTTGGCTAGCTGATCTTTATCTTTGTTGACCAAAATCTTTCAGGGGCTGCACACGAATGGTGGGGAAAATATAGGTAAAGCCTTGTTTTCAGGTTGACGATATTCTGTTTTCCGGGTTTTGCATACCACCAGACCGTGAGAAATTTTTTAAACAACGTGAGAAATATTTAACAGTGCGTGGGAAATTTTTTCATGAGGTTGCAATGAAAATATGCGCTAACAATGAAAATATGCGCTCGTAATGAAAATATGCGCTTGCAATGTAAATATAGGTTTGCAATACGAATGTGTGCGTGCAATGAAAATATAGGCTTGCAATGGAAATATGAGGCTGCAATAAGAATATAGACAAGCAATGTAAATATAATCCGATAAGCAATTGAAATTGAACATTTGCAACGTTCATATGTGCACAGCAATGAAAATATAATTTCACCATAAAACTATCAATTTTTTTGCTTTTGGCACTCCATACCTATAATGATAAGAGAAATATTTATACAGGGTTTACCTTGTCAATACTATAAGTACTGTTATCAATAAGGGCCCTGAATGGCCTACTATCGCGTGAATATTTCTATTTGGTAGCAGTCGGTCTAAAATTGCAAACAGAAAAGTGTTGAAAAGGTACAGTAAATATTCATTAAGTATGCGAAGATTTCAGGGTGACTGAGATTATTCTTGCCAGAATACCAAATAACTGATGTCATTTCTTCGTATTCCGTGGCAATTTATTATAAAAACAATAGAAAAACCAAATTCGCATTTCTGAGAGCATCAAAGCTTAAATACTATTTTTTCAAATAAGAAATTCCACCGTGATGTTAATGTGGTCCGAACAACGACGATAAACAAAGAAGCAATCTATTATGTGGGTGATGGCCCCTCTGGTGTCAAGGGTCCTATCCCTCAATGGTACTTAAGAGTTTCAGGGTCCTTGGGTCCCAGGGTCCGGTTTTTACTGTATGCCCTCCATTTGGCCTTCTCAAAGCCCCTACATATGCAGGGTTAATAAAGACTAATAAAAACCAATAAAAACCAAGTCAATGAGCTAGTGTTTTTCTGAAAGCCCAACTCGCATTCTTTTTTTTGTGCATATATTTTGCTAAATTGGTTTCCAGGAAATTGGCAAGAAAAGAAGCATACGGTATTCAAAAATGAGTTGTCATTTCTTTTCGATATTGTTCTAATTGAAACGTTTGATGTATATATAAACTTTCGATGCAAATAGCAACATATTTCTGCCCTTTTTCTATCATCGCACAAATCTTTAGATTTTGCTATGATATCGGGGAGCTAGACAGCAAGCATTAATCAACATAGTTGTGACTAGAGCAGTTCTTCGTCAAAAACTGTCTCACATAAGTTGAAATGTTTTGCTCTAAAAATTTCTCTTGAAAAACAAGGTGCGGCTGAAAAAGTTTTTGTCGTCGAAAGTCTTTGTCCACATGCATTGTGCTTTTGTCCAAATAATTGAATCATTTATGAGTGTCATTGTGAAAGCTTCCTGTTTTCATCACAGAATAAGAACAATTAATGGATTCGCTATATCAATTTGCTTCCTACAAGCATTCAGTTTTAACAAAAGATAGGCACTAAATCCTAACTGGCTAATGAGCTTGACACGTGACAATCTCTAAAACCAATCAATGGAATGGAAAACCGACCGGGAAATTTGAAAAGTCAAATTTAGGCCGTTTTTGGACGATTTTACCACCCTTCACCAAAAAATGATTGTACGGAAGGAAAATTAGGATTTTCAAAACATTTCTTCACACACCTGTTTCCAATACTTTAATACATGCCTGTTCACGGGGGCTAAGAATTATCTCAAAATTTGATGAAATGCCAAAGTTTTGAATTTGACCTCACTGACCTCACTGTAGCGTGTCATAGTAAAAACCTCAGTAAACACTGGAACACAGGAACGTGTTCACATGCATCTGGAGACTAAATACTTTGCTTCGAAGGTCTTATTCTGTGTGTTTAAGAAGCTTCAGAACATCTTTAAAGATGCCAAACCTAGAGCACTACAATGTCTGAATGTTTTTTAGTTTGAAGCTAACATGAATACCACACTCGATTTTCAATATTTAATGCTGATGGGTAGGTGCAAAACGGAAAGAGTGCAATGCACTGGCCTAACAAAACATCACACTGTCGTTATAAATAAGGACGAATTAACAGATACTTACATTTCTATCTTGCAAAATGAGGACCACAAACTGAAAATATGAAGCAGCACAAATTCCAAAAGTATTTCAACTGGTTTTAATGGCAAAAATCTACTTTTTTGACCGTAAGCTGCAGCCAGTTTCTCCAACAAATCGTTCAGACTTCCCTCTTGCAACATCATTGTCAATAGAAAGGGCGCGGAAATTTCAGTGATCAGCTGTGTGATAATTATCATCAAATAACATACATTTCCAGTAAACTTTGAACAAATAACAATTATCTCAAGAATAGCAAGAGCTGTAACATCCAACGTGGCCAGAACGAAAGAATTTGTGACGTCCTTTTCTATAACCATTGCTCCCATTCCTTTTTATCCAATTCTGCTCTCATCGTTGTGAGATGATAAGAGAGTGGGAATCAGCAATTACATGAGCCAAAACATCGTCTAAATTCATGAATTGTGTCCCTTGCTTTTTAGCACAGGAAATGGCTATCGTCTCGTCTAGCAGGTACATGAAATGAATATGAAATGCTAAATTTAATTTTGCGTAAGAACACAATAACAGCGAAGCGAACGGAAGAAATGTACATCTTGTTTTTGAATATGAGAAATAGATTAGCCATTTCTGCAAAATAACATTTGAAATACTATTTTCACAGCTCCTTCATATCAATTTCACATTTTATGCGCATATCATAAAAAATATCTATCCTTGGAATAAAAAAGGTCATCCATTAGAAAATCGCTCCTTTACTGTCAAACACACAGCAGCATAGAGCAAAACTGGACATGACATTTTGCAGACTCAACACATATTTTCTGTAAGATGATAAAACTTTCACCCCCCCCCCCTTAGACTGAAGTTTCTTAAAATTCTTACGTTTGATACACGTATTTTTTATGAGAAACTAAGAATTTGGGTCAGTACTGAAAGTTTCTTAAAATTATCAGATTTTGAGTACTCAGAGTTTCTTACGAGTTTCTTGGAGGTTCCATAACAATCGTCATGTTCACTACCTGAACCTGTGCCCTCGTGAACATTTAAAAACAAGACTTTTTAAGCCTTTCCAATGTTTAGACATTGCTAAAGTACCTTACGAGTAATATGACACAGGAAACAACTGAATGTAAAGTAAAATCTGTCAAGGATTTCCTTTATCAAAATAAATAGTTTCTTAACTTATATTTTCCCAGTACTGGAGTTTCTTAATTTTGTGGCGATCTGATAGTTGAGTTTCTTATGGGCAGTTTCTTACTTATAAAAAATACGTGTAGGGGTGATTTTCTAATGAATGACCTCTGGTAGTCCAAAGATAGATATTTTTCTATGATATCCGCATAAAATGTGAAATTGATATGAAGGAGCTGTAAAAATAGTATTTCAAATGTTATTTTGCAGAAATGGCTAATCTGTTTTTTCACATCAAAAACAAGATGTACATTTCTCCCGTTCGTTGTTATTGTATTCTTACGGAAAATTAAATTTAGCATTTCATATTCATTTCATGTATCTGCTAGACGAGACGACAGCCATTTCTTGTGCTAAAAAGCAGATAAAAAGCAAGGGACACAACTGATGAATTTATACGATGTTTTGGCTCATGTAATTGCTGATTCCCACTCTTATGAGCTCACAATGATGAGAGCAGAATTTGATAAAGGAATGGGAGTAATGGTTATCTAAAAGGACATCACAAAATCTTTCGTTCTGGCCACGTTGGATGTTACAGCTCTTGCCATTCTTGAGCTAGTTGTTATTTGTTCAAAGTTCATTGGAATTGTATGTTATCTGATGATAATTATCACACAGCTGATCACTGAAATTTCCGCACCCTTTCTATTGACAATGATGTTGCAAGAGGGAAGTCTGAACGATTTGTTGGAGAAACTGGCTGCAGCTTACGGTCAAAAAAGTAGATTTTTGCCATTATAACCAGTTGAAATACTTTTGGAATTTGTGCTGCTTCATATTTTCAGTTTGTGGTCCTCATTTTGCAAGATAGAAATGTAAGTATCTGTTAATTCGTCCTTATTTATAACGACAGTGTGATGTTTTGTTAGGCCAGTGCATTGCACTCTTTCCGTTTTGCACCTACCCATCAGCATTAAATATTGAAAATCGAGTGTGGTATTCATGTTAGCTTCAAACTAAAAAACATTCAGACATTGTAGTGCTCTAGGTTTGGCATCTTTAAAGATGTTCTGAAGCTTCTTAAACACACAGAATAAGACCTTCGAAGCAAAGTATTTAGTCTCCAGATGCATGTGAACACGTTCCTGTGTTCCAGTGTTTACTGAGGTTTTTACTATGACAAGCTACAGTGAGGTCAGTGAGGTCAAATTCAAAACTTTGGCATTTCATCAAATTTTGAGATAATTCTTAGCCCCCGTGAACAGGCATGTATTAAAGTATTGGGAACAGGTTTGTGAAGAAATGTTTTGAAAATCTTGATTTTCCTTCCGTACAATCATTTTTTGGTGAAGGGTGGTAAAATCGTCCAAAAACGGCCTAAATTTGACTTTCCAAATTTCCCGGTCGGTTTTCCGCTCCATTGATTGGTTTTAGAGATTGTCACGTGCCAAGCTCGTTAGCCAGTTAGGATTTAGTGCCTATCTTGTTTTAACAACGTCAAAAAGAGATGCTAGCTCATTTTGACCTATGTTTTTTATCTATTTTCTTTGCGAATTCCTTGAGACCTATTCTATCCCATTCCAAGTCTGAGTGTTGTTCTTGTCGTTGCTCTTCCCAGATGCATTTCATCAAATTTCAGTTCCAGCGCAATACTCCAATTCCTAGTGTGATATATGTGTTATCATATTTGATTTATTTACGTGAATCCAAGATCCAAACCTGTAAGGATCAATTAACGTAAGCTCCATCCAGTTTGGTAAGCCTAACTCTGGGCAAAACATACCGTCTACACACAAGCATTTTATCTCTTTTTAGCAAGATATTTTGTTTTGCCCAAATCTCACTTCCAGAGTTTGGTGCAAAGAGTATGACTGACAAACTTTTTTCCATTAACTATAGTACTTAATGTCTCGTATTTCTTACAGCATATTTTTGTAGAAATGGACATAATGATAGAGTGGATAGATCTCAGACTGAGATATCAGCAAATAGAAAATAATGATATGATCGTGCTGCAAAACGAAGGCTCGGATCTAATCTGGAGACCAGATATCATGATTTCTGGAGAAAAAGGAGTCAAACATGATACATTTCCTGAACGTCAATCATCAGCATGGATATTCCCAAATGGCACTGTTTACTATTCTAAAAGGTAATTATATTTGCACTACAATATCATTACCAGGGAATGAGCAAAGGAAGTGGAATGATATATATTTTGCAAGCTTATTCAACAATTGCCTTATTGTGGATCCTTTTCAAGCTCCCGAGAGAATTACTCTGGATTAGGATAGGCTAGTGCTCAGGCTGGGGTACAAAGCATCAACCCAAATAAATAGTTTCTGGCATATAAATTGACCAAAAAGAATGTTTTCTCTTACCCTACTTACCCAAAATTATCCAGTCAGCATCTCGAATCTATGGACAACTGCCCCAACTGCTAGATTTTTCGTAATGTATGTGGATACTTCAGGGTTAATTTTTATTGACCCAAAGAAAGCATTTGATACGGTGGACCAAGATGAAGGAAATTTTGATTTGCCATGCGCGAATCAGGACAGGGAGTCAAGAATAGGAGAACTATGCGCCATATTCAATTTTTTTCTAGAATTATACGTTCATGCAGAGACAATTGGGGCAACCAGAAATGTTGCTTTATGCCATTTTGATTCAAACGTAGATAAAAGAAATCTCTAGAAAAGTTTTGTGATAAACAATGTTCTTTTGTGATCAAAAACACAACTCAAACAAAAGGGGAACACAAAGACAGTTGAATGTCCACGGGGACTTCAGGAATTGTTATGACAGGGAGCTCTCCTGCAGAGGGCAGATTGCATTTAGTGATTACAGATACATTTTCTGTTAAATCTGAAATTATTAGGTACTGGCGGATTTACGAGAAGCAAGATTAGTTATGCTTTAAAGAGCCACTGCTGACATATGTGCTTTGCGCCTGTGCGAATCCCACAATTCATTGCTTCTTCGACTTTCTGGGTGTCTAAAAGTGTTTTTTGGCCTAGCATGTCAACATTATCGCGGATGTGGAAAGAAGCCTACCTCAATTCCACTGTTGCCTCCTCCATCATTATCTTCATCGCTTTCTTCTTGGACGGTCATGATGCTTGATCCGTAGATATGTGGATTATTTCCTGTCGTTCTTGTTGTTGTACGGTTTAGTTTGTCATATCGAACGGTTCAAATACGAAGTTTAAATTACGAAAGAAAATGACGAGGCCATTTTGCCCTCCAGAGGACTGTATTTCAAATTAACATAATAAACAGACGCTATAAGTAAAGAAAGGGCCTATAGAATTGTGGTTAATACGTGTGAAATGTTCAGCTCTTGTTTTCAGCAATGACGGAAATATAAAACAATAAACGATAATAAGCGCAAACAAAACATTGTTCTTCGTCGCCATTAGTGTTTACCTCCTTTCAATTTTCTAAGCGCGCAAAGCACTTATGTCAGCAGTGGCTCTTTAAAGCTCCCTCAAAATCTCATACTGTTATATGGTGTAGTTTTTTTGTGAAATTATTTTTAATCAAGGTGTTTCTGGTAGGAATCGCGGCCTTGTTGCGGGTGTTTCCCTCGCAGAATGCAGAACAGAACTGATAAATTTTCTGCCCTTAAGAATATTTTCCGGAACTAATGAAGTATACCAGGAGATATCATAATCACTCCTTGAATCATTCTTAAAATTTCATACTGTTACATGGTATCGTTTATTTTATAGAACTATTTTGAATCAAGGTGGTTTTTGGTCGGAAGTTGTTCGTTGTTGGATCGGGTGTTTCTCCTACGGAATGCATATTAAAAGATAGATAACTTGGAAATATCGTAGGAAATATTATTTAAATCAAACTTTTCGTTGAAACTGTTTTCTGCTTTCCATCTCCGTTTATTTCTTAAATATGAATTGGGCGATAGACAGAAATTGTACATGACATAATTTGGTTGATAGCCCATCACTATATTTTTGCTGCGGAGCGCTTTGGCCAGCGGTGTACAAAACTCCCTCATCTTCGGTGGGCCACAATATTCTTTTGCAAAAACTTGAAAAGTATGGTGTAAATGGTCTTGAACACGAGTGGTTCACCTCTTATCTTAACAACCGTAAGCAATATTGCCAGGTCAATGGTGTTTCATCTAGTATAAGTGATAAAAAATATGGCGTCCCACAAAGCTCTTGTCTTGGCCCTCTTTTGTTCCTTATCTACATAAATGATTCACCTTTTTCGCTTGAAAAATCACATGTTAGTATGTACGCAGATGACACTACAATATCGCACTCCTCCAAGAATTTTGCAGATCTACAACATGCCTTAAATTGGGATCTTTTGAACTTGCAGGACTGGTTGCATGAAAATAAGCTTTCATGTCGTTAAAACCCAATTTCTTATTGTTGGCTCGGACCCAAATATCCGTAAAATCCAAAACCAGCCTGATGCTCAACCATCGTTTGAAAAAGATAATGATAACATTGAGATCGCTAGTAGTTTTAAATATCTTGGTGTTCAAGTTGACAATCAACCCAAATGGGATGGCCACATTGATAAAGTAAATAAAAAGGCACTCCGAGCTCTTGGACTAGTCAAATATTCAAAGAAATATATTTCTTCAGAAGTCCTGGCAAACAAGTACCGAGGCTTGGTTGAGCCCCATTTGAGTTATTGTTGCTGCGTATGGGGGTGATTGCAGTAAGCGTAAAATTTACAGCTTGCAAAAGGTATATAATAGAGCAGCAAGAATAATCATGAATAATGCATATGATGCATCAGCGGCCCCACTTATCCAGAGTCTAGGCTGGCCAACGATTTCTAATCTTTGTCAAAAATTATTAGGAGACATAACATCGCTATTTAAAAACGATGAAGCCACAAAAAAGCGAAACCATCGACCTATCACAGTTTTGTCCGCTTTATCAAACGTCTTTGAACGTCTTCTATGTGCCCAAATGGCACAAATATATTACATCTCGTCAGTTGAAAAATTTTAATCAAGAGGCTTTCCTGTCAGATCTCTCTGAGGTCGATTGGGAGGCACTCGTAGCTAATACTCAAGAAATTGATGATGCAGTACGCAAGTGGACCCAAATTTTTTGCGCTCATTCTAGAAAAGCATGCTCCTACTCTAAGAAGAGGCGTGTCGGATAGATATAAGCCTTAGCTGAATGCTGATTATTTCAAATTGGCTAAAACGAGGGATAAATTAAAAACTCAAGCTGTGAGAAGCAACTCAAAATTGTTGATGGAATCCTACAAGCAAATTCGTAACAGGTTAAATAACTTGAATACACAACTTAAACGTGAATATTTCTCTGAAAAAATCACGCAGTTTCAAGGTGACCTCAAGAAAACTTGGAAAACCATCAACCAAGTTATCAACAAAAAGTCTAACACTACAGTTGTACCTAATCTTACTGTGGACGGCCAAACAGTTGAGGGTAGCAAGGCAATTGCATCATCAATGAATGAGTACTTCTGCGGCATTGGGAATAAACTCAGTGAGAATATTCCCAAAAAAGCTAATCCACTCTTGTCTGGTGAATACTCGCTCGAAACTCCTCCGTTCAGTTTTTCTTTTTCTGCCATCATGACGGATAATTTATCATCAACCTTGAACAAGATGAAAACATCGCATGGTTCAGGCCACGATTGCATTGCGAGCTTTTATTTGAAGATTGCTTTGCCAGTTGTTGGCGGGTCCTTATGTGATCTTTTCAATAAATCATTGTTTGCGGGAAAATTTCCGGAGGACTGGAAGATAGCGCGTATTGCACCCATTTTCTATTATCAGTTCTTCCTTTCATATCTCGGTTGTTTGAGAAGTTAGTTTTCAATCAGCTTTATGAATATCTGGACACAAATAAATCACTATATGAGCATCAGTCTGGTTTTCGACTCTTACGGTTCGGTTGCCACAGCCCTTATGGCAAAGCACCAACGATTGGTACCTGAATATAGATAAAGGAAAATACACTGGTCTAATTTTTATTGACTTGAAGAAGTTTTTCGATACGGTTGATCATGAAATCCTACTTAAAAAATGAAAAAGCTGAAAATGTATGGAGTGACTGGCCTGGAATATGACTGGTTCATATCATACTTGGATAATCGTCAGTGGCGTAGCCAGGGTCCTGCTTTTGGGGGGGGGCAAGATGCGAGCGAAGCGAGGAAAAATAGGGGTCCGGGGGCTTGCCCCCGGAAAAATTTTTGGGGACACGCCCTTTAGAATGCCGGAAACACCCTCTTTTAGACAAAGCCACCCAGAATCGAAGAATAAAAGGACCAAGTTCATTAAAGTTGCAGATGAAAATTTAGCTACTTGGAGTTGCCTACTCCCAGGACAAAACAAGAATATGCCTGAACAAAACAAGCAGATGAAATAGGTTCATTAAAACTTTCAATGCTACTTTAAAAAGCAATCAATGACAGCTTCCCTGCTTCTTTTAGTCTTATTTAAATTCTAATCAAAATTTTGTAGTTTAGAAACTCTAATGTTATTGCTAACATCAGAATACCCATATCATGCGTGGTAGATTGATTGGAACACTTGTGAGCAGAAGGGTTGATTGACCCATCGAGGGCTCACGAAGAATGCTAAGGGTTTGGGCCCATGAAGAAGGTTTTATACCATCGTTTGCCAACTTCAATTTTTATTCGTCTGTCGTCTTGAAACTCTTATCAAAACGCTAGAAAAACAGCAAATGCTCGTGCAATCGAATGGTGACGTTTAGTGAGCATAAGAAACATAAAGAGAATGCAGCGGTGTGGCCAGGATAAATAAAGTGGGGGGCACTACAACGAGGGTTGGCCCCCAGGAAAATTTTTGGGGCCACGCCCTTTACTTTGGCTTAGAATGCATCTTCCAATAGCCTGCTTGCCTTTAGCGACAAGGAAACCTTGATCGTTTGTGGC
Source organism: Aurelia coerulea (assembly GCA_039566865.1). Classification (NCBI taxonomy): domain Eukaryota; kingdom Metazoa; phylum Cnidaria; class Scyphozoa; order Semaeostomeae; family Ulmaridae; genus Aurelia; species Aurelia coerulea. The sequence continues at coordinate 35,332,913 of CM076943.1, forward strand.
AGTTATTGTATGAATCAGAACACGAGAAAATTTTTGCAAAAGATCCTTTACTTGGGCTTAGAATGCGTCTTCCAATATCATACTTGCCAGTGCCAAGATTTGACATTTATCAGAAAATTCTTTACCAACCTATACCCAGCTATTTTCTCTTCGGTTTTAGATGAAATTTTTGAGAAGCACACATTGACTTTCAGGGCATTTTCGAAAAGAGGGGCACTGTCGATAAAAATTGAGCAAGGATAAGTAAATGCTAGATGCATCTGGGAGTGTAGAAATCGCGATGAAGTAGACCCGAAGTAGACAAGTGGCAGCATAGACATAGGAGTGCGAGCGAAGCGAGCAGAAATTTCTGAGAAGCACTTAATTTGCTTTATATTCTTTCCCAAATAGATGCAATACACATACACAGTTAAAGGGTTCATTAATTCTAATAAAGCTGCAATGCCTGGACGTGAGATTTTAAGCCAAGCGGTAGTAAGATTTTATACGAGACATACTATGACAGATGTTTGGAATTGCGAGCGAAGCGAGCAAAAATTTTTGCCATCCCTGTTGACTAAATGATGCGAAGATGCCATTTATTAGTTAAAGCATTGACTTCCTTTTCCCCTTTTGACATTCACAAACAGCGCTGCGACAACTGTTGGAGGTAAATACAACTTGCCCCCCCCCTTCAGTTTCCCAACGGATTTGGAAGAATCTCGAAAACCACCTTTGGCGATGATTAGGGGGGTGGCTGCCCCCCTTGCCCCCCTGGCTACGCTACTGATATTCGTAAACAATTCTGCAGGGTAGATGGCACTTCCTCTGATGTAAAGGGAATAAATTGTGGAGTTCCTCAAGGCTCTTGTCTTGGTCCACTCATATTTCTGATTTACATCAATGATTTGCCCTTTTCCCTAGAGAAATCTCATGTCAGCATGTCTGCTGATGATACGGCCATTTCCCTCTCTTCAAAAAGCATAGATGACCTTCAAAATGACTTAACTCAGATCTTCTGAAGCTACAGGATTGGTTGCATGCAAACAAATTTTCTTTGAACATTGTGAAAACGCAGGCACTTATCATAGGCTCTGGTTCAAACATCCGTAAGATCGAAAGCCAGCCTGATGCTCAACCATCTTTTTCAATAGGTGATCAGGACATTTAAATGATTACTAATACAAGATACCTAGGTGTTCAGATAGACAGTCAACTTAATTGGGACACACATATTGACACTATCAAGACCAAGGCAAATCGAGCCCTTGGACTTATTAAGTATTCTAAGAAATATCTTCCATCCGATCCAAAAGATCCAAAATAAAGCTACAAGAATTGTAACGAGCAGCCGATACGATGCTTCTGCTGCTCTGATAATTGAGAATCTTGGCTGGTCAAATATCAGAAATCTTGTAAGAAAAGAGAGAGCCACACTAACTTATAAATCTTTGAATTCGCTTGCCCCAGACTACTTGAACAAATTATTCATAAAATTTTCGGACGGTAGAGAGCGGTTTCTGCGCTCATCAGAAACTGATCTTAAGATACCGTTCCTAAAAACTATCAATGGCCAAAAGGCTTTTTCTTATCGCGGTGCGAAACTGTGGAACAACCTAGAAAGAGGGACAAAATTGGCATCCTCCCTGAAAACCTTCAAAGGACAACTATAGACAGGGAGAACTTTTATTTTATTAATTAGTTTATTAGTATTTATTAATTATTTTATTAATTTGGTACACTTAATAGACATGCTCCTCTCAAGACAAAATATTTGCGTGCAAACGATGGCCCCTTTATGACAAAGGCCCTGCGAAAAGCGATGATGCATCGCAAAAAACTACGCAATAAATACATTAAGAGTAGAACTGAAGAGAACCTTAAAGCCTTTAAAACGCAAAGGAATTTTTGCGTGAAACTCCTGCGCAGGACGAAATCTGATTACTATAGGAACCTTGACCTTGGAGACCTTACAGATAATCGTAAATTTTGGAAGACTGTCAAACCGGTATTTTCAAATGAGATACAAACAAGTTCTGCTGTGACTCTGATTGAAGATGGAAAAATGATAACCAAAGATGCAAAAATTGCGGAGATCTTTAATCATTATTTTGCAAATATAACAGAGAGTCTAGGAATCTCCGAAGACCAGTCTCTCCTATCACAAACAAATGGGTTAAATGACCCAGTAGAAAAAGCTATCGAGAAATATGAAAATCATCCTAGCATCAAGATGATTAAAGAGCGCTGTGAACTGGGCCAATTTGAATTTATGCCAGTGACTGTCAATGAGATACTTTTACAGATTCAGAAACTGAATACAAAAAAGTCATCCCCCTTAAACAGCATTCTTGCTAAGATTCTTAAACAAAATGCCGACATTTTTGCCACCCTCCTCCAGAAAATCTTCAATTCTAATTTGTTAGAGTGCTATTTTCCAAAGGATTTGGAAGCTGGTGAGATCTCGTCTCTTTTCAAAAGTCTTGATGCTTTTATCAAGAAGAACTATAGACCTATAACGGTTTTATCATCTGTGTCCAAAATTTACGAAAGGGTCTTAGAGAGTCAAATAAAATCGCATGTCCTTGGCTTTCTTTCTCCTCTTCTGTGCGGATTTCGAGAGGGCTATGGAATCCAACATGCACTGTTGCGACTTATAGAAACCTGTAAGAAAACCTTAGATAAAGGGGGTTTTGCTGGAGCACTACTCATGGATCTTTCAAAGGCTTTTGATTGTTTAAATCACGGGCTTTTGATTGCAAAATTAAGTGCTTATGGTTTCAGTCCAAGTGCATTGCGGTTGATTCATAGCTATCTCAGTGAGAGGAAGCAGAGGGTAAAGATAAATGGCTCATTCAGTGCATGGAGAGAAACAATGATAGGTGTACCACAAGGTTCAGTCTTGGGGCCTCTTCTGTTTAATATATACATCAATGATCTCTTTATGTTTGTGAAAGATGTTCAGATATGTAACTATGCAGATGACACAACGATCTATGCTTGCGATAGCAATACTGAAAGTGTTATCTCAACATTAGAGAGCGATGTCCTTACAGTTGCAGAATGGTTTCCAAACAATTGTATGAAGTTGAACGAGGACAAATGCCACCTAATGGTATTTGGAGACAAAAGTAATGATGTTTCATTAAATATCGCAAGGATAACGATAAGAGAGAGTACAGAAGAAAAGTTGCTTGGAGTGATTCTTGACAAAAAATTATGCTTTAAACAGCAAGTAAAGTCTATTTGCAAAAAGGCTGATCAAAAGATTCATGCACTCTCAAGAATTTCTTACTTTCTTGATACTGGTCAACTCAAACGAATAATGAAGGCATTTATCTTGTCCCAGTTCAACTACTGTCCTCTTGTTTGGATGTTCTGTGATAGAACACTGAACAATAAAATTAACCGTATTCACGAACGGGTATTACGGATAACCTACAAAGATATGAGATCAGATTATGATACAATGTTACTCAGAGACAATGCGGTCCCAATCCACATAAGGAATTTACAATTGCTGATGACTGAGATCTATAAAACAAAATGGGAGCTTAATCCTAGTTTCATGAAGGAGTTCTTTGTTGAAAAACGCAGTCCTTATGGGTTAAGAGGCTGCCATGGTCTACTATTGCCACAAGCGCGCACTGTGTGCAATAGCTTGGAGACGGTATCGTTTCGTGGGTGTAGACTATGGCAGGCACTTCCCAAAGATATAAAGCAGTCAGAAACCCTCTCCAGCTTTAAAAGGAAAATAAAAATCTGGAGGGGAGAACAATGCAGTTGTAGACTATGTAGACCTTTCGTGGCTCAGGTTGGGTTCTTGAACTGATATTATTTTTCTGGAAAAAGAAAGCATTGTAAATAATAAAAACATTGTAAACAGCTGTAAATTAATGTATTTGTAGCTAATTATTCTGTATTTTATTTCTTTTGCACAAATTTTACTTAGATAGTAGGCTTGAATTAGCTCTTATTTTATAGCTATTTTTATATGTAATGCCTACTTTAAATAAATTGATGATAATAATAATAATAATAATAGTCTTAGTTTTGTATAATATTGTAAATTAGTCATGTAAATTTCTTTTGTTCTTAGTTTTAGTGGTTAGGTTTTTTCTTTTTGTTGAAACAGGTCAGGTTGAAAAACATATTTATATATGAATCCTATTAACCTGTATGAGGGGTACTTCGGGGTTTGCGGTATTGCGGTATCGGGGGTAAATTTTGTGCGGTATTGCGGTAATGACCGGAAAAGCTTGCGGCATTGCGGTATCGAGCTTTCACAGCGCGGTATGCGGTATTGTACGAATATTAACATCCAAACTTCATGTAATGCCCTTTTCCTGTTGAAGATAAACGCATCTTCGAGACGAATTGATAGAGGAAAGAAAAACGAAGGAGAGGGAGGTCCCATATCCCTCTCTCCTTTTGCCTGCTCCACCTTCTCAACCTTGAAAAGGTACCTGCGGAGGAGAGCACGCAACATTTTTATCTGAAGAAAAAGAATCAACATATTTGCACGAATCAAAACTTTAGATGTGGGAAAATCACCCCTATTTTCAATCCGACAATGTTGGACAACTGTACGCCTTTCACGGTAATTCCTGCTCTATCAAAAGTTATCTGATTATTTATAATCAACTGTCCCAGTACCTTGAATCGAATGGCCTGTTGTGCCCACATCAGTTTGGGTTTAGAAAAGGGAGATCTACGCAACATACAGTTACCAAACTGTCAGAAAAGTTTAGACAGAATGTTGAAAAGGGGGCTACTTAGTTGTGCTGTCTATATTGACCTCCGTAAAGCCTTCGACAAAGTACATCATGCAACCTTGCTGGAAAAATTGCCAAGTTATGGTATAGATGATGTGGAATTACAATGAATAGGTGATTATCTCTTTAATAGGAAACAATAAGAAATCTTTGATAACACCAGCTCATGGGAAGAAAGCGTTACATGTGATGTACCACAAGGATCCATCCTGGGGTCCCTTCTCTTAGGGCTGATAATCAACGACATCCATATTCCGCTCACTGATGCTGACATTACACCATATGTCGACGATACTGTTTATATTGTGCAAGAAAGAACTCAAATGAAATAGAACATTTACTTAAAGGACAAGTCCGGGGTTGGTATGATTGATGATAAAATACCAGATAATACTGCTATGAATGATGTATGATACTTTTTTCCACTATTTTTCGCCTTCTTCTTGTGAAATTACGTATTCAAATAAGCAATTTGAGCGAAGTGACGTTATATCATGCAAACGAAAACGAGGCTGTGTGATTGTTTTTAGCCTCTTTATCATTGCAAGCCTCTTTATCTTGTTCTTGTGCCATTTTCAATGCATCAGGCGAGAAATAATGGAAAAAAGCATCATACACCATTCATAGCAGTATTATCTGGTATTTTATCATCAATCATACCAACCCCGGACTTGTCCTTTAACAGTGAACTGCAAAACGTTGCAGCCTGGCTTGATGAAAATAACCTGTTCATTAACTTGAAAAAGGTAAAACTGAATTTGTGCTATATGGATCACATCAAAAGTTGTCCAAACAGCCAAACGTGGACATCAAAATCTACAATCAAACTATTCATGAGGTACTTGTATGATTTTGTCTCATCATGAGACAAAATCATACAAGTCTTGGTGTAGATTTGGATAACCATCTGAACCCCTTAATCGATATTAAAATTTGTACAAAAAAGCATCAGCCAGAGTAAACTTTTTATCTCGTATTCGCGAAAAAGTCAGCCCTTATGCAGCAGAATCGATATTCAAAACAATGATATGTTCTACCGGGTGAACCAGAAAAAGTTCCCACTTTTGAAAATTCATAGGATCAAGAGTGCTGGATGGATTGGAATGAATCAATATTTGCTTGACAGCCAAAAGATCGAAATATTTTTATGATTTTTCTCGCCTTGTTACAAGCATTGGAAAAGTAGACTCACGAAATAGTCCCAGTTATCGCAACAACAACAGCAGCAGCAATGACAACAACAACAACAATATGTATTTTGGAAAAGTGGTAATTTCAAATTTAGAAAAAATTTGTGGTTGCAAAATGACTGAAGAAAAGGCCTAAAATACGTTATCGAATTATAAAGGACTACAACATAGAAAAAGCAATTTCTCATGGGTGAGAGATATCGTTTGCGAATTTATTTCCAAGGGATTGAAAATCTTTAGTATCTGTTTGAGAATCTTATGTATTATTGCTCTTGACATAAGTGAAGCGCTCGTGTGCATCGTGCTGGATTAGGAGAGTCCTAACGATTTGATCAAGTGTTTTAGGCCCTTTTTCAATCATTTTGAAAACATGAAACTTTTGTAAAGCTGAATTTACATATATTTGCAGTGCTCGTATGAAGACGAGAAAAATCACAAAAACACTTTGATCTTTTGGCTTTTAATTGAAATTTGAATCATTCAAAATCCATGAAAAACTTGTTGTGCTACGAATTTTCGAAAGTGGGAACTTTTTTCTGGCTCACCCGGTATATATTCATAATTTCTGCCGTCAATGCAATTTTACTGAAAGCTCATCAATGAAACTTTTCCCGTCGTTCTCACGTCAAATTTTGGTCTGTAAAACATCTAACTACGATCTAATAGACGAAACTACAATTTTTGATCAAGGAAGGTGGATTTAGGTCGGAATCAAACTGCCACAGACCGGTATACTGTATTAACAGCGCTATTTTTAATTTTCTAGCAGTTTGCGGTATTTTGCTATTTTTTGGTGCGGTATTGCGGTATCTGGTGTCTTTTTCGTGCGGTATTGCGGTATTGGGACCCCCCGAAGTACCCCTCCTGTATAGATATTGTAAAATGAAATTAAAAGAATTGTTGGCTTTGCGGATACATTCATAGTTCCCTACCTATGTGGTTTTCGCAAACGATTCACCTAAAATCCCCGTAAAAAATCGGTTGGAAACTCACCAAGTTACGAGCTCCAATGTGCCAAATTTTCGTGAAGGCTGAAACCAGAGAAAAGGCCATTTTTCTTGTTGTCTTTGCGATATTCCTGTTGGCAATCACATTCAGCATGATCAGCTTCGGTAATCAGTGATACGATAGGAATCGATTTTGTGATTAAGTAGTATTAGCGCTTGTAAATTTCTTTCACTTGCAGACAACAGACATTTAACTCCTTTTCAAATATTTCTTTGAAATCAGCTGATGCAGAAAGGTTTCCTAAACTCTGGTGGTGCTTTGCGGATTGATTACAATTTACAATTTCCCGAAAGACTTTTCATCTACGGACTTCTTAAAGTTGGCTGCAGGAGCGCATCCAGCCTGAAGTTTGGTTTGATCCATCTCAAATGTTCCATTTCTTCCCATACTATGACATTCTCCCCACCTTTGTCAGTTCTTATTCGAGATGGGATGCCAAAGTTTGCAACAGCCTCTTGAAATAAATCATGCACAGTTTCCTTCCTGTTGTTGGTAGAGCAGTTTAGAAAGACGATCAACCGAAAATGCCCATCAATCGCACCATGAATGACAAAACCCCATGAGATCAAACTGTCGTGCACATCCATATGCCACAAGCTGTTTGTTCCTGGTACAGAATATCACCTCCATTTTACTAGACTTGCCCACCTTATCCTGGATCCTTCTGGGTCCACACGAACAAGAAGATATGTTTGTGAAGATATATCTATGATACGTTTCTGCTGCACACGAAAACCTTTTGATTGCAAATAGCCCCGGGGGGGGTACTTAGTATATTTGTCCAACGGGGATGTGCCGTTTTTAAGGGTATCGTTTTCACCAATTTTTTCTAGCACAGGGTATCAAAATGAGGCAATTTTTCTAGAGCAGGTTGTCAAAACATGTCAAAGGGGAAAATTCTGCTAGATCGGGTCATTTTTCGGTCAATTTTCATGTTTTTGAGTATACTTTTCAACAATTTTTTCTAGAACAGGTTATCATTTTGAGCGAAAAATTCTGGAGCAGGGTAAAAAAAAAATTTTTCGTGGGCACACCCCCGTACAAATTTAAGTCAAGTACCCCCCCCCCCCCCGGGCAAATAGCCAGCAACTATGGAACGGCCACAATACTGTCCATGGGCCCGTCGGCATTCAATCACATAATTATCAAGCTCTTGGTCCGAAATTGTAGAATAGCCAGTGACTTCCTCTAAACCCAGTTCACGAACTCTCCTTGCTAGCGTCCAACGGGAAACAAGTAACATTGATGAAATTTCCTTCCAGTTGAAACCAATGTCACGGAAAGAAATTATTATGTCGGGGTCTAAGACTATCTTGGGGCATCCAACGCCTCTCTGAATCGTTTTCACTGTTGTCTGGAATATAGCTAGGCTTGGATTCACTACTTGACGTTGTACTTTCCTTTCTAACATCTGGTAAAAGATCTCAAAATTTTGCAGGATCTCCAATATCAGTGGCTTTCTTTCATTATTTAAACCAGCATACACATGATGAAGACTTTCCAGTGCCAAAGTAACACGACCTTGAAGCATATCTAACCCATCTTGGTTACTATATTACACATCAGCAGTTAGTCCCAGTAGCTGTTGGAAATACTCTTCCCAAGTGTTCTCGTTGTTGGTAGCCATTTTGTTGCGTTTCTTTGATTGGCCCCAATAGCCGAAGTCGAAAGATTTATTGCTCGAGTTCCTTGTTTCACTACAACTTTTGGCCATTATGTGCATGTAAAAACGCGGACCAGACCACATCCCGAAAGGCCCTGAAAAGCTAGAACGCTTTTTGAAAAAGCCAGAACGCTTTTGGAAAAAGCTAGAACGCTTTTTTAAAAGCTAGAACACTTTTTTAAAAGGATCCGGGAACTTGTTATTGGCATGAATGTGAACAGAAAAGCGAGGTTGATAATGGTTATTGAATATTTGTGGATAAATACACAGAAGGTTGAACATAATCAAAACATTGTGAATATGAAAAGTTCATTCAAGAACGTAAATGAAAATCTGATGAATATGAAAAGAAAATACGTGCATGTGAACTTAAAACAGTATGAGCATAAGCGAATAACATCATGAACGTGAATGGAAAAGTGATGAATATGAAGGAAAATGATGGTAAATGTGAATGAAAAACAAGTGCATATGAATGAAAATGTAGAGAATGTAAATGATAAAACTTGTGAACGTGAATAATTTAATTTTGACACAAATAATCAACCATACGGTCAACCATGACAAATAATCAACCATGTAAATGATAAAACTCTGTACACTGAGAATCTGATCTTCTAAAAAAACTCAGCACTGGAGTATATTGTTGTTGGAAATATGTTCTTTCTTTTCCTTCTCTTTGACTTTTTCGGTCATAAAGGAAACGTTTTGACTTTTTAAGTCAAATCCCTCTCTCTTGCTATCGCATTCAAGTTTGAAGCGTCAAAGCTCCTTTTCAGAAAGATACATTTTTTCGTAACGTTGTTTCCTCCGATCTATAGTCTTTTTGGTTAGAATGTGCAAGGACGAAACTTATCGAATTGCAAGAAGATTCCACTCTGTTAGAGCAAAAATTAATGTAGAAAGAAAAGATAATTTTTTCCCCTCTTGCTTGCTTTGCCTTCTTTTCTGTTGTATATGGCAATTCAATAAAAGCTCGATCGATCTTGAAGTGTTGTTAAAATTGAGTTGACCGGCTTTGCTAGCACATGGTAGGATATTATTGAAAATAGAGTATTTCAGAACTATAATGTTAATATACCAGCTGTTGTAGTAATTTTATTCCAATACAATGCTCTTGTATCATGTCCCGTTATGGTATGTGTGTATCCTTGCATGTCCTTCTAAGTTACCAAAACAACATGTGTAAGAAGGACAATGGGAAGCTGTTGCCAGCAAGATAGAGCTTTTGGAGAAAGTATGCAGCTAGCTAATTGCTAAACAAATCAGTTAGCCAGCCAATTAAAGGCTAAATATATAGGAGAAGAGGCGATGTGACTAAAGTGGACATTTATTGTACACTAACAGAGCCATAAATTTTTGAACTTTAGATATTGATAATTAATGAATTACTGGTGATTTTATATTACGCGAACGGCAGGAGTGGCCGTCCTTGTGACAACGCAATTTTCCTTTGCGACAGTCATAATTAATGTGCGTAGATCGTCACTTGCTCGTTTTTATTTCTAAACACAACTTATAAGAAACTCAGCCTCAGATAGCAGAAAAATTAACAAACTCAGTATTGGGAAATATAGCTTTAAAAACTAGTTGTTTCGTTGTAGGAAATCCTTAACATATTCTGTATCTGAGTAATGAATAAACATCCGAAAGATTTCAGAATTCTGCACAAAACCTTAATTTAAAATGTTGGCGAAGGTACAGGAAATAAACACGATGATTGTAATGTAAACTTAGAAACTCGGCTAAACTCTGTACACTGACAATCTGATCTTCTCAAAAAAACTCAGCAATGAAGTAAATTGTTGTTGGAAATATGTTCTTTCCTTTCCTTTTCTTTGATTTTTTCTGTCATAAAGGAAACGTTTTGACTTTTTAAGTCAAATCCCTCTCGCTTGTTATCGCATTCAAGTTTGAAGCGTCAAAGCTCCTTTTCAGAAAGATACATTTGTTCGTAACGTTGTCTCCTCCGATCTATAGTCTTTTTCGTTAGAACGTGCAAAGACGAAACTTATTTAATTGCAAGAAGATTCCACTCTGTTAGAGCAAAAATTGATGGAAAGAAAGGATATAATTTTCTTTCCATCTCGTTGGCTTTGGCTTCTTTTCCTGTTGAACATGACAATTCAATAAAAGCTCGATCGGTCTTGAAAACGTTGTTAAAATTGAGTTGACCGACTTTTCTAGGACATTGTATGATATTATTGCAAATAGAATATTTCTGAACTATAATGTCAATATATACCAGATGTTGTAGTAAATGTTATTCTAATACAATGCTCTTGTATCATGTCCCGTTATGGTAGGTGTGTATCCTTGAATGTCGCTCTTAGTTACCAAAACAACATGTGTAAGAAGGACAATGGGAATCGGTTGCCAGAAAGATAGAGCTTTTGGAGAAAGTTTGCAGTCAGCCGTTAAAACTAACGGCTATAAAAAAAGGAGAATAGGCGATGTGACAAAAATGGACCTTTTATTTACACAAACAGACATCTTCATTTTAAAAAACAGCTTCTAAAATCTCAACCCTCAGATCGCCGAGAAATTAAGAAACTCCATTATTGGGAAATTATAGCATAAGAAACTATTTGTTTTGTTGCAGGAAATCCTTAACATATTACGAATCTGGGTAATGCATAATCATCGGAAAGTCTGATGAATCCTGCAGAAAACATTAATTTAAAGTGTTGGCGAAGGTACAGGAAATAAACGCGATGATTGTAATGCAAACTTAGAAACTCGGCAAAACTCTGTACACTGAGAATCTGATCTTCTCAAAAAAACTCAGCACTGGAGTAAATTCTTGTTGGAAATATGTTCTTTCTTTCCTTCTCTTTGATTTTTCTGTCATAAAGGAAACGTTTGACTTTTTAAGTCAAATCCCTCTCGCTTGTTATCGCATTCAAGTTTGAAGCGTCAAAGCTCCTTTTCAGAAAGATACATTTGTTCGTAACGTTGTCTCCTCCGATCTATAGTCTTTTTCGATAAAAGGTGCAAAGACGAAACTTATGGAATTGCAAGAAGATTCCACTCTGTTAGAGCAAAAATTGATGTAAAGAAAAGATATATTTTCTTTCCCTCTCGTTGGCTTTGCCTTCTTTTCCTGTTGAATTTGACAATTCAATAAAAGCTCGATCGATCTTGAAAACGTTGTTAAAATAGAATTGACAGACTTTACTAGGACATTGTATGATATTATTGCAAATAGAGTATTTCTGAACTATAATGTAAATATATACCAGCTGTTGTAGTAAATTTTACTCCAATATAATGCTCTTGTATCATGTCCCGTTATGGTAGGTGTGTATCCTTGAATGTCCCTCTTAGTTACCAAAACAACATGTGTAAGAAGGACAATAGGAAGCGGTTGCCAGCAAGACAGAGCTTTTGGAGGAAATTTGCAGTCAGCCGCTATAACTAAAAGCTTTAAAAATAGAAGATTAGGCGATGTGACTAAAGTGGAAATTTATTTCACGCTAACAGAACCCTAAGATTTTGATCTTTAAATATTTCTAATGAATCAAAGACTGGTGATTTAATATTACGCGAATGGCAGGAGTGGCCGTCTTTGTTGCAACGCAATTTTCCATTGCAAAGGTTATAAGTAATTTGTTAAGATCGCAACTTACATGTTTTTTATTTTAGAAAGCAGCTTTTAAAAAACACAACCCTCAGATCGCTGATAACTTAAGAAACTCCAGTACTGGTAAAATATAGCAAAAGAAACTAGTTGTTTTGTTGCAGGAAATACTTAACATATTCTGAATCTGGGTAATGCATAATCATCGGAAGGTCTTATGAATCCTGCAGAAAACCTTAATTTAAAGTGTTGGCGAAGGTACAGGAAATAAACGTGATTATTTTATACAAACTTACAAACTCGGCAAAACTCTGTAGACTGAGAATCTGAATCTGAACTCAGCATTGGAGTATATTGTTGTTGGAAATATGTTCTTTCTTTTCCTTCTCTTTGACTTTTTCTGTCATAAAGGAAACGTTTTGACTTTTTAAGTCAAATCCCTCTCGCTTGTTATCGCATTCAAGTTTCAAGCGTCAAAGCTCCTTTTCAGAAAGATACATTTTTTCGTAACGTTGTCTTCTCCGATCTATAGTCTTGTTGGTTAGAACGTGCAAAGACGAAACTTATGGAATTTCAAGAAGATTGCACTCTGTTAAAGCAAAAATTCATATAAAGAAAGATAATTTTCTTCCCCTCTTGCTTGCTTTGCCTTCTTTTCTGTTGAATATAGAAATTCAATAAAAGCTCGATCGATCTTGAAAACGTTGTTGAAATAGAATTGACAGACTTTGCTAGGACATTGTATGATATTATTGCAAATAGAGTGTTTCTAAACCATAATGTCAACATATACCAGCTGTTGTAGTAAATTTTATTCCAATACAATGCTCTTGAATCATGTCCCGTTATGGTAGGTGTGTATCCTTGAATGTCCCTCTTAGTTACCAAAACAACATGTGTAAGAAGGACAATAGGAAGCGGTTGCCAGCAAGATAAAGCTTTTGGAGAAAATATGCAGCTAGCTAATTTCTAAACAAATCAGTTGGCCAGCCAATTAAAGGCTAAAAATATAGGAGAAGAGGCGATGTGACTAAAGTGGACATTTATTGTACACTAACAGAGCCATAAATTTTTGAACTTTAGATATTGATAATTAATGAATGACTGGTGATTTTATATTACGCGAACGGCAGGAGTGGCCGTCCTTGTGACAACGCAATTTTCCTTTGCGACAGTTATAATTAATGTGCGTAGATCGTAACTTGCTCGTGTTTATTTTTAAACACAACCTATAAGAAACTCAGCCTCAGAAAGCCGAAAAATAAACAAACTCAGTGTTGGGAAATATAGCTTGAAAAACTAGTTGTTTCGTTGTAGGAAATCCTTAACATATTCTGTATCTGAGTAATGAATAAACATCCGAAAGATTTCAGAAATCTGCACAAAACGTTAATTTAGAATGTTCGCGAAGGTACAGGAAATAAACCCGTAGATTGTAATGTAAACTTAGAAACTCGGCAAAACTCTGTACACTGAGAATCGGATCTTCTAAAAAAAACTCAGCACTGGAGTAAATTGTTGTTGGAAATATGTTCTTTCCTTTCCTTATCGTTAATTTTTTCTGTCATAAAGGAAACGTTTTGACTCTTTAGGTCAAATCCCTCTCGCTTGTTATCGCATTCAAATTTGAAGCGTCAAAGCTCCTTTTCAGAAAGATACATTTGTTCGTAACGTTGTCTCCTCCGATCTATAGTCTTTTTCGATAAAAGGTGCAAAGACGAAACTTATGGAATTGCAAGAAGATTCCACTCTGTTAGAGCAAAAATTGATGTAAAGAAAAGATATATTTTCTTCAACTCTCGTTGGCTTTGCCTTCTTTTCCTGTTGAGTTTGACAATTCAATAAAAGCTCGATCGATCTTGAAAACGTTGTTAAAATAGAATTGACAGACTTTACTAGGACATTGTATGATACTATTGCAAATAGAGTATTTCTGAACAATAATGTCAATATATACCAGGTGTTGTAGTAAATTTTACTCCAATATATGCTCTTGTATCATGTCCCATTATGGTAGGTGTGTATCCTTGAATGTCCCTCTTAGTTACCAAAACAACATGTGTAAGAAGGACAATAGGAAGCGGTTTCAAGCAAGACAGAGCTTTTGGAGGAAATTTGCAGTCAGCCGTTATAACTAAAGGCTTTAAAAATAGAAGAATAGGCGATGTGACTAAAGTGGAAATTTATTTTACGCTAACAGAATCCTAAGATTTTGATCTTTAGATATTTCTAATGAATCAAAGACTGGTGATTTAATATTACGCGAATGGCAGGAGTGGCCGTCTTTGTTGCAACCCAATTTTCCATTGCAAAAGTTATAAGTAATTTGTTAAGATTGCAACTTACATGTTTTTTATTTTAGAAAGCAGCTTCTAAAAATCACAACCCTCAGATCGCTGAGAATTTAAGAAACTCCAGTACTGGTAAAATATAGCAAAAGAAACTAGTTGCTTTGTTGCAGGAAATAACCAGCAAGACAGAGCTTTTGGAGGAAATTTGCAGTCAGCCGCTATAACTAAAGGCGTTAAAAATAGAAGAATAGGCGATGTGACTAAAGTGGAAATTTATTTTACGCTAACAGAACCCTACGATTTTGATCTTTAGATATTTCTAATGAATCAAAGACTGGTGATTTAATATTACGCGAATGGCAGGAGTGACCGTCTTTGTTGCAACGCAATTTTCCATTGCAAAAGTTATAAGTAATTTGTTAAGATCGCAACTTACATGTTTTTTATTCTAGAAAGCAGCTTCTAAAAAACACAACCCTCAGATCGCTGAGAACGTAAGAAACTCCAGTACTAGTAAAATATAGCAAAAGAAACTAGGTGTTTTGTTGCAGGAAATACTTAACATATTCTGAATCTGGGTAATGCATAATCATCGGAAGGTCTTATGAATCCTGCAGAAAACCTTAATTTAAAGTGTTGGCGAAGGTACAGGAAATAAACGTGATGATTGTAATGCAAACTTACCAACTCGGTAAAACTCTGTACACTGAGAATCTGATCTTCTAAAAAAACTCAGCACTGGAGTATATTGTTGTTGGAAATATGTTCTTTCTTTTCCTTCTCTTTGACGTTTTCGGTCATAAAGGAAACGTTTTGACTTTTTAAGTCAAATCCCTCTCGCTTGTTATCGCATTCAAATTTGAAGCGTCAAAGCTCCTTTTCAGAAAGAGGCGATGTGACTAAAGTGGACATTTATTGTACACTAACAGAGCCATAAATTTTTGAACTTTAGATATTGATAATTAATGAATGACTGGTGATTTTATATTACGCGAACGGCAGGAGTGGCCGTCCTTGTGACAACGCAATTTTCCTTTGCGACAGTTATAATTAATGTGCGTAGATCGTAACTTGCTCGTGTTTATTTTTAAACACAACTTATAAGAAACTCAGCCTCAGAAAGCCGAAAAATAAACAAACTCAGTGTTGGGAAATATAGCTTGAAAAACTAGTTGTTTCGTTGTAGGAAATCCTTAACATATTCTGTATCTGAGTAATGAATAAACATCCGAAAGATTTCAGAAATCTGCACAAAACGTTAATTTAGAATGTTCGCGAAGGTACAGGAAATAAACCCGTAGATTGTAATGTAAACTTAGAAACTCGGCAAAACTCTGTACACTGAGAATCGGATCTTCTAAAAAAAACTCAGCACTGGAGTAAATTGTTGTTGGAAATATGTTCTTTCCTTTCCTTATCGTTAATTTTTTCTGTCATAAAGGAAACGTTTTGACTCTTTAGGTCAAATCCCTCTCGCTTGTTATCGCATTCAAAGTTGAAGCGTCAAAGCTCCTTTTCAGAAAGATACATTTGTTCGTAACGTTGTCTCCTCCGATCTATAGTCTTTTTCGATAAAAGGTGCAAAGACGAAACTTATGGAATTGCAAGAAGATTCCACTCTGTTAGAGCAAAAATTGATGTAAAGAAAAGATATATTTTCTTCAACTCTCGTTGGCTTTGCCTTCTTTTCCTGTTGAGTTAGACAATTCAATAGAAGCTCGATCGATCTTGAAAACGTTGTTAAAATAGAATTGACAGACTTTACTAGGACATTGTATGATACTATTGCAAATAGAGTATTTCTGAACAATAATGTCAATATATACCAGGTGTTGTAGTAAATTTTACTCCAATATATGCTCTTGTATCATGTCCCATTATGGTAGGTGTGTATCCTTGAATGTCCCTCTTAGTTACCAAAACAACATGTGTAAGAAGGACAATAGGAAGCGGTTGCAAGCAAGACAGAGCTTTTGGAGGAAATTTGCAGTCAGCCGTTATAACTAAAGGCTTTAAAAATAGAAGAATAGGCGATGTGACTAAAGTGGAAATTTATTTTACGCTAACAGAATCCTAAGATTTTGATCTTTAGATATTTCTAATGAATCAAAGACTGGTGATTTAATATTACGCGAATGGCAGGAGTGGCCGTCTTTGTTGCAACCCAATTTTCCATTGCAAAAGTTATAAGTAATTTGTTAAGATTGCAACTTACATGTTTTTTATTTTAGAAAGCAGCTTCTAAAAATCACAACCCTCAGATCGCTGAGAATTTAAGAAACTCCAGTACTGGTAAAATATAGCAAAAGAAACTAGTTGCTTTGTTGCAGGAAATAACCAGCAAGACAGAGCTTTTGGAGGAAATTTGCAGTCAGCCGCTATAACTAAAGGCGTTAAAAATAGAAGAATAGGCGATGTGACTAAAGTGGAAATTTATTTTACGCTAACAGAACCCTAAGATTTTGATCTTTAGATATTTCTAATGAATCAAAGACTGGTGATTTAATATTACGCGAATGGCAGGAGTGACCGTCTTTGTTGCAACGCAATTTTCCATTGCAAAAGTTATAAGTAATTTGTTAAGATCGCAACTTACATGTTTTTTATTCTAGAAAGCAGCTTCTAAAAAATACAACCCTCAGATCGATGATAACGTAAGAAACTCCAGTACTAGTAAAATATAGCAAAAGAAACTAGGTGTTTTGTTGCAGGAAATACTTAACATATTCTGAATCTGGGTAATGCATAATCATCGGAAGGTCTTATGAATCCTGCAGAAAACCTTAATTTAAAGTGTTGGCGAAGGTACAGGAAATAAACGTGATGATTGTAATGCAAACTTACAAACTCGGTAAAACTCTGTACACTGAGAATCTGATCTTCTAAAAAAACTCAGCACTGGAGTATATTGTTGTTGGAAATATGTTCTTTCTTTTCCTTCTCTTTGACGTTTTCGGTCATAAAGGAAACGTTTTGACTTTTTAAGTCAAATCCCTCTCGCTTGTTATCGCATTCAAATTTGAAGCGTCAAAGCTCCTTTTCAGAAAGAGGCGATGTGACTAAAGTGGACATTTATTGTACACTAACAGAGCCATAAATTTTTGAACTTTAGATATTGATAATTAATGAATGACTGGTGATTTTATATTACGCGAACGGCAGGAGTGGCCGTCCTTGTGACAACGCAATTTTCCTTTGCGACAGTTATAATTAATGTGCGTAGATCGTAACTTGCTCGTGTTTATTTTTAAACACAACTTATAAGAAACTCAGCCTCAGAAAGCCGAAAAATAAACAAACTCAGTGTTGGGAAATATAGCTTGAAAAACTAGTTGTTTCGTTGTAGGAAATCCTTAACATATTCTGTATCTGAGTAATGAATAAACATCCGAAAGATTTCAGAAATCTGCACAAAACGTTAATTTAGAATGTTCGCGAAGGTACAGGAAATAAACCCGTAGATTGTAATGTAAACTTAGAAACTCGGCAAAACTCTGTACACTGAGAATCGGATCTTCTAAAAAAAACTCAGCACTGGAGTAAATTGTTGTTGGAAATATGTTCTTTCCTTTCCTTATCGTTAATTTTTTCTGTCATAAAGGAAACGTTTTGACTCTTTAGGTCAAATCCCTCTCGCTTGTTATCGCATTCAAGTTTGAAGCGTCAAAGCTCCTTTTCAGAAAGATACATTTGTTCGTAACGTTGTCTCCTCCGATCTATAGTCTTTTTGGTTAGAATGTGCAAGGACGAAACTTATCGAATTGCAAGAAGATTCCATTCTGTTAGAGCAAAAATTAATATAAGGAAAAATAATTTTCTTCCCCTCTTGCTTGCTTTGCCTTCTTTTCTGTTGAATATGGCAATTCAATAAAAGCTCGATCGATCTTGAAGCGTTGTTAAAATTGAGTTGAGCGGCTTTGCTAGCACATGGTAGGATATTATTGAAAATAGAGTATTTCAGAACTATAATGTCAATATATACCAGCTGTTGTAGTAAATTTTTTATTCTAATATAATGCTCTTGTATCATGTCCCGTTATGGTAGGTGTGTATCCTTGCATGTCCTTCTAAGTTACCAAAACAACATGTGTAAGATGGAAAATGGGAAGCGGTTGCCAGCAAGACAGAGCTTTTGGAGGAAATATGCAGTCAGCCGCTATAACTAAAGGCTTTAAAAATTGAAGAATAGGCGATGTGACTAAAGTGGAAATTTATTTCACGCTAACAGAACCCTAAGATTTTGATCTTTAGATATTTCTAATGAATCAAAGACTGGTGATTTAATATTACGCGAATGGCAGGAGTGGCCGTCTTTGTTGCAACGCAATTTTCCATTGAAAAAGTTATAAGTAATGTGTGAAGATCGCAACTAACATGTTTTTTATTTTAGATAGCAGCTTCTAAAAATCACCACCCTCAGATCGCTGAGAACTTAAGAAACTCCACTACTGGTAAAATATAGCAAAAGAAACTAGTTGTTTTGTTGCAGGAAATACTTAACATATTCTGAATCTGGGAAATGCATAATCATCGGAAGGTCTTATGAATCCTGCAGAAAACCTTAATTTAAAGTGTTGGCGAAGGTACAGGAAATAAACGTGATGATTGTAATGCAAACTTACAAACTCGGCAAAACTCTGTACACTGAGAATCTGATCTTCTAAAAAAACTCAGCACTGGAGTAAATTGTTGTTGGAAATATGTTCTTTCCTTTCCTTAACGTTAATTTTTTCTGTCATAAAGGAAACGTTTTGACTTTTTAAGTCAAATCCCTCTCGCTTGTTATCGCATTCAAGTTTGAAGCGTCAAAGCTCCTTTTCAGAAAGATACATTTGTTCGTAACGTTGTCTCCTCCGATCTATAGTCTTTTTGGTTAGAATGTGCAAGGACGAAACTTATCGAATTGCAAGAAGATTCCACTCTGTTAGAGCAAAAATTAATATAAGGAAAAGATAATTTTCTTCCCCTCTTGCTTGCTTTGCCTTCTTTTCTGTTGAATATGGAAATTCAATAAAAGCTCGATCGATCTTGAAAACGTTGTTGAAATAGAATTGACAGACTTTGCTAGGACATTGTATGATATTATTGCAAATAGAGTGTTTCTAAACCATAATGTCAACATATACCAGCTGTTGTAGTAAATTTTATTCCAATACAATGCTCTTGAATCATGTCCCGTTATGGTAGGTGTGTATCCTTGAATGTCCCTCTTAGTTACCAAAACAACATGTGTAAGAAGGACAATAGGAAGCGGTTGCCAGCAAGATAAAGCTTTTGGAGAAAATATGCAGCTAGCTAATTTCTAAACAAATCAGTTGGCCAGCCAATTAAAGGCTAAAAATATAGGAGAAGAGGCGATGTGACTAAAGTGGACATTTATTGTACACTAACAGAGCCATAAATTTTTGAACTTTAGATATTGATAATTAATGAATGACTGGTGATTTTATATTACGCGAACGGCAGGAGTGGCCGTCCTTGTGACAACGCAATTTTCCTTTGCGACAGTTATAATTAATGTGCGTAGATCGTAACTTGCTCGTGTTTATTTTTAAACACAACCTATAAGAAACTCAGCCTCAGAAAGCCGAAAAATAAACAAACTCAGTGTTGGGAAATATAGCTTGAAAAACTAGTTGTTTCGTTGTAGGAAATCCTTAACATATTCTGTATCTGAGTAATGAATAAACATCCGAAAGATTTCAGAAATCTGCACAAAACGTTAATTTAGAATGTTCGCGAAGGTACAGGAAATAAACCCGTAGATTGTAATGTAAACTTAGAACTCGGCAAAACTCTGTACACTGAGAATCGGATCTTCTAAAAAAAACTCAGCACTGGAGTAAATTGTTGTTGGAAATATGTTCTTTCCTTTCCTTATCGTTAATTTTTTCTGTCATAAAGGAAACGTTTTGACTCTTTAGGTCAAATCCCTCTCGCTTGTTATCGCATTCAAATTTGAAGCGTCAAAGCTCCTTTTCAGAAAGATACATTTGTTCGTAACGTTGTCTCCTCCGATCTATAGTCTTTTTCGATAAAAGGTGCAAAGACGAAACTTATGGAATTGCAAGAAGATTCCACTCTGTTAGAGCAAAAATTGATGTAAAGAAAAGATATATTTTCTTCCCCTCTCGTTGGCTTTGCCTTCTTTTCCTGTTGAGTTTGACAATTCAATAAAAGCTCGATCGATCTTGAAAACGTTGTTAAAATAGAATTGACAGACTTTACTAGGACATTGTATGATACTATTGCAAATAGAGTATTTCTGAACAATAATGTCAATATAAACCAGGTGTTGTAGTAAATTTTACTCCAATATATGCTCTTGTATCATGTCCCATTATGGTAGGTGTGTATCCTTGAATGTCCCTCTTAGTTACCAAAACAACATGTGTAAGAAGGACAATAGGAAGCGGTTGCAAGCAAGACAGAGCTTTTGGAGGAAATTTGCAGTCAGCCGCTATAACTAAAGGCTTTAAAAATAGAAGAATAGGCGATGTGACTAAAGTGGAAATTTATTTTACGCTAACAGAATCCTAAGATTTTGATCTTTAGATATTTCTAATGAATCAAAGACTGGTGATTTAATATTACGCGAATGGCAGGAGTGGCCGTCTTTGTTGCAACCCAATTTTCCATTGCAAAAGTTATAAGTAATTTGTTAAGATTGCAACTTACATGTTTTTTATTTTAGAAAGCAGCTTCTAAAAATCACAACCCTCAGATCGCTGAGAATTTAAGAAACTCCAGTACTGGTAAAATATAGCAAAAGAAACTAGTTGTTTTGTTGCAGGAAATAACCAGCAAGACAGAGCTTTTGGAGGAAATTTGCAGTCAGCCGCTATAACTAAAGGCGTTAAAAATAGAAGAATAGGCGATGTGACTAAAGTGGAAATTTATTTTACGCTAACAGAACCCTACGATTTTGATCTTTAGATATTTCTAATGAATCAAAGACTGGTGATTTAATATTACGCGAATGGCAGGAGTGACCGTCTTTGTTGCAACGCAATTTTCCATTGCAAAAGTTATAAGTAATTTGTTAAGATCGCAACTTACATGTTTTTTATTCTAGAAAGCAGCTTCTAAAAAACACAACCCTCAGATCGCTGAGAACTTAAGAAACTCCAGTACTAGTAAAATATAGCAAAAGAAACTAGGTGTTTTGTTGCAGGAAATACTTAACATATTCTGAATCTGGGTAATGCATAATCATCGGAAGGTCTTATGAATCCTGCAGAAAACCTTAATTTAAAGTGTTGGCGAAGGTACAGGAAATAAACGTGATGATTGTAATGCAAACTTACAAACTCGGTAAAACTCTGTACACTGAGAATCTGATCTTCTAAAAAAACTCAGCACTGGAGTATATTGTTGTTGGAAATATGTTCTTTCCTTTCCTTATCGTTAATTTTTTCTGTCATAAAGGAAACGTTTTGACTTTTTAAGTCAAATCCCTCTCGCTTGTTATCGCATTCAAGTTTGAAGCGTCAAAGCTCCTTTTCAGAAAGATACATTTGTTCGTAACGTTGTCTCCTCCGATCTATAGTCTTTTTGGTTAGAACGTGCAAAGACGAAACTTATTTAATTGCAAGAAGATTCCACTCTGTTAGAGCAAAAATTGATGGAAAGAAAGGATATAATTTTCTTTCCATCTCGTTGGCTTTGACTTCTTTTCCTGTTGAACATGACAATTCAATAAAAGCTCGATCGGTCTTGAAAACGTTGTTAAAATTGAGTTGACCGACTTTTCTAGGACATTGTATGATATTATTGCAAATAGAGTATTTCTGAACTATAATGTCAATATATACCAGCTGTTGTAGTAAATTTTTAATTCCAATGCAATGCTCTCGTATCATGTCCCAATATGATATGTGTGTATCCTCTTAGTTACCAGAACAACATGTGTAAGAAGGACAATAGGAAGCGGTGGCCATCAAGACAGAGCTTTTGGAGGAAATTTGCAGTCAGCCGCTATAACTAAAGGTTTTAAAAATAGGAGAATAGGCGATGTGACTAAAGTGGACATTTATTTTACACTAACAGAACCCTAAGTTTTTGATCTTTAGATATTTCTCTTGAATCAAAGACTGGTGATTTAATATTAAGCGAATGGCAGGATTGGCCGTCCTTGTAGCAAGGCAATTTTCCATTGCAAAAGTTATAAGTAAGGTGTGTAGATCGTCACTTATACATATTCATTTTCAAAAACAGCTTCTAATAACCTCAACGCTCACATCGCCGAGAAATCAAAAAACTCCAATGTTGGGAAAATATAGATTAATAAACTAGTTGTTTTTTTTGTAGGAAATTCTTAATATATTCTGAGTCTGGGTAGTGAATAGATATCGGAAAATTTTCAGAATTCTTCAGAAGACCTGAACTTAAAATGTTCACTAAGGTACAGAAAATAAACATGAAGATTGTCATGCAAACTTAGAAACTCAGCAGAAAATCTGAATACCGAAAATCTGATGTTCTAAAAATATTCTCAGTATTGGCGTAAATTATTGGTTTAAACATACTCTTGCCTTTCCTTCTCGTTGACTTTTTCTGTCATAACGGAAGCGTTTTGACTTTGTTAAGTCACATCCCTCTCGCTCGTTATTGCTTTCAAATTCGAAGCGTCCCATTTTCTTTCCAGATCGATACCTTAATTCGTAACGTTGTCTCCTCCGATCTATAGTCTTTTTCATTAAAACGTGCCAAGGCAGGAAATTTGGAATTGCAAGAAGTTTAAACTCTCTGAGAGCAAAAATTGTTGGAAAGACAGGACACATTTTTCCCCCTCTCGTTGGCATTGCCTACTTTTCCTGTTCAATATGACAATTCAATAGAAGCTCGATCGATGTTGAAAACGTTGTTAAAATTGCAACACCGTCTTTTTGTAAGCGTGTAGTACAATGTTTCTATTGTAATTTAACTACTTAACATAAAATATATTGCACATTAAACAGAGTATGATTAAAATACGACGTTTCGAGCTTAGCGCGTTATCAAGTCAAAATTGTTAAGATTGAGTTCACCAACTTTGCTAGGACAGTGTATGATATTATTGCAAAAGAATGTATTTCTGAACTATAAACAATGCAATAACATGAACCAAGATTTATAAAGTTTGATCTCAGAGTAAACAGCTCTTTCTTTGGAGATCCATTACATTATATCCATTTTTGGGGAATTATATTAACATAAGAAAAACTGTTTAAACCTTGAATGATTGACAGAAAGTATCCCTAAGAGATTCCATATTACGGAAAGATAGCAGCAAGATAGAGCTTTTAGAGAATGTATGTAGCCAGCCGCTCTAACTAAAGGCTAAACACATAGGAGAATGGGCGATGTGACTAAAGTGGACATTTATCTTACACTAACGGAACATTAAATTTTTGAACTTTAGATGTTTCTAATAAATCAAAAACTGGTGATTTTATATTACGCGAATGGCAGGAATGACCGTCCTTGTAGCCACGCAATTTTCCATTGCAAAAGTTATAAGTAATGTGTGTAGAGCGTCACTTACGCGTATTTATTTTTAAGAACAGCTTATAAGAAACTCAACCCTCAGATCGCCGAGAAATTAATAAACTCCAGTATTGGGAAAATATTCCAAAAGAAACTAGTTGTTTTGTTGCAAGAAATCCTTAACATATTCTGGATCTGGGTGAAAACATCGGATAGTCTTCAGAATTCTGCAGAAAACCTTAATTTAAAATGTTCACGAAGGTACAGGAAATGAACGCGAAGATTGTCTTGCAAACTTAGAAACTCGGCAAAAGCTCTGCACACTGGTAATCTGATATTCTCATAAAACTCTCAGTATTGGTGTAAATTCTTGGTGGAAAGATATTCTTTCCTTTCTTTCTTGTTGATTTTTTCTGTCATAACGGAAAAATTTTGGCTTTTTTTAAGTCACATCCCTCATTATGATTATTATTCTATTACTACTTCTTGTTTTGAAAAGTTTCTTTTCAAATCATTTCACATTCGAATACATGTACACCTTTGAGCCGAATATTAAAACAGTTGAAATCAATGGTATGACAATGATATAAGATCTGTTCCATATATTCATATTTTCTGCCGTCAATGCAGTTTTCCTGAAAGTGCATTAATGAAACTTTTCCCATCGTTCTCGCATCATTCTTTTGTCTGTTAACTATCTAAAACTACGAAAACGATCTAATAGATCAAACTACAAATTGTGATAGAGGAAGGTGTATGTAGGTCGCAATCAAACTGCTACAGTCCGGTATACCGTATTAACAGCGTTGTTTTTAGTTTCCTAGCTTTAGCGCTATTTTGCAATTTTTTGGTCCAGTATTTGGTTTCATTTTTGTGAAACCAAATACCCTCCATTAGAATTATTGGGAAAAAATTACAGATTAATCTACCTTCAATTCAAACCAAATTACTTTCAGTACTAGAAGGAAGATACGTTGAGGAGCAAAAAGATTTTCACTACCCACATGGCCAATAAATGAAACATTTTAAACTGCATACAGTTACAGATAGCCCAACACGCGAATAGAAACTTATGAAAAGTGTACTAGAGTCTGTTTGACAGTAGATGTCTGATCCGGACTGCTAAACTAGAAAATGATGTCAAGAGCAATAGCATAATAGAGCAATAGCATGATGCCTTTTTCTTATTTTTTAATTTGTTAGATGTCAGGTTAGATACGCCTAACATCTAACGAGATACAGAATTTACAAGCAAAAAAAACAACTTATGAAACTTGACGTGGTGGTTGCTTGATACCATGTCAAATGCAAAGAGTCTATCATGTAGACGGGAATATATGTGTTGGGTTGTCATAAGCAAAACTGAATTGCCAAAAAGTGTTTAATATCATATTGTTATCAAAGTTTTACGGGAGAGTGTATATAGTTTTGGGACATTTTCTGGGGCAGGTGTGTAAATGCGTTTCCATATATGACCTTCATTTACCTAGTCCAGTACCCCTCCTCCCTGGGATTTCAGTGATAATTCACATTGCCTTTAGAAGTAACAGGAGAACATTCCTTTCTATTAGATCTCAAAATAGACCTTTCCCTATTTCATGAAATTCTGAATTGAATGATAGTTTGGACATTTTGTAAAATGTTCTAGTGTGAATAGAGGTGTTTGAAGCTCTAACATCACTCAGCATTGGTAACAAAATGTAAAAGACTCACTCGATCCAACAAAATGTAGTGTAACTAAAATGTCTACTGCCGAAAATTTTCCGTGACTTTTGGCACACATATCTTGGCCCACACTTCTGTCCAATTAGACATTCCACAGCACTGAATAGATAACGGTTATGGTTCGTTTGATGTCCTTGAGCAACTCAAGCATCGCAGCTCAATGACTTCTGGGATTCTCATTTTCGAATGGGTAGTATTTGTTCGTAATATTACACACTTGCCGGGACCAGCAGCTTCAAATGTTTACACACCCAACTTATCGGGACATGGTGTGTAAGCGTTCCGGAGTGTTTTTCAGAAGTACAACTCATGTAATACAACACTAGGCACATTTACATTGCATTTCCTACTCTGTTGAGACGGAATTGCCATGGGAACACACAAAAAAACTTTGGTCCCGCTAAGTTGGCATTTCAACTTTTTTTAGTGTAAGTTTTTCACCAACTTCACGGGACCTAACAAAGATGCATTTTTTGACGTTTCTACATGGTAAGGACATCGAAAATTGACAGAAAATTAGCGGGACCCTGGGTAAGTCCCGCCAATCACCAATGTCCCGCTAAGGTAGGTGTGTAACACAATGGATGTCCCGCTAATGTAGCAGATATAAGAACATACATACATACATACATACATACATACATACATACATACATACATACATACATGGTTTTTAAGAGCATATCCACAACTAAAGTGTGGCTCTTCAACTCTAGCTAAAAAGTTTTTTTCTCTATTTTTACAATGATATTAAAGGAATAGTGATTGAAAATGAAAGTAATGTCAAGTTAAGATGAATTGTCATCAAGAAACTCGAGAAAATAGTTAATTAGTTAGTCGCTCATTAGCTCGCATAAAAAAAGCTGTTCCCGTAGATTGTCACAGAAAGAGTATAGAGTTGTTTCGTGTCGAATAGCAGATGGAAGTTTGTTGAATTGTTTGCTGGCTTGATCTTGAAATGTTCCTTTTATCAACGAAGACATCAGCTTTAGTTCATTGCTATTGCGAAGCATGCGACCCGTAGTTTTGATTTCTATTTGGTTGATTGTTGGCCAGTTTTCATAATGAATAGCTTTGTATACGAGTTTCATGCAATTAAACGCCCGTCTCTCTTCTACAGAAAGCCATCTCAGTTTTAGGACATCTTTAGTGGAGACATATTTACCGAAAACAAAACTTGCAGCTGCCTTCTGTAATCGTTGCAGCTTGTTGACTTGTGCATTTGTCAAGGGCGAGTAGACATAATCGTTAAAGTCAATCTTTGATAATATCAAGCATTCCGCAAGTTGCTTTCTTAGTTTAAACGTTGTGAAGCTTTTGAGTTTCTTCAAGACTGCAAGTTTTCCGTAGTAGCTTGACATGACTTCTTGCCAGTGATTTGACCAGTCTAAGTGTTTATCTAAGTAGATGCCAATTAGACGTGGGTTGCTTTCTAGGACAAGGAGCTTTTCACCCATTGATAAAGAGACTGTCATGTTAGGCAGATGATGTCGATCATGCAGTTTTTTGGACGAACAGATGAAATACTTGGACTTGATAGCGTTAATAGCCAGTGAGTTATCGCTCGACCAAGTTTCTAACTTTGTGAGAGTATCATTCAGTTTACTTACAGCGCTTTGTATGTTAGAAGGTCTGCATGATTCATAGATCGTAGTGTCATCAGCATATTGAACCGACTTAGATGGAAGGCATTCTTTTAGATCGTTCACATAAAGAACAAATAGGAGTGGGCCTAAAATGGAACTACGTGGAACACCAAAATATGTTGTCATAAGTTTGGATTTCTTAGAGTCAAGTTGCACGTACTGTCTGCGGCCACCTAGGTAGCTTAGCGTCCATTGGAGAAATTCTCTCGAAGAGCCGTATTTGTGCAGAGTTTTGATTAGGGTGTCATGTGAAATAGTATCAAATGCTTTAGAGAAATCAATGAGTACTATAATTGATAGTTCACTCGCGCCCATTGCTTTCTTCATATCATCTCTCAGCTTTAGCAAGGCGGAACCAGTCGAGAAACCCTTCCTGAAACCAGTAACCGTATCTTTATACAAGTGTCGTTTGTCTATGAATTCGAGGAGCTGGTTGTAAACGGTTCTTTCAAAAATCTTTGAAAGGGCTGGTAGAATAGCAATAAGCCGAAAATGAGATTTGTCAGTTGGTGTTGCCACTTTGTTAATTGCGACGATCCTTGCAGCCTTCCAAAGTGTAGGAAAGGTGTTGCTTTCTATAAATGCATTAATGGTATGCGTTAGGGGAGAGCGAAGGATTTCGTTTACCATCTTTACTAATCGAATTGGGATCTCATCAGGACCAGTCGATGTGTCATTGCGTAAAAGTTTCAACTGCTTTAGGACATTCTGGTAGCTGGTACGATGGAGGTGGAAGCAATCAGAATCCTCATCTTTTCGGGTTTCTGGTAGGCCGTTAATAAACTTGCTAGTTTCATTTCTTGGAATGGCTTTCTTCCTTAGTGTGACACTGGCGATAGTTGCGAAGTATTTATTAAGCTCAGCAGGGTTGAAAGTAGCACGTTTTGCTGGACTATTTTACTTTGTATTTAATAATAATTTTATTTTTGTTTAGTACGTAGGCATTAATTAGCTGTAACATAGCTATTTTTAAACGCCTACCATAAAGAAAGTAATAATAATAATAAATAATAATACTGCAAGAATCGGACAATTTGTGAAATTTGACTGCATTTAGGGAGGTGCAAGCCCATTTAAACGTCAGATAAACCCAAAGCCTATTTTTATTTATTTCTATTATTTACGGTCCAGAGATTTCAAATTTTCAAACAAAAATTCGAAATGAGATACGGAACCTTTCGAAATCATCCTCTAAACTTCGTTTGTCAGTCAAATTCTCAAGAAGAACCGCACAAGCAAAATAGCCTGGAACTAACCGAGGCTTGACACGAAGTGAAGTGAGTCATAACAAAGCTGCGAGGGCATTGAAAGAGTTAGTGTACTCACTGTGAGTCACGCAATAGTTAGTCACGAAAGTTAGGAAGGGAAGGGCAACTCTTGTATAAAACAAAATGCCAAGAAGGTGCACGCGTAGTCCACGGCTGTGGAGAGTCAGCTTGTGTGGATAAAGGCGTCCCTGTGCACATCATTCCATACTTTGGAGGTGGAAGACCTGTTGTTAAATCCCTTCAACTAGGTGTGACTTTGCGGTGGCTTCATTTAGATTAATTTGCCCAATGTTCTAACTTTTTAAGCAAAAGTGAATGGTTGCCTTTGATTTTGTAGAAAAATCTCATTAAATTCTAGATTGAGCGTAACAGTGGCTTGCCCCATGAAATTCACACGCTTTCCATTTGACAGGCAAATATGTGAACTTCCTTGGGAATCATGTAAGTACTGTTTTTTTACTTTATCAACAAAGACTTTAACAACTATATCATAAATAATTGTTCTAAGAACAATGTTTTGTTTACAATAAAAACAATGAAAAGTACTATAGAAAATAAGGATGTGGCACTTTCCTTGATTTAAAAAAGCTTTTGATACTGTAAATCATTTAAGTAATACCTCTTATCAAACTTGAACACTATGGAATTCGAGGAATAACATCAATTTTATTAGGACTGGGTTGAAATTTGGATCAGCATTTTCGACCGGCAGGAGGCGTTCCTGGGTGGATGAAAATAGATAAGTTAAGTATACACCCAAAGAAAACTGAGTTCACGGTTTTGACCATCTACCAGAGCCACCACCGTTTTATTTGGATGGTACTAGAATATAACACGTTCACAAAGCGAAGTATCTAGGACTTACTGTTGACGACAAGCTAAGCTGGAATGAACAGTACAAATCAGACAAAGGGAAAGTAGCTGGTGACCCAGCAACGCTCAGGAAACTGAAAAACACCTTACCACAATCTCAGTTGCTTGATTTGTAATAGGGATTAAAATGCAATTTTACATCACAGTTAATTCGGGCAAAGAGGTCGTGTGTCATGGCTTCTCTAAAAGGAAGGGTATCGGTTATTGTACCCCTGTGTACCTGCATGAAAACACCCCCTGCCGTGCTTGGGGCCTTAGAATGTTATTTGGAAAATACTGAATGATCAAAGCCCCTGTGGCCTTGCAAAACGAGGTTCAATATTGTTCAGGGAATTTCAGATTGTTCCCTGGATGCGTACGTGCGTCTTAACATGCGTCTTAAACTTATATAAAGGCATTTGCAAATTAGCATTGTTCTCACACTTTGATTTCAACATTGAGAATGCAAACATCTCTAGTTATCATCGATAGGCTGGTGGCTGATTTTCGCTTGTCTTCTGACAAGCGGGGTGAGATCTACTTCGATTCATCATTTATTTACAATTAATTCTTTCTTAGTCGAGAACAGTGAGAGCGGCAACGGCAGAATAGGATGTTTAGCGGCACGGGTGAATATGATATTAAAATAAAAACTTTAATTTGTTCCTTTGGCAAGGCCACCTTAGGCCAGCAAGGCCTAATAAGCTTTATTCTTTGCACGAGGAGAGGAATGAAGGGCTAGAATTCATTCAGAAAGTATTTGGACTTTGAGCATCTCCTTGTGCTGTTGGCCAAGTGCCTATTGCTAGAATCGAATCTGTCTTTGTATCCGGATCTCTGTTATTTGAGTAGTAAATCAGAATCTTTTCATCATTTCTTCATATCGGCATGCAAGTAAGTGGCTGCTCAAGCACGTTTATATTATTCGGAAATTTAATGCATATGGTGCCATCTTCAATGTTTCTTTCTTTTCTCTGGTCATACATTTGTTTTGTTTTGTTTTGTTTTTGTTTTGTTTTGTTTGTTTTTTTTTGTTTCTCGTCTTAGCAACTTGACATACCACCCCCTTCCAGTTTACGGATATATTACTCGGATTATTGGATATTTACAACTAGTTCTGGTTATTTTTGGGTTATATGCTTGAAAACTCCTTGGACTCACCCCTCCCCTCGTATGCGTGTGTGCTGTGTGCCCCTCAGGGGTTTATTTGCAGGGGGTATGGCTTGAGAGATGAAAAGGGTTCTCTCGTATCAGGGAATCTAGTTCCCAGTCTTAGTTTGTTCATTCGAATTGGGATGGTGGACCATTTTTGAATATAGCTAGCCCCAACTATGATTTCGGTTGCCCCTTTGTTTTTGCAAATTGATCGTTGTTTTTTCTTATGTTCGTCTCAAAATCGAATCTTTTCTGTTTTAAAAAGGAAGCTTAGTGTGACAGAAGCTTTTCTTAGCCAGAATTTAAGCAGTTTGGCAACATGCCATGAGTATGAAAGAAAAATATCTCTGGTGTTGGTTTTTTCGACGTTATTTTGATGATTGCCTTTCCCTTTCAGGTGAACTAGCTTCAGTCCGAATCCTTCGTGCTGGTGTAATTTGTCGAAATCATACAAAAAATACAACCAAAAGTCAGGGCGGGTTTCAGTTTGAAGGGAACTTGCTTTTTCTGTTTTGTTCTTTGGGCAAATGCAGAGGGTGGTAACTGCTGTCTTTATTCTTATAATTTGCAACACTGTTTTCAAGTTGTTGAGCAGTGTGGAAATAGCATTTGTACTTGTTTTTTATTTCAAGTACTTGGAAAGGAAGTTTGGAAGCTGTCAAAAGTAATTGAAATGGTCAGAGAATGTCTTAGCAGTCCCTCTTTTAGAGAAACAAACATGGTCGGGCGTGGTGAACTCTTTAGAGGTGCATCTAAAAATGAAAACAATAACAAAGATTCCGGGTATTAGCTATTATAATGACGGTGACAGAGTCGGTATTGGTTGAGGGTCATTTGGTGCAAGTGGATAGGTTTTATTTTCATAACTGGCAAACGGCGAGGAATAGCTTTTGTAACGATATTTCGGCAAGAAAACTGGGCTATAGAAAAACGGGGCGAAATAAGTACAATAACAGAGACAAAAGAAAAAGAATTATCACAATCTTAACAACACTGTAGTGTTTTTTGGAAAAATTATTCGTGGATTTTTTAAGGCCTGCAAAGTTGTGTTATGAGATATCCAGGGATTCGAGATCTCATGAGAAATCTGTTTTAAAAGGCTAAGCTGCCCTACTGGCTGAGAAAGGAACAACCAAAAATCTACAACACGCTACCAGTCGTCTTATACAGGCAGAAGGAGCAATTTGGCCAGGAGCATCAACTACTAAATTCAAAACTTTTCAAAGTCACATCATCAGATTTATGATTGGCCGCAAGCTGCAAGATCATGTCACGAGAGAAAGTCTACGATCCCAAACGGAACAAAAACCTGCATCA
This sequence comes from Aurelia coerulea, assembly GCA_039566865.1. Taxonomy (NCBI): domain Eukaryota; kingdom Metazoa; phylum Cnidaria; class Scyphozoa; order Semaeostomeae; family Ulmaridae; genus Aurelia; species Aurelia coerulea. The sequence continues at coordinate 35,364,830 of CM076943.1, forward strand.
GCTGTTATCAAAGTTAAAATTTTTTTTTTTTGGCCTTGTAAAACGGTCATCAATGGGACTACCTAGATCGGTCTTAGGAGGCTCCGCCAATGGTGCAAGAAACCGGGAGGAACACCGAACGTCGCTGGATTGACGACATCAAGACCTGGATTGGGTCGTATTTGTTTAAAACGGAAAAAACGGAATACAAGTATCGCACTCATTTGAGTACTGTAGTCATGGACTATACAGATGCGCAATAAGGGTAGCACGTGAAATACACATGAATGAAGGTCTGGTGCACAGTATCTCCTGTAACGATTCAAGGAATTAGTACTAATTTACTGCGGGTGCAGAGTCAACTGGTGAACCCCATTGGTCGCATGCAGGGTCAACTGTCGAGCCCTATACGTCTGCTGAAGGGCCGTCAATGCGACAACCTAGATCGCTCTTACAATGCTTCGCCAATGGTGCAAGGAATCGAGAGGAACACCGGAATGTCACTGGATCGATGACATCAAGACCTGGATTGGGTCTTATTTGTATAAATGGAGAAAACGGAATACAAGTATGGCACTCATGTGAGTACTGTAGTCATGGACTATACAGATGCGCAATAAGGGTAACACATGAAATACACATGAATGAAGGTCTGGTGCACAGTATCTCCTGTAACGATTCAAGGAATTAGTACTAATTTACTGCGGGTGCAGAGTCAACTGGTAAACCCCATTGGTCGCATGCAGGGTCAACTGTCGAGCCCTGTACGTCTGTTGAAGGATCAATTGTCGGTTTCACAATCAATTTGTTAAAAATTAATTTCGACGGACATTAATTAACTATAAGTTAACTGTAGGAACCTCATGTCAGATAAGGGGTCAACTGTTGGGCCCTTGTGTGAAGGGTCAGCTGTCAGGTCCGGGGTCACGGGTCACCTGTCTGACCCTGTAAGAAGGTATGGGTCACCTTTCGGACCCGGAAAGAAGGTATGGGTCACCTGTCAGACCCGGAAAGAAGGTATGGGACGCCTGTCGGACCCGGAAAAAAGGTAGGGGTCACCTGTCAGACCCTGTAAGAAGGCATGGGTCACCTGTCGGACCCGGAAGAAGGTATGGGTCGCCTGTCGGATCCGGAAGAAGGTTGGGTCGCCTGTCGGACCTGAAGAATGTATGGGTCGCCTGTCGGACCCGGTAAGAAGGTATGGGTCACCTGTCGGACCCGGTAAGAAGGTATGGGTCACCTGTCAGACCCAATTCATGTCAGTCGATTGTGTATTGTGAAGTGCCAATAAATTGTCGTTAATTGTTTGTTGTTGTTGTCTGTTTGTTGTCGGCATCAGAAAATTGGTTTGTAAATTCAAATTCAACAATGGCAGTGTCGGTGCCATTGTCCATAATGCCCTTTGAAATGCTTGAGATATGCAAAAGTCTTTCGGCTTTGTCAATATATGTCTGTTTTATCATGGCAAATCGTAAACAAGGCGGGACCCATAGCGTTTTCCAGGTAGTGGTGTTTCTCTGATTCTTCATCGGTTTCTTGGCATTGTTGTTGTTGGGGGTTGGGGGAACACGTTGTGTTCTGTGGTGGAAAAAATATGGCTTATTTCTTGTAACCCCCAACTGGCAAAATTTAGGGGGTTGAGCTGAGTGCAAATTTGGCCAATGCACTAACAGCCCAAACTTAGGCCCCAATGATGAGAGAATGAGAGAACACCACTGTTGGTTATCGTTGGGAAAAAGCAAATCACTTTATGTTTGAAAGTGTGCTTAGAAGCTCTGAGGGGCCTATTATCCTCTGATTCCAAGAATTAATTAAGCACTTGTGGAAAGCCACTTAAGGGATGCTAACGTGGTACGAGGAGCCCTCTCCGATACAAAACTCAGTATTTGCAAAAATATCATGATACAACATTCGATCTGATAGAATCTTCGAAGGTACGAAAGGATGCTTCGCATAAAAACTTCCTGAACATAAATCAATTTATGACGTTTGAATGAACGTTTATAACCTAGAAAATTGTAAGTCAGCTTAGCCCTGAAGGGCTACAAAATAAATTCATACAAAGGTCTGTCATATCAAAATACAGCACAAAGAACAAAAAGACTGCATGTGCATAAATTTTAATTAGAACATACCAAAATTAGTTTTTGTACACAGGTCCAAAGGCTTGGAGGTATCCCACACGGATACCGAATCAATTGCACGATTTGATTTGATTTGATTTGATTTTAACTTCTTAAAGTCAGTCAAAGGACTGATTTACAGTGGGCAGTGCAAATACATACAATAACTAAGTTAAAAGAAAAGCATACAAAATTAAATAATCTTATTTACAAAACAATCTAATAAGCAAACTAAAAGTAAAGCATGAAAGAGAGAATCAGCATTCGCTGTTGGTATTGCTGATTCTTTTTTTGAATGTTTCATAAGTTTTTGATGATTTGATTTCAATGGAAAGATCGTTCCACAATTTAACACCCTTATACGAGAAGCTCTTTTGTCCGAAGGCTGATTTGCGATGAGGAACGGCCAAATCTGTTTTGGTATTGCGCAGTTCTCTCCTGCATAAATCGGATAGTCTGACGAACATTTCTGTTAGGTAAGTGGGAGCTAGGTCATTTACCGACTTGTACACCATTTTTAAAGTTCTGAATTGATAAGATGGTTGATGGTGGGCCAACCAAGTGTTCTGATGATGGGTAGAGCTGAAGCATCATAGGCACTGTTTGTGACTAACGAAAGTTATGAAGAAAATGAAGACTTCGCATGGCTCTGGTTGTGATGGTATCGCAAGCTTTTTTATAAAGATTGCTTTGCCATTAATCTCCGGATCATTATGCGATCTTTTTAATATGTCTTTGTTCTCTGGAAAATTTCCCACAGATTGGAAAATAGCGCGTGTTGCCCCAATTTACAAGAGCGGAGCGAGAGATGATTGTTCTAACTATAGACCGATTTCTGTGTTGCCTGTATTGTCTCGTGCATTCGAAAAAGTAGTATATAATCAATTGTATGACTACTTAGATAGTAATAGGCTCATATACAGGCATCAGTCTGGTTTTCGATCTTTACACTCAGTCGTCACCAGCCTTATGGCTGGCACAAATGACTGGTATTTGAATATAGATAGGGGCAAGTACACTGGTTTGATTTTCATTGACCTAAAAAAGGCATTTGATACAGTAAATCATGATATCCTACTGAAGAAGCTAGAAAAATACGGAATAAGTGGACTAGAGCTTGATTGGTTCACTTCCTACTTGCAAGAGCGAAAGCAATTCTGCAAGGTTAATTCCACCTCCTCTAGTATTAACGATATAGGTTGTGGTGTCCCCCAGGGCTCCTGTCTTGGCCCACTTCTGTTCCTTATTTATATAAATGATCTACCATTCTGCCTAAAGAAAGGAAAGGTCACTATGTACGCTGATGATACTGCGATTTCGCATTCCTCGAAATGCCTTTCTGAACTGCAGGATGATTTAAACCGGGATCTTGTGAATTTACAGGACTGGCTACATGGCAATAAACTGTCTCTAAACGTTGTAAAAACACAGTCTCTGATAATAGGATCCAGACCAAATATTCTAAAGATCGAAAAGCAGACTGACGCTAAGCCTAGTTTTGAAATAGGTGATCAAAAGATCAATATGATAACCGATACAAAGTATCTGGGGTTTCAAATTGATGACAAACTCCAATGGGATCGCCATATTGAACAAGTTAAGGCTAAGGCACTACGAGCTCTCGGTCTCATTAAGCATGCCAAGAAATTTCTTCCATCAGGTGATCTGCAGAAAATGTATAGAGGAATTGTTGAGCCACATTTTAGTTATTGCTGCTCGGTTTGGGGTTGTTGTAGTGAAACCAAACTTAATTCTCTCCAAAAGATCCAGAATAGAGCTGCAAGAATAACTACAAATAGTCCTTACGATGCTTCTGCTGTCCCTCTGCTCAAAAACCTTGGCTGGCCATCAATTAAAGATCTTAACAGAAAAGAAACAGCATCGCTGACCTATAAAGCATTGAACTCACTTGCTCCTCAATATTTAGGGGAACTTTTCACTAAATGCTCAGAGAGTAGTGATCACAATCTTCGCTCTACCGACACACAAAATTTGCAGATACCTCTATTAAGAACATGCACAGGTCAAAAAGCATTTTCTTATCGAGGAGCAAAAGTATGGAATGAGCTAAATACGGAAACTAAATTTGCACCGTCCCTGGCTACCTTTAAAAAATCCATATGAGAGGTACATTTTATTTTTCTATTTAATTTAGTTTTTTATGCTCGATCACAAGTATATCATATAAGCCATATCTAGATATTGTATATATTGTAATTTTCTTTAATTTAGGCTTTCCTATTTTTGCACAGGTCAATTTGTAAAACAGTTATCTATTATACTGAAATCTGTAACCTGTATAAATATTTGAAAATGAAATGAAAAATGAAAACTATTCTTGCCGCCCTATTTGGAGTTTTTGCAACCTATTTATAGCATTGATGCCAGAAACTCCCCACACCGGGCAGCTATATCTGAGGTAGGGTCCCACTAAACTTCTGTACATTTCCTGTACAGTAACAATGGGTAAACACTTTTTGGAGAAACGTAGCATCCCTAATCCTTGGGAAACCTTTTTCGTCACTGCTGAAATTTGCTCGTACCAGCTCAACTGTTTATCAACAATTACCCCAAGGTATTTTATATTTTCTACGAGGGCAACATTCTCCTCACCCACCATGAAAGTGGACATTGCTACTCTATCATCACTTATATCTTTCAGTCGCTTTCTGCTGCCAACTACAAGACTTTGTGTTTTAGCAACATTAAGGGACAATGTATTAGCTTGTAGCCAAGATTTCAAGTTACCCAAGTCATCGTTGACGCAATCATTTTCATTTCATTCATTTCATTTATTTAAAGGAGGGTAACCCTTCAGCAAAGGCTGATTTACAAGGGGCCCTCCGTCAAAAATCTTACAATTTATGGAATATACCTACTATTGAAATAATTACAATATATGATTTCAAAATGAAAATCTAAAATACAAAATCGTTCTAATCTACAGAAGAAAAATAAGTGCAAACAAGAAACATTTCCTAAATAGTTGTTTTAAAACTGTTGAGTTTTACGGCTTGCTTCGACTCAGCTGAGAGGCTGTTCCAATATTTTTGACCATTTCCATTTTCATTAATGGTATCTTTAGGTCATTAGAAGTATTTCGGAGGGTGTGAAGGGAGCCCTGCGAGTTTTTCAAGAAAAGTTCGGTCAAATATTGAGGAGCAAGACCATTTAATGCCTTTGGTCTCGGAACCAATCAATTCCTCAATCGTTTGCCAACAGTGGCGGCCTGGCAGGGGGGGCCGGGGGGGGGGGCCATGGCCCCCCCAGCGGACTTTTTAAGGGGGCGCCAAAGTTTAGGAAGGGCGCTAAAAACTTCACGAAGTTCGATCGCGTTGTACCATCATCCAGCACCACGTGGCAGGTCACAGTGCGGCGAATCCAGGACAGATGCAGCTGATCCAGATCTCGAGATTCCTTCACAGCCAAAGAGAAAAGGGCTGAGTATAGGTTGGGTAAGAATTTTTCCGAAAAAAGCAAAATGGTAGAAGGAGATTACAGAATTGAGTTGTGTTGTCAAAGTTTCCATTTTCGCACTGGTAAGTATGAAATAAGGGGATGTCTTATGAGCCAAAATAAAGGATGTTTCTTCAACAATTTTCTTCGTGCTCCAATTTATAGGATAAGGACTCTATCAAAGTTTCCTTGTCGTTAATGGCAATCACGACATTTGGAGATGCATCCTAAGCCAAAGTAAAGGGTGCTTCTCCAAACATTTTCCTCATGGTCTGATTGATAGGATAACTGTCACAAAACTATCAAGGTTTCCTTGGTACTAATGGCAATAATGGCAAGCATGACATTGGGAGATCCATTCTACAACAAAGTAAAGGGCGTGACCCCAAAAATTTTCCTGGGGGCTTCGCCCCCAGACCCCTTCATTCCCATTCCCCTACTAATTTACCCTGGCCACGCCATTGAACTCTCGTACAACTAACATAAATCGTCATTCAGGCAGCTTTCATACTATAGTAAGAGATATCTGCCATCACATCCTGGTTATTCCTAATCTTGCCAAACATGAGAGAGGATTCATTTCTCACTGTTGCCGATGCTGCTACGTAGCAACTTCTTGAACTTGAACTCAGATAGGAGATATATAAGCCATAACCAACGATTAAACCCATTATCCAAAAGGATATAAAGTGTTCATGAAACAGATACGCCAACAGTAAATATTTGCTGAAGTAAATATCCATATCCTGGTACATAAAATATACAACATTCAAAGGAAGGTCCTTCTGGCCCAGAAAATGTTTAAAAGGGCGTTGCCCATGTTTTCCAAGAGTTTGAAGGGTGGGATTGCGAAAAATTTTCTTTTGGGCATCGCCCCCAGACCCTCAAATTTACATTAGTCACTCAGCTGTCTAAATCTGGCCATGGGGTAGGTGAAAGTGTCAAAGAGTAAACGTAAGAAAGTTGCAAGGCTGCCAACCTTGTCAGAAACTCGACAACTATGTTTGATATGAGGGGGCGCCATTTCGCTGCCGGCCCCCCCAGACGAAAAAAGCCAGGCCGCCACTGTTTGCCAACCAAGACTTTTTATAAGGGGCATGGCGGAGGCATCAAAACGACTACCAGTGATTATTCTAGCAGCTCTGTTTTGTAGCTTCTGCTAGCGGCTTTTTCTGTGGAACTACAGCAGCCCCAAACAGAGCAACAATAACGAAAATGCGGTTCCACAATACTTCTGTACAAACTAATCAAGGAAGTAGAAGGGACGAGGCTCCTCGCATGTTTCAGAAAACCAATAGCCCTCGAAACTTTCGACGCGACATATTTAATGTGTTCCTTCCAATCCAGGCTTTGATCAATTTGTAAACCAAGGTATATTGTCTTGTCCACTACCTCTAACCTATCTTCCTGAATTTTAAGATCCAATTTTCCATTGGATCTTTTTAGGAAATTCTGTTTAGATTTGGAGCAAATGAGCATGGAATGAGTTTTCGCGACATTTAACGATAATTTGTTTCCCTTTAACCAAGATTCAAGACTCTTGAGATCATTATTCATGGCCTCATTCAGCTGAGTCAAATCCTTAGATTGATAAGAAAGGCTGGTATCGTCAGCATACATGGACACAGTTGAGCTTTGAATACCACATGGTAGGTCATTGATGTAAACAAGGAAGAGAAGGGGACCAAGGCATGAGCCTTGCGGTACACTAACTTTAATATTGTCAATTTCTGAGTCAATTCCACCAACCCGACAGAACTGTTTTCTGTTCGAAAGATATGATTCAAACCATTTTATTTCTCTGTGACGAACGCCGTAATGCATTAGTTTTTCACAAAGAATCTTATGGTCCACTGTATCAAAAGCTTTTCTGAGGTCAATAAAAACTGATCCTACGTGGTGTCCTGTGTCAAATCCCTTGAACCAATTATCCGTATTTTTAAGTAAGCAGGAGACTGTGGAAAAGAGTTCTCTAAAGCCAGACTGGCCCTTGTAGAGAAGGCGATTCTTATTTAGATATTGGTACAATTGATTGAAAACTAGCTTTTCAAAGAGCTTCGATATGACGGGAAGGACGGAAAGAGGGTGATAGTTTGATTTTGTAGCTTTTTCGCCCTCTGTAAATCGGTGTAACCCTGGCAGTCTTCCAGCTATCAGGAAATACGCCGGTTTCCAAAGAGGTGTTAAGCATGAGAACAAGAGAATTCTCAATGAATGGCAAGGCAAGTTTCAGAAAATAGCTGGAGATACCGTCAACTCCAGAGCCCTTTGAGATTTTAATCTTGCCAATTGCTTCTCTAATATCCTGGAGCCCTATTGGTTTAAATTCGAACCTTAAGTTCTTTGGGTTCAGTTGGTACTCGCCTGACAGGAGAGGGTTAGGTGTATCCTCAATCTTCTCTGCTAGAGCTTTCCCAACCGAACAAAAGTACTGGTGCATGGTATCGGAAATGTCTTTTCTGTTACTAATATCTTTTCCATCCTGTTTCAAGAGGTCAATATTAGTGGATTTGGATCGTTTATTCATCAGCTGGTTTAGGGTTTTCCATGTCCCCTTCATATTACCTTCAGAATTTTGAATCTTTTGCGTGAAGTGTTGCCGTTTTAAATCAATATTTAGCCTATTGACTTTATTCCTTACATGCTTATAGGAGTCCAACAGGAGAGAAGACCTTGACTTGACAGCTGCTTTCCCGAGCTTATCTCTACTCCCAATCAACCCCTTGAGATCATTGTTTATCCAAGGGCAATATTTTTCAGAAACACGAATGGTTTTCATAGGGGCATGCTTCTCAATGATGCATGAAAGGATATTAGACCAATTTTGCACGAGCAAATCTATTTCATCTGATTCACGAGCAATTTGCTCCCAACAGATGCTAGCAACATCAGCCAGGAATGCCTCTTCATTGAACCTTTTCATTGAGCGAGTTTTTATCAATTTATAGTCTTTTTTCTGAGCTCCACATTATTTTCTTACACAGAATACCATAAAATGATCACTCATGGAGATCTCAAAAACACCTGACTGTACAATGTTGCTAGTAGCTGTTGTTGCAATATGATCTATGATAGTGGAGCTACTGAGAGTCACTCTAGTTGGCTCATTGATGAGCTGTTTAAAACTAAACAGCTCATATAAATTATGCATATGCTTGGTGTAATTGTCAATTGGCTGACCAACTGCATGCTTGGAAAGATCACAGTTTGTGTCACCAAGAAGAATTATTTCCTTGCCTTCTCTATTAAGAAAAGTAAGAATTCGCTCCAATTTATCAAAGGAAGCAATGGGTTCACTAGGAGGTCTGTACCAGGCAACAACAAAAAAGGACCTGCATTTTGGTGGCTCAATTTTGATGCAGATTAACTGGAGCTGATTCTCTGGGAGATCATAGCGTCGTGTGTACTTGATAGAGTCTCTAATATAGATAGAAACACCACCACCCCTGCAGGTCTTTTCTCTATATTCTTGCTGGTAACCTGAAATCATAGTTAATTCTTTTGGATATTCAGGATCTAGCTTAGTCTCATTTAAGGCCATTACATGGATTCCAAAAGTTTTGAGAAGAAGTTGGATCTCATCAAAATGGCAACGAAGGCTGTTAACATTTAGAGAAGCAATCGACAATCCCCTTCCGGTAATCGTTAATATGCGTAACTGAATCTGACGCAAACATAAGGCTTGTGTCGTCAGCATACATATTAACGTCACAATGTTTTATATGTAGATGAAGGTCATTGATCTATATGATAAATAGCAGAGGCTCTAGACAGGACCTTTGCTGTACTCCACAGGTTATAGATTCGATATTTGAATGCTTCCCATTTACCTTACAGCACTGTTTTCTATTAGTTAAATAACAGAGGAACCATTTCAGTTCTTTATTATGAATACCATATAGCTCTAGTTTTTGCAATAATATTTCATGATTTACGGTGTCGAAAGCCTTTTTGAGATCTACAAAGGTAACTGCTGTATATTTACCACCCTCTAAATTCAAGTACCAATCATTTGTGCATTTAAGCAAACATGACAGAACAGAATGCAACCGTCTGTATGCTGATTGTTTTCCAAAAACAAGTTTGTTGGAATCAAGGTAATAGTACAGCTGGTCATAAATTAGTTTCTCAAAGAGGCGAGAGACAACCGGTATGGGCGATAATTAGAGCTTTCATCGGCAGGACCATTCTTAAAGACTGGTGCAACCCTTGATATCTTCCAACTGTCAGGGAACAGGCCGCCTAAAGATAAAGACAAGTTAAATAGTTGACTCAGGGGCTGAGCTAAGATTGGCATTCCTGCCTTGAGGAAAAAGCTGGAAATTTGATCTAGGCCAGACCCATGTGAAGTCTCAAATTTATTCATTGCTTTCATTAACTCTTGAGGCTGCATTGGTGAGAATGCAGAATGGAGAATGGAGAATCCGGATGCAGAATGGAGCTTACTTACCTTTTGAGCTAGCAGAAACTAGTTTTGCACGAATCCAAGAATGATCAATACTTAGGGACAGCATATTTTTAAATCTACATGGTTTACCCTTGGAATTTTTAACGCTACTTGCTAAAATTATCCGGCCGCCCTGCATAAACTTTCAAAATGCATTCTGCATTGTTTTAGATCAGTTTTCATGTAGATTCCGAAAATCAAGGCTATTTTGCAAAATTATGCAAAATTTATTTATGACCTCGCAATAACGTTTATGAAAAACTTGGAAATACCAGGAATCAAGAAGATAGGCGAAATTCGTCTGAGCATATGCCGTTACCTTCAGGGATGTCAGTGGGAACAAGGCCACAGTTGCTGTTGTGGCGGGAAGTTTTGAGCTGACGTGATGGTTTTTCTTCGATAGGGCTTTTTTAAGAAGTTGCGTGAAAGAGTTTTCCTTCAAGGTAAAAGTTCGTGAAAATCATTCGAATTCATGTATTAGATCATAAAATACGATCCTTAAAAGCTACTTCACTGTTCGCGTTTATCATCTCCCGCCTTGTGTTTGTTGATGAGTTGTCACAACGTTTCGTTCGGCCTAAGTTTAAATTTACCTAGTCGTTTAAATAACGAATGATTTTCCTGTCAAACAAGGGCCGAAAATGAACGGAGGAGATCTAGAAGCGATTCTGAGTGTTGCATCTATGCAAGAATGAAGAAGACCCATTTTTAGTTTTGCGATGGATCCTTGCGAATTGAACGAAGCGTTTAACATTCACCTGTGCAACGTCACACTGGTGAACTCTGTTCAGCTTGCCGCAAGCAAAGTTATTCAGCATACTTGTTGGGGATACGTGCAATGCAAGCTCAAGTTGACGAGGACGTGGATATCCCCTCGGGGACTATGAACGCATGCGTAGTGTGTAAATGTTTGCTGATTCGCTTACGTAATGCCATTATTTCCATGATAAACTTCTAGTCATTTGACAGGCAACCGGAAGTCAGAAATTGAAACGAAGCCCCATCCGCCACAGAATAATCAATCTTTGATGAGAGAACAATGTGAAAAGTTTTTATTAGAATCACTTGCGATAGCGTTTCATGGAAGCTTGGCAAAGAAATTATTTATCTGGTTAAGAAATGATATTCATATGCCAACTTAGCTTTGCTTGGTCTGTTTCAAATGGCCTCCTTGATATTTTGTCGAAACGAACGGGTCTAATAACGGGGCTTTCCATAGCACAGAATCTTGTTTTGCCTGGGCCAATTTATCAACCTAAGACCAGAACCGTTCAACATTTACTTCTGTGCCAAGCTTCCAGAAAGGTCCATCATGAACTCTTTGCTTGCACTTTCTTGTAGGCATATATCAAACATAGCTGCAGTTAATAATTGATAGAATATAAGTTTCCGCTATCGAGCTGCGAATCTTCACCGATTGCTTGTGGTCACTGTAACTTTCTTCGCAACGGCTGCAGATATTTGAATGATTCAATTATGTACAATGCGCATGCGTTCATAGTCCCCATGCTGATTGGCTGTCAAGTTGACCCAAAAACAAAGCTGAAGAACAATACGAGGAATACCATGTATCCCCAACAAATACGGAAAAAGACAGAGGTAATACCTAAGTTTTCTAAGATTATCAGATATTCAAAACTCAAAGTTTCTTACAAGTCTCGCAAAGCTCTGATAACAATTGCTCACATACCTTCTGAGTAAACTAAAGTCATACAGGAAAGAAGTGAAAGTAAGTGAAATTATGGTAATGATTTCGCTTTGTCAAAAATAAATACAGTAGTTTCTAAGTTTATTTTTCCAGTACTGAACTGAACTGAGTACTGGAGTTTCTCAATTTGTTTGCGATCTGATAGTTGAGTTTCTTATTGAAAAAATTTGTGTAGACTTCATATCGTGGAAACTATACATTATGACAAAAAATACTTCCAAATATGACAATGAAAACAACAATTTTGTTATGAAGCCCACTTCAACTTCTTCAGTTAGATTTCCTAAAAGTTGATGTTCTTTGCTAGTTTTTACTGTATTTTGCTTGAAAGTTTTGAAATTTCAGGGATGTCTAATGTCCAAGTACTAACAGAAGATGCCAAGTCCATTTCCCCTCCACCAGCAAATCAATTATGCACAGTTAAGTTGTAAATTGCAATTCTTTCAAGGAAAATTTTGTTTTAGACTGTCAATGTCTCTAAAGCATATGTCGTCTTTGAGCGATTTGACTAGCAATGGTATTATACAAACCACATCTGGGCTTTTCTTCAGTAGCTTTAAATAAGAGGCGTTTATCTTTTTATTGAGTGGAGATTTGTTGGTTTGCTGTTCCATTCACAAGAATACCTAATGTCTGTCGTCTTCTTCCATAAATTCTTTTCAGACACTACGATGGATTGTTCGTCACTGTATATTATTTTGCTGTGCGAAATAGTTGATAGTGCTAGCAAATACATTTGCTATACAATACAAAACAATACAATAAACAAACAATACAATAAACAAAACAATTGCATATACAGTTTCAAACAATTCATCGTTGTGTCTGAAAAAATTTATGGAAGAAGACAGCAGGCATTTGGTATTCTTGTGAATGGAACAGCAAAGGTAGGTGAAGTGGCATATCCAAGTGTGTTGATAAGAAACGCCGTTCTGGTTCCTTTATTATTATTATTATCATTATTATTATTATCATTATTATTATTATCATTATTATTATTATTATTGATCTGCATGGGTGGGGCACTTCAACCTTTGGCTTTGTGTTTTTACGCACATGGTGGTAGGGTGGAATCCCCTACCTTGCCATCTGGGATTTAGCATTAGCTAAAATAGTTTTTAGCTATTCTGCAAATCCTTAGAGGGCTATTGGGCGGGTGTCTTTTCTCAAAGGTCTTGGCTCCAATAACAGAAGAGTTTCCAGTCCCAGGTGTGCTAATTAATGGTGCCACGCATATATCTCAAAATGGTTGTTTACTGGGAGTCATCTAAAACTTGAAAACTTTCTTTTAACAGTGGTGGCGGTAAATGCTATTTCATTGTTTGTAATATAATTTGGCATGATTTTTGCTTAGGTTGTGTAAATATATTGTCATGTATATAAGATTTTTAAAATGTATAAATACTCGGCTGTCCTCTGGTTTAGTTTAACTTGAGAAGATTTTATCGAAACATATTCAAATAAACAGTGGTGTTTTTATATTTTATTTTCTGTTTATACATGATAGTGGTTTAGTTTACATATTATTATTATTATTATTATTATTATTATTATTATTATTATTATTATTATTATTATTACTATCATTATTATTATTATTATTATTATTATTATTATCATTATTATTATTATTATTGATATTATTAGTATTATTATTATTATTATTATTATTATTATTATTATTATACTAACCCTTACTATATTATTATTATTATTATTATTATTATTATTATTATTATTATTATTATTATTATTATTATTATTATTATTATTATTATTATACAAGAGAAAGTTACAAGGTTATGGTAAAGATGATAAAGGTTAACACATGGAATTCAAAACTGAAATATCAAACTATCAGTCAACGGCTAACTTTGATGTGAAATGTGTGAGTTGCATCTTCGATTTTGGTTACAAGAGAAAGTTACAAGATATAAGGAGTTATGTGATTATCTGGAGAGAAATGGATTCTCAGTGCAGCTGGTTGTTCTTTGTTTCGGTTCGCTTGGGTGTGTAAAAAGTGTTGTATGGAAAGGATTGAGAAAATTCTCCCAAAGTAAAGAAAATATAAAGAATGTGATGAAATGGTGTATGATATCGTGTTTAATTGGAGGAAACTATATCTGGAGGAATAGAGTGAAAAAGTCGTAGTTATTAGTAGTAAACGGACTTTACCAGATACATTCCTGGGAATACGGCAACACACCAGTTTTTAAGCAGTTTTTTGCTTAGAATCTTGGTCAAGTAGTAGTTATTATTATACATTATTTATACACGAAAAATCCCTTCAGTAAACAAAACTTAATATACAAAACTACAAACCTACAAGAAGATATATAAACTAGAAATAATTTTCATTAGTGAGTGCTGCGTACTGGTCGTTGGCTTTGGGCTTTGTTAGAAATTGTTGTTGGTGGAGCGTGCATGAAGAATTTGAATCTATTACTCTACCAGTGGAGTCAGAATGAGGCCGACTCTGCATAAAAGGTTGGGTCTGGGGCATAGCCCCAGAAAATTCTTTGTTAACTACGCCCTTGAGAGACTTGAGAGACGGTGGAAAAATGAGGGGACGCCGTTTTGATTTGTGAAGCTGAATCAAAACATTCTCCTTCTCCAACCAAACTTGAGGACACGTGCAAGGTATGCAGGTTGCAAAGGCCCCTTTGAAAATTGGAGAAAGCGAAATATCAATTTTTGGACCCTATGACCTACGCTATGATTTTGTCTATGTTGAAAGCTCTATTTAGTTAGAGCTTGAAGCAGTGATTTGTTTTGTTATCAGAAAGAAAAACCCTGTTCTCGTGCATAATGGCTGAAAGGAACTTTGGCATAGAAAAAATATAATACGTCGTATTGGCATTCTAAGCCCAGTCTAAATTTAGGAACAATGCCAATTCAAAAGCCGCTAAGCCACTGACCGCAGTGACTGGGCAAAAATTGTTGAAAACAGACAGACATACAAGCATCGAGAATCGATCACGCCTAGCGAAGCCACTGTGCAGGAAATAGGTGGCTGCTTCGCAGCAATAAAATTCATATTTCTAGGGTGGGGCTGATCTTCCAGGGAGTCGTGTTTGAGTTGAATTCAGCTCCTTAAATGTATTTTGAGGTGCTTTTTAAATTGTTGCAAAGTAGAGAGCTCCCTAATGTTAGTAGGGATCTCGCTCCAAGCTTTCAGACCCGAATAATGAAAGCTTTCTTTGAATACTCAAGATCATATCTCGGAATTTGAATATCCGTGCAGTTTCTTGTTTTATAATTTGAGTGCGTGTTTCTTGTTTGATATCTATCCCAAAGGCTTTCAGGGCGAATCTTATTCATCATCTTATAGGTCATCACCGATCGGTCAAATTTTATTAGTTGTATTGAGGCTATTGAGGCTAGTGAGGCTAGTGTATCCTTGTATTGAGGATATTGAGGCGAGTGAAAACATCCGAAAGACAAAAAAAAGCAACGTTGTGAAACAGATACATGCACATTGTGTGGTAGAGAAAGCTTTTGGGCTTCCAATTCGAGCCAAAATCAGGCAGTTATGATGCGGACAATGCTTCATACTGGTTTGTTTCTTGTTGTTTTCTTGTCCTTTAGTGCTAGCCAGGATGGGCCTAAATTCGACGAATTCAGCTGCAAAATACATTCCATCAGCGAGGGACACTTGGGAAATCAAATCGATTGGCAAAAGAAAGTCAAGATTATTAGAACAAAGAGAAGAACATCATATTATAACAATTCTACAGCCACATTCAACCCGATCATAAAGCTGTTATTCGATGTTGAAAAGGGCCCGAAGGACGCACCGAAATGCCCTGTCTGCGAGAAAAGTTTTCTTAAAAATCAGAAGCAATTCCACTGTGACAACTGTTTCTCTGTAACTCATACACGCTGTATAAACATGATACATATGATAACACAAAGGATGTATTCATACCAGTGGACGTGCGCGGGTTGTTTATCATCCGTTCTTCCTTTTGCGAAACAACCTGTCATTGATTACGAGGGCAACATCGACCATTTTGAAGCTGAAGTCCAAACACCGGACGATCCTATCTGAACATAATGAACGAAAAAGATTCACTGCTAAAAATCTTGCATTTGAACACACAGTCCCTTTTGTCGTGCTTTGAAGAATTCAAATTGATGCCTCAAATTTACAAATTTGACGTCATCGCATTTTCTGAGACCTGGCTTAAAAATAACCCACTTCTGATAGAACATGTGGCAATCGAAAATTTCGAAATAAAGTATAACAACAGAGACAAGATACGGGGAAACGGTGTAGGGAGCTATTTAAACTCCAGAATAAAGCACAAACGAAGAAAAGATATTGAAAGCAAAGGACAGGATTTAGAACATTTATGGATAGAATTACCAGGGAAGAATAAGAACTCAAAACTGTAGATGGGAGTTATCTATCGATTAGACAAAATCCTAAGATTTAGCGATTGGCTAGATCAGTTCGACGAAGTGATCTCATATGTGAAAGCAAGTTGGGATGGCGCTATTATGATAACTGGTGACACTAACATCGATCTTCTCTCGCCAGAAGCAGCAGGCAGCAAAAAGTATCTAAACATACTGGAACAATATAACCTCCATCAGATTGTTTCAAAACCAACAAGAACAACAACAACATCCAGTACTCTAATCGATCACATTATAGTAAGCCAAAAAGATCTGGTCAAGCATACTGACGTGTTACCATGCCCCACCATAAGTGATCATGATGGACCGTATGCACTCTTAAATGTTCGATTGAAAAAATACGAGCCTCGTTTCAAATACATCAGAGATGAACGCCATTTCAACGAAGAGAAGTTCATAAAAGAATTAGAGCAAGTTACATTTAGTCTTGTCTATGGAGTAGAAGATCCAGATGAAAAGTAGGAAATATTCAATTCCCTTCTACTTGAAGTAATCAATCATCACGCTCCAGTGAAGAAAATCAAAGTGACGAGACCTCCAGCTCTATGGATGCACGATCCTGGAATTCGCTACCTCCAGCAGACATGTTTTCAGAATCGAGTTGAACTTCGCAATTCTCGAGATAAAAATGTTCTGAAAATCTCCGAGAAAGCAGAAACCTTCTAAAAAAGAGAATTCGCGCCGAAAAATCAGCATTCTATAGAACAGCTCTGTCACCCAAAAATCCCAAGGAGTTATGGAAAATTATCAATGCTGTTCTTCACCCCCCAAGCAAACAAGCAACTCTAAATTTGGATGAAATGAACCATCACTTTGCATCAACAGCTGAGAGAACCCTGAAAAAAACTGCCACTCCTGTTGAAGAAATCTGTACAGTTATTTCAAATCTACCTCAAGGAAAAAAAATTGCTTCAATCTAAGACATGTACCATATCACGATGTTCTCAAAGAACTTAAATCCTCAAGAAGAGATAAATCAACAGCACCCGACCAAATTCCTGCCCGATACATTAAACTTGCTATAGATGTCATTTGCTCTCCGTTCACTCACATAATTAACTCGTTTATCAATCACAGCGCATTCCCAACATCATGGAAGAAAGCACGCATTGTACCCATTGGTAAGATCACAAATCCTTCGGAAAAGAGTGACTTTCGTCCTATCTCGACCCTACCTGTGCTGTCAAATATATTCAAAAAACTTGTTGCAAATCAAGTAATCAATTTCATTGAGTCTATGCATATTTAAAAGAACACAGTAGCCGGTTTTCGTAAAGGCTTTTGTACGGGTCACTCGCTTCTGAAAATAAGAGACGATACAAGAAGGGCTATGAAATATGGAGAGCTGTCACTCCTAGTATTTGTGGATTTCTCCAAAGCTTTCGATACAATCGCATTTGACACCCTTATCAAGAATATGCACCAACAAGGGTTTTCTAAAAGATTCCTCTCGTGGATAACAAGCTATTTAACATCTCGTAGACAATACGTTCAAGTTGACGCGACATCATCGGACACTTTACCCACGACATTTGGTGTACCGCAGGGATCCATCCTGGGACCAATGATATTCAATCTTTATGTAAATGATTTACAAGATCATTTTCTATCCAGTTCAGTACAATATGCTGACGATACAACAATATATGAAGCGTGTAAGCCGAAAGGCTTAGAAAATGCCCAATATCTGCTGAACAACTCCTTAAGAAAGGTGAATGAGTGGTCTGTTCAAAACTCATTGGCAGCCAATGCAGTTAAGACGAAATACCTACAATATGCATTGAAGCGCTTGTACGACTACCACAACGTAAAAGAAAAGGAAATCAACCTTGCATTAGGTTCTACGGAGCTGCAACTCGACAAAGAGCCTCGTTACTTAGGAATATACCTTGACCAACATCTGGATTGGGAAAACATGTAAAGCATGTCTTATCTACTAGCTACGGAAAACTGTCTTTACTCCGCAAAATGAAAAACTTTACATCATTATCAGCACGGAAAATGCTCGCGCAATCATTGATCCTGCCAAAGATTGATTTCAACGATTACGTTTATTCGCCTTTAAAGCAGTACCAACTGAAGAAACTTCAGCAACTACAGAAAGCAACTGCAAGCTTTGTAATAAAACGTTATGCACATACAGAAGACATATTGAAAATCGGATGGCTACCAATTGCTGAGAGACGCGAATTCAACATTCTAAAACTGGACTTTAAAGCGATCAATAACAGAAACTGGCCCGAAATGAATAAACGTGACATCCAAACTTGCAGTAGAACATTACGTAGTAGTAGCGAGATCCGCATAAAACCATCAATGATTCCAAACACTTTTCAAGATGCCGCTGCAAGTAGCTACAATGCTCTTCCTGGTGATATCAAACAGGAGACAAATTATAACAAGTTTTGTAGTGATGTCAAGACATTCTTGATGAAGAAAGCAAAGGACTCATTGAACTAAAATCTTTTTAACTTATTGAATTTGACTTTGTAATATGCTTATCAATTGTTTTTCAGGTAATTGCTCTAATTTTGTAAAATAGTCTTGTATTTAATTTTTAGAGCTGAAGAAACACACTTGTAGTGGATATGCTCACTTATGCCATATAATAATAATAATAATAATAATAATAATAATAATAATAAT
Source organism: Aurelia coerulea (assembly GCA_039566865.1). Classification (NCBI taxonomy): domain Eukaryota; kingdom Metazoa; phylum Cnidaria; class Scyphozoa; order Semaeostomeae; family Ulmaridae; genus Aurelia; species Aurelia coerulea. The sequence goes on from CM076943.1 coordinate 35,383,611, forward strand.
AATAATAATGATAATAATAATAATAATAATAATAATAATAATAATAATAACAATAATAATGATAATAATAATAATAATAATAATTTTACAAGCATGCACAAATATTTGACACAATATCTTGCTCATTGTCTTGAAGAAGATACACCTGAATGGATGACGAAAGGAAGAACAGTTCTAATTCAAAAGGATAAATCAAAAGGGATAGAATCAAGTAATTTCAGACCAATAACCTGCCTACAACTTGTTTGGAAGTTACTGACTGGATTGATAACTGATGAAGTCCATTGTTTCTTAGAAACAGAGAAACTACTACCCGAGGAACAAAAAGGTTGCAAAAGAAAATCGATGGGAACTGCAGACTTGCTATTCATTGACCGATTGGTGCTACGAGAGGCCAGGATGAGAAAAAAGAACTTGGCAATGGGTTGGGTAGATTACAGAAAGGCTTATGACATGGTTCCACATTCGTGGATATTGGAGTGTTTGAAATCCTAAGGTATTAGCGACAACATACAACTGTTCCTTGAAAAGACAATGAAAACTTGGAGAGTTGAACTGACATGTGCAAACCAGCAACTGGGAGAAGTGAAAATCAAGAGGGGGATTTTTCAAGGCGATGCACTCTCACCTCTTTTGTTTGTTGTTGCAATGATTCCTCTCACACATGTTTTGAGAAAGATGAAATCTAGTTACGAGTTTACAAAGAGTAAAGAGAAAATCAACCACTTATTATACATGGACGACCTCAAGTTATATGCGAAAAATGAAAAGGCACTAGACTCACTTGTTCAGACAGTTAGAGTTTTCAGCAACGATATAGGCATGCAATTTGGGTTAGATAAATGTGCAGTTCTGATAATGAAGAGAGGAAAGATAGTTAAATCAGATGGAATCGAATTGCCCAATGACGAAAAGATAAGATCTCTAAAGCAAGATGATAGCTATAAATATCTGGGTATATTACAATCAAACGAAATACAACGGAAAGATATGAAACACAAAGTTGGAAAAGAATACAAAAGACGTGTAAGGAAAATACTTGAAAGCAAGCTCAATGGTGGCAACATAATCAAAGCAATCAACACATGGGCCATACCAATGCTAAGATACTCAGCTGCTTTCCTTGACTGGGCTATTAGTGATCTACAAGAAATGGATAGAAGAACAAGAAAGCTAATGACTATGCATAATGCACTGCATCTTAGGAGCAATGTTGATCGTCTATACATACCACGAAGTGAAGGGGGCAGAGGACTCCTGAGTGTTGAAGATACAGTGAATTTAGCTAAACTGGGATTGCAAGGATACGTGAAGATGAGTGAAGAAGGGCTGATTAGTGCTGCAAGAGGCGCCGATAAAGCCACAGACTGGGAAGCAGCAATTGAAAGTAAGAATGAGTTCAAGAAACGAAAAAAACTCGAAAGGCAAAACAACTGGAAAGCAAAAATGCTACATGGGCAGTTCATCAGGCAGACAGAAAATCTAGCGGACGAGCAGCAATGGATGTGGTTAAAGGATGGCACTTTGAAAAGGGAGATAGAAACATTGATAATGGCAGCTCAAGAGCAGGCAATCAGAACTAATTTGATCAAGGCAAAGATAGACAAGACCCAGCAAGAAAGCAAATGCAGAATGTGTGGTCAAGCTGACGAAAGTGTCAATCATATTTTGAGTGAGTGCAGTAAGATGGCACAAAAGGAATATAAGCGTCGACACGACTGGGTTGGGAAGAAGGTGCATTGGGAAGTCAGTAAACGGTGTGGATTTCATGTTAAAGAGAAATGGTACGAACATGAGCCAGATGCAGTCAGTGAGAACAATGATTTCCACATTCTATGGGATTTCGAAGTACACACAGACCATGTAATTGAAGCGAGAAGGCCTGACATGATCGTGACAGACAAAAAGAAAATTATATGCAAGATAATTGACTTCGCGGTGCCTTATGATAGCAGAGTGGATGCAATGGAAATGGAAAAAATTGAAAAATATCAAGATTTAGCCAGGGAGCCAAGAAAGATTTGGAACAAACGAGTGAAAGTCATCCCTATCATAATTGGAGCTTTAGGAACGACTCCAAAACTTTTAAAAAAGAGACTGGAGGACATTGGCATCGAAACGAAGATAGTGGAACTGCAGAAGAGTGTCATCTTGTATTCTGCAAGGATCCTCAGGAAAGTTATTGAGATTTGAGGAGACTTGTTGTCACCGAACCTCAAGAAAAAGAACTCTACTGACATTTAGACAGTATGCGCTATGACGATAATAATAATAATAATAATAATGATAATAATAATAATAATAATAATAATAATAATAATAATAATACTAATGATAATAAAAACAAGGATAATAATAATAATGATAATAATAATAATTGTTACAATCAGGGACGATGGAGACAGAAAGTACCATCAGTAAGAGTGAATTCAAACGAAAGAAGGCTCAGGAGCTTAAAGACAAGTAGAAGGAAGACACGTAGTTGATAAAAAGGAAAAAAGCTGTGTAATTGTGGATATTGCAGTACCCGCCGATGGAAGAGTACATGAAAAGGAAAGGGAAAAAGTGGAGAAATACCAGGACTTGCGAAGGGAAATTGGAAGACTGTGGCAATTGAGAAAGGTGCAGGTTGTTCCTGTGGTTGTAGGTGCCCTTGGAAGTGTGACAAAAGAGTTTGACAGGTGGATTGAGAAGTTGGGGATACCGGGTGATGTCGGAGCTGCACAAAAGACTGCCTTGTTAGGAACTACAAGGATCCTGAGGAAAGTGCTAGAGATGTAAGAGAGAGATTTCCTGTTAGCCCTTGGTCATTTGTTATGACCCGCCTAACAGGAGGAATGACGGCAATTCCAACAGCCAGAGCATAAGCTAAAACAATGACAATGACAATAATAATAATAATAATAATAATGATAATAATAATATTAATAATAATAATAATGATAATAATAATAACAATACCGGGTGTCCCAAAAAAAGGTAACAGATTTGATTGGGGCTAGCGATAAGAATTTAAGTTGATTCGACTCCTGGTAAGTTTGAAGTACTCTTAGATAGTTAACTTGAAGATTAATACCTCGTTTGTTGATATTGGTGCATCAAGAGTTGGAATATTAATCTTGAAAGTCCAAATTTGCCTCCTACTCCAAACCAGAGCTTTTGGAGTTTGGCCTAAGCTGTCAACTCGTAGTGCTGTGGAATCTCCTCAATCATAGCCAAATACAAACAAGAAATATGGTGCTTAGGGGCATATTTTAGTGGAAATCTGACTCTGAACTTTACAATCAGATTCAAGAATTTAGCCCCGAAGAGACCCCTTTCTTGATTCTACAGAAACTTTAAATTACACCTGCCTGAGGAAAGTTATTCATCAGCGAAATAAGTCCCGTAGGCTTTAACACATAGACTACCTTGCAACTTTCATTGCTAGAATGAAATGTTTTTTGCATCATCTCTCACGAAATTATTACGAAACAAGCAATCGTATATGCCCAAGGGAACATAAAAATGCTCATTCATGCTTGGCTTGGTTTACTTTTGTAAATGCATTTTGACTGGAGAACAATATTCCTTAGTGACTATATTCATTAATTTGTTTGTTAGTTTTCAGTTTTTTACGTTCTTTTCAAACGAGTACCCAAAGGACCGATCCTTGTCCAAAAATGTCTTTGACTGAGGAGATTCCCCTAACCAGCCGTTAGCAGTTTAGGCCAAAACCCAAAAGCTCTGGTTTGTAGAGGGAAGCAAATTTTGGCTTTCGAGATTAATATTTCAGCTCTCCTTGCGCAAATATCAACAAACGAGGTATTATTCTTCAAGTTAACTATCGAAGAGTACTTCAAAACTTATTTGGGATCGATTCGACTTATGCTCTCATCGCTAGTCCCTATCAAATCTGTTACCTTTTTTTTTTAGGACACCCGGTAATAATAGTTGTTCTACCGCCAACCAGTCACTAGACCACTGATCTTTGATTTTAGCCTTTTCTATAATAGAATGTGCTCTGTTTTGAAGACGTTGAAGGGCGTGTACTTTTGTGTTGGAGAGAGACCCCCAAATGACGTTTGCATGTCGTAAATGACTCTCCACAAGGGCATGGTAAATGTTAACCAACTGGGATTGCGGAACGATTTTCATTAGCTTTTTCAGAGACCATAGTCCACCAGAGACTTTCCCTTTAACTTTCTTGAATTGTTCGTTCCAATTTAATCCCCCGTCAACAATTATACCTAGCGATTTTGTCTCTTTAACATGCTTAATTTCTGAGCCATTCAACGTAAGTGGCTCATGGGATGATATCTTGTTCGTTCTTCGTGGGTGCCCAATTAACATGTATTCAGTTTTTTGTGGATAAATGCTTAGTTTGTTAATTCTCATCCACTCGAAATATTCGTCAATTCCTCCCGTGCGTTTTCAAGAAGCTGTTCTTTGCTATCTGACGTTAAAGTCACATGTGTGTCATCTGCGTACAAACCCGCTTTAGAGAGCTTAAGGAAATTTTCAAAAAATCATTTAGATAGATGATGAATAAGAGCGGGCCCAGACAAGATCCTTGGGGAATGCCACATACAACTAAACTATCACTGGTTTTTTGATCACCTAAAGAGCTGTTTCCTATTATTCAAGTAGGAGGCAAACCAGTCACCTGCAATACCTCTGACACCAATGGCGTTCAATTTCTCAACCATTATTTCGTGATCTACAGTATCAAAGGCTTTCTTCAGATCAAGAAACACCTACAAATTCAATTACTTTTTGTCAATGTTTCCATACCAGTTATCAGTGCAAGTTATCAAGGATGTTATCGTGGAGTGAAGTTTACGGAGAGCAGATTGACTCGGTGTCAGGATATTGTTTATTGTTAAAAATAATGCAGCTGATCGTGCACAATTTTTCAAATATCCTTGCAAAAACAGAAATGATTGATATGGGCCTATAATTGTTTGCGTCACTTTTGTTGCCAGCTTTGAAAATTGGGGTCACCCTTGCTAGTTTCCAAAAGTCTGGGAAAACTCCAGATTCCATGGAAGAATTATAGATCATCGCCAATGGTTTGCAGATTATCTTTCATTTTATATTCTTTTTCGTTTTATATTCTTTCAATACGGTAAACCTGTCGACAAAGGTCCTTGTCGTTAGGCAATCAAATAAAACAAAGTTTTTGAAAATCGGTTCATTGGTTATGGACATGTAAGCAATCAAACAATAATACATCATTTTGGGACACCCGGTAGTCTATTATATTCTAACGATTTTTAATCTTTAACTAAACATTGTAATTAAAATGCCTATCAGGTCGGATAAAATATTTTCTACAAATCGTCTTAAATTGAAGCTAAGGATATATATGACGAACTCACAACACTCTCGCAACGTTGCAGCTACGAAAAACCCTAGAAATAAGGGTTCAAAGGTGCCCCACTCTGCAGAACGTTGCGCAACACGGGAGTCTGGGCCAAGCGAATGTGTGACGTGTACTCCGGAAGAATGTTTTGCTTTCGTACACAAAAGCCGTAAGATCTATCAAACGACAAACGCAAGTCGAAGCCGGTGCCTACTAACCCTGTGTTAAAATGCTGTTTATTACATCAAAATGAGCTCAGACTCGGAACTAGAGCAAAGCAATTCTGGAAACGAAGGTCTGGCTAACTTTGAGGAAGAAATGGAAGGGTGCAGTTGGTGTGGCAGTCCCATATGACGACGCTCAGATCGAAAGGCTAGGACTAGGCCGTACATGTGTGGGACAGCCTCTCGCCGATGATGAACATTGCATAAAATAACGGGAGAGAGAAGAAGAGACAGCGAAACGAAATTCTAATTGGAGAATTACACAACTAAATGGCACTTTCCCAGTTGAATCTTGGTGAGTGACATTTTGAATTTCACTTTTTTGAACATTTCAAATTTGTTCTGTTGTTGTTGAACTTTTGTTCTGTTGTTGTTGTTGTTGTTCTGTTGTTGTTGTTGTTGTTGAATCTGTTGTTGAACAAATTTGTTCATTTCAAATTCAAATTTTTGAATTTCAAAATTTTGAACATTTTGAAGGCTGCGAGGTTGGCCCAGTGGTTAAGGCGCCGGACTCACAACCGCAAGGTCGTGGGTTCGAATCCCACTAGGGTCATACTTGCTGCGAAAGTGTGAGGAGAGCTGCTAACTCTCTGTAATTCCAGGCAAAGGCAAAAGGAATCACGAGGTGTGGTCACATCGAGAGGAAGGACCGGGGTCACCCTGATGGGCCCCCCTGCGCCAAACGCAGAAACCCATACCTTGCGAGAATAGCAAGTGTATGTGCCTAAAAAGTGAAAGGTTATGTATAACCCGTGTCCCCTGCTGGAAACAAGTCATCTCGAGACTTTCGCAGGCTAGGCACGTTAAATACAATTACTCACTCACTCACTCAATGAAATTAATTCTCAGCAGCTTAGAAGTAACTACAAATCTAAGCTGTTTACACACTCCTTTTAGGCCACTACCAACCAAAACAAAAGCATCTTTTCAGCAGTTTCGTGCTGACTAAGTTTGATAGGGCTGAAAATTTTTCTGTCATCGAATGCATGTTTGGAAAATGCTTCTATGGAATCTGTAAACATAGAATTTGTCATTACTACTATGCTGGATAAAAGAATAGAATTTTTCATTACTACTATACTGGATAAAAGAATAGAATTTGTCATTACTACTTTACTGGATAAAAGAAGCCCTATCATCCTCTTCATATGATAATGACCAAAACATTGCAAGCATCACTCAGCATCCTGGATCTTGAGAAATCTTTCTTGGTAAATGCTCATTGCCTCACTTGGCAGATAAATACGAAACTAATGACAATGTTCGCCACTGCCCAGAAATATATTACTAATTTATCTCAGTACATGCCAGATGATTTCAAGTCAACAGGGATATCACCATCAAACTACCCTTTTTAGGGAAATATGTAAGCAAGTTTTGTGCGTGGTTGTGAGCATTTAATGCCTTGATGTTAGATTTTATTTCATGTACCAAGTCAGCTTTTCTTTGAAACCATATGGTGGACAGGTTTTGATCTCCTATTATATTTTAGAGGCCTCCTGCAGGTATTAACCTGTAACATTTCTTTGCAGGTTCTTTATAGCAGTGGCATACAAGGAGTTTACTATCCATGGATGGCTTGATAACAACAAACATGTCCTATTGCAATCATGTGCATACCACATGATAACAACCAGGTTTCCAGGTACAGAGCTGCAGGGTTTTGAAGAGGAAGATTGATTGCTAATACAGGTATAAACAACTAAATGGGGTAGAAAATTAGGCACTTTCATATGAATTAAGCACAACGTTTCAACCATAGCCCACTATCAAGCAATGCTCCAAATGGTGTTCTTAATTCATTTCATGTCGAAGTGCTTATATTTTACTTTTGGTTAGTTGTTTAGTGTTACTTTTGGTTTTACTTTGTACTTGCACTACACGCAACAAGAAGAATTTTTGATGTTATGATTTATTTGATGTAGATGTAGCTTACAGCAAGATTCAATGAAATAAAAAAGTTTCAACGCAATCAGGCTTTCTTTCCTAGAGCAGCCTCTGCTGATAAAATGATGGTCTGAGCATTCCAAAAAAGTGTGCTAGTTTCCATGTCCCTTGAATCTTGTAGTATCTACTTAATAAATAGTATCTTTTTATGTTGTACTTGATATTAAAAAACTTTTGTACAAGCAATATACATATTGCTAGTATCGATGACCACAAAGTTAAAATGCATCGAGAACAGTAGAAGAGAAATAAAGAATCAAAGCCGTCTTTTTAGTGCGTACACCTTTATAATATTGATAGTAAATATTTCACTGCTTTCTTGCTTAAAAAGTATTAAAAATCTTTCAGAAAATGTTTTATGTCTTTAGAATTCTTGTTTTTCTTTGCTAAAAACTGTTTACAGCTTCTGCAGCCAAGTGACAAACAGGCAGCATCTTTATGCTACAAGGAATAAGGAGGAAATATTAACAACTTCTGTCAAAAACTCATCAATGTTCATATTGGGCACATTTGATAAACACTTTTCAACATTAGATCAAGTTTCAACAGCGCAAGGACCAGATATAGCTGCAAAGCTACATTTTCTGTGAATTGGGCTAAGGGCCCAGGGGGTGGACAGGGGTACTCATGTTACTTTCTTGGGTCTAACATTTGTGCAAGAATTCTCTTTCTGGGAACTTCATTTTGAAAGGCTCTTTTTTTGGTTGCTAAAATTCTGGATTACTTTTTGGGTCTCAATTATGGGGAAAAGTAGCAAATAATACACGTATATTTTTCATAAGAAACTAAGAATTTGGGCCAGTACTGATAAGTTTCTTGAAATTATCAGATCTGTGCCCTCCTGAACATTTCAAAACAATGTGTTCTTTGAAGCCGTCCTGTTTAGACATATCTCAAGTACTTTTTGGATAGCACAGAGTGAAAACAAATGTTAAGATGCTACTAAAATACAATACTAAGGGAACAAATAGCAAAGGTAACTGAATAAAGAGGGAGTAATACCTACCACCTATATGCTATGCCAGCTGTGGTAATGCAGGGTGTGTCAGGAAAGTATTTAAAGGGTGGAACCAATATTAATGTGCGTATATCATGCTTGTGCTGATGGACTGGGTACTGTTGGCATGGTGGTGGTTTCGGAACGGCATGTTGTCCCTCACAATCGCAATTCATATATTGGGTTGTATTTGTTGAAATTGTTTGTTGTGTTGTTTATTAGACTTGATGTCTGAGTGCCATACATTTAGTTGCATTGGTAAATATATTATTGTTTATTTTGTTTTTAAGGTGGTGGTATAAAATATATGTAAGGTTATAGATGCAAATCTTCAGCCAATTTCCTGTCACCACAGGGTTCCTCAGCCACCCCAGGAGTTCAAACCGAGCCAATGCAGAAAGTCCATAGCTCGGCCCCGCAGAGTAGCCCAAAGACCCCTCACATTTCGGGGCACTTAAATCGGAATGTTTTTTTGGTGCAGGCGCCCCAGCAGACCAGCGTCCTGGTCCACCATTGCATCTGTTGTTTAGTTACTTGATTGATTGTATAAGTTATCATTCCATGTTGAGTTTAGATAATGATCTCAGAGTTGAAAAAAACTAAGAACAACTCACCATTCTGTGGGCCAGGTAAAACCATTCTGTGTTTCCATGATCTTCATTTGCTCCTTTTCTCTGATTCCACTAACTAAGGCCTATCTCTTAGCAGCGCTGGCCATAACAACTCGAAGACACGGTTCGCCGAATATCTATCAACTTTCCTGAAGATCCAGGCAGTGTCGAGAGACGGGTCTTTCGAAATCCTCAGCTATAAAATGCTTGTACAGACCGCGGAATATTTTGAAGGCTGCAGCTAGAAGTAGGCCCGTTTTATGTAGACAAAGTCAACCCATTGCTTCTTTCGCCACTTGGCAATCGGGTTATCATCATTTTCATCATTAAATTATAAGAGTACAACTCCTTTCCCTCAACAATCCTTGTTATGAGCTACAACCAAGCACGACATGTCTAGCATCGTTGAAGTTGGGTTTCGATTTGATTCACTCACAAAATACCTTTACATTCAACTAAATGGCCTTATCAAAACAAAGTTTCCTTCCGGAGTACACGTCACAAGCCGCTATCCCCAAGCCGTTTTCAAGGTACGCGACATTTCGTTCATTTGGTGCTGCAGGGGCAGAGACAAAAACACTCGTCTTGGAAAACACTCGTCAAACGAAAGAATACTTTTTTGAAGAAAAAACGCAATAATAAACATAATAATAATAATAATCTCTAATGTTTTAAAGTTTAAACTCAAATTTTTTGAAATGACCTGATAAGCACTCTAAGGTTTTATTAGAGGACCCCTTAACCCTATTTTAACCGGGTAAAAAAAATGATTTTCTACATGGGCCGTTTTTGGCCCCCCTGTTTTTCTCCGCAAGTATAACAGCTATGGCAATGAAACTTGCACTGTGTCATAATTGAACAAAGGAGAATCTAAAATAGCATCAATCAATCAGTAGTCACGTGATTGGTTGCTAGGCAACGAAAAACAATGCAAATTTTTGTGAAAATCGAGCTATTTGCAAAAAAGGCCACATATTAGCAAATAGCTTGATAAAATTGGCAAAAAACCATCCAAATGCCTGCTTGACACCATTAATTTGTAGTTTCATATGGTTTCATACGGATGATTGTGGTTTCTAATAGATTAACTAATTAAATAATGAAAATTTGATTCAATGCAAAATTGTTTGCTCGATAATTATGATTTAAAACCATTAATTTCGCATATTATTGATGAAATCAAGTACCTTCATCGATATTTGATGTAATTCCATCAGTTTTGCATGCAAAAATTACTCAATCATTAGGAATATGACGTCATAATGATTGATGACGTCATAGAAATAATAAAGTGCTGATGTGAGCAAATATGAATATATTACATATGAAATGAAAGCACTCATTGAGACAAATCGAATGGTATATATATTGTTGAGATTTAGCAACAAAGAAAGAAATTAGAGCCGTTTTAAAGAATTTCTTTGTGACCACTCTCCAAATATGGGCATGTGGTGGTCACGTGGTCGAACAATAGGTCTTGAAATTTTTATTTTCTGATTGCCAACTAAATTTTAGGAAAATTCAAGACCTTCTAGCACTGTAGGTAGTATCGTTTGGGAGCTATTTAAAAAATCCGACAAGGGGGCGAAAAAGGCCCCCCCCCGGTTAAAATAGGGTTAAAAATAGCTTCTGATACAGGATAAATTTGCGCAGAAGAATTATTCAACTTTGTGGTTATTTGATATACTGTTATCAAATGAATTTTGGTAAAGTTTTTAATAGAATTGAATAGATTGTAACTTCTAAATCAATGGTTGAAAATCTGATGAAGGTCTGTGAAGATTTAAAGCAGGAGTGGCAAAACAATGCAAATATCGACGAAAGCAATGTGAAGAAAACATGGCAGAAAAAGATAGCCGAAGAAAAAGCGCTCTTTGAAAAGGACAAGATAAAACCACTTGCCGAATACGAAGAAAGTACAAAACCAAAACGTCCTTATCACCCACCAAATAGCTATCAAAGAAGAAACCACTCAGCACAAAATCAACAAGGAGGAAATTCTATGCCTAACACCCATTGGAACCAGAACCAAAAAATCTACCACAGCCAGCCCTACCAGCCACCACCCCGTTTCCATCAGCCAAACTTCTCAACCTTTCGTCCTTCACCTTGGCACAAAGACACGTTTCATTATTAACCAAAGGACCCAAGTACACACCCACAACTCCACCAAAGTCTTCTTTTAAAAGTGATATCAAAGACTTTACTAGAAAAATTAGAATAAGAGATGTTTTCTGGGGAAGAGAATCAAATGATCAATCACTTCATAGAAAAAAATCAAACAGACCAGTCTTTACAGATAATCAAGAAATCAACAACATTTGCAAATTAGCCGAAATACTACAACCTGAGAAAATTAAAGCAGCAGAAAATCTAACTCAAGAAGTGTGCCAAGCATTAGAAGAGTTAACAAATAACGAAGACATAATAATCAAAAAAGCAGATAAAGGGGGAAATTTCGTGCTTATGGATAAATCTTTATACCGAGACCAATTAGTTTTAGAAGGTCATCTCAATAGCAACGACTATGAAGCACTGCCGTTAGATGCAGATAAACAAGTTATGAAAACATTAAATCACTCGTAAAAAAGCACAAAGATTATTTAACAGACAAAGAACAAGACTTTATAACTAATTTCGATTGGAAAACAAGCCATCTGTACTTTTTACCAACGATTCACAAAAGCAAAGACATAATCGAAAAAGTAACACAATCGAATGCAAAATTCATCGAAATGCAACCACCCTCTACTTTAAAAAACAGACCAATTGTAGCTGGACCATCCTCCCCTACGCATGGACTAAGTGAATTCTTAGATACATTATTAAACCATTGGCAACAACGTTAAAAACCTATGAAAAAGACGACTTGGATTGTTTAACTTAAAATTCCAACTGAATTCGCTGAACACCCTTCCCTTTATTCGTATGATGTAACAAATCTCTATACGAGCATACCACACGAACTCGGATTACAAGCACTCTATTTTTGGATTGAAAACAGGAGAAACCTTATCCCACAACGTTTCAGCAAATCTTTTGTAATCGAATCGGCAAAGTTTGTTCTGGAAAATAATAATTTCATTTTTGATGAAGTCTTGTATAAACAATTGAAAGGAACCGCAATGGGAACAAAATTTGCACCGTCGTACGCATGCCTAACAGTTGGGTACCTAGAAGAAACACGACTTTTTCCGCTCGTCTTACCAAAATACTTTGATGGTGAACTTTGTAAATACATAGAAATTAATTATTTTAGATATATGGACGATTGCTTTTTAGCCTTACCAACAGAAATCGATCCCTCGTTAATGAAATTAGCTCTGAATGAACTTCAACCAGCCATACAATTCACGATGGAATTTCTTAGACATAGAAATCATTTTACGAGAGGGAAATTCATTACCACCGATATATATTATAAAGAAACTAATCCACACGACTACCTCAATTTTCACAGCGCCCACCCTTCCCACATCAAACAAACGATCCCGTTCAATTTAGCAAAGAGAATTATAGCATTTGTTTCTGACTCTGAACGCATGAAATTCCGTCTTAAAGAACTCGAGAACTGGCTTCTACGCTGTGATTATCCGAAAGATTTGATAAAACAGGCTTTCCACAGGGCAAAAGTCCAAGGACCCGCTCCCTTCAAAGAGACAAACGTCATCCCACTCGTCACCACTTATTATCCCAACCTGAGGTACACACACGTCATCAAAACAGTATCCACATTAATCAACGTCATTACAGATCCATCGACAAAAGAGAAATTCCAGAACACCAAACCAATTTTAGCTTTGAAACAGCCGCCAAACCTTACATCACTTCTTACCAAAGCAAAATTCATCTCTCAACACTACCCCGTAGTTGTAACAACACCAAGAGTCATCTTATGCAACAGAAAGAACTGCAAACTTTGCCAACTATATCTCCAACCGGTTTCTTCTTTTAAAACAGCAAATGGAACAACATGGCAAATCAAACGCCAAATCTCATGCCATAGCATAGACTTCGCGTCGTTTATTTTTTTCCTGCAATTCTTGCGAAGGAACTACTAATAGTACCACTTACATCGGTGAAACCATATATTTACGAAACAGAATGAATAATCATATTTCCGAATGCAGAACTGGTAAATCGTCATGCAATTTTCCAAAGCACGTTTTTGAATGCGGAAAGGCGAATAATTCGCTCAAGGAACCTTTTTTCAAAGTTTTTGTTTCTATGACAATTACAGACCCTAAACTTTTATTGCACTACGAAAGCAAGCTTTTCAAAGCTGAACATGCCACCCTAAACTCATAGCTCATCATTTCAACGTGATTTCATAATTCACCACAGGACATCAAATTTAATCTTTGACACATACCAATGTCAAATAGTCAGACTACAATTTATATACCGGGTGTCCCAAAATGATGTATTATTGTTTGATTGCTTGTATGTCCATAACCAATGAACGGATTTTCAAAAACTTTGTTTTATTTGATTGCCTAAAGTCTAAATTGGATGTTTAGATGTTGGTTGTGGTTTTCCCACTTTTTGAAAATCGGTTCATCGGTTATGGACTAATAAGCAATCAAATGATAATACATCATTTTGGGACACCCGGTACATATAGTTTCTTCATCGTTTTAGTTAGTCACACTCTGATGATAACATAAGATTGAAAGGCCTCAGTGTGCTAAGAAAAGTTTCCGTTTTTGCATCTGCCTCTTATAGTATCTATCTTATTGGTAACAAAATGTCTTTCATTCTCTTAGTTTGCCATTTAGCAATTTGATGAATGCAAAACTGCAGACACATTGAAATATAGAAACGTAGACTGTAGACTTGTAGCAAAAACAAATTGCAGTTCCGTTCGAGCAATTAACTTTCAAAACGATAGTATAACCATTCATACATGTTTTTTTCTGCTTAAAGCAGCTCAGTTTATGAAAGAAATTGCAAACAATATTCGTTATGTATGATTGCAGCTGAAAGTGCTGTGCTATTTCATTGGATCTCAGTGCCAAGGTCTACACACTTTTCTGTCAAAGTTCACACAGACTAAAAAATTAAATCATATGCCTTTCTTTTCAGATGGATACAACACATCTCATCTTAAATTGGGGCTGTCTAATGCAACTGGACCAACCGTAGCCTTTGCTGATTCGTTCAAAGTTAGCAAATTTATCCTCCATACATACGAATTATCAAAATCAAGCTTCAATTATGGACAAAGTGGTAAGTATCATGCATGAATTCTGTAATCATAATGACCACGTACTTGTTAAGTCAACTGAATATATTATCATTCAGTTTCAGCATATCATGGCAACAAAATTGAAGACATCGTTATTAGTTTATGGATTTGTATTCTTGACCAACCTCGATTCCAGGGGTATCAATGTCTTCAATCCAGTCAGCCTCCCTTCCTCAGCACAAAAGTTACCGCAGGCAGTGAGTATCATTGTGTGTGTTAATCAAAATCAGAGTAAACTTGGAATACCTTGATTTTTGTTGCTGTTACAAATCCCTTCCAAACTGCATTCCAATCTAAACTGTACTTCCTATACTAACAACTCCTGGCTACGCCAGTTCATTCCCAAACAACAAAATTTAAACTCGGACCCAGTTCCCAAACGGACGCCCCGCGATAGAAAAGATTTAAAGGTTTCAAGGTTCTTTTCTACCACAGCAATCTTCCTCGAGTTTGAGCCGCTCCATGCAGTAAGATAAACGCAGTCCTCGGTCATTTGCTATCATTGTGATCGCTCATCATCCGTCTACATATCTGTGACTTGTGTTGCATGATTGCACAAACACCGATGTGGAAGTTTGAAGAAATTTTCCGCCATTGCTCTCTAACCTCAAATTGCTCGATGATCGAGGGTCACCAATGGGTCCTTTCCTGCTCAGAGACGACTTCATGCCGTGATTTTACAAAAGTCAAGATATTCTTGTATTATCTCCTTCTTGACCTTTTCTGTTGACTACATTGCCCCTCCAAGAGTTCTTTCAATATTCTAAGTTTTCTGTTGGATACGATTTTCTGAAATTTCATCAATGTTCATGTGAAATATTCTGAGGCAAATTATCAAGCATGACAGCATTTCATTTAACATCTCCGTTTCTATTTGGAAGGTTTTTTGTAAACTGTATCCGTTTTTCACGACAACTGTTTAAGAAGCCATAACAAACAAGCTTTGCTACATTTATTCATGTTCTTCTTGTTTCTCTTGAAATCTAGATAGGCATATACAGCTAAGATATGCTTGAAAATTTGTGGAAAACCCTCAGTTATTCTTGTAATGTCTCCTGAGGTGTCGTGCCGATGTCTGGCACTACCGGGTGTCTCAAAAAAGTACCCCCTTTTGATTGGAAACAGGAACAAAACAATAAGATATCATTGCTCTCCGAGTTCATAGCTAAATTTGTTAATCATCAACTTAGATGCTCATACCTTGCAATTAGAAATCGTCCACCAAACAACGGAGTTACAGGTTCGCAAAGTAAAAATTTACAGTGCACGCAAAACCAGATGTATTGAAAAAGGGCCTAACCATGATTTGTATCGTGGACATTTTCCAAAGTACTTGTAGACTTTAAGGTAACTCCGCTTTCCGCTCTAGTGCACAGCGACATGCCGTTTCGCAAAGCCACTATCCTCAGAAAACAGTTAATTTCTTCAATATTATTCGGCCAATCGAAAAGCAGTAAAAGGAATGTTGCTCTGTATAATCGGC
The DNA here is from genome assembly GCA_039566865.1 of Aurelia coerulea. Taxonomy (NCBI): domain Eukaryota; kingdom Metazoa; phylum Cnidaria; class Scyphozoa; order Semaeostomeae; family Ulmaridae; genus Aurelia; species Aurelia coerulea. The sequence continues at coordinate 35,399,465 of CM076943.1, forward strand.
TATCTGTAAAAGAGGGAACCGGGAAACGGGGAATCGGGGAATCATCGGGGAAACGGGGAATCGGGGAATCTGTAAAAGGGGGAACATGGAAACAACACATTCCACAATGTTCTATATATTTTTTATGAAACTGCGGCCAATACTGTATACCATAATATAAAATTTTTTCATTTCCTCTTACGGGCGAGCAAAAATAAATCTAACAAAACAGATTTCATTTGAAATCTGTAAAAGGGGGAATCTGAAATCCAAACGTCGAAATTGGAAGTACAACACATCATATTGAAGATCCTTGCACGCAAATCTTGAATCTGGCATTAGAAAAATGATATTTCCAGTCTAAATCAAAAGAACGCAACTTTTCATAATCTGTAAAACAGGGAATCTGTAACAGGGGGAACTTCAGAACTATAGAAGCGTAATTTTGATACGAACATGATGCTGATGACTTGGTTTTACCAATGGACGCAACAGAATTTGTAAAAAATTACCTAGGAAAGTATTGAATCGACATCAAATGCCAAATAACTGCTTTACGGCAAGTCTTTGATGCAATTTATAGAACAATTGCGCGAGTTCGTGTCGAATTCCATGCAATATCTGGTCTAGACAATTTCAAATAGAGGTCAAACACTTCCAAGAGTTCATTTGGTTCATTCACGGGAACCTAAATAATTTATCCTACGACCTACAGGGTGTCCCAGAAAAATTGTTCGACGTTTGATTAAATGCTTAAAACTAACGATAAAATGTAAAGGCTCCTGGTTAGATAACCCTGTTCCTAAGATTTTAAATTAATTTTAGAAGCCAGAATCTTGCGAATCCGCTAAGAATTCAGGAAGTTGCAAGCTTTTGAAGTTCAAATTTATGATAAAGCCGAAACCAGACGCCCCTAACTGACTTGTTTTCCTTAAAGACATGATAAAATCGAGGTAAAAGAAGACTGTCCAATGTTTCACCGCTCGTCGATATCAGAGCAAACCAAATAGGACTTCCAAAGTTGTTTAATTCTTGTAACCGTTGCCAAAATTTAGTTAAGAATGTAAGTATTTAAAAACATGGAATGAAAACTTAATCAATGAGAGACGGGGCAACTCCGAATTATGCTAAACAGGACCCAGGGGGGTACTCTGGTATATGGATAGGGGTGCTCATGTTACTTACTTGGATCTAAAATTTGGACAAGTATTATTTTTTTGGGTCAATCATTTGTACAGTAATTTTTTTAGGTTCCAGAAATTTTGGCTTACTTTTTGGGTCTTAAATATGAGAAAAAGTAAAAAGATTGCGAAAAATATAATTTACAAGCAAAATTAGAATCATTTATAATATAAACAAATTAGATATCCAAATACATTATGAGAGATCTAATCAGTTACGGCACTTTTCTGCAGATTTTATATACTGGCTTCATAACTTTTGGGTATGTATGGTCAGAAAAATTATTTGTTTGGGTCTGTTTTCATGCCAAAAATTATTTTTTTAGGGTTGATGCGTTGCACCCCAGCCTGAGCACCCTTTCCTAAATATACCTGAGTGCCCCCCTGGGGAACAGGATTCCTCCAACCATCCCTTACCATGATTCAATGTTATAGAAAGCTAGCTTATCGAAAGTGCTATTGAAATTCCATTTGATTTTCTTTGAATAAACGAGATTCTACATTCATGAAATATGCATTCTAGGGGCGTCTGTTTCAGCTTTCGAACAAACTTGATGTTTGAAAGCTCATACCTCCGTGAATATTTAACCGATTTGCTAGCTTCTGGTGTCTAAAATTAATTTAAAATCTCAGCAATATGGTTATCTTAACATGGAGCCCGTTCAGTATTTCCTTATTTTTAATATTTAATCAAAAGTCGAACAATTTTTTTGGGACACCCTGTATGACTTCACCATTAGTTGTCAGACATCGCAGTTATGTTTCAGCATATATGACACCACAGAGGAAAACACATTTCTGTGGAGGAGGTATTACGCTAGCTCGTCCGTAGTGGTAAAGAAGAATATTTTCCTCCGCGAAAGGAACTGAACTGCGGCAATCAAGAACAGCTGTGGCGTCTTGCAACCCATGATTTCACCGTCAGATCATTGAAATGAAATCTTCCAAGCAACCCCCTTGACTTGGAGGGATGCCATGAATTACGTAACTCATAAAATTTCACTTTTTAGCTTCTTTTGAAAGTGTTTGACCTCTATTTGAAATAGTCTAGACCAGATATTGCATGGAATTCGAAACGAACTCACGCAATTGTTCTACTAATTGCATCAAAGACTTGCCGCAAAGCAGTTATTTGGCATTTGATGTCAACTCTATACTTTCCTAGGTAATTTTTTACAAATTCTGTTGCGTCCATTGGTAAGATCAAGTCATCAGCATCATGTTCGTATCAAAATTATGCTTCTATAGTTAGTAGTTCTGAAGTTCCCCCTGTTACAGATTCCCTGTTTTACAGAGTTTGAAAAGTTGCGTTCTTTTGATTTAGATAGGAAATATCATTTTTCTAATGCCAGATTCAAGATTTGCGTGCAAGGATCTTCAATATGATGTGTTGTACTTCCAATTTCGACGTTTGGATTTCAGATTCCCCCTTTTACAGATTTCAAATGAAATCTGTTTTGTTGGATTTATTTTTGCTCGCCCATAAGAGGAAATGAAAAAATTTTATATTATGGTATACAGTATTGGCCGCAGTTTCATAAAAAAATATATAGTAAATTGTAGAGTGTGTAGTTTCCATGTTCCCACTTTTACAGATTCTCCGATTCCCCGATGTTTCCCCGATTCTCCGTTCCCCGGTTCCCCGTTCCCCCTTTTACAGACAGCCCTGTATAATCTGGGCAATCGCAAATATATTAATCGCAATGTTTCCGCCAACCCTGGCTTCGTAAATCATTGTTCAAATCTTTTTGCTGATTTCAGAAAAGTGGATTTACCTCCAAAACTACTCGAAAAAGTTTCGATTTTTTTTCGTTCCATCTTTAGCTAGGTGGTTGATCTACAACGTTGCCAAGTCTGATTGAAAAAGCTAGACTAGATTTCCTGCAATCGAATTTTACATTTCTGTTTACTTTTCGATATCGAAGGGGAAAAGCGTTTGTCAACAGTCCTGCAGAACGATTTGAACGCCCGTTGAATGTTTTTGCAAAAGATCTTGTTCTAGATCTAAGATCTATGCTCATTGTGGACTCTAAAAGAAATTAATAATTTGTGAATGCTTACGAAAGCCTCGAAAGACACCCAAAGCATGGTTTCGTGAAGTTGCTGATAAAAATCAGTAATTCTTGATCAATAGATGCAAATGATACTTTTACAAGCGCACTAAGGATGTCTTTTAAGACTTGCGTATGGTATTCCCAACAGAAGAAGTTCAACTGTGTGCCAATGGAAAAATTTCTGAAAGTTATTTGAAGCCTAAGCTTTTGCAAGCGTGCTTCATAGCATGGTATGGTAATCTGTTGACCAAGGTTTCTCCATTTCGCTGTCGAAGAGTAAACAGAAATATGAAATTCGATTGCAGGAAATCTAGCCTAGCTTTTTCAATCAGATTTGGCAAAGTTGTAGATCAACAACCTATCTAAAGATGAAACGGGAAAAAACCGAAAAGTTTTCGAGTAGTTTTGGAGATAAGTCCACTTTTTTGAAAATAACAAAGAGATTTGAGCTAGGATTTACGAAACCAGGGTTAACGGAAACATTGTGATTTATACATCTTTCGATTTCCCAGATTATATAGAACAACATCCTTTTTACTGCTTTTCGATAGGCCGAATAATATTGGAGAAATTAACTGTTTTCTGAGGAGAGTGGTTTGTGTAACGGTATCTCGCTGTGCACTTGAGCGAAAAGCAGAGTTGCCTTAAGTTTCCATTTATTGCTTTTGAAAAGAATAAGAGATGCATGGACATGGCGCTGATTAAACAAATATAGTAAAAATGTAGTAAGAATGATAAAGTCGTGCCACATCTCCAAAAAAGCGTGCACGTGCACGTGCTCCTTTTCCTCTTCTTTTATACAAAACACTTGGGATTGAATGCAATGCAAGGACCAATCACCAATTCCTCAAAAGACATGTCATTTCAAGAACAATTGAAGTAATTCAAGGTATACATCTTTTCAAAGATAAAAAGTAAAGGTCAAAGTTGAAAATTTGTTTGCAAAATACCTGTTTTGTGTCAAATTATGTCTAGGCCATTTCTCAGAACCCCTGATTTCAGGTTTACTCCAAATTTTGACCTTGTGAACTCATATCTCCGGTGTTTGGTGGCCGATTTAAAAATGCAAGGTATGTGTATTTAAGTTGAAGACCAAAACATGTAGCCATGAATTCCAAAAGTTCCGAAATGATATAGTTTTGTTGCCTTGTTCAGTCAAAAGGGGGTAGTTTTTTGTAGACACGCGGTAGAACGTTCTTTTTGCGTTGCACGACCATGAGACCCATTTGAAATCAATTTCATTCATTGACCTGATCAAATTTAAATGAATATCATAATGTGAATATCAATGAGAAACACTCAGCCATTTATCTACTCGGGTTGCAACATATTTTTGAGGTTGCATTTGCTCACAGCTTTAGCTCGAAGTCTTATAATTGGTCTTCAAGATCAACCAATTGAAAATTTCACACAATATTTTACAAAGACATCATGAACAGGGACGCTGGACGGGGCACATTTTTAGGGGGCGAAACTGCAAATTTGAGGGCGAAACATGAGGAAAATAGCATATTTTGGCCATTTTTTAGAGGACAGGAGGGGTGGTGCCCCCCCCCCCCCCGCCTCCCTCTTCGGCGTTCCCGGTAATTAAACAGGAATTAGAAGGAAATCAAAACAATTTATAAAGTTTAATCATAACTTGATCTGAGTGCAACAATATTTGTTTTCATCAAGTAGTTAGCAATTATTTATTGTCAGAAGTAAACTTCAGAGTGGAATTTTTGATGCATGGAAGTGCATCGTTTCAACGAGAAAATATGGTGTCCAAGTACGTTGCATGTAGCCTTCACATTTCATCATAGTAAGCCCAATCTCACCATTTCGTTATATACTTTTCATAACCTTGTGCCTAGTTTGACACACTTATTTAGCTGGAACTTGCAAAGCTTTGTAAAATGAATTTTGGCTCCTTTCTTCGTGATATTTCAGATTTGATTATTTCTTGGCAGGTGTTGTTATTTGGTGTTGTCACGAATCAGGAACGCCTGTAGTTTCTGCAGGAAATTAGGGAAGAAAATAATTGCTAATCCAGCCATCTCTCTGAAAGTCTTAACAATGCAACATTATGATTAACCTGTATTTCCAGCGCTCAGTAATATTCAAGAAATATCGCAAAAGTTAATTTCATTCCGATCCATCTAGCAATGTAATTTTTTTTAAGCGGCGACCTTTTTGGTTCACCTAGTGAGCCATACTTCGTCAACCACAGTTTCCAGACACATACATATTTGTTGAAAGGAGACAACTGTGCTAGAGCATCACTTGTGAGTTTCTTGTGAGTTTCTGTAATTTCACAAGTGAAAATTTATCGGGAGTCGCCTAACTAGTGCAGAAACATACCTGGTGTATCAGAAAAACAGGCCACTTTCAAAATGCCTCTACATTTTGCCTCTGCCTTTCAAAATGCCACTTTCAAAATGCCTCTGCAACACGGAAACGATTTGAGCTGGCGAGGAGCAAGATGGCGCCGGCTGCGTTTGTTATGGCGGCCGCAAATGAATGAAATTTTTGAATGAGCTAGAAGAGGAAAGTGAAGTAAGTTGCAGAGCATGCATGGATCAAAATGTTAACTGTTGTTTGTGAAGTCAAAGATTAAAAGTTTGGGTCACTGTTTGATGTATTAAATGGATCCAATTGACGGGCATGATGAGCCTAAGACAAGGCTGCAAGCGACCATGGATGGACAACAGGTAAAGCAACTGCAAGTAAAAGAAATAATTGAAGCAGCGGTGAGACCTGTGAGATACACATTATGTAAGCTTGCGGATAAAAGGTTCATAGATGAAGCAATTGATAAAGTTGAATTATTGACGAAAAATTACAAGAGCGAGATGAAAAGATCAAGAGCCTTGAAGAGTGCGTTGAAATCCTGGAAAGCAAAATGGCTGTGTTAGACATCCTCGAGAAAAGAATCGCTGTCTTGGATAATCTTGAAAGAAAAATTGATGATGGAGAGCAATGCAGCAGGAGACTGTGCCTCAGGATCAATGACATTGATTTACCTCAGCAAGGCGACTCTGAAAATTGCATGGAGAAGGTCAAGGAAGTTCTCGATGAGCTCAATTGTGGAGTGGGCATTGGCAGTGTAGACAGGGCTCACAGAATCGGTCCTAAAAAAACCAGTGATAGTGATGGTAAAGTACGCCAGCAGATGATTGTGTGTTTTTCTTCTTTCACAGACCGGACAAAGGTCTACAGAAACAGGAAGAAGGTAAAATGAACCAGAATTCGGCTGGACCTGACGAGATCATGACTTAGCACACTTTTAGGGGCTGAGGATTGGGCGAAAAGCTGTAATTTGTTTTTGCAGACATAAACTGCAACCTGTCAGCCAAATTGAAAAATGGGAAGTTTCTATTCTTCATGTCAGTTGATGACCTTCAACAAAAATATGACGATCTAAGCTCTGAAGACTGATTTGTTCCACCCAGTTACCCTGTTGTTGTTTCTTTCTGGGAATAATTTTTGTTTACAGGATGTTTGGTTTCTCTTGTTAAGATTGAGCTAATTTTTGTCTTTGGTCCTGTTGATAACTTGCATGTCAATTTCGTTGTGCTTGGTCTGAAGAAGACCTTTAAAACCCCTTACCCCAACCCAGTGGCGTCGTGGGAGCATGATTTTAGGGGGGGCCAAGGGTCAGAATTTTCCGACAGAGAGACATTTTTCCGACAAAAATTAAGTAGGAATGTAACGTATAAAAGTGGCAAAATGTCTCAGAACTTTTGTCATTTAAAAGTTCCATAATAGCGAAGAATTTTTGAAAGGGACACATCAGTCCTGTTAAGAGGTGCTTCTTGTTGGAGGTGAGGCTGTTGTTGAGACGTGATTGGTGTTGGAGGTGAGGCTGAAGCTATATGCGCAAGGAGGGTGGAAAACTGGGGGTCCGGGGGCTGGCCCCCGGGAAATTTTTCTGTGACCACGCCCTTTAGATCGTTGCAAAACGCCCCTATTTTGAAGAATCTACTATTTGTTTTTCATGGGAAATTTCGAAAAAGGGCCTCAAAAGCACTGAAAAATAGATCGTTTTCAAATTCTAGATAACAACGTGATAGCTTGATATAAATCTTCATTTCTATAAGCATCCATATACAGAAACTGAAAGTAATCCCATCTTAGTAATCATTTCCATCTTCCTCAACAATATTCACTTGTGCACTTGTGCAAATTCTGACGAGCAACAAAGCTTAATGCACAAACCATAAATGCATGACATTTTTTAAGTATGAAACGTGCAAAATAAATTGTAGATCTATCGTTTTTTTTTAGTCACCAAAAATGTAGGTAAAGCGACCGGATTTTCGGGGGAAAAGTCCAAGAATGTTTTGACCGAAAGCATTTGTCTGAAATTTATTCGTCCGAAACTTTTTGCGCCTAATGTGTCTATTTTTCCAATAGAAAACACACTTTTCTTTCGATTGAAAAAGGATTTTTTGCAGAAAAACGAACGAAGGACCTAGTTTTTTGTCGAGAAACCTACTTTTTCATCAAAAACTACGTTTTTGCGATCGAAAAAGTGATATTTCATGAATACATTTCGATTGCCATAAAGTAGCTATGTAAGGAAAATGGATTAATTCAATTTTTTTCGATTTTTCCGACAAGAATGGAAAACTGACGAATTTTCCGACAACATTTCCACAGGGGGGCCATGGCCCCCCCTGCCCCCCCCCCCGGCCACGAAGCCACTGCCCCAACCCTCTATCACTTGTAGATTTCGGTTTTCTTTCTTTTTCATTACAATTTTGATAGGTTGACCCCTTATGGCAAATCCTCGTCTGGGCTTTTGATGTGTTTGCAGGGTAAATATTTTGCTTTATAATATTTTGCTTTTTAGTTGTTGATTTTTCTTGCCCTGCAGCCACCTTAAAACCTGCTGAGGTGCTTTTTAGCGTTTATGAGATTGACATGCAAGTCGTCCTTTGGAAAATAGGGCAAATTCCAGGCCCGGGGGGTAACTCCTATATGTAGCTGAACGGGGACGTGCCGCCCATAAGGATGGGTTCGAAAGCTTCAAAATCCCTAAATATTGGTCTCAAAATGCAATAGAAATGGGTTGATTTTACTGTCCTGAAACTTTAATAATGGGTTTCGACGAAATGATATTGATATTGGGAGATGCATTCTAAGCCAAAGTAAAAGATCTTTCTTCAAAAATGTTCCTCATGCTCTAATTCATAGGATAACTGTCACAAAACTATCAAAGTTTTTCTTGTCGCTAATAGCAAGCGTGATATTGGGAGATGCATTCAAAGCCAAAGTAAAGGATCTTTCTTCAAAAATTTTCCTCGTGCATCGTGCTCTAATTCATAGGATAACTGTCACAAAACTATCAAAGTTTTCTTGTCGCTAGTGGCAAGTATGATATTGGGAGATGCATTCTAAGCCAAAGTGAAGGACGTGGCGTCAAAACATTTTCCTGGGGGCTTTGCCCCCAGACCCCCTCGTTTCAGTCCCCCCTCTCCTAATTTACCCTGGCCACGCAAATGATTGTAAGCAAAAGTAAAGGGTGTTTCTTCAAAAATGTTCCTCGTGCTTTGATTTATAGGATGATAGCTGTCACAAAACTATAAAGGTTTCCTTGTCACTAAAGGCAAGCATGATATTAGGCGATGAATTCTAAGCCAAAGTAAAGGATGTTTCTTCAAAATTAATCCTCGTAGTATTAGAAGATGCATCCTAAGCCTAAGTAAATGGTGTGGTCCAAACTTTTTTCCTAACGCCTTGCCCTCAAACCCCTCATTTAATTTGCCCCTATTGCAACGAATTGTCTTGTGGGCTTCGCCCCCAGACTGTCACAATTTACATTAGTAACTCAGATGTCTGAATCTAGCCTTGGGGCAGGTCAGGGTGTCAAAGAGTAAGCGTAAGAAGTTTCAACATTGCCAATCTCGTCAGAAACTTGACGACTATGCTTGATATAAGGGAGCGCCATTTCGCTGCCGGCCCCATCGGACGAAAAAAGCCAGGCCGCCACTGTAGATCTCAAGAATCATATCTGCAGCAGTGTTGGGAACACAGTGGGTTTAAAAGATGAGAAACAAATTAAGAAGCTTTCTAGTACTAAAATGCGAAAATTTGCTTGTTGAATTATGAAACGTTTAGTGCTATGGCCAGATCCAAGTTTCTTATAGAGAAAAAACATATAAAATGTTAGTTGTAGTTTATTTACGTTCTTATTCAATCCCTTGCATGTTACATACAGTTCAATTTGGAAACCATAAAACTGGGTACGTTTTTTCTCCAAATCCTTAAAAGTGGGTATGAAAAAAGTATGTGAATTGATAAGGGTGGGTATGACGCTACAATTTGGGCGGCACGCCCCCGTCATCTTTTGGTCCAAGTTACGCCCCCCCCCCGGGATTCCAGGTCTGTTTACGTGCGTGTTTTTGAGCAGAAATCTTAACAATTCACATGCAGCTATTTCCATAGTTTTTTTCCACCGCAAAATGAACAAAATGTATCAGTTGCCTGACAATACCATTCAATATGAAAAGTGATCATTCATTCAAACTGCTACGCTGCGTGCGAACAATTTCCCTGATAGCTCATCCTTAACAATGAGTCTTTCATGTTGCACCCAAGCAAACAACCTTTCCTTTATTACCGTCCTTATTTACATTTATTCAGTGTGTATTTTCTTTTCCTGATCGGTTGTTATTATGTTTTCATTTTTGATTGCTGCTGTCTACGTCAGATTTCCAAACACAGGCTAAAATCGATTGTTCGTCCTGAGAGTGGTCAAGGATTTCTATTTCTATTTCTATTTTTACTTTTTTAGGCACGGTAGCCCCATCAGTCCTAAAGAACTGCTTTTCAGGGGGCCGTGGCAAATAATTGAATACATAAGAAAAACTGAATACCCAAAAAAATTATTAAAACTAATTATTTATGAATTATTTTTCAAACTTCTTTTAAAAGTGGCAAGGGAGGGTGCCTGTTTTACGTCATCATCAAGCTGGTTCCATAATTTAGATCCACGAAAAGATATACCTTTTTGCCCATTGCTGGTTTTCCGTGAAGGTAACAAAAGATCAGTTTCCGTATTTCGCAATTGCCTGATATTTCGAGTAGAATTTTTGACGAACAATCTTGAAAGATATTCTGGAGCAAGACCATTTAGCGATTTGTACATGATTGTGGCAGTTTCACTCTTAATAATATCACTTATAGTTGGCCATTTTAGATTGTGTATCAATGGCTTAGCAGATGAATCAAAATTACTTCTTGTAACAATTCTAGCTGCTCGATTCTGCAGCTTTTGAAGGGTCTGCAGTCTTGTCACCCCACAGTTCCCCCATACGGAACAGCAATACCTAAAATGAGGCTCTACGATGCCCCGATACATCTTACTTAGAGTATTTTGAGGTAAAAATTTTCTGGAATATTTCAGAAACCCTATTCCACGAGAAACTTTAGTACGGAGATTATTGATCTGCTCGTCCCAGTTTAAGTTCTTGTCGATTATTACACCCAGATATTTTGTCTGATCTACATTTTTAACTTGAGAGTCCCCAATGAGAAACTGTGGAGGATTAACAACTTTATCAGCAATTTTCCTAATTTTGGGTTTTGAACCCACAAGCAGGGATTGAGTTTTTAGGACATTCAAAGAAAGTTTATTGCCTAGCAACCATTGCTTCAAATGACCCAATTCGCTATTTAGCGTTTGATTAATATCTTCCAAACTTTTAGAAGAGTATGAAATACTGGTATCATCTGCTTACATCGTCACTTTACCTTTCCTGAGAGAAAAAGGAAGGTCATTGATGTAGATCAGAAACAAGAGAGGGCCGAGACATGAACCCTGTGGGACACCACAGTGGATTTCTTCAGTTTTGGAAGAAACGCCATTAACTTTGCAGGATTGTTTTCTATTTGTTAGATAGGACGAGAACCAAGCAAATTCTAGATTATCGACACCATATTTTCTCAATTTCGCAAGCAAAATATCATGATCTACAGTATCAAATGCCTTTTTAAGATAAATAAAGATATTTGCAGTGTATTTACCATTGTCCATGTTCACATACCAGTCATCTGTGTTATTAAGAAGGCAAGTGACAACAGAATGAAGAGCTCTAAAGCCAGACTGGTTTGAAAACAGATGTTTGTTTTTGTCCAAGTAATCGTACAGTTGGTTATAAATAAGCTTTTCAAAGACCTTGGCTAAAACTGGGAGCACTGATATAGGTCGGTAGTTAGATCGGTCGTCAGGTTGTCCGCTTTTAAAAATGGGAGCTACTCTGGCAATTTTCCAGCTTTCTGGAAAACAGCCAGTAGCAATTGAAAGATTGAATATGTCACAAAGTGATTCCGAAATAACTGGAAGTGCGATCTTCAGAAAGCAGCTAGCAATACCATCGTTACCACTTCGTTACTACAAGGATATATGGCGAACTTATGCCAGTAGGAACTAGTGAATGGCGTGCAGGAATTTCTGCATACAAAGTTTTGACTGTTTCGAAAGCCCGCTATGCAATACCAGTTTTTGGGATAATTTCATGTATCTTCAGATTTCTCAAAAATATAGAGCTTGTATTAATGTTTCGCTTTCGCTTCATCAGAACTAACCTTACAATAATTTGGGGCCTACATATAAACCTAAATTGCAATGGGGTAACATAATAACAACAACCTAACAAGGGACCTACCTAATACAAAATTTCGACACACACCTAGATGAAAGGGAAAGAGAGCCAAAAAGGAGACAGAAGGAATGGCAGGAGAGTTGCAGCAACAGTTAGGAGCAGAAACAGGGAGCCGTTAATCTCAAGAGAAGTTTAAAATGCGTTGCGACGTGAAATAGCGGCAAAAATAGAAGGGCAGAAAAAGGCGCCGTCTGTTCCAAGAGAGGTACTAAAACGTAGCGACATTAAATAAAGAAAATAGGATAAACAAATTTATGACTAAAGTAAAAGGTACTGGTCCCTAAACACGTTTAAGTAACACGAAAAGAAAAATAAGAAAAAGAAAGTAAAATAAAATAGAAATGAGATTAATAAATAAAAAGTTATAGATAAGATAAGATAAAAAAAAACCCTAATAATAACTACATCGAACTGCGGAAGAACGGTAGGTCTAAGAATCCACAAGTCTGACGTTGAATCCCTTAGGTGCAAAATTATCCAACTTTAACTGCCAAAAACCTTCCCTAATCCTATTATCCCCAAATTACAAACAATTGATCAATAATCTACAAACAACCGATCATTAAAGGGAATCGACATAGTTAAGAGCTGGCCCGGGCCAAGTTGAAAATATAATCTATTGTATTCAGCAACTTTGACGCCTGCCGTTTCATTGTGTGGCGAAGGAAACATTGGTTTTGTGGGCGTGTCTTCAGCGTATTTATAGCAGCTTATCGATATAGCTATGTCTATTCCCTTTAACCTGGAAAGTAACATCCTCAAGAAAACCGTGATTCCCTACCGACAGTGGCGCCGCCAGGATTCTTTATTGGGGGGGAGGCGAAACGTAACGGGGTCTGGGGCGGAGCCCCAGAAAAATTTTCTTGGTCCACGCCCTCTGCTTTGGCTGTAAATACGACCAACGCTCCTTTTATAGGTTGTTGACATAAAGATAAATGAATCTGTTGAAATAACACAAGTAGGGTACCACAATTTTAACAGATGCGTGGTTTTCTAACATTGACAAACGCAAAATTAACATAAGCGTATTTCTTGACCTCAAAAAGGCTTTCGATACAGTGGACCATGAAATTCTCCTCTCAAAGCTAACTAAATACGGGGTAGTAGGGACACCCCTTCGGTGGTTCACATCGTACTTGACGAACAGAAAACAATGCTGTCAAGGGAATGGCCACAAATCTAGCCTAAAAACTGTTCACTGCGGTATTCCTCAGGGCTCGTGCTTGGGGCCCCTCCTCTTCATCCTGTATGTCAATGACTTTGAGCAGTGCCTCAAAAAATGCACCTCAAACATGTATGCGAACGACACCAGCGTAACCTGCTCTGCTGAAGATATTGACGAACTCTGCAATGATCTAAGGACTGAGGTTGACAATATTGCAGAATGGTTACGGCAAAATAAGCTTAGTTTGAACGCGAAAAAACAGAATACATTGTTGTTGGTCACAAAAGACAAACTAGCCGTATCCAAGGTCCAATAGAAGTAAACATAAATGGAGGACCAATCAAACGAGTTAAAAAAGTTAAATATCTTGGAGTTACAGTGGACGAAAACCTTACATGGAACGAGCAATATAAAAATCTCAAAGGCAAAATTAAAAGTGCCCTTTCGTCCCTGCGGAAACTAAAGAGCATATTACCGCAATCAAAATTGGATCAGGTGTACAAGGCACTGCTTGAGAGTCATCTGAGATACTGTGATGAACTATGGGGCAATTTGTCAAACACAAAGCTTGATCATCTTCAGCGTCTACAAACTAGAGCACGATCGCTAATAGAAGGCTCTAGATTAAAGGATGGGTGGAGTTGCAACTGGCTTTCAGTCTTAAACTTAATCAAATTTGACAGGGCCGTGATGATTTACAAAATAATGAATGGTCTCTGCCCGGACAACTTAAGAGGGAGGCTTGTTACCAGATCTCAATTATCTAACCATCGAACGAGAAATCAGTTAGATCTGGACACCCCAAGACAGAACATAGAATTCTCCAAAAGCAGTTTTTTCTACTCTGGTGCTAAAACGTGGAATGAAATCCCATTAGAAATCAGAATGAGTTCCACAATTAGCACATTCAAAAGAAAACTGAAGGAATTCCTAAACAATTAGCATCCTTCCCGAAGCACGATCCCTAGGAAGATCAGCAAATGTGTATTATTTTATTTGTAAATAGATGTTTATTTTGTATAGGAATAGTTCTTTTTTAGCTGATAGGGTTTTTGTGTTTAAATATGATAAAATGAAAAATGAAATGAATTAGTAAATGACGTCGTACCGGCGACAGAACGACGAAGTTCGGATTTCCAAAAATTTCTGCAACCAGAAAAGTGGTCCTAAAGAATATTGGGGGGCGACCGCCCCCCCCTTGCCCCCCTCCCGGTGCTTCTGCCTACCGATGCAAAATGCTTAAAAAAATCCGCATGAGTTACCATTTCTCCCTTATCAAACTTCCTGCTACACGACTTATAATTATCAAACCTAATGCGGAAGGGGGTAAAAGTGTTACCTACTCATTGCATACCACAGACCTTACAACCCAACAGATAAACCACTCCAAGCGAATAGCAGTCAAATCTAAAGTTAATCCTATATTCCTTACCAGTAACGTGACAAACAAACTTATCTCCTTCCGACATAAATTTACAAACTTGACAACGAGCTTTGCCACATCGATAACAACCCTTAATAGGATCCTCTTGTTGCACCGGAGCAAGCTTCGCCTGAACCAGAGTGTCCTTAAGATTTTTGGCACGTCTGAAGGCAACGAGTGGCTTGCTTGGAAACACCTTCTTGTGTTCTTCAGACGCCTCTAACATTGGCTGAAGTCTGTTCAGTGCACCATAGATCCCATTAAGAGCTGGATGATATGACACTACAAACGTGATACGGTCCCCCCGACCCCTATTACGTCCCCCATCCTCACTTAAAAGCATGTCCCTATCCATAGTTTTAACCCTATCCACCTGCTCCCTAACAAAACCTTCCTCATAACCCCTATTTGTAAACCAGCCTACTAATTCTTCTGACCTTTCTTGAAACCTTCCATCTTCCAAACAAATCCTGCGAATCCTAAGAGCTTGTCCATAAGGAATACCCTTCTTGGTGTGCTATGGATGACAAGACGCCTTCTACAAAAACTGATGCGTATCAGTTGGGTTGCAGTAGAGGTCTGTCTCCAGAGCACACCCTTTCCTGACCACCATGACGTTCAAAAAGCTAACCTCTTCTCTGGAACTCTCAGAAGTAAACTTTATAGTTTGATGGAAATTATTGATGTATTCCTGGAAACTATCCAGTTTACTCTGACCGTGAGTCCAGATAAAAATCACATCATCAATATACCTTGCAACATTCCCTGTGCCAGGAAGCATGATTTCTTACAACCGTTACAAGGTTTTCAGCACTGATACTTTCCTGGCAATTTTTTAAGATGGCAAAATCATGATCACAGTAGCTTGCTCGCTCCGTGACAGCATGTAAAAATTTGTCAAACGAATCAGGGTCTAGAGATTTTGCTATGTTACTTCCCGTCTAGCATCTCATACATAACTCAAAATCAATGTTTACTTTTAATGTTTACTATCAATGTTTACTAGTCGCGCGAGCAAAACTCTCACCTCGCATCCTCCTACTGCGTTAATTTTTCAAAACCTTGCCCTATCTCGATTTTTTAGACTCACTAGATCCATAAACTTTTTTTGCGATTGCTTTAACCCTATTCCACCTGGGGGGGGCCATTATGGCCCCCCCCAACCAAACATTGATATACAGCTCTTTAACGACATGAGACAGAATGCTGGTACCAACTGAATTTTCCTAAAATTTAATGTTCTACAAGATTCTACAAATTTCGTTTTAATTATATGAGTCATGTGACCACTGAATGCCCTTATTTGGAGAGATGTCACAAAAGAAAACACTAAATTGCTTATATTTTAGTCAATCCTTGTTCGATTTTGTTGTAATTAAAGTCATTGGATTGCTCTTATTGAGGGCTTTCATATGATATATAGTTTGTTAATTTTCATTCATGTTTAGAGTTTTTTAGACAAATGACGTCACATATATTTATGACGTCATTGTTCGAAAAGGTGTGAAAAAAATTAAAAATTAATATATTATTTTGCGAGAAAATATGATGTTGTACAATATTTTTAACAGTTTATAAGAACAAACTTTGTTTTCTCTAAAATATAGGGCATTATTGTAGTTTCCATACATAAGCTTATTGCAGACTGGCCACAACATATCTAGTTGCCTAGCAAGAAGTCACGTGACTAATTAAACGTTCATTACTTAATTAGAATCACAAAAGATTGTTGATACTGTGTACAAAGTTACAACTTCATAACTCTATTGGTTTTGGAAATAATTAGGGGGGGGCCATAATGCCCCCCCCCCCAGGTGAGGAGTGAATAAAAAGAGCCCAGGTGGAATAGAGTTAAACATGCTTTAAATCACTACCCATTTATAAAAACATTGTCAACACATTCGCCTTGAAAAAAATCTTGCGGTCATCTTCATGAAAAGAAAAGAAATGAAAGGAAAAAGCTAATGAAATGGAGAGTCAGGGGCGCACATCATGGGGGGTGAAGGGGGTGAGACACCCCCCCCAATAATTCTGAATATTCGGTCCCAAATCTTGAAATTCGGTCCCGCGACACCTTCAAAACCTCAGTTGTCGAAACTGTCTTTTAGCAAGGGCAATTTCCTTTTTTCGGGCCGAAATTTTGATCGAAACATCTTCCAATTTCTCTCGCGACTCCTTTCGTAGTGCTTGATGACACATCCTGATTGGCGACAGGGTACACGTGTCATTCATTAGTCAAAATCATTTTTTCGTCAACAACTGGTTCCAATAAAAGCAACAAGTAAGTCAAAGATGGTGCCATAATTCTTACGAAGAAAAAAGATTGGATTCTCTTGAAGAGGACTGGCCAGTCATGTTAGCGGGATGGGGCCCAAATGGACCTACTGTCAGCCCCGGGGGAGGTACTCATATATTTTTCCGTACGGGGACGTGCTGCTGAACAATGTATCATTTTCATGATTCCTACTCCGGGACAGGGTATCTATCACTTTCGTATGGTTGGATCCGTGAAAGGATCCATATTTTCTATAATTGGCTACGTAACGTCGTTGTAAGCCAATTGCACTCTGCAAGTGTGATTTAAATCGTTTAGATGGCAACATTTCCGCTTTTTCTGATAGTCTTTCAAATTTGCAGGGCAGCCTACAATTTTGTATGATGAAACTTAAGAACAGGGCATCGTTTTTAAAATTTTCCTCACGGACAGGGTATCATTTTGGGGAATTTTACTCCTGGACAGGGTGCTTTTTCAGATTTTTCAGAGGCACCTCCCCGTATTTTCGTAAACCAAGTACCTCCCCCGGGCTGTCAGCAATTGACCCTTGGGCTCTTCAAAAACTGAAGAAAAGGAATTCTAGATAGCAATTTTTAGGCTTGACTTTACATTGAAAACAACAAAAGTGGCGCGAAGGTGGTGCAAAAGGGTCTTGTAAGAATATTACAACAATGAATTTCGATGTTAAATTGTTTGCCTGGACCTAGAAAAAGTCCAAAAAAATGCAACTGGGCAAGTATTCAAGATAAGGGCAAGTTAATTATCTCTGAGTTCTGAAAAAATGACTGAATTCAAACTAGTTGATGAAAAGGTGCTGGGGAAGGTGCAAATGTGGAAGTTGACGGAATTGGGGCAACTCGGGCCTTTGGGCTCTACAAACATTTTTTCATAAGAAATGCAGTTCTCAGATCGCTGAAAACTTAAGAGACAGCAGTACTGGGAACATTTGTTGAAGCAACTAATCATGTAGCCTGCGTCACAGACCATACGGAAAGGAAATAGTATAGTATGTGATGCAGGCTACCATTCATTTCGGTCCAAGAAATACTTGGCATGCTTGTACTTCATTTTTACTTGTTTCCTGTACCTTTTCGAGAGCCTTTAACAAACTTCGTTCGAAAGGTCCTTGAGGGCACAGGAAAATTATCTTTGCCACACAATTTGCACGGCTTGGAGCACGAGTCAGGTTAAAACTTTTCTGTGACTTGACAATAAAGCAATTTCTATGTTTCTAGAAGGTTTTCTAGCTCTACTTTCAAAAAAAATTTCACCTGGAAAACTTTTCGTCAGCAGTGACCTTTCTTTGTAGAAAATTAATCTTTTCAGAACTGGGGAATCTTGAACGATCTGAAACGCCTTTCGTCAAAATTTGCTTGGGAACAAGTCCCTTATTCTCGTATTCAACTTTTGTATGCTTTTGCTGTTTTTAGCCAAGCTAAACATTGTGTAGCCTCAAAGTTTTTCTTGGGAGTACACACAGACTCCTTTTTAAATGTTCAGCTCAGTTCTCTCGCCTTTGGTATCTCATTTTATCGCCAGTCAGCACCCTGCCGAAATGGCGTTGCTATGTACTCAGTACTACCTCGAGATATTGAAAGAAAGGGGATGGCGAAGTCTTTTTGAATAAGGGCACAAAGCAAGTTCAGATGCTGCACGGTCGACACTAGGGAGTTATAGACTCTAGCCCCCTGATCAATACAAAGTCAAGTGTGCCCCGTAGGTTGTGGAAGGAAGGCATGGGCCAGAAAAACGCACCCATATCTTAAAGAGCTACAGTGAATCATTCGATCAACAAAATATGATATCTGACAATTCCAAAATATCCAAGCCTAATTCATGTTTGGATATTTTTTTACCCATGAGCAAGTTAGTAAAAACAGGTAATCTAAAAGCACCAGAAATTGGTCTGATAGCATCGATCAAACTTTCAGAAGCTGCGCTATTAGACATGACTTACAGTCTTATAATTCAAAAAGTTTCTTACATTTTGCACGAGAGTCAACAGGTGCTTCCAAAAATAAATTATTATTTTGAATTAAGTTTTCTCATAGCTTTTTTAGCTCTGGGAAATGTGTTCGATGTTTTCAACTGATTTATGCAGCTGCCGAAGAAGGGTTATCAGAAAATTGTCACGTGATTTGCAGGGTGAAAGGATCAGGAATAGATTTCATTCATACCATAGCAATTGGCTATGATTTAGATACCCTGGGTACCAGACTCTCTAACATAGGTTTATCAGAAGTGGGGAATTTTCAAGGTGCACACAGAATATGACACAAAAAAGTATTGTTTGGTATGCTGTACCTGAAACCCCAATCCAATACAAATGTTAGGAAGCTTCAGTGGCGGATTTAAGGGGGCAAGTGGGGGCCATCCCCCCTTCACAATGAAAACTCAGCTTGGCACCCCTTTTTGGTGAGAAAAGCGAGACTGTCAAACTTTTGGGAGTCACTTTGGATTATAAACTGGATTTCGACCCGCATATTTCTAATCTTTGCAAGAAAGCTGCATCACAATTGAATGTTCTTAAAAGGTTAAAGATGTTTATTGGCTTTAAAGAGAAAAAGATCCTAGTTCAGAGTTTTGTATGTTCAAATTTCGATTATTGCCCCTTGGTGTGGTATTTCTCATCTTCCAAGTCATTACAGAAAATTGAAAAGTTACAAGAACGTGCCCTAAGGTTTCTCTATAACGATCATACAAGTTCATATAATGATTTGCTTTCAAAATCTAGTAAATGCACGATGCAGGTTGCGCGCCAAAGACTCCTTTGCATTGAAATATTGAAAACTCTGAATCATTTGAATCCACCATTTATGAAGAGAATTTTTGAATTACGCTCTTCAAATTATTCGTTAAGAAATCCAAATAATTTAGCCCATTTCAGACCTAATCAAACAACATTTGGGTCTAAAAGTCTAAAGTCTATCGGGCCACAGATTTGGAATGGCTTACCAAACGAAATAAAATCAGCAGAAAATTTCAAAAGTTTTAAGGCTTTAATAAAACAATGGGATGGTCCGAATTGCAAATGTAGTGCCTGCAAGTGCCAACCAGTTTAGAGTTTTAGTTATAAACGTAAGAAAAAAAAAGTTTGTTTTTTTATTTTATTAGTTATGTAAATTCGATTTAGATTAGTTAACTTGTATATATTATTAAATAGTGTATATATTGTTAGCTACGTGTATATAATCGAATTAAAATAATGCTACACACATACACACACAGCGCCCCTCATCCTGACTCTAACGCACCATTTTTTAACTTTTTCGATTTAAATATGGGGGAACATATATATCAAGGCGTTATTTAGAAATAAATCAAAAACTGTGCTTTAAAAAGCGTCCAAAAAATTTTCGCGCGCCTTCAGTGCGCTCAATTTCCATTATATTTTTGGCGCCCTCCTTGCAAGTTGCCCCCCTTTCATCTTCGGGCTGGCATCCGCTCCTGGGAAGCTTCGATGGCAATCCAACATATTGTAACTTGGGTCTCAGGTCAACTCTTAAAAATTCGGTCCCAAATGCATTTACAACCCCCCAATGATTTTCGGAATGTGCGCCCCTGATTTCCAGGCAAAGTTATTGCCTAGAAAAGTTTACCCCCTTCAAAAGCTATTTTGTATCCTTGCGTTTGAGGTACCAAAATATGACTTATATCGGCAGGAAGTGCAGATCCTAAGCTTCTAAAGTTTGCCTAGGACTTTCAAATTCCTCCTCCTCTTAAAATTATACGCTGTCGAAAATTTGCAAATAATAATTCTGCCCTCCCACAGTAGTATTTTGCTATAGAAGTCGAACCAGAGGACATACAAAGATTTTGAGACATTATTTGCTAGCGTCAAGTCTGCTCTGGCCATGTGCGAATGTTCGAGCCACTCGATTGGTTCAAAGGGTAAAAAATAGCTTTTCATACCTGTACCTCGTGGATCTGTGAGTCCTGAGAAAACAGGATTTTATTCATGGCACTTGTAAATGTAAGCATCGAAACCAAAGAAACCATAGCGTAATCCGGGTCAACAATTGATCCATTCAAACAAAGGAACTAATACACATAGTTTGGTTTCATATTTTTTTACAAGCACGCTAGCGGCTTGATAGGTCAAGAACTGGATTAACAATTGGACTACATCGAAAAACTTTGTAGTGTCTTTCTTTTAATCAAAATGTCTCCCTTTTCAACATTTCTGTTACTACCAAAGATGGTATCTTTGTGTTTCTTAAAATTTGTGCTGTTAAGATTTCGGATCGACATTTTTGGCCTACAACTACAAACATTTAGCGTAACCTTAACATTAGTTGAAAACAAAAAAGTAGAGCAGTAAACATGACGCTGTTGGCACGTTTCTTAGCAATTAAGTTAATCATCTTGAATTTCCGAATATTTCTAAAATCCTAGCTACGGGTATTTTATAAAATGTGTGCTCTGTGCAAAGTGCACATATTTTAGCAAATCCCTCTTGGTGTAGGCTGTTCGTGATAACAGGGGCGTACATTAGGAAGTGTGGGGGATGAGAAACCCCCGAATAATTTCTGAGTCGGTCCACGATAAAATCGGATGGACCGATTTGGTGTACCGACCGACCACGACAGAGCTTCAAAACGTCCACGATAGCTTGAATCCAAGTTTGTGGTCCGATTTTTGAATGTTTCGGGCAAAGGTCGGCCCATCGACGACATTTAGAATATTCACAAGAAATGCTTGACAATGATTGAGGGAGTCGTTCTAAGCCAAAGTAGAGGATGGCATTTTAAAAAAAGTTCTTAGATGTATCGCAGATTTGCCCAAGGCTTCCAATTTTACAAAGCGAAAGGTGTTGTTCCGTAAAGATTGTCCCGAAAGAACGATACTATTACAAATACTCAAAGTTTCCAATCTGGTACTGGGGTGGCGGTGGTGGTAGTTATGTGAGAGGGGTACTTCGGGGTTTGCGGTATTGCGGTGTCGGGGGTAAATTTTGTGCGGTACTGCGGTAATGACGGAAAAAACTTGCGGCATTGCGGTATCGAGCTTTCACAGTGTGGTATGCGGTATTGTGCGAAAATTAACATCCAAGCTTCATGTAATACCATTTTCCTGTTGAAGAACAAAGCATCTTCGAGACGAATTGATAAGAGGAAAGAAAACGTAGGAGAGGGAGGTCCCTTATTTCTCTCTCTCTCTCTCTCTCTCTCTCTCTCTCTCTCTCTCTCTCTCTCTCTCTCTCTCTCTCTCTCTCCTTGTGCCTGCTCCACCTGCTCAACCTTGAAAAGGTACCTGTGGAGAGGAGCACGCAATATTTGTATCTGAAGAAAAAGAATCAAAATATTTGCACGAATCTAAACTTTAGATGTGGGAAAATCACCCCTATTTACAAATCAGGCGATCCGACAATGTTTGAGGACAACTATACGCCTTTCACCGTAATGCCTGCTCTATCAAAAGTCATCTTGAAGATCCTTTGTGATCAACTGTCCCAGTAACTTGAATCGAATGACCTGTTATCCCCACATCAGTTTCAGTTTGGAGTTTGGGTTTAGACAAGGGAGATCTACGCAACATGCAGTTCCCTTACTGTCAGAAAAGATTAAACAGAATGTTGAAAAAGGGCTACTTGGTGGTGCTGTCTATATTGACCTCCGTAAAGCCTTCGACACAATACGTCATGCAACCTTGCTGGAAAAATTGCCAAGTTATGGTATAGATGATATGGAATTACAATGGATAGGTGAATTTCTCTTTAATAGCAAACAAAAGTAGTTTTTGATAACACCAGCTCATGGGAAGAAAACGTCACATGTCGTGTCCCACAAGGATCCATCCTGGGGCCCCTTCTCTTTGGGTTGATAATCAACGCTCTCAACGACATCTATATTCCGTTCACTGATGCTGCTGGTTAGACTTATGACATTTCAGCCCTTCCTTGTTTCCCTGCGTTCTTTGATTTGCAGATATCACTTGCTCTATAGGGACTTATATCATTACTCAAATTGCTAGAATTTAGTTTCCAATCAATAAGGAGGCTCTATTAAGACAGGTGTTGTTGTTTCTTAACAAACTGGTTGATACGGCCAAGAGTTCTCGTAGCTGCGATGGATCTATTTTATTTCTACAGAGGAAGAAATTGCTTTTCAACGTTGAAGCTCTTGAAACCAGAATTTGAAGCGATTTTGTTGAGAGTGCAAGAAATCCCGCTAGTTTAGGCCATTTTGACACAAGGGGCCCACTTTATAAGAGTAATGATATGAGTCCCTCTTGAGCAAGTGATATCTGCAAATCAAGGAACGCAGGGAAACTGTCATAAGTCTAGCTGCTGGTATCAAATTGTATGCTGACGATACTGTTTCATATTGTGCAAGAAAGAACTCAAATGAAATACAACATTTACTTAACAGTGAAATACAAAAAGTTGCAGACTGGCTTGATGAAAATAATTAACTTTTTAATTCACTTGAAAAAGGGTAAAACTGAATTTGGCTATATGGATCACATCAAAAGTTATACATGAGACAAAATCGTACAAGTACTTTGGTGTAAATTTGGGTAACCATCTAAACCTACATCGACGAAAATGTGAACAAAAAAGCGTCAGCCAGAGTAAACTTTTAATCACGTATTTGCAAAAGTCAGCCCTTATGTAGCAGAATCGATATTCAAAACAATGATATGCTCTATATACACGGGGGGGGGGGGGTTTGGCCAAATTTTGGGTAGGGGTCTGCCGCGAGCATATTCAAAATGGTACCGTAGGCTAGACTGACTTTCACGAAAATGGTACCCTTAGCTAGACCAATTTGACCATTCTCTGGACCAATTTTTACGAAAATGGTACCAATTTTGACCATTTCTTGGACCAATATTCAATATTGTCAATATTGTTCCAAAAATGATATCATGATCGTTCGCTAGACCAATATTGTCAAAAATGATACCCTGCTAGACCGTTGTAGACCAAAAATTGCAAAAATATATACCCTTAGCTAGACTAGATGTCTGAAAAAGTTTTGTTCCTTGCTCGTGGCACATCCCCAGGTACCTTTACTATGGAAGAACCCCCCCCCCCCCCCCTCCCGTGTCTATCCAGTTTTACTGAAAGCACATCAATGAAACTTTTCCCGTTGTTCTCACGCCACACTTTTGTCTGTAAAACATCTAGCTACGATCTAATAGACCAAACTACAAATGTTGATGAAGGAAGGTGGATTTAGGTCAGAATCAAACTGCTACAGAGCGGCATACTGTATTAACAGCGTTGTTTTCAGTTTTCTAGCGTTTGCGATATTTTGCTATTTTTTGGTGCGGTATTGCGGTATTGGATGTCTTTTCGTGCGGTATTACGGTATTGGGACCCCCGAAGTATCCCTCATATCATGTGACGTTGGAAATCGGACACGAGTGAATCAATCCCAGAAATTAAGGGAACATAGGGTACAAATAGTATCCATCAAAGGTGGTCTATACGCTTTTATAATACTGCAGACACTAAAATCAAGAAGGGAAACCACCTTAGAGGCAAAGCACACTAAGACCAGTTGCTTTAACTATATGCTTATGCTTGGGGATGAAGGGGTCATTGTACTGAAGATTACGCCTACATTTGAAACTGAAAAATCCGTGATCATCACATGAGGCAAACATTTTAAGTAACCAATCAAAGAAATTGGATATGTAACAAGTGAATAAATAAATAGATTGCGCCAAAGACTCGCAAAGACTAAAACAATACTTCAGTCAACTGCTAATCAAACATTGTCTTTCCATTTAAGAATTAGGAGTAAGAGACGAAGGCTAATGCAATGCACGAAGCAGTCACTAAAATTATCATTCCTGCGTTTTCCTGAGGATAGTAGGTTATGAGTTTATGAGGGAGGACCTGTCACAAAATGGTCAAAAATCTATTTTGAAATTGGCAAGCATGAGATTCCTGCGTTTTCCTGAGGATAGTAGGTTATGAGTTTATGAGGGAGGACCTGTCACAAAATGGTCAAAAATCTATTTTGAAATTGGCAAGCATGAGATCGGGAGAGGTGTTCTAAGCCAAAGTAGAGGGCGTGTCCTCAAAAAATTTCTTGGAGGCTTCGCCCGAGACCCCTTTTGGTTTCCTCGTTTCATTGCTCACGTAAAGGTTCCTAATGAGTACGAACAGCTTGCCATGCGTTCAGTCGGTTTGAAAAAATGTAGTCTGTTTAAAGCATATTGACACCCCCCACCCCAAACAAAATTTGAATATGCGCGCCTGCGTGATAAAAAGATACTCTTACACCAGATCGGACATTTTAACGGATAGCGATTAGCAACTGCAAACAAGATATTTTTACAATAAAAATATGTTAGTTGCGTGTGGTACTATGTAATTGAACAGTAATATAATGAATAAATAATTTAAGTACCAAAAATAGCTCAGATGTTTAAAACACGACGTTTCGAGCATACACTCGTTATCAAGTGACTCGAAATCAATCCAGCCGAGCAAAGAGAAGAGAAGATTCGACAAATAGTAAAAAGGAATGCGAGATGCGACGTGACGAATGGGGAATGGGGAATAATAATAATAGTAATAATAATAATAATAATAATGATAACAATGTTTATACAGGGTAACCTCTTCAACACGCTAAGTGCTGTTATCAATGAGGGCCCTGTATCTAAAAAATACGATATAAGAGGTTACAATGATATGTTACAACAAAGAAATATTGCAGTTAGGTAAAACTATTCACTTTCAGAAGCATAAATTTATTTCTTAGTTGTCCAAATAAAATTGTTTTAGCTTATTTTTAAAAAGAAGGAATGAGTCCAATTGGCGAAGGTTGCTTGGAAGTTCGTTGTACATCTTGGAACCTTGAAACCAA
Organism: Aurelia coerulea; assembly: GCA_039566865.1. NCBI lineage: Eukaryota > Metazoa > Cnidaria > Scyphozoa > Semaeostomeae > Ulmaridae > Aurelia > Aurelia coerulea. The sequence continues at coordinate 35,425,018 of CM076943.1, forward strand.
AAACCCTTTTTGCCTGTTTCCGTTTTAACTCTAGGGATTCGAGCTGCATATTTATTGCTCCGGGTGTTCTGATTATGATCCAAGGGTTCCAGACTTGTGTTCATAAGTTCTATAGATGTTCTCTTTAGGCATTTAAAGACCAATAGACAAGCCTTGTATTTCTTGTTGTCTTCGATCGACAAAAATTTGCAATCTTTCTGCTGTTTACTTTTTCGATAAATAATCTTTAGAGCTCTTTTCTGAAGTGATTCAAATTTTCTGCAGTCTGTTTCAGCTATTTTTAGGACAGGAGTAGAGCAGTATAGGATTCCCGGTACAATGACAGCCTTGTAAACAGTCTCGGCTGCTGCTCTAGTCAGTAAAGGTCTCATCCTCGAGAGAAGTTTAAGCTTGCTTGATGCTTTCTTATAAACCTTATCAAGATGTAGTCTCATGTTCAGGCTTTGATCCAGGTATGTTCCCAGGTACTTATATGAATCAGTAACATTTACTCGCTTGTCGCCAAAAATATGTTCAGGCTTTCTATCATTGACCGACATTTAGCTGTCCCAAATAACATGGCCTCAGTTTTCCCTTTCTTAAGATTTATCACAAGTCTATTCTCATCCAGCCATTTAGAAATATTTTCCATCCCATTGGTCAGTGCCCTTTCAGTTTCAGTGATACTTTGACTTGCAGTATAAATAACTGTATCATCTGCATACATGAGAATCTGACACTTCTTTATAACCATAACCAAGTCATTGATATGCAAAAAAATAGCAATAGGCCTAAGATAGATCCTTGTGGCACACCATGTTCCACCTCCAAAGCTTCGGAGCTCTCCCCATCATACTGAACAAATTGCTTTCTCTCTTCCAAATAACTTTTAATCCAGTTTAATTCAGCACCACGGATGCCATAATAAGGTAATTTTTGAAGCAAGATTGAACGCTCGACAGTGTCAAAAGCTTTTCGCAGGTCTATAAATACTGCACCTGTCAGTTTTCCCTGGTCAATAGATTTTCTGATATTATCTGTAAATATTGTAACTGCAAGCTCAGTGTTGTATCTTTTCCTGAAACCAAATTGTGTTGAAACGATTAGTTTATTATTTTCAAGGTATTCTGCAAACTGTTCGTAAGCAATTCTTTCAAAAATCTTTGACAATATCGGTAGAATAGAGATCGGTCTGTAGTTGTCCAAGTTCTTTCTTTCTTGGTCCTGATTTGAATAACGGAATCACTTTTGCAACCTTTTTCATTTCATTTCATTTTTCATTTTCAATTTTTTAGGCATGGTAGCCCCTCAGTTAGAGAAAAACTGATTTACAGGGGGCCATGCAATAAAAATACTAAAACTAAACTAAGATTACAATTTCTGATTAAAATAATATCAATAAAAGTAAAATAAAAGAGTTCATTGCATAAAGCATCTCAACTTATGCTTTGTGGGATTTCATCAACCCTTCCCGGAATTTCTTTAGAGTAGGTGCTCCTTTTAATTCATCATTCAACCCATTCCAGAGACTGGCCCCTCTGAATGAAAAACATCTCTGACCAGCTGATGTTCTTAACATTGGAGTCCTAAGGTTTATATTAGAATTCCTCAGTACGCGAGAGGTTGTTTCGTTCACTCTATTGAACATGTCGCTCATATAGGACGGCGCATCACCGTTTAGGGACTTGAAAACCATTTTTAGTGTTTCAAGATCAATCAATTCCCTAACCGTGGGCCATCCTAGGGCACGAAAGAGTGGCAAGGCTGACTGGTCATATCGACTGCCGGTAACTATTCTGGCAGCACGATTTTGTAGCTTTTGGAGTTTATTAAGAGAGGTCTCACCAACATTCCCCCAAACAGGGCAGCAATATCTAAAGTAAGGTTCCACGAGGCTTTTGTACATCTGTTTAACAGTGGATGCAGGCACGTACCTTTTAGAGTATCTTAATATGCCAATACCTCTAGAAATCTTACTTGTCAATGAGGCCAATTGGGAAGACCATTTTAATTGCTGATCTACTTGAACTCCTAGGTATTTAGTATATTCAGCCATTTTAATATCGTCCTCCCCGATTTTAAACTGTGGTTTAGCTGAGCCAGGTGAAGTAAGTTTTTTCAGTTTACCTGGGAGTCCGATAATCATGCCTTCAGTTTTTGCAACATTTAATGATAGCTTGTTTCCTTGTAGCCACAATTTCAAAGCAGCTAAATCAGCGTTAATAGCGTCATTGATCTCAGAAACGGAATTAGATGCAAAATAGATACTAGTATCATCGGCATACATAGATACATGGGAATGCTTCAAGCATTTTGGTAAATCATTAATGTAGACCAAAAAGAGGAGGGGCCCAAGACAGGATCCCTGAGGAACTCCGCAATTTATAGGCTCGGTACTAGATATTTGTCCGTTAACCCTACAAAATTGCCTCCTGTCGGCAAGGTAGGAATGAAACCATTTAAATTCCTTCCCTTTAACACCATAGAATTTGAGTTTACTCAATAGAATCTCGTGATCTACTGTCTTTCTTGAGATCAATATAGACAGCTGCCGTATATAAACCCTTATCGATATTAAGGTACCAATCATTCGTGCACCTGAGCAGACTCGTAAGGGTTGAATAGAGTGATCGAAAACCTGACTGATCCGAAAATATTAGTTTGTTGTCGTTAAAATAGGAATACAACTGGTCAAAGACTAATTTTTCAAACAGACGTGAAACGACGGGGAGTACTGAAATCGGTCTATAATTAGACTTATTATCAGTGGACCCTTGTTTGAAGATAGGCGCAACTCGTGCAGTCTTCCATTTGTCAGGAAAGCGTCCAACAGACAGGGACCAGTTGAACAGCAGTACAAGGGAGGGCACCAAAATTTCAATGCCAGTTTTTAAGAAAAAGCTGGAGATCATATCAGTACCAAACCCATTGGATGTCTTGATTTTCGAAAAAGCTTTGAAAACTTTCGCCTTGTCGAGGGGGGAGAACGAAAACGAAGATGAAACAATTTTATCACCAAAATCTCCATTAAGAAGAGGATTTTTTGTAGCCGGTATCTTGTCACTGAGATCTTTTCCAATGTTGCAAAAAAAGTGATTCATGGTTTCCGCTATATCTTCCGGATTTGAAATCACTTTCTCGTCCTCTTTAATAGAGAGGATGATAGTGGTTTTAGACCTCTTATTTATCAGCTGATTAACAGTTTTCCAAGTTTCCTTTATGTCCCCCTCACAGGATTCTAGCTTATTGGAAAAATATTCCCTTTTCATTCTGCGATTCAAATTGTTAGCTTTACAACGGACTTGCTTGTATGCGCTCATTAGTATCTCAGATTTCATTTTTACTGCCTTAACCTTAAGTTTATCTCTCGTTCTGAAGAGCTGTTTCAGGGATGGAGTAATCCAAGGAGAAAAGCGTTCCGTTACCCTTCGTTCTCTGATTGGCGCATGCTTTTCGATTACGAGAGAAACCAGTTCAGACCATTTATTGACTGCATCGTCAACACTATCAGCATTATTCACTACACTTAGCCAGTCGTACGACGCAAGGTCTTGGAGAAAAAGATCCTTGTCAAAATTTTTCATTTGAATTGACTTGAATTGATTTGGTAATAATTCACACAGCTTTGCAGCTTGTGATGCAAAAACTCACAGAAGGAGTTTGCAATGCCCCTCTTATTATCTATCAATCTCCCAGAAATCTCAAAAGCCTTACAATTTGATGAGGCTGTTTCCTTCATAGGATTCGCCTGTTTGACCGCCTTCCAAACATTTTTCGGATCTTTTGCATTTTCATTTATTAAGCTTCGATGATAATTGGCTTTGGATTTTCTGATCAGCCTATTTACTTTGTTTCTTGCGTTCTTGTAGAGGCACAGTAGTTATCAGCCCCAGACCTCTTAGCCTTGCGAAGATAATAGTCCCTTGTTTTGATGGCATTTGATATCTCAGCCATTATTCTCCATGGACATGGGATTGCACGGACTTTCCTTTTTACCATCGGTGCATGTTTATTTACTGAGTCAGAGACAACAGCTTCAAAACTATCGTATGCTGCATTCACATCTGAACTGTTATAAAGATGCTCCCAGGGGACGCTTTTTAGATCTGCTACAAACAATGCCTTGTCATAATTCTTGTAGTTTCTACAGTAGATTTCTCGTGGCGGGAGACGAAAAGTGTGCATTTTTCTGATTGCACCAATCATGCAGTGGTCACTCAGACAACTTTCTATCACAATGGATTTTGCAAGGTGATTGCTAGCATTTGTAAAAACGACAACAATAAGTAATTTTGATTCTTTGTTACTCTTATTGGTTCAGTTATTTTTTGTGAGAGACCTTGTCCCATTAGGATATTTTTCAAGGAACGATTGTGGCGCTCTTTCAAATAATCACAGATCAAGTCCCCAAGCAACACAGCTTCTTTCCCTTCAATGTTTACATTTTGCAGCATAGCCTCAAATTTTTTCGTAGAAATCATGGGGAAGGTATGATGACGTGTCAGGGGGGCGGTAGATATTGCCAACAAGCAAATTTTTAGATTTGTCAAGGAGAATCTCGAGCCATATGCACTCGATATCTGGGCTTTCTAAGTCTTGGTGTTTTATCCACTTGAGAGAGTTGCTTATATAAACAACAACACCGCCACACCTTCCACGTTTACGGTCATTTCTTTGGGTAATAAATCCATCAATTTGTATTTCCTTGTCAGCATTTCCTGGCAATTTCTTGCTATCATCGGGTACAAGATGGCTCTCACTTATTCCCATGATATGGATTTTTTCGCATCTTAGTCTTGACAAAAACTCTTCAAGATTGTCCTTGTGGGAAATTAATCCACATATATTTTGATGTAGCAACTTGATACCACGAGAGCGGGTAAAATCTTCTAAGTCATTTTTTCCTGTCGAAGATGGACCAGGATTTAAAGCTATATCACCACTGAGGAACAAAATCATTGTCAGTTGGTATTTACAGCCATGACTATTTCCTCGATTTACCTTTTTTCTGTCATCGCCAGCATATAGGCCCTTTGACATACGTGCATAATACGTCCAAAGAGTCATGTCCAAAGAGTCACACACATACGTCCAAAGGGTCACACATGCATAAAAATTGCATCTTCCATTTTTCAAAGTCGGTATCAGATCGTTCCGGAAAAAATCTTTGGCATCCTCATTCAAACCAAGAAGACTTGGTAAATAGAACTTGTTAAAACTTGCGTTGCTCACAGTAAACAAGGCAAAGACAAACACAGCAACCAAAACACCTGTCGCCGCCATGTTGCAATGCGTACATGGCGGAATAGGAGGAATGCGAGAAAAGAGTGAGGAAGGACCTATTGCAGATAAGCAAATTGCTTATTTAGTCCATTAGGATAAAGAGTTTTTAAGTTAGAAATTAAGCGTTTCTCCAAGGTCTTGCGTTGGGTGGTGTCTTGAGGTGCATAAGCCAAGAATGGACATGTCGGCAGTTGAATGGTTGGCTGAGTTGTAATGTTTTGATATGTTGCTGTCTGGATCGTTTTCATGGTTTTCATTGAGGTGGATCTTGTTTCTTGCATTACGTTTATGTTCCCCTAAACGGTTGTTGATTTGTCGGGAGGTTTCGCCGATGTACAAAGATTGACATTTGGTGCAGATGATACAATAGATCACGCAGGATGATGAACAGGTAAAGTTAGATCTGATATTGAAGGATCGGTTTTGGTTGGCGATAGTGGTCGATTGGTTGATATGGGTTCAGGTCTGACAGAGGCAATGTTGGCAAGGGAAAGTACCAGGCAGTTTTGTTGTGAGGTTGGTTGCTAGGTTGGTTTTGACTAGGGAGTCCTTTAAATTCTTGTCTCTGCGAAAAGCCATAATTGGAGGTGCAATGAAGATGTTCTTTGTTTCTGTGTCGTTGGTTAGAATGTTGAAGTTGCTATAAATTATGTTCTTTACCTTGTTGTCAAAAGGGTGTTAGGTCAGGATGAAAGGAATGCGGTTGTTGCTGTTTTCGTTGTTAGAAGGTTGGAGGGCTTCATCTTGAGAAAGATCCTTAACTTTATTGAAAGCTGCTTGGCTGATGTGATCAGGGTACTTGTTTCGTTTGAAAATAGAAGACATTTCCTCTGCTTTTGAAGTAAAATCATCATCATGTGAACAAATACGGCGGAGACGGCGGAGTTGCGAGAAATTATTCATTATTATTATTATGAAATTATATACAGTTGGTATTCACAAAAGCTTAAAACAACCTAGCTAATTCAAACCAACTTTCTACAAAGGAAAAATTTACAATGATATAAAGAAAATAAATTTATGTATACACGATTTTGTTTTCGGGGAGATTTCCAAAGATATTGTTGCTACAAGCAATTTTTGCATGTGCAATTTTCACCCTTCCATTCTTTTATCGATTTTTTGAAGCATACAACAGATGGTGAGCTTTTTATAGAGTCAGGTAGGCTGTTGCAGAGGATGCTACCTCTAAAGGTCAATGAACTGGTCCCATAGGTTGTAGTTTTCGCTTGTGGTAGCAATAATAGTGAACCTGATCTTAGATTATATGTTAGGTCCTTTCGTTCGAAAATATTCCACATAAAGGATGGCTTTTCGCACGATAGGCATTTGTATATTTCTATCATCAAGTTAAGAAGATTGTTTACATGGACCCTAGTGTCATCTATCTTTTGGAGTAGCTCATCGGAGCTCGATGCATAGTCTTCAAGAAGTATTCTCAAGGCTCTTTTGTGAACTCTATCTATTTCTTTGTTTTGCGTTTTACCACAAAACATCCAGATAAGTGGACATTAATGAAATTTGACTTTAGAAATGTGTGATGCAGGATCTTGCCTGTCTTTTCAACGATGTAAGGTGCGACCCTTGAGAATGCACTGACTTTTCTGCTAACTTTTTGACACAGTATTTTCACATGCTTGTCAAATTTCAGCTTATCGTCAACAGTTATCCCAAGTAATTTAACAGACCTTGAGACATTTATTATTTTGTTTTCTATTTCTAGCAGAAATACTTGATGCTGCTTCAGGCTAAGAAACATTACTTGAATTTGTTTGGGATTTGCCACCATTCTGTTATCTTTAAACCAGTCAAGAGCTCTAGAGATATCATCCTCCAGTCTCATTGCCACTGATTCAACATCTTTGTCACATGCATACACAGAATTATCATCTGCAAAGTTGCAGACATGGGAGGACTTCTTGGCGAAGATGAAGTCATTGACAAAAATATTGAATAAAAGTGGACCGAGAACTGAGCCCTGTGGAACTCCTGAAAACTATCTCCTGCCATTCACTGAATTCTGAACCAATTTTAATGCGTTGTTTTCTTTGTGACAGATAGTTTGAGATTAGTGCAAGACTGTTTGGCCCAAACCCATAGGCTGCAGGTTTGGCTATAAGAAAATCATGTGGAAGACAATCATATGCTTTAGACAAGTCCATTAGCACCATCCCCACTACCCCTTTTTCATCGAGTGTCTTACGACAAGTCTCAATGAGTCGGAAAAGCGCGTGCTGTGTACTATGCCCACTTCGAAAAGCACATAGTAAACTAGATAGGAATTTACAAGTATAAATGGCTGTATCTGTTGAGACATAATGCGCTCAAACACTTTGGAAAGTGCTGAAAGGACACTTATTGGCCGAAAGTTTGCCTTCTGTGTACTCTCACCACATTTAAAGATAGGAGAGACGTCAGCCAGTTTAAGTTTTCCGGGGAATTCATTACTTGACAAAATTTTATTTACAAAATAAGTTCAATGTTCTAAGGAACACCCTGATATCAGTTTAACAATATCTGTGGAAATCTCGCTGCTGGTCTTTTTTGATTTATCTAATTTATTGATCTCCTCCCAAACCTCCAAGGGACTGACATTCTTGAATTCAAATATGTCATTTGCAGTCATGTGTCTTTTTATTTGAGTAATACAAGGATGATTGTCGTATTTTTTTTTATCGCATCTGCCACTGCGTCATTTGAGGTAATTGGGACTATAGATGTGGACACCCTTTTGTCAATGGGCAAAGTATCAATCATGTTCACGAAATAGGTGTTAAAGAGACTACTTATTTCAGTTTCATCATCTATGATAGCTTCATTTTCAACAAGTATTATTGTTTGGCTGCCATTGCTGGACTTTTCTGAGAAAAGGGGCTTAAACGTTTTCCAACAGGTTTTTTCTTTTCCAACAGTGACAGGGTCGAAGTTCGAAAAGAAATTCCTTTTTTCATTTCTGTTTAATTTAATTACTAGATTTCGTTGAGCCTTGTATCGGTCCTCATCCTCCGTTCTTTTGGTTTTATTTGCAATGTTTTTTAACCTTGTCCTTTTCATCATAGCTTCCTTCAGCGTCTTAGTCACGTGAGGCTTGTTATTGCCCCGGACCACTGCTGTTTTTGTGGGAGCATGTTTATCTGGATTTTTATTATGATCTCTTCAAATTCGTCGTAATTAAAGGGATGGAGTCTTTGCATTTCTTCGGATGTGATGATTCGTAGTTGAGGAGGCAATGAGAATATGTAGCTTTGTAGAAGATAGACGTGGAGATTTGGTCATCAGAGATGCTAAGGAGGATGTCCAGAAATGGAAGGCTTTCTTCGGTGATAGAGTGTGTGAATTGTAAGGCTGGGTGAAAATTGTTGGCGTAGTTGATGAATTTCTGGAGATCAGCCAAAGGAAGAGATGTTGCTCCAACGATGTCGTCGATGTATCTTTTGACCAGGCAAGGAAACGGACCATCGTAAGATTGAAAGAAAAGCTGTTCTTATTGAAAGATATGCCATTTCAATAACATCAATAACGATCAAGGCACCCAAGACTCTTGTGAAGAAGAATCTCCTAATGATCTTCAAGCAAAGAAAATAGCCAAGCTTTTCCCTTCCAAATCCACATGGACCCCTAAAGCAGGAAAGTATGCAGCCCTGAACCTTTACATTAAAAAGTGCAGGTATGAAATTTCTAAACTTAATTTCAAATCTAAGCAAGCACACTCCAACCTCACATCTCAAGAATGGAATGCTTTAAAGCAATTAAAAAATCGGGACGACATTGTCATCAAACCAGCCGACAAAGGAGGCCGTATAGTCGTTTGGAGTAAAGATTGTTATCTTCAGGAAGGTCACTCTCAACTGCAAACCACTTACTACCAAACACTTAACAAGAATCCAACCAAATCCTTCAACAAAACCATCATAAATTTTGTCAAAGAAGAAATCAACAACGAAAATCTCCCCTCCAATGCCTCTGCACTATATTTTCAACATCCTAGGATTTCTGTTTTCTATATGCTGCCCAAGATTCATAAACCCAATAATCCTGGTCGCCCCATCGTGTCAGCCGTTTCCTGCCCCACTTCTGAAATAGCAGCCTACCTTGACTCAATTTTCACACCAATCGTCCAAGATCTTCCTACCTATGTCAAAGATTCTTCCCACGCCCTTCGCATCTTTAAAGAATTCAGATTCACAGGACCACACAAATATCTGTTCACTATAGATGTTAAATCATTGTACATTTGCATTCCGCATAATGATGGCCTACAGGCACTAAAGTTTTTCCTTGACAAACGACGCCTTCAAAGCACACCAACCACTCTTCTACGCCTTGCTGAATTGGTCCTAACTACTAATGCCTTTTCATTTAATGGACGATATTATCTTCAAACATCTAGCGTTACCATGGGTAGTAAACTTGGCCCAAGTTATGCATGCCTCTTCCTTGGCCACCAAGAACAGCTTATCTTTCAATCTTACGATGGTCCTTTTCCTTGCCTGGTCAAAAGATACATCGACGACATCGTTGGAGCAACATCTCTTCCTTTGGCTGATCTCCAGAAATTCATCAACTGCGCCAGCAATTTTCACCCAGCCTTACAATTCACATACTCTATCACCGAAGAAAGACTCCAACTTCTGGACATCCTCCTTAGCATCTCTGATGACCAAATCTCCACGTCTATCTTCTACAAAGCTACAGATTCCCATTGCCTCCTCAGCTACGAATTGTCACATCCAAAGAAATGCAAAGACTCCATCCCTTACTTGCAACTCCGCCGTATTTGTTCAAATGATGATGATTTTAGTTCAAAAGCAGAGGAAATGTCTTCTTTTTTCAAACGAAACAAGTACCCTGATCACATAAGCCAAGCAGCTTTCAATAAAGTTAAGGATCTTTCTCAAGACGAAGCCCCCAACCTTCTAAAAACGAAAACAGCAGCAACCGCATTCCTTTCACCCTGACCTACCACCCTTTTGACAACAATGTAAAGAGCATAATTTTTTTTTTTTTTTTATATCAATCTCTGAGAAAATAAACTACAATACAAGAATCTGAGCCAATCATAGTGGGAAAAGACACATGGTCATCTAGCCCCCACTATGAATGACTCTTACAATAAATATAAACAATAATCTAATTTAACTAACGAAAGAACCCAATACCACACCACACTACTCCACACCAAAAGACACTAAACTATACAACGAGAAGACAGTCTAGGTACAACGAGAAACCATGTAGAGCAGAGCGGCTCCTAGACTGAGGACATTCGTCTAAGTTTTGCTACATTGAATTAAATTGATAATTACTGTCCTGTTATAGTCGTTCAAATTATAGTCATTCCAAAAAAGAAGGCAGCCCCACTCTACATAGCCCCAAGTTGCACTTCACACTACAATACAGTACAACAATCTCTCACATTACACTACAGACGAAAAGGGATTGCTGCTAATGTTGGTATTTAGTCCAACCGCATAGACCTCTCAACGAATGACATGGTTGCTTCTAGGATTATTCTATTGTCGATTATAGTGAACTGAGGGCTGCCGTAGAGAAGCAACTCACACAATGCTTTTGAGTCCATATTTGCAAGATCAAGACCGGGGACTTCAGAAAGCTGACCAAGGAGATCACGACGCATTACACAAAACCGATGGCAGTGCAGGAGGAAATGTGCGTTATCTTCGTTGCCCATACCACACAAGCACAGTGGGCTGACGCAGTCAAAGTTATGACGGAATCTGTGTGCATTGAGAGAGCTAAACTCCACACGAAGTTTCGTCAAACGCTTGATACCTACGAGATCGCGAATACCATACATAGTTCTTTCCAAAGGTCGTATTGTCGATAGTAGCTTGCTCTTAAACACAGCAAGAGAGCTGGCATTCTTTATATCATCAGTCAGTAGATTCCATTCAAACAGTGTGTTATGAAAGTACGTGTTTGTAAACCGAGCCGTTCTTCCTACATTTTGGTCATAATCCCGAGAGTTTCGAAGATTGTAAGGTATCTGGCGCTCACACGGAATTTTAGCAAACAAATAATCTGGAGAACGCGTCAATCTTAAATTGTAAAAATGGCACAGTCTTCTGTACCGTCGCCTGCTATAGAGATCTTCCCAACCCAATTCATCGTATAACCGTTGCCTACTAGTACCTCTCCAAGTTCCAGTAACTGCAAGAGCTGCAGAGTACTGAGTCTGTTCAATTTTTTTAGTTAAATCTAATTTCATATCAGGATCGTACTTGTGATAGATTATGTCACCATTGTCGAGATGAGGCCTTACATAAAGCTTGTAGACTTGATCAAGTACCTCTCTCGAGACATATCTAGAGATGTGTCGAATGATACCAATACCACGCCTCGCTTTCATAATAGCCTCTTTTATATGACTGTGGAAGTTTAGCTTTGAATCAAGAATAACTCCAAGGTGCTTATGCTCAGGCACATTTACTATCACATCATTTCCCAATTTTAATGAAGGATGTTGTGGTCGTAGCCTTTTGGTGGAGAAAATAACCTCTTCCGTTTTTTCAGCATTAAACTGCATCTTCCATTGCCACGCCCATAATCGCGCCTTTTCTAAATCCCTATTCAGCACCTCTGCAGTCACAGCTTCATTAGTTACAGTGGAAAAAAGGGATGTATCGTCAGCAAACATCTTGACATCGCAATTTATATTATCAACTAAGTCATTAATATAGACCAAAAAGAACAGAGGACCCAAGACAGAACCTTGTGGAACACCAGCAGAGATAGTACTCCATTGCGAGCTTTTACCATTCAGTACAACGCGTTGCTTGCGATCAGATAGGAAGTTTTGAATGAGGGCGAGGAGATCACCAGATATTCCACTACATTCCATTTTATACAATAAACCATCATGCCAAACTCTGTCAAATGTCTTCGAAAGATCTAAGAAGACTGCCCGAGTTTCCTTGCTTGGAGTTTCCTCAAAAGCACTATAGATCTTATGGGTTATTAATAACAACTGATTAACCGTTGAATCCCCAGGGCGAAAGCCTGATTGATTTACAGTTAAGAGACCATTTTCACAAAGATGAAGATATATTGCGTCAAATATTAATTTCTCGAATATCTTTCCAAATATCGGCAAGAGTGAGATTGGTCTATAGTTCTTCTTGCTTTGCCTGCTTCCCTTTTTATGGATTGGAATCACGTTTGCTTTCTTCCAAATAGAGGGATATTTACCAGTAGCTAGACATTTTTCAAAAATTAGACACATTGGTTCAACAATTAAATGATCACAGATTTTTAACATTGAGATAGAGATGTTGTCGCAGCCATGGGCTTTTTTAGTATCCAATGAACGAATGATTTTAAGAACTTTTTCCCTGTCAATTGGCAATGTTTCCAGAACATTATTAAACTTGGGGAGAAATCTCGGAAGAGTGCTTCCAGTAGGTATCGCAGAGCATTGCTCAACGAAATACTCATTAAAAATAGTTGCCTTATTTTGGATATTTGTTACAAATATCCCATTTTCTAGTAGTGGTGGTATATTTAAGGTCTTTTTCTTGTTTAATATCCTGTTTAAAACAGTCCAACAGGCTTTTGCACCCTGATTAGGATCGGACAATTTGTGACCAAATTTCTGATAATAGTTTTCCTTCGCTTTTGTAATTTAATTGTAATTTCGTAACATAATTCATAGCAACTTCAACATTCTAACCAACGACACAGCAACAAAGAACATCTTCATTGCACCTCCAATTACGGCTTTTCGCAGAGACAAGAATTTAAAGGACTTCCTAGTCAAAACCAACCCAGCAATCAACCTCACAACACAACTGCCTGGTACTTTCCCTTGCCAACATTGCCTCTGTCAGACCTGAACCCATATCAACCAATCGACCACTATCACCAACCAAAACCGATCCTTCAATATCAGATCTAACTTTACCTGTTCATCATCCTGCGTGATCTATTGTATCATCTGCACCAAATGTCAATCTTTCTACATCGGCGAAACCTCCCGACAAATCAACAACCGTTTAGGGGAACATAAACGTAATGCAAGAAACAAGATCCACCTCAATGAAAACCATGAAAACGATCCAGACAGCAACATATCCAAACATTACAACTCAGCCAACCATTCAACTGCCGACATGTCCATTCTTGGCTTATCTAATGCACCTCAAGACACCACCCAATACAACACCTTGGAGAAACGCTTAATTTCTAATTTAAAATTTTTTTATCCTAATGGACTAAATAAGCAATTTACTTATCTGCAATAGGTCCTTCCTCACTCTTTTCTTGCATTCCTCCTATTCCCCATTCCCCATTGTCACGTAGCATCTCGCATTCCATTTTACTATTTGTCGAATCTTCTCTTCTCTTGGCTCGTCTCGATTGATTTCGAGTTCGAGTCACTTGATAACAAGTATATGCTCGAAACGTCGTGTTTTAAACATCTAAGCAACAAGGGCAGATTTTGTAACAATAGAGCCTTTGGTTTGTTTACATCTTGGTTGACAAGCCAATCAGAGAGCTCTATTTCTATGGCGTCATCCGATGATAATGGCGGAAGGAGGGGTTTGCTGTGGAGAAAATCACACCCTCGTTTTTTCCTCACGACAAAAATATACTTTTGCAAAAACTAAAACTTTTTTGCACACGTATAGAACGATAGATTTCACATTCTTTTCTATTGGCACTAAGCTCTGCGTCTTCTGCGCCTCGCGTGATCGCTCGCTCTTGACACCCCTTTTGCACGTCTTCCACGCCCCTTCGACGGCTATGTCAAAACCCAACAAATCACACTTCTCGATCAAAAACAACAATGTGACTTCAATTGCGAAGCCAGCAGATGAAAAAACATTTTAAGAGAGAGTTTTGAAATGGCATAAAATCAATTTTCAACATCAAACTTCCGAATCGGTGGACAAGCCGGAGTCGAGAGAAGAACCTCAGAAATTTAATCCTGTTACGACGATGAGTGCCCCAGCAGGAAAGAAGAATTATTGACAGGGATATCCGGAGTTGACCAAGTAAGTCGTAGCAGTAAATAAGTGGAACATTCTTTGTTTCTTTGAGTTGCAGCTAAACGGGGTGAAATTACTGTCATCTTCAAATATAAAATACACTCAATTTTGTAAGAAACAGCGAGCAAGTCGTATGCCCTTAAGAAACTTAAAAAACTACCCTACCTGAATTAAAAAAGCAATGAAACTTTTGTAATTTACAGTTTCCATTTCCACAGTAACATAAACCTAATTTCTTAATAAGAAACTAGGAATTTAGGGCAAAGTTTCTCAAAATTATTTCTTGTTCATAGCAAACTTCAAGGTCACTACTTTTGCCATCGTGAACACTTTATTTGAATGGTTTCTCAACTTTATAGTTTCTCAGTACTCGAGCTTCTTTAATTTTTGGCGATCTGAGACTTGAGTTTTTATAAAACATGCGCGTAAACAGTTTTGACATTGAAACCATTGGGTTCTGCCACTCTTCGGCCACTCTTCACTTGACATGCAGATTGCAGTTACTTTCAGTAAACCGCACGCTAAAATTGTTTCTATTCAAAAAGGTTTGTTTTGACTCCAACTTCGGAAAGGAGAATCATTTCTGGATTTTGATAGAGGTGGGTGGAGTTTACATCAGTATATTTCTGAGTGTGATTTCTGCAATTTGTTAATCAAGCATTGCAAACTTTCAACACTGGAAATGTCAAACAGCAGTCAAACAGAAGAGAGATCGGGCCTGAGAAGAAGTCCTCCATGCTCAACTAACTTATCTTACAAAGTCGCATGAGATCAGGCTCACCGTAAAAAAAATGAGAAGGGAAAGAAACCGAAAGACGATTCATGACAATTCATGACGATACTTGGCGATTGGAGCAGGAAGTCACATACTTTTGGAGAATTATTGCTTTGCATATAACGTACGTTTTATGGACAGGTTGGTATCTTACCATTTTCAAAGATTTTTGGTCGGTAATTTACATTTATTCAGAACATGAACCGTCTCGTCCCTGCTCGTCCCCGACTCGTCTCGCTCTCCTGAAACATTGGTGGTTGCGGGGGTGGGGAGAAGGGGGCTACAATGTCCACAGATTCGGAAAGTTGATGATGAAAATTGATTTTCAAACATTTTAAAACCCTTTTCTGAAATTTTCTTTCATCTAATAGCAGCAGGACAAATTAAAGGTACCCTGTTGATTTTGATCGAGAAATGTGATTTGTTAGGTTTTGGGCATAGCCGTCGGAGGGGCGTGGAAGACGTGCAAAAAGGGGTGTCAAGAGCGAACGATTGCGCGGAGAGCAGAAGACGCAGAGCTTAGTGCCAATAAAAGAGTATGTAAAATTTATCGTTCTATACGTGTGCAAAAGAGTTTGAGTTTTTGCGAAAGTATATTTTCGTGGCGAGGAAAAAACGATGGTGTGTTTTCTCCACAGAAAACCCCTGCTTCCGCCATTATCATCGGATGACGCCATAGAAGTAGAGCTCTCTGATTGGCTCGTCAACCAAGATGGCATCATATGTAAACAAACCCAAGGCTCTATTGTTACAAAATCTGCCCTTGTTCATCTAAGCTATTATTGGTACTTAAATCATTTATTCATTATATTACTGTTCATGATATACTTACGGCCATTAATCAAGCCGTAAATGTAGTCGACACTGAAACTGACACTGAAACTCCAGCTTTCAAGGTGATGAGGCTTGCGTGATTTCGCTCTGGAGAAACTTGGTAATGGCTCGTACAAAATTTACAGAAAGTATAGAAAATCACTACTTGGATAATGACGATGCCTTGAAGCTAATTATTAACATCTTAGATGCTATTGATACAATTAAAAAGCGCAGAAAACGGCCAGACGAGAACTCCATCTCATATTTCGTAAGGACAAAACATGGCCTAAACGAAGGCATGGTCGTCGCAGCTCTCGAACAGTTGCGCGATTCTGGAGTATTATACACAGAAATCACCAGAGGAAATGAATCCTATCGTATCAACAAAGAAGCTGAAACCAAGATAAGAGCAGCAGGGTTGAATATCGCTACATCAAGTACAGAAAAAGCTGCAGACAGCCCTGTGATTGGAATTTTAGATGATGGTGATGACAACAATGACAAGGAAAACCGAGAGGAAAACGGTTTCATAACAGACCTAAATCGCTTGAACTTCTCATGCAGTTCTGAGTGGGACAGCATACCGTTGCCGTTGCACAACCCTCCCACTCCCACACTTCACCCGCCCCCTCAAAGCTCGGAAATAACCCGACTTGCTGAAATTGTGTTGCAGCTTCATGATCAAATTCAGCAAGAAAGGCAGTGCAATGATGAGCTCAGAAATGAAAATGCAAATTTGAAAACCAAATTAGGCCTACTTCATCAACAGGAAAAAGTAATTAAAACAGTGGAGAATAGTACAGCTGCTGTGGGGAATTCATCTGGGATTTCCAAGTTGAATGCAATTGAAAAGATTCAGGCTCAATGGGGATTGTGTCTAGACGAAAGAAGAAAGAAATACGAGCAATTCAATGTATCAAAGAAACTGAACAACACAATGCAAAATCGCAAAGGCAAAGATTCTGTGAAGGCAAAGGACAACAGAGGATCAAACAGCTCAATTGCCTCAAACAAGAGCTCAGGAAAAGTGGTTGCTCCAGATAAAGGAGCCAAAAAGCACAAGAATCAAGCTGAAAATGAATTGGATGCAAAGCAAAACAACAACAAAACAGCAAACGCGCCAACCGTAACTAATGTCAATGGAAATAGAAACCAAACAACCAGCCAGCAGGAGGCCCACACATGGAAAAGGAGACTGTTCTCATTATGGGAGACAGCATGCTTTATGGCATTGATGAGAAGAAAATCAGCAAGAATGGCACTGTAAAAGTACGCTGTTTTTCTGGCTCTACGATTACAGATCTGCAAAAATTCTACATGCAGCCCCTTCTAACTAAGAAACCAAGTAAAGTGATACTCCATGTTGGTACGAATGATGCCGTTAACAAGGAAGCTACTGCAGACAAAATCCTTGATGCTTTGCTAGATCTAAAGAAGGAAATTGAGACTACACTACCTGAGTGCACTGTTGTGCTTTCAACGCCAATGAAGAGAATGGATAATGGAGCTGCAGGAAAGATCATTGAGGCCCTTAACAAGAAGATCCTTAGCCTTGGCCTAAACATTGTAAATAACGAAAACATCAGTGCAAATGACATTGGAAGAAGAGGGCTTCACTTAAACAACAGAGGTGTGAGTAAATTTGCATCCAATCTGGTTGCAAAACTACAGAACCTTTGATGTTTGTAGCTGGTCTACCGGGGTGGATGTAGTTGACCTACCTTCACCCCAAATTGCTAACAGGGAAAATGCCTGTTGTACTGATGAGCGATCAGACTTGTGTCATCAGCATCTTGGGTTTAAGAAAGGTATGGCACTTGCATCTCTGAATATTAATGGTCTCCGTAGTCACCTTGACGAGGTCCAACTACTAATTAGGAGTCTAGGTATTCATATTCTTGCACTTAATGAAACTAAGCTTGATCCTAATTACCCTAAAGAGTTGACCAGTCTCCCTGGCTACCAACAAGAACGCTTGGACAGGACAGGCAGCGGAGGTGGTGTTTCTATTTATATAAGAAACTCTATCAAATATAAGCTACGTTCTGATGTTCCTATTGATGATTTAGAAATCATTTGCATTGAGGTAGACCCACCAAAAAGCAAATCATTTTTGCTTCTTGCTTGGTACAGACCACCAAGTGACCCTGTTGTCTCTTTCAGCAAGCTAGAAAAGGTTCTTTCTTATTTGGACAGAGAAGGAAAAGAAATCATCCTTCTTGGAGACACGAATTGTGATCTCACAACAAAGCAAGCTGATCAGCCCATCGACAATGACACAAGACATGTGACTAGTCTGTATGAGCTGTTCAGCTTCAATCAGCTTGTCAAAGAGCCAACCAGGGTCACGTTAGACACCTCTTCCATAATTGATCATATAGCTACAACTTGTGCCAGCAACATCATCAAATCAGGAGTGCATGAAGTTTCTATGAGTGATCATTATATGGTATACTGTGTCCGTAAGTTTAATGGAGCAGTAGTAAAGGGCCATAAAATGATAAAAACTCGAAAAATGAAAAATTTTAATGAGCAGGCATTCCTATCTGATGTTGCTGGGATTGATTGGGAGCAAATGCTTACTGAAACTGATGATATCAATGTGCTTGTTAACCATTGGACTAGCTTATTCTCTCTGATCGTTGACAAACATGCCCCAATATGTGAAATGCGCGTCTCAGAAAAGTACTGTCCCTGGATTGATAAGGACCTTAGGGATTTAATGCGGACAAGAGATAAGTTAAAGAAATCTGCTGTCAAGAGTAAGTCCACACTTCTGTTGGACTCATATAGGCAAGTTCGCAACAAGGTCAATTCTCTAAATATCCAGCTTAAGAAAGAGTACTACAATAATAAAATTTCTGCTTGCAAGGGTAACATGAAAGAATCATGGAAGACAATCAATGAACTTCTCAATAAGAGGTCTAAGTCAAGTAACATTGATACTCTTAAGGGGTCTGGTTCAGAACCTGTTCACAAGAAGGATATTCCTGATGCAATGAACAGTTACTTCTGCTCAGTTGGTAAGGATCTTGCTGATAAGATCAGTCCAGCTCCAAACCCCCTTCTGACAGGTGACTTTGATATGAACAAAACTAAAGCAAAGTTCCACTTTAGGACTATTAAGGTGCAAGAAATCAGAGATGCATTTGCAAAGGTTAAAACAGCAAAGAGCTTTGGAACTGATAATATCTCTAGCTACTTTTTGAAGCTTGCTTTACCTTTCATTGAAAATTCCCTTGCTTTCTTATTTAATACATCAATTGAAACAAGTATGTTTCCTGACTCATGGAAAATTGCTAGAGTTACTCCTATTTTCAAAGATGGGGACAAGGCTGAAAAGTCAAATTATCGCCCCATTTCAGTCTTACCTGTCATTTCAAGGCTCTTTGAAAAGCTAGTAACCAATCAGGTGTATACGCATATGGAAGATAACGGTCTGTTTTCATCTGGCCAATCTGCTTATTTGCGCCTTCATTCTACTGTAACCCACCTACTTAAAAATACCGACGATTGGTGCAATGGGCTGGATCTTGGAAAACTTGTGAGCCTAGTTTTCATTGATCTAAAAAAGCATTTGACACTGTTGACCATGAGATTCTTTGCCAAAAACTGGCGCACTATGGCGTTCAACAGCGGGAACTAGCATGGTTTAAATCATACCTATACAACCGAAAACAGTTTTGTCGGGTTAATGGTGTCAATTCAAAAACCGAGGGTATAGATGTTGGTGTGCCCCAAGGCTCTTGTCTTGGTCCCCTTCTCTTCCTTATTTATATCAATGATCTACCACAAGCTGTCCAAAATTCAGTTGTTTCCATGTATGCTGATGATACAAGTCTATGCTACCAGTCTTCAGATATAAGTGAGCTGAATGACGCCATCAACGATGATCTCAAACAACTGGATACTTGGCTTCAAGGCAACAAACTCTCTTTGAATGTTGCGAAAACAAATTCCATGTTAGTTTCCACTAAGCAAAAGCATAACATCCTCAAAAATCGAAATGAGGATTTGGATTTGAAAATTCGTGACAACGAGCTCAAAGTAATCCAAAAAACTAAATACCTTGGTGTGCAGATTGATAACTCTCTTAACTGGAATGAGCACATCAAGACTGTTTCTACTAAAGTTTCTAGAGCTATTGGCTTTTTAAAGCATGCCAAAACTTTCCTACCGCAGGAAACTCTGAAGACTCTTTACACAGGTATTGTCGAGCCACACTTTCGATATTGTTGCTCTGTTTGGGGTTGTGCCGGATCAACTGAGCTGAATCAGTTGCAAAAACTTCAAAACCGAGCTGCTAGAATTATAACCAATAGCAGTTTTGACACCCCAAGTAGACCACTTATTGACAGGCTGGGTTGGAAGACCATTGAAGAACTTATAGATGGTGAATCTAAAACAATGGTCTTCAAGTCCCTGCATGAACTGGCTCCGCAATACCTGTGTGACCTCTTCACCCGAAACTCAAAGTGCTCTTTGTATGTCCTGCGTAATACAGAGACAGATTTAAGACTACCCAAGAAAAAGTCAAGTAATGGGCAAAAATGCTTTTCTTATCGAGGAGCAAAAATATGGAATGGCCTTCCTGCTGAAACCAAACAGGCATCTTCCCTAAATAGTTTTAAACAATCTATTTAGAAGTTAGTGTTTCTTTTCTTTCATCTTAAACTTTGTAAATTGTTATTAGGTTTTAAAGTTATGGTTTTTATTGTATTTAATGGTAGTGTATTTAATCTATTCCTGAGTAATCTTATATTGTAAGTAGCGTTTTTAAGTGGAGGGCCCCTTGTAAAACAGCTCCGGCTGAAGGGCAACCCTCCTTAAAAGAATCAAATATCAAATATAATATCAAATATAGTTTCAGCAAGGTAAAACAAGTCACCTATGATGCATTAAAATATGAGCCGGGAACTCACTTTATCTGCGTGCGAAATAGGTTACTAACGAAAGAAGAGATTGATAGAGATTGAGCATAAATCTAATGCAACTAGGCCAACTGCAACATTTGGTGATTCGTTCAAAATTAGAAAATTCATCCTCCAGTCATACAAATTATCAATATCAAGGATAAATTTCGAAGAAGGATAAATCTAGGAATATTTTACATAAATCAACTCATTTGTCCAATATTTGTAATCTTTCCAAAGTATAAGCTGATATCTAAGAATTACGAAATAATTTAATAGACCTTATGCTTAATTACGTCACACGCGCCGCGGCGCTCAATATATTCTGGGACTTGTGGTCACGCGTGGCTCTGTTTGTTATCAGCTGTGTTGTTTTCAGTACGCAAAGATCAGATTCATCATTGTAAACGCTGTCATTCGCCCAAAAAACATGCAAAATACGGATAAAATCAATCATACACTCAAAAAAAGTCATAGCTCTACTTTTTTGAAACTCTTGCCCAGGCAACAGGCCCCGGGGGGGGGGGTACTTCATATATTTTGGTACGGGGACGTGCCATCGGGAAGGGTATCGATTTTCGCGATTTTGGTATAAGGAACGGTATCGATTTTCACGATTTTGGTATAAGGAACGGCATCGATTTTCGCGATTTTGGTTTAAGGAACGATTTTGGTATACTTGGTATAAGGTCGGGTGTACTTTTTCGCAAAATTGGTATAAAGTCGGGTATACTTTTTCGCAAAATTGGTATAAGGAACGGGTATGTTTTTTTGAAGCTTCGATGGCACGTCCCCGACCAAAACCTGGTCAAGTACCCCCCCCCCCCCGGGCAACAGGCGTGAATAAGAGAGTGAAGGCGGAAAAATCATGGTGCAAGAAGGCGAAAGATCTGACAGTAGGCCAGTGAACGAAAACGAAAAGGAAGGGTAGATGAGAACACTCAAGTACCTCTTAAATATAACCAACATTATCATTGACAAACATTTGATTGAAGGATCAAGTTCTCTACCAAAGACATCAACAGGACCAAAAGCATATCGGAATAAAAACACTGGTATCGACTGTGGAAAGAGAGGTAAGTTCGCACCTTTTCCGTAAAGCCAAACGTGAGTGCCAATCTATGCTGTGCTTGGTAAAGCTAAAGTGCATGCTTCTTTTCCTTCCTGACATCTATTATTTTTTCAAATAGAACATCATTGAATTTCACAGCTTTTGTCAATGTCATATTAGCGGATGCCCGAACGGAATATGCCACTTCTGTGCAACCTGAGTGCAGGTCAAGTCAGGTGGTATTTCCTTTGGATCCATATTTGAATAATGCATCAGAAAAGTAAACAAGAGGGCAGCTACATGCTTACAGCACCCACCACCTTTACAGTTACCTTTGGCTTCCATAACTTCTCTCCTCAGCTGAAAAAAATGAACATACACCGTATACTGCACATTCTTCACAGAATCATGCACTTTAGTTTTTACCAAGAACAGCATATTCTTTGCCTTCACGTTCGGCTTGACAAAAATTCTGTAAACGTGCCCCTCCTTCTACAGTTGATACCCGTGTTTTTTATTCCGGTGTGCTTTTGGTCCTGTTGATGTCTTTGGTAGAGTACTTGATCCTTCAATCAAATGTTTGTTAATGGTTATATTTGGGAAGTACAAGAGTTCTTATCCTCAATCACTTACAAAATTGTTGAGCCACACTCAGATTTTCAGTTTTTTGCCTCTGCTTTCCCCCCTCCCCCCTAGTCAATGTTGAAAAACCACTAACAAGTTGCCAAATCACGTCTGTCAGCATGACCAAGTACTTTTTTCCAAACAACATTTACATGGAGGAAAGGGGGGCAAAAAAACTAATTTTTTTAAGGGAGGCTCAAAAATTTTGTAATTGATTGTCTGAAAATGTTGTACCTTTAAGGCGTCATAACTTTAAGGTCTCAACTTCAAATACTTTCAAATCAACAGTGCTGGCAAAAATTGCATAAAGGCAGTCCTCTAATCTTTTGTTTTTATTTTTTGAACGCTCGTGCGGCCTCGCAGCGTGCCTTAGAAAATATGCTCATTTTGGCTATTTTTAACCCATTGGTCTGGTTAGTTACATCTCTTAATAAGCAGCTGAGGCGTTGGCACATGACAAGATATTTACTGTTATTGCATTAGTAGAATTCGAATCAACGTTTTGAATACTAACTTATATTTTTTAAATGAACATGGCGAAGCAGCACAACTTCCCATTTTCTGCGTGCTTTTCAAAAAAATTGGGTAATTGATCGGAATCTGCCTGTTTTTTTTTTTCATAAAGACTGATGCATGGGGAAACGATAATTCGAAGTTGGACTATTTTTTTTGTTAAACATGGCAATATACACGTTTAAATACAGACTCTTTTAAACATATAACCTGTCTACCATTACTTCCCTCTGCCTGAAGACTTGTAGGCCTGCAGCCGTCCTAAATTTACCATTGCTACGCCTCGCATTTAAAGAAGGAATTTAATCTCCAAACGACTTTACAACATCTATTGTCTCTGTTAGTTGTATCTTCGAGTTATAAAACATATTGTTCTACAAATACCTCCATAATCGACCAAATATATCCCATTAGTGTTGTATTTAGAAGGGAATTTATGCACTTGAGTGAGCGCGGGAAATTTGAAAATTCGACAGTTCGACTTCAAAATGGCAGCAAGTTCACCACAGCGCACCATCTTGCTCCTCACGTACAGTCAAGGTGACTCAGACAAGTTTCCAAGTCGTCAAAGTTTTCCAGATGTTCTGGCTGAATGTTTTGCAGTAAGGATTATCCGCATTTCAATGTGGGAAACTTCACTTGAACGGCATAAGAATGGGGGTTTTCATTACCATCGGTATTACTTTCATACGATGACAACTCGCTGCCCTGTGTTTACGGAAAATTCTTTCTTTGCAGTCATGATCGAGAAATTTCACCTTAAAACAAATGACAACTGAGAAAATTGTCTAACCTTGTTTGTCCGGTTCGCAAAGTAGTGTTCCTACCAGTACTTGTCATGCTGCTTGAGGGAGTGACAATAACGGCTCCATGCCCATGGGGGTAACTCCAGTACTCAGTGATACGGGATTGTGCCATATTTCAGGGTACCTTTTTCATCAGAAGTTCCGGATTTATGGGTAACCTTTTTGGAGAAATTTCCGGATTTGTGGGTATGCTTTTGAGCAATCTCCGGATTTATGGGTATACTTTTGAGAAACTCTCAGATTTGGTTGCTTTTATAATGTCATTACTATAAATTAAAACATGGTAGATTACAATGATGGTGAGTGAAACATTTTTCAGTTTTATTTCAAGAGCCAAATGCCTTCAACTTCCGGATTTATGGGTGTACTTTTCTTTAGCTTTCCGGATTTATGGGTACCAGTTTTTGAAATTTTCCGGATTTATGGGTACCAGTTTTTGAAATTTTCCGGATTGATGGGTATCATTTTTTTAAATTTCCCGGATTTATGGGGGGTAGTACTATACACTGAATGGCACAACCCCGTACCACTGAGTAATGGAATTACCCCCCCCCCCCCCGGGGCTCCATGCTTTATTGGGCATTATTCTTCTATTCTTTAAATGCCAAATGAATGAAAAGGGTATATGTTTCCCCTTTGAAACCAGCATTAGTTCTTTTGGAACAACTTATAAACGATAACAAACAATTTATCATCGGACCACTGAACTGCAATTGTTCAAGAGGTCAAATCACTAAATGATAGACTGAGTGAGTGATATTGAACATTGCTCGCCAACAATTCCCACTTTTTAAAGTATCTTGTGCGTCCAAGAAAGTTGACGAACAAATAAACAAAGCCACCAAAGATGTAGCAAAAGCCCGTGTGTACACATAGGCTAGCTTTTTACTGAAAAATTCTACACTGATTAGATGCAAAATGACTAAAACTTCAACAATTCTCACTTTTATTGCTACTAAAAAGGATTTCAAAAATATCTTGAAGGTACTAAAAACGAGCAATGTTGGTAAATTTGTTCAATTTCAACTCATCGCGGAGACTTTTAATTTTCATTGGTCTGCAATGAGAGTGTCTGCGTTTTGCGCAAAGTTTTTCGTGTTTCTTCGTTAGAAACAAGGAATACAAACGAGCAATGTTGGTGAGCATTGTAGTGAGCCTTGTGGCGAGCACTGATGACGTAATTCACCATGAACACACACGAACCAGATGGCAATGTTACAGTTGTATATCGTTTATAATTGTAAATAGAACATTTTATTCAATTGTATCACTCAAACATATAGAATATCAGCACTATGAAATTCTGTTGCGAAAATGACGTTTATGAACAGCGTTTAAGAACAATATAGCCAGTCAAAGGGAGAATTCCATAAAAATAGGCCAAACGAAAATACCCTCTCCCACCCTAGTTGCATCGCAGTTGCCAGAGTATGATTGAAGGTAAATGAAACTAAAAATCAATATATCAATATCTTACAAGATTGAAGCTAAAGAGAAAGTACGTCAGAAAAAATGAAAATTTTGTGAAAACTATGCAATTATGCCATTTTCTTGCAAAATGGCGAAAAGGTGCCCTTAACGCCTGGCGCTACTAACTGACTTGAACAAGATGGCAACGCTCTTCGCCTCAGAGAGGAAACTATATGGATAGAGGGTCAGTTGGCCCCTGTAACACTCTGCAGAAAACACAAAGAGATAGACGATGCATTTTGCAGCAATTGAGGTCGTATCTTGGCAATTGCTTATCTACACAAATCAATTCATGATCCTCTTTTCCTTTATTCGTTGAGGATACATTAAGGTGCTGGTTAGACCCCTTCTCCATCTTTTGGTTGGGGGCCCAGCTTAGGCATATACACGATATAAACAACTACAACAATACTACAATTTGATCTAGATGTAAACATATGTTATAAAATTATGCCGCCATTACGAAGGGCGGCCAAGAACGGCCAAAAAACGCCCCAAAGCTACCTGCATCTCATGCGTTCATGCCGCACGGTACAATTTCCCAATGAACATGCGAGCTCAACCCCATACATGATGATCTTCACTCCACTGAGACAACTAATATGCGACCCAGGGGTGGGAAGGGAGAGGAGTCAAGCATTGTTATGGCTTAACATGTGGTAAAAGAGCTGGAATTATCCTCCTTTTTTCTTTGGTCCAGGATAACTTGTATATCAATGATAAAATAAAAAGCTAGTAGTACCCCCTCTTTCCTTCATTCGGTTGAGGGTAATCAGATACACTAAGTATAAAAACAAGTTTGTAGTGCCCTCTTTCCTTCATTTGGTTGAATGCAGCTTGTACATACATTAATTACAATAAATTTATTAATGACTACGACATGTATACGATAAGTTTCTGGTAAAGTCCCTTCACTTTGTTGAAGATACTGAAGAAAATTCTGAAGCAGGAGCTAGTTAATTGTTCCTCTTCTGAGCTGTTTTAGCCACTGTAGTTCTGAATACCTGTTGACAGGAAATAAAGAGCGAGAGCATGGGATGTTCTAATAAAAGCTGAGGTTCGTATTAAAAACAGAAGGCTACACCAGTGGACAAGTACAAGGGTGTGGCAATCCGACCTTGTTTGAAATGCTTTGACTGTGTGTCATAGCTGTAGGGTAGAAATGGGGGACTTGCGTTCTATACTGTGCTAAACATTCTGATGTCATATTTGAATTACTACTTTTATAATCTTTCTCATTTATCCTTGCATTCTATTACAATTGTGTCTTGATGTCTTAACCTGCAATAATTACAATATATTTTATTGTCCCAAAAGGCCTTACCTGCAAGAAAAGGAAACACAAAGAATAGGGGGAGGGGATGCTGAATGGGGGAAAAATTGCTTGTGCATTGATCATTGAGCAATTTCAGACTATGTTGTATTCTTTTGTGTAACTGTCTACAGTCCTTTCCCTGAGATGATTACAGCTTTGTTGATGCTTAGGAATTAGGGCATAAAGTTAAGAATTTGTTTGACCTGCAAGGAAGGAAGGAAGAAACAAACAAACACAATGAAAGGGGGGGGGGGTTTGCTAGATAGAGGAACAATTGATCTGCACATTACGAGCCTTTGCTAATTTTATGCTTTTAATAATGTCTTCTTCTTTTATGACTTTCAAATTCCTTTGCTTTTTATGAATGAAAATCTCATTGCGTTTATTTCTGTGAGCTTCTTGTACGGAAACAAAGGAAAGAAGAAAGGGAGAGTTGGTGAATAAGGGATTGCACTTTGTTCAACATCAAACGTTTACCATCCTTCTTGTCTTCCTGACATGTCATGCATCCTTCTCCTGTCAAGAATTAGATTTGTTGTTCTTACTGTTATTGCACAAATCTTTTTTGCTATTTGTTTGTTTGTATAGTTAATGACCTAAAAGTTGGGTATGACGTAGTGATCTAACTAAAGGACCTGCAAAGAAAAAACATAAAGGAGGGGAGAGGATTGCTAAACCCAGGAAGCTTGTTTTCACCTTGACATATATGGATTCTGTTGGATGTTAGTGCAATTTCCTTTAGCATGATTTTAGTCATGCTGTGTTAGAGCACCTGAAAGAAAAAACATAAAGGAGGGAAGGGGGTTGTTAAACCAGGGAAGTTTGTTTTCACATTGACCTATGTGGATTCTGTTGGATGTTAGTACAATTTCCTTTAGCATGTTTTCAGTCACGCTGTGTTAGAGCACCTGCAAAGAAAAATTATACAGGAGGGGAGGGGGTTGCTAAACCCGGGAAGTTTGTTTTCACATTGACATATAGGGATTCTGTCGGATGCTTGAACAATTTCCTTTTGCATATTTTCATTCATGCAGTGTTAGAGCACCTGCAAAGCAAAAATAAAAAGGAGGGAAGGGGTTGCTAAACAAGGGAAGTTTGTTTGCACATTGACATATAGGGATTCTGTCGGATGCTTGCGCAATTTCCTTTAGCATATTTTCAGTCATGCAGTGTTCGAGCACCTGCAAAGAAAAAACGTAAAGGGGGAGGAGGTTGCTAAAGTAGGGAGGTTTGTTTTCACATTGACATATTATATGGATTTTTTTGGATGCTTGTACCCTTTAGCATATTTTCAGTCACACTGTGTTAGAGCACCTTTGCAGCTATGAAGTGATGCTGTGTTACCAATTGTATTTAACATCAAAGGCATTTCACTTGAGGAGTGCATATGTTGTTCACCTGTCCCTGATCTCAGTTTATTAATTAGGAGCAATATGTACTGGGGTCTGTTTACACTATAAGGCAAGGCTGAGGTGTTTGAATATTATTGCAAGCAATATAAAATTAAAACAGAATTAGGCCATATGAAATAAATTAACAGATTCTCGTCAGCATCAGTGCCCCTGTCTGGAAAATTGATATTTGTGTTGATATTACAAATTCCTTTGCTATGATGAATGCAAGTTTAAGTCTTGCCTGCCCACAAAGCATTGCGCATATATGTCTAAGTGGTGAAAGAGGAGTAAATGTTGTGTAATATCGAACATTTACTATCCTTCTGCTATCCTACTTGTATTTTTGATGTGTCTTGCATCCTTCTCCTACCATGAAATAGATTTGTACTTATGATTGTTCCTGAACTAATCTGTTTTGTTTCTATGTATTGTTGACCCAAAAGTTGGGTATGACGTTGTGATCTAAATTACCTGCAAAGAAAAAGCATAAAGGGGGGGGGCTGCTGAACTGGGGAAGTTTTTTTTCACATTGAAGTATATGGGTTGTGCTGAATGCTCATGTAAAATTTCCTGTAGCATATTTTCAATCACACTGCATTAGAGCACCTGTGTGTTCAGCAATAAAGTGATATTGTGTTACTAACTGTTTTTTTCTCTATTTGTTTTAAACCAGTGGCGCTCACTTGATGCTTGTATTTTGTTGTTCATCTGTCACTGATATCATTACATTTAATGAAGAGCAATGCTGAAGGCTCTGTCTGCCATGCAAAGCAAATTTGAACTATTTGAAAGTTATTGCATGCAACATAAACTTAAAAACAAAATTAAAATGACCTTCTCCTTGGAGGATTCAGTGATAATAAAGAAAGGTTTGCATGATAAGATTGACAAGATACCTTGTTTCTAATGTTTTCAATTCTTTTCTACCACCACTCCACTTAAATCCATTTTTCTTCATGGGTTCGTCTCTGTTTCTTACTTTCTTTTTGACAGTGATGATGGCAGCCCGTACAGTGGAACTTCATTCAGGCATCATTAACTTTTGTGTCCATGACCTTCAGAATTCAGTTACACATTTTAAAAGTTCAGTTCCAATAATTGGTTCTAGTTTCATATTTTCCAATAAAATATCGCTGACTTTTGATGTGGTAGAAGTAGGAGATAAATGAAGTCAACTGTCGTTTTGGCACCAACTTTTCAGGGGCTTTCAAGCTTCATGTATGCATGTTGACTTGAGTTGAGCTTCAGTGTTCTAGTCCCTGCTATTACCCACAGATTTGTGGCAGCAATCCAAATGAATGAAATTGTCAGTATAAGTAGAATCCAAAACAACACTTTTGACCCTTCTTGTTGATTCAGCTTGCTTCTTTGTGATGCAATGTGCTGTAAGCGTAAGCCAATCCTTTAGGCCATATATTTACGGGCGTGTCGACGGAGGCAGAACGGCAAACTTTTCAACTATCTGCTCATTCATATACCGGGATGACTGTACGTAACAATCCGCTCTTCTAATGGAGTCTTGTTTCAAGAAGATCTGCAACGATACCAAGAGATGATTGCGCACAAATATGGCCAAGTAATCTCGATTAGTTTGAAACGAAAGCAGAACAAGCAGCCACAATCAATCAATATGGCTAACACGAGGGCATGCTTGTGGAGCATGGGGTCTGGAACTAGTTTTTGCTTGACATGAGATGATACAGGGGGGATGCTACAAATTAAGTAGCGTGGCGTTAAGCTACATTTACTCTTGCTGAGGTAAATGCTTGCATTTTCAAAATCTCGTAAATTAGTTACAGTTGGTAAAAATTTCTAAAAACAACACATTTTGAAACAATGTGTCAATAACATGC
Source organism: Aurelia coerulea (assembly GCA_039566865.1). Classification (NCBI taxonomy): domain Eukaryota; kingdom Metazoa; phylum Cnidaria; class Scyphozoa; order Semaeostomeae; family Ulmaridae; genus Aurelia; species Aurelia coerulea. The sequence goes on from CM076943.1 coordinate 35,454,818, forward strand.
CAAGTACAAAATTTCATGCAGTTGGCCTCCGTACTCTTCGTGTAAACTGAAGTCGAAGTTGCGAGCATTTCAGACTGTCTGAAAATGTTGTACCTTTAAAGCGTCATAACTTTAAGGTCTTTCCTTCAAATACTTTCAAATTAACAGGGCTGGCAAAAATTGCATAAAGGCAGTCCTCTCATGTTTTTTTATTTTTTTAACTCTAGTGCGGCCTCGCAGCGTCCCTTAGAAAATATGCTCATTTTGGCTATTTTTACACCATTGGCCTAGTTGGTTACATCTCTTGATAAGCAGCTGAGGCGTTGGCACATGACAAGATATTTACTGTTATTGCATTAGTAGAATTCGAATCAACGTTTTGAATTAATAAGTTATATTTTTTAAATGAAAATGGCGAAGCAGCACAACTTCCCATTTTCTGCAGGCTTTTCAAAAAAATTGGGTAATTCATCGGAATCTGCCTGTTTTTTTCATAAAGACTGATGCATGGGGAAACGATAATTCGAAGTTGGACTATTTATTTTGTTAAACATGGCAATATACACGTTTAAATAAACATATAACCTCTTTTAACAGTCTTTTAAACATATAACCTGTCTACCATTACTTCCCTCTGCCTGAAGACTTGTAGGCCTGCAGCCGTCCTAAATTTACCATTGCTGCGCCTCGCATTTAAAGAAGGAATTTATTTTCCAAACGACTTTACAACATCTATAGTCTCTGTTAGTTGTATCTTCGAGTTATAAAACATATTGTTCTACAAATACCTCCATAATCGACCAAATATATCCCATTAGTGTTGTATTTAGAAGGGAATTTATGCACTTGAGTGAGCGCGGGAAATTTGAAAATTCGACAGTTCGACTTCAAAATGGCAGCAAGTTCACCACAGCGCACCATCTTGCTCCTCACGTACAGTCAAGGTGACTCAGACAAGTTTCCAAGTCGTCAAAGTTTTCCAAATGTTCTGGTTGAGTGTTTTGCAGTAAGGATTATCTGCATTTCAATGTGGGAAACTTCACTTGAACGGCATAAGAATGGGGGTTTTCATTACCATCGGTATTACTTTCATACTATGACAACTCGCTGCCCTGTGTTTACGGAGAGACACAGGCCTTTGTCAAAATTCTTTCATTGCCGTCATGATAGAGAAATTTCACCTTAAAACATATGGCAAATGAGAAAATTGTCTAACCTTGTTTGTTCGGTTCGCAAAGTAATGTTCCTTCTAATATTTTTCATGCCGCGTGAGGGAGTGACAATAACAGATCCATGCTTTATTGGGCAATATTCTTCTTTTATTTTTATCTATTTATTTTTTTTTTACATTCCATTAAAAGCTTACAAAACGAATTACTAACTACACTACTTACAATATACTATACCCTACTACTAAAACAATACCATTAGGAGCGAAAAACAATGACTACCTTATGGCAACATAAAACAGAAAAAACGAACATAGCACAGTACGTAACAACTAGAGAAAATAGAAAAAGAAGAAAAAAAGTAGCGCTTACTAAAAGAGGGGTGGTGGTTGTATAATTTAGGGACTTGCTAATTAAATCGGCCAGTTTTATGGATAAAACGCAGAGTTAAAAGAAGTATGTTTTTATTAACATCATCTGGAAGATCGTTATCACCATACCTTAAAATCTTTAGTAGGACATCATTTGAAGGATTGGTGAATCCATGTGGTCGTAATAAAGAGGAAACTCCAGCGAGAAGGTCTCTTCGTAATACTTCAAAGGAAGGGCAGAGCAACAAAAAGTGTTCCGTGTCCTCAATGCCATCATTAGTTGGGCACATTGGATTTATGGTATCTCTGAAATTATGCTTGAATTTGTGAAAGTTCAATTTACTGAGACCAACCCGAAGTTGTGTAAGATAAGATAGACCTGTTGGGTCGTGTATCCTGAAAACAGATTTTGGCAGGGCGAGAATTTTTGATAGCAGCTTTGTCTTGAATGCAGCAATGGAAGGCGCAAGTCTAATTTCTGAATCCAGCTTGTTCCACTCTGAAAGGCAGTGAGGATAGAAGCTAGATTGGAATTTTTCAGTCCTTGCCCTTATTCGCCCAATGACATCCTGCTTGCGAAGAGAGTATCGTGACTGCCGTTGTGGTGGGATTGGATCTGTAGTATAGTCAGGAGCTAGATTATTTATAAACTTGTAGAACAGGGTAAGGCGTCTGCTCCACCGACGGAGACTTAGCGATTCCCAGCCAAGCTCTGCATACAGCTTCTCTCTCGACGTACCCTTCCATGTTCCTGAAACAGCAAGAGCAGCAGAATATTGAACGGACTCTATCTTCTCCATGACATTTGGCAAAATTGTATTTCCGCTAAATTCACATACTTTTGCAGGAATATGATAAATGACATACCCGTAGTCTAGATGTGGTCGCACGTACAGCTTGTATATTTCATTAAGTGTATGTCTGGGGAGATATTTGGAAAGATATTTCAGCAAACCGATACCCCTACGTGTTTTAGTGATAGCTGCCTTGATGTGGGCAGCAAATGAAGGCTTTGAGTCAAGAAAAAGTCCTAAATGTTTATTTTCATCTACTTTCTTCACAGGTGCATTGTTAAAACGGACCATTGGATGATCAATTTTATTTCTTTTCCTTGAAAAAATTACTTCTACAGCTTGCTTTTGCGGATCAGGATTAAATGACATCCTCCTGTCATGAGCCCACTGTCTTATCAACTCTAAGTCATGGTTCATATCATTGGCAGCTGTGTTTTTATCTTGTACAACGGTAAATAGTGATGTATCGTCGGCGAAAATTTTGACATTGCACTTCAGATTTTCAGTAAGATCATTTATGTAAACAAGGAAAAACAAGGGCTCCAAAATAGAGCCCTGAGGTACTCCGGCTGAGATATCTCCCCAAACAGAGCATTTTCCGTTCAAAACAGTTCGCTGCTTTCGATCTCTAAGAAAACTCTGCATAAGAGAAAGGAGCTGTCCTGAAACACCACATCGTTTAAGTTTGTAAACAAGACCATCATGCCACACCCTGTCAAAGGCTTTGGAGATATCAAGATAAACAGAACGAACATCAAGCGGCGGATTGCAGTCGAAAGCTTTAAAGATGGTGTGTGTTATGGAGATTAGCTGGTTTATCGTTGAGTCACCTGGACGAAAACCTGACTGGTTTGGATTAAGTAGCTCACATGAGACAAGGTGTGAATATAAAGAATCATATATTAAATTTTTGAATATTTTGCCAAAAATAGAAAGAAGGGAGATTGGACGGTAGTTACCTTTGACATTTTCTCATTCTTTTTGTGCACAGGCACAACATTTGCACATTTCCATATTTGGGGGAAAAGGCCACAACTCAAACAGTTCGCGAATATTATCTTCAGCGGGACAACTAATGCAGCATCACTTAATTTTATCATTCTCACAGATATTTCATCCCAGCCAGGAGCCTTTTGAGAATTAAGTGATCTGATAATATTCAGTATCTTTTCATCGGAAATACCAAAGTCGTTTATCAGAGTAGTAGCTATTGGAACATAATGCGGGATTTCACTCCCGGTGTCAATTGTCGTACACTGAAGTATAAAATAGTCGTAGAAAATTTGTGCCTTTTCAGAGAAATCAGTTATGAATAACCCGTTCTCTAAAAGAGGTGGTATTATGGGGATCTTTGCCTTGTTTAGAACAGTGTTAATTAGAGACCAATAGGTCCTGCTGGAGGTCGCAGGGTTTACTAAGGTGTTTCCCACTTTAAGAAAATAATTACGCTTTGCATCTTCAATCAATTTCGAACCTTCAGTTATCATTTTTGTATTCCTTCGAGCCTGTCGTCAGGTTGACCTCTCCTCACAAAGTTTTTATAAGCACGGTTCTTTTTCCTCGGAAAATTTTTAACAGTTTGTGTATCCAGGGTGCTTGGCAAGGCCGGATCGTTTTCATCTTATTAGGTATAAAATTTGAATAGATATTCAAAAGAACTTCATTAAGAAATTTGGCCTGTTCGTTAGGGCATGTTATTTTGTCAAGATGCTCGTGCCAACGGAACATCTCAATACTTTTCCTGATCGCCACAAAATCTGCCTTATCATAATACCAACCCTTACGGGTGTAAGGAGGTGTTGCTATATTTGACACAGACAATTTTCCATAAACAATTTGATGATGACATTGCTCGTGTAGTGACTGATGAACACCAGATTCGATAACGAGATTGGAGTGATCAGTAAAAATTAGATCAATGCAAGATTGAGAATCACCCATGATGTGAGTTGGTTCTGAGATTAACTGGTGAAGGCCAAGTTCAGACACGAAAGGCTCAAACACTCTTCCCTCGTTGTTCTCAATATCATGTTCCCACCATTGTGATGATCGACAATTAAAATCACCAGTAATAACCACGCAGAAGGGATTTTCTGCATGTATTTTAGAAAGCAATAACTCAAAGTTTATTGTGAAGTCATCAAACTCACTCTGGCCCTGACTTGGACTTCTATAGAGTACGACAAAAAAGTACTCTTTTCTGTTTAATTGGATCTCACACACAACACATCCAGGGAGAGTCGCGAGGTCAGAACGATTTTGTGAAGGAAGGGATTCTTTGATATAAAGCCCGACACCACCCCTTTTACTATCATGTGGATGGTTACTTTTGATAAAAGTATAGCCATCTAGTGCCAGTCTACCTTCCTCGATCGTGCTATCAAGATGGGTCTCAACAATTCCAATCAGGTCGTAGTTATAAACAGAGTTGTACACCTCGATTAGGGACACTCGTAAAAAATCATACGCAGTAATGCTATTCAGGTTCCAAGTACAAAAATCAATTGTTTCGGGGCCGGGGTTGGTTTCATATCACCGCTGAGCAGAATTGTCCTAAAAACTAACCATTCTATATGCAATGCGCAACATGTCAGGCATGCAATGTGAAAATAGGCGTACTTAGAGTGAAAGTACTTGTACCGAACAAAAACCATGATGCCAAGCGGGATTCGTTTGACAAGTTCTACAGTCGTGTAAAGGATTATCTTCGCAAAGTGATGCACGCGAGCGAACAAAGGCAAGAAACATGACTGTGTTTCCACAGAGTTTTTTTTTTTTTATTTTTTATTTTTTTTTTTTTTTTTATTAATTCATATTTTTACACGATATCCCATCAGTACAAAATTAAACTACAAAAGTTACAAGTTTGTTTAAAAAATGAAAAATGAAAAACAAAATTTTAAAATTTGGTATTAGCTAGGATTGGATCCAGGCTGAGATCTGATCTTCCTGGGAGTCGTGTTTTAGTTAGGGTTTACTGAGCTCTTTAAATGCGTTTTCAATTTTCTTTTAAACTGATAGAGCGAGGGGATTTCCCTTATTTCGATTGGTATTTCATTCCAAGCTTTAAGCCCGGAAAGGTGGAAACTTTTTTTTGTACACTCAAGTTTAAACTTTGGGATGTCGAGATTTCTATTGTTTCTTGTGTTATACCTAGAAATTTCATTCCTCTGACTATACTTGTTCCAGAGGCTCTCAGGGCACTGCTTGTTGACTATTTTGTGTGTCATGATAGATCTGTCAAAATAGATGATTTGATCAACGTTCAGCCCATTATTGATCCAGGGGTCCTTTATTCTAGCATTTTGAATAATGGAGAAGGCCCTGTTCTGTAGACGCTGAAGCGTTTGCAGCTTCGTGTTGGGCAGGCTACCCCAGATGACATTCCCATATCGGAGGTGACTTTCAACCAGCGCATGGTAAACCTCACATAGCTTAGATTGCGGAAGAACGTTTTTAAGTTTTTTCAGTGCAGACAAACCACTTGCTACTTTACCTTTCAAGGATTTGAAGTGTTCCTTCCAACTTAGATTCTCGTCGACAATAACCCCTAGTGATTTAGTTTTTGTCACTCGTTTTATTTCTGTGCCATTAAGTTTCAATGGAGCCAGAGGTTCAATTTTGTTAATTCTACGTGGATGGCCGATAAGCATAAACTCAGTCTTTTTTGGATTGGCACTTAATTTATTGACCCTCATCCACTCAGAAATGTTCTGTAGCTCCTCCTGCATCATCTCGGCAAGTTCGTTAATATCTTCAGAGGCTATCGTTGTGTGCGTATCATCAGCATACATGCTCGCCGAAGAAAACTGTAAACATTCTTCAAAGTCGTTAAGGTATATGATGAAGAGAAGGGGGCCTAGACAGGAACCCTGGGGAATGCCACAGGTTACCCCCAAAGACATAGAACATTTACCATTGATTCTGCAAAACTGGTTTCGTTCAGTGAGGTAGGATCGAGACCAGCTAATCACCTTACCCTGCACGCCATACCTCGAAAGTTTTTCGAGCAGTATTTTGTGATCCAGCGTATCGAAGGCCTTTTTTAAATCCAAAAACATCGCCATATTGACCTTTTGAGAATCAATGTAATTATGCCATTTATCAGTACTCTTTACTAGAGATGTGATTGTTGAGTGTAGCTTACGAAACGCATGCTGATTCTTTTTTAGCAACTGCTTCTCTTTGAAATAGTCGATCAGCTGATCATGAGCAATTTTTTCCAGAATCCTTGCAAATATGGATAGAACGGATATAGGCCTGTAATTATTCATGTCATCCCTTGCACCTGACTTAAAAATTGGGGTTACCCTTGCAACCTTCCAGATATCTGGAAAAACTCCCGCGACCAGCGATGAGTTATAGATTAGAGTAAGGGGGAGAGCGATGAATTCGGATGCATCTTTGACTAGTCCGACAGGAATTCTATCTGGCCCACTGGCTTTGCCGTTTTTCAGCTCTGTTAGTGCTCTTAAGATGTATTGAGTATCTACTGTCTTGAAATTCAACATCGTAGAATTTTTGCCACTTATTGTGGCAAGCGGGTCATCATTCGGTTCGGTTCTGATTTCTTTTGCTAGTTTTGGACCAACTGAGACAAAGTGCTTGTTAAACGCATTGGCAATTTTACTGTCATTAGTTACAAGTTTGCCTTCGCAGTTTAAGCTAGTGACTGGTACCTTAGAGGAATCTCTGTCTAACACTTTGTTAATGGTTCGCCACATTTTCTTTGGGTCGGTTTTGTTTTGTTCAATTAGACCTGAATAATGGTCCTGCATTGCGATCCGGATGGCCTCTGTAACTTCGTTTCTTAGTTTCTTATACGAAGGCCAGATTTCGGGATTGCGCCTTGCGTCCTTTTTTGCTTTATCCCTTCTCATCATCAGAGACCTTATGCGTGCATTGAGCCATGGAGCATATTCACTTTTCCTTTTTTGTTTTCGAATTGGAGCATGTAGGCTGAGAATTGCATCAAACAATTCTTGGAATACAGATGCCATCTTACTAGGGTCCTGAGAAAAAGGTTCCAAAAGGCTTTTCCAGTCAATGGCATCAAGGTCTTGTTGGAAAGTAGTTTTATCATAATTTTTCATATTTCTACTTTCAACAATTTTGTTTTCATTTTTGGTATTGAGTCTCCATGCATTTACCTTTCTAATCGCATAAACCATGTAGTGGTCTACCATAGCTGTTTCAAGCACGCCCGATTCTAGAATGTACTTACGTTTGTTGGTAGAGAAATGGTCAATCAACGAATGACTTATTTGAGACTGTCCATTTGCCCCCTTACTTATTGCTACCCTCGTATAAGCTTTGATCAGTTGCTCTATTTGGTATTCAGCGTACACTGATTGTAGCTTTTTTGAATTTGCATTTAAGGGGGAACCCCTGAAATCACAATTCGTATCACCAACTAGAATAATTTCTTTTTCATCTCTGTCAAGTTTTTTGAGAAATTCACGTAGATTTTCGAATGTTGCAGTATCTGTTTCCCCAGTGGGTGGTCGATACCAGCTAATCAGGTAAAAGGATTTCCCTTTGTTTGGTTTAACCTCAAGGCAGAGCAACTCAAGGGTGTCACTTTTTATAATTTGGAGGGGATCAGGAATTTGTTCTTTTAGGTAGATTGCTACACCACCTCCCATTTCATCCCTGTCATGCCTAAAAAGTTTGTAACCCTCAATTGAAAGAGCTGGGTCCTCAATCTTACTGCTTAACCTAGTCTCACTCAAAGCTATGATATCAATATCATTTTCATGGAGTAATACATTCAATTCGTGTCTATGCTTCCTGAGTGAGACTATGTTAAGAGCTGCGATCTTCAGACCATTCCCTTTTTTAGTTGCTTTGGCTTTGGGCTTTGCTTCGCTCTTTGCATTATTTACACTTCGACACCACTAACAATATTTTATGAATCGACTCAGGTTGCTTGCAAACTTTCTTGCCCCTCCCGTGTTTATATGAAGTCCATCACGAGCAAGGTTGCTGTAGAGGATGTTATCGTTATCTATGAAGTCAAAACCATTCAGCATGAGCTCATCAGATACATGCTTGTTGGCAGTGACTGCCATTCTATTCAGCTCGTCTTTTCTGCGGAAGATGGAAGAGTAGGCGATTTTTGCATCTGGGTTGTTTTCTTGTATTTTTTTCAATGATGCGAGTATACCCGTTGATAACTCTTCCGGGCTCGATGTCTTAAGATTGTTTGTCCCTACATGAACAATAATTACATCGCTATCCGTTTTACCAGTGCTCTTTACGACTTGGTTGAGCCTCATACCAGATTTACCCTGGATTTTGACTTCCCGATGTTGGTTGCAAAGTTTGTTTTCGTCCAATCTTAATAGCTGTGAGTCTCCGACAATAGTCACTTTTATGCTTTTACTTGCTTTCTGGCCTTTGTCTCCTATGTCGGTGGTTTTATTTGTTGTTGTTAAATCAATTACACTGGCAGCTTCAGGTTGTTTTTGGTGTGCTTTGCCCTTGTTGTTCGCTTTTCGTGCCTTTTTTGAATTCTGTGACGTTTCCCCATTGTCCGTATTGTGCATTTTATTCCCCAATGCTTGAGAACCAGAGTTTTGCATGTTGGAGACGGTTTTGTTGTATTGATCCGACTGACTGATCAGGTTTGTTCTTATGTTCAAGGTTCTTTGTGCACTGCACTGCAAGTGCACTGCGAGTGCACTGCAAGAAACTGCATCGTAAATGTTAAGGGTATCGCAATAACAGCGATTGCAATGAAAATGTAGCATAACCAATATAACTTAGAAATTTGAAAACAAGTGAAAATGGCTTGAAATGTTTGCTCATTGGCAACCGATTGTGCATGAATACACGGAAGCACCCTATTGTTGCTCGCCATTGATTGATTTCAACCGGCATTATCGTAAAGAAATCTTCTCGCTGGTCCTAAGAGGCAAAAATTCACAATGTAACCACCATTGAAAATGTATAAAGAAAAGAAAAACGGATAATCTACACATACACACTTAAAGTTACAAATCAACGTAAGGTAAACAACAAGCACCGTAAGCGAAGTCATCAGCACGGTTCCTACAATTTGCAAAGGGGCTGCTATTTGTTAACAGGTGTCCAGAAATAGTCAGGGGATAATTCTTCAAAATGCACTTTGAATAGGGATATAATTGTTTGCAGTAAACTTGTGGACCATGAATTGAATTTGGATGCACGGTTTTGCCATAGGGGAATACAATGAATGGCTATTAACTAGAAAGATTTTCAGGTCGTTCGAAACAGTAAAGAGAGCTGTATCATCCTGGAAATTTGATATGAGAAAAACAAAAAATAATTAAAATAAATAACTTGTAAGTGGGGTGTGCTAGCTTAGCAGAGTTCATCACATCTTTGGTAGACCAAACTCTCGAAAAATTACCTGCGCAAAGGGGTTTCTACCAACAAGGCAAAAATTTATCGGATTTTTTTTAGGATCTTATGCGAGGGGAGAAGAAAACTCTGAAACAGGGCAAAAAGAAAAATGATAAAAAAAAAGAAAAAAAAAATTTTCAGAGTATTTATTCGGCCTTCCACGAAACATATCCGCTGATGAATGTTTAGATCCTTATGAGAGGGGGAAAAAGGGAAAATGTGGAACGAGGCAAAAACTTTAGCAGAGTAATTTTTTTAACCTTCCACATAATGCTACCTCAGTACACAACATTTCCGCTAATGGATATTTAGAATGATACGAGAGGGGAAAAAACCCTTCAGCCCTTTAAATCCAAACAGCAGCTATAACCCAATTTACATAAAAAACAACAAAAACAAAAAGAAAAAGAAGAAAATCTAGCTCATACCTTCTAGAATATCTTTCAGTTCATATTCATTGTTAAAAAACAAAAAATTACCCTCAACTGTTTTAAAACCGATGGGACAATTGATGTCCGCAAAAACAAATTCAATTTGATGGTAATCTTTGGCCTTCTCCTTCGCAAAGCCTAAGAATTTGGCCCCCTTTTTGTTGTGAGGTCCAGGGAAATCCGCTTGTCATCTGTCTCCTTTCGACTTCTGTATACAGAAGAACGGTGTTTCCATGATAAGAATTTCACTATCATTGCTTGGCCTACCTCTCCGGTGTCACTGTCCTTTTCTTTTTTCCAAATGCGAAGTGCCCTATCAATGGCGTCGTCGGGCACCACCACATTGATCTCTTGAACACTTTCTTAACCTTTTCCGTGCAGTTTGAGGCGTTTTCTTGAGATCTCTTTGGTAAAGGAATCCCGTAGATCCTCAAACAGGATCTACGGCTGTACTGCTCAGCATCGTCTGAGCGTTGCTCGAGAACGTTGAGCCTATTCTCCATGGCGGCAAAATGAGCTTCGTAAACATTATGCTTCAATTCAAGTTGCTCAATTTTTGCATGCAGCGGACCCGTTGCTTTCTGAATTTGCTCACATATAGTTTCGTTTATCTTCACTTCGAGTGTTGTCAACAAATCTTTCATATGATCTTTAGTTGGTAGTTCTGAAATGGCAGACTTTATAGCTTCAGCAACGATGTTCGCTACAGTTGCTTGATCAATACTCCGCGATGAAGGATTTTAAGAGTGATTAGTATGGCCTTAGACCAATCTCGCGTTTCCCAGAGATTCGATTCAATTTTCCACTTTCCGTTACAGTGGCGGCCACGAACTTGATTTTATTCATGCAAACAATTCATCTGCTAATTGTTTTGGCGATTTGCAGTGCAGCTAAGGTGCTCTTTTTAGTTTAAACATTCATCACGTTCGCAGCGAGAACTTACTGTGTCAGCATGACTCCATAGCACATGATTACCTTATGAATATGAATACACATGAATATTCTTCTATTCTTTAAATGCCAAATGAATGAAAAGGGTATATGTTTCCCCTTTGAAACCAGCATTAGTTCTTTTGGAACCACTTATTAACGATAACAAACAATTTATCATCGGACCACTGAACTGCCATTGTTCAAGGGGTCAAATCACTAAACGATAGACTGAGTGAGTGATCTTGAACATTGCTCGCCAACAATTCTCACTTTTTAAAGTATCTTGTGCTTCCAAGAAAGTTGACAAACAAATAAACGAAGCCACCAAAGATGTAGCAAAAGCCCGTGTGTACACACACATAGGCTAGTTTTTTACTGAAAAATTCTACACTGATTAGATGCAAAATGACTAAAACTTCAACAATTCTCACTTTTATTGCTACTAAAAAGGATTTCAAAAATATCTTGAAGGTACTAAAAACGAGCAATGTTGGTAAATTTGTTCAATTTCAACTCATCGCGGAGACTTTTAATTTTCATTGGTCTGCAATGAGAGTGTCTGCTCATACTCACAAGATAATATGCGTTTTGCGCAACGTTTTTCGTGTTTCTTCGTTAGAAGCAAGGAATGCAAACGAGCAATGTTGGTAAGCATTGTAGTGAGCCTTGTGGCGAGCACTGATGACGTAATTCACCATGAACACACACGAACCAGATGGCAATGTTACAGTTGTATATCGTTTATAATTGTAAATAGAACATTTTATTCAATTGTATCACTCAAACATATAGAATATCAGCACTATGAAATTCTGTTGTAAAAATGACGTTTATGAACAGCGTTTAAGAACAATATAGCCAGTCAAAGGGAGAATTCCATAAAAATAGGCCAAACGAAAATACCCTCTCCCACCCTAGTTGCATCGCAGTTGCCAGAGTATGATTGAAGGTAAATGAAACTAAAAATCAATATATCAATATCTTACAAGATTGAAGCTAAAGAGAAAGTACGTCAACAAAATGAAACTTTTGAGAAAACTATGCAATTATGCCATTTTCTTGCAAAATGGCGAAAAGGTGCCCTTTTCAAAAATCTCGTAAATTATTTACAGTCGGTAAGAAATTTTCGAAACAACACACTTTGAAACTATGTGTCAATAACATGCCAAGTACAAAATTTCATGCAGTTAGCCTCGGTACTTTTTGTGTAAACTGAAGTCGAAGTTGCGAGCATTTCAGACAATCAATTACAAAATTGTTGAGCCACTCTCAGATTTTCAGTTTTTTGCCTCTGCTTTCCCCCCAATGTTGAAATGTCATTGTTGTCAATGTCAATGTTGAAAACCCACTAAAAAGTTGCCAAACCACGTCTGTCAGCATGACCAAGTACTTTTTTCCAACCAACACTGACATAGGGGAAAGGGGAGGCCAAAAATTCATTTTTTTTCAGGGTGGCTCAACAATTTTGTAAGTGATTGCAGCCGTCCTTTTCGTTTTCGTTCACCGGCCTACTGTCAGATCTATCGTCTTCTTGCGCCGTGATTTCTCCCCGATTTCTTCACCTTCATTATTTTCATTCCTCACGCCTGTTGCCCGAGCAAAAGTTTTGAAAAAACTAGAGCTATCATTTTCATTGAGTGCATGATTAATTCTATGCGTATTTTCCATGTTTTCAGGGCGAATGACAGCGTAAACAATCGATGAATCTGACCTTTGCGTACTGAAAACAACACAGCTGATAGCAAACAGAGCCACGCGTGACCACAAGTCCCAGAATACATTGCGCGCTGCGTCGTGTGTGACGTAATTATGCATAAAGTCTATCGGGATACTTGACCTTGTTATATTTTGCAATTTGTTTTGAAAATGGGGACAATCTCCTTTGAAATACAATTTGAGCTGATCAGCTTTTGCTTATCATATGACTTTCTCATCTCAGGCGTGTTCGATCAAATTATGCTTAAATTCATTCTGAAGAGGGACGTGAGATATTATATCATGGAGTACTATGTTCCAATTATCATCGTGGTTAGCCTCAGTTTCATGTCATTTTGGATTCATTACAAAGCGACCCCGGCGAGAGTAGCTCTACCTGTTACCACATTTCTAACCCTGACCAAGATACTGGAGCATGTACGCATATCAGCAAATATATATGGTGCTGCCGATGCCCTTGAGATCTTCTTGAATGTCTCGAATATCTATGTGTTTACTGTTATATTGGAATACGGTATTGTTGGACTCACAGCTAAAAGCTGGTCAAAGGTGAGCTAATCTTTTATTATTGGTACATGGAAACCGAACAGGTCAAACCAATTTCATCGTTTCATCCTAGACTAGCGAGATAGTCCGATTTGTCGAAACAGCAACAATGACAACAACAGCAACATATTTTTGTTCAAACTTGGACTTTCACACAACTTTCACACAAAAAATTGGGGCGGAAATGGAACAGATTTTCTGTTCGCTCACAAGCGAGGCTAGGCAACCTTTGACAGTTGTAAAAAGTGAAAGGTTTGTTGATTCTTGGATTAAAGAAACATTCATTTGCATACTTGTGGCTTTTGCTCAACGCTAACATCCCCGATAACTTGAATTTTGAGGCGTTTTGTCACCTGAGGCTTCAGCCGACAAATTAGCAAAGGCTCCATTTCTTTGATTGGCTGACGGCCAGACACACCCTAAAAATTTTCACACCTTGAAGGCCAATGCCGTTGGAGAATATGTGGTCAAATGACGGGAAACGCCCCCTTTTGGCCGGTTTTTACCCCTTCCCTCTAAAAAAGCCCGGTGTAAAATTTGTTACAAAATTTTGAAAATATTTTTCCTCGCACGTATTCAGCAAGCCTAGGAGCATATTTTCCTCGCGAACTTTCTTGATATTCCAAATATTTATGAAATTATGCCGGTTTGAAGTTGATGCAAGCGTTTTTACGGTATAAACATAGGATAAATACTTGGAAAACAGCAAATATCGAGCAGATAAAGAATAAAACTTGACATTCAAGAACAGCATGTCATCGAGTTCCAAAATCCTTGGTCGCGTTGGCCTAGTCTGGTCAAGGAATGAAGACAAAGTTTGTGGTTTGTTTTACAAAGAATACAAATCAAAACTTACCGAGGTTCCCATAAATGCTTATCAATTCACACTCCATTTGTTTAGTGTATGCAAACAAACAAGTATCAAATAAATTAATAACAAAATCCTTCTCCTCATTGCCTCAACTTCCAACTCTTGCTATTCTCGTCTTCAAAACAATTTTATGACGAGACGAAAGTGCAATTGACATCTTCATAAAACGGCGCGAAAACAACTAGTCACGTGGGGGGGGGGACCTCAACAATTTGTGACTGGTGTTTGGGAGGTGGAACAATTTTGTTCCTTGCAATAGGGAACAGATTATTTTGAAGGAAAATCATAACAGCTCTTATAAACAGCTCCTTTGTAAACCAGGCTGAAAAAAGCTGTTAGCTTAGTCCTGTAATTTACGTTAAGAGATTGAATACATAAATACATAATCAAATTTTGGTAGAACAAATGCTTGAGACGTCTAGAACGTGTACCAATACCAAATATAATTGTTGAGACTAATAAACCGGCAATAGACATGTTAACTACTCTGCAAAAGAGTCTGGATCCAGAGATATTTCTATACGAGAGGTTCGATTGAGTTACGTTGAAGCTTCTATCACTATCGTGCACATTCAAAAATTCTGCAAAAAGCAAGAAAATATCGTTCGACTCAGATTCTCTTTTTCAGAAGAGATTTGGTTATCAAGTTGCAATAAACGGTCTTAGTGCATTTGGTTATATCTAATTAGAAAACTGATAAAATACAAACCATCAAAGATATTTGCGAGCCCCCCCCCCCCCCACCCCACCCTGCTCTCAATCAATTCACCAACCTGGTGCCTTCATTCAAATACATGCAGACAATTTTGCAGCTAATATCTCTGGAACAGGGGATTCTCAGGACTTTGGGGCATATTCTGTTGTAGCTCTTCTATTCTTGGGAAAATTTAAGTATTTCGACGGAAATCTGCTACCATGAACCCTTCACAGCTAGTTTGGCACATGTTTCCTGAAAATTTTGCATCAGTTCAAACTTTGTTTTGTTTTATTTATCTATTCAGATCCTTCCAGTCATCTTGTTGTAAGAAATTGTACCCTAGAGGACTCTTCTAGTTCAAGAGAAATGCTCCAAGAAATGATCAGATGTCAGTTTGAATTGAACAACACTCTTCCATCGTTTACGAGCTGCAAATGCTGCAAAGTATTTTAAGACAGAATCTGTTCATCAGAAACCCCAATCATACTACGTAAAGTCAGGATTTTGTTTGTTTATGATTTAATGGTTTATAGTAGTGTACTTCTCTGAACTAAAAAAAATAGACTTCCTTTTGCATACTGCATATAACAAACTCAGCACTTAGATCGCCAAAAAATTAGGAGACCTTAGTACTGGGAAAACATGGCTTAAGCAAATATTTGATTTGATAAAGGAAATCTTTGGCACTTTTTCACTTTATTTTCACTTGTTCCCCGTATCATATGACTGAGAAGGTACTTGAGTAATGTCTAAACATTGGAAAGACTCAAAAGAAGCCAAAATTCTTAGTTTCTTATAAACATACATGTATATGAATGGTCCTCAATGAATTACTGTATGACAAATTAAAAACAATCCACAGCACAAGAATGTTTGCTATGATTATTTGGTCAAATGTAAGACCACCAAGCCCAGAGCCAAGTTTCTAGTCAAAAATCTAATTGACAATGGCATTTCTTTCGCCCACTTTTCGATGAATGTTTTTGCTTATTTGACTTCAATGATTTAAAATGTTTGGAGATATCGAGAAGTTTCAAAACAATTGGAAAAAGTTGATTTGTTCTCAGATTGATCTTTGTGTCAGTTGCTGATCACCTGTGTGTTACTCACGGGGGGGGGGGGGTTCTTCCATAGTAAAGGTACCTGGGGATGTGCCGCGAGCAAGGGTATACTTTTTCGGACTTCTAGTCTAGGCAAGGGTATCCTTTTTTGCAATTTTGGCCTTGCAACGGTCTAGCCAAAGGTATCATTTTTGAAAATATTGGTCTAGCGAACGGTCATGATATCATATTTGGTACAAATTTGACAAATTCGTCCAGGAAATGGTCAAAATTGGTCTAGCCAAAGGTACCATTTTCGTAAAAATTGGTTCAGACAATGGTCAAATTGGTCTAGCCAAGGGTACCATTTTCGTAAAAATTAGTCTAGCCAACTGTACCCTTTTGAAGATGCTCGCGGCAGACCCCTACCCAAAATTTGGCGAAGAACCCCCCCCCCCCCCCCCCCGTGGTGTTACTACTCTCTATAAATCAAACACTCCCGGTGTATAGATTTTTGGTGTACATTTCTTTCAAAATAACACGAATTTGTCTCAATTCTAGTTAGATAGTTAAATAATAGCAAGACTAGATACGGATCACAAAAAATAGGGCAATACACTAATTTTATATCAGAAAATTAGAAACTGTTTTTAGAAACTCTGGTAGCCTCTCCCAGGAAAAAGAAACCCTACTAGAGACGATCAGAGGGCAATTTGAAGTAAAGAAACGTTTTCAACTTCTGGTTTTGAGTTGCAGAATGTAAAGTGCATTGCTAACCCAAGCAATGCTAAAGAAAGTCAGGTCAGAGCAAAGTTTCTTATAAAAGTAATGAGTGTGGAGGTGTACTTAGGTGATATTTCTGAAAGCATCAATTAATAAATGACAGTTCAACGAATTGATGAATGAATGAATGAACGAATGAATGAATGAATGAACGAATGAATGAATGAATGAATGAACGAAGGAATCAATCAATCAATCAATCAATCAATCAATCAATCAATGGTACATGGCTGAGGCAATAAATCAAAGCTTTTGTTTTGTGAACTTGTTTACATGCAGTGCCTGCTTTTAATCCAAAATTCACTACATAGGCTGTATATCACCGTCGAATTCATTTAAAGAATTGAAGAATGTTATACGAGGAATCAGTGCTCTGTGGTAGCATAAAAACATTGGAAATATTGAAAAAATTCCCAATCGAAAATTTGCATCCTCCCTGCAGGAGAACCACATTGTTCCACCTCCCAAACACCAGTCAGGAATTGTTGAGGTCCCCCCCCCCCCCCGTGACGTGACTAGTTGTTTTCGCGCCGTTTTATGAAGATGTCAATTGCACTTTCGTCTCGTCATAAAATTGTTTTGAAGACAAGAATAGCAAGAGTTGGAAGTTGAGGCAATAAGGAGAAGGATTTTGTTATTAATTTATTGGATACTTGTTTGTTTGCATACACTAAAAAAATGGAGTGTGAATTGATAAGCATTTATGGGAACCTCGGTAAGTTTTGATTTGTATTCTTTGTAAAACAAACCACAAACTTTGTCTTCATTCCTTGACCAGACTAGGCCAACGCGACCAAGGATTTTGGAAATCGATGACATGCTGTTCTTGAATGTCAAGTTTTATTCTTTATCTGCTCGATATTTGCTGTTTTCCAAGTATTTATCCTATGTTTATACCGTAAAACGCTTGCATCAACTTCAAACCGGCATAATTTCATAAATATTTGGAATATCAAGAAAGTTCGCGAGGAAAATATGCTCCTAGGCTTGCTGAATACGTGCGAGGAAAAATATTTTCAAAATTTTGTAACAAATTTTACACCGGGCTTTTTTAGAGGGAAGGGGTAAAAACCGGCCAAAAGGGGGCGTTTCCCGTCATGTGACCACATATTCTCCAACGGCATTGGCCTTCAAGGTGTGAAAGTTTTTAGGGTGTGTCTGGCCGTCAGCCAATCAAAGAAATGGAGCCTTTGCTCGACAAATTAGGCCCATCCGCCGTTGCCTAGAGTACATATCTTTTCGTACAGTGTTGCTATGGTTTCAATATCCTGACATAAGACCGAGGGATACTAAATTTCCAATTTGAAAAAGTCTATGAGTCGTAGTTTGAGTGTCCAGCTAAATATTAGATAATGGTCAAATATTTTAACTAATGATAATAATAATAATAATAAAAGCATTCTATCAATAGCGATAACTACGGATTTGTAAGCAGTCTAGTTTCATCCTTTGAAAAGTCATTGAAGGTAAATTCACACCAGAGAGAGGCGGTCTAATAACATTGCAACACAGCTAAAAGGACATGTTCAATTCAAATCGTAAAAACAACCAAACGCGATAAACGGCCAGATTTTGTAACAATTGCATCCGTTGCTTTTGTTACATTCAAAGAAATAAACTTTTGACTGAAATGTAAATAAGTTTAATGGCATAAACTAAGCTGAAATCTACCTTGGACGCTAGAACCTCAGCTAATTTAAAGGAACGTCAATAATTAGGGAAAAGACTCCCTCTTTAATTGTTTTTGTCTCTTTTTGCCTTTTGGTTTGCTCAAGTAACGAGCGTTGATGAAACATGGGTACGTACCATATTTCTCGCGTACCAGAAACAGCAGAGCTGTAAAGTCTATCAAGTGGTACAAGGCCTTTCAATCAAATAACGGGTGTCCCAAAATGATGTATTATCGTTTGATTGCTCATATGTCCATAACCAATGAACCGATTTTCAAAAACTTTATCTTATCCGAGTGCCGAAAGACAATTGTATGTGAGGATGTTGGTTGTGGTTTAGGCCGATTTCTTCAGGTTGAAAAGAAGATGGATGTATGGATGGATGGATGAACCTGCTCAGATTCATGCCTTACATGGCATGAAAAAGAAACGGCCTTAAGGCTGAACTAATGTGTCGCTCAGAGACTATATGTCGTTCAGAGAATACCTTTGTATTACTTCCCATGGAAAGTTGCAGAAATTTGTTATCTAATGGCTGCTTTAAAGAATTGGAATTACACACTTGTTTTCATTTCAGATGTCATAGAAGGATTTGAATTCATTGCAATTGCAATATCAACTGTGTGCATGCTTTACTTGCCACAACAAAGGACGTTTTAAGATGAAGCAAAGCGATCTCCATGTCAATACGCACATGTAAATAAACCAGTGGTGCAACATCCGATAAAACTAACTAAAGGGCATACCTTGCACTTGCACCTGCCATCTCTTGGCTGGTCCTTGTCGTCATCATTTTTATGGCCCATCTGAGTATCTACCGCCACATTTTCGCTTGGTTGCCAAGCAGTTTCAACTTTAACACTGAATCTTTGGAAAATTTAAAAATATGATACAAATTGACTGAGGTACATACCCTGAGGTGCATCACTTATCTACCGAGTGTCCCGAAATGATGTATCATTGTTTGATTGCTTATATGTCCATAAGCAATGAATCGATTTTCAAAAACTTTGTTTTATTTGATTGCCTAAAAACTAAATTGCATTTTAAGATGTTGGTTACGCTTTTACCACGGCGTTTTCATGTCGAAAAGAAGGAGGATAAACCTGATGAAAATCAAGCCTTAAATAGTATGAGAAAGAAACGGCCTGTTTTTCCAGTAAACACTTTAGATGCGATACAAAAGGCTGAACTCGTATTTGTATTCTCTGAACTCAGTATTAACTTAATTCGTATTTCTATTTTGATTCCCACTCAAAATACAGCTTTTGCCTGCCTTTTTCAAATGCTTTTGAAAATAAAGGGTGTCCCAAAAAAATTGTGCCCCGTTTGTCTGAAGATTGCGACAACACGGCAAAAGATTCTCGCCAAACTTTTGTTGCACGATGGTGCTCTTCAGATGTTGAATTAAAGTTTGCCACCATCCCCGTAAAAATCCGTTGAACAATGATGGAGCTACGACCTTCAGAAGACCAAATTTGCCTGACGCCTGAAACCAGCAGTCGGCCATTTTGCCTTACTATTTTGCAGTGATAAGTATCTTCACGTGAGGTAAGAAATAGTGGAACTCTCCGAGGATGATCGGAATCCTTATGAGAGCTATGACATTGGAGACTGCTGTTTCATTTTCATTCCATAAAGCTATTTATCGCTACAAAATAGTAAGACAAAATGGCCGACGGCTGGTTTCAGTGAACGGGAAAATTTGGTCTCCTTAAGGTCATAGCTCCATCATTTTTCGATGGATTTTTATGGGAATGGTAGTAAACTTTAATTGAACATCTGAAGAGCACTATCACGCAAAAGTTTGGTGAGAATCTTTTGCCGTTTTGTCGCAATCTTCAGACAAACGGGGCACAATGTTTTCACAATGGGGAAAGTCTAACTACAGAGCTGCAAAACGGATCGGAGCCTCCACCACTTCAGCAGTTTCAGTACTCTCTTCGCAAACCTGACATCATCGGGCAAATAAGGGCAAGAACTGCAAAGTTCAAATCTACTTTTTATCCTCATTGTCTGTCCGAATGGAATGAACTTGAAGCTGAAACTAGGCTGGCAACATCTGTTGCCGTTTTCAAAATGAAAATGTTATCAAAAATCCGCCCGCCTGGAAAACCTGTATATGGGATTCATGACCCAAAAGGTCTATCCTATCTAACTCAATTTGGAGTCGGTCTCAGTAAGTTAAATTTTCATAAATTTAAATACAATTTTAAGGATACCACAAATCCTATGTGTCCGACAGATGATGGTATTGAAGATACGGAACACTTCTTGTTGCTCTGCCCTTGCTTTGATGTACAAAGACGAGACCTCCTCGCTGGAGTCTATGCATTAATACGACCACTTGGATAGGTAAACTTTTCAAATGAAGCTTTGCTACAACTTTTATTGTATGGCAATAAAGATTTTCCCATTTCACTAAATAGACATATTCTTGAGCTAGCGCTACATTTTATCAATGAAACTAGTCGATTCGAGTGAATTTCTGTAGCCACTTACCCATCCCTTCATTAGCCACCCCGAGTAGATCCTTTTCCTTTTTTATCCTTATTTAATGGCCTCGGGGTAGACACAGCCTTTTGCTCCCTGGGGTTGATCGTACTAGTAGTATTGTAGAGTAATTTTGTAAGTAATGTAGTTTGTAATCTGTATTGTAAATTTTATATGGAATACATTATATAGAAAAAAAGGAAAAAAATGTTTTTGGGACACCCTGTACATTAAACCACTATGTTGAAAATTAACCATTGTTTTGTTGAAGATTTCAGTGAAAAAAATTGCCGTCTGTATTTTAGAAGCAATTTCTAAGTGCGAAAATGAAATTTGGCTGCCATGTTCTCCTTCATTTTTCCAAATTGCCACCTGAGAACTGCATGTTTCTATCTGATATCTTAAGACATCTGAAGATCCTGTTTTTGCATGGTCCTATTATTGTTAAGCTATGTTTTTCATGCATAATATTGCTCTCACTTAGAAAATGTAATACTTCTACAATGAGAATAATAAAGTGCTGTCTGCAGCCAATTTTCCAAATGGGCGTTAGAAGGTTTAGGCCTACCCATAATAAAAAGAAAAATTAGTTAATGTTGTTGTCAAGACCCTTGCACGTAGGTCACAAAATGTTTCAAGAGAAGGATAATGATTATGCATCTGAATGAATTTTCTCACCGTTCTTCCAAGGATGAAAGGAGAGAAGATGATGATGATACAACAGACGGTACGAAAGAGAAGCTACCGATAAATGATGAAGAAAGAGCCAACAAAGAATGCAACAGAAGGTCATTCATCTGTAGAAAGTTAAATGAGATAAAAATATGCCTGAAGAAAAAGAACAAGCAACGAGAGAATGAATTCCACTACTTAGACAGGATTTGTAGATATGCATATCCTCTGACATATTTCTTATTTATCGTTGTTTATGTAATTGTGTGTTTGAATAACTAGCTTGAATTAAGTAGAAAGTTGTATGAAAGAGTTTAATTGGCCATCCTACGATCAGGATAGACTTATGACGATGAGTCTCTCGTTTCCCTGTGCTCTTTGACTTGATGATGGCGCTTCGGTCAACAGAGAGACTCATTTCCCAACGCTTGTAGGAACGGAATATCTCCTTACAGATTCTACTAATAGACCGTTTCGCTATTCTACACAAAGTTCGATGATGTGGCGTTGGAGCTTCTATCACTATTGTATACATTCGAACATTCTACAAATGTATAAAGCTATCGTTTGATTCGGATTCTTTTTTCGAATCTTAGCTAAAAGATCTATTGGGCCTGTATCAATCTGCTACTTTTCTTCAAAACCACTGATCTTAAAACGCCACAACAACGGTTTTCCAGAACCCCTGTACCATAAAATTTGCTATCAGTACTTCGATAAATGTTCATTCTAGATATCAATGCAAAAACCGCCTTCCTCTAAGCCATATTCTGATCACCACACGATGTCGCGAAAAAAACTTGTCGCCGATTGGCATTTTTGTTTGGTTTTACAGCTCTATGGTTATAAGGCCCTCAGTGCAGCGACAACAACAACAACAATTCAACTCAATTAGATGAGCGTAACTAGAGGGTCCTTATGTAGTGAGGCTACTATCAGGATTGTAATTTTAAGACTATGTTTTAAGGATGTAACCAGTTTCATTGGCAAGCAATTTCGCACTGGAAAAACGTAGAAAATTAAAATTTGCAATGGGAAATAAACAAAAAAAGTAAAAGTATGGGCTGTTAGCACACCAATCGTGAAAATTGTGATACCAACATGGTAAAATTGGTACACTTGGGTAGTTTGGCATGCTGAAAGCGATACCGAACAAACAAAAGCCAAAAATTGCCGCAAGTGCTATTTATAGATTGGGTTACTTGGGCCCAGCTCTCCATTGCATTGAGGCTTTGTGCTTTTGGTAGCTACTGATTAGTAATATAAATATGAAAATGTGGATTTTTACACATTTCGATACGCTGAAAAACACCGTGAAGAGACACAATAAAAAGATACCCCCAAATGTTATTTTTAGACTGGAGTACTTGGTCCCAGTCCTCCTTTAGGACTCTCTACTATATGTAAATACAGCAAAGGGCTCAAATCCTGATTGGCTAAGAGAAAACGCCAAGTCACGTGACCCTTCCGACGAACGAACCAATCACAGCCGCGGACATCCTAGCTGCGAGAAAAATTAGGCCATTTTTACCAACCTCCGTTAAAAAAGGCTAAAGTTTAGCCCCCTTTAAGGACGCTCTTACATCTGTAAATATCCAAAATAAATTAATAAAATAGGGGCAAAGCCTGAAAAAATAGGGTTTGGCCTATTTCGTAATTTCTGGCCGTTTTGGGCTATTTTTGTCAATGAAGTCGTAAGTCTTGATGATGACACTAAAATGAATGACAACTTATAGAAAATAGTGGTTTCCAGAAGAACATTGAATTTCCACATTGCAAATTTTTCAGTATTATATTTGAATGTATGATATCATAGTTCCAAATTTCTAAATGAAAGCCAATAGTGCCGCATAAGTGCCGCTTCTGCAAATCATATTTCTGAGTAGTTTCCTTCAAAATCTTTCAGCTTGCTCTGTTTGTAATCATTTTGCATAATGCGCATGCGCAGTATGACGTAATAAGACGTTTGGCCTTTTTGGCCTCTTTCTGATCACGAATTGGCCTGTTTGTTGCCGGTCAAATCTGGCAACCCTGGTTTGGAACACACAGTTTCACAATGAAGTCGATCGTGATCACGTTCATATGTCAGGTGAGTGCTTGCAGTTTAAGATGCGACTTTTAGTTACTTTCATTTCAGTTATCGAAAGAAATTCCTAGTGGCGAGGGAGTGCGTGCAGTATTTGTTCATTCTTCCCCAACGTGCAATATGGGCAAATATTTATATTATTTATATTAGTGATATTTATGATAAAAGCGGTCAGAGTTCAGGTCGAATCAGGGAAACTTTATTGAAATGCCCCAGGTGTTGCCGACCTTATTAAAGAGCTTTAGCAACATCCTAGTTTCTTGGATGGCATATTGGAGAAAGGAAATCGTATGGAAACTTTGCGTTGTCTATATCGATCCATTGGCTTGGCAATGGTGGTGGTTTAAAAAAAAACCATTTGAATGTCTACAAAAAACCGTGCTGTTCTCACGAAGATTATACAAACTTCAGGTCTTTGGTCCAGGAATGAGGCTCCAGTTGCATATTTCCTGTTGCAGTTGCATATAGGCATCATTGATACTTTGTGAGGCAAGGCGCTTATCTGCTTCACCATCATTATCACTGTCTTCTTCTTCACCATCCTCTTCTTCATTTTGTTGCACTTTAGACTTGCTGGACTCTAGATTCAGGATGGCCTCAGCTGCAGTTTCTGACAAAGATTTTATTGAATCAAGTAGCTCCTCTGCAAAGACGCAGCAGATGTCTTGACCAGAAGGAAAATATTCATGATGAAAGGAGTGCCCACACCCATGGAGAATCTCCATGCTTGTATTGCTTGAGGACTGCACACAGTTGGCTTGATCACATCGCCTATGAAAGGTAAAAATATTTTCAGAAAATACTGCTGATAGAAAATAGACGTACATGTTTTCCTGTTAGGCTGATTTCTAGTCAGTGCCTCTAAGCACACAGGAATTCTGTTGTTTATGAGAAAAATATCATTTTGAATTTGAACAGAGAGTTACACATTGTACTCTTTATTTTGTAAAAGTCTTCCTACTTGGAAACTCCTGCTGATTGGATACCAGCCTCAACTGGACAATGTCTATGGGTGACAATCTTGGTCATAGATTTAATTGTCTTCAACTGTATTAAGGTCTGCAGAGGCAAATTGGAAAGTTTGATAGCAGAAATAGTTTATACGTGCGGATAGGAACTTAGTTTCAATCATGAATCCAAAATCTAATATCTTATCAAGCAAAGATAATAAGTGGAAGAAACTTTTGTCTCCTAGAAGCTAGAATAACTAGTGATTTCTAACTCTGCCCATTTATCACCACAGCCTTCTCAGAAAGTTTAGATCAGTATCAACCAATTGTCTCGTTTTTCATTTACTTGCCTTTTGCAAGTTTGTTCTTTATTGGTTTTAATTTTGTAAATATGTTGGCATCTAATACATGTCAACCTATGATAAACGTTTTCTCAGTAAGGGAAGATATTCTGCAGATTTTTCAGCTGAGCCAGGTAGACTCTTTTGTTTAAATTTATCTGTTGGACAAAGGATCAGTTTCAACAAGAGTCTCATATTTTCATTATTTATTCGTTGCAAACTTTTTTGTAACATCAATCCATTTTTGCTGTTGATTTGGAAGAAAATCTGCCCTAAATTGCATTATACAAACTTGTTTAGATTTGGTTCCTTATTTTCAAACTGGAACCCAAGTGGAAGGATCTTTGATGGCACAACTGTGTCTTCTCCATAGAGATGGGGCAACTTCCACAGTCTTCGTCATATGAGGCGTGCGATCGCACGCGCACGCCTCCACACACGCCTAAATTGTCCAAGGCGTGCGAAATGTCGCACGGGCAAACCTGAAAATTTACCGAATTGCATAAAATTTCAATCACAAACAATATCGCAAAAAACAGAGCCCTCCTTTTATTTAGAATTTGAAATTTCTCCTTCATTCATCACTCGATGCTACGATTTTGCTGCATAGCGCTTTGCAAGGATTTCAAATGGAACTTTTAATGTTTATTGATCGATCTTAGCAACTGGATTTGCGGAGGATAGACTTGTCTTTAATAATCTCTCCAATCTGTTGTATTTTGCGATAGAAAAGTTTCTTCGTGGGTCTATCATCATTCTCTCTTCTTTGTTCATGTTCCTAGTTGAACTAAAGTGTTAACGTCGTCAAGAATCAGGGAGCGAAAATGATGAATAATATTCACTTTAATCTGACTTTGACACAAAACCCTTCTCTGGATTTTCTGCAGTGCATCTCTAGAGTAGGCCCACTACGAATTTGCGTAAACTCTCCAATAAACTTTAGATGCCTTGAAAGGTTTGGTTGCTTTTTCTAGAGCGTATATTCGCTACTTAATCACCTTCTTTAATCTGTCAATAACTTTTGTGAAATCTTTATTTGTTTTGAATTAGGCTTGAAGCCTAATTTAAGTCCACATTTTATTAAACGGGAAAACAGGAAACTGGATGACCTAACTGCTTTGACCTTTCCCCAACTTGAAAGGCAGTACGACAGAGAAATACACACTCAACGAAATATTTTTCGTAACTTTAGTGGCACGGCAGTTTCTTGCCTGCCTTCTCTCTTCTCGACAGGAAAATAAGCCATAAGTCTCGTGGAACAGAGCATTCACCGATGCAAGAACAACGTATTGAAAGCTTATCAATAAAGAGCAAAAAACACTCGAAAAAAGCGACGCTATATTGTGGGTGATCCCCTCACAAGCTTATATCTGAGGGAAATAAAAGGCCGTTATCGATCAGCTTTCATAATTTACGGTAGTTTACGATATGAAAGGTCCTCTTGAACCACCACCCCATATTTCTTGAGAACAAGAATGAAAAACAACAATAATCGCAATCATGATGATAAAAGTTAGCACTTTCGTATCGCACGCCATCGCACGCCATCGCACGCCATCGCACGCCATCGCACGCCATCGCACGCCATCGCACGCCATCGCACGCTTAAAGTAACCCAGACGTGCGAAATGTCACACGCGGCCCATTTTCATATTACGAAGACTGCTTCCAATACTTCATGTTCTTTGCTTTCCCCTTTGGTCTTGGCACTTGATGCGCAGTATTTGGAGAATCCTTGATGTTCCTCCAAATCTCACAGATGAATCTGGCTGCATCTAATTTGAGCTCTTCCAGTCCTGATCTGCTGAATGTGTACTTCTTTCGAACGGAAAAAACTGAACAGAAATTTGCTGACGTTGCCTTGTTGCTATCAAGTGCCCTTGCTTTTTTTATGGAGGAGGTCAAAACTATCACTGTGCCTTCTCTGTGCTCTCAGGATGGAATGGAAATTCTCCATAGGATATTCATCAAAGGCATTGAGGTGAGTCATGAGGGTATGAAAGAGAGGATGATCTTTACTCTTCCAATACAGCAGGTTTCTTAGCCATACCAATTGTGCCTTGTTATAATGGTGCCTCTTGAAGAAAAAGAACATGACCCAACATCTCAGAATGCAATCAGAATAATGCACAGTATTTCCAGTTTTGAAGACAACAGAGTAGATGGAGAGAACAAGGGGAAGATAGTTGTCCAGCAAGTTCAAAAGAGTGAGGTACTGTTGATCTTTGCAGTTAGAGAAAGCAATAAACACTTGACTCCTGATGAGCGTCCAACCTCCATAAAGCAACTCCTCGATCAAAGAAATCCTCCATGCTTTAGGTCGGATTGAAAGAGATTTCCTTGCACCAAAGATGAAAGAATATGCTTTTTTAAAGAAATCAATGTTAAGAATGCAAACACATTCACGGGCATTGAGTTGAACATGGAGAGGACCAATGAAAGGAACTACATTGTGCAAGAATTTAGGAGCATGAGCAGGAAGATTGTTTTGGATCTGCCTCATGTGAAACTGTGCAGGCCAGTCGCCAGTCTGAGGAAAAATCAAAGATGACAGATATAGATGAAGACCATGGTTGACAGCATGAGTAGCAGCCTTCAGGAAATTGTCAAAGCTTTTTAGTGCTAGCTCAAGCTCATCAATCAATCTGCAATCTTCCATCTTTCTCATTGATCTATTTGACTGCTGCTGTTGATAATCATGCACCTGAAAGATAATTACAAAAATCTATCACATGACTTCAATGAGCAAAACCTACCTACCTTCTGGGCATCTGATCTGCTTGCCTCTGTGGAATGGATGTTGAATAAAATTGGTATTATTAGGGAATAAAATTAAGACATTAATCACCAACATCATGAATTCAAGGATGCGAAACATTAATCGTTGATGAAAGTGATTTGAAGGACATTTCATACAAAATCCTGATACAGGCCCTTTACTTGATTTAGTGATTTAATTTTGTGTGGCTGTACCACATTTAAGGTACTTAAATCAATGGAAAACAGAATCATACAGCGCAGTCGTTCTGTGTACAGTTGCGCAGCTAAATTTTCTGAGAATTCTAAAAAGAATATTGCTCAAAATTCTCACTGTCTTTTGTATCTCTCTAACAAGGATTCTCTTCAAAATTTTGGCCATTTCTTAAGTATATATACAGCAAATCCCCGCATATAAAAACCTACCTTTTTGACAGCCAGGCTGAAATAGGTTCTGATTTTAAAGGTACAAATACTAATTTAATGGGTGCATTGCGTATGCCGTTTTTTTACTTAAAGAGTAAAATTCTTACATTCTTACTTGAAGAGTGCATTGCGTATGCCGTTTTTTATCTTCACCAAAGATTTTCAGCCCTTTTATTTGTTTTTGCAAATTTACTGTGCACCTAATAACTAATTCTGAGTTTACAAACAGCAGGGGAGGAGATTCGAAATTTAACAGCCAACTTGGACAAAAATGAACTCAATAATGACAATCCAAAATCAACTTTGCTACCTCTGCAATAAGACCATATTCTTCATCAAACTGAAACAGGTTCTTAATTACAAGGTGCATGATTTAGGAAAAACAGCCTCTTGGTTCTTATTTTTGCAGGTACTTATGGGGGTTTACTGTATTTTATTTTTACCTCAATTCTGTTTCGTTCCATCTCAGGGTCAAAGAATGATGCACGAATCCAGTGGGACATGAGAGATGCAAATGTGGAAGAGAGCATTGGAAGAGTCTCAGTGAGAAGCTGAACAAGTGCAGTCGAATCAACACCAAGAGGATCTGTTGCTGGGACAGGGGCGGACTGGCCAGTCGGGCTACCGGGCTGGGGCCCGAAGGGCCCCCATCAGCAAGGGCCCTCTTGGGCCCCTTCTATACTTCAAAAAATGCTTTCAGATGGCTGTTTTTGGCTCAATTTTTACAACTTGCAAAGCAACCAAATGAAAGCAACGAAGGTGGTTATGAAGGGCCCTGTAATAATTCTTTCAACAGTGAATTTTTGGTTATCTAAAAATGTCCAAAGAATGCAACTGGGCCCCGATGAACTGAATGACTTTCGACTGGCACTGGCAGACAAACAAGCTCTGAGAGATTTGCGATGTAGAAAACGGAATGCTTCAGGCCTAAGGGGCCCAATAGAGACATGGTCGAGGTTCGAGGAACATGTATAGAAAACAGGGGTCCTTCTCACTTTACCTCCGGCCCTTGCCAGCCCTTTCACTTTAAACAATACTTTTTCCTACAGTTACACTCGATATACAGCAATTT
This sequence comes from Aurelia coerulea, assembly GCA_039566865.1. Taxonomy (NCBI): domain Eukaryota; kingdom Metazoa; phylum Cnidaria; class Scyphozoa; order Semaeostomeae; family Ulmaridae; genus Aurelia; species Aurelia coerulea. The sequence goes on from CM076943.1 coordinate 35,484,001, forward strand.
AAAAGGCCCTATTATTTGCACTGATAATTTTCAGATATGGAATAAAAATTGCCACTTTAGAGCAAAGATGAATAAAGAAAGAATGATAGATAAAAAAAGCTTTTAGTGGATGACTTGGAAAAAAAGTTGTTTTCAGGTGATTTTCAAGCTTCTCCCAAGAAAGCTTTTTGTCAGCAGCAATCCTTACCTTCTGCAAAAGGCTAAAATTTTCATAAGTGAAGCATTTCCAATGATCTGAAGTACTTTTCGTCGAAATTTATCTTTGAAAAAGCAGTGGCGTGGGAACGGATGGGGTTGGGGGAGCATTTACCCTCACTTCTGTCGAACTTTTTAAGAAACGAGAGAGTAGTTGGGAATAGTTAGGGTAGAAAAAAAACTTTTATAAGAAATGCTGCAAAGTCACCAGGGTCATCGTTCTAAACCAAACTAAAGGTTGGCATTTTCAAACATTTTTCTAGACAAAGCATTCGAGGATTGTCGATGCTTCCATTTTGGAACCTAGGCAAACTGGATTAAGAGAAACGCTCTGAGACAAAAATAATTGTTTTTGCACAAAATATTGTGAATTTGGCAATTCATAGAAAACTTTGAAAAAATTATGTAAATTTCCAATTTGGTATTGGTAAGAATGGGATAAAGACAAAGCAAAAGAAAATGATGAATTCATAAAAGCAATTGTTACAACATGATCAAAACTCTATCTTAGTGCCAGCTAATATGGGATCTGTAGAAGTGTTCTATGCCATATCATAAACAATAACGCTCTTTCTTATTGTTTGGTTTGGTTTTTGTTTACTTTGCAACTCAAAACCAAAAAATGAGAAGTTTCTTAAGTTTATTTGGTCATTTCTTGTTGAGTTTCTTGATTTCCGTAAGAGGCTACTAAATAATAGTTTGCAAGATGTTTCTCATAAAAATATGAGTGCATGTACTTTGCCTAAAAAGTTGACATCTATCAAAGAACTCTGTTGGCTTAAAAAACAATCTTTGAACTTTTTTAGAAAATGTTGTACAGGCCTTGTTATGCCCGGCTGTTATTGGGGGGGAGCTCATTTGCTATAAAAATAGCATATTTCTGTCCAAAAATTAGCTCGGTTTCCCCCAGCTATTTCATCTTTCCAAAAGTTTCTTGTGCTTCTGTGATTCTGGCGTGATTCTTGCATTTTCTGCTAGTACTTCCTTGCCCCTGACCCACATTCTTAGGCCCTGCCACTTTAATCACAAAAAATGCCAGTGCCATGCTGTGGCTTCACATTTGCTGCACCCCATTAAAGAAAAAAATCCTTTCTGTTCAAGAAAAATCCCCAAATTTACTTGGAAATGATTTGTTTAAAGTTCCGATAAATTTTCTTTCGATAGGAGGATACATAGCCCGAAAATTGAGTGAAACCCGCGCCGCGGGGATGGGTGTGGACCTAAGCTTGCGCGCAGAAAGAAGAGTAGCTAGTATACGAAGCTCAGCTTGGGTACTTCTATGAAAATAAAACATTTTTATTCAGATGTTATTCTAGAAATTTAAGTTTGATAAATAAATAACGATAGATAAATACCAAGTGCTGCACTTTCTTCTGAAAGAAGGAACGCTTGGAACACTTCCTTGACTGAGTAACCGACGATGGCCTAAGTAACTTATGATCTGTCAAATAAGGTTACATGTCCTCTAAAAGTGGTAATGGGTAAACAGCGAAACTGTGAACAAAATATTCACACAACTTTTTAGTAATAGTCGATAAAGTAGGATTTGACATGTTGCAGATTTGCACCCCCCCCCCCACCAAGTATCCATTGGACATTTGCGTAAGATTGTGTGTGGTCCTAGCGCGGCTAAAATTCCACGCCCTCTTCTAGTATGTATCTTTTTTCTTTTCAATAATTTCATAAGAGTGAAATAAAATGATATATTGTATGTACCTTTGCGTAAGAAGACAAAAATCTGTAATTTTTTGGCAGTCTTGCTGTGTATTCTCTTTTCTTGAAGCAAGAGATAAGGCAGTCAGTACAAAATGTGTCTTTTGGTTTCCCTCTATTTCTTCTTTTATTTCTTCCCTCTACAATTCCCTTACCAACTTTCCCATGCAAGTTTATCACATAATTTGAACGGCTTTGGTTGTTAACTTATTTTACATCGATTTTCTACATCTAGCTTACTATATACAATTTTATATGTACAGGCAAACTAATCCAAATCGATAAACAAACTAAATGGATAAATTAATTCTATTATTAGATAAATATACATGAATAAATATTTTTTACAGTGTTTTACAAATTAATTGGAATACACAAAACTAACTTTCGAAGGCATACTGGCAAACATTGCATTTACAGTTTGGGCCATTCCACATTTTTATCATACGTTTAAAACCACTTAAATTTTCGGCGGATTTTATTTCATTTGGCAGTCCACTCCAGATTTGAGGTCCCAATGATTGTAGGCTATTAGAACCAAAGGTGACTTGATTTGGTCTATAATGTTCCAAATCATTTGGGTTTCGTGATGAGTATGCAGATGATCTAATTTTGAAAATATCATGCATGAAAGATGGATTTAGATTTTATCAAGTCTTAAAAATCTCAATACAGAGAACTCTCAGACGGGAAACATGCATTGTACACCTTTCTGACTTGACAAGTAAGTCGATATAAGATGTATGATGATCATTGTATAAAAATCTAAGGGCACATTCTTCAATCTTTTCGATTTTTTGCAAGGATTTAGCTGATGAGAAGTACCATACCAGAGGGCAATAATCAAAGTTCGAGTATACAAAACTTTGGGCTAGAATTTTCCTTTCTTTTTGTGCAATAAATGTTTTGAGCCGTTTTAAGATATTAAGCTGTGATGCAGCCTTCCTGCAAAGTTCAGATATATGCGGTTCAAAATTTAGTTTATAATCTAATTGAATACCTTGTAGTTTGACAGTTTCTTCAGACTTTATCAGTTTACCTTGGATGTTGAAATCTTGTCCACTGGTATTTGCTTGATCCTTTCTAATAAGGAGTGCGTGGAACTTTTCCGGATTTGCTATCTGTTTCAGCCAATTCAAAGCAACCCCAGCTTCTTCCTGCAGTACCTCAATCAAATTTGATAAAGTCTTGGAAAAATAAATCAGAGTGTTATCGTCGGCATAATTATGTAATGTTGCTTGTTTGATGAACAAAAAGAGATCGTTTATGTAAACATTGAACCAAATAGGGCCCAAAACAGAGCCCTGAGGTACTCCTGATAAAATAGTCTGAAAAGAGCTATACGTATTACGGCTGTTCCATTCTTCGTGTTTTACATTAGCGCAAGCTTTCTTAAACTTAACCATGTTTATTGACAATTTTGCAGCTAAATTTTGTTATTGGAACAGTCAAAAAATGGCGTGATTCCCGCCTCCTGTTTTCCCGCCATTATTATCATACGATCCCAATCCTTGGTCAATACGCAAGGGCACAGGAGGCAGGCTTTGTGGCCAACCAGAGTGCTGGATAGCTATTCTTTGCTTTGTCCTTCACTTTTTTATCATTGTTTGTTTATTTCCTGAAATATCTTCTTTATTTTTCTTCCCATTTCTTTTATTTCTTTCGTAGGTCCTTCCAGCGTTTGCAATAATCTGAAGGTTTCTTCTGTTTCTTCTTTATCTCGAAAAGGTTGTCCGTGCCTGGAGAGTGTAATATATAATGTATTGTCGACTGATCTTTTTCCATGCAAAATTTACATCTCCATATCCTAGTCCAATATGGCTTTCTTGGGGTGGGATCTAAAATCCCTGCTCTTCCTCTGAATATTGCACTCGCAACTTTTCTACTTAAGTCCATATATTTGTTTGGCTCCCCTGGTGTCACTTCGTCAATTGCTATACCTCCATATCTTTCACTCTCTTTGAATTCTTTTTCAAACTGTATTTTCAGCTTGTTTTTAACTTTGTCTTTTACAATGTTTTTCCACTTTTGTTTGCTAGTATGCTTTGCCTCTTGTATATACACTTTCATTTCATTGGCAATTTGAATTAATTGTAGAAACCACGGGAGTTCTTCCCATATTTGTGTGCTGACAACGTCTTTTATTGCTCTGTTGCTTTTCGTCTGGTTTATCCGGTGCCAAGTCATTAGCTTTCTTTTTGCTAGCTCGTCTTTTATTGGCCAAATTCCAAACTCATTTAGGAGGGAAATTTTCGGCGTTCCTTGTAGGCAGTGGCGGATTTAGGGGGATGCAAGTGGGGGCAACTGCCCCCCTTTATGATGAAAATTCAGCTTGGCGCCCTGTTTTTGGCGAGAAAAGTGCCCCTCATCCTAACTCTAAGGCACAATTTGTTAACTGTTTCGATTCAAATATGGGGGAAACATATAAATCAAGGCTTTATTTAATAGTAAATCAAAGAGATTTCTTTAAAAAGCGTCTAAACATTTTCGCACGCCTTCGGCACGCTCACTTTCCGTCATATTTTTGGCAGAGATGGCGCCAGGGAAGAAATGCTAGGGGGGCGAATACTGCCAGAGTGCCGACAGCGAGAAATTTTTTATGAACGAGTTCAATTCAAGTTCACTAAGATGACAACGCAGCAAAGAAATCTGGAGGTTTAGGTTATGAAAAAGCCTACAGTGCATAGAAATTGTCGAAAATTTAAGTGCCGATGGGGGGCTGAGTGAAATCTTGGGGGGGCTCCTGCCCCCCCCTAGCACCCCCGCTGACGCCATCCCTGATTTTTGGCGCCCTCTTTGCTAGTTGACCTCCTTCAACTTCGGTCTGGACATCCGCCCCTGCTTGTGTACAAATTTCTCACATAAAAAGGTGGATTGAAGTAACTTTTCCAGCTACAATTAAGAGTTCAAGGGGTATTGCACTCATCATACTTTCAAACTTTAGTTCTGCTATTAACTTCTTTTGAAGCACTATATTAGTGCTGCAGCCACCCTTCTTTGAAACTTTAAAAGAGACGTTAATTTCTTCTTAATTCTCATGGTAGCTTTACCGCATTAACAAGCATCGATTAGATATATGTTTATTTTCTGAAAGAAAACTCATTTTCCACATAAAAGTTTGGATTAAGAGTATAAAGAGTATTGCAGTCATCATTCTTTAAAACTTTATTTCTTGCAGTAACTTCTTTTATAGCACTATATTAGTGCTGCAGCCACCAATTTTTAAACTTTACCATAGCCATTAGTTTTTTCTTTACTCTCATGTTAGCTCTACTGCATAAGCAAACATCTTTCAATAAAATGTTTATTTTCTCAAGGAAAAAAATGTCACATAAAAAGTGTAGATTATAGTAATTTAGTAGCTACTACTTATATTATAAAGAGAATTGCACTCCTAATTCATTAAAAATTTTACTTCTGCTAATAACTCCTTTTAGAGCACTCTTTTAGTGCTTCAGCAAATATTCTTTGAAACTTTAAAATAGCCATTAGTTTCTTCTCATGTTAGCTTTACTGCATTAACAAACATCGATTAATTAACTGTTTATTTTCTCAAAGAAAATTAATTTTCCACATATAAGTGTGTTAGTAGCTTCAATTAAGAGTATAAAGAGAATTGCAGTCATCATTCTTTAAAACTTTATTTCTTGCAGTAACTTCTTTTATAGCACTATATTAGTGCTGCAGCCACCATACTTTGAAACTTTAAAATAAATATGGGCTTCTCCTTAAGTCTCATGTTAGCTTTACCACAATAACAAACATCGATTAATTAAATGTTTATTTTCTGAAGGAAAACAAATTTTCCACATTAAAAGTGTAGATCAAAGTAACTTAGTAGCCACAACTTAGATTGTAAAGAGTGCTGCACTTATCATTCATTAAAACTTTAGTTCTGTTATTAACTTATTTCAGAGCACTATATTAGTGCTGCAGCCAACATTCTTTGAAACTTTAAAATAGACGTTAATTTTTTCTTTAGTGTCATGTTAGCTTTATCGCATTAACAAACATCGATTAATTATATGTATATTTTCTGAAAGAAAACAAATTTTCCACATAAAAGTGTGGATTAAAGTAACTTAATAGCTTCAATTAAGTGTACAAAGAGTATTGCAGTCATCATTCTTTAAAACTTTATTTCTTGCAGTAACTTCTTTTATGGCACTAAAGTAGTGCTGCAGCCACCATTTTTTAAACTTTACCATAGCCATTAGTTTTTTCTTTACTCTCATGTTAGCTTTAATGCATAAACAAACATCGTTCAATTATTTGTTTATTTTCTCAAGAAAAACAAATTTTCCACATCAAAAGTATAGATTAAAATACCTTAGTAGCCACAATTTAGATTGTAAAGAGTGCTGCACTTATCATTCATTAAAACTTTAGTTCTGTTATTAACTTCTTTCAGAGCACTATATTAGTGCTGCAGCCAACATTCTTTGAAACTTTAAAATAGACGTTAATTTTTTCTTTAGTGTCATGTTAGCTTTATCGCATTAACAAACATCGATTAATTATATGTATATTTTCTGAAAGAAAACAAATTTTCCACATAAAAGTGTGGATTAAAGTAACTTAATAGCTTCAATTAAGTGTACAAAGAGTATTGCAGTCATCATTCTTTAAAACTTTATTTCTTGCAGTAACTTCTTTTATGGCACTAAAGTAGTGCTGCAGCCACCATTTTTTAAACTTTACCATAGCCATTAGTTTTTTCTTTACTCTCATGTTAGCTTTAATGCATAAACAAACATCGTTCAATTATTTGTTTATTTTCTCAAGAAAAACAAATTTTCCACATCAAAAGTATAGATTAAAATACCTTAGTAGCCACAATTTAGATTGTAAAGAGTGCTGCACTTATCATTCATTAAAACTTTAGTTCTGTTATTAACTTCTTTCAGAGCACTATATTAGTGCTGCAGCCAACATTCTTTGAAACTTTAAAATAGACGTTAATTTTTTCTTTAGTCTCATGTTAGCTTTACCGCATTAACAGACATCGATTAATTATATGTATATTTTCTGGAAGAAAACAAATTTTCCACATAAAAGTGTGGATTAAAGTAACTTAATAGCTTCAATTAAGTGTATAAAGAGTATTGCAGACATCATTCTTTTAAATCTTTATTATAGCCATTAGTTTTTTTTTTTACTCTCATGTTAGCTTTAATGCATAAACAAACATCGTTCAATTAAATGTTTATTTTCTCAAGGAAAAAAAATTTTCCACGAAAAAAGTGTGGATTAAAATAACTTAATAGCAACTATTTATAATATAAGGAGAATTGCACTTTATCATTCATTAAAACTTTAGTTCTGCTAATAACTTCTTTCAGAGCACTATATTAGTGATGCAGCTACCATTTTTTTAAAACATTACCATAGCCATTAGTTTTTTCTTTAGCCTCATGTTAGCAGTACCGCAATAACAAACATCGACTTTTTTCTAAAGAAAAACACATTTTCAACATAAAAGTGTGGATTAAAGTTTAATTTAGTAGCTATAATTAGGAGTTTAAGGGGTATTGCACTCATCACTCTTTAAAACTTTAGTTCTGCTGTTAACTTTTTTCAAAACACTATATTAGTGCTGCAGCTAATATTCTTTGAAACTTTAAAATAGCCATTTGTTTTTTCTTTACTCTCATGTTATCTATAATGCATTAACAAACATCAATCAATTAAATGTTTATTTTCTCAAAGAAAACAAATTTTCCAAATAAAAGTGTGGAATAGAGTAACTTAGCAGCTTCAATTAAGTGTACAAAGAGTATTGCAGTCATCATTCTTTAAAACTTTATTTCTTGCAGTAACTTCTTTTATGGCACTAAAGTAGTGCTGCAGCCACCATTTTTTAAACTTTACCATAGCCATTAGTTTTTTCTTTACTCTCATGTTAGCTTTAATGCATAAACAAACATCGTTCAATTATTTGTTTATTTTCTCAAGAAAAACAAATTTTCCACATCAAAAGTATAGATTAAAATACCTTAGTAGCCACAATTTAGATTGTAAAGAGTGCTGCACTTATCATTCATTAAAACTTTAGTTCTGTTATTAACTTCTTTCAGAGCACTATATTAGTGCTGCAGCCAACATTCTTTGAAACTTTAAAATAGACGTTAATTTTTTCTTTAGTCTCATGTTAGCTTTACCGCATTAACAGACATCGATTAATTATATGTATATTTTCTGGAAGAAAACAAATTTTCCACATAAAAGTGTGGATTAAAGTAACTTAATAGCTTCAATTAAGTGTATAAAGAGTATTGCAGACATCATTCTTTTAAATCTTTATTATAGCCATTAGTTTTTTTTTACTCTCATGTTAGCTTTAATGCATAAACAAACATCGTTCAATTAAATGTTTATTTTCTCAAGGAAAAAAAATTTTCCACGAAAAAAGTGTGGATTAAAATAACTTAATAGCAACTATTTATAATATAAGGAGAATTGCACTTTATCATTCATTAAAACTTTAGTTCTGCTAATAACTTCTTTCAGAGCACTATATTAGTGATGCAGCTACCATTTTTTTTAAACATTACCATAGCCATTAGTTTTTTCTTTAGCCTCATGTTAGCAGTACCGCAATAACAAACATCGACTTTTTTCTAAAGAAAAACACATTTTCAACATAAAAGTGTGGATTAAAGTTTAATTTAGTAGCTATAATTAGGAGTTTAAGGGGTATTGCACTCATCACTCTTTAAAACTTTAGTTCTGCTGTTAACTTTTTTCAAAACACTATATTAGTGCTGCAGCTAATATTCTTTGAAACTTTAAAATAGCCATTTGTTTTTTCTTTACTCTCATGTTATCTATAATGCATTAACAAACATCGATCAATTAAATGTTTATTTTCTCAAAGAAAACAAATTTTCCAAATAAAAGTGTGGAATAGAGTAACTTAGCAGCTTCAATTAGGAGTATAAAGAGAATTGCAGTCATCATTCTTTAAAACTTTATTTCTTGCAGTAACTTCTTTTATAGCACTATATTAGTGCTACAGCTAATATTCTTTGAAACTTTAAAAGTAGTCATTTGTTTCTTCTTAAGTCTCATGTTAGCTTTACTGCATTAACAAACATAGATTAATTATATGATTATTTTCTCAAGGAAAACAAATTTTCAACAAGAAAAAGTGTTGATTAAAGTAACTTAGTAGCTACAATTAAGAGTGTAAAGATTTTTTTTGCACTCATAATTCTTTAAAAATTTAGTTCTGCTATTAACTTCTTTCAGAGCATTATATTATTGCTGCAGCTACCATTTTTTAAACTTTAAAATAGCAATTAGTTTTTCCTTTAGTCTCATATTAGCTTTACGGCATTAACAAACATCGATTAATTTAAAGTTTATTTTCTGAAGGAAAACAAATTTTCCACATAAAAAAGTGTATATTAAAGTGCATATGAAACGAAATTTTTTATTTTCTATTTTGATAGAACTTTTCATCCTCGTTTTAATGGTGCAATCGGTTTTTTCATCAGCCTTATAATTTTGGAGAGTATTGATAACGCGGTCAGACCGTTGCGTACCAGACTCCTATGACGTTATAGGTTGGTCAATTCTCAAAGGCCTCATTGAAAGAACAAAGGTTGCTCCAGTGATCATAATCGACGCACTGCAAGTCTCTTCTTGAAGCTCGCTTTCTAGTCGGGTTTACAGGCACCTGCTTACGTTTTTGCGACTGAAGGTGGAAAGCAGTATTAATCAGTGATCATGAATTTGACTTAGCAAGCTAAACTTGTTGTCTTGAAGTGGTGAAAATGAAGGACAGTTTCCGGCCTTTCGTTGCTTATTATACCTGGCCAAGCGCCTATACACAGCACCGAAACAAAGTGGCAAGCGGAGAACTCTCGAATTAAAGGGAAATTGAAGCAACTTATATCAATGATGATCCCTGCAATTAATCAAAGCATTTGTTGGTGAAGAGATCCGATCCTTCAGATAACCATTTTTGCAACTAAATATCCAGGGACGCCGGAGCGATGGTAGGGCAAGGGGGGCGACTAGGAACGTAAGGGCAATCGAGACCGAAGGCGAGCGAAGCGAGCCTAAAAATTAGGGGGTCCGGGGGTACTCCCCAGGGAAAAATTTTGTGACCACGCCCTTTAGATTGGCTTAAAATGCTATCAAAAACATTTTAATGAACATTAATAATGTTCTTTCACAAAATTTTTTGGCTATTTCTCCACATGTCCTCATTCCGAATAGCATAAAATCGCATATTGCTTATTTTGAAGTTGCAATTGTCAGTCATTTTTAGTTACTGGTGTGTTTCTGATAAGGGAATCAAGCTATGGCGGCTTTTCTATCAAGTTTCAAAGTAAATTATTGTTTTTCATTGAAAGGGCACTTTTGCCCCCCTTGCCCCCGTTAGGAAAGGGCAGGAGGGGCGCTTGCCCCCCCCCCGCGCCCCCCCCTCTCCGGCGTTCCTGTAAATATCTCATTATCACGCTTTGAACAGACTCTGTTTTGAAGAACGAGAGTTGGCCTCGGTATCTTGTCTCTTGATACACAACAATTTCACGATGCACAGATCTTTTTTTTTTATATATATAATCAATTAAAATTTACAAACTCAACAAGTACATCTACTGTCCCTATCATGGCGGGAATAGACACTAGGTCATCGGAGTTCCCACCATGAAAGGCACCTGCGATTCAAAAATTACAATATACTGAAAGAAAAAACAACAAACTAAAAGAAAAAGTTAATGTCTGTCTCACATTTGATGTGAGGCAATGACATCAAAGCATTTTATAATTTGGGAGAAAATAGATGCAAGGCAGTTAACAGAGGGCCCTACGCGCGGACAAACAGCCGCCGCCCCCCGCCACACGTGCCACCCCCACCGGGACAACACATGAAACTAAAGGCCAGCAGCCGCCCATCCACATAGCAGGACCCCATCCACCCACCACCCCGCACCCTAAGATAAAGATTTACAGTTGTCTATCGAATAACATCAAATGAGAGACAAAATTTTCTACAAAAACTACCAAAATTACTCAAAAGGATATTGGGGGGGGGGGGTGCTGCTGCTTTGTTTACGCTTCAATCGAATCTCTTCGTTGCCTTGATGTAAGTAATTGTTGCTTTCATAATCATCCTATTTGTAATTAGGGTTAGGTCTGCATTTCCAAATAAGATTAAATGGCATAAGGATTGTGTGTCCAATCCAACTATATCTAACCCAGGAATATTTGATAAGCTGCCAAGAAGATCTCTTCGTGCTTCTTCGAAAAAATGGCAGTGCAGGAGGAAATGCTCACTATCTTCATCAGCAGTACCACACCGGCAGACAGGATTGAGACAGTCAAAGTTATGTCTGAATCTATGCTCATTTAGTCCACTAAACTTTAGTCGCAATTTCGACAAGTGCCTAATCCCAGCAATATCATTTATACCGTAATTTGAATTCTTATTGAGTCTTATCATCGCAAGTAATTTGCGCTTAAACTCAGAAATTGACGTTGAATTTTTGTTTCATCATCAATCAAATTCCACTCAAAAGGAGCATTTTGAAACTAGGTGTTCGAGTATCGCGCAGTTCTTCCAACACTTTGGTGATACATTCTCATATTTCGAAAATTGTAGCTTACGTTTCGCTCAGGGGGAATTTCAGCAAACAAATAATCTGGGGAATGGGATTTTGTCAAATTGTAAAAATGACACAGTCGTCTATACCATCTCCTGAGATACAAGTCCTCCCAGCCAAGTTCCCTGTAAAGACGTTCCCTGCTTGTTCCTCTTCATGCACCAGCTACCGCTAGGGCAGCACAATATTGAGTTTGTTCAAGTCTCTGTGTAAACTTTAGACGCATTTGAGGATCGTATTTATGATAAATGATATCTCCATAATCAAGATGTGGTCTAACATAAAGCTTATATATTTGATCTAAAATATCTCTCGAAACATACTTGGAAAGGTATCTTATCATCCCGATGCCGCGCCTCGCTTTTTGTATTGCCTCTCTAATGTGACTTTGAAAGTCTAGCTTGGAATCAAGGATCATACCAAGATGCTTGTGCTCACTCTTTCTTGCTACGTCATCATCACCAAAAGACAAAGGGGATGGATTGGTTTGACCCTCTTGGCAGAGAAAATGACTTCTTCCGTTTTCTCAGTATTAAATTTCATTCTCCATTGCCACGCCCATAGTTTTTTTTTTTTTTTTTTTTTTTTTTTTTATATCAAAGTTAAAACTCAACAATATACAAATACAATATTCTGTGCCGTCCATAGCAGAAATAGACATGACGTCATCTGGTTCTAGCTATGAACGGCACTTGACAATTCCTTTAACAGCAATCTTATTAAGCACTTTGTGTACCATGGCACCATTCCATTTTGGCAGATGCTAGCATACGCCAGCTTAGTAGGTGAATTATTGTAAAACAAAAAAGGAAAAACAAACAAACAAACAAACAAACAAAACAGAAATAAAGACAAAAACTAAAAACTATTCACTGGTGCAAAACTTGTGTAAAGATGGTTGGATGTGAGTCACCAATGACTGATGCCATGGTTCACAAAGGGCTTACTCAAAACAAGACTAAACATAAATAAGAATAAGGGGTCGCCAATCGTCAGGTTTTCATCATGTTTCCGAAGAATTCCCAAAGACCCCACAGACCAGAAACGCCCCCGGCCACAAAACCGCCACTCCACCGCCAAAAACAACAAACCAGCCATCACCCGAATGAGCCGAGCAAGCGGAGCCCGAGCCCCGCAATGACCGCAACCACCACAGGGCCCAAGCCCCACCCACCAAGCGCCCCCGAATGACGCCCAGCCCGCAGAACCCGGCAGCAAAGCGGCAGTTCCATGGCCAAAAGACACCCCAAGCCCACAGAATCCCCGGGAACACCTCAGTTAATCCTGTTAGTAGCTTTGATATATGCTATGGATGCCTCTAAAATCATTCGATTGTCAGTTTCATCGAAAATTGGGCTACCGTAAAGAAGCAAACTAAGCAGGGCTTTTGGAGCCATGTTGTTTACATCAAAATCTGGAAGGTGTGAAAGCTGTCCAAGGAGATCATTACGCATAGGAACAAACAAAGGGCAATGCAGGAAAAAGTGCACATTATCCTCAATTCCAGTATTACAAGCACACATGGGACTCGGGCACTGGAAATTATGGCGGAATTTATGCTCATTTAACAAACTAAATTCAAGTCTCAGCATTGTCAGTTGCTTTACGCCAAAGATATCGAATACTCCAAACAAGGAATTTTTTACCGGTCTTATCAAAGTAAGCAATTTTCGTTTGAACTCGGCAATTGTTGCAGAATTTCTAATATTTTCATCAAGCATATTCCATTCATGGAGAACATTTGTGAAGTATGTATTTGAAGAGCGCTTTGTCTTACTGAAAGGTATGTCATAATCACGTTTGCCTCTTAGACCATACTGAAGTGGTCTTTCAGTTGGTAATTCTGCGAGCAGATAGGAAGGAGTACCCGTTTTCCTTAGGTTGAAAAGATGACATAAGCGTCTGAACCATCTTCGATGGTACAGACTTTCCCAACCAAGCTCATTACAGAGCTTTTGTCTGCTAGTTCCTCTCCAGGCACCCGCAACAGCGAGAGCCGCTGAGTACTGGGTTTGTTCAACTCTTTTTGTAAAATTTAGAATCATGTCAGGATCATATCTGTGATAAATGATATCACCATAATCCAGGTGCGGCCGAACGTATAACTTATAGACCTGATCAAGGACATCTCGAGATACATATTTAGAAAGATATTTGATCATTCCTATTCCTCGTCTAGCTTTTAAGATAGCCTTTCTAATATGACTTTTAAAGTCGAGCTTGGAATCAAGAATTAATCCAAGATGCTTGTGTTCATCCTTCCTTGTCACTTCATCCGATCCCAGGTTCAAAGGCGGGTGTTCTATTTTAGCCCTTTTGACTGAGAAAATCACCTCTTCTGTTTTATCACAATTAAACTGCATCTTCCATTGCCAAGCCCAAAGCCGCACTCTTTCAAGATCCTGATTAAGACTCTCAGTAGCCTCATCTTTGTCCTTAACAACTGAAAAAATAGAAGTATCGTCTGCGAAAAGCTTGATGTCGCTGTGCACACCCTCGACGAGGTCATTTATATACACAAGAAAGAATAGGGGGCCTAAAACTGAACCCTGAGGCACACCCGAGGTAACTGTTAACCAACGAGAGTTTTTACCATTTAAGACAACACGTTGCTGTCGGTTTGTCAAAAAACTACGAAGAAGTGTTAATAAATTTCCGGATATTCCGTTACATTCGAGTTTATACAGTAGACCTTCATGCCAAACTCTGTCAAAGGCTTTTGATAGATCTAGGAAAACAGCACGGGTCTCTAGGCTAGGAACATTCTCAAAAGAACAATAAATCTTATGTGTAATTGATAGTAACTGATTAATTGTTGAATCACCTGGCTGGAAACCCGATTGATGAGGGGTTAGAAGACCATTTTGTTGTAGGTGGTTATAAACCGAGTCAAATATCATCTTTTCAAACAGCTTTCCAAAAATTGGAAGAAGTGAAATTGGACGATAGTTGGTTTTACACCGCCTGCTATCTTTCTTGTGTATAGGAATGACATTCGCCTTTTTCCACAGAGATGGGTACATACTCGTTTGTAAGCAATTTTCAAAAATAAGACACAAGGGTTCAACTACTGAGAAGTCACAAATTTTTATCATAGCAATAGAGATGTCATCACAACCATGAGACTTTTTGCTATCTAGGGATCTAATAAGTTTAAGAACCTTCTCCCTGTCGATGGTCAGTCCTTCTAAAAGGGCTGGACTCCTTGGTGTAAAAGATGGAAGGGTGCTGCTCGTAGATGTTTCAGAGCACATTTTTACAAAAAATTCATTGAAAATATTTGCCTTGTCCTCTAAGTTTGTCACAAAGAGTCCATTTTCTAACAAGGGTGGAATATTGACATTTTTCTTTTTATCAATTAGCCTGTTCATAGTTGACCAAAATGTTTTTATACCGTTGGAAGGATCCGATAATTTTCGACCAAGGTTGCGATAATAGTCCTCTTTCGCTTTGAGAACCAACCTGGATGTTTCGTTTCTGACAGCCTTAAAACGATCCCAATCCTCCTGTCTCCTACCACTATTCATAAACTTCCTGAAAACCCTACGCTTTCGTTTTATTGAAGTCTTAACCTGTCTTGTTATCCAGGGTGGATCTTATCATTGAAACTGAGAACCCTGTTAGGGATGTTTGCCTTTATGATGCCATAAAGCTTATTTGTAAAAACTTCAGCCATTTGATCTGTACTGAGACCCCGGAACGTCGATGGCCAATCACTTTGCTGCAATGAGTTTCTAATGGATTGGATGTCAGACTTCGAGTAATCCCAAACTGTTCTCTTATAAGGAGGGGGGCAAGGAAGAGAGATGTTTAATTCACCAAACACAATTTGATGTTGACAATGTTCGTCAAGAGATGGGTGTACTCCATATTCGATAAAGATGTTTGGTTGGTCGGTTATAATTAAATCGATACAAGTCATGCTTTCTCCTCTTATGTTAGTTGGTTCATCAATGAGCTGGTATAAATTGTTAGTCTCGATAAGTTCCTCTAGTGCCGTTCCCTCAGGAAGTTCTTCATCCAGGGGCCACCACTGCGCAGATCTACAATTAAAGTCACCTGTTAATATGAAGGAATATGGGCGTTCCCCCCTAACTTTGTCTATCACAGTTTGTAACCCAGAAATCAACTCTTCAAATTCTTCAACATTCTGGCTAGGACTACGGTAGACAACAGAAAATAAGACTTTTTTGCGAGCAACAGTTATTTCGGCACAAACCATTTCATTTAGCGATTCAAGATCTGTTCTTCGCTTAATTGACAGCCCATCGCGAAAATAAATGCAGACCCCACCACTTCTTAGATTATTAGCATGATCACTGCGATAAATTTCTCTGCTAAACCCTTCAATAGGAATATCATCATTATGCACAGTGTTATTTAACATTGTTTCAGAGATCGCAAAAATGTCATAACGATGAATTGAATTGTAAGCCTCGATTAGAGAGATTTTTATCTGCTCTCTAGCACATATGCTGTTTAAGTTCCAGTGACAAAATTTTAGAAAACCATTTCTATTGGGACCTGGGTTTTGCTCAATATCACCAGAAAGTAGTATCAATATATCCGAATAGAAATACGTCAAAACATCAAAATACTTGCATATCATGAAGCTATAAAGAAAAAGATTTGCATTCCAAACAACTTGCTTCCGAAAAGACGCAGAGCTGACAAAAGTCTTTATAAGAATCTTCAGGGATCTGTGTATGACGTAAAGAATGAAATAAGCTGCAGTTGAGACATGCCCAGAAACCTGTGAATAAACAAATCTAGGGTCATGCCACCTGTAATTAGCAGGTGTGACAACGCTGAGGACAGATGCAGTTAAAATCGAGCAGGGAAGGAAAAACACAGACACACTGATTATCAAATACATATAAACAAAAACAGAACACACAGAGGGGAGCAAAGCCATTAGTGACACCCTTGGGAGAGCAATCAATTGAAGCCTGGAATTTGAATGCGCAATGCCTGCACGCCATTGGCTGATTCCTATCGGCATACAAGCCACCGTTGATCACCATGGACACGAAGTTCACACCTTCCCCTGCGAATATTGCCTATTTTTAGACAGCGACCTTTAAAAATGAAACAAAGAAGATATTTTAAAAGTTTCAAAAAGAACAAAAAACAACTCATGATGTAAAAAGGACGTGAGGTTTTACGAGTTCTGGGGCAATAGGATTTATTCAAAAACAGTTCTTTCGAAAAGTTATTGAACCTTACAAAAGATTAGGGGAAGTTGACCTAACAAATTAGCGACCTGAACTAAGGTAAACAACATCGCAACAACCGCAACGGAGCAACCGACCAGACAGGCCAGAGATGGGAGGCGCCAAAACCCCAGGGAACTGAGAGTCACATAGCTAGCTAGCTACTCGACAAGTCAAAATTTAAGAACACTCTGTTTATTAAGTAAGAGCCAAAAAATAAATTGAAATATAAATTGGAATTACTCTAAAGAATTCCATCAGGGGCATGGCCCCACACCTACCCCAACCCCAAGAATTTGCTCCGCTGCAGCGAACGCGAATTTACCCCCAACTCAACATGTCGCAGGACATATTATAAAGGTGTTATGATCTGAAAAATAAATAAATAAACAACAACTCACTCATCCTTGTCCAGTTCACTTAGCAGGGCTTCAACCGAAGTAAAAAATATAAATTTACCGTTTTTTAGTTTAGCTGCAAGATTGCAGTTTATGTCTGCAAAGGCAAAGTCTAATAGTCGTACCATAGTCGTACCCTCTCCAAATCTCTATCTAGTTCTTCTGCAGTTTTGAGCTCATCATAGACAGCTGTAAAAAGCGATGTGTCATCAGCAAAGAGCTTGATATCGCATCTAACATTCTCAACAAGGTGATTAATGTATACAAGGAAAAGAAGTGGTCCCAAAACCGATTTTTGGGGTACTCCTGCCGATATGTCTGCCCATTCAGAATTTTTACCATTCAGCAAGACCCGTTGTTTGCGATTAGAAAGGAAATTTCGAATTAAATTGAGGAGCTTCCCAGATATACCGTTATACTCAAGTTTATACAGTAATCCTTCGTGCCATACCTTGTCAAAAGCCTTGAAAAATCTAAGAAAACAGCACGTGTTTCCCTGCTAGGTGTCTCTTCAAAACCAGTATAAATTGTATGAGATATGGACAGCAACTGATTTATTGTTGAGTCACCAGGACGAAAACCCGACTGATGGGCAGTCAGGAGACTGTTAGCACAAAAGTGATCGTACATCGAATCAAACAATAATTTTTCAAACAATTTTCCAAAAACAGGAAGTAAAGAAATTGGGCGATAGTTGTTCTTACATTGTCTGCTACCCTTCTTATGAACAGGGATAATGTTTGCCTTTTTCCAAAATGAGGGATACTGACCGGTTTCAAGACATTCCTCAAAAATTATACAAAGGGGTTCAACAATTGTGGAGTCACATATTTTTATCATAGCTATGGAAATATTATCACGGCCATGTGCCTTTGAGGAATCAAGTGCTCGTATCAATTTGACCACTTTTTGCCTGATGCACAGATCTAAAAACAAAATCGACGTTTCAACTGAGCTTTATCCATGGTTAGATTTAGAGGGCTGTCAGAAAAAACGGGTTTCCTTGATCTCTAAATTCCCTTTATCTCTATATTGAAGGTGAAGTGGAAGTTTGAAAACATGTGCCTAATTGCTGTATGAATATGAACAGCAAATATTGTATGTAACACCCACCATTCCTTTGTGATTCCATGTCGTTGAAGCTTCGGAATTTCTTCAGCTAACCATATTTCTCTAATCAATGGTAACCTCTAATAGCCCTCTAATAGCATGCTTTTATCAGTTCTGACATGGCAGACGTAGGAGTAACGGGTTTAGTTTATGAACTTTTGTTTCGTCAAGTCTTTTCTACAAACTCTTGCTAAAGTTGTAAACTGACATTCTTTTCAGTGTTGCATTGAAACATTAATGCCCTCGAAATTCATTGAAAAGCAGACTCAAATTGAAACTGAATTTTCTTTTTAGGCCAGGAAGACTGACCAGAGAACAGCTTCAGGACATGCACAGAAACTACCAAAAAGCAAGCGAGACTTTATTCACTGTTACTGTATATGTTGAGGATCACGTACTTGAGAACTCACAGACTCAAAGACAGACTCAAAGACATTGTGTTTTGAGCAAGGTTTTTAAAACAGTTGAAGCCATTTTTTTTTTATCTTGAAATTGGTGCAATAAATTTGAAGCCATGGTCATCAATAGTGCTCTATTACACGCACTTTTCTTATAAATTAAGAAACTAAGAATTTGGACCAACACTGGAAGTCTCTTAAAATTATCTGATCTGTGCCCTCTTGAACACTTCAACACAAGGTGTTTTTTGAAGCCTTTCCATTGTTTAGACATTACTCAAGTACTTTTCGAACAATATGATACAGGAAACAAATGAGAATAAAGAAAAACACGTTTGAGTTTCTTAATTTTTTGGGGAGTCTGAGTTTCTTATGAGAAAATACTTGTAACCTTAGTACTGGGAAAACATAACTAAGATTAATTGTTTTGATAAAGGAATTTCTTGAAAAATATTTACTTTATTTTTACTTGTTTCCTGTATCATAGTTTTCGGAAGGTACTTGAGTAATGTCTAAACATTAGAAAGGCTTCAAAAAACACCTTGTTCAGATTGGAACAGGGCGAACAGGGAGTAAATATGAAGATTGTTATGGAACCTTTAGGAATCAAAATTTACCAGTGACATATCTTCCACCAGCACACATTTCCTAGACGTCACAGTAATACTTAACGAAGACAACAGCATCTCGACAGACCTCTACGTCAAACCCACAGACACACACCAATACCTCCTCAGCACATCCGCCCACCCCAAACATACGAAAAAGTCCATACCATACAGCCTTGCACTACGATTACGACGCATTTGCTCCAACAATGACACTCTTAAGAAACGCACAAATCAACTGCTTACATACCTTACAAACAGAGGATACAAACGCAAACACGTACGTAACGAAATACGAAAGGCTTCCAAAATAACGCGACAATCCAGCTTACAAACGAAACAGAAAAAACGTAACAACAGAACACCATTTGTGGTTACCTACCACCCTAGTGTACCACAATTAACGTCCATACTCAACAGCAACTTCCACATATTACAAAACTCGACAAACTGTAAGGAAGTCTTTTACATGAGATATTACAAAACTCAGACCAAAAAACCTCAGGAAATACCTGGTGCGCGCCAAAATGAAAAATGACGCCACCACCACTCCCAGAGGAATATCTAAATGTCCATCACGACGCGACTGCTACACATGCCAACACATACAAGACGGAACACGTACAGTTACTTTCACAAACACCAACAAAACCTTCAACATAAGACAAAGCCTCGACTGCAACTCCACTAACGTCATATACTTACTACAATGCAAACGATGCTTACGCGACAAAAAGACTGACTGCCAATACATAGGACAAACAGGACGACGCATAAGAGACAGACTCAACGAACACCGACGAAACATTATAAACAAACGTTCCGACACATCCGGAGTTGCAGAACACTTTTGTAAACCCAATCACTCCGTACAAGACTTACAATTACTACCGCTACTTAAGATACATGACACCAGAGAGAGTGTTAGACGAGCCAAGGAAAATTGCTTCATTGGCTTAGCGAACACTCTCTCACCCAACGGACTAAACAGAACCACAGACCGCTAGCAAACACAGTTGTAAGTAACCTAATCTACTCACTCTCTTACCTTACCTATTCTCCTCATTATCCCCATCGTTATTATTATCATTATATCGCAGTTAGTTTCTTACATTGCATTTACATAATCATTATCATTATCATTATCATTATTATTTTTATTATTATTATTATTATCATCACCATATTATTATTATTATCATCATCATATTATTATTATTATCACCATCAGCATTATTATTATCATTATTAGTTTGATTAGCATCATCATCATGTTACTACATACATTACATAACCGTTATAAACCTAACCCATATAACCTCTGCGTAGCCATCATATCTAACCAATCACGTGTTACTTCTCCTTTTCAAATCGCTGTACATATTCAAATTTTTATTATAACTGTCACATTACAGCCCTGAAGAAGTCCTGCATGGCAGGACGAAATATTGGCAAAAAATAAATTAATCACATTTGCTGTTGTTTTTTGTCGTGTTGCGGTGTTTCTGCCTTTAAATTCAACCTTTAGGAAACTGGTAAGAAACTCTGAGTGCTCAAAATCTGATAATTTTAAGGAACTTTCAGTTCTGGCCCAAATTCTTAGTTTCTTATGAAAAATATGTGTATACAAAAGTTGACAACAAATAGAATCCAGTCAAAGAGGGAAAAGAAATTTCGTATCTGATTATACGATTACAGAAAAGAAATGTCACTAAGGTTCTTTAGGTGGTGCTCATCCACCAGGAAAGTACTTGCATCCAGCCTTTGCTGTTTGTGTCATATTTTGCTATGCAAATATCTACAATTTCAGTGGCTGGAGTTTTGAGTAGCTTTGATTGAGTGTTCTAGGGAATAGGAATGAAGATGTGATCACAATCAACAAGTTACATATATCTTGATATAATTAGTTTCTGTTGCCTTAGGTGTTTATTTACATGTTTTTGAAGACGGTATTATTTTTGCAAACTGTTTGTTTACTAGCCTGGGTGCAGACTTTACTTTCCACTGCGAAGGAGAGTCAAGGTGGATCTTGTAAAGTCTGCGAATTAGCGCCCATTATTGAGTTCTGAGATATTGCGCAATGATACTCGCCTTTGTCCGGCTATTGTCTGTTAGCCAATCAGTATCTAGTTTGAGATTCTAAGGACCCAATCAAAAGCCGACAGGATCATCACGTTTTTCGCAACCCTTTGTTGTCATTGTTTGCGACACAACACGAAACCGTTTTTGTAAATTTCAAATTGAGGAAGTTGCTGTGCGTGGTAAATGAGTTCGCCGATGATGAAGTGTGCCGCCCAGTTTGCCTGCCTTCCGGACTTGATAACTTGGGATGAAACTTTGTTTTGAAAGGAATTATAAACAGTTAAGCATATTTTCAAGGTGAAGGAAGTTTACATCGATCACGAGGCAATTCTTTGAAAGTTTCTCCGCTCCGAGGACAGAATGTTTACTTCAGCCTAGGCCTAAACTTTCATTTGATGAGCTGATCATCAGATGGGTAATGGTGTGTTGGTAGTGCCCTTAGCTTAGACATGTGTCAGCAAGTGGGGTTCTTGAATCATTGGTGAGTCTTTCATGCCTATTACCTCTGCAGTTTACAGGCTCTGAAGTTGTGTGGGTGGGATGGGATTCTCTTCGCATGATAGGGATAATTCTTCCTTCGTGTTCGAGGTGTCAATTTATTGCGCAAGATTGAGCTCCTCTTCGAAGGAGAAACTTTTCATTCAGAACTCGATAATGGACGCTAATTCGCAGACTTTACAAGATCCTCATAGGCTCTCCTTCGCAGTGGAAAGTAAAGTCTGCACGCAGGCTATTTGTTTACCTGCCTCCGCTACAAACAACCTTTCTCATGGGAGCAATTATGTGATCCCACTGTTCCAAACAAGAAACTAAAAGTGATAATAGTCTGAGTTAGAGCTTTATCCTTCAATACATTTTGAACAAGGAAACATTCCCAGAAGAATTGGAGTCTTTCAGCGTTGAATTGAGAGGCGTTTACAAATGAAATTGACCTGCTGTCGCAAACAATTTCGTCAGGCCCATCGGCATCGCGCGTTGACAGAAATAACGTCCCCTGACTCTCGCCCTGACTCGCATAACGCGAATAAAAATTATTAGGCAATTCTACATAAGTTGGATAACAGTCTTATTCGCTATTCTACGTTTTAGCTATTAAACACTTCACTGAACTAAACTTACCATTTGCTAATATGCTGTAAGCAAGACCAAGCAAGGCGCTTCGACATAGCAATCATATTGGCCTGTGTGTGACGTTATGGCCAGCCACTTCAATCGATGAATCTTCAGCTAATGAAGCAAACAGCCCATGGTAAAAGACTCAAAAACCAATCATCAAGAGTCGAAAGTTGTTCTTCCATAAAGTACTGTTGTATTGATGCTTTGGATGTCAAAAGAATTGCCTCTGAAAACCTCAGCAGACTCATCGAGAACGTCGAAGTGCAACAGGCCACTGACCGGCACTATTATGGAAAGCCTTTGTTCTCGCGATGTTCTTTGTGAACTGACAAACCTATTACGTCAAAGCACAACACAGGTCCCTGACCTGACCCCTGAACCATTTGAATCGCAGCTTTGAGAGCTAATAACGAATATTAACGAATATTTTTCGAAATTTTCAGCCACATGTTCGTGATCAGCGACCTCGAATCTACTATTATCGAAAATAAAAAATTTCGTTTCATATGCACTTTAAAGTAACTTAGTAGCCACAATTTTGATTGTAAAGAGTGTTGCACTTATCATTCTTTCAAACTTTAGTTCTGCTATTAAATTCTTTCAAAGCACTATATTAGTGTTGCAGCTAATATTCTTTGAAACTTTAAAATAGCCATTTGTTTTTTCTCTACTCTCATGTTATCTATAATGTATTAACAAACATCGATCAATTAAATGTTTATTTTCTAATGGAAAACAAATTTTTCACATAAAAGTGTGGATTGAAGTAATTTAGTAGCTACAATTAAGAGTTTAAGGGTTATTGCACTCTTCATTCTGTAAAACATTAGTTCTGCTAATAACATCTTTCAGAGCACTATATTAGTGCTGCAGCTAATATTCTTTGAAAGTTTAAAATAGCCATTAGCTTCTTCTTAAGTCGCATGCTTGCCTTACTATAATAACAAACATCGATTAATTAAATGTTTCTTTTCTCAAAGAAAATAAGTTTTCCACAAACAAAATGTGGATTGAAGTAAATTAGTAGCTTCAATTAAGAGTATAAAGAGCATGGCAATCATCATTCTTTAAACTTTTTTCATGCAGTAACTTCTTGTATAGCACTATATTCGTGCTGCAGCCACCATGCTTTAAAACTTTAAAATAAATGTGAGTTTCTTCTTTAGTCTCGTGTTATCTTTACCACAATAACAAACATCGATTAATTAAATGTTTATTTTCTCAAGGAAAACAAATTTTTCACATAAAAGTGTGGATTGAAGTAATTTAGTAGCTACAATTAAGAGTTTAAGGGTTATTGCGCTCATCATTCTGTAAAACATTAGTTCTGCTATTAACCTCTTGCTATTAACCTATATTAGTGCTGCAGCTAATATTCTTTGAAAGCTTAAAATAGCCATCAGCTTCTTCTTAAGTCGCATGCTTGCCTTACTTACAATAACAAACATCGATTAATTAAATGTTTCTTTTCTCAAAGAAAATAAATTTCCCACAAAAAAAATGTTGATTGAAGTAAATTAGTAGCTTCAATTAAGAGTTTAAAGAGTATTGCAATCATCATTCTTTAAAACTTTATTTCTTGCAGTAACTTCTTATATTAGTGCTGCAGCTAATATTCTTTGAAAGCTTGAAATAGCAATTAGCTTCTTCTTAAGTCGCATGCTGGCCTTACTACATTAACAAACATCGATTAATTAAACGTTTATTTTCTCAAAGAAAATAAATTTTCCACAAAAAAATGTGGATTTAAGTATATTAGTAGCTTCAATTAAGAGTATAAAGAGTATGGCAATCATCATTCTTTAAACTTTATTTCATGCAGTAACTTCTTGTATAGCACTATATTTGTGCTGCAGCCACCATGCTTTAAAACTTTAAAATAAATATGAGTTTCTTCTTTAGTCTCGTGTTATCTTTACCACAATAACAAACATCGATTAATTAATTGTTTATTTTCTCAAGGAAAACAAATTTTTTACATAAAAGTGTGGATTGAAGTAATTTAGTAGCTACAATTAAGAGTTTAAGGGTTATTGCACTCTTCATTCTGTAAAACATTAGTTCTGCTATTAACCTCTTTCAAAGCACTATATTAGTGCTGCAGCTAACATTCTTTGAAAGTTTAAAATAGCCATTAGCTTCTTCTTAAGTCACATGCTTGCGACATAATCAAGAAATGCAAATTGTGCAACTCCACTCATCCCCGTGGGAAATGTCCGGCCTATGAAAAAAGATGTAGGTCTTGCAAAAGAAAGAACCACTTTGAAATTTGCTGTCCTCACAGAGAAGTAAAAGCTGTTGCAGAAAAATTTGATGACTCGTACTCCAAAGTTTCATCGTCCAGTGATAGTTGTGATGATAAATTTTTTATTGACTCAATTAATGAAGAAAGCCCTTCCAATCCAGCTCACTCCAAGAATGTTTCTGCTGTAGATTATGGTAAATCTGATTGGTCAATTGCACTAGAAATGAATGGAAACAATACATTATTCAAAATTGATACTGGTGCACTAGAAATGAATTGATGCACAATGTAATGTCATTCCAAAGAATCTCCTCAAAAAGTTATCTCCTCGTCCCAAACTCAAGCCAGCAACCGTGAAGCTCTCAGCGTATAATGGTACCGAGATACCAGTTGCAGGAAGGTGTATTGCTTCAATCAAGCATAAGAGTCAGACTGTCAACGTTTTGTTTGTTGTTGTTGAAACTGACTCAGTCCCTATCATTGGTTTGAATACCTCTGAGAAGCTGAATTTGATCAAAAGGATCTACAAAATCAATGGTAGTTCTCAAACTGATGTTCCCATTGAAAAGGAGTTTTTGGATTGTTTTGGAGTAATTGGTTGCCTGGAACGCACCCATCACATTGAAGTTAAAGATGACGTGAAACCAGTCATTGCTCCTATAAGAAAAATTCCACTCGCTCTCAAATCAAAGCTCAAAGAAGAGTTAGAGCGTATGATCAAGCTTGATGTGATTGAGCCTGTAGAAAAGCCTACTGACTGGGTCAACGCTCTGGGCATTGTTTCAAAACCTAATGGCAAGTTGAGGATTTGCCTTGACCCTCGTCCACTCAACAAGGCAATTAAACGACAGCACGACAAATTACCGACTGCAGAAGAAATCATTTCTGAAATGTCTGGTGCACAGTTTTTCACCAAACTTGATGCCTCAAATGGCTACTGGCAAATCAAAGTTGACAATGAAAGTGCAGCTTTGCTGACATTTGGCACTCCATTTGGACGCTATCGTTTCAAACGCCTACCATTCGGAATTCACTCTGCAAGTGAAGTTTTTCAAGTTGAAGTTGCCAATATCATTGCCGGTATTGAAGGATGTGCTAATTCACAAGATGACATCATTGTCTGGGGTGCATCAAAAGAAGAACACGACCAACGCTTACGTGCATGCCTCACCCGTATTCGTAAAAGCGGTTTAAAGCTGAATCAAAGCAAGTGTATTTTTGCTTCCAAGTCATTTACATTCCTTGGACATACAGTTTCAGCTGATGGTTTAAAACCAGATCCTACCAAAATCAATGCCATCCTTGACATGCCTATTCCTAAATCGAAAACTGATCTTCAACGTTTTCTCGGAATGGTCAATTACCTTGCAAAGTTTGTGCCTAACCTATCACAGATAACAGCCCCCCTTCACGCCTTGCTGAAGAAAGACATACAATTCTTTCTGCAAAAGCCACAATTTGATGCCATTACAGAGCTCAAACGCCTCGTCACCACTTCACCATGCCTCAAGTTTTTTGATCCAAACTTGCCAACACGACTCAAACCAGATGCTAGTTCACAAGGTCTTGGAGCACTACTTGAACAAAATCATGGATCAGAAAGTGAAGAGAAGTGGCATCCCATTGCATATGCATCTAGAGCCCTTCAACCTTATGAGACAAGGTATGCTCAAATTGAAAAAGAAGTCCTTTCATTTGTACTTGGAACAGAGCGTTTCCATGAGTACCTATACGGACGTCATTTCACCGTTTACAATGACCATCAACCACTGAAGTCAATTTCAGCAAATCAATCATTGATTGTCCACCGCGCATACAACGCTTCTTCCTTAAACTCCAGAAGTATGATTTCAATATTGAGTATTCACCTGGAAGAACAATGGTTGTTTCAGATGCCCTAAGCAGAGCGTATTTGAATAGTAAGACAACAGAGATTCAAGAGCCTGATCTTATTCATCATATTAGCTCAACATTTCAGCTCCTCCCCATCAGCACAACCCACCTTGCACAACTTCAACAGGAGACTTCTTCAGATGAAATCTTACAACAATTAATCAACTTCACCCTAAATGGATGGCCTTCCAAGCACCATATTCAACAAGTTGTAAAACCGTACTACAGTGTTCGCAGTGAAATTGTATATCATGAAGGTCTCCTCCTCAAAGGTCAACGAATCATAGTTCCGTCCTCGCTACGCAGCACTATGAAAGAAATCATTCATCAAGGTCATAACGGAATGGAAAGATGCAAAAGTCGTGCCCGACAGTCGTTGTACTGGCCAGGAATGAACGCTGAGATTGAAGAGTTAGTTGCGAGATGCTCATATTGCCTAACATATAGAAACAAACAGCAAAGTGAACATTTGATTGATCATGAAATACCAAATTCACCTTGGATAAAGGTAGCCTCAGATGTTTTCCACCTACTGGGACATCATTACGTCATTGTTACAGATTACTACTCGGGATACATTGAAATTGAACGGATTGCAGACACAACGAGCCCGTCCGTTATCACCAAATTAAAGAAAATCTTTGCACGCCATGGCATGCCACAAGAATTATTTTCTGACAATGGTCCAGAATATATTGCCAACGAGTTTACAAGTTTTTCAAAGGAATGGGACTTCAAACATACCACTTCTAGCCCATACTTTGCACAATCAAATGGCCTTGTAGAAAGATCTATCCAAACAGTCAAACGCACACTTAAAAAGGCAAGAGATGCCGGAGAAGACCTGGCACTTCTTGTTCTGAACACCATACCTGGTTCCGACGGAATATCTCCAGCCATCCGCCTCTTCAACCGCAATCCGCAAACATTATTACCATCCTTAGTACAACACCCTCCATCAGTTTCTGCAAATAGAGCGAAACGCCCTGACAACAGGAACACAAAGGATCTACCATCAATCAGACCAGGTTCAGTAGTAAGAATACGTGTCCCAGGAGACAAAGATTGGAGAAAGAAAGAAAGGCAAAGTCATAGAGAAATCCAAAGAGCCACGTTCATATCGCGTCCTAAATGAGAAAGGCAATATAGTTCGACGCAATAGACGCCATCTTATTCCGTGTCATGACAGATTCAGCATACAGCATGACTATGATTCGATCCCGCTGACTGATCTGCCGCTTGCCATACATCCACTTGCACCCAACCCAGATCCACATGCCCCCAACTCAGATCCTCAGCCAGAACCGTTAGAGCAGCACCCAGAGATCACTCCCCCACTGCCAGCATCGCCTGCACAGCTAATTCTGCCCCCCGAAACATCCAACCAACCTACCTCTTCAACACTGCCAGTTCCACATCCAAATGAACAAACTGAGCCAGTGCAATTTACGCGTCGTGGAAGAGTTATTCGAAAACCTCTCCGTTATCGTTGAAGTTACTAACTTTGTTGAATTCTAAGAACTTTCAGTGAAAGACATGCTGAAAAGAAAAGGCAAATTATAACTTTCATAATTTATTGTTGTTAATGGACACTTAGCTTGTGAGGGAGATGTTGTATAACTATTAACCTCGTTTTGGGTTTTGAGCCTCGTTGTTGTTTAAGCCGCCATCTTGAATTTTAGTTTTGGCTTGTCATGGCTCGTGCCGCTCGAGCGCTCGTGCTAGAGAGATTTATAAATTGCTTTATTAGAGATTGGCCTATTTTCTGTTCTGCTCTTTGATCTAACGATAGATACAACAATCGAGGAGGTAATGTGGAAAACAGATTTCTACTTGGTGTAGTAAAAACAAGCTGACTATTCACACCGGAAAATCTGAGATAATGTTATTACTAATCGGAACCTTGTAGGCCCCCTTAGACCTGTTAACATCAATAAAGGCTAAATTAAGTATGTGAAAACTGCCACATGTCTTGGAATCGTGATTGACAATCACTTAACCCTAATCCATATGGGCTTTTTTCGAGCTACCATTTATGGGGGGGGGGTGCTTTCCACCCTCCTCTGAAAACTGCCTTAGACGCATCCGAATTCAATACAACTTGGCACAGTTATAGAACAGGTAATTTGCAGCTTGTAGCGGAATTTGGGTGTGGCTGGCACGCCTTGTGACGTTACAGTGACGTTACAAAGCTGAAAATCTGTGAAAATCAGGCTTCCAAGTTGAATTCAAGTTTAATGAAGATTTTGCACGAACTTTATGCAGTTTTTGGTTCAGTTTGTCAACAAAAATGGTGATAACATGTTATTTTACTGAAAATAACGATTTTGGAGTGATATTTTGGCAGAAATTAGCCGATTCTTATGACGTCATTTGTGCGATTAATTTATTCTATGTAAAAAGAGACCAAAAGAACCTGCAAAATGATGATTATCTAAGATAAATGTATCATTAGAGTGTTTTTCATTGAAAAAGTTCGAAAAAACTTGAAAAAATTGCTAATTAGTCCAAAATGGCGACCAAAATGACGTCATTATCAAAAAATGCTGACATCATCAAATTCCAGAAATTCCGATATCAAATTGAAGCCCTTTGTTTGCTGATTCATTTGCTGTATAATACTTCATAATTCAATCAAATAATTCCATTGAAATCATTGAAAACAATGATTTTGTTGCTACCTCCTTCCAAATATGGGCATGTCACATGACCTGTGAGTCCTATTGTTCAAACATTTTTCGACTAAAATGTGGCTAATAGATAATTAGTAAAAGTCAGGGAGGCTGGGGGACATAGCAAATGTCGTTTAAAAACGCGGCAAATAAAACCTTGAGGGGGGGGTGGAATCCACCCCCCCATGTGGATTAGGGTTAAGATGGGATGCACAGGTGAAACGTGTGTCTAAATCGTTTGCAGCTAAAGTCAGCCAGCTCAAACGAATGGGATTTTTACCCGTTAAAATTCAAGAAGAAATATATTTCAAGACTGTTATTGCAGCTTGCAATTTTGATTAGATATCTTTATTTTGTTATTATTTTACAGGGCAATTTGGAAATCAGTATTTAACTGTATATTTAACCCTGTTTAAAGAATTTAAAATGAAATGAAATGAAATGAAAGCTGTTACGTATGCTGTAGCAGTCTGGGGTACCTGCTCTCCAGCACTTTTCAATGATTTAGAAAAGATACATGTGAGAGCTGCCAAAATAATCCATCAAATACCGAGCTATACAGACAACGTGGAAACAATGAACGTGGCAAGATGGGACAGTCTTGATTATATCTACAACCCACTAGAAAAAAACAGCGGAATTCCGCCAGGTTTTCCGTCGGAATTCCTGTGAATTCCACCGGGAAAAATGTTAAATTCCGCCGGAATCCCAGCGGAAGTCCACCAGCTTCCCGGTGGAATCCCGGCAAAATTCCTCCGGTAAATATGTTCAAACGAGCCGAAATTTTCCACCAAAATACCGGTCAAAGTCCGGCTTAATCTGGCACAATTTCAGTGAAATTCCGCCGGTAATTTAGCGGTATCAATCCGGAAATTTTACTGAAAAATGCCGTAATACATCTTGGATTTTCCCGGGAATCTGAAAGAATTCCGGTAGAATTTCACCAGAAGCCCGGCATATTTCCGTTGTTATGCCGTCCAAACTCCGGCAGTATTCCTGCGGAATTCCACCAAATTCCTGGCAAAATATCGGAGTTCATCTGGGATTTTCCCGGGAATCTGAAAGAATTCCGGTGGAATTCCACCAGAAACCCGCTGCATTTCCGTTGGTACGCCGTCCGAACTCCGGCAGTATTCCAGCGGAATTCCACCAAATTCCTGGCAAAATCCTGGAGGAATTTTTCCAGTAAATTTGTTAAGATTATAGCCAAATTGGGTTTCTCTCCCAAACTTCATTATGACAAAGAGCCTGACTCATTTTTTGCGGAAGCCACTATGAATAAACGCATACTTCGCATACTTCGTGCATCCAATGTTAGACATACAAAAATAGACAGAGTCTCATCAAATGAAAGAGCAACATGACCTGTGGACATCTTTTATTAAGTATTGCCTTTTGACCCACGAAAACCCTGGAAAGGTGTTACCGCTTTGACAAATGATAGGCAGGGAGGCCTGAAAAATCCAGGAAGAGGCAAGAAAAACCCTGGAAATCTCAGGAAGGAAGAAAGGAAGGGAGGCAAGAAAAAAACCCTATCAATCCCTGGAATGGATAAGCACGATTTTCGAGCCCTACCGAAATCGCATTCGATTTATTAGCGTCACTGTTTCTGCGATCCCAGCGCTTGGGGCTAAAAACCGGTGAGCAAAACTGCACCTGCACTAAAGGTTAACAGTGCGGCCGAATTAAGTTCAATTGGTTGCTAAAGATCAAATTGCTCAAATTGCTTGGTCGCCAGAAATGGACTCTTCCTCTATGACGAGCGTTGGAGTTATGAAACCTTGCTTGCTTATCATCTTTGGGGTGAACCAGAAATTAGGGCCTACTCATGTCCTCTGCTAGCGGTTGTTGTTTATACAATTTTAAGCCTCAACATAGCTTTTTGAAACACATGTCAGACTTACCGAATGACGCTCTTGCCTTGCTTTCCTTATGTTACTATGTTTTGATGTATCTTAGTTTTCCTCTGCACACTTCAGGATCACAAGTTAGGCTTAGACATTCCACTAAAGCAAATGTGCCTTGAAATTAATTCTCCATGTTCAGTATCCAAGTTTCCTAATTTCTTGACCTTTTTCCAAACACCAACTCCATCGTGTGGTTCAACCATCAAGTTAAAATCACAACAACAAAATTTATCTGTTACCGCCACATTTCAAATCCAGCCAATGAAGGCAGTTTTCTTTCCGCATGGGGAAAACGCCTTTCCTTATGTAAAACATAAAGATATATTCCTTTCACTCTCTCTGTGATATGTAATAAAAGGGGATCGCACCTTTAAACGCTCTTGTGAGAATATATTCCTTTCACTCTTTGTAATCTATGATAATAGGGGCTCCTGTGAGAATCTCTCCAGCCTTGAATGCTGCCGCTGAAAGTTACTCCAAATTATCAGATTTTGAGTACTTGAAGGTTTCTTCCGAGTTCTGTACAAGTTCCTACATCATTCATGGTGATCTACCGCCTTTGTGGACATACGTAAAGCGATTCAAAAAAACCTTGTTGTGGAATTCCTAAAGAAATATTTTCTTGTCCTTTTCAATGTATTTACAGTAGTACCTTGGTAACACCACAGGAGTACCACAAGAGTGCGAGAAACATTGAAAATAATCCCTTTTACTAAAATAAAGTTGTATGATATGTTTTGGAATTTTCTTTTTCATTTCAATGTTTTTGTTTTTTTGTAAGATTTTATGATCCACCGGTATTCCACCGGATTCCGATTCACCAAAATGTTCCGGTGGAATTCCACCGGTACTCAATTGAAGTCCCGGCGGAATTCCGGTGGACCCGTTGTGACCGCTGTTATACCAGTTGAATTCCGCCACCGGACCGGCTTTCCGGTGGAATTCCACCGGACCTCCGGAACGATTTTCTAATGGGAAGCGAAAGATTCTAGCAGTCATGCACAAATTTCAGTATGAAACTATTCCGGATGCCATCCAAGATCACTTCAAAAAGACACTGTTCCATTCACGGGATGGATGCTCCTTTCATTTACCTAGAGTTCGCAAGGAAGTTGGACGCACATCCGTGACATTTAGAGGCACACTTTTGTGGAACACATTAAGTCTGGAAACGAGGGAATCGTGTAGCTTACAACAATTTAAGAATAAAATACAAAGAGATAAAAAATTAGTTACATCGCTAAGTTTTGGAAAAGAGGCGTGCTTAATTAAGAACAAAAAATAATGAGCTTATTAAATTTTAGACAGGACTGGAAGTTGAACTTTTAGAGCTAAATTTTTCATTTTTCATTTTATATTCTTATGGACATTTAGAGTAGTAGCAGGTCCACATCAGCTTCAGCTGCCACGTTAATCTAACCTACTTTATCAAATAGATAATGTATGTATGTATGTATGTATGTAAAATGGATACTATAAGTGCGGATGAAGAACGAACGAGAAATAGACAAAAATTTGATGTTTTTTAGCACACTAAGGCCTTTCAAGTCATTACTATCATCAGAGTGTATGTATGTATGTATGTATGTATTATGTAGCCATTTTATCTCATGGCAATCAGAAGTAAAATAACACCTAGAACAGACTCAGATTGCATATGCCTACTTATTTCTTTGTAAAACAAGGGGGGAATAGGCAGTCGAGCTAGAATTGTATGCTCGGGCTTTGCAGATGATGTTTGATGGTGTTGAGATTTTACTTTTGTTAATAGCAGAAGATCTTCAAGGACTAAATTCCTGATTATCTGAGCCAAATTCAGAACTTTTTGTAGACAAATGAAAAGAGGAGAATTTGATGTTGAATAGCAATGCTCATCTCTGACTTCAAAAGTAGGGTTAACAGCAACAAGTGATGATATGCCCGGGGGGAGGGGTACTTGACTTAAATTTGTACGGGGGTGTGCCCACGAAAATTTTTTTTTTTACCCTGCTCCAGAATTTTTCGCTTAAAATGATAACCTGTTCTAGAAAAAATTGATGAAAAGTATGCTCAAAAACATGAAATTTGACCGAAAAACGACCCGATCTAGCAGAATATTCCCCTTTCACATGTTTTGACAACCTGCTCTAGAAAAATTGCCTCATTTCGATACTCTGTGCTAGAAAAAATTGGTGAAAACGATACCCTTAAGAACGGCACATCCCCGTCGGACATATATACTAAGTACCCCCCCCCCCCCACCGGATGATATGGCAGTTGCAGCACTGTTTGATGTTTCATTTTTGTTTCTTTTGGCTTCGTTTACGTCTGAATGGTCTGAATATTGATTGCTTTGAGCCTGCATTCTCTCTTAAAGAGCCACTGCTGACATAAGTGCTTTGCGCGCTTAGAAAATTGAAAGGAGGTAAACACCAATGGCGACGAAGAACAATGTTTTGTTTGCGCTTATTATTGTTTATTGTTTTATATTTCCGTCATTGCTGAAAACAAGAGCTGAACATTTCACACGTATCAACCACAATTCTATAGGCCCTTTCTTTACTTATAGCGTCTGTTTTATTATGTTAATTTGAAATACAGTCCTCTGGAGGGCAAAATGGCCTCATCATTTTCTTTCGTAATCTAAACTTCGTATTTGAACCGTTCGATATGGCAAACTAAACCGCACAAAAACAAGAACGACAGGAAATAATCCACATATCTACGGATCACGCATCATGACCGTCCAAGAAGAAAGCGATGAAGATAATGATGGAGGAGGCAACAGTGGAATTGAGGTAGGCTTCTTTCCACATCCGCGATAATGTTGACATGCTATGCTAGGCCAAAAAACACTTTTAGACACCCAGAAAGTCGAAGAAGCAATGCATTGTGGGATTCGCACAGGCGCAAAGCACATATGTCAGCAGTGGCTCTTTAACTGATGTGAAATCACACAATTTGCAGTGATATTGACTGATATTCTTTGCATTGTTGAATGAGTTTCTCTGTTGACCGAAGCGCCATCATCAAGTCAAAGAGCACAGGGAAACGAGAGACTCATCGTCATAAGTCTATAGTGTAGCTACAATCCTGGCCAAAAGAAGCTAGGACACAGGCAAATTTCAGTGTCTTCATGATGTTTCCTAAAATATCGAGAAGAAAACATACGTTTAGAGTCTCCAAATCCCCCCTCCCCCTTATTTCAATGTTGAGAAGGTCGAAAGGCGTTTGATTCAAGCAACTTTGAGAAGGGGGGAGCGGGGGGCACGTAGTCAAAGACCGAAGTAGTGCAAATGTTTATGATTTGACCCAAGTATTTTGGCCAAGATTGTCTGAAAAATTGCTATCACTACCTATCATATATGTTTCTATGAATCCAAATCTACTTGTATCAGACAATTTCTTTCACTATGAATGGATAGCCACTAACTGTGGGCTTAACTCCAGAGTACTTCAGATGTTAATGTTTTCATTGTTACTGGTTCATCCATCAGAACTATGACGCCATTAAATTATGCAAAATTTTCCCATGACGTTCAGCGAAACTTCTCTTGTGCACGAAACCTGCCAATGATTTTCGTCTGAAAACATCACGGTTATCAAAGAGAACTGTAAAACAAAGTTCCTTTTGAATCAGTGCAAATTCTGCGCCTCCGCAGTGCAATTGTCTTCTTTTCAAATGTACCGTTAGCCAATTCTCTAACTATTCATTCATTTTCAATGAGATTAAATTCGCTCCACCAAACTTGCATTCACCCTGGACGGCATTGAATGGTCTATTGTGCCCGATGAATTGTAATCCACAATTTTTTGTTGAAGAAGAATATACCTGTTGCATAGCAGCAAGGCGGATTTGCACTGTCTGGAATATTGAGAAAGGGATCAAATTTGTCAACGCTGCTCCCTACTTTAAACATTAATAACGTCGGCAACGTTTGCCCTATTCTAACAAATTTTGTCTCATTCTAATGAGAAAAATGAGCTTTATTAGCCTATAGTCAGTATTTGCGTCGATATTTTCGTGAAATATAATTTCTGACGGTTCTCAATAGAGTTCAAAAGAAACTTATCCGGAAATGTTTATTTTAAGTTTTTTAATTTTGGAGCGCCGTGACATTTCCACCTTCCAGGCAATTTTTACTTGGTCTTTTTGCATGAATAGGAAGACTTTGATGTTAAAATGTGGAATCAGACGAATTTGCCAAAAAAGCGTGACTTATCCCACAATTATGGGGCATTTTTCTTTGGAGCGCCGTTGTGAGAATCGAAGAATTCACAAGAAACCGGACCTCAAACAATGAGCCCAAAAGCTTTCTTGCAATGGTAAGTCATTTTCAAAGAGCAGCGGAGTACACAACCTTACGATAGCGGAAGAAAGCTCAGAATCCTACTGTATGTCACTTTTTATAAAGGAATCTTTATGTGAGTGAAAATTGCAGAAATTTTGCCACGCCCATTTTTAAGAAGGTGCTCAGCGAATTTAACGAACAATGCCTATTTCGGCATAGATAGCTGAGGACTCACTTCTTGTGTTGGGGATGAGGGTGTTAAAATTTCACACAGAAATCTCTATGGGTTCTCAAGCTATGAGGTATTATTTGTTAACAATCATTTTCAGACAATCCTGGCCAAAAGAAGCTGGGACACAGGCAAATTTCAGTGTCTTCATGATGTTTCCTAAAATATCGAGAAGAAAACATACGTTTAGAGTCTCCAAATCCCCCCTCCCCCTTATTTCAATGTTGAGAAGGTCGAAAGGCGTTTGATTCAAGCAACTTTGAGAAGGGGGGAGCGGGGGGCACGTAATCAAAGACCGAAGTAGTGCAATTTTATGATTTGTCCCAAGTATTTTGGCCAAGATTGTAGACTGATTACGATGAGTCCCAGTAATGGCTATTCAAAACGAGACTATTACACCAGACCGAGATTGCTCTTACTGGGACTAATATTATTACGGCAATATTTTTGGACTGACTCTTTTCACTTTTGAGTGCCCTTTAGAACGAGGCTGCTATACACAGCCATGTACAAAGTATAAAAGTATACAACAAAATACAACGCCATTAGAATCTCTGCAAATTCGATTGATTGATGTTGACTACGGGGGGGGGGGGGGTCTTGGCCAAATTTTGGGTTTTTGGGTAGGGGTCTGCCGCGTGCATCTTCAAAAGGGTACCGTTGGCTAGACTAATTTTTACGAAAATGGTACCCTTGGCTAGACCAATTTTGACCATTTTCTTGACCAATATTGTCAAATTTGTGCCAAATATGATGTCATGACCGTTTGCTAGACCAATATTGTCAAAAATGATACCCTTGGCTAGACTGTTGCTGGCCAAAATTGCAAAAAAGGATGCCCTTGGCTGGACTAGAGGTCCGTAAAAGTATACCCTTGCTCGCGGCACATCCCCAGGTACCTTTACTATGGAAGAACCCACCCCCCCCCCCCCCCCCCCCCCCGTGATGTTGACTAACGGAAACTCGAAGCTCAAAGCAGAGTTTCAAGGAGCTTAGCTGGACAGAACAAAGTCTAACGATGAAGAATACCATGAAAACAGTTGGCGACAATATCAAATCTTGTACGTAGGTACTATTTTGCTGCTTTCCCTAAGCATTAACTGGTTTATTGTGAAGTTTTCAAATCAATGTGTTTCATTTGGAAACTACAAATATTTGTGCTTTTCTGGCTAGGCTCTTATCAAAACGAGGCAGTCATGGTCATTTTAAAATAATGGCGTTTGATTATGAGTCGCAGTTAGGAGCATCCGGCAGTATTTCAATATCGATAACTACGACCATATCATCAGTCTATAGTGTATCTAGTCTACTTAGATCCAACCTCGTTCCCAGGGTGTTCTGACGTCATAAGCTGATCGCGAAGCCGAATGAACACCCTGGTACACTTGGCATCAATCTTGCCAATATATGGCAAGATGCGCCCCATTATGGATTTGCAGTTTGCTAGGCAACGATAATCGACGAAAAATGGTCGTTGCTCTAGCGCTAATTCTGAAGTATATAAATTGAGAAATTAAAAACAAACACCTTGAGGACCCTATTTTAGCCCTTTTTAAGGTATTTAATCATTAATCCAGGGTTAGCAAGTGCATTTAGTAGGAAAACGAGCACGATCCATTTGGGTGGAAAAAGGGCCTAAGTTGAAACTTTCGAGAATTTCCCCCACAGCTTTGAAAATAGAATGGCTCGTTATTCGGCGAATTTTAGAGATAAATTGGAGATTAAAAGTGTTTTAGTGAAAGAATACAGTTTTCCGTCGAATTTTGATATGCCGCGGCCGTTTACTCCTCGCAAAACTGAGTTACGGCGTAAAATGGGGTAGGCCGAAATTATTCCCCATTTTTGGGGGGCGCGCGCTCCGCTTCTGGGGGCAATATTGAACCCCAAATTACGTTATTAGACCTTCAGACGAATGGTCTCTTGAAAATTTTTTTCTGTTTTGAAATCGGGCTTGTAACCATGGAGCATCGACTCCAAACGTAACCTCAGGTCGGAAAATCGCAACATTTATTTTTCAACCCCCTGTTATGACGTCATAATGAGCCCAACATTTCCTGAAACACCGAAATTCGGATGCGCCGTGGTCCATTACCCCTCTTAAACTCCTCACTTGCCCCATACACCCCATTGATTTTGTGAAATTACCGATTCAATAAAGGCCATTTTTGAATGGGAGCAAGTTATAATCTGATTTTACTATTGTTTTCGAATAGCCAATCAAATTGCCGAACGGCCTCTTGTATCCCAGAGTAGAGGTAGAGCAACGAACTCACTCTGGGGACGAGATTGACTTAGATCCTCATATCAGTATCAAAATGGCGCTTGCAAGTACACGTGCGAGCAGCAGGGTTCTATCACCATTTCGAGCTGTTGGAGTCATCTCTAATCATGTAGCGCTCAGCATACAAGTTCGAGGAACGGAGCACTTCGTTACAACGGCAGTTGGGAAGACTTTCCATATTTACAATGTAAGTTCGATTTGTGTATAGACTATTTCCCGATCCCAACTATTTCGCTTTATTGGCAATTCAACAGCACATAGGCCCTATGATAGGGGCAGGCAGAATCGGTAATACCATTGTAACAGCGAAAGATAAACTCGCCCGAACGGGAGACGTGGGGGGGGGGTGGGTACTATCGAGGCCCCAAAGGGGGGAGTCCCTCCCTGGAGCACTGGAGTGGATCTGTATCATTTTTCACTCTTGCAAAAATTCTTTGGATGAAACTATAAACATAAAGAAAGATTTGTAAGGAGCCTGTCAGACAGGTTAAATATGTAAAGTTTCTTGGACTTCTTTTGGACGAAAATCTTAGCTGGAAGTATCACTTAGTGAACTTTCAAAAAAACTAGTGAGAACATGTGGTATATTTTTTAAAATAAGGCATTTTCTACCTACAAATGTTTTAGTTTCATTGTATTACTCTTTATTCTCTTCCTTTCTACAACATGGAATCATTGTTTGGGGTCTTACCTACGACATCCACACTAAACCAATATATCTTCTGCAAAAGAAAGTTGTTAGAGCTATTGCCTTCCAGAATTTTACATCTCCATCTTCTCCAATCTTCTCTGACTTGAAAATTCTTAAACTGTATGATTTACTTGATTTAAAGTTGCTTTCATTTGTCTACGAGGCTGTTAATAGGCTATCTCCACCTTATTTCATATTTTTTTGCAATGCTTTCAGATGTTCATCAGTATGATACGAGGCAGGCTCGCGAGGCTGGTATATTTATGACACGGCACAACACTTTGCAATATGGTTTAAGATCTGTTAATATGCTGGGGCAAAATCTTGCAACAACATTCCGTTCAACATCAAACGATCTCCTACATTGATTAGTTTTCGTAAGAGACTAAAATTACATTTTGTTCTCCACCAATTACTAGTAATTTTCCAAAAATATTTCGTGTATCAATCAATCACAATCACTCTATCTAAAAAGTCTTTCTGGTCAAATAATATCATAATAGGTTTTTAAAACAGGGGGTGCTCTCTCCTCGATTAGTTTACCTACTGAGAGAGCTCCTCCTTAAGAAATTCCCCTCCATGCAAATTTCCTATTTTTGTAATATTTAACATTTAGTCTTTTTGTTGTCTCTTGTAATCTTGTTATAATTTTTGTTAATTGTTGTATTTTTAAAGGATTTTTGTATGTAGTAGTGGAATTTTAAAATGAATGAACTGAACTGAGTGGAGCCCATCATTTTGACAGCAGAGCATGATGGAGCCCTGGAGCCCAAACGATTTCCATTGTGGAGCACTGGAGCCCATCGCTTTCTCCGTGTGGAGCCCTTGATCTCAAACAATTTTATTTGTGAAGCCCAAGCAAAAAAAAGGACAACATTTAATTACGAAAACTATACGAATGATGTGTGAAACTATTTGAGCTTGGTTGTAGATCTCAACATCAACTTTGAAATTAATTTTTTAAGTTTCCAGGTTCTGGAAATCTGGCCATATATTTACTTATGATTGGAATAATAGGCCATTCCCATGATTACGTCACATGCCGTGCGACGCGCAATGCATTCTGGGAGTGGTAGTTAAACTTGTGTTTACATTAGTGTGTTTTGACTGGGAGCGCACGTGAGATCAAGCATCTGTCGTGAAATTTCGCTATAAAATGGAAGAAAAATCATCGGAAACCACAAAATCGCAGATCCCTAGTTTTTTTAAAAACTCTTGCCAGGGGATCACTGCGATTCAGACGTTTTCAAGCGGAGATTCGGCCGCAAACAAGAACGACGATTCAAGGCCTAGCAGTTCAGCCGGAATACCTGGTGTCCGCAGAGTTGGCGAGGAAAGGCAAGCTGAAGAGGACGAACACGAAACTGTAGAGACAAGTATTGCAGCTAAAGAAGGATGGACAAGATCACTGACCCTGCTCCCGAGTTTTGATAGCGAGAAGCTTACAAATAAACTGATAAAGAATGCAAGTACTATGCCAAACAGTGGTGCAGCCCCAAAAGCATATCGAAACAAAAAGCACGGGTACAGGTTGTGGAAGGAAGGGTATGTTCGTGGAGTCTTGGTAAAACCAAATATAAAAGCAAAGAAAACTTTGTTTATCGTCAGAGCAAAAGTCCACGCGTCTATGAAAAGTTGCCACTATGATGTGTATGTTCATCTTGACCAGTGCGATGGTGAAGTTCTATTTGCAAAGTGTAACTGCAAAGCAGGACAGGGTGGCTGCTGCAAGCATGTTGCTGCACTGCTTTATGCTCTTTTAGACTTTATCAACATGGATGCAAAAGAAGTGCCAAAAGACCTTACTTGCACCCAAGTTGGTCAAAGATGGAATGTTCCTTCAGAAAGCACCCAGGGCGTTAAGGTTTTTAAGTTTAACAACCTAATATTTGAGAAGGCAGAAGAAAACAAGAAAAGGAAAAGACCACTTTTGACTGGTAGCAGGGATAAATTTTGTGCTACACCTCCATTTGCACAGGAAACTACCAGCAAAGAATTACAGGATTTGGTTGCAAACTTACGTTTAGCTGGAAAGGCGTCTCTATTTTGTGAAACATTAGAGTCCAATGACTTTCAGCCCTGTACTGCTTTTGAGACTTCATCATCAAAGGCCCTTGCTCAGAAGAGTTTCATAATTATGCAAAGTGAAGAAGAGAATATCAGCCACATCCATGAACTGTATGAACACCTGCATGTGCAGTCTACCTATGAAGGTCTTGTTAGCCCTGAAATTCACGAAGCTATTCTTAGCAAGGTTGGGATTTCACCTAAAGAATCACTAAGTATTTGCCATAAAACACTATTGCAAAGCGAGGAGCCAATTTGGTATTTAGAACGTTCTAAAAGGATAACAGCTTCAATCTTTGGGAAGATTTTAAACAGGAGGCGCACTGTGTATCCAAAATCTTTAATTCAAACAGTCATTGAGAAGAAAGAAACAAGAAGCAATGTTATGCCAGTAGCTTTAAGATGGGGGATAGACAATGAAGCAGTTGCAATTGCAAAGTATGAGGCCTATAGTGGTGTCATCATCAAGAAATGTGGTCTTGTAATAAGCCCTGAATGGCCCTGGCTTGGATGCAGTCCAGATGGCCTAATCATGGAGAATTCTTCTCTGTTTGGATGCGTTGAAGTGAAATGCCCTTACTCCAAGAGAGAAATGAAGCTTGAAGAGGCTGCTGCAAGTGACAAAACATTTTGTTTGAGGTCTGTTGATGGCAAGCTTGAACTGAAAAGAACCCATCAATATCATTTTCAATGCCAAGGAGTCATGAACATTCTTGGACTTAAATGGATTGACTTTATTGTCTTTACTCTAATAGACTTTCATGTTGAAAGAATCAATGTGGACAATCAATTGTGGACCTCAAGAATGCTTCCAAGATTAACAGAATTTTATGTAGACTTTATCTTGCCCAATATTTGAAAATGTTCTACTGGGTAATTGTACTGATTGGACACTGTAAAATATTGAAAAATTGTTTTAAATTCTGTTGAGTATGAATTGGGTTCATCACTTGTTCTGATATCTTACGATGTACGAGATTTTGAAGCCATTTTGACAAAACCTTATGAATAGACGATTATGCTAAAGATTGTGGCGAGGAACTTTTTACCAAGATGCACCTTTCATCGAATTCCTATAGAATCGTCAAAGAGTCGTTATTTGAACGCAATGCATCTTGGTAAAACGTTCCTTGCCACCATCTTTAGCGTAATTGTCTATTGTATATTTAGTGCTTTGAAACTTGAAGAAACTCAAGAAACTTTTGGTTTCAAAATATACCTAATTGCCTAAATGTTTCTTTTGATCCATTTCAAGTCATGTGAAAAAAAAGTCATGTCACTTCTAGTATTATTCTACTTTTGCATTTATGGCACAAGTCTTCATGACACAAAAATATGTTAAATGAATCAAAGATGTTTTATCAAAAGATTGACCATTTGTCTGAAAATGGAAGTAAAGAAACCACAGCTGATTTGATCTATTAGCCTAAAATTTAAGAAACTGCTACCAGCCATGGACCCACAGTTAGATTCTTATGAAAACAAAATGTCTG
Source organism: Aurelia coerulea (assembly GCA_039566865.1). Lineage (NCBI taxonomy): Eukaryota > Metazoa > Cnidaria > Scyphozoa > Semaeostomeae > Ulmaridae > Aurelia > Aurelia coerulea. The sequence goes on from CM076943.1 coordinate 35,526,197, forward strand.
TATTTCTATATCAAAATAATCATGTGAAACAATGATGTGTTTCAGCAAGACAGCAACTAATATACAATCAATTTTCATCTTGGACAATTAATGGAGGCAGAAAGTTAGTTAAGTAAGAGCATACAACCCAAATTTTATTGAGTTCTGGACCCATGGAAATGGGGAAAACACTTTTTAAGATCTTAAATGTTTTTATCCTTGAAATTGCCCGTTCTACATGGATGCGGACAGCTGCAATTTTCCTTGTTTCTGCTTCTTCCTTTAATGCCAGATGTTCTTTGCCTCTGAGAAAAGGAGGGATATTCAAACTGACATTACTGGGAAGTTCATCTTCAATATCAAAACCTTTATCAGCCATTACAGAGTCCCCACTTTCAAGAAACTTATAGATTCCACATTCCCTGGTTGCCACTTTATCACTGGTTCTCCCAGTGAAAAGGTCTGATACGTAAGACACTGAGGCAGCAGGGGTAATACCAACAAGCCCCTTGGTAGTATTAAAGTGTTTATAATTTGAGTATGTTGCAGCTTGGGACCTCACTGAACTTGGCTTTTCAACATAGATTTCTGTGCAATCGATTATTACACGAGTGGTTGGATAAACTTCCTTGAAACATGCTGGCATCGTTCTGATCACTGCTGCCTTGGAAGGCAATATGGGATACGTCCTGAATTTACTGTGGAGAAAATCCAGCCAAGTAATCCAAATCCTTGAGAAGTTAGCCTGCGTGCAGCCTCAACTCCTCCTCAAAGGAAAAGGAGGAGTTGAGGCTGCACGCAGGCTATGAGAAGTGAGATGTTGATATACCAGTTCTGAAGGCTATGTCCTCTTCAAGGAGACCAAGTCTTAACCTTACAAGTACAAGGAAAAACTCCTGTTCTGCTGTAAAGGCTCTCTTCGGTCCTCGTTTCTGGTATCCAGGGGAGTCAGCATTAGGGTTGTTCTGTGTGCCATGGTAAATGAGGTTTTTTAAAGCTGGGCCAAATGAATCAAAGATTATCTTGAAAGTTTCGTAGTCAGGCAAGCCGGTGTAAAACTTGAAGGCCTTTGGATCTGATTTTACACTTTCAACAGAAAAGTTTGTCTTGCGTACAGTGTCGGCCGATCTTTGGATCCCATCTTTCAAATTCGCATTCTCTGACTCCAGCTCTTTAACTCTTTTTCTGAGCTCTTCTTCTATTCCTCTATTTCTGCTTTCTTCTAGATCCAGATCTTTAATCTGTGACTCCAATTCTTCTGTGACACTGTCTTCATTAGGTTGTTGTATAACCTCAGATTCCCCATCATCAGCTTCATGAATCATGATGTCATTTTGGTCTGCAGTTTTTTGTCTGCAATTTGAAGGTGTTACTGTTCGGTTTCTCGCTTTTGATGTTGGTCTTTCTTTTCGTTTGGTCGTGTATTTTACTTTGGGAACGATTGTTGGTACATTGTTCATATAGGTCTTGCAGCCACCTTCGAAGTGTTTCGAACAGACCCTGTGTCCGGAGCCAGGGTCCTTGAAATCTTTTCTCGAAATCATGTATCCACCTCTTTCGGAGCTCTTGCCTTTCCTTACTTTTACCGTTTGGAATTCTATAAAATGACAGCTCAGGATTTCTATGGCTGTTGCTAAAGCATCCAGGAACGCAACAAGTAAATCCTCCAACAATTATCCTGGTATCCTTCTTCTTCGTTTCGTACATGGGCCTAGGAATCTCTGCACTCACGCCGGTCTTGTTTGCGGCCGAATCTCCGCTTGAAAACGTCTGAATCGCAGTGATCCCCTGGCAAGAGTTTTTAAAAAAACTAGGGATCTGCGATTTTGTGGTTTCCGATGATTTTTCTTCCATTTTATAGCGAAATTTCACGACAGATGCTTGATCTCACGTGCGCTCCCAGTCAAAACACACTAATGTAAACACAAGTTTAACTACCACTCCCAGAATGCATTGCGCGTCGCGCGGCATGTGACGTAATCATGGGAATGGCCTATTGAGAAGACATTGTGCCTTGTGGACCACATAGCTGCCCAAGAAAACTTTACTCTCAAGCTTCTCTTACAGTTGTATGAAGGAACTGATTGATTCCAGCAGATGAAAGATGCCTTCATTGATAAGAGTGGTCTTCCCATTTTTCACAAGACGCTTTAACCCCCAAAGCTCTCAGCACAATACCAAGATAACCCACAGTACCGGGTGTCCCAAAAAATATATACGGATTTGATTGATTTCAGCGTTGTGAATTGCTTCAATCAATGTCTAATCACTCTAAAGATGTTCCTCGATAGTTAACTTGAACATAGTTACCTCGTTTGTTGATATTGGTACTTTGAGAGCAGAAATGTTAATCTTGAAAGCTCAAATTTGCCTCTTCCTCCTGCAAACCAGAGCTTTAGCCTTTTGGCCTAAACAATTTCTTAAGGCACAGTGTATAAATCAACGATAGCCTTGATAAAATTTTAACAATATTGGATCTTGTGTTATTCTGTTTTCCAGAAGTCACCCCCAATCACCCATTGGGAAGTTTCTTAATTTTTCATTAATTTCAGTTCTTAATTTCGATGGCCAAAGCCAAAGCTCTGGTTTGCAAGTGCACGCAAATTTGAGCTTTCAAGATTGATATTTCTGCTCTGCTCTCAAAGCACCAATACCAAAAAACGAGGTATCTATGTTCAAGGTAACTATCGAGGAACATTTTGAGAATGATTAGCCATTGGTTAAAGCTAAATTCACATCGCTGGAGTCAACCAAATTTGTATACTCGTACATTTTTTGGGACATCTGGTATTTTTTAGGGGACTTGTGCTTGTTATCAGCTTTAGTTGAGCATATCCAGTTCAATTAAACCACAAACTGAACTGCACTTTCTGTATTTAGAAAGGGTTATAGCACGCACTTCTAAATCTGATGAAGAAATGTAAAAGGGTTTTAGACAAAAAAGGTTACGCTGGCGCAATTTTGATGGATCTCTCAAAAGCGTTTGATTGCCTTGACCATGAACTCCTGTTAGCAAAACTTGACGCATATGGCTTCAGCAAAAATGTGCTGCGTTTTATCCACAGCTATCTCACTGGTAGAAAAAAAGGGATAAAAGTGAATGGAGCATTTAGTGAATGGCAAGAGACAAAACTAGGTGTCCCTCAAGGCTCTGTCTTAGGACCCCTCCTCTTTAATATTTATATTAATGATCTGTTTTATCAACTAGAGGACACAGATATTTGTAATTATGCCGTCTATCTATGTATGCGATAATCAGCTTGAAAACAGTCAGAATCGGTTAGAACAGGATGCTTTAAAACTCTCTGGATGGTTCCATGAAAACTACATGAAGCTAAATGATGACAAATGCAACTTGCTAGTATTTTGTGATAAAACAAATGATGTCTCTGTGACAGTGGCAATTCTCTGATAAAAGAGAGCATTGAAGAAAAACTCCTTGGTGTTACCATCGATAAAGATCTTAGTTTCAAAACCCACCTAGATTCTCTCTGTAAGAAGGCCAGTCAGAAACTTTATTCACTAGCGCGGATATCAAAGTTTATGGATACAGATAAAATAGTTCTGATGATGAATACGTTTGTCATGTCACAGTTCAGCTACTGTCCCCTGATTTGGATGTTTCATGACAGAAGTATCAATAATAAAGTAAATAAGATTCATTAACGAGCTCTACGGATCGCATACAAAGATAGTCACTCTTGTTTTGAATCCCTTTTAGAAAGGAATAATTCTGTGTCTCTTCATCAGAAAAATCTGCAGTTGTTGTTGGTCGAAATTTTTAAAACTAAAGAAAACCTGAATCCAAGCTTCATGAAAGATATCTTTGTTGAAAGAACAGAAAACTATAATCTAAGAAGTGGGAATACTTTGCAGTTGCCAAGAGCCAGAACAACAACATACGGAATCGAATCTGTATCATTTCTAGGCTCACTGCTTTGGCATGCATTGCTAGAAAGTTTGAAAAAATCAGGAAATTTTGCAGTATTCAAACGAAAATTAAAGAGCTGGAAAGGACTGGACTGCAACTGTCGACTTTGTAAAATATACATCGCAGATTTGGGGTATTTATAGTTGATTTTTAAGATTTTGTATTTGTAGAAGTTATCATGTAAATAGGTAAATAGTTGGCTTTAATTAGCTGTAGTTAGCAATCTTTTCCGTTACTTGCCAACTGTAAATAAATCATTTATTATTATTTTTATTTTTATTAGCATTATTATTATTATTATTATCGCTCAAGAAACAACGAGTGCAGTCTGGCACTACGCGGCTTGCTAAAACTGACAAAATAATTTTTTCGCAAATTTTGAGAAGTGGAGCCGTGGAGCCCTGAAAAGTATGCAATGGAGCCCTGGAGCACGGCAATTTTGCCTTTGGGAGCCCGGAGCCCATTGAAATATGCCCTGGAGACTCAGCGCCCAAGATCCCTTAGGGGGCCTCACTATCGGATTAGACGGGGATGTGCGCCAGTTTTGGGTAGTTTTTGGCCTGAAAATTCTGGGATTGAGGTATACTTTTACTGGAAAATTTCTGTGAATGAATGAAGGCGAAGGCGAAGTTGCGTTTTTCAGCACCAGGCGCTGGGATCGCAGAAATAGAGCAGACCTAAGGGGCCGCTACCCCCTCCACCTCCCTTTTCATTTTCATTTCATTTTTAGGGTTGCCCTTCAACAGAGTTGATTTACAAGGGGGTATCTAACTAAAAAAATAATAATTTTATACAATGAATAGGGCTTTAGCCCCCCCCCCAATAATTTCCAAGATATAGTTTTTTGAGTACCGGTTCGTTTTGAAATAGGTACTGGGAGTTTCCTGAAACAGAACAGGAGAAATTATTTTGAGGCATTGGATCTCATTGTTGAGGCAATCAATGAGTCAACCATCCCAGCTTTACTTCTTTAAAAAACCTTGAATCTCTTCTGGTTAACTTCGTTAATGCAAGCGATGTTTCGTCTCAAATGAAATATACTTCGATGAAAATTACACCAACGACATAAATATTTCACTATTGCTACCACAATTTGAAATATCTAAAACTTTTTTCTCCCCCTTTGCATACAGCTTTATCTTTATATGGCTATTTGACCCTTTTTTGGACTACTCCCAATTCTCACTAGCGTGTATCTCATTTAGTATTTAATCGTAACTCCACCCAGTCAACTTGCTGAGGATGGACGTAGGAAGGTTCGAAACGTACTAATTTAATATGGCTTAATCACTCGATTTATATCATCTGATTTGTGTCACTTTAATTATAACATGGACTTGTCAACTTTCTAACTTTTTGGTTTATCACATGGATTTGTCAACTTAATTTGATTATGATTGAAATATGAGCCAATCAATATGATGTTGTTTGTCATCGTAGTCGCCCTGAGATTAAAACTTTTAGTAAAAGATGTAAAGATAGATTGCTTTCATGATATCTGGATGAAAGTTATCTGGATGTTTTTAAAAAAAAATTCCAGTTGCTCAAAGATTGCTAATTAGTGAAATTGTCCAAATTTGTAAACTGCCGAGTGATCAATCAAGGCGTCTAAAGACTTGTCTTCGCTCAAGAATGTCCCAAAAAAAGGTTCAACAATTTAGCAATTCTTCATAATCACAAACAAAGGACAGACAATAAACAATATCGAAGTTGCAACTATTTTCATCAAAAGAAACGAGAACAGGATACAAAATTTTGGGAAATTTTATTAAAATGTAGATTCATTGATGATAAAAACTTTCTCAGAATAAACAATGTTTGCGTTATTACGTTCTGTTGTGTTAGAACGTTTAACTCTGAATGTATAGCAGCATTATGTTATGTTACCATATTATCTATTTTTTATAATGAAAGAATTCCAAGAGATTTCTAACTTCGTCATAAGACTAAAGCATAGCGTTCCTTTAGGCATTTTCCTTTATACCCAAAAATTCTGCGTGATCCCTGAGCCCGAGCCTGAGCCTTCGCTATCAAATGTTAGACATACTACCGGGTGCGCCAAAATAAACTATGCACTTTTGGCAGTCCACGATAAATCGTACATTGGACCGATTTTGAAGATTTATGACTTAATCTTTAGCAGAAAGACTGAATTAGATTCTAGGATTTTTTGCAAATTTTACGTTTTCAATTTTTAGAGCTACAAGCGAGTTTCTTAAAATTTTCGTTTTCGAAACCACTGAAAACGATAAAAAACGTTGATCAAATTTTCTAAAGACTCAAAATGAATGGACAAAGAGAAAACGTTTTCATCGTGATTCGGGGATTTGAAAATTAATTATTGTAAACTTCTGCACGAGAGTTATTTCAACGATTGGCCTGTTGCAAAATTCTGTAGTAGTTACAATGAAATGCCGCCCCAAAGGCCGTCACAAAATAAAAAATGTAACAAGACTCCATGCTTGCTGACCTCCTGACGCTTCCTCGCTTGTCTTTTTAACCCCCTTGACACAGGAACACAACCTGCACCAAAGCATAAATTCAATGATATCACAAAAGAAAAGACAGTTCTTTGTATCCTTGAGAATATTATTACATTTCTCCCAAGATGGTACGAACTCTTGTACAGCAGCTTGCAATTAATCAATTTCTAAATCTCAAATCACCACGAAAAAGTTCTCTCTTTGTCCATTCATGTCGATTCTTTAGAAAAGTTGATCAACGTTTTTTGATCGTTTTCAGTGTTTTCGAAAACGAAAATTTTAAGAAACTCGCTTGTAGCTCTAAAAGCTGAAAACAGAAGAATTTGCAAAAAATCCTAGAATCTAATTCAGGCTTTCTGCTAAAGATTGATTCATAAATCTTCAAAATCGGTCCTGTTAGTTGGGTCGAAATCTACGGTCCCGTGACAACTTTTAGGAGACCTTGTTTTGAAAGTTTCTTTTGGTATTTTAAGGTAACTCTGCTTTCCGCTCTAGTGCACAGCGAGATGCCGTTTCGCAAAACCACTCTCCTCAGAAAACAGTTAATTTCTCCAATATTATTCGGTCTATCGAAAAGCGGTAAAAAGGATGTTGCTCTGTATAATCTGGGCAATCGAAAGATGCATAAATCGCAATGTTTCCGTCAAACCTTGCTTTGCAAACCCTTGCTCAAATCTTTTTGCTGATTTCAGAAAAGTGGATTTACCTCCAAAACTACTCGAGAAAGTTTCGTTTTTTTTTCGCTCCATCTTTAGCTAAGTAGTTGATCTACAACTTTGTAAAGTCTGATTGAAAAAGCTAGGCTAGATTTCCTGCAATCGAATTTTACATTTCTGTTTACTCTTAGATATCAAAGGGGAAAAACGTTGGTCAACAGTTTAGCCCATGCAGAACAATTTGAACGGCCGAACGAATGTTTTTGCAAAAAAATTTGTTCTTGATCTAAAATCTATGCTCATTGTGGACTCTAAAAGAAATTGATAAGCAGTGAATGCTTACAAAAGTCTCGAAAGACACCCAAAGCATGGTTTCGTGAAGTTGCTGGTAAAAATCAGTAATTTTTAATCAATAGATGCAAATGATACTTTTACAAGCGCATCAAGGATGTCTTTTGAGACCTGCGTATGGTTTTCCCAAAAGATGACGTTCATTTGTCTGCCAATGGAAAAACTTCTGAAAGTTATTTCAAGCCTGAGCGTTAGCAAGCGTGCTTCATAGCATGGTAATCTGTTGACCAAGGTTTCTCCATTTCGCTGTCGAAAAGTAAACAGAAATACGAAATTCGATTGCAGAAAATCTAGCCTAGCTTCTTCAATCAGACTTGGCAAAGTTGTAGATCAACGACCTAGCTAAAGATGGAACGAAAAAAAATTGAACATTTTTCGAGTAGTTTTGGAGATAAATCCACTTTTCTGAAATTAGCAAAAAGATTTGAACTATGATTTGTGAAACCAGGGTTGACGGAAACATTGCGATTTATACATCTTTCGATTGCCCAGATTATACAGAACAACATCCTTTTTACCGCTTTTCGATAGGCCGAATAATATTGGAGAAATTAACTGCTTTCCGAGGAGAGTGGTTTTGCGAAACGCCATCTCGCTGTGCACTAGAGCGGAAAGCAGAGTTACCTTAAAGTATGCTCTACAAAATCGGCCTGGGTACATTTAGATTTTCGATGGGCGCTGGCCGGAAATGACGTCATAAGATTGGCACCTAGAAAATCCTTTTTACGGTCATAACTCGGGACAGATTAGTCGAATTCATCCAAGTAATGCACCATTCGACTCCTTGTGAGACAAGCTTTCGATTGATGTGCACTAAATCCTATTTTGATGATATCAGAAATTTGTGTTATGACATCACTGAGCGTTGATGACGTCACAAACAAGATACAAAGCATGCAATTCTGACATCACTGAGATCGAAAACATTTCAAATTTGATAACTGTTTTGCAATATTTATGTCTGTCTTTTAATACAAACTTATCAACTTTCCATGTCAAAAATTTGAATTAACATATTATGTGCTGAAGTCACTGCCTTAACAGAAACAACTAAGTATCATTATAACAAATGTTTTTGAACTGTCTGAAATATAAAGTGGGATGCTGATGTGAAGAAACATGCAGTTCTACACATCCTGTCAAGTAGTCAATCCATGATTAGTTATCAAAAACATCAATTGCACCATCTGGTTCTGAGTTGCTGTCTGAAAGCACCTCAGACTCTGGTTCGGATTCATAGTCAATGTTCTTAGCATCTTATTCGTTGAAACGATTCACTCGAGGAACTATCACATAATCGGGAATTGCTTACAGCTGGGAGTGTTGACAGAATAGACCTTTAGCTATTCTACAAAAGAGCCTGTATCGGGCGTTATTCTTATACATTTTTATACGCGAGGTTCGATCGAGTGGCGATAGAGCTTCCATTATTATTGTGCACATTCGAAAATTCTACAAGATGTAGTAAAATATCGATCGATTCTGATTTTTTTAAAGCAGCTATAAAAGGTCTATTGGTTATTACAGCCCTACTGAACTGAACTTCCATCCATGCGGTCAAGGAGTTGGAGTTGGAGTTGCTTCATGAAAACGTCTCCAAATGTTACATTGGTAATTGGCTCCTCGGTAATGCTGTGCCAATGAATCTTCGTTAGGAAGAAGCCTCTCTGTACTCTACCACTTCATTGAAAGTCATTCTAAGAATCTTAGTTGTGTCACGTCTGCAAGGATTGGCTTGATACATCACGATAATCACATTTGGTGGTCAAATTCGGTAACTTTTGCACAACCTCTGGACATAGTTCAGTTTGTTATCCAAGATCAGAAATCAAACTGCAAACTCTGGGGGTTTTTTCGCTTTCTCCAACGTAAAGACTAGTCCATGACCAAATAAACCGTTGATTGCATCTGCACCTGTGAAAGCAAGAACACGCTTGGCCAATCAAACAGATAGCCTTTCCGATACATAAAAGATCATTTGGCCAGGAAGCTCATGAGCAGCTTGCGCAGCAATTGCACCAAGATCCATATCTTCACTGTCGATTATGATCGGGTTTCGGCATTGCAGGGGCACTTTAGAGGCATGAAAGAAAAGCCTCAGCGTGTCGGCGGTGGTAATCGGACGGCGGTGGTAATCGGACATTTGCGAAAATATCTCGAAAACCGACACAAAAGTATGTTACAAATGAAATCCATCAAAATGGGTATTTCTTGCTATTGAAAGCTAACATTACAGATACTAAACAACTGTACAAAAAGCCTTCATGAATTTAAAACACGCTAAAGAAGTTGCTTTCGTTGTGCTTGGCAGTGTAGAAGCTGTCGTTGTGAATATCACACACCAGATTCAAAACTCTGGATCCGTTCCAGAAAGAAGCAAACATCTGAAACAATCACTTGAATTGGATGTCTAGCATTTAAATAACGCACAGCATTATGCAAAATAATATTGCCAAAATTGATGTAATTCCGACTTTCTAACTTGCATTGTGTCGGGATATCTTATGTTCGTGTAAAGAAATAAAATTAAAAAAAGGAGCTGATATTTTTTGGTTGCAATGAGACTAAACTGATATTTTTGGGTTTCCTGAAAATGTCTCAAACTGACCCCGTATGCGCATGTATTGAGTGCTCCTCTGGGACACTGGCTTTCATTTGGTTTGCACTGGCTGTGCTTTATTGGTTTCTCTTGTGTGAAGAAATTGTAACAACCGTTTTCTTTATTGTCTGATATTGGCCTCTTTGATGAGAAAAATCTTCCTTAAAAATGACTGGACCCGCTTTTCACCTTCTTTGTATGCACTTGAGATCTCTTCAACAAGACTTGGGGATGCAAGGAATCCAGATTCAAGTGATTGAAGGTGCTTGTGTTGCTCGTCAAAAGGATCACACCTTTCATTTCCCATTTCATTCGTTCATAGGTAGGTAGGTAGGTAGGTAATCATATTCAACGTGGCTAGCCTGCGAAAGTCTGAGAGAGACTTATTTCCAGCAGGGGCCACGGATGTTTTACCATCAACCCGCCGCAGCTACCAGATTTCCCTCACATGGCTCTGGTCGACCCAGGCTAGAGTTACGGACAGCGACCAAACTGTCCAGCGCGGGATTCGAACCTCGGCCGTTCTGACCTTTGGTTTACGAGTCACTCGCCTTAACCACTCGGCCACGCGCTTCTCTTTCTAGGTCATCAGTTTCGGTGCCACGACAAGACCCGATACCTGCCATGACGGCATAAGGGGCAAAGAACAAAAGTTTTCCGACAGAAAATCATTAATTACAACAGCAACAACAACAGTTTTACGAACATACGTTGCATTCATGCGTGATATGACTGAGCCAAGCATTACCTCGCAATCCAATCATCATCATCATCATCATCAATAATTTATTTAATGTAGGCTAAGTAAAATAAAAAGAATAGCTAAATTACAGCTAATTTAGGCCTACTTTACAAAAATTTACAAAATTTACAAATTAATTCCTAAAGCTAATCAATAAAAACATTTAGTGGATTATATACAAGATAAAAGCATGCCTTCCCTACGAGGTACGGAGCGACGCCCACCTCCCAGAGAGACGGCGGACACACCGCGCGAGGGAACCCCCACACGCATATCCTAAGCTGCGGTCGCCGCTAGGGAGCAATTCCCCAGTTCAACCGCAGCCCAGTGCCTGCATCGTGAAGGGGACCTCACATCCCGCACAGCACATCCCCCATCCCAACGGGAAGCAGCGCACCGCCCCCATCCTCGCGAGAAGGCCCAAGAAATGTTTATCATGTTAGAAACCCAACTCTTGGAATGTATGTTTTGCAGAGCCTACAGTTGCATTTTTCGCCATTCCAACATCTAACTCGTTTTTTGAAAATAGGAAGGGTGCTTGATCGTTTTATTTCGTGCGGTAAAAACTGCCAAAGTTTATTTCTGAGGTAGGCTATGGTCTCAACTCCAAAGGACGTGGTTCGCACCTTTGGAATTTGAGCGTCATTGCCATGCCTTAGGTTGCAGCTAATACCTCTCTCCATAAAAATATCTTTCATGAAGGGTGGATTTAGATCAGACTTTGTTTTAAAAATTTCCGTCATAAGCAACTGTAGGTTTCTTACATGGATGGGCACCGAATTGCTCTGTTCCAGGAGAGAACCAAAATCACTTCCGTGATCCTTGTACGCAATGCGCAGTGCCCTTTCGTGAACATGATTTATTCTATGGTTTAAAGTTCTGTCCTAAAACATCCAAACAAGTGGACAGTAGCTAAAGTGCGATAACACAAATGCTCTCATTAGCTGCTGCAATTTGTCAGTGTCCATGTAGCAGGATATACGGGCAAGTGCATGGAGTTTCTGGCCGGCCTTTCTACATAGGGTCTTCACATGTCCTTTGAAAGATAGTGATCGATCAAAGGTTATACCGAGAAGAGTTTCCTCTCTACTTTCTTTCACACAGGCCTCGCCTATTTTGATGGTTATTTTATTATCTCCCTTCGCACCAAAAATCATTAAATGGCATTTGTCTTCATTTAGCTTCATACAATTGTTTGGAAACCACTCAGTTATTTTAAAGGCATCATGTTCTAAATGCGCAATGACAGTTTCAATCCTAGGACCACACGCATAAATTGTTGAATTGATATAATAATTCAACCGATCAGAATAAATTGATCTTGCAGCTCACACAATTAATAAATATTTATTAAATGCATGCCACAAATCAATAATTCCTGCTAGACTTGATCTTTTAACGTTTAAAAAATCATGTTCTTTGCATCATTTCTCCTTCAAAATCTTCCAAAAGTAGACCTGTAAATCATAAAAAATCCGACCAAAGAGTAAAATTCCGACAAATAGTCTGCAGGGGGCGCTCCTCCCCCGGTGGCTTCGACCCTGGTCGCAACTTTATGTACTACTATTTGAACCAACCAGAAACCAGAGAAGGCACCATTCTTTTGTGTTAGAAGCAGTTCTGTCGACACTGCAAGCTGCGAGCAACTCCCGATGATGGGATAACTCTACGAGTTAATGGTTTCAACGAACAAGAAGATGTTAAAAACATTGACTATGAATCCGAACCAGAGTCTGATATGAGATGCTTTCAGACAGCAGCTCAGAACCAGATGGTGCAATTGATATTTTTGATAACCAATTTATGGATTGACTACTTGACAGGAGGTGAAGAACTGCATGTTTCTTCACATCATCATCCCGCTTTATATTTCAGACAGTTCACAAACATTTGTTATAATGATACGTAGTTATTTCTGTTAAGGCAGTGACTTCAGCACATGATATGATAATTCCAATTTTTGACATGGAAAGTTGATAAGTTTGTATTAAAAGACAGACATAAATATTGCAAAACAATAATCAAATTTGAAATGTGTTCGATCTCAGTGATGTCAGAACTGCATGCTTTGTATCTTTTTTGTGACGTCATCAACACTCAGTGGCGTCATAACACAAATTACTGATATAATCAAAAAAGGATTTAGTGTATATCAATCGAAAGCTTGTCTCATGAGGAGTCGAATGGTGCATTACTTGGATGAATTCGACTAATCTGTCCCGAGTTATGACCGTAAAAAGGATTTTCTAGGTGCCAATCTTATGACGTCATTTCCGGCCAACGCCCATCGAAAATCAAAATGTTCCCAGGCCCATTTTGTAGAGCATACTTTAAAATACCAAAAGAAACTTTCAAAACAAGGTCTCCCAAAAGTTGTCACGGGACCGTAGATTTCGACCCAACTATGTGTACGATTTTCGGTGGCCTGCCAAAAGTGCATAGTTTATTTTGGCGCACCCGGTATAAACTCCAAACTATTTTCCATGTTTATGGCTATTTACAGTAGGATTTAGTGGTTAGATAAGCTACAAATGACTATCTTTTTCCTCTCATTTCTTTTCTTTGAGGGTGACAGCAAGAATTTTTCTAGACGAACGTGTTGATAATGTTTTATAAATGGATAGTGATTTAGAACAATCGCACAAACATTTCTGGTTCTCCTGACTCTAAAAATCGAAATAGGGAGGGTCTCGAAAAATTAACGCTATAAGAGAATGCGGGGAGAGAGCTTTGCTCGAACTACTAGTATACATTCTACATGGTAAAAAGGAAAACTTGATTTTGAGTTATATATGAGATGCTAGACGGCGCTAGACGGGAAGTATGTCCAGACCCTGATTTGTTCGACAAATTGTTACATGCTGTCACCCTGTCACGGAGCGAGCAAGCTACTGTGATACTTGTCAATGATGTTTTCCCCAGGAATAAAAACTCGATAAAATAGCCATAAAACTGTTTAGAAAACTTGGCACCAATGTTTTTCTGTTTCTTGGCATCATAAAGAACAGAGAAAAGCGTGTTGCTACAAATTTACGTCCAAAAATATTCAGATACATATGTTTCTGCACTATAACAGAGCGAGTTGAGTACAAGATTAATCTAAGTGAGAAAAGTACATTAATCATTGGCGATTCTATGTTGAAATTCATAAACACATCCCGATTTGACAACAGCGGTAGAACATTCATTCAAACCGAGGCGAGAAAATAGAAGATACTTCCTCTTACATATGTAAACTTTCGCCTTGCAACCCCATATCTATCGTGCTCCACGTGGGAACAAACAACCTGTCCTCTGATTCCCCTACCACGATCGTTAAAACAATTTGAAACCATAATTCAACAGATCAACAAGAATTTCCCGTCTGCCAAGTTAATAATTTCTGAAATCAATTCTCGTAAAAAAAGCTATGGCCCAAACAAGGATGACTCTGATATTACATACATAAACAGAGCACAACAAAACCTTGTCAAGAAATACAGTGCACATATCATAAGTCACAATAACTTACGAGACCCAAATTACAGGTACGATGGTCTGCATCTCACCTATAAAGGAACCTCGATTTTAATAAATGATATCAAAATAATGTGTTGGTCCTCAACACCAAGACAAAGTAATCAAATGGCAAACACGCAGCGAAAACAGCAATCACAACAACCCAACAACCTTCAACAAACAAAAACAGTTGATAGAAGCCGCAAACAAACAACGCGAAGAACATCGATGCAACAATTCTTCAACCATTTCATCAAAATGGCGTTTTCCTAAATGAAACACTACCTTTGCCCAACTTTCATCAACAAAATCGTGGATTTTTTGGCCCTATGGAAACAATAATTTCCCGTATTTTCCTTCATTCACACCCTTTACAATGGGACCTGGACCACAATGGCGAAGAACTACGGACAAGCATACTAACAAATATACTACAAATATCCACTAACCCAAAATAAAGATCCAAAATAAATTCAGGACTTTCAATCGCAAACTATGATATCAATTTACTCTTTAAATCAGATAAATTGAAGCTTAATGATCTAATAGATAATCATAATTTAACTAATTATATTTCTGATGCAGTTAATGAAGTAAATAAAAATGAATATTATACAATTGATTCCATAAATATATTAAACAATAATTATATTGATATATTAATCTTTCATTTAAATATGCGTAGTCTAAATAAAAATTCAGCAGAACTTGTAAATTTAGTGAGTGAAATTTAAATATCTTTCGACTGCATTTGTCTCAGTGAGATAAATAGGACTTACATCGGTATGTTCAAAACTCTTTTAGACGATTATGTCTTCCACCCTATAGTTCCTGAACATGATAATGTAGGCGGTGTCGGTATCTACGTAAAACAACACATCAAACTAAGTATACTGAATAAACTAGATCTAACATGTAAAAACCCTTGAGAAAATATTTGGGTTAACCTAAATAAGAATAAAAAAGATACAATCGTAGGTATCATCTACAGACACCCAAGTGGGGACATAGCAGATTTCAACCACCAACAAGAAAGAACAATTCAGGAAATCCACAAACTAAACACCGATAGATGTATAATTATCGGTGATATAAATATAGACCTAATCAAATACAATCAACCTGGTAAAGCAAGAACAAAAGATTACCTACATATGATGCTTTCCCATGGATACCTACCGCGCATTACATTACCCTCAAGAATAACGGATCACTCAGCTACTTTTATTGACCATATCTTTGTTAAAGAAAGAAATCCAGCTGAGAAGTCAGACTCAGGTAACATTTTCACCGATAGCTCAGACCATTTTGCAAACTTTTACCTGGTTCAAAATGCAAATCCTCCGGGTCGTCAACAAAGACAAAAAGTTCGAATATTTGGTAACAAAAATCTTGCAAACTTTGTTGAAACTTTGCAACACACTCACTGGGAATCTTTATATTCACAAACTGACCCCAATGCCTGTGCAAATTTCTTCAATAATGTAATTAGCCATGCTTACAAAAAATCTTTCCCTTTGAAATCTATTTCCAGTAAGAGAATTAAGGACAAATTTTGGATCTCTACATCACTGAAAACAAGTATTACGAAAAAGAACCATCTTTTTTATATATACACAAGAAACCGTACCATTGACAAAAAAAGATATTCACAATATCGCAACATTTTGATTTCTTGCATGAAACAATCCAAAAAGATGTACTTTCAAGAATTGTTTGAAAAGAAATCTACAAGAATTACGAAAAATGTGGACCGTTCTTGGTAAAATGCTGAACCCAAACAAGAAATCCCAATGCTCTTCTATTAAAGAAATAATTTCTGATGGAATTTCGTACAAAGATAATTCAAAAATTGCAAATGCATTAAACTCCCATTTCTGTAACATTGGAAGTAAAATGTCTTCAAAAGTACAAAACACAAAGTTTCACCTTTCCTCCTTTCTTGAAGCACCACAAGACAAAAGCTTCTTCTTAGAAATGACAAATATAAACGAAGTAATCAGTGAGATAAATAAATTGAGAACAAAAAAGCTGCTGCCCATGATGGTGTAAAACCTGTGATAATAAAAAAAATCTTGCCTTGTCTTGGCCAAACCCTTGACACACATATATACTGCCTCTTTTGAGACTGCCAGTTAATCTCTTCAGCTCCGTAATTTACGTTCGTTCTTTTTGCTGAGGAGAGGAGTCTCTTTATTTCAGGAATAGCATACGAAAGTTGGTGATTTCTTGTAAAGATTGAAATCTAATAATAGTAATAATAATAATACACGAATGTTTATACAGGAATAACCTATCAGTATGACAAGCATACTGTTATCATTAGGGTCCTGTGCGTAAGGAAATATACGAACTAAAAGGATTAAATTAAGCTAGCTAAAAATTTTATATAATTAAATAAGATCATGTACTTGTGTTCTGAATAAAACCCTAGAGTCTAATTTTCTTGCTAAAATAGGAATGTTGTTGTAAACATGCGCAGCAGTCACAGAAAAACTTTTACGACCAAATTCAGTTTTCATCTTTGGGACTTTTACAGTTCAGTTATTATTTCTTGTATTTTGACAATGTTCCTTTCTCTCAAAGTAATTTGTAAATGGGTCACATACGTTGTTTTGGAGGCAATCAAATACAAATGTGCACACTTTTTTCTTTATTGCACCCTCAATGGTAGGAATCCGCAAGTCAGTGCTTGGATTGGCTTTTGATCTTATGATATTCTTGCTTCGCTGTTCAATTTCTCGTATCTGATTAACTCTTGAATTCGACCATCCGAGTACAATTGAGCCACAATATGTGAAGACAGGCATGATCATAGCTCTATAGATCTTTTCTGCAGTTGCTGAGTCGATGGAACTTCGAATGCGGCGAAGTAAATTTACTCTTCCTGCTGCTTTTTTGTAACTTGCATTAAAGTGGGTTTCGAGATTTAGAGAGGGATCCAATGTTACTCCAAGGTATTTGTAAGTTGTAGCACAGTTTCTGCACGTTCCACCAACTTGTATGTTTAGTTGCCTTCCATTAAAGAGGTTTAATCGCTTTGATGTTCCAAAAAGCATCGCCTCTGATTTCCCTTTTTTTAAATTTATTATCAGGTTATTTTCACAAAACCACGTTGACAAATTGTTGACATCATCGTTAAGATGATTTTCGATGATGTTAAAGTCACTGGATGAAGTAAAGATAACGGTATCATCTGCGTATGTAATGACTTTTGTATGCTTCAGTGTTCTATTTGCATCATTGAAATGGATCAAAGATAGTAGAGGGCCAATGATGGATCCTTGTGGAACTCCGGTATACACGGGGATGGCATTAGAGAGAGCTCCATGGTACTGAACAATTTGCTTCCTGTTAAACAAGTAGTCAGTAAGCCACTGCAGTTCTGTGTTCATGACTCCATAGGAAGGCAGTTTAGACAGAAGGCCTGAATGGCTAATTGTATCGAAGGCCTTTGACAGGTCTACGAATATTGCGCCAGTAAGCATGCCTTTATCACCCTCTCTTCTTATATGGTCAACGAACAAATTTACTGCTTGTTCAGTGGATCGCTTTGATCGGAATCCAAACTGATAATTGAAGAGAAGACCGCTTTTTTTCAAAGTGAGCCATAAGTTGTTCGTGAAACACCTTTTCTAGGATTTTCTATGGAGTGGGAAGGACTGATATTGGTCTGTAGTTGTCAATAATTGAGTGGGAACCAGATTTGTGCAGGGGAATCACCTTAGCTACCTTCCAGTCTGTGTTTTCCCAGGTAGGTCTCATCCATGCAATGTCTCGCAGTAGAATAGATCTTAGCGCTTTTGCTACATTTGCAAAAAATTTGCAGAAGCTTTCAGCAATTGCCTGTTTATTTGTTGTTTTTGTCCCATCTATTTCAAACACGGTTCCTGCATTAGACACAGAATATTTAGTAGGATATACTTTCTTGATTGCTGCCCAGAACTTATCAGGCGTATTTGCACTCTCCTTTAGCAAGACTTTATGGTACCTGTTTTTACACTTTTCTACTAAATTGGTTACTCTATTTCGTCGTCTTTTATAAGAGGACCAATCTATTTCATGGTTTGTACGGCGTGCTTTCCTCAGAAGCTTGTCCCTTAAGTTAATCTCCAATTTAACATCCTTTGTTATCCATGGGCTAAGTCTCCCTTTCACCTTTTTCGAAACCAATGGGGCATGTTTGTTTACATAATATTGAAGTATTTCTCTAAGATAGTGCCATGCTTTATTCACGCAAGTTGATGCAAAAACGTTCTCGAAGTTTGCAGACTTTGAATCATCGCTAGAGGATAAAACCTTGCTTAGCCAAAGTGCAATCATTTTCTTTCGATGGGCCTATTAATCAAAACAAACTACAAACTACGATCTACAAATAATAAACAACGATAAATGGGGTATGGAGATGTATCTTGTGGCGCAAATGTCCTCTTTGTATTTTGAAAAACAGCTCCTCCGCGGAAAGGAGCCGTGACTGTGTACGCCCCTTCTATCGATCAACCCCCTGCGTGGACAGAAGGTTAATACCCAGTGAAAATTATAATAGAAGTAAAGTTTTTTATTGGGGAGTTTCGATCACTGATAAAAGGTAAGTCACGACGTGCACCAGTGATTCGCACCGGTCCCAGTGATCTAAACCATATAAATCCTACCTACTCCAACTACTGTGGGGGATCGCATACTGGTGATTGGCGGTTTGACACGTAAGTCACGACGTGCACCAGTGATTCGCACTGGTCTCAGTAAACAATCCCCCACGAGCAGCGGGCAAACATTTTGTAATATTTTGAACGATTTTCTTATTTCTCTGTGTTTTTGAAGAGGTGTATGGGAATGATGTGTTACGAAGGACACATGCGCCGCAAGATAGGATATCTCACGCAACAAAATTTTGTAGAAATCGTTTACACATTTGCAAATACAATATCTAAATGTTCTCATAAATGTTTTTTCAAATGATTGTCCATAATGAGTATCAAAGTCAGTAACAGTAGCATGACTCGTTATAAAATATATCGAATAAATTCTGCCGGCTACTGTAAAGAGTCGCAAGACTTGTATCTATGCACCATATTACCTATTACTTACGAGGGTGGGAAAGGGTTGGAATTAACTTTGTGCTAGTCATTGCTTGGTTGGCAGAGGAATGAATAAAATTGAACTTGTGACATGATTTTAGTCAACTGTAATTGAATAAAGACAAGATGATTGGCCCAGATATCACACGTGACCAAATCTTTGTTACATTTTGGTCACGAGGACACGAACTAGGACATTATTTCTTTGAGATATATTTTGGTCTTATTATATTGCCGCGCTGAATTCGTGTTTTACCTCCAACTCCTTTTTGGCAAGCATCTTTTCTTCCCACGGCAGCTAGATGCCGCTTTCCTAGCGTTAATTGCCTTAATTGGCATTTGTTTCCGAGCCGAAATTCTTCGATTTATTTTCGTCATGTGTTGAGTAACGACTCTAATCCCTACTGAGAACGGAGTTCATGTTTGGCAGATTGCCGTCTACCCCTAGGCTTCCTTCGCCATAGTAAATATAAATCTTTACAACTATAAATTTGACCTGCACAGTGGGGGCTGGGTACGAGTTTTAGGCGCTTCGTGAAGTTATTAACTGTATTTGACGGCTTCGCCGTCAAATCTGAAACATTTGGAAAATCGCAAAGGTAATCCCAATTTTCAAAAAGGGTGAAAGAAATAACCACAGGCCCATTTCTTTACTATCATGTTTTGAGAAACTATTAGAACGCCTTTTAGCAAAACGCATGATTTCATTATTAAAGAAAAACGAAATCCTCTATGAACTACAGTTTGGCTTTAGAGAGCATCATTCAACCGTTCATGCCCTTTTGGAACTCCTTGACAACATATATTAAAATCTGGATGATAACAACTCTTGCATCGGTGTCTTTCTGGATCTCTCAAAAGCTTTCGATACCGTAGATCATGATATACTTCAGTATTGTTTCTTTCACAGGAGTTAATAGTCTACTTTCTACTGATTTCGGTGTTTTAGTTGCGTTTATGGGTTTAATATGATGAGTCCGTTAGTTAAGGCTATTTTTCAGTTTTGCGGACATCATCAAAACTCAATATCTATCATGTCATTCACATTTATGACGTCATTGTTCTAATGAAGAAGTGTGAAATATATATATATTTTGTCTAATTTGCTTCATCCTATTAATTTGATTCATTTTCAGTCCATATTAGCAAGAAAAAGGACGAAACTTGAGAATAACTGCAAATAAAATTAGCTCCTGAAACAAAAAGCTAATTTAGAGCTAATATTGCTAAAAGTAATATCTTTAAAAGTATTTATTTTGAATTTATGTTGTGTTTCCAATTATTTGAAACACATTTGGAGAAAATCGGCTGAGCAGTTGATTAAATAGAATTTTTCTTGTTAAAATTTGTTTTTTGGTTGCCTATCAACGAATCACGTGACTAATTAATTGCCCGTTGTTATATTTGAAAATTCAGTTGTCTAAATAATAATAGGTATGAATCCCATTGTTATATATTGCCCCCATAACAAAACAACAAAAATTCACCCAGTACAGATAGGGTTAATTCTTTTAAATAAGGTTGCCTTTGATCAGAAGCTGGTCAATCAGCTTTGATCACTCAGCTTTTATGTGGGGAAGGATCAAATTCACCCCAGTTGATGGTATTGAATTTGGGAGTGTCTTGTTTTGGCAGGGCAGACCCTTAATTCTATTATATGATGTTTGTTGCTACAGCATTAAACAAAAATTTTGCCAAGTTAATGTGGTGAATGATTTACATGTACTGACCGTGCTGACTGACAGGACTGATAGTTCAAACTGATCGGACCGGTAGTTCATTGACCTTGAGATACTTATATCTTAAAGTTGCAAAGTTCTCATGTTTTTGTATTCAATGTAAAATTTACAAATATACCGGGTGCGCCAAAATAAACTATGCACGTTTGACAGGCCACAAGAAATAGTGGGCTGGACCGATTTTGAAGATTTATGACTTATTCTTTAGCAAAAAGCTTGAATTAGATTCTGGGATTTTTTTGCAAATTTTTCTGCTTTCAGGTTTAGAGCTAAACGCGAGTTTCTTAAAAGTTTCGTTTTCAAAAACACGGAAAACTATAAAAAGATGTCGATCAAATTTTCTAAAGAATCGACATAAATGGACAAAGAGAAAACTTGTTCGTGGCGATTTGGGATTTAGAAATCTATTAATTAATCTATACAATTATATCCCAAATCCTAAAGCCCAAATCACCACGAACAAGTTTTCTCTTTGTCCATTCATGTCGATTCTTTGAAAAATTTGATCGACGTTTTTTTATCGTTTTCAGTGTTTTTGAAAACGAAACTTTTAAGAGACTTTAAAAACTGAAATCAGAAAATTTGCAAAAAAATCCTAGAATCAAATTCAGGCTTTTTGCTAAAGATTAGGTCATGAATCTTCAAAATCGGTCCAGCAGTGTACAATTTATTGTGGCCTGCCAAACGTGCATAGTTTATTTTGGCGCACCCGGTATAGCACTTAATCCCCTACCTACGAGCTACTTTACAACATCACAAGGACTATACCACAGGGAGCAAAAAGATATCATGACTGCGCTATGGCATTTACTTGGAGAAAATACAACTAAAATTACGACTAATTGCACAACTACAATAGGCCATACGTAAACGATTTTCACTAATAAACATTGAAGCCGGTTTCACATTGGATGTCAGGCGAGCACAGGCGATAATAATGAGTGACAGAAACCCTAGCCGAGAGAACAACAATGACAACTGCCGCCGTCATAGCTCGCCACCTAGAATCCCCATTCCGCAAGAAAACGCACCCATTCTATCAGACGAAGGTTAGTTCTCATTTGGGAGCAGGATTTATTTTTTCATGAATAACTTCTTCTTTGTTTTCTTTTCAGTGTACACAGCTCAATTTGTTATTTGTTGGTAAGTTAGCATTGCCTTGAATTTGATTTATCCTGTTGCCAACGTTTTTGTGTTTTGTCATCTACTGGGTGACAAAACAAAAAAGGAAACGAGAAAGTCTGTTCGGGGCTGGTCTGGTGCGCGATTTGTCGTGGGCTGTCGGGGGTGGATGGTTCTTTTTGGTGCACCCAGTTCAGCATATTTTTAACAAATATTTTCTACAGATTGTATTTTAATTTATTTTTTTATACCTTTTCGTTGTGTCCCCAATTAGCTTGTAAGCTAAAGATTTTGACACATTAATAAAGATATTGATTGATTGATTGATTGATTGATTGTTACACGAAATAGTGTTATTGACCGATCAATGATTCAAACGTTTTTGCTAGTTAAATGCCCAGGCTACACTACATCGCTACTATTTTTTTGCCATTTTTATCTAAATTGCACACTGGTAAAAATAAAGATTTAGTGGATACAAGTTGTTCTTAAAGCCGTTAAAATTCATCGTTAATCAACTCCGCCCTTAGTATCTTGATTTGTTTTCTATTCATATGAAATATGTACAATAAATGTTACTTTCTACTGTACTTATCTAATTACTATACAACACAACAGCGACGATACCAAGGACTAAGGAGAGCGAAAGACAATGGCTACCCCATGGTCAATACACGAAGGCACGCAACGTTAAAGTACATACATTTGATTTGATTTGATTTGATTTGATTTGATTTGATTTGATTTGATGAATATTCTCAGCTAAACTTACATGATAGTCTAATATAAAAAGATGATATAATATCTACGAAAGAACGCTTACAAGTATCAGCACATGAAAAACATCTATCTTACTAAAAGTGCTGAAAAGGACAAATGAAAATAACTCATAATGAGCTTTCGAGCCATTTGCCCTCAACGACATGGTTACTAAAATAAGAATATATAAACGCTGTAATACTAACTACACGAAAATTTTATTCATTTGTTATAATTGCTAATAACTAATTAGAAAGGCCAGTTGGGAAAACAGAGGAAGAGGAAATAAAAAAGAAAGTCCAAGAAAGAGGGTTGGGGTTCAATAGATTGTTAAATAGTCTGTAATCAATAAGATTGTAGCAAACAATTTTTATAATGCTTTCCGAAAATTTTCTTTGTGGGTAAATTTCGATAGTTTTGGGGTAAATTATTCCAGATTTTTACGCCAACATTTGAAATAAAGTTTCGTTTATAGTTCGTTCTAGCTTTTGGGACATAGAACTTTTTAGAGGTGGCTTGTCGAGTTTGGATGTGGTGTTTTTCACTAGTTAATTGGAAAAAATGGCTGAAAGAGTCAGTACTGTTTTTATTTGAAATATCATACATAAACTTTGCGCATTCTAGAGTGTATGTGTCATTTAGGTTCAAAGAGTTTAGACGTTTGAAAAGGGGTTTACTTGGTTCATTTCGGGGTTTGAAGGACATTATTCTTATTGCTTTCTTTATATTTTTGCTTAAAGGTTCTAACATGTTTGAGTAGGCTCCCCCCCCCCCCCCAGTTAACGATTCCATAGTTGATATGTGGACATATGAAGGCATTGTATATGCTGAGTAGGATGCTTTTTGGAGCAAAATGTCTCATCTTTGCTATAATACCAATGCTTTTTGCAATTTTTGTGTTGACATGCTGTATGTGCTGCTTCCATGCAAGATTGCTATCTATTAAAACGCCTAAATATTTAACACAGTCAGATCTGTTTAAGATATCGCCATTTATGCTTAAATAAATATTTTTGGGTAATTTTTTCTGTCTTGGTTTAATTATCATATTGTTTGATTTATTGGTATTTAGGGTTAGTTTATTTGCTACTAACCAATCCGATATTTTTTTTAATTCTGAGTTGACACTTTCTTCCAAAACATTAATATTTTTATGGGAATATAAAAGACTGGTATCGTCTGCAAAGAGATTAAAATTCATTATTTTAGAGCTACACTACACTACATACAACTACACTACAACTGATTAAAACTAGTTACACTACAGGGTGTCCCAAAAAAATTGTGCCCAGTTTGCCTGAAGATTGCGACAAAATGACAAAAGATTCTCGCCAAACTTTTGCATGATGTTGCTCTTCGGATATTCAATTAAAGTTTGCTACCATCCCCATAAAAATCCATTGAAAATTGATGGAGCTATGACCTTCAGAAGAGCAAATTTGCCCGATGACTGAAACCAGCCGTCGGCCATTTTGTCTTACTGTTTTATTTTGATACGTATCTTCATGGATGAAATGAAACAGCAGCCTCCAATGTAGCATACCTCTCGTGAAAATTCCGATAATCCTCAGAGAGTTCCACTATTTCTGACCTCACAGAAAATATTTCTTACCTCACGTGAGGCTACTTATCACTGTAAAATAGTAAGATAAAATGGCCGACCGCTGGTTTCAGTCATCAGGCCAATTTGGTCTTCTGAAGGCCATAGCTTCATCATTTTGCAATGGATTTTTACGGAGATGGCAGTAAACTTTATTTTAACATCTGAAGAGCAACATCATATAAAATTTTGGGGAGAATCTTTTGCCGTTTTGTCGCAATCTTTAGGCAACGGCGCACAAATTATTTTGGGATACCCTGTACTTACAAAATTTCTCTATTAATTACTCTACTTATAAAATGTTTCTACTATACTACCAAAATGACACGTTTTGGTGTTCAAAGAGCTGATCTCCTCGCTGGAATCTACACTCTTGTACGTCTATTTGGAGATGCAAATCTTGCAAATGAAGCTCTGTTGCAATTCTTACGGTACGGTGATAAGAATTTTCGAAATGAACTGAATAGAAGGGTCCTTGAGCTAACAATACTTTCTATACATAACGGGGAGTTAAAAGAATCCCTTTTTGAAAGACCACAGATCCCTCGATATCAAGACAGTAATGTTGGCAAATATGTCATTCAATAGTATTCAAATATATTCTAAGTTTTACCTGCCTGAAATCGGCCATTCCATTTTGAAATTATAAGAGATTTTCTGGAGGAAGCCCCCCAAAGAAACTTCCAAAAACTTCATAAAATAAGGACCAAATTTCTCGTATGTCTATGCCTGATAGCAATAGCTTGTACATGCTTTGGTACGTTTTATCCCTTTGGGGGACGAAAATGTCATCCCTGGGGGCAGCACAACATCATTCCGGACGATTTCATCTTCCCAAGAGGATAAATTTGTTCCAATTTTATCAATATTTATACAAGAAAAACCTTTCAGCGTATTAACATAATGTTTCAAAGAAAAAATTAAAAGAAAAATTTGTAAATGACTTAAATGTGCTGCTCTACCAAGGGTTCTGTTTAGGTTCAGACTTGGTCAAGTTTCCTTTGCGGAAGAATGTCTTTCAGCTTTCTCATAGAGTTCAAGACCTCTTTCGGCTTGTTTTTGACAGTTTTGTACTGGTCTTTTCAATTAAGGCTTTCGTCGATGTTGATTCCTAAATATTTTGTCTTGTCAACCCTTTTGATATCTTCATTATTGAGGACAAGATCTGGCAAATCATCACCTACCCTATTCAATTGTCGCCAATGGCTTATAACCATATATTCACTTTTGCTGGCATTCAAACTAAGTTTATTAATCCTCATCCAGCTCGATATACAGGGTGTTCCGGAAAAATTTTTCAGCGTTTGATTAAATGTTAGAAATAACGATAAAATGAACAGGATCCTGGTTAGGCAACCCTGTTCCTAAGATTTTGAATTAATTTTAGACGCTAGAATCTTGCGAATCCGCTAAGAATTGAGGGATTAAGTTCCCGAAGATGGAGTAGATGCCTTACCTTGTTCTACGCGTTGTAAATAATCTTAGCCCTGAGTATAAAGTAGATCCAATTCCTCCTCTTCATCAGTCACAGTACTGTCTTTGCGACCAGGATGCCATTGGGCGATTAAAGGCACGGACAGAAATATTTAAGTCTAGTTTTCATCCCAACTGCCCAGATCTAAATGAATAAGCTGAATAAGCTTGAGCCTGAATTGAGACTTGCACCCTCAGTTGCTGTTTTTAAGAAAAAGTTCTTATCAATAATCCGACCCCCTGCAAAATCTGTTTTTGGAATACACGATCCAATAGGATTATCCTATCTTGCTCAACTTAGGGTTGGTCGCAGTAAGTTAAATTTTCACAAGTTCAAGCATAATTTCAGGTATACCATAAACCCAATGTGTCCAACAAACGATGGCATCGAGGATACGGAGTATTTTTTGTTGCTCTGCCCTTCTTTTGATGTTCAACGAAGAGATCTTCTCGCTGGAATTGTAGAATTATTGGAACCATATTTACAAATCGCTAGTCTTTCAAATGATGCTTTGACGCAGCTTTTACTATATGGTGATCAAGACCTTTCTGATGACTTGAACAAAAATATACTCAAATTGACTTTACGTTTCATCCACGAAACTGGTCGGTTTGTTTGAGATCCTTGAAACTTCCGCCATGTTCTTAGCAACCACCAAGTCCCTTTACGTGAATGTTATTTGTTTTCCTTGTAAATTCTGTTTCATATTAGATGTAAGGCATCTTATGTATCTCAATTCCAAACGAGCCGCGCTCGTGAACTTTTTAAATTCTTCCCAACCTTGACACGACATCTAATATCAGACAGAATCTAGTATATTATCCTTTATCCATTAGTTTTCTAATCGTTCGTAGTGTACAGTTAGTTGCATGTAGGTTATATGTCTTTATGTTTACCAGGTTTACGAATACTTGGATAGAAACAAGCTCCTTTTCTCGCACCTGTCTGGCTTCAGGTCTTTGCACTCTGTTGTTACTTGTTTATTAAATAGCACTGACGATTGGTATGTAAATATGGATAACGGGAAATACACTGCGATGTTATTTATCGACCTAAAAAAAAGCTTTTGATACCGTTGATCATCAAATTTTACTAGCGAAACTAAAAATAATATTGCATAGATGGTCATGAGCATTCTTGGTTTAAGTCCTATCTGCAACAAAACCGACGTCAATTCTGCAAGTTCAATGGCATATCCTCAAGTTTACAAAAGGTTGATTGCGGAGTGCCACAGGGTTCATGTCTTGGTCCACTCCTTTTTCTAACTTATATTAACGATCTCCCTATGTCTCTCTGTAAATGCAATGTGACTATGTATGCTGATGACACAAGTATTTCACATTCTGCGAAAAATATCAACGAGTTGAATGACACACTGAATAGTGATCTCGATCGGCTAAAGGAATGGTTACAAGGGAACAAATAGTAAAGACACATGCGATGGTTGTAGGTTCTCGACCAAACCTAAAAAAGATTGCTGACAATAAAGTAGAGACCCCATCATTTGTTATTGATGGCGCTGAAATTGACATCGTTAAAAGTGTAAAATGTTTAGGAGTCCAACTTGATGATAGCCTCGTTTGGGATTTATGTAGCAAACTGTCTCATGCCCTAGGATTTTTGAAATATGCCAAAAAATTCGTACCCAAGGATACCTTAATCAAAATGTATCATGGCATCGTAGAGCCACACTTCCGTTATTGCTGTTCTGTTTGGGGAGGCTGCAGTGAAACCAGATTGCAAACCATACAAAAATTGCAAAAATCGAGCTGCAAGAATTGTCACCAAAGCAGCTATGATGTATCCGCCTCAAAGGAGCTAAATTGGCCAACGGTTACGGAAATGATAAAATGCGAGACAGCTACTAGTACATACAAAGCATTGTCAGGTCTTGCACCCGGCTATCTTTCAAACCTTTTTAAGAAAAACTCTGCGCGTGATATCAGTATGAATTTTGCGGAATGCCATTGCCGATGTCCGTGTTCCAAGGATGAAAACTTGCAATGGGCAGAAAGCGATATCTTTCCGGGGTGCAAAGACTTGGAATGAATTGCCTTTGGGTGTCAAACAAACGCCCTCTCTTAGCATTTTTAAAAGTAGGCTGAAAAGTAATATTATTTTTCATTTATTTTTTTATTTTAGATTGTAAATATAGGTAATTTGTTAGCAATTTTTAGTAAAGTTTGGCACGGCCCCCTGTAAAGCAATCCTCTCGATTGACGGGGCTACCGTGTAAAAATAATGAAAATGAAATGAAGTGTTTTTGGCCATGGGGTAGTCATTGTTTTTCGCTCCCCCTGGTATCGTTCCCGTAGTGTTGTATAATAATTAGATAAGTATTGTAGATTGTAGAATTCATTGTAAACTTTTTATATGAATGTTATACCGGGTGTCCCAAAATGATGTATTATCGTTTGATTGCTTATATCTCCATAACCAATTCACCGATTTTCAAAAACTTTATTTTATCCAATTGCCCAAAGGCTAGATTGTATTTGAGGATGTTGGCTGTGATTTAGGCCGAATTCTTCATGTCGAAAAGAAGATCGATAAAGCTGCTCAAATTCAAGCTTTAGATAGCATGAAAAAGAAACGGCCTTCTTTGCCAGTCAACATTTTAGATGTGATGCAAAAGGCTGAACTTATATGTCGTTCATATAATAGATGGCGTTCAGAGAATATGATTTCAGTTGATACTGAGTTCAGAGAATACGAATACGAGTTCAGCCTTTTGTAACACATCTAAAATGTTGACTGGAGAAATAGGCCGTTTCTTTCTCATGCCATCCAAGGCTTGAATTTGAGCAAATCTATCGATCTTCTTTTTGACATGAAAACGGCGTGGTAAAACGGCAAACAACATCTTAGAATACAATTTAGCCTTTAATTTAGCCTAAAATCGGTGTATTGGTTATGGACATGTAAGCAATCAAACAGTAATACATCATTTTGGGACACCCGGTAGAAAAAAGAATTGAAGGAGTACAAGCTTTCAAAGTTCAAGTTTGTGCGAAAGCTGAAACCAGACGCCCCCAACCAGCGATAAATAGTAGGGATGCGAAACGCAATGGTTTTGCGCGAGCGAGCATAAATGCAGCCTCGTTTTAATGATGCCCTTAGCAACCGATGTAAACTGCTGCGAGCCTGTTGGCAACGAACCGAAGCTGCGAAGAGGAGAAAGTGTGTTTTGTTTTGAAAAAGAAATGGATTTATCGTGGATTTTTGGTGGACCTGAAGGTGAGAATTTAGTTGATGAAGATTCAGATTGTAGTGAGGAAGAAGAAGAGAGCAGAAGTAGAAGTAGTGTTGATGCCGAGTTTGTAGTAGAAAGTGCAGATGAAGTTGAGTTTCGTAGCAGTGTTAGTGAAAGTAGAGGAAGAGTTGGTGGTGATAGCAGAGGAAGAGGTAGTGGTGTTAGTTTTAGTGTTGTCAGTGGTGTACAGTTGTTTAGAGTTGATGATTTTCGTGGAAAAGTGTCTGAAATTTTATTTATCCTGAGTCAGTCGGTATCAATGACACCTGAAGAATTAGTAGTTGCTACTAATTTGTGTGAAAGGGCTCTAGGTTTGGCAGAATTTCAGTATTTTTAGAATCGTGTGTTAAAGGTATGACTGATTGTTATTCAAGGGCTGCAAATATAAAAGGGAATTCCTGCATGAAGTCAACGGCGGTCGAGAAAAATTTCAATTTGTTTAGGTTTGAGTGTCAAAAATCTGAGGCTTGGAAAGCTGTCCTTGCTAAGTGCGGTCTTGTGTCTGGTCTTGCTTCTTCATGTTGCCTTCAGCACATTTTGCAGCACATCTGGAGCACAGTGCCCCCATCATCACGTAGTTCAACCACTGATGAAGTTACCCAGCCACAAGAATCTGTTGATGTTTCAGAGGAAGACCACCTTGAGGATATTGGAATTCTCTACCATGCTGGTTGGTGCATCAAAAGGGCAAGAGATGATATTCAAAAGATGCCCACAGTTATTGAAGTCACGACAACAGCTTTAGACAGCATTTTAGTTCGGAAAGAGATTGTAGAAGATGTCTTAAATATGATAGGTTATGATATGCAAACTGAAAAAGATGGATACAGGTTCATTGTCCATGATAAGTTTTTAGGATTTTTCAAGCTGCTCCACGATAAATGTGCCAATTCTATGAAGCAAAGCTTAGAAAAAATGCAAAAAGATGCCGTTAAAATGTGTTTCGAAGAGCTGTCCCAAGACAAGGAATTAAGAAATGCCTGGGATATTAGTACAGCATCATCCCATATGGATCTCCATAAGAGAGCTGGCCTCCTTATAGTTTTGAAGCATGCAATATTTTTTTTCTTAAAATCCAAGCAGAAGTCTTTGTGTGGCAAGATGCATCTTGGTCCTGATCACAACAGTGTTGCATTAAGACAAGAATTGAGATGTGCCAAGAAAAAAGCATTATCTGCTGCAAAAAAGGCAAAAATTGAGGCCCAAAACCATGGACCAAGTGAGGAACGTGACCCACTGGCAAATGACATTAGAAATCTTTTCAAGTCAAATGACAAACAGGCTGCTGAGAAAATATTGGGAAACATCGGAAGGAGTGACAAAATCATGGATATTCTGCAAACATTGAAGGGAAGAGATATGACAAGAATTTTGAAAGCTTTAGGCAAACCAAGCTACAGTGGAAAGTCAAAATCATTTATCCTCCCAAAATTGGCAATGGAACTTAAAGCCAATGGCATGCAATTGCTTCATCTGGAAGAGGTACACCATTGCTCTTAAAATATTTTGAGAAGTTAACCAAGAATAGCTAATAATGTAGTAATCAAGATAAAAAATCCAAGCAAGGACAGCACCAATCCACACATTTTACACCAAACCATGTATGTTTCAAAAAAGAAAAAAATTTATCATGCGGATTTTGATTAGTTGCAATGTTCCTTGGAGCTTCATACTGTAGAAAGAATTCAAGAAATCAAAACCTACTGCTTAGTTATTTCCTTTAGCTGCAGTAGTCTGGTATTTATTATTCATATGTTAGCTAGAATTTGATGTATTTTCAAGTTGAAAAATTAAAGTCAGTTGTAACCAGTATGCTTTGCACGTGTCTCCCCATTATTGTTAACCTTTTTATCAGCCATAAAATGGCAACAATAATGGTCAGCAATAATGACATGTGCTAAACATACAGGTTGAAGTAGACCCTTTAAAAGCTGCAACAATTATCTGATGACAAGGAAAACATAGATTTATACATCAGTTGGCTGAAAGTTTCTGGTACTTAATGCTTTGCAAACAGTACAGTATGTGCACATTCCTTTTTTGGGCCACTTGCAGTATTTGGTAGTGGAATATCACTCAAAGAGACCTGAGGATTTTATTTTGTTGCATCAACCTAACAAACCTTTTTACCTGATTAGAGCCTCAAGATGAAAGATTCGATCTGGTAAATCAATTTATATTTGAAGTCTAAGCAATAACATTTAATTTGATTTTAAATCATTTACCAGAAAGAATGATTCATCCTGATCTATTTCCATGATATACAGTATGGTACAAGAAATGCAGTCAAAGAGACAAAATATTTGGACTTAACTGCCTGATTGGATGACAGAACAAACAATGTAACAAACTACAGTATCTTTGCATATCAACTTTGCAGTATTAAACCATTCACATGTAATGTAACTATCAGGGAAAAATAGTATTTATCCCTGGTATCTATACTCTTATACATAGTGTTACAAATTAACCACACAACACTTCTATCACTATTTCAGCTTCAAAAGTGAAAGGAACAACTTGAATGCACTCTTGGATTAACTGACCCAAGTTGAAGACACGCTGAAAACTACATCTCAGAATCAAGCATTTATGTCTCATTCAATTTCTACCTATCTTTACCATCCCCCTGGGACACTCTTGGGTATTTGCTAAAAGATTTTCCTTGCCTGGGGCATTTGATTGTAAATCTTTCCTATGGCATGTTCAAAGATTTGCCCAACCCCAGGCTGCCATGGGGGATGGTCAGGGTGAGAATTGAATAAAAAAAAGTGCAGTAACTCTCACAGCATCGAACAGAAGGACACATTGTTTATCTGGTTTGTTGTATCTTAAAGTTTTGCCAAGGTGTTCAAACAGCAGGGTAGTGGCTTGTCTTAAGAGTAATAATTCTTTGAGGCATCTCATCCATGTCCAGATAGGAACTTTGCCCATTTGACAAGCAACTCGCTGTTACATACTTTTTTCAATTCAAGTTTAGTGTGAGCTAGCAGCAGGATTTTTTCTGGTCACAGGACAGGACTTAAAATTAACGCACATCCAATTTCAAGATATCACTTTTCAATGGTTAGACAGACTAGTGGGACATCTGAATTGATCAGTTAACTTTTGGCTCAGTGAAATCTCTTCAATGGCAGCAATAGTGGGAAAATAGCTGATAAAATCTTTTAGATACTGGCACTTGGATGATAGAATATTTGGTTGAATTCTTGCCAAAATGAACCGTGTAGTGTTTTAATTGTATATCCAGAAAAATGTCCTAAATAGTAATGTAATTCCAGCGTGACTTGGCAGATTATGGTTCATAATTCCAAAAGCTGATTTCTCAATGCATGGAGAAAATTGTTTTTTGTCTTGCAAAGTTCACATGTTTGCAAAGGTGGCCTTTGTAAGCATTTTGCTTTTGAAAGGTCAAGAAAAAAATGGATATTTCATGTGATGATGCTCCTCTGTGGTGGCACGATAAAACGTTTATGCATTTCCATATTCAGCCAATTCTAAATTTCACCCTTACTACAGTACTCTAAGTAGTCCAAGATTGCAACACAAATACTAAGATTTCAGATAAAATTTTCAGTAGAATTTAGCTGAAAACAACTGATCAATTCAGATGATTAATAAAAGATTGTCCAAATGACACATCCATCAAATGCCTTCTTGATTTTGACTGTCTTGAAGTTGTAGACACATAAATTTCTTAGTGTGGGCTGGCGTATTGTATAAATAGTGCCCATTTAACACATAGTATACAGCAAGCAGACAAGCATGTTCTGTTATGGAACTCATCTGGCAAGTGATTCATGTGTCAGTAACCCAGTATAAATAGTTATATTGCTTACATGTTAGTAATTTACTGCGTTTTATTCCAGAGGGTATTACTGTATTTGAATTGTTTGGATACTGTACAGTACATGTTCTGTGGTGTTAAAAGAATATGAAAATTGCAAGAAGTGAATACAAGGAAAGGTCCTTCCTACATCAAGAGTTTCTTCCTTTGTCTCACTCTCCAAGCTGCATGTACAACAACAAAAGGTGTCCCAGTCCGAAATTTTCAATTTCAATAAGATCTTCAAACAAATAATAACCACTTAGTGTCTTGCTTCACAGAATCTTTTGCTGTTCGTTTCGGTAATGATTCAACAGCAAGAGAGTCAATGTCACAAGCACTAATGTCATAACTTGTTTGAATACCTGAAACAAGGTGAGATGCCTTTAGGGATAAAATACCATTTAAGTTATAACCATAACTATGGGCAGTCATATTCTTATTGCCACCACACATCTGCCGCTGAACAGAAAACAATGACTCAACACAGTCTTGGGTGATTCTCTTTGGAATGATGTAAAGCTTGCCATTTTCTCTAACAAAGCCATCGGAGCTGATATGCTTGATTAACTCTGTGTATCCATAAACTGCTGCCTATGAAGGAAATCAATAGAACCATCAATGAGAGCAATTTTCAAACACAAAGGTTACGGTAAAGTTTCCGAAAGATTGGTGGCTTCTGTTTTGAAACGGCTTCCTGAGAACAATCAACTCTTTATTCTGTAAAAGTCATGTATGCTATAGTATGTATAACACATAAGCACAACAACACAACACATAAATGGTAGCAAATTCAGAATAAGATGCATATACAGTACATGTTACTATAACTAAGGATGAGAAACCAAAGTGTTGACTGTTAAAAATCCTCTGAAACAAGAACAATATCAAAGTGATGAAGGGTGAAAACTGTAATTTCAAAAAATACGTATTTTCAAGAAATAGCAAAGGTCTAGTGCTCTGCGTATAAAATAAGATAAACTTACAAATCAGGGTAAAGTTTCTTATTACAAAAAGCATGTACTTTCGATAAACTACTCAGACGTGAGCCCTATGATTGTGGTGCGAAATATAGTACTTTGAATTGTATTTGTAAATTTTCACTTGAAATGCTGCAATTATTCCAGGAAGGTGCTTTTTGCTTAGTTTGCATACAACATTCTCAGTTTCATTTGAATAGGTATAGTTCAATTAAACTGGAAAGCTGAAAAATTCCAAGGATTCATTACATAGTTTTTTTAATAAGAAACATTACAGTAGCTTTTTCAGACCTGGGCAAGTTTCTTATAAATTAGGATATTATTCTAAAAATCAGGGTACTGCACTGTATTTTGATGTGTGTACAGTAACTACCCTAAGTTACAAGAAAGATTCCCCTTACAGTACTTGTGCACAAAAATAACAAATTCAAAAATTCATGCAAGAAAATGTGGAAAATAAATGCATGATGTTATCATACATGATCAGCAGCCTTCTAATGAGTTATAAGCAGGGACTGGGCTTGAACTGTATTACAGTAATTTCCTTTCTTGAAGTAGCTACTCCTGATTTTCAGTGAAGGTATACTAACTTGTAGATCAAAAAATGTTTCCCATGATATGAAGCTAGCTGATTTTGTTTTCTTGTCTAGATGTTGCAAACTTTCTTTCCAAGATTGAAAATAATTGAGTCCACCTTCAAGTACTACCATTCTTGTGTCCTCTGAATCACACAAGGGTTCCTTGCTATTGAATACACCAAACATTTCGCAACTTGCTCTCACATATCTCTGTGTTTCTGCTGTTTTCTCATAATCATACTGAAACATGTCATCTGCAACTTCAATGGCTAATGTTTCTACAGCTAATTTCACCCTCATCTTTGTAAGGCTGTCTAAATTTATATGACTTGAGGTTAACTTGGTATATCTGGCTCTCCTAGTTTGCTCTCTCTTCTGAACCTCCTCTACATGTTTCCAAACTATCCACTTTCCTTCATTTTTTAGTAATCTCGAAAACCCCTTTCCATATCCGCTCTTGCTTAAATTGTTTCTTAACTTCTTTATTAGATGGGGAGGGTCTGTCATGAAAAACATTGGTTGCTGACTAAATAAATTGAATCCTGGACTCATGGAATCCCCGTCATTGGTATTCATCTTGATGAATGCACGATTCTGTGGAGCACCATCACAACAGACAACTAACACCTTGAAACCATTTCTGCGAAATAAAGATACTCCTTCCCAAAACAACTTATTCAATCTTCCAGCCTTGATTCCCCTTGTCTGAAAGTAGGCACAAGGAAACTCAAAATTTGAAAACAAGCTCTTATAAAAGAATTGCAAAACATGTGTGGCCAAGCCCTCTTTGGGTTTACAATCCCCTTCATCAACTCCATTTGCATTATCATGACCAACAATACCACTCACAAGACTGTCCAGATCTTTTTCATCAGAGCTGAGATCAGTAAAACCAACAAGTTCCCAGTTGGATGCATCAAAAACCAACCCCTCCTTGACCTTCACCTCATCAAAAAAGATACCACCCAAATAAGCAGATTCTGGCAGCTTCTTTTCCTGAATCCTTTTTTTCATTTCATCCATTTGAGATAACTTCCATCCACTATCAGGTTTATTAAAATTTCTGTAATCAGAAAGTGTTCTTCCTGTTGGAAGCTTCAAGAATCCTGAGTCTTGCAGTGCATTGTAAGAAGCATGGGATCTATTGTAAAGTCTCAGACACCATCTAATTATCAAAGGATGCCATCTCATTTGACGCGCATCAGTATTCAAAGCTTTAGCTTGATCTTTCAGCAGTATTTCTAGAAAATGTGTGCGTGCATCTCCTGTATGTTGGACCAAGTGTTTCTCAATCAACCTCTTTTTCTTAAACTCTTTGCCACAGCTAGGCCACTGACATTGGTAATTTCTAAAGCTAGGTGCAATACCATCATCAATACCTACATGAGACCTGGCATGCTCGTACAGTTCTTCGCAAGAATCAAATGTTTCTTTGCATTGTCCCCATTTACATGCTGGAGATTGGTAGCATTTTCTCTTTCTTTCAAGGCCCTCTTGCAGTCCTTTGAACATTTGGCTTAGATCCTGGTGGGTATTCGCCCCAACATGAGTCATTGTTTTTGTTAGATTTTCAAACTTTCTTATTCTATTTTGCATATTCTTCAGCTTCCTGCTTGATTCCCTAGCTACCCTTAAGAGTTCATCATGTTTTAATCGATCAAGCCTGTAGAACTTAGAACGAGCTTTGTTTTCCTTGTCTTCTGTGCATGAGCGCATTGTTCTCATGTAATGACCACTACGTTTACAATTGTCACAAAGTTTCACACAGACTAAATCGTTCTTAGGGAGAAATATTGCACATTGTTGGGAACGAATTATCTTCTTATGAAACTGGGATGGCAGGGTCTCGATAAAGGCTGCTGGTTCTCTCTTAGTTGTCCTGAAGGCTACATCATCTTTATTTTCTGCAAACAACTCTGCATATTTCTCATAATCAATACCTGGGCAAGATTTAAGTTCTTGAAGTGTTTGTAACAGTTTCACCAGGTCATCTAAATAAAACAACTGATTTTGTGGGATATCACACCAATTAAGGTCTACTTGACGCTGCTTGCCTTCAACATATATTTCCCATTTGAAATGAGTTTCTTTTGAAAGTATAACTTCAATCTGTGGATACCCCTTTAACTGAAAATAGTAAAAATGCCCCCTTGAATGTTTTTTATCATACAGGTACATCCAGTTGGGGAACCCATCAAGAAAGTTTCCTTTCTCTATAGCTTCTAGATCAATGATCTTAGTTTGGCAGACACTTCCACACATA
Source organism: Aurelia coerulea (assembly GCA_039566865.1). Lineage (NCBI taxonomy): Eukaryota > Metazoa > Cnidaria > Scyphozoa > Semaeostomeae > Ulmaridae > Aurelia > Aurelia coerulea. Next base: position 35,563,108 of record CM076943.1, read on the forward strand.
TAATTCAGCGCATCTTTTAAAGAATCCATCACAGTTTTGTCCAAAGCGTCAGTTGAGCAAAGAAATTCAAATAATTCTTGCTTATGAGCTGACAAAAACTCATCAATTTGCTTCCTAAATACCCTCCATCGGAGGTGGCCACATTCAGCTTTGCCTAAATTCTTTGTAATGTTATTCTTTGCTCTGTGAATATAGTTGCGCAAGGCCCCACTGTCTAATTTGGCATCAAACAATTTATTTACTAGCAATGTTACAGGCATAAACTTTTCAGTTGAATATGATTTGAAGGGGTCCATAGGAAACAAGACCTTCAGTGATGCATAGATAAGAAGCTCTTCAGGTAGGAGTGGAACTCCTTTATGAAAAATTGCAGTTATATTTGCATCATTCTTGTTATCTAAAACTGTATCGACAATGGTATCCATTGCAGTAGCTTCTTCATGCGTGACCGATGTATCAAAATGCAACTTTTTTCTTGCTGTAGATTCATCTGCCTAAAATCTCTTCACTCCCTTCCTTACTGGAGTTTCCTCTTCAACCTCCATCTTTTCATTTGCAACATGCCAATCATAATTCTTGTTTTTACAATTTGCAGCTTTCTTGCTTGTTCAAAACACTTTGTAAGGGCCTAGGCCCTCTAAATTGCACAGCTTACCTAACTATATCCTACATTTTCCTTTCGAATTTGCTCTGGCTGACATTAAAGTATATTTCACGAAAAAGGAAGTTAAACGGTTTACGGAAGTTGCACTGTTGCATGGCAACGCGATGCCACTCATTTCTCTACCCAGACCTCTGAACTTCGAAACACGCTTTGGATGGCGGCCGATTTGTATGTTGGTTTACAGTAAAAGGTAGGCCCTCCAAAAAAGCGATCGCAAACACACAGCTCAACGTAGCTCAAAAATATTTTGCAATAAAAATACTTATAAGGGCATCCCCAATGTAAATATCAAACACTGAAAGACGGGATCACACGGGGAAGTCGACTTTTTTAGCAAAGCGTGATCGGCAAGCTGAGATGTATTCTTTGGCCTAAAATGATGCAAACAAAATAGTTCCACAAAACAACGATCTGGGCATCAAAACCTGTCAAAGAGTATACAACAACAAAAAACAAGCTCCACAGCACTTAAACAACAGAAAAGTTGAACAATTCCTTACCTTTAGATACGAATCCACGATCATTTACTGCCAGCGCTGCTACTCGAGCTTTCGGATCCGTCCATCTTGATCTTCATTGTCAACACCACAGGGGACCAAAGGTCGCGCATTCATGATCGCGCTATGCAGCTCAACGCGTATTCGCATCCCTACTATTTATCCCTGCCCCCAACTGACTTGTTTTCCAAAAAGGCGTCCTAAAATCGAGGTAAAAAGAGACTGTCCAATGTTTTACCTCTCGTGAATAGCAGAGCAAACCAAATAGGACTTCCAACGTTACTTAATTCTTGTAACCGTTGCCAAAATTTACTTAAGAATGTAAGTATCTAAAAACATGGAATGAAAACTTAATCAACGAAAGACGGGGCAATTCCAAATTGTGCTGAAAGCATTCCTCCAAGCAACCATAGCCTTGATTCAATGTTATAAAAAGCTAGTTTATCGAAAGTGCTTTTGAAATTCCATTTGATTTGCTTTGAATAAACGAGATTCTACTTTCACAAAATATGCTATTTAGGGGCGTCTGGTTTCAGCTTTCGCACAAACTTGAACTTCGAAAGCTCATAACTAAATGAATATTTGGCCGATTTACTATAGCTTCTGGTGTCTAAAATTGATTTAAAATCTCAGCAATATAGTTATTTTCCATGGGGCTCGTTCAGTATTTCGTTATTTTTTAACATTTAATCAAACGCCGAACAATTTTTTTGGGACACCCTGTATTTTCTAGCTCGTTTTTCAAATCTGTTAGAAGCTCATTCAGGTTTTCCGACGCGATATTCACACATGTATCGTCGGCATACATATTTGGGTTCATGCTTTCCAGACAGTTCTCAAAGTCATTAATGTATAGTATGAAAAGCAAGGGTCCCAAACACCAGCCCTGCGGAATACCACACTTTATACTACTTATGCTGGAACTAGCTCCATCAAAATATCAGAGCTGCTCCCTATTGGTCAGATAAGAAGTGAACCAGTCGTGGGAAGTACCGCCGGCACCATACTCTCGCACCATGCAGAGCTTGGCTGGGAGTCACTAAGTTCCCGCAGGTAGAGTAGACGGATGACGTTGTTCTACAAGATCATGAATAATCTCACTCCCTTGTATACAAAGGAGCCAATCTCACTACTTCATCAGTCGCAATACTCTCTTCGCAATCAGGATGTTATTGGGCGAATATGGGCAAGAACTGAACAATTTAAATCTAGTTTCTATCCTAACTGCATTTCTGAATGGAAAAAGCTCGATCCTGGGATTAGGGTTGCACCGTCCATTACTGTTTTTAAGTCAAAGCTTCTATCAATAATTCATCCCCCGGCAAAATCTGTCTTTGGAATTCATGACCCCATAGGTTTATCGTATCTTTCCCAAATAAGAGTCGGTCTCAGTAAATTGAATTTTCACAAATTTAAGCATAACTTCAAGGACACAATAAACCCAATGTGCCCTACGAATGACGGCATTAAAGATACGGAGCACTTTTTGCTGTCTTGCCCTTCGTTTGACATCCATTGACGAGATCTTCTCGCTGGAATTTCGGTAGTATTGCTACCATTTGCTCAAATCAACAGCCTTTCAAACAGCGCTCTGATACAACTTTTATGGTATGGTGATAAAGACCCTTCTAGCGACGTTAATAAACATGTACTAGACATAGTTATTGCTCCCCGTGGTCTTGTCCTTGTAGTAGAGTAGAGTAGTTTGTAAGTATAGTAATTAAGAAAATATGAATTGTAAATTTTTAGCAGAATGTATAAAAAAAAGTACTTGAACTGACTCTAAAGTTCATTCTCCAAACTGGTCGATTTAACTAAGGAAATTCACTGCTTTTGTTTACATTTCATTTGTTTCATATTGGATGTTAGACTCATTGGGCACAAACCCATTCCAATTTGATAATCGAATCTCCAGTTCACCCATTCATGTAAAAAAGACCTGATTGCCCAAAGTTAGCTCGACATACAATGTGAAACGAACCTTAGTATTTATCAGTAGAAGTTTTTCATGTGTATTTTTCGTAGCTGTACATTTAATTTTAGTTTAGTTACACGTTCTCTATGTTAATGACTGCGGAGCGCTCCATGGTATCGCCCTTGTAGTGTAGTAAAGTAGCTCGTACATAATGTGTTAAGTAGTTTGTTTGTAAAAAATTTATATTGAATAAAAAAAATACTCCCGTAGCTTTGACAATAAGATTTTATGGTCAACGGTATCGAATGCTTCTTTCCCCAGCTAGTAGATGCACTACGGAGATGGATAGAGAGAAATCCTATTCCCTTGGACGATAGGGGGGCTGGGCCTAATTTTACGGAGACAACTAAACCCAGATTTAACAGGCAGGAGAAGATGTTTCAAGCTAAGCAATATGATTTCAAGTCAAGGCCCTGTGTTTATTGTGAGGAGACAAATCATAGGTCATATGAATGTAACAAAGTCCAGGAAGTTGAGAGAAGGAGAGAAATTTTGCGACAGAAGAGGTTATGTTTCAATTGTACTGGCTCCAATCATCGTGCTGCTGAGTGTCACGTGAAAAGTGGATGAAGGAATTGTCACATCAGACACCACACATCCATATGTGACAAAAAGTCAAGTGATAGTAAGACCAGCCAGTCAAGCCAGGTGATGTTTGCTACAGGGGCACAAGGAATAATTTACCCTGTAGTTGTAGTGAAAGTTAACGGGATAACATGCAGAGTGCTGCTTGACACAGGAGCAGGCAGCTCATATATATCATCAAAGCTGGTTGATATTCTCAAGATTAAACCGGTGACAAGGGAGTATCGTCAAATAGACATGGTGATGGCTTCAGCAAACAAGAGAATTGACATCTACCGTGTAGAGGTCAAGAGCTTGAGAGGAGATTTCAAGTTGGGAGTATCTATTAGTAAAGTAGAGAGAGAGCAGTTATTATCACTGACAAATCCGGAGTACAAAAGGATCTTAAGAAGGTATCAGCATCTAAATGGAGTAGAGATGGATGACACAGATGATAAACCAGAGCTACCTGTCCATCTAATTATAGGAGCTTCAGAGTATGCTAAGATTAAGACAGACACAAAACCAAGGTTAGGGAAACCAGGAGAGCCAGTAGGAGAGCTAACAAAGTTTGGATGGACAATCATTTCACCAAGATCAGAGGTAGACACAGAACATTTGTTCTTTGCAGGTTCATCAAGAGTAGATTACGACAAGCTCTGCAGCCTTGACATTTTAGGATTAGGAGAGAGAGAGGTGGGAAATCAGTCAATCTTTGGGGAGTTTGCGGAGCAATTAGAGCAGAAGCCTGAGGGGTTCTTCGAAACAGGCTTGTTGTGGAAAGGAGACTGTCCACCTTTACCAGACAATAAAGCATATAGCATATCGTCTGGAGAAGCTAATCAACAGATTAGAAAGGGATCCAGATCTCTACATGAAGTATGACCAGATTATTCAAGACCAGAAAGTGGTGGATCAGGAGCCAACAGGAAGAGTATTTTATCTTCCACACAAACCAGTTATCAGAGAATCAGCAGAAACCACCAATATCAGGATAGTTTTTGACGCATCAGCCAAGACAAGCAGCAGTGCAGCGTCCTTGAATGATTGCCTGGAAACAGGACCGCCAACTCAAAATCTCATTTGGGACATTTTAGTCAGAAATCGGAGCAGACCAATAACTTTAGTTGGAGACATGAAACAAGCGTTCCTACAGATTAGAGTGAGGGAGGCCGAGCAGGATGTTTTACGATTTCACTGGGTGACAGACATGGACCGAAGCAGAAAGGAGACCCTACGTTTCACACGAGTCTTGTTTGGATTGTCCCAATCGCCATTTCTTTTAGGAGGAACCATTGAGCAGCTCCTCCGCAGCAAGGAGAGTGAATACCCAAAGGAGGTGGAAGAAATTCGACGAAGCATCTACGTTGATGACCTGCTGCTATCATCAAACAGACCAGAGGAACTAGAAGAGCTAAAGGGAAAAACAGTGAAGATTTCAATGCAGCAGGGTTCGAGTTGCACAAATGGCACTCAAATGATCGATCTCTAGAGAGTGTCTGGGAAGAAACAGATCAATGCAAATCTTCATGCCAAACTTATGCCAACAACGTAGGTTATAAAAGTTAAAATCACCTGAAATCGCCTGAAACCACCTGAAATCACCTGAAACTGCCTGAAATCACCCGAAATCATCTGCAAATCATCTGAAACCACCTGTAAATCACCTGCAAATCACCTGCAATCGCCTGTCATTGTTTTGATGAATGGGAAAAAGTCTTATTGTCTTCAATTTTGATCATTAACACCTAAAAAGGCAAATAATCCTACTGGTGTGATCGGTAGTTCTTAGGTTGCACGCTTTTTGTCTCATTCAAATCGCTTTGTGATTGAAGTTTCTTAGAATAAGAAAATCATTTGAAATTTTTAAAAGCTAAGCTCGTAAAATAGGCTGTATCTGCAAATCCATTCATTTTTGTTTACTAATTGTACATTTACCGGCCTGTATGTTTCAGCCTCATTATAAAGATGAAACGATGGAACCAACGCCATCCCATCTATCCCCAAAAGGGACATTCATATACTTTGCCATATTCCTTCCATTTTCAATGCAAGTTGGCATCATTCGATCGAACCAAAATCTCGTACATCTTTTAGAAATATTCTTTGTTTTAAAGAAAAATCTCTGAAAATCCCAACCAAAACTTGTACCCTTTTTGAATGAGTGAAAGACCCCTTGCAGCTGATACAAGAAAGAAGAGGGACCAAACTCAGAGCCTTCAGCAGCCATGATTTGCTCTTTTTGCTTTACTCTTATGGAACGCCGTTTGCACAAAAATGGACATAAACTATGTTTATGTAACAAACGGCGTGGTGTCCATTGTTCTGGGACGCGTCTAAATTATTCCCCGAGGATCAGTTTGCAAATTACGGCACTCTTTCTTGTGATTGCTTGGGAGAATTTAGAGTGAAGTCGGTTAACACGTTCCTCATAAAAGAAGGGAAAGACAGCACGCGCCGCGTCAATCTTGCACAGATTTGTTTCGAATATTGTTGGAAAGTATGGAAATTACGTTTTATTTGTCTTTGCGTTTTCGGGCCTAAATAAATTATGATTAACGGTAAAATTAATTCTATGAATACTATGAAGCTACACAAGGAGTCTTGTTCGCGAAGAATTAGGCCCAAAGTTAAGAAATCGAAATACAAAGTTCAGAGCCCAGGGGGTGGGGTACCCGTAAAAAATTCGTGACGACGTAAAAAAATTGCCAAAACTATTTGAGAGCTTAGTCTACTTAACCCTTTTGCAAAAGTGTTCACAATAGATTATATTTGATTCTGCAATAGGGTTTACAAGAAGATTGAAACATAGATTTTTGTTTTTAATGTTGAAAAAGCGTTTCATGATTCAGTTTTTTAATTTTTTTTAACGATTGGTAACCATTATGAATTCGCAAAATTTGCACATCTCAAGATGAAATTTTCAATCGACTTTTTCACTACATATTCTGCAAGGTTCAATCTTTCAAACAAAACAAAGATCATAAAATCGAGTGAGTGCAAGCTAAGAAATTTGAATTTGAAATTTAGTGCTATTTTGTGCTCTTACCGTGCAAAGAAAGAGGCTTAAAGTACACTTTGTATGCCTAACTTGAAATAATACCTCAGTCTACGTTTAACAGTAGAAAAGTTTGTTTTGTACAATTCTGATATTTTCATTTTTTGGCATTAATTACACTAAAATGGAAATCTGGGTCACAGTGCACAGGTGTTCTGAATGCGATAAACCCGCTATTGTTACCGACGTGACGCTGCAGGGACTCGTTATGACTATGATTATGACGCCTTCTAGAACAATGACAATGACACCGTTTGCACAAAAATGGACATAAACTATGTTTATGTACATAAACTATGTTTATGTGCACATAAACACAGTGTATGTACATAAACATAGTTTATGTGCACATAAACATAGTTTATGTAACATAAACTATGTTTATGTCATTTTTGTGCAAACGGCGTTCCATATACTCTTGTGTCATCGAACCAAAGATAATGAGAACGATTTGCTACGGTCAAATTATAAATGAGACTCCGGTAATTAAAGCAATGTGATTGGTTGTTTCAGAAAGGCTTTTCAAAGGAAAGGAAAAACAAGACTACGTGATTGGTTGCTTTTGAAGGTATGCTTTCAAAGGTTACCATACGAACAGGATTTGTAAGCGATATGATTGGCTGATCTGAAACAATCCAGCTAGAGGCAATGATATGAACAGGTGTGCAAACAAAGGGTGCTCTTCATATCAAGGATGGAGTACTGTTTTGTGTTACAACGAAAACCCATTCATGAAACCATTGTATAAGAACAATTTAATTGTAATCAAGGTGCTGTTGGTTGTTGCTGCAAAGCAAAGGTGTGATAATCCTTGACACTAAGGTGTGATAACCTTTGACAGATAGGGAATTTAGGAATCTTAAGTAAACTGTCAGGTACTAAAACACCGAAACCGCGTGAGAACTAAGAACTACCGATCACACCAGTAGGATTATTTGCCTTTTTAGGTGTTAAGGATCAAAATTGAAGACAATAAGACTTTTTCCCATTCATCAAACAATGACAGGCGATTGCAGGTGATTTGCAGGTGATTTACAGGTGGTTTCAGATGATTTGCAGATGATTTCAGGTGGTTTCAGGTGATTTCAGGTGGTTTCAGGCGATTTCAGGTGATTTTAACTTTTATAACATGCGTGCCAAGCAACAAGTTGGTACAACTAGTGATGAGACAAAGCTATTGGGGTTAGCATAGGACAAATGGAATGACAACCTTGCAATCAGCTTTCCTGAGATGCCAGAGAGAGTTACCAAGAGAACAGTTCTAAGCGGACTTGCTTCAGTGTATGATCCCTTGGGATAGTTTCACCAGTACTCCTCACAGGGAAGATATTGTACCGAGACAAATGTGAAGAAGGATTATCATGGGACGAAGAGATAACAGGCCAGTTACAACAAAGATGGGGAAAATTCATCAAATCATTACCAGAGAGAATAGAAATACCAAGAAGTGTAACTCCAGCGAAAGAGTCCATCAAAGGCATAGATTTACATGCATTTGGTGATGCAAGTGGTAATGGGGTATCCGCAGCTGTTTACGCCATAGTAGAGCAAGATTCAGGCATTAACCAAGGGCTGTTAGTATCAAAATCAAGACTTGCCAAAAAGGGACTCTCCATTCCTAGACTGGAACTAATCTCAGGTCAGATGGCTGCAAATCTCATCGATAATGTAAAACAAGCACTTGAAGGACAACCAGTGAGATCTTGTACTGGCTGGCTAGATAGCACTGTTGCCCTTCATTGGGTGAAAGGACAAGGGAACTATAAACAGTTTGTGCACAACCAAGTGAAGCAAATCCAGTTGAAGGATTACATCACATGGCGACACGTGCCAACAAACGACAACCCAGCAGATATTGGGAGTAGAGGTTGTCTTGCCAGTCGCATTGACCCAAAGTGGTTCCAGGGACCATCATGGCTTGGAAACAAACTTGATTGGCCAACTGGTATTGTCACAGCTCCAAGTGAAGAAACAGAGAGAGAGTCAAAACCAATCAAAGAGATTCTGAGAGTTGCAAATCCAGTGCGAAATGAGCTAGATGACGTATTAGAGAGATTCGAGTTCTGGAAGGCGATGAGGGTCACAACATGGATCTTCAGATTGATCAGAAATTCACAATCAAAGAAAGCAAAGAGAATCAAACGCCCATTATCTACCCATGAAATCCAAGAGCAGGTAACCATGTGGATAAGGCGAGTACAGAGTAGAGCAAAGAGCAACGACAGGTTCAAAGCAGATGAACAGAGTCTAAACATCCAGAAGAATGATGAAGAGATCTTAGAATGCAGAGGACGAATTCAAGGACAGTGCCCCATTTACCTACCTTCAGACGAGCTGTTGACGGAAAAGTTGGTCATGGACTCTCACTTAAGCACAGGCCATGGGGGAGTCAGCATGACAATGTCAAGCGTACGAGAGAAATTTTGGGTACCAAGGTCGAGGAAGCTTGTAAAGAAATTAAGATTTAAGTGTGCAGGGTGCAAGAGATTTCATGCGAGAGCATTCAACAGTCCACCACCGGGGATTCTACCAAAGGACAGAACTGAGGGGAGCAGGCCATTTGAGGTAATCAGCGTCGACTACGCAGGGCCAATCCGATACAGAAGTGAGAAAGCGATAGAGAAGAAAGCATATGTCCTTTTATTTGCCTGCAGCCTCACTCGAGCTGTATACATCGAGGTTGCCACAGACATGACGGTAGAGCAGTTCATTCCAAGCTTGAAAGGGTTGATTGCAAGACGGGGTAGACCTTCAAACATATATTCTCACAATGCCAAGACATTTATTTCAGGTGCCGAGAAGCTAAAATCAACTATCCGCAGCTGTTTATCCGTTTGTTGGTAAACTTTGGCCCGAACCAGAGTATCCTTGAAATTTTTAGCCCTTCTGAACGAAACAAAAATCTTATCCTTGAAAATATGTCGATGTTCATTATCAACAAAGAGTGCATTCAAACATGTTTGCAAAATGTCGTAAACTTTATGAAATGCTGGATGGAATGTTAAAACCAGGGGTATCCTCGTATCGTCCAGGTGCTTTTGGTTCCGATCCAGGAGGGTATTCCGATCCAACCCCCTTACCCCGGGGGGGGGGTACTTGACTTAAATTTGTACGGGGGTGTGCCCACGAAAAAAATTTTTTTTACCCTGCTCCAGAATTTTTCGCTCAAAATGATAACCTGTTCTAGAAAAAATTGGTGAAAAGTATACTCAAAAACATGAAATTTGACCGAAAACAGACCCGAGCTAGCCGAATATCCTCCTCTGACATGTTTTGACAACCTGCTCTAGAAAAATTGCCTCATTTTGATACCCTGGGCTAGAAAAAATTGGTGAAAACGATACCCTTAAAAACGGCACATCCCCGTCGGACAAATATACTAAGTACCCCCCCCCCGGGCCCCTTACCCTATTAAACTGTCCCTCTATTTCTCCCCTATTGTACCCCCGATCCAAAAGAAAATTTTCCAAGTTTTCCAATCGATTTTCAAAAAATGAGTCTTCTGAGCAGATACGACGAATTCGAAGGGTCTGCCCATAGGGAATGCCCTTTTCCGTATGACCTGGATGACACGAGGAACGATGAAGAAGCTGATGAGTATCAGTCGGTTTCGTATACAGATCTGTGACTATTTTGTTACCTTGCCTAATAACCTGAACATCCAAAAAGTTCACCGTTTCCTTGGAATATTCAACGGTGAACTTTATGGAATGTTGAGCGGAATTCAGAAAATCTACAAATTCTATAAGTTTTTCCTCCCCGTGTGTCCAAACTAAAAATACATCATCAATATAACGCCACCATAACAAAGGCTTATATTGTGATTGTTCAAGAAGTTTTTCTTCCAAAGCCGCCAAAAATAGAATAGCATATGATGGTGCACATTTGGTACCAATAGCTGTCCCCCTAATTTGCTTAAAAAAATCACCATTAAACTCAAAAAAATTATTTGTTAGCACTAAATTAGCCAGTTCCACTAAGGTATCCGTAGAAACCGATTGATTCTCCCTTGAATTAAGAGCAGTACGCAGAGCTTCCAGTCCTTCGTCATGGGGTATACTAGGATATAGACCGACCACATCAATCGTACACAGAATAGCATCCCGAGGAAGGTCCTCCATGCTGGCTAACTTTTGCAGAAAATCGTTAGTATCTTTGACATATGACCGGACTCTTTTTGCTAAAGGTTGGAGATAAATATGGAGATATAGTAATAATAATTATTATAATAATAATAATAATAATAATAATAATAATAATAATAATAATAATAATAATAATAATAATTATCATAACAGACGTAGCCATACCAGTTGATTTGAACATAAGAAACAAGGAACAGGAAAAGATCACAAAGTACCAACATCTAGCCAGAGAAATCAGAAAGATTTGGAATGTGTCAACCAAGGTCATCCCAATTGTCATAGGTGCCCTTGGCACTGTAACAGGCAGACTTGAACAGTACCTGAAGGAAATAGGTGTAACAACAAGAATTGAGTTAATCCAGAAGTCAACCCTTCTAGGCACGGCGAGAATCATCAGACAGGTTCTTGATATCTAAGGACACTAGATGTGACCCGATATCTTGGACAGTAATTCCAAATGTTAATTCATTTGTGCGTAACATTCATAATGATGATGATAATAATAATAATAATAATAATAATAATAATAATAATAATAATAATAATAATAATAATAATAATAATATAAAAACACCACTGTTTATTTTAAAACGTTTCGACAAAAATCTTCTTCAGTTAAACTAAACCAGAGGACAGCCGAGTATTTATACATTTTAAAATCTTATTTACATGACAATTTATTTACACAACCTAAGCAAAAAGCATGCCAAATTATATTGCAAACAATGAAATAGCATTTACCGCCACCACAGTTAAAAGAAAGTTTTTAAGTTTTAGATGACTCCCAGTAAACAACCATTTTGAGATTTACGCGTGGCACTATTAATTAGCACACCTGGAACTGGAAACTCTTCTGTTATTGGAGCCAAGACCTTTGAGAAAAGACACCCGCCCAATAGCCCTCTAAGGATTTGCAGAACAGCCAAAAACTGTTTTAGCTAATGCTAAATCCCAGATGGCAAGGTAGGGGATTCCACCCTACCACCATGTGCGTAAAAACACAAAGCCAAAGGTTGAAGTGCCCCACCCATGCAGATCCTAGCTCCTAAATGTAACGAATGAATTTATGCCGACTCGCAAGCAAACATATCGAGTTCAATATCTGCTGCTCTTTCGTTCAGGCCAGCAGGTGAAAACGTACCAAGTTTGTATTGCGAAACAACTCTTTCCTACGAAGGGAATAGACATTATCTGCCCCATCGATTATCCTAATACTAACCGAAAAATTACCCCCATGTTGTTCCTCGAAAAAATGGCTGAAGAAACCAGCCTGTGGAACGGGCTTTCCCGTCGCCAGACTGCCGTCGTTATGTTTGCGTGCTAATAATAATAATAAAAATAATAATAATAATAATTATAATAGTAATAATAATTAAAGAAAAGGTAAAGAAAGAATATGCAAGAAGAGTGAGAAAAATATTAAAATCACAACTGAATGCTGGAAATGTAATCCAGGCCATAAATGCAAGGTCGGTATCCATAATACGATACAGTGCAGGAATATTGGATTGGACAAAATTAGAATTACAAGAACTGGACAGGAAAACAAGGAAGCTACTAAATATCTATAGAGCATTACACCCCTAGTCTGACGTAGACCGATTATACTGGAAGCGAGCAGAGGGAGGCAGAGGATTGTTAAGTGTTGAAGAATGTGTAAAGATCGAGCAAACTAGCATTGGCTATTACATCAGCAACAGCAATGAAAGGTAATTAGCAGAAGTTGGGAGAGAGGGTATTGTATTTGATGGGGGTGACCCCAAAGATCTGAAAAAGAGCTAACTAAGGAAAGGAAGAATAGATATCTCCAAAAGAAACTTCATCCGGTATTCTACTAGGAGACAATGGACATAAGAGATGAAGAGAATTCATGGAGTTGGCTTAAGAGAGGGTATCTAAAGAAAGAAACGGAGGGGATGATTTTAGCGGCACAAGACCAAGCCTTGAGAACGAACTGGGTAAAAAGCAATATTGACAGGGAGGACGTATCATCAAAATGCAGAATGTGCGGGGAAAGGGACGAGACCATTGCTCATGTGGTATCTGAATGCCAAAAATTAGCACAGAGAGAATATAAAAGCTGGAGACATGACAAAGTGGCAGCCGTTCTTCACTGGTATCTGTGCAAGAAATTCGGATTCGAATGCGACGATAAATACTGCAACCATGTGGTGATGAAAGACTTGAAAACTTGAAAACGACCAAGTACTATTATTGTGGGACTTTTCTATCCAAACTGAAACTCGCATAGATCATAACAAACCAGATATCATGCTGAAGAATAAGAAAGAAAAGAGTTGCCAGATAATCGATGTAGCATGTCCATTTGACACTCGAGTAAAGCAGAAAGAGGAGGAGAAGCTGGAACATTATAACGATCTGAAATACCAAATTTTGAAAATGTGGAAGGATGAAGTAAAGAAAGTTGCAATAATACCAGTGGTCATTGGGGCGTTTGGAGTAGTCTCGAAAAATTTCAAGAATTACATTGCAGCACTTGACTTTGAACCGGGAATACAGCCATTACAGAAAGCATGCCTCATTGGTACGGCCAGGATTATTAGAAAAGTACTGGACATAAGAGACTAAATAGCAGGAAGAACTATTTATGTGTTCTACAGAGACAGCATGCACACTTTCTTAAGCTACGGGATGTAACCTGAAAGTGGACTTTGCATTACCAGTTGTACTGTGATAATGATTCAAATAATAATAATAATGATAATAATAATAATAATTATACTAATAATAAGGAAAATGAAACCTTTCAACAATCATCGAAAACAGGGAGGAGATTGATTTGACCATTATTTGAGACGATCAGAAAATATGTTCACCTTGGCTCTGGAATAAGCAAATCAGTACGAAATTAATAATGCAAGCTAACAATTCACAGTTCCGGAAAAAAGGTTGATCTCCAAGGTAAGAAAAATTGTAATGTCACCAGCGAACTAGTGTCGTATTTCTGCAGCTTTCGACCCGCTGTTTTTGATGAATTTTGACGGGCTTTGATATGCCTGGATTTCTTAATTCCTTATTTTTGCCAATTGACGATGTCTATAGCAGTAGCAAAATGATGGTACAATGTAGCTCATTTCATACAAAAATGTTCTCGATTTACATTTTTTCTTTGTCACTCATTGTAATTTTTGATTTCAAGGTGAAGTGCAAGATCACAACATAGACCTATTAGCATCACACGGAGAACACACAGCAACAGCTTCAAAAAATATTATCAGGCTATGGAAAAGAGGCAAGATGGTAAATATCTACAGTTTTCTCTTTTTTAGACTTGTGCACATGAAATGACTCCTATTTGCATTTAGTGATTGTGATTGAGAGCTCAACAAGTTTCCAACATCATTTGAGTTCTTATTTTCAACTTTAAAACAATCATTTCATACAGTATGAGAAGCACTTTGAGCACTTCTGGGAAAGTTGTTGAACTTCTTTCTGAAAAGTACGGACAAGGAACTTGCAAGTAGTGAAAGTTACTCAGTTTCCCGTTTTAGTGGTTGTCAAACTCCGGCTGGCCAGAAAAGTTACTCTATTTGCAGTGCTATATAAGCACGTTATCAAAAAATAATAATAAATAAGTAAATAAATAAATAAATAAATAAATAAATAAATAAATAAATAAATAATAATTTCGAATATTTAAACTGGATAGACACTCCAACTTACGAAAAGCTGTTTTCAACGTGGGTCCAGTATAAATTAAAGAGTGCAACCTAAACATATACCTAACGTAAAGAAAAGCAATATAAAAAAGTACTTATCAATTTTTACAATAAAAGTGTCCGCGCATTTCATCTAAAATGTTTCTTTAAAAAAGTAAGAAAATCAGTTGTTGGCATTTCACGAGCTTCCAATGGGAGCATATTGTACTCTTTTGCACCGGTGAATGAGAAACTTTTTCTGGCGTACTCTGTTTTAATCATTGGCAGACGTATTATTTTTGAACAGTTTCTTGTCCGTATCGAATGTTCTATCAGCTTGAAGTAATTCCTGAAAGGATCGATGACTTCATCATCTAGGCATGATCTGACAAGGGTACAAGCTCGTTTCTTGTTTCAGCTCGTTTCAATTGGTAACAGACTGCAGTGTGATTTTGTTGACCGAGTTTCTATTCACAATGGCTTCGACTCTATTGTGGAAGGAATCCAGCTTTTCTGATTGGGTTCTTGTGTTGCAGAGCAGGAGGATACCGCAATATGTGAACGTTGGTAAAATCATACTTTGGTATATAGCCTTAGCTGCTTTCATATCCAGGTCTCCTCTTAGTTTTGCAAGGAGACTGAGTCGAGAGGACGCCTTTTTGTAGCACTTGTCAAAAACGTGTTCATATTCAGGGTACTGTCAATTGGGATTCCGAGGTACTTGTAGCTTGCGGTTTTTGTTATCTCCTTATCGTTTACGCTTGGTCTGAAATCAGATGAACCATTCGCTACTTTCTTAGCGGTTCCAAATAGAAGAGCTTCAGTTTTTCCTTTGTTGAGGTTCATAATAAGTTCATTTTCATGGAACCATTTATCCAGCCTACTGAACTGAGATCTCTGTTGAGTTCCTCAGTGATATCGGTAACAGTTTTCCCAGAAACGTACAATACTGTATGGTCTGCATATTTTATTACTTTAGAGTGTTCAATGACATCAGTCAGATCGTTAAAGATGATTAGAAATAACAGCGGTCCAAGGATCGATCCTTGAAGAACCCCTGGCGAAAGGCTTAAACTTTCTGAATATTCCTGCTCAAATTTGACGTTCGCATTGCGGTTGAATAGATAATCAGAAAACCACTCTAGCTCTGTATCGTGTATGCCATATTTTGGTAGTTTGGTCAAAAGTTTTGAATGACTGATGGTGTCGAAAGCTTTCGACAGGTCTATGAAGCACGCACCAGTAAATTTTCTTTTGTCGACGTTTGATTGTATTTCGTCTAAGAAGAGAGTTACTGCTTGCTCGGTAGACATACCTTTAAAAATGGCTGCACAAGGCTTAAAAATAGAGAGGATAACCCTCACATTTTCCATATTAGAGAGTACCAAAGGGGTGTCGAGTCATCTTTATGCTATGTTTCATTAACGACCAAAGCCTGCTTTCGGAAGATGGAGAAGGATATCCCCTCCCCAATCCTCTCCTGGCAAGCATAGCCTCCAAATCTTTTCTTTTGTCCGAAGTTCCCCTGGGACGTTGACTCATCCTCTGATCAGGTTGCGTTTTCTCCTAAAATTGACCAATCAGGTGCCGTCATTTCATTACTTCCGCGTTTCGCAGCTAGATTTAGTCCATTTTGTGTACCCCCAAATAAAAAAATATTGCACGCTTGAATAAGTCGAATTTTTTGAAAATTTCAACGGGAAAAGGGTGCTTATACATAGGACCACAAGTGTTCATGTAACCCCCTTGCCATCACCTAAGATCGAAAAATTACCGCGATTTGAATGTTTGTCTTTAGTATTTTTTCAAGCAGGTAGAGGCATCCTGCTCGCCCTCCCCCCAAAAATTAGTTTTTTAGCAAAATTATCAAAAATATACATATTTCCATGAATAATTCTTCCGAAATTTCCAAAATTTGCGCTTTACATTGCCTTGACTTGTGAATTTGCGACACCTCCAAAATCTGTCCTTCTTCCCTGTATGGTAACTTATGCCTCTCTTATGCCTGGAGCCAATATAGCAGGAAAAGGCGGGACAATAAATCTTTAACGGTGGCGGTGTCGTCATGTTTTTGTTCGTAAAATCATTTATCGTCCCAAATGTTTCTTCAAAAAATGGGGAAAGGAAAAGAATAATTTCGTTTAAATGCAATGCATGCTGACTGAAAGAGCTCGACAACATGTTTATTAACTCTGAAAGAGCGTTTTCGACTTAGCAACATCTTCTCCTCCAAAGCATTCACAATATTGAAAGAAAGATACAATGAACAAATTTTTTGCATTGACTGCCTGATGATATGTCTCGACAAGAGAGAATATACAAGAATTTTGCCAACTAAAATCGAAAGTCTACCTCTGTATCAAAAGGTTTGTTGGAGTTGTAAAAACAAAATAAATTTCACAGACAACAATTACCAACACTTGCATGACATATATTATTTTTTTAAGAAGCTGCTTTCAAGAAACGCAGCCCTCAGATCGCCAAATATTAAGAAACTCCAGTATACATACTTTTTTATGAGAAACTAAGAATTGGGTCAGTACTGAAAGCTCCTTAAAAGAATTTCAGTACTCTGAGTTTGTTAGAGGTTCCATAACAATCTTCATGTTCCTTAGCTACCTGTGCCCTCATGAATATTTCAAAACAAGGTTCTTGAAGCCTTTCCAATGCTAAGCATTACAGGAAACAAGTGAAAATAAAATATAAATATGTCAAGGATTTCCTTAATCTTTATAAAGATAAATGGTTTCTTAAGTTATATTTTCCCAGTGCTGGAGTTTCGCAATTTTTTTGGCGATCTGAGAGTTGAGTTGTTTTACCCTTTCTTGTAGAAAAATACGTGTACAGGGAAAATATAGGTTAAGAAACTATTTATTATGATAGAGGAAATCCTTGGGATATTCTTACTTTATTTTCACTTGGTCATTATATCATGTTGCTCGGAAGGGGCTCGGAAGGTATTTGAGAAAAGTGTAAACATTGGAAAGGCTTCAAAAACATTGTTTTGAAATGTTCACGGGGGCACAGGTAAACTTTGAGTAGCTACTCAAAATCTGATAATCGTAAGAAACATTTATTACTTTCACTACTGGCCCAAATTTTTATTTTCTGATAAACTCGTGCACTAACTTTTACAACAAACTGGTCTCTGAGCTTAGAGTTGTTTAGTTTGACTCCAGTCCTTCCTGGGGTAAAAGTTTCTCCTAGATTTCTTAATTTTTTTACAAAAATTGAATTTTACAATTTCACACAGCACAGGTGGCTTCTTTCTTGTAAAAATTGAGCGGAAATCGTTGTCAAAATCGTCTTTTGATAAGAATGTAAAAATTTGAAATGCGTTTACTGCAAGACAGAGTAGAAGGAAAACTTCGTGATCTTGATCACTCCTGATGCAATGCCGTCGTCTTCTTTGAGAATTGTTTGCAATGCTGTCAGTTTGGTTTCACTCACACTCCATCCCAAGCGCAGGAATTAAAAATATTAGCAGTTGTTCCGATACTTTGTTTCAACTTCAATGGTAATCGACAATCTTCTTATAGATTTGTGATGAAACATTTGAGACGATAAATGATTTTACGAACAAAAATATGACAACATCGCCACCGTTAAGATTTCTTTTCCCGCCTTTTCCTGTTATGTTGGGTCGGTCCAGACCAGAGAGAGGCATAAGTTACCATACACGGAAGAAGGATAGAGTTTGGAGGTGTCGCAACTCCGCAAGTCAAGGCGAAGTAAAACGCAAATTTCGGAAATTTCGGAAGAATTATTCATGGAAATATGTATGTTGTTGATAATTTTGCTAAAAAACTAATTTTTGGTGGGAGGGCAAGCAGGATGCCTCTACCTGTTTGAAAAAATACTAAAGATATACATTCAAATCGCCGTAATTTTTCGATCTTAGGTGATGGCAAGGGGGTTACATGAACACTTGTGGTCCTATGTATAAGCACCCTTTTCCCGTTGAAATTTTCAAAAAATTCGACTTATTCGAGCGAGCAATATTTTTTTATTGGGGGGTACCCAAAGTGGCCAAAATCTAGCTGCGAAACGTGGAAGAAATGAAATGACGGCACCTGATTGGTCAATTTTAGGAGAAAACGCAATCTGATCAGAGGATGAGTCAGCGTCCCAGGGGAACTTCGGACAAAAGAAAAGATTTGGAGGCTATGCTCTCCTGGCACCACTTCTGTACGTTATTCTTTTGGTAAAGAATTGCACCAGGGTCATTCCATATAATTTGAACAAAGGCATGCCAAGTCATGTTCGAGAAACGCCCTCAAATATTTTTCTTGTAATTGTTACCCAAAGACAAGGTCAAATTTCAAATTTCAGCTTCATAACGTGAACGGTTAATTTTCTATGGCTGGTTGATATTTTTTATGACAGCTCGATCAAAGATGAAGTGACACTTTCAATGATCTTTCATTTCAATTATAGGACTCTGTAACAAATTCTGTTCAGTTACAATAATTTCAAATGCAGCATATCATCAGCAAAAAAAAAAATATTTGCAAGTTGAAGCTAGCAACGTTGTGCTGATGCTTGTCAAAATCCTGCCATGATAATGAAAAATTCTGAATTAAGCCACTTTGGAGGGAACTTGTATGAATTTTCCTGCTAAAACGGCAAAAGCAAATTAACTACAAATGTTAATCGTGCTGTTAGAAGTCAGATTAAAATAGATAGAAACATCCGCGAGCTTCCACTTGATTGCTGCTACGCAGTAGCAGATTTATATACGGGATTCAATCGTCGTTTGGTAGGTAGGATGGATTATTTTCAATGGAAAGCTAAACAATAAGAACAACAACAACAACATACCTTATTACAGCGCTGTGAGAACGCCCACGACTTTGTTTTGGAGGAGGGAGAAGAAGACGGGGATTTTCACGCATTTTGGTACGTATAACATCGTTTTTTACTTCTAATTTCATTTCAAATATGAAGGGATTTCTCTTTATCCTCTTTATTTTCTTGACCATGCACTGTTTTACAGCGGACATGTTTCAGGAAGATGTCAAGCAATGAGGGCCTAGGCCTACTATATACGTTGTTTACGCTTTCACTCATAAACAGCAGAAAGCATTGCTAGCCACCGGCAGGACCTGGATCAGCAGAATGACTTCTACAGCTGATCTGTTTCAAAGACGGGAACATGACGATGGGAGCCTATCCCAAGGCAATGATTTCAGGGCCTAACTTGAGGTTATTACTTTGACTTTTGCAAACAAACATATGCTGGGTACCACCGGCGGCAGGGGATTGATGAGGGAGGGAGGAATGCTCAAAACTGACACCGGAGGTTTACAACAAATTGCTGGGTTAGGCCAATAACATCTTATTAAGTGTTTCAAGTGTTAGTGGAATGCTGTTGTAATACTGTTTTGTACAATGTTGATACTTGATACAGCAAATAAATGTAAAACAAAAATGATATTGATAGAAATACTCCATGACACAATACGTCGTACAGAATCTTTTACATTAAAACCTTATTCACTTTTTGTTTTTGTCGCAGGACCAAAGAATTGCCTGTTCCAATTCCTGTAATGAATGCATTCTGATCTGATTTGCATTCATGCAAACTGAAACACAGCACAGTGGAATGGGAAGTCATTAAATAAAAGAATGTGCTGCAGGATGGACCATTATTGAACAGTTGTCATTTCGCATTATTATGAACTCTTTCCACCAAGATTGTTTTCACTCATACAAAACCTGTTTTCTACATTTTTGGAATTACACATTGAACAGTTTGTTGTGATGATACAGCTGTTTCATTATTCCTGCTGATGCTTATCAATGCAGTTGGATGGAGCAAACAATGAACAATAATAAGTGAAAGGTAATTACAATGAACTGATGAAAGCCATTGATGCAATTATGACTGTGAACTAAAGTTCACAAGAACTTTTTGACTATGAACAATAACTAACTGCAGTACCTGTACCTGAAAAGTAAGACAGGAATAGCAGCATTTGATGAATAATATTCACTACAGTAAATAGTTAGGTATCAAAATGGCACAAAATTGTATGTTTGTGCAGTTTTAGCAGATCCAAAAAATATTTTACAAATTTTGGCATGAATAATTCCGAATTGCTTTGTTACTTGTTAATTGCTGTCAAAGACAGCCTTACTACTCTCCATCAATCAGCGAGCGAAATTAGCCAGCCTGCCGTCTGTCTGTCTGTCTGCCGTTTGGCTATGTAGACGGACCAGCTCACGGCTGCGGTTCGCGGGCTCACGGCTTGTGAGCATTTATCCAACAAGCAACAAGTTCCCCAACAAAAGATAATGAATTCTTCCTACCTACTTAACTACGTCAATGGACGACAAAGGTTTATTTCTGACAATGCAGAACTAAATATTACGGACCACGGAACCATGGACTACAGAACTACTGAACCACTGAACCAAACGCCTTGGACTCGGGAACTACCGGGTGTCCCATAAAAAAGTACTCCTGTTTGAAAAATCACCAAAAATTGATTATCAAACCTTTGATAACAATTTTTCTTGAATTGTTTTGTTAAAGACCCAACAATATTCATTGATGATAAAATGTTTGCTTTTGATACAGCAAGATAGAGAAATTATACGTTGAAAAACCTTATTTTGAGCTATAGTTTTGAAGCAAAATGCTCAATCTTACGTAAGAGTCAAAATTTTCAGATTTTTTTTATCATTATTGAAGTCTACAATGATAGTGCGCATTTCTTTGTATAATTTATGACCAAACTGGAAGCTTTACACGCGCAAATAATGTGATCTGGCAATCATCAATGCTTTTGCAGTATGATTCAAAACCCTGTAGCCCTAAAAAGAGCTAAATTCGCTAATTTTAAAACCAATTACAAGAATAGATATATATTGGATAATAATTTGGCTCTTGATCTACTTGACAAAAAAGGAAAATCGAAGATCGGCTGTCTAATCAAATTTTGGTGATTTTTCAAACGGGCGTACTTTTTTTGGGACACCCGGTAGAAACCGGCGGCGGAGAGTAACTCAATATTCTAAATCATTTACCTTTTGAACCATTACCTAACTGTAAATTCAAATATAATACACGTTTCCTTAGCGATAATCATTCAATTAATTTCCATAAAATTGACCTCGCTACAGTCGCATTTGGTACAAATACTAATCGGCAGCACTCGCTGACTGTTGTTATATCTAGTATATACCAGCTGAAGTTTTCCTAGAACGACTGTTTTCAATCGAATCTACTTGCTAGTCGGCCAGGTCTATAACGCGGACCACGCGGACCTCTCGGATCAAGACCAGGAGGTAAAATGGTCCGCCAAAGGAGGTCTACGTTTTAGAGGATCACATGCTTGAGAAATCACAGACTTAAAGACAGACTCAAAGACATTGTGTTTTGAGCAAGGTTTTTAAAACAGTTGAAGCTATTTTTTTATCTTGAAATTGGTGCAATAAATTTGAAACCATGGTCATCAATAGTGCTCTATTACACGTACTTTTCTTATAAGAAACTAAGAATTTAGGCCAGTACTGGAAGTCTCTTAAAATTATCTGATCTGCGCCCTTTTGAACACTTCAACACAGGGTGTTTTTTGAAGCCTTTCCAATGTTTAGACATTACTCAAGTACTTTTCGAATAATATGATACAGGATACAAGTGAGAATAAAGAAAAACATGTTTGAGTTTCTTAATTTTTTGGGGAGTCTGAGTTTCTTATGAAAAAATACGTGTGACCTTAGTACTGGGAAAACATAACTAAGATTAATTATTTTGATAAAGGAATTTCTTGACAAATATTTATTTTATTTTTACTTGTTTCCTGCATCATAGTATTCGGAAAGTACTTGAGTAGTGTCTTTAGAAAGGCTACAAAAAAGTTTGTTTTGAAATGTCCAGATTGAAAGGGTGGAACAGGGAGTAAGTATGAAGATTGTTATGGAACCTTTAGGGAACTAGTAAGAAACTCTGAGTGCTCAAAATCTGACGATTTTAAGAAACTTTCAGTTCTGGCCCAAATTCTTAGTTTCGTATGAAAAAACATGTGTACAACAGATGACAAAAAATAGAATCCAGTCAAAGAGGGAAAAGAAATTTCGTATCTGATTATACTATAGAAAAGAAATGTCACTAAGGTTCTTTAGGTGTTGCACATCCACCAGGAAAGTCCTTCCAGCCTTTGCTGTTTGTGTCATATTTTGATATGCAAACATCTACAATTTCAGTGGCTTGAGTTTTGAGTAGCTTTGATTGAGTGTTCTAGGGATAGGAATTAAGATAATGATCACAATCAACGAGTTACATATATCTTGATATAATTAGTTTCTGTTGCCTAAGGTGCTTATTTCATATTTTTGAAGACGGTATTATTTTTGCAAACTCTTTGTTTACCCTGCCTACTCTGTATCATCAAACTTCTACAAACAACCTTTCTCATGTGGAAAAATTATGTGATTCCACTGTTCAAAACAAGAAACTAAAGGTAATAATAGTCTGAGTTAGAGCTTTATCCTTCAATACATCTTGAACAAGGAAACATTCCCAAAAGAATTGGAGTCTTTCAGCGTTGAATTGAGTGGTGTTTACAAACGAAATTGACCTGCTGTCGCAAATAATTTTCTCAGGCCCATCGGCATCGCGCGTTGACAGAAATGATGTCCCCTGACGGCTGAAGCACTTGCGACTGAACCACTTGAATCGCAACTTTGAGAGCTAATAACATAGTAACGAATTACTTTTTGAAATTTTCAGCCACATGTTCGTGATCAGCGACCTCGAATTTACTATTATCGAAAATGAAAAATTCGCTGCAGAGCATGTGATGGTACCCTTGAGGAGACTTTCTTTTCATGCAAGTTGAGAGCTTCGTACCATGCAAAGCTTGAAACTGGTAACTGTAACAACAGATAAAGGGATGATTTCAAAAATTTAGGGTAAGGTCACTTGATCTGGAATGGGGAAAACAACGTTAGCTGAATTTGTCTTATTCAGAACAGAGTGGTCGATTTCTATCAGATAATTTCAAAATATGTTATATCCACTCTTGAATCGTATATTTACTAGTGACCTTTCAAACTGGGACGGCTTTTAATTTGACTCAGCCGGTATGAGTGCTACCAATGACGACTGAACGAAATTTTGGATAGAAGTAGTCTTAGTTTATGTCAAGAGAATTGATGCATCAGACGGAAACTGCAAATTGGTAGATAACAGTGGCTGTAAAAAGAAAATTACTATGATTAAAACATGTTGCACGATCTAATAAATCAGAGGAAAATGTAAACTGGCCTTCATAAAGTGCCTGTTGTCTCCCTTTTAACATTAGAATTTATCAACAATGATGCGACAATCTTGCGACCGTGAAAAAGTGATAAGTCATCCGGGAGAAGAAAGTACCTGAATCCTTTGCAATCACAACTCGTCCTTGATTCACCGAGTATCTTTACTGTATAAAAATGCCCACTTGTCCGTGCAACCATAAACTTCTTTATGTTATCTGCAAAATGGAAGTTCGGATATTCTAACAAAGCGCCAGGTGTATTGAGGATAGCAAGGGCTTTTTTCTCCACGAGATCTGCATGTAAAATGGAAGGCAAGATATCTGGAAGCTTCAACGAAAGGTTGCTGAGAGGAGTTGAATTGTCAGGATCGCTCTCTTCGTCTTGGATATTGATATGCTTTATTCCCTCGAGATCGGCAGTCAAAAGCTTGTTGAATTCCTATTTCTACCTGAACAGGAAAGAAAGAAATGGATAATTCTTACTTATTGTAGCTTGGCACTTGGCACTGTAGTAATTAATGCCTGTGACACAAAAGAGGAAATTATTAACTGTAGGACACCGTACCTCTCTTTTCTGCGTTTTGACCAGCTGTACCATTCCTCGATGCTGACTTGAAGGTTCTTCGCCTTATTGCTCACTTGGTCCGTAAATTGCTTTTTGAATCTCAGTATCTTGCTCATTCACAACAGCTTGCCACACGTTTCTGACAAAGTTACTCTTACAAATGTCATCTTTCTTTGCAAAACCAAGAGATTGCTTTTATGCTGCCTTAATTTCTCCCCTTCCAGAACAATCAAGGTAGACGGGCCCAAAAAGGAATCTTATCTTTCACCAGTCGGATCATCACAAAATTGTCAGCTAAGCTAATACATTTCAAGTGTCCGTTCTACTTTCATTATAAATCTCAGTTCTACTTCCATTATAAATCTCATGATGTGCAAATGTGTGGGGAATGGAAACGCCTCGCGACGGTGAGGTGCCAGTAACCTAATAGAATAGAAACTAAAGGAATTTTGGCCTCGAGTGTGGTGGGGGGAGCTGGGCCCCAATAGCCACTGGTGAGCCACGGAGGGAGCTGGGCCTCGACCTAGCCTGTCGGGAGATGGGCCTACAAGCCAGGGGGTCGATCCTTACCTATAAACGCGGTCCCCCACGAGGGAGATGGGCTTCATGATTTTTGCTGCGTGCATGCCGAGGAGATGGGCTCCGACTCAAAACACTGAATTTGGTGTGGGGAAGATGGGCCCCGACTCGAGATACTGAATTTGGGCTCCTACTGGAAACATGAGCACAAGACAACTGTGGAGGATTTTGGCTCCCAGCTTGTCATGAAAAACCATGAACGTTATTTTGATGTTAGACCATTTTTCGAGTTTGTGTTTGAAGTGTTTTGTTTAAACAGGCACTTCACCGCTGAGCGAATAGGCGTTTCGAGGTCAAGTTTCATCGTTCCTGCGGTGCGTTACAATCAGTTAGTGAATAAATACAAACTACAATCAAGTCTGAAATGAAAGATAATGGCTACAATGCTTGATATAACTAACACTAAATCATGTGATAGAGTTCAGTTCAAGTGTTCAACATGATTATATACCAATAAGAATACACTAACATTACATAAGTAAGCAGAACAACCGTACAGGTGAGTTATGCTGAGCAGTTTCTCTCAAAAGGGAGGGAGGGAGGGAATTTATTTCGTGACAGTACAGTTCGAATATTTCTCAAAGGTGAGCTGGAAAGTACAGTGCATTAGCATTGGAGATGAGAGAGACAGAGGATTATCACGTGTCGTGATTAGGCATTTGCGTAAGGCTGATTGGTTGACCCAGAATCGCACAGTTGGGTGGTCTTATAATTGGTTGCCTACTGCCATGCGTGTTGAAATTAAACCATTGCGAAAGAACTGCCCATCCTCAACTTACTGATAATGGGGGATAACTTATGATTCGCGAAGCAGATTTTTCTAAGATCTGCAGAAGATAGGAGCCAATGAAGATTATTGGTTGGCAAGGGGATCAATTAGACGCCGTGACTTGCAGATCGTAACGAGATGCATTGTTAGATAAACAAGTTGAGAATTTAGTGATTTCCAGGATCGAAATTAACCGAAGTAAAAGTCTTCCTTTTACTAAAATAACATTGAATTACATGTTTCTGACTGGTTGGTATATACTCTGTCAGGAACCCCACTTTCGGATAGCTTCATGCCACCTTTTTTCTGATGTCCTGGATCAACTTCATTAAAAATGACTCCTTTCGTTCCATTAAATATCTATAAAATGTTCTTTCTTCATCATAAGTTTCTTCTAACAATCCTCTTTCGATTTCATTTGGTATTGGTTCAGCTTCCATCAGGCATGATTGTAAATCATTCTTGTTTTTTGCTTCAGCGAGACCGTTGTTTCCAAAAACAATGTCGAGGAGAGGTGCCTGTCGCATTTCACCAATGATTCCTTTTGATTTTAGAAAGTCTTTGCAGTTTTCCTTAAAATGATTCATGCAACGCAACTGCTTACTCTTTCTAAAATTGCCTTTACATGCATTAATCAAAGCAATCTCTCCATCTGTAACCACAGGAATCCCAATCGCGTAATATTTTGGCCTATTAATAAACGTTGCTGCTGTTTCCTAACTGCAATATAAAGATAACAGTATTTGCTCTTTGAATTAAAGAAAATTAAATTCATACCGTAAATTTTGTGTCTTTCTTCTTGTGCTCTTGTGCTCCGATATCATTGAAGCATTCTGCCACCATGGTAACAGAATTGATGTTGTTGTTATTGTACTGGAATAACGACGCAACATTATAGCTTGCAATGGTTGAAGTGTGCATATAAGAAATAACAAGGAGCGCAGCTTTCTTATTTACAAAAATCTAACAACAGTTTTGTCCTCGCTCAATCTCGGTGAATTTTGCGTCAAACGCCCAGTTCTCTGCATGAAAATTCTCCCCAGCTTTTAAACATCGTACTCAATGCATTTGTCTTCACTTTCCTCCTCGAAATGATTTAAAACAACGCGAAACAAAACGTACCACTTTGGAAATTTGAAATCTGCCGAAGCTTGGTCTCACCATCGTGGCCAGGATAAAAGGCGCCGACGTTCGAAATTCGTCAGATTCTCGACGAAAATCACGACGACATTTAATGTTGCGTCATTTTCCAGTACAATAACAACAACATCAATTCTGTTACCATATTAGGCCGACATATTACGCGATTGGGATTCCTGTGCTGTAACAAAGCCAAATTTAGCATTTGTTAGCTCTGCCTTTCTTGCAATAACTCTCAAGCCGCTATCAAAGACATCCCCGGTTTTCTGACGATGAATCATTGTTGGACTAAAACCTACCTAAGGTCTAAAACTAACCTAAGGACTAAAACTAAAACTAAAGTTGGACTAAAACTAACCTAAGGACTAAAAATCTTCTGCGGTTACCAAGCACCAACACCTTGTCATATGGAAATGATTCATTATCTTTCAGGGGGGCCATCCTTTGGAACACTTTGTCTGACTCAATAAAAAGCCTGGCAACCAGTGCTAGCTTTAAGAGATCAATTAAAGAGTGGAAGGGTGACAGTTGCTCATGCAAAATATGTAGATAAAGAGTCCGTGGGAATTTCACCAGAAATATTTCTGTATTATAATCATGTATTTATCTATTCATTGTAATTAGTATTCCTTTTTGTGTAAATAGTTGGTCTTAATTAGTTCAATTTTGAACTATCAGTTTTTTTTAACCAACTGTAAATAATGTTATAATAATAATAATAATTGGACCGATGAGTAATGCATCAGTCCATCGTCCGGTCACATTCTTTGACCTCGATTCAGCAGATTTGTGTCGATATGTCAAGGGGGTGACCTCATGAGCTCCGTGGTTAAAGGTTGGGTCGATAGATACGGGAAGACCACCAGAAATGTTCTTCAAGTTGTCAGCCATTCGTTTGCTTCCAATTACCTATATATCATTTGGAACATCGCTATGGAGCCAAACTATTCCTTCATCTTCTAACTGAAAGTCATAAGCAAGAAGTGCTTCGACTTCAAAGGAAGGTGCTGAACGCCTATATCCTCCCGTACTAGAGGCCTTGTTTATCATTTGCTTTTTGGATTGGGGGCAATCACCATAATCATTGTCATTTCCAAGTGTATCTATTGCTTCAGAGTATACTTTGCTTGGCTCCTTTCCACCACTGGCTGAGCGTTGACCTATATTATCCAGAGTACTTTTCTTGATTGGATGAAAAGGGTGACTTTCGGATGACGTTGAATTACCACGAGGCTGCACCGTGTATTCTAGCGAGTCAACACTTCCACAAACATCGCAATTCACGTAGTACTGCAGCACGAGAGAATCATTAAAGATGTTATCGTTGCCATTGAGAAAATAAGTTATGTTCCGCACGAGGCATTTGTCGTTCTCCCTTCTGTTCACCTTCCTGTACAGCCAGTTATTTTGCAGGTTTAATTTCTTTTTTGCTTTTGTTTTTACTTTTGAATTTCCACTTCCGTCTGTCAAGCATTCTACTGTGTGTCTTTTAACTTCAAGACACTTTTTGAAAACACCATTCAAGTCACTCTTCACGTCATCTAGATCATTTAGATCATCAAACCCATAAACGCAACAAAACACCGAAATCAGTAGAAAAAAGACTATTAACTCCTGTAAAAGAAAAATAACCAAAATAAGCCTGTAACAAGGGAAAAACTGTTAAATCCTGTAAGACAAAACCGAATTAACCTTAAAACCTGAAAGGAAAGAAATAAGTTAATAACTGCTGAAAAGATAAACGTAAAATCACCAAATACTAGTTTCGTCGCACTCTCATCAGTTCTATTCGTGCGAAGAACAAATTACCAATAAGAACAGGCCACTTTTTCAGCAGACGAGCAAAACAAAACTGAGACGTCATTAGCACCTAAGCCAACCTTTTGGCTAAACCCAATTGACACCCGCCAAAGATCAAAGCCTTTGGCGCAATTTAGAACAATTGCAACGTGAAAACAAATTCCTTCTGTTGGCAGAGTTAGGGATCCCGAAGTTTAATAAACACCGCTTCTAAAACCTTGACGTGGAAGGCAGACCTAGCCCTACCCAAAATTCGGAAACAATCCTCGCTATAGTTGCTACCACACTCATTGCTGCTCAGTAAGTGAGTACCAACTGATGAGTAATTTGAATAAAATAATCTCCAAGAGGTGATTTTTTTGCCACCCAGTATAAAGTTGCAAAGCTGTACAATTTCATGATTTATCGAAAATAGCTGTAAAATCAAAGATTTTTAATTAATCTTGTGTCCAATTTTTTCAGGTAAAGGAATTTGACAAGCACACAGCTGATGTCAAATTTCTCCTACCATTTGCAGAACATATGATATCTATAGATGAGCAAAACGTCATGAAAATTTGGAATGTTAAAGATCTCGGTAATTACTTTTCTTTTTTGTATTGCATGTAAATTGTTGACTTCTTAGAAAACGTCTTTTTTAGAAATTTGGTTGGAATCAAATAAGTTGTCTCTCGACGTCGCCAAGGCACCATATCTTCTCATAGGAGTTAGAAAGAAGTTAAAAGCATTGGAATTCTAAATCAGGAGAAATTGCAAATCATTAATGGCCTGGAGCACTGTGATCCATATTTCCATTTTGGTGTGGTTGATACATATACATGAAAGTATCAGAATTGTACCAAACTGATTTGTCTATTGTTAACTGTAGACTGGGGTATGTCAAAACATAAAAGTTTTCAAGTCGGAAAATTTAATTCCAAGAAAACATTTCTTCAAGTTAGGCCTAAAAATATAGATTGTCTGCACGATCGAAGTACAGATCCGAGCACATTCTTCAACACAAATATATAAATAATAGCATAGGTTCCAAATCTTTAAAAAGGCTGGTGTAAAATTGAGTGACCTATTTCCTTTAACTGAATGACTTCAAAGAAACTTTAGCTATTTCTCTATAATTCTACCGTTGTACTTTTCTGAAATCTTCCTTAACTCCTGCGGGACACTCAGAGCTTGGAGAGAAAAAACACACTGGGTTGGCGATCTGTGGGGTCGTATCATTTAACTAAACAAGCGATTATACAATTTGGTAACTGCGGTTTGTAGTGCCGTCCTGCAAGGAGGGAGTAGGCCAGCAAAATGCAATGCTGCCGTCCCCCCTTGGGGAGTAGGTCAGTCCCTGAGACTTAAGATAATGTCAAACCCTAAGGCCACCCAGAATGGGGTGGCCCTTACCGCGCTACGATACATAAATTGAATGACAACATAAAAAATGTTCGAGTGTAGCAGCCCCTTACAATGATACGACCCATAAAATGTTCAATGGATTGCGGTTTGTTCTGCCATAGTGCAAAGAGAGAGTAGGCCAGCAATCAATGCTGCCGTCCCCCTTTGGAATTTTTTGTTTTGTTTTTGTTTTCTTTTTTCTTGTCATTTGTGTCACTTAATTCTGTCATCCTGCAAGAAAAAAGTAGGTCAGCAAAGGCGATTCTCCCATCCCCAATTGGGTAATAGACCAATTCTTGTCATCTGTGTTACTTTGTTCTGCCATCCTGCAAGAAGGGAGTAGGTCAGCACAATGCACTGCTGCCATCCTCCTTGGCTGTCCCTCAAGCTTAAGATAATATCAACCCTAATGCCACCCAGAATGGGGTGGCCCTTACTGTGCTAAAAAATACATTTGATGACAACATAAGAGTGGCTGAGTTTGGCAACCCTTTGCTGAAGTTTCAGTACAATGGGGATGGGGAACCTGAAGAATGAAAGAGCCTCTTACTGTTCAATGGATTTAAGAGTATAGAAAAGGGGAGGGAGGGAGGGGAAATTCGTTTTTGATCGAGTCTTGATGCACGAGGAGGACTCGCAGCATGATGCATGCTGGGAAGTATGAGATGCGTGACAGGGGGAGAAGGGACCGAGAGGGGGGAAGGAAACAACTGTGCTAACCCTTGTAGTTAAACCACATTTACTCTGAGGCGTAAATGTTTGCAATATTTTCAGAATTAGAGTGTTTTTCTTCTTTTTCAAGAATTTAAGAAAAATTTTCAAAAAAACTTAAAACCATCGTAATTTCTAAACTGTTTGAAGCAACATGAAATAATTTCGCAGAAAACCATAGTTTACGAATGTCTACAATGTGATATCAAGCAAAAGTCCGTCACTCATCTGGCTTATGATTTAGAAATTTGATGACGTCACATCCTCAAATGACTTGAAATGTAAGATACGCTGTAATTTCGAAAAATGTTCCAAATTTCTGGAAAGTCCAACGGTAGAATTATAGATAAGTATCTAAAATTTCTGTCAAGCCATTCAATCAGAAGAAATAAGTCATTAAACTTTGCACCCACCTTTTTATCCCGAGTTAAAGATTTGGAACCTATGTTATAAATAATATAAACAATAGCCTAAATATAAACAATATATATAAACAAAAGCCCAAATATAAACAATACAATATATAAACATAGCCTAAAAATATAGTTTATACTCCTTTGTAGGCAAAGCAAGTTCACAAAATAACACTAGCTTTGCAGCTGAAATCTCTTAGCTTGTGCTCACTTGATTTTCATTTATTTTGTTTTGTTTGACAGATTAAGCCTTTCAGAATATGTATTGAAAAGGTCAATTGAAAACTTTACCTCGATGTGTGTACATTTTTCAAATGCATTGTTGCAAAAATATTTCTCAAACAAAACGTTGCAAAAATTTTTAATTGGATCACAAAACCCTTCTTTAACATCAAAAACGAAAAATATATGTTTCCGAATTCTTGTAAAGCCTTGTTGCAAAATCCAGTTTAAATTATTTGCTCTTCGTTGCTAAAAGACGGAACACCCCAGAACAAGCCAAGAACAACCGGAACAATAGAAGAACAAGCTAGGAACAGGCGAAACAACCCAATAACAAGCCAGGAACAACATAAGAACAGGCGGAACAAAACACGAAAAAGCCAGAAAAAGACCGTATTTAGGATTTCTATGTGATTTGACAGATTTCTGTGGTAAAAAAACGGAATTCTGTTGAATCAAGCGAGGGGTGTATCACTCTTCGAAAGAAGCGTACGAGATATAAAAACATAGGATTTTTAGTTGATTTTTCGACAGATTTTTCTTGAAAACATAGGATTTTTGCCAAAGGTGTACGCGATTTTTGCAGAGTTATACGCCCCCTGGTCGAAACATTTATGCGAGGGTCGTCGAAACCAGTGATTTCGAAACTATATTATAGACCTTCATAAACTATTGTTTCTTGAAGATTATTTCATTTTTCCTCTATTGTTTGAGGATCTACGATGATTTTGATTTTTTCAAAATTCTCCATGAATTCTTTCAATGAAAGTAGCCCTGCTGCCATGTATGAAGAATAGTTTGGAGATGTTGGGAACGAGATGAAGAGTATCAACAATACTGGTTATGTGAATCCGCAAGAAGAGTCCAGGAAAAGGTTAAACCTTCCCTTCTGATGGGAATTTCGTTAGTTAAAGTGCCTATGACACCAATTCATATTTTTTGGTCAAGTGTTAAATCAGGATCGAGAATTAATAAAAACTGGTTTCAACCTCATCAACACCTCCAATTATTCCGCAAAAGCCCCCTGAAAGCCCCCACTTTTGAAAAATGACGCGCGGCGCGGAGGCTGGGTCGAGCCTCCTTGTTACGTCAAAGTAGCAACGCGTGCTTCTCCCATGCTTGATCAGACAGTGGAAGTTGTTGATTGTTAATTGTTTGCCTTGTGAAATTAGTGTTTGAAATGTCGACTAGGAGTTCTGATTCGGATTGGGAGAACATCACTTCAGGATCAGAAGAAAGTATTACCCCAGATGAAGAAGAAGAAAGAGGGCAAGAAGGTATTGGGGGACATGAAGGCGCAGTAGGATTTTATGGAGGAAATGAACTGCAGCCTTACCAAGATGAGCCCGAGGCAGACGAGGAATGGATCGCTCGATATGAGCAGGAATTAGCTGAGGAATTGGCAAGAAATATGGAGATGGAAGAACGGCTGGATGGCAGGAGAGAGATATCGACATGGTCAGTAAACCAATACTTTTGTGTTTGTTTCTCAAAATGTTTTCACGGCTACACCGATGCACCTCCCTCCCGGCCCGGCCCGGCCCGGGTTCTGCTTTGTTGTCACTTCTAACTTGCTTCTCGTGTGATCCTAGCTTATAACTCTTACTAAAGTGGTCATGGCCAATGTAGTTCGTAGCAATTTATTATTCTGCTGTATAATTTAAGGCCCATTTGCCAAGTTTCAGCACCTGCTCACCTGCATGTGTGCCAAAGTGCTGTATAAAAGTATAAGTTGCACTTGATTTCGAACTGTGGACAGAAGGCGTTTGGATGCATATAATGAAACAAACTGCCTCCTCTCTTTTGGCAAATAAAATAGACTAGTGCAATATTTTTCAAAAAAGCATAGCATTGCTAAGAAGAAAGTTTTTACAAACAATTGTGTTTTAACACCAGGTAACTGTAATTTGTTTTTGTTTGAAGGTGTAAATGTGGAAACTGCAAAACAAACTTGTTGCAGAATGCAAAGGAATGCAACTGCTGTGTTGAGATGGAAGCATGCCAGAAGGCTCTTACGGATGCAGTAGTTCTCGAAGAGGCTGGTGATCTGACATGTATCACCCAGCACCCAGGATTTAAAGTGAATTGCCTGAAAAATACTACAAGAAGAAGAAGAAGTAAAGAAGTGTGTCTGAAGAAGAAGTAAATTTCTGAGAAAATCCAGATGATGCAGATACTTTTTGTAGAATTTTACAGATTTACTATGTTGTCTTCCTAGATTCCTGCGAAGTGTTGCATATCAGCAGTTCACACGGATGGTGTATGGGGAACTTGGAAAAGGAACAAAACCACTGCCTGCATGTGCCGATACAGCCATACGAGAGAAATTTCCTCAAAACCATTCAAAAGTGGCTTCTTTGTCAAAACTTCAACTACTTTTTCATAGACATCTGAAGCTGAAAAGCAAGTTTTTTGATAGTCTCAGCAAAGCAAATGTGAAGGAAAATGTGATTAAATACTGTTCCACTAACTTAAAAGATTGTTCCTAACAAACTTGGCCCCTTAGTAAAAAATGTAGTTTGCACAAACTTTGCAATCTGAGTCTGCAATGTGCAATAAGAATGCACATTCTTCTTTTGGAGTTTGCAAGTTTATAGGGAGTTTGCACAAATTCACGTGGTTACGTACTGTAAGCTTCAAAGAAACTGTTGGAAATTGGTTTAGTGCAAAATTCAAAACAAACAAAATTCAAAACAAACTTTTGTCTTAACTTTCTGCAAACTAAATTCAAACTCAATGCAAACCCCATGTTTACTATGGGGGTGAATATATACAGCATTCCATTGCATGTTACAGAACAACTTTAATTGTATCTAGCAGGAATATTTTTAATGCCATGTGGGACAGTCGTATGACTAGTTACTTGGTTTGAACCATTGTTTGTAGGTTATATTTCATCATGAGCACATTTATTGAAAACAGGGTCTTCAAGGTTGTCATGCTTGTTGGTCATGTGGCTCAGGAATGACTTGAATTTTGCTACAATAACACGTCCATTGCCATCATAGGTAGAGAGGGCACTCCAGTAGAGATCATTCATGCAGGGCTTTATCCATCCAGCATGGTCTTTACATCCTTTTAGTTTGGAGATCTTATTTAGCTCTTTCAGGATTTCTGTGAGAAATATTTCTTTGCTAAATGTTGCTTTAGAAAATGTAAGAACTTCACTAAGAAACAACAGGCTTGTGTGGGTCAACTGTCAGTACTGTGGTAACATCTATATTTCTCTATGATAACAGGCCTTTTAGCTATTCTGAAAAAAATCAGAATCGAACAATATTTTGCTTCGTTTTGCAGAATTTTCGAATGTGCACAATAGTGATAGAAGCTCTAACTCCACTCGATTGAACCTCGCGTTTAAAAATGTATAAAAATAACGCTTGGTCCAGAACAGGCTCTTTGTAGAATAGCTGAAAGGTCTATTTCATTTGTCTTAAGTATGGGGTTTTCCAAAAAATAAGATATGGTAGAAATGAGAAATGCGAAGGTTAATGTATTGCTTAGAGTATTTTTGTAATGCTGTTGTCTGTGGTTTTTAGAAAAAGGTTACAAAGTATATGCAATCAAGATGCCGCTAATCTATATGCATACATGGAGAGGCCCAGCCATCTCTAAACAATACATCGACCCCCAATTTTGCAGTTACAGTCTAATATGGTGTCAAATATTTTGAACAAAAGCTTACTCTTTTTTTAAATGCCAGAGATCAAAGTAATGCTTAATGTTATGCAAAACTTCTCTCATATGCTTTGCTATTGACAGATGCCTGTCTGTGACAATTGCTGATATCAGTAGTCCACAACTCAGCACAAATTGCGTACACCTTTGGAACCCTTCTAACTCCATTGCTGAACTCCCTCCAACCTCGTTACTCTACAATCAAGAGAGAAATGAGAGGGCTACACCAGGCAGGCTTACATCAAACTGTAAGATAATCAATTTAAAATAATTTGAAAAACAAAATTGTACAAATATGTCATCCCTGTCAAATGAATATTTCACACATTGCACAGATGATCATAGATGTTAAAATTTACCTCAGAGTACCAGGAAAATTCCTTAGATCGGCAATGGTTTCCTAGCTCAATATTCAACATTTAGATTTAGAAAATTATACCTGTCAATTGTTGATTGCACTGGTACTCCACTCAAAAGGATAACGAACCCTGCTGTCCTGATCTTGGGCATGCAATACTCCAAATATATCTTTTCAAATATATACAGTACATATTTACAAAGCATGGTTTTATTCAAACCATTAG
Organism: Aurelia coerulea; assembly: GCA_039566865.1. Taxonomy (NCBI): domain Eukaryota; kingdom Metazoa; phylum Cnidaria; class Scyphozoa; order Semaeostomeae; family Ulmaridae; genus Aurelia; species Aurelia coerulea. The sequence goes on from CM076943.1 coordinate 35,598,780, forward strand.
AAGGAAACATTGGAACAGGTCACTCAAGGTGAACGTTTGTTGAAACTTCCTTGTGATTTGAACTCATTAAAATAGCAGCAAATACCTGGACTACTGCAAAATGGATGATCATGGATAGGCTGCAGTAGAACATTGTATTTGAACCATACTTGGCACTATGGCCCATGCTATCATGGCGTGCATCACCAGCAAACTGCAATTTATCTTTGTAGGATGTGGCTTTCTCTATTAGTTTCTTTTGATTCTGACACGGCCATCTTGCATCTATATTCACAATTCGATATCCAAATCTCTGTAGCAAAGATGTGTTTCCTTTGGGGGCCTATCCAACGCAAAACAGATATAATGGCGGCAGATGACTGCATTCGCTTTCCGTTTACGTTGATGTATTATGCGAAATATAGATTTCTAAATAGAAGCTCCCTTGGGCTCCCCCGAATAGACCAGAAAATTCACTGCTCGTTTATGAGTCGTTGTTGTAGCGGGGTATATCTGTTTGGCGGAGGAGCGAGACTAGACTGGTAATCAGTCTAAACAAGAGCTATCGCAAAAGGAGCAGGAAGCGAGTTGCTCGTGCTGCTCACTTGCCAACGCCTATTATGCAAACGCATAATGGGAACAAACGAGTATTGTTCGAAGCAAAGCAAGCCAACAATATAGTCGATTTCTTCAACTATTGTTACGCATTTTAGCGTTTCTTACTTACTGATGTCAATTTTTCTCTCATTGTTTTAGATTTTTATTAAGAATAGAATTCTTCATAAATAAAACGATTAATAGACAGGGTTTTTCTCAAAAAAACTGGCAAAGTGGCTAACCTCAAATTTCATTTCGTACTTTCACTAAATTGACTATGGAGATTTCAAATCCAAGATGGGCCAAACAAAATTTTGACCGGAAGTCAACTTTTTAGTGACGTCATCAACTTCGAGAAAATGCACTTATAACCGCTCTAAATTTTTTCTCGTAACTACTACTGCCAAACAAATTGCATATTTGAATAGCACACAGTCAGAGCTTTCGAATAATGTATAGATATACTATTTTTGCTCGCATTTGATTTATAGGTATGACGTCATCATTCATTTGTGACGTCATCCATGTTTATGAATAAGTAGCAATAGTACAGCAGATTGTTGTGATAAAAGCATAATACTTGGTGAACAAAAGCGGTTGGACAAGCTGAAAAATATTGGATATAGAGCCACTTCAAAATATGCCCCCAAATGCTATTTTTAGACAGGGGTACTAGAGCCCAGTCCCCCAAAGAGAAAAACTGCTGTTACTAATAAGCAAAGTGACGAATAAATACAATACTTGGTATTCTTAGCAAATTTGACACGCTGAAAAACATGGAATACACGGCCATTCCAAAATCCCATCCCCCCAAGCTATTTTTAGACAGGGGCTCAAGAACAAGAGCAGATTTTGTAATACAATAGCAACAGTTGCGTTTGATTGACACCTCAATTCAAAGCGATTAGCGGCTGTAGACAAAGGAAATTCTCTCAACCAGTAATTCAAAACAAAAAAAGCTGCAAAAGTTTCCCCAAAACTGGTAGGGCAAACTCTCGCCTTGTGCAAGCGAAAGATGGTTTTTAAGGGAATTTATGTGCTTATAGCGAAAGAAGAAGGGTAAATCTAAAGTTCTGTCGCTTAGATTATATTTATTTGATTCAGGAGCGGAGCAGAAGGCACTGTAATTCTCGCATCTTTAGGGCTTAAAATGAAACGATTACAAAACAGCTCCTAAATCAAATAAACATAATTTAAGCGACAGAACTTTAGATTTACCCTTCTTCTTTCGCTATAAGCACATAACTTCCCTTAAAAACCATCTTTCGCTTGCACAAGGCGAGAGTTTGCCCTACCAGTTTTGGGGAAACTTTTGCGGCTTTGTTTGTTTTGAATTACTGGTTGAGAGAATTTCCTTTGTCTGCAGCCGCTAATCGCTTTGAATTGAGGTGTCAATCAAACGCAACTTTTGCTATTGTATTACAAAATCTGCTCTTGTTGGGCTCAAGTCTAATTCCCAAAAATGAAAAACTGCTGTAATTAATAAAAACACGACGGATAGATACATTACTTCGTAGTCCTGGCACGTTTTACACGCTGAGAAATATGGAACGTACGGCCATTCCTAAATGTTCCTCAATGCTTTATTTAGACTGCGGCACTTGGGAATAATCCCCCAAACCAAAAAATTGACGTAACTATTGAACTTTGCAATCTGAAGTTACACAAAATTTGTTATACGAAGGCAGTCTGCACTAGCCAGCTGAGTTGGTTCATTTGAAAAATGAATACGAAAGGCTATCCATTGAAGGAAAAAGGTTGCTAAACTACGGTGAGAGGCCTAAGAAAGGCGCAGCAGTCTCCATTACATTTGTACATAGAGGTACAGGGAAGTCTGGTATTGGCACATTTGCATCATCTACGTCTAGTGGAAGCCTACAAGAAGACAATGGACAGCGGGGTCGTAGCAGGGGCTGTCTTGACGGACCTTTGGACGGCCTTCGATTGTATAAATCATGAATTATTGTTTGCAAAACTGAATACATATGGCTTCAGTAAATCTGCCTTGCTGTTTATGAATAGCTATCTGACTGACAGGAAGCAGAGGGTAAATGTCATTGATTCATTCAGCACATAGACAGAAACCATCCTGGGAGTACCGCAATGTTCGATCTTGGGACCCCTTTTTTAACATATACCTGAATCACCTTTTTGTGTTCCTGGAGGAGACCGAAATCTGTAATTATGCAGACAACACAACTATTTATGCGTGTGGTCCTAAAATTGAAAATGTCACCTTGCATTCAGAGGATGAAGCTTTTAAAATAACTGGATGTTTTCCAAACAATGGTATGAAGCTAAATGAAGACAAATGCCATTTAATGATTTTTGGTGCAAAAGGAAATAATGAAATATCAATCAAAGTAGGCGAGGCCTTGTGTGGAAGAAAGCACTGTGGAGATTATTCTCCGTTTAACTTTCGATCAATTACTTTCTTTCAAACAACATGTCAAGTCTCTCTGTAAAAAAGCTGGCTAAAAACTCCATGCTCTTGCTCGAATGTCACGTTACACGGGCTCTGAAAAACTGCAGCAGTTAATGAGGGCGTTTGTTTTATCTGATTTCAGCTACTGTCCCCCTGTCTGGATGTTCTATGATAGAGCTTTGAATCATAGAATAAATCTTTTCCAGTTCCGAATTAAGGATGCAGAAAATACCCAAACTTTCAAAACACGATTAAAAACTGTGCGTCAGACAATAAATGACTTTACTTTTCAAGAAGGATTAACTGGATTTTTAAACAAAGAAAAAGATTTTAATTACTATTAACATACTATTAAACAATGTTTGACTTTTATCTTTACTATAATGTAATAATTATTTCCTTTAGTTTTTAGTTATAGCAGGTCCACATCAGCTGCTTTGAACTGCCAGGCTTTTTTAGCCTGTTTTGTGAAATAAAGGATGTATGTATGTATGTATGTATGTATGTTTGTATGTATGTATGTATGTATGTATGTATGTATGTATGTATGTATGTATGTATGTATGTATGTATGTATGTATGTATGTATGTATGTATGTATGTATGTATGTATGTATGTATGTAAGTTAGTTACAGCAGCTTTTCACTTTGGGGGATTTGTCTCTAGTATCCTTGTCTAACAATAGCATTGGGGGGCATTTTTGAAGTGGCTCTATACAGTAAGTACCCGCAAATAAGAAACCCCCTTGAATACGAAACAGGCCTCATTTTCTTCAAAAAAGGCTCCTTCAATAAGAAACAATTTTAAGTCTGAAATTTAAATGTTTCTTATTTTCAGGATTGCTATGGTTTGTTCCTGAATGCCAAAAGATATTCCCATAAATGACTGTGATAGAATTTAGTATTCTCAAAACAGAATAAACATTTTCAAAATTAAAGATTCACACCACAACAACGTAACATGGTAAAATGTACCATCAAGGTTAAATACACATGCATGTATGGTACTGTCATATGCCTTCACTTGACTTAACTTGATTACCTATGTATAAGAAACTTTGACCCTGAACATGAAAAGGTCTCTTTAAATAAGAAACTCTCTGAGGCCTCAATTTAAAAAGTAGTTTCTTATTTGCGGGTACCCGCTGTATCCAATATTTTTCAGCTTGTCAAACTGCCTCGATTATCATGCTTTTATCACAAAAATCTGCTGTACTATTGCTACTTCAGCGGGGGGGGGGGGGGGGGGGGCGTGTATTCCATGTATTCCATGTATTCCATGTTTGTCAAATTTGCTAAGAATACCAAGTACAGCAGCTTTTCACTTTGGGGGATTTGTCTCTAGTACCCCTGTCTAAAAATAGCATTTGGGGACATATTTTGAAGTGGCTCTATATCCAATATTTTTCAGCTTGTCAAACTGCTTATGTTCACCAAGTATCATGCTTTTATCACAACAATCTGCTGTACTATTGCTACTTATTCATAAACATGGATGACGTCACACATGAATGATGACGTCATACTTATAAATCAAATGCGAGCAAAAATAGTAAATCTATACATCATTCGAAAGCTGACTGTGTGCTATTCAAATATGCAATTTGTTTGGCAGTAGTAGTTACGAGAAAAAATTTAGAGCGGTTATAAGTGCATTTTCTCGAAGTTGATGACGTCACCAAAAAAGTTGACTTCCGGTCAAAATTTTGTTTGGCCCATCTTGGATTTGAAATCTCCATAGTCAATTTAGTGAAAATACGAAATGAAATTTGAGGTTAGCCACTTTGCCAGTTTTTTTGAGAAAAAACCCTGTCTATAAAATGCGACCATTTTGAAAATAATGAAGATATTAAAAAGTTTCCACGGCAGATTTACAATAAAGTACCCCAATTTCGTTTAAAGCCCTTGAATCCAAAGAAAGATATACCAGAATTGTACTCCCACCTTTTTAGAGATTTGAAAGATTTGAGCCCTATTCTTAATACTCATATAATTTATTCTTTATTTCTTATTTTGAATAAAGATTTCGCTAATGATCCCAGTATGTTTGTTATTGTAATTTGTCATGTTTCATATTTTCTATTTGACTTGTTTTGTCCAAATCTTTTGTTGAGATTCCCTTTTGTTGAAGTGCTCCTCTGCGCCTTTGTTCTTCAGGGCTAGACCTGCAGTGCTACAATATTGGTCAAAATGCTTGAGGCAAATCACAAGAAATTGCGCTACTTCCATCTTTGGTTACGTGCACCCCGCTTCCCCGTTTCAATGTTGCTTGAAACAAACGTCATTCGACCTTCTCAACATTGAATTAGGGGGAAGGGGAATCAGAAGGTTCTAAACGTATGTTTTCGCCTCGATACTTAGGAAACATGAAAACATTGAAATTTCACAATGCCCCAGCTTCCCAGGATTGTCTGAAAATGGTTGTCAACAAATTATGACTCACAGCTTGAGAACCCATAGAGATCTTTGTGTGAAATTTTACCACCATCATCCCCAACACAGGAAGTGAATTCTCAGCTATTTATGCCGAAATAGGCGTTGCTCCCTAAATTCTCTCAGCACTATCTGAAATGTGGGCTTGGCATAAGTGCTGTGTTTTCACTTATATATTTCGTTATAAAAAATGACATACATTAGGATTTTGAGCTTTCTTTCGCTGTCGTCAGATTGTGTACCCCGGTGCTCTTTGAACATGACTTATCATTGCAAGGAAAGTTTTTGGGGTCATTGTTTGAGGTCCGGTTTCCTGTGACTTCTTCGGTTCTCTGTGACGGCACTCCACAGAAAACACCTCATAAGTTTGGGATAAGTCATGCTTTTTGGGTAAATTTGTTTGATTCCACACTTGAACCAAAGTCTTCCTATTCATTCAAGAAAACCAGGTAAAAACTGCCTGGAAGGTGAATTTCTCATGGTTCTCCATCATAGAAAAGCTTAAGATATACAATTCCAGATTAGTTTCTGAGAAACCTAATGTAAACCCGTCAGAAATCGTAGTTCGCGAAAATATCATTGCAAAAACTGATTATAGAGTAGGAAAGCTTATTTTGCACATTAGAATGAGACAAAATTCGTTGAAATATCGCAAACGAAGTTTACGTTATTGGTGTTTAAGGTTGGGGAGAAGCGTTAAAAACTTTGATCTCTTTGTCAATTTTCTATCGATTGCAAAAGCGCCTTGTTGACACTCGACATCGGCATTCTTCTTCAACAAAAAGTTCTGCAGTACTGTTTGTTGGGCACAATAGACGATTCAATTCTGTCCTAGGTGAATGCAAGTTTGATGGAGTGGATTTAATCTCACTGAAAGTGAATGATTTGGCTAAGGGGACATTTGAAAAGAATACAATTTCACTGCGGAGGCACATAATTAACACTAACTCAACAAAAACTTTGTTTTCAAATCCTCTTTGCTAACTGTGATATTTTCAAACGAAAACCATTGGCAAGTTTTATGCACAATAGGAGTTTTGCAGAACGCAGTGGGTAAATTGTTCATAATTTGATGACATGATAGTTTTGATGGATAAACTAGTAACAACGAAAACATTAACATCTACAGTACTCTGGAGTTAAACCCATACTTAGATTACCTCACATGAGCAAACTCAAACCGGTCTGAGTTTCAAATCGGTTTGACACTCATTTCGGTCTGCGGTCTAAGCCTTTGGAGTGCTCACATGACGCAGGTGAAATGAAACTCAGATCGACCTGAAATTCATTTCGGTTTCTCAGGTCGGTTTGAGTTTTCAGGTCGACCTGAAATTTTCATGTGAGCAGAAACTTTTTTCGTTTCGGGGCGAAATGAATTGTCAAAACAAGTGTGAATGACATTCCTTGCGTTCCTTTGGCAATTAAAACAATGAAGATAAATCTTCAACAGTGCAATCACAATCGTTCTGATTTACAGGGGAACGCACGCATTTTTTTGTCCAGGAAATGTTTGTGAAATGCGCATGTGCGGAGCAAGTGAGCTGAACTCAAACTGATCTGAGAATGTTTATGTGAAGGGAAGCAAATTAGCAGACACAGCCAAATTTCAAACCGATCTGATCCATACTAAATTTATAGTAATATCTATGATAGGTGGTAATTTCAATTTTTCAGACAAAACTTGCCAAGATACTTGGGACAAGGCACAAAATTGCACTACTTCGGTCTTTGAGTATGTGCCCCCACTCCCCCGTTTCAATTTTGCTTGAATCAAACACCATTCGACCTCATCAACATGGAATTAGGGAGGACGGGGATCAGAAGGTCCTAACGTATGTATGCCTCGATATAATCATGAAAACACTGAAATTTGCCAACGTCCCATCTTCTTTTGTCCAGGGCCCGGTTGTTCAAAACTGGTATTAGGCTAATACCGGATTAGAACTATGCAAATGACTACAGAATCATGCCTTTAATCCAAGATTAGCACTAATCGTGGTTTGAACAACCCGGCCCAGGATTGTAGACCCTGGTTTGTTGGTGTTGACAAATTTCTATTTTGATTATGAATATCGTCTGAACCAGGCTGCCAATATCTGCCAGTAATATGAAGAAAGATTAACTTAAAAATCGATTGATATAATTAACCTATTTCAAAATTTAGTATGGGAAAACTCTGAGAAATTCTGTTTGAAGTTTTTGGGACACCCAGTACAGTGTAATCAGTACATTACATGTGATGCGGTCACCATTGACAGTTGCACATGCGTAGTATGGACAGTATGATTATAATATCTTATTTTTGCATAACAAAAACTGAATTGTTTGTATGGTCAATCGACTTCGCTTGAGCCAATTTGTCACGCAACTGTTATTTTTTCTTAGTTTCATGATTGCGGGAAAGGCCGATCATAAACATTTTGATAACGATTTTTCTGAGTAAACCAACTTGCAGCACTTACTGACTATTGTTATTCCTACTTCATAATATTATAGTTTGTCTGTTTATTATTATTGACCTTCAACATTTGATTGATGTCTCTCGTAGATACCTATTTGACACTGGCATTCATCATAGATGATTTTGATATCACAACAGCGTTGCACCCAAACACTTACCTGAATAAAATACTTATGGCAAGCCGGCAAGGAACCATGCAGCTCTGGAATATCAAAACGAGGTGTGTTATGTAGGCATGGTCTATTAACCAGACCCTGATCTACTAGGACCCCTAGGACTAGGACCCTTGGACCATATAGGACCATGACCCATACTGACCAGACCTTGGAGGAATCCGATTATCCCCATGCACCGCTGATGGAAATGGTCATAGAAAACACATGACATGGGATGCCGTACTCTAGGTATGAATGACTGAGGGATGACTGAGGTACATTGAACATTGCCTAATGTAATGTATTTGGTACCATGGGTATCAGGGCCAGAAAAATGAAAAATTGAAAGATTTTAAAACAATAAAGAAGGAAAGAAAGACAAAAGATCTTCTCTGAAAGAATCGCCTTCTCCTTTCTTCTTTTTCTGTTCTCCCTTTCCCAATTTTCCTTTCCTATATTTTTGAGGCCCGGTATGTATTTGGTTATCTTGCCCCATGTAGTGTCATTGCGAAGCAAATAGTGTAACAAAGGTTTTGTAAGGTCACAAAGGGTGTAGAGGCATTTCATTTAAACCACTTCTATTTACTTGTGTCTGTTCCCTATTCATAACATCAGTAGGGTATCGAAAATTTAAGACTTCTGCAAAATATTCTCTTTCGGAATCAATACTAGGACGCCGCACTTGTGTGTGTCAACACAGGATTACAAAATATATTGGTCTTGATATTGTTTGCATCAACAATGCTCTTGGCAACATATGTTTATTTTCAAAAATCGTTTGTAGCGTGAAGGAATTTAATTTGGTAAAATAATTTGTTCTTAAACGAACAACTGGTCTGCCCTTTCTGACCTTACCAATGGATTGTATCATGGGGGGGGGGGGGGGGTTCTTGGCCAAATTTTGGGTAGGGGTCTGCCGCGAGCATCTTCCAAAGGGTACCGTTGGCTAGACTATTTTTTACGAAAATGGTACCCTTGGCTAGACCAATTTGACCATTGTTTTAACCAATTTTTACGAAAATGGTACCCTTGGCTAGACCAATTTTGACCATTTTCTCGACCAATATTGTCAAATTTGTGCCAAATATTATGTCATGACCGTTCGCTAGACCAATATTGTCGAAAATGATACCCTTGGCTAGACCGTTGCTGGCCAAAATTGCAAAAAAGGATACCCTTGGCTAGACTAGAAGTCCGAACAAGTATACCCTTGCTCGCGGCACATCCCCAGGTACCTTTACTATGGAAGACCCCCCCCCCCCCGTGGATTGTATCTCATTTGGCTTTTTGGACTTTTTGGGATCCCTGTGCTAAAATTTCGACATTTAAGATAGAAGAAGTTGCCAAGAAATAGAGGATTCAGATGATGATGTGATGGTGGTCATAGTAGGCCATGGTATTTCTGATATGGTAACTTTGCTGAAAGTGATGGGATCCTAAGCTAAAGCATTCCAATCTCCATTAGCAATCTTCGTCAGCATCATCAGCATTTTCAATTTCCAAATACCTGATTTAGTTTTCACAAAATTTTGAAGCCCTTTCCGAATACCAACAATAGAATAAAAGCTTTTGACAACTTTTCTCCATTGTGATGCCATTCACCCAGCAACCATTGTTGAAAATGCCACTTTGGACAGGGTTTCCGGGATTCCCCACAAAGGTCTGGTTGATATGGGTCCTGGTCCTAGGGTCCTAGTCCTAGTGGTCCTAGTAGACCAGGGTCTGGTTAATAGACCATGCCTGTTATGTAGAGGTTTGAATATCTACCTGTCGCATCATAAGAAGAGTATGCATGTATGTCAGAATCGGATCCATAACAAAGATTTTCATGTTGATTGTACTGCTGTTTTTTATAATTGTTTTACCACGTCTCTAAAATAGAGGACAATGGTGAAAATCATTGGTAACAAAGATGCGTCAAAAGCCCTGTTTACACTACACCAACCAACCTGGGTTCGCCCCGGGTTAGAACTAACCTAGGTTAGATTTTTGTAGTGTAAATGCAACTAACCTGGGTTCACCCTGGGTTAAACTAACCCACCTTTGGAGGTGGGTTCGACGTGGGGCGAACCTGGGTTAGCTTTCACGAAATGCAGTGTAAACGCAAACCTGGGGCGAACCTGGGTTAGGATGCGTAGGATGCATGCGCATTCGCAAATTACGCGTCGATTCTGAATGCGCCAATGCAACGAGCATTTGCTGTGAATTCTCCTGTTTTATTGATGCGAGTTGGTGACCATTGAAGTTTTCTTTAACCATTAGTGACAGCGACGGTAAAACCGACAGAGGGTCGACGAATTCGATTTTGAGCTGCAATGAGCCGTCTCTCCTTGCACTTTCTCCTCCTGAATGAAATTAATTTCAAAATTTGATGCACGGAGAAAACTAAATGGATTCCCCAAATCTGATTTCCTTCCGCCATTTTGCTTCTGGAAGATAACATCGACCATGCGCATGGGTACTTATCAACAAACCCAGGTTCGCCCCAGGATCTTGTTTACACTGTCATATGTGCAAAAGGCAGTGTAAACAAAACTGGGTCGAACCTGGGTTAGTTCTAACCTGGGGCGAACCCAGGTTAGTTGGTGTAGTGTAAACGGGGCTAAAGTCGAGAAATGTGCAATAAGATCCTTAAAGCTCTGAAGTCGTTGAAGAGCCAAACGTTTATTTTAGCTTAGGAGCGTAACAATTCTAAGGTGCAGATCTCTTTCATTACAATGCAAGTATTTCTGCATTCAAATCGGGATGTCTGAATTGTGTGATTCTATTTGCAAGGTGTCTCAAAGGATCATGTCGGGTTTGTTTGGCTAAAGTGAACAAGCTGTAGCGTCTAGCATAAAAGTCAAATCTTTCAATAGGGCACAGGGAAACCCACAAATCTTCCAATTTCACAATTATTAGCCAATGACATCGCTGTGTTCCGATCGCATGACTGAAAACAAGTTTTTGAGACAACGAAAATAAAAATGGATATTCGACAACAAAGATACAGAGCTGGTTTTACCACGAATCGATTCTACAGGCCCCACGCCATATTTGTTCTTCTGAATTTGGCTACAGTCTCACCAGGGATCGGTGTTACATTGATTTTCATTCCTTCGAAAATTGGTTTATGTTGAAGAATTTGTCAGGAACGCTACAAATAGGATATAGCTTCAAAATGTCGCATACTACATGACTGATGTCCAGTATCAACATAAAAATATTTGAGATCGGAGAATTGGCAGGAAAGCGAAGCTTCACCAAAAACATAAGATCCTTTTGGATGATTACAAAGTCTGTCCTGAGCTAAGCAAGCATAAGAATATCTGAATATTGATTTCTTCACAACTCCAAATGATTGTTGATGCTGTTTTTAGCTACAGTTAGAGAGATGAGTGTTGCTGCTAAAGTCGTCTTCAATGGAAAGTCAAGCCCCTTGTCTAAGGACAAGAATCGCCTGAAAAGCAATATTTTGATCTTTATGTCAAGCAAGGATGATACGCAAAATATTGAAAGTCATTACTCCTAGTTTGTTTAGTTCGCGCATGTAACTATTGGTGCATCTGTCTCAAATTAGATGTCATGTGAGATTTACCATAACGCAAAATTACTTATGCAGAACCCTAGAACGTTTCAATTGTTGCTTTTCGCGGGCATTTAATTTGAGAATTTGAGACAAGCAGTCACGAAGATAACCTCTGCGCAGAATCATATGCATGAAAATGTTTTGGTTCAGTGTGATCACGTGCCTTCCCCTTGTCAATGGCGCCATGTTTTGCTGGGATTCTGCACCTTTCCTCTCAACTTCACCTGCAATGTTTGCATCTGTGGCTGTATTAGAGTGGGGTCCCTCTACCTTCGGTGATACTGCGAGCGCTAACCTCTGTGCAGGCTGCCGGTTACATCATCCTCTAAAGTTGACATATTTGCATAATGAATACTATCAATAAGTGGCTAATGATGAGTTCGTTGTAGAAAACGATTGTTTTAACATAATTAAGCTGCTAATGAAGTCAAGAACGTGCCAATTCTGGTTAAATTTGCTTTTGTGTCAAGGTAAACATCTTAGTGATTTATCCATCTTATGGTGTCGAATCTGTCTAACATGAAATGAGCCGACGTCAAATTTTTCTATCGGATCGCGAGAAACATCTGTCTTGTGTGCGCTTTCTGTGCGCTTTCTTTATTTCAGTCCCAATTAGCAGAGATAAAGCGTTAATCAATTGCTTTAACGAGCGTGACGGAAGTGGGTTTCTTTCTTTCTGACTGACTGACATCGAAGCCCCTTCTTAGATTACAAAGGACTTTGTAATCAAACAAAAATTGCGACGATAATCATATTCATATTCAAAAAGACGTTCCAAGTTTGGCAAGTTAATTTTGAGACATTTCCATATTATGACGATAAATAATAAAATGGATGCTAGTTGACTAGTCCATGGTTATATGGTAAAAATTATTTCTGTTATTGTTTGCTTGTGTCCACTGTACTGCTGGCAAATGTCTCGACAGATTTCTTGGTGTTGCTGTTATTGAATTTACCATTTGTCTTTTACATTTGTTTGAAATAATATATCATTTTTTCCCATGGTTTTATTTTCTGGCATAAAATGTTTTAACAATCTCGCAGTTTTGGCTGAGTACCCATTTCTGACATCGTTCAATTACTAATTTTGCCCTCTTCTCTCCTTCACGCAATCCCTTGATTTGGCTTTCCAAGTGCTTGCTGTAACAGCCTAGAAAGTCGAATACAACATTGATTTGATCTATTTCGTATCCACGATTTAATCGTTCCAGTGACTTTCTCATCTCGGAATACTTGTCATGCTTTTCTTTTTCTCCTTTTGCAATACACCCAGGTGCACAGATAGCTCCCTCTATCAAACTGATCTTTCTTGCTTCTTTGTCGATTATAAGCATATCAGGCCTGATGGCATTGTTACTTGGTCTTTTGTCTAAATGCATCGGTTTATCCCACATAATCTTAGCATGGTCATTTTCGATGCTTGCAAGAGGTAATGCTTGCTTGTACCATGGAATTCCATAATTGCTTCCATCAAACTCGAACTTTGCTCGTATTAGATGATACACAGGTCTTAACATTTTTCGTGTCTTGCCTTGTAAAGTGTTTGTGCTATTGCTGCACAGGAGCTCAGCAAATGAACAACTGTTTCTTCTGCTTGTTCACATATGCTGCATGTCGTATTTGCTTTTTCCATCTTTAATATACACCTTGAATATGCTTTGGTTGGCAGTAACTGCTGCCTTATTGATTCATTTGTTGAGAAAACTATATCTGGGATGTTTTTCCAGCTTTGAGGAATGGTTCTACTCTTCTTTGATATTTCATCATTATCTAGCATCGACACTGTGTAGAATCCTAACCAAGGTTGGTTTCTAACTCTTTCTTCGTATAATCGTTGGAGGATAGATCCTAGTTTTCGCTGGATTAATTTATGGTTGTCATCTTTGATCTCCACTGTTTCCTGTTCATACTTTAATACAGTCTTCCCATCCACAAAGCATAAGTCATCAGCTTTAAAATGTTCTTTCGCTTACCTTGTTGCATCGACAAAAATCGATTTGGATTTCTTTTTGCTTTTGTAATGTTGAAACGAGCTAACTAGCTTCATTCTTGATTCTTTACTTGTATTAATGTTGTGTGCCACCTTAATTTTTGAGATCTTGTAGGTATCCTCTTCAGATTTAAACCCCCTTACGCCACATTTCTTTGGTAAATAGAACATTGCTACTGATTCTGAGATGTGTTTTCCTTTGTGCATCTCTGCTACCTTTCTGCTTTTCCTATCAAGATTCTGAATATCTGCTATCAACCAGTCACTTGTCCCCATGAAGTATTCCAATGTTGGCATAGCAAAGACAATGCAAGCTGTGAGTTTTCTTGGTATTGACAAGGTTGATGACCGTATAAAATTCAGTCTTCGTAGATACTGTTTCTGCTTGTTGGAACGTGTACTTGTCTAGCTGTTCGAAAATCTCGTACTTCCCAAGGAATTTATATTTGTCACTAACATCCATAACCGAAATGTAGTTCTCCACTCCTATTGGTAAATCTTCACTCTTTGATATTTTCCCTCTAACTACATGCAAAGAAGCACACTTTTCCAGACCCCATGACTTTCCAATATCTTGGTACATTCCAATATCTTCGTTGTATTATTATTATTATTTGTATTGTTATTTTTTGACGTTTCGATGCAATGCTGTGCTTCATCATCAGAATTAAATGTTCCAAAAGCACGAGGCTATATTTATACTAATAACGACAATACACAACTAAAAGTGCATGTTTACAGTTCCTACATGCAAATAAAATGAAAGGGTAAACCCAAAGGAATAATGATCAAATCAAAGGTAGAGGGATGGAAGACTGTTGGGAGTTAAGTGAAGGACGATCATGCAAAATAGGTACACATTCGTGGATAAGTAAATCAAAGTCATTGTTAGCTCTGTCCAACACAGTGAAATCTTCCAATGACGTGGCGTGACCTGATTGGTTGATATGGTTCCAGATGGCGGAAGAACTTACTTTTATTTTCTGACCTGCTTTGTTTATTCCCAAATGCTGCCTGCAAACGTGTAATCAAATTACGGGATGTTTTTCCAAAGTATGAGGAATTGTAGCCAGGACACTGAAACTTGTAAACAACAGAGGAGTGTATGAGAGTTGAAAAGCTGTCTTTAAATGGAAAAAATGACTGAATTTGTTCAGGAGAACTGAAAAACAACCTCAAGCTGAATACCTGAATTGCATTGCTTAATTATTCTACATATTTTAGTTTTAATCTGCAAGCTATACCTGCCTAGATATTGCATACAAAGCAATAGGACCGTTTTGGCTTCTTGAATGGCGGGGGGCCTACAATCACTTACAAAATTGTTGAGCCACCCTCAGATTTTCAGTTTTTTGCCTCTGCTTTCCCCCCTCCCCCCTAGTCAATGTTGAGAAACCACTAAAAAGTTGCCAAACCACGTCTGTCAGCATGACCAAGTACTTTTTTCCAAACAACATTGACATGGGGGAAAGGGGGGCCAAAAAACTCATTTTTTTCAGGGTGGCTCAACAATTTTGTAAGTGATTGTCTGAAAATGTTGTACCTTTAAGGCGTCATAACTTTAAGGTCTTTCCTTCAAATACTTTCAAATTAACAGGGCTAGCAATAATTGCATAAAGGCAGTCCTCTAATTTTTTTTGAATTTTTGAACGCTAGTGCGGCCTCGCAGCGTCCCTTAGAAAATATGCTCATTTTGGCTATTTTTACACCATTGGCCTAGTTGGTTACATCTCTTAATAAGCAGCTGAGGCGTTGGCACATGACAATATATTTACTGTTATTGCATTAGTAGAATTTGAATCAGCGTTTTGAATTACTAACTTATATTTTTTAAATGAAAATGGCGAAGCAGCACAACTTCCCATTTTCTGCGTGCTTTTCAAAAAAATTGGGTAATTCATCGGAATCTGCCTGTTTTTTTTCATAAAGACTGTTGCATGGGGAAACGATAATTCGAAGTTGGAAAATTTATTTTGTTAAACATGGCAATATAGACGTTTAAATACAGACTCTTTTAAACAGATAACGTGTCTACCATTACTTCCCTCTGCCTGAAGACTTGTAGGCCTGCAGCCGTCCTAAATTTACCATTGCTACGCCTCGCATTTAAAGAAGGAATTTAATTTCCAAACGACTTTACAACATATATAGTCTCTGTTAGTTGTATCTTCGAGTTAGAAAACATATTGTTCTACAATTACCTCCATAATCGACAAAATATATCTCATATTGTTGTATTTAGAAGGGAATTTATGCACTTGAGTGAGCGCGGGAAATTTGAAAATTCGACAGTTCGACTTCAAAATGGCAGCAAGTTCACCACAGCGCACCATCTTTCTCCTCACGTACAGTCAAGGTGACTTAGACAAGTTTCCAAATCGTCAAAGTTTTCCAGATGTTGTGGTTGAGTGTTTTGCAGTAAGGATTATCCGCATTTCAATGTGGGAAACTTCGCTTGAACGGCATAAGAATGGGGGTTTTCATTACCATCGGTATTACTTTCATACGATGATAACTCGCTGCCCTGTGTTTACGGAGAAACACAGGCCTTTGTCTAAATTCTTTCATTGCCGTCATGATCAAGAAATTTCACCTTAAAACATATGACAACTTAGAGAATTGTTTAACCTTGTTTGTTCGGTTGGCAAAGTAATGTTGCTAGCAGTATTTGTCATGCTGCTTGAGGGAGTGACAATAACGGCTCCATGCTTTATTGGCCAATATTCCTCTATTCTTTAAATGCCAAATGAATGAAAAGGGTATATGTTTCCCCTTTGAAACCAGCATTAGTTCTTTTGGAACCGCTTATAAAGGATAACAGACAATTTATCATCGGACCACTGAACTGCAATTGTTCAAGAGGTCAAATCACTAAATGATAGGCTGAGTGAGTGATCTTGAACATTGCTCGCCAACAATTCTCACTTTTTAAAGTTTCTTGTGTGTCCAAGAAAGTTGACGAACAAATAAACGAAGCCACCCAAGATGTAGCAAAAGCCCGTGTGTACACATAGGCTAGCTTTTTACTCAAAAATTCTACACTGATTAGATGCAAAATGACTAAAGCTTCAACAATTCCCACTTTTATAGCTACTAAAAAGGATTTCAAAAATATTTTAAAGGTACTAAAAACGAGCAATGTTGGTAAATTGGTTCAGTTTCAACTCACCGCGGAGATTTTTTGTTTTCATTGGTCTGCAATGAGAGTGTCTGCTCATACTCACAAGATAATATGCGTTTTGCGCAAAGTTTTTTCGTTTTTCTTCGTTAGAAACAAGGAATACAAACGAGCAATGTTGGTGAGCATTGTAGTGAGCCTTGTGGCGAGCACTGATGACGTAATTCACCATGAACACACACGAACCAGATGGCAATGTTACAGTCGTATATCGATTATAATTGTAAATAGAACATTTTATTCAATTGTATCACTCAAACATATAGAATATCATCACTATAAAATTCTGTTGTAAAAGTGACGTTTATGAACAGCGTTTAAGAACAATATAGCCAGTCAAAGGGAGAATTCCATGCAAATAGGCCAAACGAAAATACCCTCTCCCACCCTAGTTGCATCGCAGTTGCCAGAGTATGATTGAAGGCAAATGAAAATAAGAATCATACCAATATCTTACAAGATTGAAGCTAAAGGGAAAGTACGTCAAAAAAATGAAAATTTTGAGAAAACTATGCAATTATGCCATTTTCTTGCAAAATGGCGAAAAAGTGCCTTTTTCAAAAATCTCGTAAATTAATTACAGTTGGTAAAAAATTTTAAAATCAACACATTTTGAAACTATGTGTCAATAACATGCCAAGTACAAAATTTCATGCAGTTGGCCTCGGTACTCTTCGCGTAAACTGAAGTCGAAGTTGCAAGCATTTCAGACAATCACTTACAAAATTGTTGAGCCACCCTCAGATTTTCAGTTTTTTGCCTCTGCTTTCCCCCCTCCCCCCTAGTCAATGTTGAGAAACCACTAAAAATTTGCCAAACCACGTCTGTCAGCATGACCAAGTACTTTTTTCCAAACAACATTGACATGGGGGAAAGGGGGGCCAAAAAACTCATTTTTTTCAGGGTGGCTCAACAATTTTGTAAGTGATTGTAGGTGCGAACCTTTTATTCAGAAAAGATTTAATAATACGATCTGTCAGCGCTCAAGGAAAACTGTTTTTGATAAGGTCTCCTTAATTCGAACAATTTCGTTGTGGAAGTTTTGATACGATGAGCAAATATGAAATGCTTTTTTTTTCATATAAAATTTTACAATAAATATTACATTCTACTATACTTTTCTAATTACTATTCGACACTACGGGGACGATGCCAAGGGGAGCGAAAGACAATGACTACCCCATGGCCAATAAAAAGACATTCAATTTTAAAACTACATACAACTAAGTACACTACGAACAATCGAAACCTAATGGAAACTATACTAGATTCTGTCTAACATTAGATGCCCGGTCAGGTATGCAATTGAAATTAAAATGTCAGGAGCGCAGCTTATCTTGATCGGTATTCGGACATAAAATATGCCTGAATGGTAAAATAAATATGCCTAGCATCTAATGTGAAACAGAACTTACAAAGAACTAGAAAAGTTACAATGAAGACGTTGTTGGTTCATGGTACTGAAGTTTCAAAAGATTTTAGTCAATCCGACCAGTTTCATGAATGGAACTTAAAGTCAAGTCGAGTATATTTCTGTTCAAATCATTAGAGAGGTCTTGTTTACCATATAGTAAAAGCTGTGTCAGAGCATCATTTGAAAGATTGGTGATTTGTACAAATGGTCGTAATTATTCAACAATTCTAGCGAGAAGATTTTGCCGTTGAACATCAAAAGAAGGGCAGGGCAACAAATAGTGCTCCGTATCCTCAATGCCATGAAATGCTCTATATACAAAAACACTAATCAAGTTGTTCTTATATTTATCGGGAGCAAGGCTTGAGAAATCCGTATAGAGACCAGTAAATGTCTTTTTCCTGTACAAACTCGTAGTAACATTGGACCCATCATGGGTAACGAGGACATCCAAAAAGGTAAGGAGTTTTCCGACTCAATTTCAGTTGTGAAATTGATGTTAGGGTGCTGAAAATTAATATACTCTAAGAACGCGGTAATATGGTCCCTGTCCCTAAATAAACAATAAATATCATCTGCATATCTATGATGCATTACAGATTTAAACTCAAAAGGGCAATTCGCTAAATATCGTTTTCAAGGTGGCTCATAAATATACTTACAAGCGAAGGTCCCAAAGGAGATCCTATCGCTACACCATCAATTTGACCAAAAAGTAGCCCATAAAAAAAGATGATTTTCTTTGACAGCCAAGCCCAACAATTTGCGAAATGAGTGCCGTCCAAGGAACAATCCCTATAATGTAATATATCAGTTCATCGAATACTAAGTCGGTACATATATCGATAGCTTCTTCTAATGGGTTTTTTTATTTTTTTTTTCAGTAATTTATTTTGAGTGGGCAGGAAGTATTTCTAGCTACTTAAAGCTAATTTAAGCTCACTGTGCATGCCGCATCCAGGCGCGGGACCCCTAGTTTAACTCCCCTTCCGAAGGACGGCGAGGTGAATTCCAAAGTCAAGCCTCCGAGGTCACCCATCCGGAGTTTCACCTCACTCGACCGAGCTTAACTTCAGTCTCCTGACGGAAACTGTTTAAGCGGCTCGGCCACTCACCTCGTAAACAAACTACATAGAGACATCAAAACTGGCCATTACGAGTTCCTCACTCGAACTAAATGCGGTAATTTCAGAAACAGACTAAAAGGGATCCTTTAGAACATATTCATTTACCGTGTACAGCTGCAAGAAATGAACGAACATTTTTGCTAACTTATAAGTGTAGGTGCCAAAAGCCGAAAGGATAGGCCTCGCTGGACAGTTTGTCTTATGAAATTTTAGTAGGCCATAAAGAACACCTGGGGTACTTTCAGAAGGAAAAAGTTCCTTACAAACATCATCTGGAATTGAATTCTGTTTCAATAATTTGTCCCTAAGAAAACGAATAAGTTTGTTTTCACGTTTCAGGCAAAGATCTAGCAAATCAGAGTCGAGTTTCTTAAATTGAGAGGCATCCGAGAGGAGGGTTTCAACTTTGCAACATGATCTACACGATTGAGAATAACCATCCCATTTCCCTCGTCTGGTCTCAAGATAACGATCTTCTTATTTTTTGATAATTTCTTTAGCGCAGATAACTCAGCCCTACTAATGTTAAGAGGAAACTGCCCAGAATCATAGCCATAATAAGCAGCCAGCGCAATACTTTTAAGTCGGGTCTTAGCGTATTCAAAATTGACCCCTTCTTTTGCGATAGGGTGATTTTTCAAACTGATCGCCAATTTTTCGAAATGCGTAAGAAAATCACAATAGTCCAGTTCATCAGGACGTATACTAAACTTGAGACCCCTTGAGAGCACTTTCTTCTCCACATCGCTAAAGATGTAAGTCGAGCAATTAAATATAGCCTTATCGGGGTCAATGCCGGATGCTAAATACTCGCGCTTTAAATTTTCAAGTTTACGATTCTGCACAATTTCAGCCCTTTTAAGAGACTTAGTATTAACTGTAGTGACAAAGGAAATAAGGTGGTCATATCAAACCATGAGAAGATGGAACGGAAGTGTTCTTGCGATGTCTTGATCTTTTCTTGGGTCCTCTTCAGATGCCTTCTCTTCTGCGCCAATTCGGTCGACAGTTGTCTTCGCCTGCACGTGTCATACATCGCAGCTGAACGGAGTCGAGGATTAGCAAATTTGAAATGCAAGAATATTGGGACCACACCATAGAAATCACAAGATTGAAGAAAGTCTCAAGTCCAGTTTAGTTTTCCGATGTCTTTCGTCAAGTTTCTCATATGATGGGAATGCTTGAAATCCATCACTGCCATATCGTCGTTGTAAAATTGTAGAATTCGGGGTATTGGCAGGAAATCGAAGCTTCACCAAAAAGCGGAGTACAAGAATTGCGACGATATTCATATTCATATTCAAAAAGACATTCCAAGTTTAACATGTTAATTTTGAGATATTTCCAGGTTATGACGACATCCTTGACCTTACCTATAGTAGAGGAAAATACTAGGAATCCGTGACCAATTTCAGCAGACCTTGTTTTGAAGGTGTTTTCTATATCAGAAAAATGTGCCGAACAAAATGGGCTTGGGGGACCCTCTCAACAATTTGAGCGTTTTTGGTCATGGGTTAATGTCTGAAATAGGCCTAATTTTCTCAAAACATCAGCATAATAATCGACTATATGCTGTAAAAAACACAACATTGATATGAAATGAACCAAGCCAAGGGTAGAAATCTATGAGATATCCTCCCTTGGCAAAAATACCCTTTTATGGTATTTTTGACACAAATGACACGGGGGTTGTTGTACTGCAACATCCACTATTTCAATTATCATTGCCATGCACTAACCTATACTATGGCAATTAGATACCATATAACTATTACTGAATATAACTATATAGTCATAGTATAGGTTAGTGCAACATAACAATGATAATTGAAATAGTGGTGGTTGGGGTACAACACCCCCCCCCCCGTGTAATTTGTGTCAAAATGCCATAAAAGGGTATTTTGACCAAGGGATGATATCTCATAGATCTTTGCTCTTGGATTGGTTCATTTCATATCAATGTTGTGCTTTTTTACAGCATAGAGTCGATTATTATGTTGATGTTTTGAGAAAATTATGCCCATTTCAGACATTACCCCCTGGCCAAAAACGCTCAAATTTTTGAGAGGGTCCCCCAAGCCCATTTTGTTCAGCACATTTTTCTGATATAGAAAACACCTTCAAAACAAGGTCTGCTGACATTGGTCACGGATTCCTAGTATTTTCCTCCACTACTACTTGAATGACAGTGCTTTAGATGTGAATGCAAAATTTAACATACTCCTTTCCAGCCTTGATGAATTAGTGAAAACCCATGCTCCATTGAAAAAACTTACTAAGAGAGATATTAAGTTTAGGAACAAACCATGGATAAATTGCAAAATTCAAAAAATGATGCGAATTAGAGATCGGCTTCTAAGGAAGATGAAAAAGAACAATAGTAAAGCTCATAGCGATCCTTATAAAAAGTTTAGAAATCGGGTTTCAGTTTCCTTGAATAAAAGTAACGCTATTCATTATTATAACTACTTTCAAAAGAACAGTAACAACATGAAACAGTGGTCAGGAAATAGATCAGTTATCAATATTAGAAAGTCAAGCAATTTAAATGTGATAAGTAGGCTAAGAACTCAAATGGTAACATTGCATTAGATCCAGCTGTTATTGCAAACATTTTTAATACATTCTTTGTTAGTGTTTCACATGATATAACAAGGGATATACCAAGACCGAACAAATCACCTGTGAGTTTCATGGGCGACAGAGTTAATAATTCATTTTTCATTGCACCTTCAATTCCTTCTGATATATCTATAAGCATTCCTATTAACATTTTAAAAATGTCTTTCCCCATTGATCTCTTCTCCACTTTCTCAAATTATAAATGGATCATTTCAAGGTGGGATTTTTCCAGAAATGATGAAGTTGGCCAAAGTAATTCCACTTTTCAAGAAAGGTTGCCCACAAACAGCATCAATTTATAGACCTATTTCTCTTCTATCTATTGTCAGTAAAATCACAGAAAAGGTTATGTATGAAGGTCTCTATAAATTCCTAGAAAAGCATGAAACCTTATATACATTACAATTTGGTTTTCGTGCTAATCATTCCATTATCCATGCCCTGGTTAGTCTAACAGAAGCCCTCAAAAATTCATTAGACTAGCAATAGTTATTACTAGGTGCCCCACACCAGATATCTCTAGCAGGTATGGTAAACACTAAAAAGGTAGATCAGTGTTGCAGTTTTCACATAGTGATTCCCATATCCATTCTGTACAGGCCAAATATTTGACACTTGTGCGTAAAATCTGCCACAGCATGTATCCACAGAAGGCATCAGGGCTCGAATCTTTGCAACATAACTCATTGACCATGTTAGTGTTTGACATAGCAACATAACTCATTGACTATGTGGCCCCTGATTTCAAGTATAATTTTTGGAAAAACAGTAAATGATAACAAAGAATAATTTTGAAAAAAATAAAGAGAAAAGATTGAAATTTTCGGCTTGGCATTGATTCTCAAAAGACGACTTGACTTGTCATTGCATTGTTGCCAAACGAAAAAAGAAGAGCGTGAGAATCAGTTTGACAAGAGAAGAAAATGCCTCAAAAATAACGAAAACCCAAAACACAAATTAAATTGGCTAATTTAGTAAATTAGAAATGTTACAAAAGTATCGTTGGTTACTCTAAATGATAGCAGTTTATAAAAATATATGAGATGTTCTTAAAATGTTTTTATTTTTGATATCGGTCATGCAAAATTGACTGACTGGCCTTGGTATGCATCGGTTGCATTTTACACAATTCAGATTGTTTTTTCCCTTAACAGGATTTGCATCGTTGCTTTGTTGGTGGTAGTTAGGAGCCAATGCTGTTCCCCTGCTCTGTCAGGCTCTGCTGGTCTCCTTCTGTCTGCCAAAACCATTTGTTTGTTTTGTTTTGTTGTTGTTATCTCAAACAGTTACCATGGACACCCCTGAGCCTTTGGCATGGAAAGAAAGAGGATCTCCTCCTCTGTTGAAAGCCCTTTGTTTCAGACACAAGAAGATGCGAAGAGAAGACATATTATGTAATATGTTAGGCACCATATGGCGTGATATTGCAATTATTCTATTCTCCTTTATAATTCAGCTCAGCAAAATACAAACAACAACGAATGCAGTAAATCTATGCCTCGCAAACCTGAACAAACCTGTTTTGACAGAAAACCAATCACATCCCACCATTCTCAAACAAGCTTGTGTAAAACCGCGTCAAACCTGTATTTCGACGAAGAATTCCAAATATGCGAGGATTTGAGATTCGAAGCCCTAGCCTGTGCAGCCTCGTATGCGCGCGGTGGGCTATAAAGCCCCACTTCGGTGTGGGGCAATAATAGGAAATTTGGTTGTGGAATGTTTGTGGATCTGCAGAAGGCATTTGATACAGTGAATCAAAGAAGCTAGAACATTATGGAATTAGAGGAACTGCTTTGGATTAATTTAAATTCTTTTTGTCAGAAAGGAAGCAATATGTGTCAGTGAATTGATCTAACTCCAGTTCAGTTATCTCAATGTTACCTGTGGGGTTCCACAGGGTTCTGTCCTTGGTCCCCTCCTTTTTACGTTACATTAATGATTTACCTGTTTCTTCTTCAAAATTAGCCTTTTATTTATTTGCAGATGATACCAACATCTATTATGAAGCTGAAAGCCTCAATCAGCCTCAATGTGTAGTTAACAAGGAACTAAAAAAGTGAAGATGTGGCTTGACGTTAACGAGCTGTCATTAAATATTGACAAAACCAGTTTAATAATTTTTAAGTCTCCTCGGCATACTTCTCCTGAATCTGTCAATATCAAAATTGGCAAACTTCCTATCAAGTAGACTTGTTATGTCAAATTTCTTGGTGTTCTCTTTGATGAAAGCCTTTCATGAAAGTATCACTTGACTGAGCTGTCTAAAAAATTGGCTAGAACATGTGGTATGTTTTTCAAAGTAAGACACTTCTTACCCATTCACGTTTTGGTCTGTCTTTACAACTCTTTGTTGTCACCATTTCTCCGATATGATATTTTAGTTTGGGGTTTTACTTATGAGACACATATCAATCCAGTGTTGTTGCTACAGAAAAGGGCTGTAAGGGCAATTTCATTTGAACATTTTACTGCACCTTCTACATCTATCTTTTCAGACTTGAAGTTTCTAAAACTACAGGATCTCTTTCACTTGAAATTGCTTGGTTTTGTATATGAATGAGTCAATAAGATCTCTTCTCCTTGCTTTCATTCATTTGATTCACAGAAGAATACCCGGCAATATGGTCTTAGGTCAGTGCGTTATTGCGGAGCTAAATACTGGAATGACATTCCTGTGGAAATAAAACAATCACCATCTGTTAATTGTTTTCGCCAAAATATCAAAGCCTTCCTATTTGAAACCAATTACTAAAGTTGGGAAAAGTGGATATCAAAAATGTCACCTTCCGCCTTGTAGTTTTGTCATTATCACAATGTCAATGAAAGAAATTAACGTAGAGAAATTAATTAGAGAATAACTCACATGCTTACGTTTTTCTTAGCCCATTACCTTACTTTATGTGTTATATCAAAGCCATCTTTAAAACGAATGTCTAAACGATGAGCTAACGACAAAGTCGTTATTTATATAGTTATTTGTGGAATATCTGTTTCAAGTTTTTAATGGCTAGCTAATGCTTCTACCACGTGTTGCTTTCTTCCATTATTAAGATTTTGCATTGTTTCCACAGCAAACTAATATACGAATTCAATGGATGGTCAGAGCCTATACTTGTATTGGAACAGGTTGGTATTTGATGCTTTAAATAAAGGGGCTTACTATAAGTTATTTTCTAATTCATTTCATTCAACCGAGAATAACTACATTTATTTAGTAACTAATTGCTTCTTAGCGCATGTGCGTAGCAGACATTTAGACGGGTTGATTGAAATTCCTGTGTCTATCAGTGTGTTGTATGTATGGATGCAAAAACCAAAGAACAACAACAACAGAATTCATAGCATCGTGCTTGCTGACTGCCTACCATATGCTGCCCACCACCCACCACTTTAATTTTGGATGCAAGAAGTTGGCTATCGTTCATTGCGAGAAGAACAAGGGAATTTTCACGGACTCTAGTACGTATCAAATCATTTTTTACATCTCATTTCATAGTAAATAAGAGAGGATTTCTCTTTATGCTCTCTGTTGTGTTGACAATTTGTTCTTCTGCAGCGGACAGGTTCCAGGAAGATGTCATCAACGAAGGCCTAGACTAGGCCTACCTAAGCATTTCTTACACTTTCACAAATAAACAGCAATGACCTGCCCTTTGTGGCAACAAATTAAAGGTATAAACCCATTGTGGTATTGCCACTTGTAGCAACAAAAGCTAATATATCAGAAATTCCCACTGAGGCACCTGACAACAGTGACTTTCCCATTGTGGAAAGAAAGAGTGAATCACCCATGTGTGGTTATAACAGTGAATTGCCCATTGTGGCAAGAAAAGCTACTACTTCAAAACCAACTGAAACAAACAGCAAATTAAATGAATCTGATCATTCAGGATGCTCAATTTTGGAAATATTGTCAAGGCTCTTTCTTTAGTAATACACAAGATGATAATGTAATGATTCACCATTCATTCCCTTGCATACAGCACTTGAAAATATTTTCACAGATAACAACTGTGCAATTTTCATATTAGATGGGTACATGGTATCTATTATCCACAATACAAACTCAGGGTTTTATGTATTTGATTAAATTAGGTAAGAATTGATCTTTCAGTAGATTATTGTTGCACTTTAGAACAGTAGTTTTCTTTTTGCTTAAAACTGCAAACATCTAGTGCATAAATGTGCCATGAATTTTTTTTAGAACAGAAGAGATAATTTCCCATTGCATAGAAAATCACAAGATGGGATTGCAAAAGAGAGACAATTGAAAGGATCTTTCAACCATGATTCTTTGCACCTGAAAGAATTTTGATTGGCTTCTTGATTAATTTTTCCCCTCCTTTAGCACATATTTTTTTGTCAGTATATTTCTGTTATCTACTTAGTTGCAATATATGTACTCAAATCGGCCTTTTCAACCACCATACCTTGCATGTGCCATCTTTTTATTGGTGGTCATTTTTGTGGACTGTAAAAATGGCAACAACGAAAAGACCACACAATGGTGTGTTCACAAACCATGCTCCTTGCAAAGGCCCCTTTAATGTTGCCATATGACCATGCACATATACATCTCATAAGCAAAAGCTTAAAATCTCATGTATTTTGTTGCGGAAGTGAAAGGTAACGTTATTAATTTGTTACAGCCCATGTAAAGATTAACACAGCATTGGATCACATTCTGCATATCAGCTGTTCATATTCCTGTAACAGTTTGCACAGCATTGGATCAGTATTTGCTTCTTTAACCATTGACATTCAAAGACTAACGCAGCATAAGATAGTTATCTTACAAATTAATTATCTGGATGCACATTCTTACAAAGATAAAAAAGCATTGGATCAGCATTGCTTCTGTGACCATTCTTCACACCTTGCGACCTTTTAACTTTGATACAAACTGTCACAAGATGAACTTTTGAAGAACAGTTGTGGTCAACTGTTGTGCATCATATACCCTCAAGACTTGCTTTCATTTGAGGCAAAGTACAAAGCCTGTTATTTGACACAGAATTGAAAAGGGGAACACTTTGTGTGTTGCCATCATGTATCAAGTTGTTTGAATATTATCGAAGGGGCTGATTAATGCAGATGGAAGCAGATGATTGACATTCTGAGCTAATTACAAAGAAATGATCAAAGCTCTGTATTAATAAAACATCAAAACTATTTTTACTTCAAAATAGCAGTGTTGATCTATGGCCAAATGAGAAAGAAAACCATACACTATTTGAGGTACCACCTAGGGAAAAGAAAGCCTTGCAGTCCAAGAAAGTACAAAATGAACTGACATTGATTAACTGAGTCTTGAAATTGCAATTGAAGACTTGAAGTTCGATTAATATCGCATTGAGTTTTAATGATTATTATAGCCATTTGATGCAGTCTTGACATTTACAAACAGTTCTCATAGTTTTTTTAATTGTTTTACCTCAAAAAGCTGCAATTTAACTTGATTTCAACCACATGCTCCAAAATATCCACTCTGACATTTATTCTTTTGACAATCTGCGGAATGTTATTATCAATAATGCTATGAGCAGCACTTACTTAACTGCGTTAACAGCTAGTTACATTTCTTATAAGAGTCTTTCATGACAGTAGTACTAGTCAGTTTAGCAAGTTTGTGAAAGACGGGTGGATGACAAACAAAATACAGTAATACGGTAAATAAGCAAAGCAAAAGTACTAGTCAGTTTAGCAAGTTTGCGTAAAGGCAAGTGCATGATAAACAAGTAATACGATGAATAAGGGAAAACAAAAATTCTGGCCTTTTCTCAAGCTTAAATACAATATTGCTGAGCCTATCCTGGTTAGATCGTCATAGTAGCCTGCCAGACTTCATCTGATAAATCGAGAATCGAGAAAATATCAAAACAAAAACAACATCCACGACTTGATAATGCTGTTCCTCTAAATCTTACCGGAGGGGTTGGGAGGGGTTTCTGATCATAAAACGAGCTATCGACGTGTGACCCTTAAGCTCCGACCAAACGCTCTCGACTTTTCACTCTACAGCGCTCGACAAAAATCGAGCAATGTCGAGCATTGTCGAGCAGAGGGTGGCCAAATGCTCTCGACTTTCACTCGACTCTTACTCGATTTCGCGGCAGGCTCGACTTCATGTTTTACTCTCTGTCCTCGTTCTCGTACAACAGCCCGCCAAATTTTCAATTTCATTTTCTTGCTGTTCTCAAATCAACATGAAGCTCACAAAAAGAAAACGCAAGGCTACTGCTGCTCTGATTTTGGTAAAAGTCTTAGATGAAGAAGGAGAGACAAAAGTGAAGTGAAGAGAGGAAAGACAAGAGCCTGGATGAAACGAAGAGAGCAAAGAAGTTATTTTGAAAATCGAAAATCAAAGATTCTCGAGGTTTTCGAGAGATGATGAGAATGTCGTACGAAGACTTTCTGTACATATTGCAGAATGTCGAAGAATTGATTTCCCCAAAGCAGTTTTGGTACTGTTTGTTTGGCAGAACCTTTGTTGCAGTAATTTTGGTGGGAAAATGTTTTCAACTGCACATGCGCAGGCTCTGCATTGTCGAGCAGAAAGTCGAGCACCTGGCCAAACGCTCTCGACAACACCTCCAACAATAGAAATGTCGAGCGGCTTCACTCGACAATTTTGATCAGTATCAAATTTGACTCGACAACGCTCGACAACGCTCAACATCACTCGACATCACTATACAAGGTGGCCAAACGCTCTCGACTTTTCACTCGACACAAATGTCGAGCGCTGTCGAGTGGAAAGTCGAGAGCGTTTGACCGGAGCTTTAGACTCCTGTACATACTATTTATACTGACACTATTTCACGTGCAAGAAAACACCTTAAAATCACTGGCACGCTTGCATCCGCGACTCTATTGTAACCTACTTAAGACTCTGCTCTTTCTCCCTCTCTTGGGACTAAATAAATTCAATTAATGAAATTACTAGGATACAGAAAGAAATTTTAATTCTAAAGTTGGACTCTAAAATTGTCCAAGGGTATACAATTGATTTTAATACAACTAAAGAAGCTTTGCTCCACAGGAAGGTCTTTGTTTCCAGACAAAACATCGCAGACTCTCTTTTGGGTATTGCTAATCCATGATACTATAATACTACAACACTGCAGCACTGCAGCACTATGGCACTGAGTTTTTCATTGTTATCTTGTAGAATTCTGTATAACTTCTTCTTCTTCTCATGTGCCGTCTACTCGTTGCAGATAGGCTGCTATGAATTGTTTCCACTTTCCTCTATTCTGGGCTTTTCTTACAAGCCATCCATAATGTTTTATTCCCACCCAATCTCCGATGTTGTCTATCCACATAGCTCGTGGTCTTCCTCTGGGACGTCTTGATGGTATTCGACCTTCCAGTATGACACGATGTAAGTTGTCCCTCCTTATCATGTGACCGAAGTATGTTAGTTTCCGTGTCATTATTATTTGCATGATGTTTCTTTTCTCTCCTATTCTTTCTAATACTGTCTCATTTTTAATATGACCTTGCCATGTAATCCTCTGTATTTTGCGCCTAACCCACATCTCAAAGGCTTTAATCCTGTCCATCATATTTTTTTAGATATGTTCCATGTTTCTGCACCGTATAAGAGTGTAGACCATATGTAACAGCTAACTCTAGTCTTTTCCTTATTTTGATTGACAGATCTTTGGAAGTTAGTGTGTTTGTCATACTCCTGAAAGCGCCTCGTGCTGTCTCTATTCTTCTCTTGATTTCATCATCCCATTTTCCATTAGGTACAAGGAGTTGCCCTAGATATGTAAATCTATTTACTTGATCTATTGATTCCCCATTTAACTTTAAATTCATTTGTCTATTCTCCTCATTTCTGCTCCAGAATCATTGATTTCGTCTATCCTACGTTCATTTTCATCCCGTATTTCTCTCCTTCTCTGTTAACTGTTTCTAGTACGTCTTGGAGGTCTTCTATTGATGTTGCTAGAATTACCGTATCGTTGTCATATCTGAGATTGTTGATGACATGTCCTCTGATGTTTATCCCAGGTTTTTCTTTCAGTTTTCTAAATCTTCTCTCGGTATACCAATTCAACAATATTGGTGATAAGACACAGCGTTGTCTCACTCCTCTTGTTATACTTATTGGTTTTGTTGAGTTGCCATTGCCTGTTTCTGCCAATGCCTTTTTGCTCTAGTATATGTTTCTTATTAATCTTATCCCTTTTGCGCATATGTCAATTTCAGTCAGACTTTCTATAAGTTTTACGTGATCAACTCGATCAAATGCCGTTTGATAATCAATGAAGCATATGTATAAATCTATTCCTAGGTCTTGGCATCTTTCCGTAATGATTCGTATATTGAACAGCCCTTCTCGTGTTCCTTTCCTTGTCATAAATCCATTTTGTTTTTCTCCTACTTCTTGTTCTATGGGTGGTCTATTTGTGTTGGTGATTATTTTAATAAAAACTTTTAGTACATGACTCATGAGACTAATAGTACGATGTTGCGAGCGTTTGATAGCATTTTGTTTTTTTTGGAATCTTTAATAATGATGAATCGTTTAGACCATCTGGTATGTGTTCACTTTCATAAATGAGATTGCATAACTTCATGTTGACTTGCATTCCTACTTCATCTAATGCTTTAAGCATTTCACTTGATATCTCATCCATTCCACATGCTTTATCATTTCTTAAGTTCTCTGTAGCATGCTCCACTTCTGACTTTAGTATCACTTGACCATCATAATTTCCTATTTCTATTCCTATTTCTGTATACTACTCCCCACATAATGTGACATGATATGCTTCTCGATCTGATCTGCTTGCTAAGGGGTGGGATTTCATCGATCATGGAAATATCGCCTTCAAACATTTGGATGGGGGCGGTATGCATCTCACCCCTGAGGGGAATCGCTTGTTTGCCAGGAATCTGATAGCACATACAAAATCTGGGTGATAGTAGCTGGTCTACCAGGGTAGGGGTAGTTGATCTACCTTCACATAACTCTCTAGAATCAAGGGTTGAGGATGCTTCCCAGTCCAACTCTGTTGGTGATGGCTCGTGTCAGCAGCATCTAGGGTTCAGGAAAGGTATGGCAATTGCCTCTCTTAATGTTAATGGTCTTCGTAGCCACCTTGATGAGGTTAAACTGCTGTTGAGGAACCTGGGTATCCATATTCTTGCTTTAAATGAAACGAAGCTGGACGGGTTAGTTCCAAAAGAACTGACGGATATCCGAGGTTACCAGCAGTTTCGCCTTGACAGAACTTGCAACGAAGGAGGGGTCTCAGTGTATGTGCGGGACTCAGCCAAGGCCAATCTCAGGAGTGATGTACCCTCTGATTGTCTTGAGTTTCTTTGTATTGAGATAGAGCCACCAAAGAGCAAACCATTTCTTATCATTGCATGGTACCGACCGCCCAGTGACCCTGTTGGTTCCTTTGATAATCTGGAAAAAGCCCTTGCCTACTTGGATAGAGAGGGCAAGGAAATGATCCTGCTTGGTGACACGAACTGTGATTTCACCAGGGGACCAGGTGATCAGCTCATAGATAACAATGCTAAACACATGGCTGGTATCTATGAGCTGTTGAGTTTTAGGCAGCTTGTTGAGGAACCAACAAGAGTCACCCTTGAAACTGCAACAATCATTGACCACATTTCCACAACATGTGCTAGAAACGTTATCAAGACAGGGGTTCATGAGGTTTCTCTCGGTGATCATTTTATGGTCTACTGTATTCGAAAATTCAATGGAGCAGTTGAAAAAGATCATAAAATGATAAAAACTCGGTCTATAAAAACTTTAAAGAGGATGAATTCCTGTATGATGTTTCTAGCATATGTTGGGAACGAGTGTTCCAGCAAACTGATGATATAAACACACTTGTCAATGATTGGTCTACTTTGTTCTCGTTAATCATAGAAAAACATGCTCCTTTAAAGGAAATGCGCGTATCTGAAAGATATTGCCCCTGGATTGATAAAGACTCTGATGTTGACTAGGGATAGGCTAAAAAGAGCTGCTCTTAAAAGTAAGTCACCTATTCTCATGGACTCATACAGACAGGCACGAAATAGGGTCAATTCTCTTAATGTCCAGCTCAAGAAACAATATTTTTCAACAAAAATTTCTGAATGTAAGGGGAACATGAAAGAGTCTTGGAAGACAATCAATGAACTTTTGAATAAAAGATCAAAATCCTGTAACATTGATTGTCTTAAGGATTCTGGCAATGCAATTTTTAACAAAAATGACATTTCAAACACAATGAACAATTTCTTTTGCACAATTGGCGAGAAGTTAGCTAGCAAAATTGATACTGCCCCTCTGCCCCTAACCCTCTTCTGTCTTGCGACTATACTGGTGATGATAACAGAGTTAGGTTTCAATTTAGGACCATTGAAGTGCAGGAAATCAGAGATGCAATTGCCAAGACTAAAACGTCAAAGAGCTTTGGGAAGGACAACATCTCCTGCTATTTCTTAAAACTAGCCATACCTTTTATTGAGAACTCTTTGGCATGTTTGTTTAATACATCACTTGAAACGAGCCAATTTCCACACTCGTGGAAATTGGCCAGAGTTAGACCAATTTTTAAGGAGGGAGACAAAGCTGAAAAATCGAACTATCGCCCAATTTCAGTTTTACCTGTCATCTCAAGGCTCTTTGAAAAACTCGTCACAAACCAATTATACCAGCATATGAATGACAATGGTTACTTTTCTTCTGACCAGTCTGGGTTTTTGCGCCTTCATTCTACTGTGACATGTTTGCTTAAAAACACAGGTGACTGGTACAATGAGTTGGACCTCGGAAAGCTAGTGGGACTAGTGTTTATTGACCTGAAAAAGGCATTTGACACAGTCAACCATGACATTCTTTGCAAAAAGCTGCAGTACTATGGTATTCAGCAGCGGGAATTAGCATGGTTCAAATCCTACCTTTCTAACCAGAAACAATTTTCTAAGGTTAATGGTGTTGACTCATCAGTTGAGGAAATAAATGTTGGAGTACCTCAGGGCTCATGCCCTGGACCTCTTTTATTCCTCATTTACATCAATGACCTCCCACTAGCTGTCCGAAATTCAAATGTGTCCATGTATGCTGATGACACGAGCCTTTGCCATCAATCCAGCGAAATCTCTCAGCTGAATGAGGCCATCAATGATGATCTTAAAGAGGTTGAAAAATGGCTAAAAGGCAACAAGCTTTCACTCAATGTAATGAAAACCCATTCCATGCTTATTTCCACAAAACCAAAGCATAAATCTCTGAAAAATAAAGGTGAATTTTTGAAGCTAAAAATTCGGGATAATGAGCTTGAAGTTGTTGACAAAACTAAATATCTTGGTGTGCAGATAGACAGCTCCTTGGATTGGAAGGAACACATCAAGACAGTTTCGTCCAAGGCATCAAGAGCGATTGGCTTTCTGAATCATGCAAAATCCTTTTTGCCAGAAGAAACTCTTAGGACCATTTACACAGGTATTGTGGAGCCGCATTTCCGCTACTGTTGTTCAGTGTGGGGTTGCTGTGGGGTGACTGAGATCAACCAGTTGCAAAAACTACAAAACCGTGCTGCCCGTATTGTAACTGGCAGCAGCTTTGATACCCCTGGCCAACCACTTATCAAAAGGCTTGGCTGGAAGACCATAGAGGAACTAATTGCTAGTGAGTCTAGTATTATGGTCTTCAAATCTCTTCATGAGCTGGCTCCACAATACATGTGTAATCTTTTCACAAAAACATCCCAGCTAACCTCTAGGAATCTTAGGAATACAGCAACTGACCTCAGGTTACCAAAGAAAAACTCCAAAAATGGACAGAAATGTTTTTCGTTTAGAGGTGCCAAGTCTTGGAATGGCCTCTCAGTTTAGTGTAAGCTGGCATCCTCCCTGAATAGATTTTAACAATGTATATAGGGAAAGCTGATTGTAAATAACGTGTTTGCCTTATGGATTTTCTTTTATTGTAAATATTTGTTTCAGATTTTAAGGTTTTTATTGACAGCTATAAATTGTATTAGGTTAATTTAAGTTATAATAGTATTTAATTTTTGTAAGTATTGTAGTGGAGGGCCCCTTGAAAATCAGCATTACTGAAGGGCTACCCTCCTTGAATATTTGAAATGAAATGAAATGAATGATTGGTCTCCTCTTCTGTTTTTATTGTTTCACAACACTGTTGCAGCAATTCAATCTAGGAGAGCTTCAGGTATGCTTCTTCAAAGAGATCTGGTAGTTCAAAGATTTCGGGCTTTTCATAACAAAAGAATCACAGTGATCATTAGTGAGGTTGAGGGCAACTGGTTTTGATTTGCATTTGCTGAGTGCTGTATAAAATGCTGATGGATCCTCTTTTGTTGGTTCTTCTATTGGCTTATACTTGGTTGTGTTCGGCATCTCGATCTTTGATGGTTGATTCTGATTGATGCACCTCATGTGATCTGTGACCTTTTTATGCACCTCAGCTTTGAGATTTTTAGATGAAGCAAATTTAATGCTAGCTTTTGGTAAGTATTTAATATCTTTTGAAACTTAACTTATTTTAATCCTGCCTTTAGGTAAAAGAGAATGCTTGCCACATGGGAACAGCATTTACCCAACCCTGCCATAAATGTGCAGTGAGCTGAGAATACAGTGCTTGTTTACTCTCCAATAACCCAGCATTTGACAATGGGTCATTCATTCGTTGCGATTGTTTTACCTGTCCAATAATAAAATAATTCCTCGTTTATAACTATGCTCTCGACACTTTTGATAATGTTTAAAGCCATCTGATTTAAAGCCTGCAAGCTTCTATAAGCTTTAAACTGTTGATTCGTGTAGAAGCTGGTGTCCAAAGTTTTATATGCCAAAAGCTCGCACGCTTCAAGCGGAAGCAAGCATCCAGGGTCCAAATTTGCTTTGGGTATGTGCCACGGATCGATTCCAATACTTGCAATCTTTTCAACGTAGCGTCTTTTAACATTTTCACCCAAGCTAAGAGCGTATTCCGACAATGGAACTTCATTTTTCCATGGACTTTCAGCGTTATATTCGACGATGCATACCATTAACTTTTTTCGCGTCCAACACCGTCACCAATCAAATTATCAGTGTTTTAGTTCACAAACATTGCGGCCGCCTTGTGCTCGAATGGGATGTGACATCACCAGAAAACACAGTATATAGGGGAGACCGGGGACAATTGTAACACATTTTGGAAAATCAGCCATAACGTCTAAATAATGGTCAATAGCGTTATTGGGGGTTATATACTTGCATCCGTTGGTATGAGATAGAATTAAGTTTTATTCATGTAGAACCGAATTTCGTGTCATTGTGAAAGTTTTAAAAACAGCGGTCAAGTGTTACAATTGCCCTGTAACATGGGGCGATTGTAACACATGGCCGGGGCAATTGTAACACATCTTTAAAATCAGTACAGAGAATCATTTACCGGCTATTTTTGTTTCTCAACGCAGAACATATGAATGCTAGGTATCCACTCTTCTCGTCATCTGTAGTGAGACCAGAGATTTTGAAGGTAATAAGTAGGGAAAGAAGTTGCCCAAAGCCTTTTCTTGATCCTTTAAAAATACCCTTGTGCGGGGATTGCAGCCCGCTTTTGGAGCTTCTATATTTTTTAATTTATTGCAATATCTTGACAGGGTTACGTGACATAAATTCATCTCTTTGGCAATGCATCGTTCGAATTTTTGCCTGATTTAAAACGCATCATGCTGCCTCTGGCAGTAAATACAGATTTTCTCCTCGGTTTTTTATCCGTTTTCTGTTACGAACCATGTTCAAGATAAATGAAAATACAAAGATCTTTGATGTGAAACACTCCAGTTCATCATCCCTCCCCTGAGGTTGAGAAAATGAAAATGTGCACTATACGTTGGCAGGCTTGCCTTATTTCAGATCTCGAGACTTGTTGTTTCTTTGTTATAAAGCTCGATGAATCAATTGAAAAAAATGAATCAATTGTGAAAAAAGTGTTTTATATCAAAGGAGTTATTGTTTAAAAGTTTCAAAAATTCAACTCCATAATACTGCATGGATGCTTGCTGTTCGCCTCGAATAGAAATTGAATCAAGACCAAGCCATCGGTCAGCTTACACCGGGGCAATTGTAACAGCGTGTTACAATTGCCCCTGACCTGGTCAGCTTTCATCATACCCCATTTTCATATCTCATAATATGAGGCGCCAAAGGGGACAAAAGTATGATTTTTTTTATCTTACATGATTTGCATTTTTAGTGTAATAATTTTTTTTGGTACTGTATAAACATTTTCTATAATGTGTGATTTTTGTTGTGTATCTGTGAAATTTTACATTGTAGATTTCCTTTTTGCACATAATACATTTTTTACAGCTGATGTCTTTGTTTTTTCTTATGGGTATGATTTTCATTGCAAGCAGCTCCCAGAATTTTTTCCTATGCTGCATGATTTTTATTTTTCTCTCTTACTGGTCATTATTTTTTCTATTCCATAGTCCGATTTTTTCCATTCAGTGTGCTTTTTTTGCGCTGTGTAAATTTTTTTCCAATGTGCGCTGGTAGTTATTTATTTCAAGCATGTATTCTTTATTTATTATTTCCAACATCATTTATACAAAGTATAAACTTGAAGTTATTTACACGCGTCGTGCTGTACTGGCAGGAAAAAGGACTAGTGCATGCGTAGTATACCTTTGTTCAGTTCAGCGTGGTCAAGAGAAGATGGCTGCGAGATTAAGTCCTGAGGCGTTGCAGGCAATCACCAATTCAATTGTTTCTAGCCCTCAATTCCAGCAGTCTGTTGAACGAGCGTTAAATGGAACTTCTTCACAATCAAATTCTGGGAAAAATGCACGGACAAAACACACGACATCAGAAGAAGAAATGAGATCTCTTTTTAATCGCAGCCGCTCTGCAACAAGGCCTCCAGCCAGCAGTAGCAGGAATGGCACTGTTGCGAGACCAAGGTTTTCGACAGTAAATGAGGAAAGCTTCTTCATCTAAGGTGCAAAGTGACCGGAAAACTTCATTTTGTCCAAGATCCTCCTCTATTCTCTGCAGGCAGGGTGTCCTAAGATAAGGCTCAAATCCTTACTGGTTGCCAGAGCATGCGGAAATCGTCCAATTTCATGCTTGTCAGCCAATGAGATCACCGCATTCTAGCCCCTGGAGACAAAATCGGTCGTTTGAGGTAAATTTTCTAGTTCCCTCACTAAAACTGAAATGGATGCTAAAATACTTCAGTTATTTGCAATTTGTTTTAATAAATCAGTTGTGGGGATGTCCGTCCAGAGTTGTTTACATGTTTAGGTACATAGCTTGTTTGGGGCCGGAGCTGCGTTCATTTTCCGGTCGAAGAATATTGACCTTCGTTGAAATATCTACCTGGTGAGTAAAAAAAAACGTGGGGTGTTTGGCGGACTGTGACGTTGCTTGTAGCCACCCGATCGTCGTGAAATAAATTTGTCCATGCAGCAAAAGGTCTAACTTAGATTATAAGCCTAACCTCATTAAAATCGGTCACTTGGTGCATTAGTTAAAACATATTTTCTTTGTAAGGCCTTGTATGGGAGTCTTGCAAACTGATGGAATCTTTAGCCAAGGCCCTTCAGCATTTTAGCCTTACCAAAGTTACAGATACATGTGGTATTATCAGGAGAGAAAACACTATTTCCTAACTATTTCATTCTCCTCTGATAATACCACGTGTATCTGTAACTTTGGCAAGGCTAAAATGCTGAATGGCCTTGCTGGCTAAAGATTCCATCAGTTTGCAATACTCCCATACAAGGCCTTACGAAGAAAATACGTTTTAACTAATGCACCAAGTGACCGATTTTAATGGGGTAAGGCTTATAATCTAAGTTAGACCTTTGCTGCACGGACACATTTATTTCACGACGATCGGGTGGCTACAAGCGACGTCACAGTCTGCCAAACACCCCACGTTTTTTTTTGACTCACCCGGTATAGAAGTCGCTACAAATGAGATATAAAGATAAATTTCAGCAATTATGCATACTGACCTGAGCAATAACCCAAACTCCTTCACTGCTATCATATCTCAAAATTGGAGGCAATTTCTAATGATTTCTGGTAGAGATATCATTTGGGCCTAAGCTTGTCCTCGCTTAAAACTCATTCCATTGCACTTAAAAAGTTATGGTAAAATTCCAGGGCTGAATAATGCACTTACCCATGACTCAGGCACCAGTTTGACTTCGTTTGCCTTTTTTACATTAGCAAATTTTTATAAGAAACGACCAGTTGTGGACGAATTGCAAAAACTTTCCTCGGTCGATATTTTTATCTGCACACTCTCTCCGCTTCAAAAAACAAACAGTGAATTTTGTATCATAAAAGTCTTGCATCACAAAATATTCCTAGAGAATGATTCCATACGCCTTAGCGAGTCACTCGTGAATTGTTTTCACGCTTTTGGTTCAATCAGTCAATGCAAACAAACAAAAGAGCAAAACCGGGTATCTTTTTTAGCGAACCCAAAGTAGTGTTTTGTTCTTTTTAAGTTTTGCATTGATTGAAATAAGAAAGAAAAGAACGAAATGCGTGAATATAATTATGAGTGCCTCGCTAAAGCGCATGGAATCGTTCAAAAGGAATGTTCCGTGATGCAAGACTTTTATGATACATTGTCAAAGTTTGTTGTTTGAAGCGGAGAGAAAAATATGGACCGAGGAAAGTTTTTGCAATTCGCCCACAACTGGTTGTTTCTTACAAAAATTTGCCAAAGTAAACAATGCAAACAAAGTCATACTTGTGCCTAAGTCATAGGTAAGTGCATTATCTAGCCCAAGAATTTTACCATACCTTTTCAGGCGCAATGGAATGAGTTTTAAGCGAGAAAAAGCTTAGGCCCAAATGATGTCTCTACCAGAAATCATTAGAAATTGCCTCCAATTTTGAGACATGATAGCAGTGAAAGAGTTTCGGTTATTACTCAGGTCAGTATGCACAATCGCTGAAATTTTTATTTGTATATCTCATTTGTAGCGATTTCTATAGATATTTCAAGAAAGGTCAATATTCTTCATTTTTCATTTTTAAATTTAATTTTCATTTTAAATTCTTTATACACGGTGGCCCCATCAACCAAGAGTGGCTGCTTTTCAGGGGGCCGTGGCAAAAACCTACTTACAATACTACCAAAATTAAAAATAAAAAGAATATTTACAATGTTAAATTAGAATAAATGAAAAATTAAAAGCTATTTACATTTCAGTCTACATTTAAAAGTAGACAGAGAGGGGGCTGACTTCATGCTCCAACTCATTCCAAAGCTTTGATCCACGGAACGAAAATGCTTTTTGGCCATTGCTTGTTTTCATTCGTGGAGCAAGCAAGTCAGTCTCAGAATTTCTCAAATTTACAATCTCCCTTGTCGAGTTTCTCGTGAATAGAGTAGAGAGGTAAGTGGGCGCGAGACCACTTATTGATTTGAAAACAATGGTAGCCGTCTCTTGTTTGATCATGTCGTGGACTGTCGGCCATTTGAGCTCTTTTATCAAGTTTGCTGCTGGTGCATCATAGCTACTGTTGGTAACTATTCTCGCAGCACGATTTTGTAACTTTTGTAGCGCCAACAGGCGAGAGTCTCCACAGCTACCCCACACAGAGCAACAGTAGCGAAAATGGGGCTCAACGATACCTCTATACATTTGACTAAGGGTATGCTTTGGAAGCAATTTCTTAGCATATTTTAGGAAACCTAAAGAGCAAGATATCTTTGAACGTAAAGCCTTGGTATGCTCATCCCACACAAGATGTTTATCAAGTTGTACTCCCAAGTATTTCGCATTATCTACAACATCAATATGCGAATTGCCAATGGCGAAAGATGGGGTCGGTACTGATTTGTCTGATATCTTCTTGATATTAGGCCTAGAGCCTATAACCATTGCTTGTGTTTTGATTACATTCAGAGACAGCTTATTACCTTCAAGCCACTGTTTCAAGGAGTCTAAGTCACTGTTAAGGGTTTCATTAAGCTCGTTGATATCCTTAGAAGAATATGATATACTTGTATCATCGGCATACATCGTTACTTCACTGTTTTTAAGAGAAAACGGCAGATCATTTATGTATATGAGGAACAAAAGGGGCCCAAGGCAAGAGCCTTGAGGAACTCCACATTTTATTTCTTCCATATTTGAGGCTACCCCATTCACTCTACAAAGCTGCCGCCTATTTTTCAGGTAGGACGAAAACCAGGTATGTTCAAGGCCAATCACTCCATACTTTTCTAACTTTTGGAGTAGAATATCGTGATCTACAGTATCGAATGCCTTTTTCAAGTCAATAAAAACTGTAGCAGTGAATCTACCTTTGTCCATGTTAACATACCAGTCATTTGTAGACTTCAGCAGACAAGTGACAGCGGAGTGTAATGACCTAAACCCAGACTGTTTATAGTATATGAGCTTGTTTTTATCTAGATACTCATAAAGCTGGTTAAAAACCAATTTTTCAAATACCCTAGACAAGAAAGGGAGGACTGAAATCGGCCTATAATTTGATCGATCATCAGATTGACCACTTTTAAAAATGGGGGCAACTCTAGCAATCTTCCAACAGTCTGGGAATACACCAGTTGCTATAGAAAGATTGAAAATGTTGCAAAGTGATTCACCGATGACAGGAAGCGCAATTTTCAAGAAATGATTGGCAATTCCATCAGTGCCAAAACCCAAGGACTTTTTGAATTTTCCAAAGACCTTCTCCACCTGAGCAATATTTACAGCTTGAAATTCAAACCGCAAATTATGCTCGTTAACAGAGAACCTATTTTCAAGAAGGGGGTTTTCTGTCTGTGGCAGTTTGTCGCTGAGGTTTTTGCCAATATTGCAGAAAAAATCATTCATCGATTCTGCAATGGCTTTATTGTCGCAGACCTGCTTTCCATCAACATCAAGGGATGCGATTTGCGTGGTTTTTGATTTTTTGTTCAAAACAAGATTAATGGTCTTCCATGTGTTTTTAAGGTCCCCATTATGCGAAGCAATCTTATTTGAAAAATACTCACGCTTAGACTCTGTGTTAAGTTTGTTAACTTTGTTGCGCATTTGCCGATGGGCTTGCTTCGACCGGAAAATGAACGCAGTTCCGGCCCCAAACAAGCTGTGTGCCGTAACACGTAAACAACTCTGGATGGACATCCCCACAACTGACTTATAAAAAAAAATTGCAAATAACTGAAGTATTTTAGCATCCATTTCAGTTTTAGTGAGGGTACTAGAAAATTTACCTCAAACGACCGATTTGGTCTCCAGGGGCAATAAAGCGGTGATCTCATTGGCTGACAAGCATGAAATTGGATGATTTCCGCATGCTCTGGCAACCAGTAAGGATTTGAGCCTTATCTTGGGGGTGTTCTCCAACCGGGCGTGCCAGTGTTGGCACTTTTTAAGGATTTTTGAATGGTGGAGCATTTTTAAAAGGGCCCACACTCACCACCAGAAATTGTACGGGGTTTATGCTTACGCTTACGCTAAAAAATCCTGTTATTGTTTCAGTTGCTAGATCGGTTTTTTCACACATATATCTTTAAGACATTTATTTGGTCAAATCATAGAAGTACGCTCCAAGAAAGTTTTTTTCCACCCGGCTTTAGAACTTTTCCCTCAAAACGATAGCCGGCTTTAGAAAGAATAAGCCAAAACTATACTCCAAAACTTAAAAGTTCGTTGAAAAGCAATGAAATGATACCTCGCTTTCAACAACCGGCTTTAAAAAATATACTAAATATCCCCCCGGGTTTCATAGCCACGATGTGATATGTTACATTAACATCTAGTAACGTCGATGATCTAATTACAAATGCCTACAAAGAATTAAGAAACATCTCGGAATGGATGCGGATAAACAAGTTAAGTGCCAACCCGAAAAAAACTGAATACATGATCATTGGCTATACACGGAGGACAAATAAGGTTGAAATCTCAGAACCACTGAATCTTAACAATTCAGAAATTAAGCGTGTGGTGAAGACTAAATCACTGGGGGTTATTGTGGATGAAGGGCTAAACTGGGATGAACAATTCAACAAAGTGAAAGGGAAGATTAGTGGCGGTCTTAAGTCACTAAAAAAATTGAAAAATCTCATTTCCCAATCCCAGCTGGAGCATGTGTACCGTGCACTTGTAGAAAGCCATCTGCGATACGCCAATGTTATTTGGGGGAGTCTTCCTAAATCAAAATTGAATACCCTCCAACGTCTGCAGGCCAGAGCCCGTTCGATTATTGATAAGGCCAGACTAAAAGACAATTGGTCTCATAATTGGTTGACCGTTGAACCGTTGGACATTGCCAATCAGCAGGCAATGTCCCGAAAGCCTTTGGGGTAAATACCATCATAGGACCCAGCATTCCAACTACAGAACAAGGAATTGCAGGGACCTACAAATCCCAAGAAATAATCTTGAATATGTCAAGAAAGGCTTTCACTATTCGGCTCTGAAAGCTTGAAACAATATACCCATCAATATCAGAGAGCTCCCTACACTTAGTAGATTCAAAAAACAATTCAAAAGTTATTAGATGAGCTGAACACAAACTAAAACACGACGCCCTGGAAGAGCAGCTGCTACTACATAGATTACTGTACATAATTTTTCTTTAACTGTATATAGACTATATTAATGTAATTAGGATATTAATTTTCTTATTTAAGTATTGTGTTTGTTAGCTGAAGGGTTTTTGTGTATAAATAATTTAAAATGAAAATGAAAAGGAAAATTAAAAAGGAAATGTTGCTAGACTTGCTCTAAGTCTCGGGGGCCTGAATAAGATAAGAAACGAGACTTAGAGCAAGTCTGGGGTGTTGCTTGCACTTGCAGAAGTGACAATATTCTGTTTCTATTCGCCAGCATATTTGCATCATGTTTGTTCTTTTGAAAGGGCCCCACAGTGGCCTAGGAATTTGGGGTAAAAGTAGCCTTTTGCTCGTCAGTGGTGAGGGAAGTCGTAGGGCCTGGTGGAGAGATTCCCCCACCACTGAGTATGTTAAAAAATGCCCTGCTGAAAAATGCCTCTTGACCACGCTGAACTAAACAAAGGTATACTGCGCATGCGCTAGTCCTTTTTTCCCGCCAGTACAGCATGATGCGTGTAAATTACTTCAAGTTTATACTTTGTATAAATAATGTTGGAAATAATAAATAAAGAATACATGCTTGAAATAAATAACTACCAGCGCACATTGGAAAAAAATTTATACAGCGCAGAAAAAGCACACTGAATGGAAAAAATCGGACTATGGAATAGAAAAAATACTGACCAGTAAGAGAGAAAAATAAAAATCATGCAGCATAGGAAAAAATTCAGGGAACTGCTTGCAATGAAAATCATTCCCATACGAAAAAACAAAGACATTAGCTGTAAAAAATGTATTATGTGCAAAAAGGAAATCTACAATGTAAAATCTCACAGATACATAACAAAAATAAAATCACACATCATAGAAATCGTTTATACAGTACAAAAAAATATTATTACACTAAAAAATGCAAATCATGTAAGATAAAAAAATCATACTTTTGTCCCCTTTGGCGCCTCATATCATAAGCTGTGGAGCTTGAAAGTTTTAACGTAGTTTTGATCCTAAATAGATGTCATAGCTGTCATGTGAAAATGAACTTTTTTACTCAAGAGCAAAATGTCTCAGACAAAAATTTACAGTGGAAGTACGTTTTTACTTTTGTGCTCAAAACATGTTTCCCCTCGATAATTTCACAAACTTGGATGAATATTCCTGTATCTCAAGTCATATGTTTAGGGTTAGAATGAGCATGTTCTGTGCAAAAATCAGATTTATTGCACTTTTCTGCTGGCCGTGAGAACCAGTGTTACAATTACCCCGTGTTACAATTGTTCCCGGTCTCCCCTAAGTTTCTCTTACAAACATCCATTTCGTTCTTTGATTAAAGCTGAAAAATAAAAGTTGCTTTTAGACTCTTTACTGCATCCTTAATTTTTGGATGACATTCAAATTTTAGGCACCAGCTGTTGATGTTGTAGCAATTGGATTAGAAAGTGGCAGGATAGTGTTACACAATCTGAAATATGATGCATCACTCGTGACATTTGTGCAAGACTTTGGTCCAGTTACATCCATAAGTTTCAGGACAGGTTTGTCAGTGTAGCACTTTCTGTGATTTGATTTTGTGTTGTTAAGTATCTTTCTGCGTTTTGTTTCTACTTCCTCTTTCAGAGTATCATGTTGCGCAAACAAGTTAGATTTAATTCCACGGGGAGGGTGTGCCAAAAATATCTACTTGCAACAGGCCACAAATACTGATTCACTAGGCCCTGCGAAGATCGTTGATCCTTCCATTTTCAGTAAATGTACATCTAAAAATATGCGTCTAAATATGGTAGAAAATAGAAATGAAATTTAATTGAAATTATTAAGGAAGTGAAGCATCTTTTGTTGATAACCTAATAGCAAATTTGTGCAAGCCTCAAATAACCGATTTATACTAAATCTATAACAAATTTACAAAAATTTACAAAAAATACAAACTTTTTAACAAATTTATACCGCTCATATGACAGATTCTCATTAATCCGTCCCTAAATGTCCAAATTTTTTTCTAGCGATTTCTTTTTATTCTGTCTTGTTCATCCTGATTCAGCTCAATAGTTGATTT
Source organism: Aurelia coerulea (assembly GCA_039566865.1). Classification (NCBI taxonomy): domain Eukaryota; kingdom Metazoa; phylum Cnidaria; class Scyphozoa; order Semaeostomeae; family Ulmaridae; genus Aurelia; species Aurelia coerulea. The sequence continues at coordinate 35,643,372 of CM076943.1, forward strand.
TCTATCAATTTAGGTCGTATGCACATTGAAAATTTGATGGAATCTGGTTATATATCGTGGATTGCTTTTTAAACTATCAGTCCTGTAAATCGAGAACTCTAGAATACTGATTGGTTGCTGAATATTTGATTTTGCGCCAAGGGCTGAAGTACTTCGTAGTGTAAAACATCATTATTTTCAATGATTGACATTTATCCACAGGGGTCCAGGAGTGTCAGTAAAGACTGTAGTTTTGGTTTCTTTGGTTCCCTCTGATCCGGATTATGAAAACAACAGCTGTGTTACTTGATACAGATTACATCACTTTTGCGGTCAGCCTGCTATACCATTATGATGCGCAGGATTTGAAAAAGCTGCAGCAAATGAGACAAGACCTCTCACATAACAAAGGTTTCTGTACTGTAACAATAGGCTATTTTAGCAAGAAGACGCGAGCCGAGAAGACGCCAGCAGAGTTCTTTTGTTCGAGAATGTAATTTACAAAGCGAAATTAACTTCAAAACTTTTGTGAATCTCCTGGGACTTTGTGTAAGTTCTGTCTTGAAATCGACAACCTGAAAAGTGTAGGTTTGAAGGCCGCTCACGAAAAATAGAACGTTGATATGGAAAGTAAAACCATGTGTGCATATTCATTACCAATAAAGACACGAGAACACAAACTATTTTCAAGGAGTATTCCTCTTTTATGAGCAGCTTTTTTGAGATAAAAAGGCTGGAAAATTGGAATGCTCCAAAACCTCTGAGCGTCCCCGTCTTCGAAGACGTCCGCGCCTTGTTGCTAAAACAGCCTAATAGCGTGCCGACCGCGACGATGATGTGAGTATCAAATTACTCAAGCGGTTATTTTCATACTCCGTATCACAGGGAACCAAAGAAGCCAAAACTAGTCTTTACTGACACTCCTGGACCCCCTGTGATTAATCTGGCCACATATAGACAAAATTGAAGGGTTTTGCCAAAATGTTACTTATGTATTTATGTATGTAGTGCAGAGATCATAAAGATGTAATGAATATCAAAACCGCAAAATCTAATCGACCGGAAATCAAGGGCCCTTCAAACCTTTAACCTTTAGTCATCAAATTTTCCTCCTACTATAAACAGCATTTGCTTTAAATTGCATATGATTCACTGAAAAGTAAAGGAGCATTCTTTGAAATTGTCAGAAGTTGTAGGTGGATGCGTGTGCTTTCCAAATCTCTAAAAATAGAAAATTGATCCGATAAAAAATTGTATCGTCCTGAACGGATGCAGTAACGTCAAAAGAATTCATGAAATAAATATCAATTTCAAAAAATAAAGCTTTAAAGTCAGTATAAAGTTGATTGGAGCAATTTTTGATGCCAAAAGCTCTGCACGCATGTGAAACATGGACTAACTTAGCTAAAAAAGTAAATTAAAGGCTAAGAAAAATTGCGGTAATAATAATTGATTCTCTACCTCAATCAATGCCAGATGATAGAATAGTCCTTGAATGTGGCTTGATACCTATGGAATTTAGAATTTAAGGGACGAGGTTATAATATATTTTCACTAGATACCCCAGGGCGGAGGTACTCATTGACTTTCAATACGGAGGAGTCCGTACCATCATTCAAAAACATTTTAGAGGCCCCAGAAATATATAACAATATTTGGGGTCTCCAAAACATTGTACCCAATATTTGGGGTCGCCAAAACATTAGGCCTAATATTTGGGGGTCAGCAAAGAAATAGTGACATTGACCCTCCCCTATGGAAAGTTAGGGAGTACCCCCTGGATTAGATACTAAGCATGAGTGAAAGTAGATTGACCAAGACAGTTTATGAAGAGCTAAAAAGGTTAAATTTCTCAAATTGTTGGTATGGAGAAGTAATTAGAAATGATTGATTTGATATTAACCTCAAAGAATGTGAGATAAAAGACCTAACCAAAGAACGATGGAAAAAATTGTTGGAGAAAAAATGGTCATAATCATATCAAATAATATTAAGAATAATATGAAAACTAGTTTCAAATTGATCAAGGGTAGTAAGTTTGAAATAAAAGAATATTTGAGGTGCGAAGACGCCTTATCCCTACTGAAACTAAAACTAAACATGGTAGACATGAAAGCAAACTACAAAGGAAAGTACACTGATTCTCTTTGCAGGAAATGTGGGTCCCATGAGGAATATATTGAACACTTATGGGATTGTCCAAATTTTTCTCAAAACCCAAGATGAAGAAGACTCGTTTAACTACAAGTCAGGCCGAAGTTCTAAAAATATCAACAAAACCCTTCAAAAATCTGACACCAAGAGATGAAATAGAAAATAAATAATGTTTGGTTGACACATAGCTCATGGTACCTAAATGTAGGGTAACTGCTCTAAAATGGAGATTTAGTTCGATAATTATTTATTAATTTATTTACTTATTTAAAAGCTATACTTTATTGGCGCACCTGATACTACTGGTGTTTTCATAGTAATGGAGATGTAGTGTTATGATCAGTTACTATTTGACAGTTTTTCAACTTTCATATTCGTAGATGGTGCTTCTGTCATGGCAACTGGAAGTACCCAAGGACACCTATCTTTTTGGGACCTTGAAAATCGTACACTTCAGAGCTGTTTACGCGATTGTCACAATGGCAGTCTTGCAGGCATGAAATTTCTTCTGAACAAACCATTGTTGCTCACATCTGGATCAGACAACTGTCTTAAGGTACAATCCTCTGTTGTCTCTTTCTTTCACCTTTCAGCAGAATTTGGCTTAAATCAGGCTGGCATCTTACGTTACATCTGTCGTGCCTGGGCATCATCAAAACATTGTTGATTCTTCGAAATTTGAAGATAAACAATTAAAAGACATGCCACCTCGATTATTTTCAGGGGTTGTCCACTCAGCCGTAGCTTTGTGTGCAGTCCTGTGAATCAAAGGCAGCGGTTCTATTATTGCAAAAATTGCTCCTGTGGCCCAGAGAAGAATGGCACATGTTATGTTTGAGTCTGGTATGAGAGTCCAGGAGTGTAACTCGTGGCAGTGGTAAAAGCACACCTTTTTGTTGTGATTATGCAGATATTCTAATTGACGCACACTCATTTTTCTTCTGTTCTTTCAAAATGCTTTTTGCTAAGTTGTAAACAGATTTTTTGACCAAATAAACTCTTTTCCTGAGAGTAGGAGAGACCGGAGGCAATTGTAACTATGTTTTAAAATCGACCATATCATCTAAATGATGGCAGTTGCATTCATGGAGGTAGATGATATTGTATTTGCATCTCTTGGAATGAAATAATTCGTAGTTTCAATGATGTAGAACCAATTTTTGTGATTTTGTGCAAGTTTGATACATTTGATGCAGATCATTTCAATTCATTATCCCCTCCCCTGAGCTTGCTTTATTTAATATCTCTAAACTTGTTGCTTCTTAGTAAATCTCGATCAGTTTTTAAATGAATAATCAATGTAAAAATTGAATCAATTGAAAAATTATTTTTGTTAAAACCAATTTCAAACTGCCTTAATGCACGCTGCTTTTCGACCAGAATTGAAATTGAATCAAAACTAAGCCATTGGGCAGCTTATGCCGCACCGAGGCAATGTAATAGCGTGCTACAATTGCCCTGACCTGGTTGGCGATCTTTATTTCCTGCTTTACCTTTCATGAGCTGTCCAGGTCAAAAGTCGTAACGTAGTTTTGATCCTAAATAGGTGTCATATCTGTTATATGAAAATTATGATTTTTGCTCAAGAACAAAATCTCTTGATGCAAGTTCACAATGGACGCACATTTGTACTTTCATGCTCAAAAACCTGTTTTCCCCTCGAAAATTTGGCAGTTTCGGATAAACATAGATGTTTCTAAAGTAGCGCGTAGAGGACTGAAATCGGCATGTTCTGTGCGAAAATCAAATTCTTTGATTGTTTTTGCTTGGCATGAGAGCCAATGTTAGAATTGCCTTGTGTTAGAATTGGTCCCAGTCTCTCCTATCTCATTAGAAAATCACCTTTATCAATTAGCTTGATTCAACAGTTCATCTTGGTTTTATAGCTTTGGATATTTGACAATTCAGACGGTTCTGGCCGACTGTTAAAGTATAGAGCGGGACATTCTCAGCCTCCAACCTTGGTACGTTTTTATGGAACAAATGGACACATTCTGCTAAGTGCAGGTAAGCACCTATATCCCTCGAGTATACATAGGTATAACAACCTCGTGCAAAGCTGGCTCGATACACTGATATTAGAGTCCCATCGCCTTGTTCCGATCACTGAAAAAGAAACCTTGAGTTACTTGGCCTAAGAAAATTTTATTGGACAAGTTATTACTATTGAATTATTCTTAATTTCATAGTTTAGAGTATAGAAACCAGTTATTGTACCTTTAGCCACCTTCTTCCGTAAAATCGTTGTCGAAGAACACAGCGATAGAATCGCAATATCTTCATTCCATCGCCTTGTTCCGATCACGCAAGTTCACGCACGATTTTCCAACAGCACCACCGCAGAAGGCTCAAGAAGGCGCAGTTTCCAATTGAAATGGATGCCATACACATAGCAGAAAATGTTTAGCTCATGTTATTGTTTGATAAGTAACATTTTATCTCTTTAGTCGTTTAATATCACCATAAACATTTTACAATTGAAAGTCACAGGTTTTTACAAGATAACTGGCAACACTCTAGCATAAGCCCCTTCCCATACTTCAATGACCCCCTGGCATTCATTCAGACCCTACCTCAGGCGTATCCAAAATCAATGGAACCCCCTTGTGATGTTTCTTTGTTTATTTCACCTTTCACCCTGTCTCTTCGTTGAGAGAGGATCCATTCACTCCTCGTGATCGGAAGAGGGTGATCTATAGCCTATCTGACTACAGTTAGAACTTTACCCCCGGCTGGAAAGCAGGAGATATTTTGATCGAGATTTTTATTTATAAATATCCGTTTAGAGAGTTGGAGTAAAGGTTGAAGCGTTTTGACTGTGGTTCAGGTGAACAGTAGCAGAGAAACAAGAGAAAATATAATTGCTGCAAGGAAACACGAAGGGGGAAATGGCGACTACTTACGATTCCGTCACAGGTGGGCCTTTTTCAGCTTCCCATATCGCTGGATTCACACGCCAGAAAAAAAATAAGCAACGCCTGAGCTTGAAGCTCATGGTGACAGCGAAGTATTTTTCACGCGCTTTTTTAATTGTAGGACCCATTCCCCTCGTAAACAAATATCGCGAGATTGTACAAAAAAACCGCTCACAGCAGCGAGTGATCGGAACAGGGCGATGGAGCTCTATGTTGTCCACATTTTGCTCCAAATTCATCACATTAACAGAACTCGAAGACTAATTAAAAAGCTAATCAAAACCCAATACATATACAACTTAAACGCCATACAAATACCAAGACATTTTCCCTTCACGATATTCCAGACAACACAAAATGTTTTAATGTTTACGGCTAATTTGATATTTTTGGGCAAAGCATTTCAAATTTGGGGTCCTAACGATAAGAGACTGTTTGAACCAAAATTAACTTGATTTGGTCTATGATGGATTAATTCGTTTTGGTTCCTTGCTGACCTTGTTGGTTGTTTTAGTTTGAAAATATCCCGCATAAAAGAGTTGCTCTGATGATGGCCTTGTGCCCGAAACTAGTTAGTAGATAGCTGAATAAATTCATTTGTTCATTCATTTTTATTTATTTAGGCACGGTAGCCCCGTCAGTCCATAAGAACTGCTTTTCGGGGGCCGTGGCAAAACATTTACTAATTAAAAGATCACTACATAATAATTAACAAAATAAGAATTCTCGTCATGGCTAGTTTTTTATTCTTCTCTTAAAGGTGGCAAGGGAGGGTGCCTGTTTAGCATCAGGTTCGAGTTGATTCCAAAGCTTAGGTCCACGAAAAGATATAGCCCTCTGCCCATTGTTAGTTTTTCGTAATGGTAATGAGAGATCAGTTTCGGTGTTTCTCAGTTTTCTGACATTTCGAGAAGAATTTTTTTCGAACAAATCTGAAAGGTACTCCGGAACCAGACCATTTAGTGACTTGTACATTGTGGTAGCTGTTTCGCTTCTAATAATATCATTTACAGTAGGCCAATTTAAACTGCGAATTAATGCCATAGCAGGCGTATCAAATCGACTTTAAGTTACAATCCTAGCTGCTCGATTTTGCAGCTTCTGCAGGGTTTGCAGTTTAGTCACCCCACAGCACTCCCACACCGAACAACAGAACCGAAAATGGGGCTCCACGATACCCCTATACATTGCACTCAACGTGTTTTGAGGTAAACATTTCCTGGAATATTTCAAAAATCCTATTGCACGAGAAACCTTGGTACGGAGATTGTAGACATGTTCTTCCCAATCCAAATTTATATCGATTATCACACCCAGATACTTTGTTCGGTCTACATTTTCAACCTGAGAGTCACCAATAAAAAATAGTGGATGATCAACAGCCTTATCGGTAATTTTCTTAATTTTTGGCTGGGAACCTACAATCAAAGCTTGAGTTTTTAAAACATTCAAAGAAAGTTTATTACCCTGCAACCATCGCTTCAAATCATTCAGTTCACTATTTAGAGTTTGGTTTATATCTACTAAGCTCGAAGAAGAGTAAGAAATACTGGTATCGTCAGCGTACATGGTCACTTTACCTTTCTTCAGAGAAAACGGAAGATCATTGATATAAATCAGAAACAAAAGAGGGCCAAGACAAGAACCCTGCGGCACACCACAGCGAATATCTTCTGTTTTGGAACCTACCCCATTTACTTTGCAGAATTGCTTTCTATTGGTTAAATAGGACGTAAACCAAGTAAGTTCAAGATTATCAATACCATACTTCCTCAATTTAGCAAGTAAAATGTCATGATCTACGGTGTCAAATGCTTTTTTGAGATCAACGAAAATATTTGCAGTGTATCTGCCATTGTCCATGTTCACATACCAGTCATCTGTGTTGTTAAGAAGGCAAGTGACAACAGAGTGTAGAGCTCTGAAGCCAGATTGGTTAGAAAATAGATGTTTGTTTTTGTTCAAATAATAGTACAGTTGGTTATAAATAAGCTTTTCAAAGACCCTGGCTAAAACAGGCAGGACTGATATAGGTCGGTAGTTAGATCGGTCATCAGGTTGACCACTTTTGAAAATTGGGGCTACTCTGGCTATTTTCCAGCTATCTGGAAAACAACCAGTAGCAATTGAAAGATTGAAAATATCACAAAGAGATTCTGACATAACCGGAAGTGCAAATTTTAGAAAACAACTAGCAATGCCATCAGTACCACATCCCTTTGAGGTTTTGAATTTGCCAAACACTTTACGTTACTGGAGAATATCTGCCCTCAGTTGGGCAAAAATGTTGGTAAATAATGGACTTTGTGTTGGGCAGCACCCTAGATGTTTTCTTTCCATACACTTATGCTCTCGAGACGATTTTTCAATCTAAACTATGTTGAAGTGATGGCAAATAATGACAGAGAATTACCATACGTAATAGATGAAATGAAATTATTTCTAAAGATCCGGCTAATCACCTAAAAAAATGCTGTAAAAAGATGCTGTGAAAATTCCAGTGTAAAGTAATGTTTGACAGTTAACATAGCTCTGTATGTAACAATGCTGAGTCCAGAAGAGTATAATTATAGGCTTGCTGGCATAAGGCGTAATTGACAAACAATTTTTGCCATGGTCAATGGGATTGGTAGCCTGCATGCAGCCTCTACTGTCGCTGCTGAGCGGAGGGGAGGAGGAAAGATTTCCGCTTATTCCTCCTCCCCTCCGCTCCGCAGTGACAGTGGAGGCTTCACGCAGGCTATGAAATTGGGCCATTAACAGGGGATGGGAATGTAGCTCAAATCTGTTCCAAATCTGTTCCAAATTATTATTTTGTGATCAAAATAGTTAATTTGTGATCAAAATTGAAATAGGTTATATATTCATAATCAATTTCTGAAGAAAAACTTACAGCAGTTAATTTTGTGGCAGTGAACTTTGTAATATTAACATCGCAATCTAGATGACGAAGTTCCCATAAGATCAGGCCCTGACCACAGACACAAATCAGCCTATAATGAGAGGTGGTAGTACGCCCAAGGAAAAAGGAAAATTTGAGGGCAAATTTAGTGGTCCGTTAGAGATGGGGATTTAGCCCTTAGCAGCACGATTCTGTCAACTGTGGCAAAGATTGTTTTTTGACTCCTAACATTGACGATGATGACATACACGTATTTTGTTAAGAAACTAAGAATTTAGGCCAATACCACTGAAAGTTTCTTAAAATTGTCAGATTTTGAGTACTCAGAGTTCCTTACGAGTTTCTTGGAGGTTCCATAACAATCTTCATGTTTAAATATTTCAAAACAACATTTTTCAAGCCTCTCCAATGTTTAGACATTAAGTACCTTACGAGTAATATAATACAGGAAACAGATAAAAGTAAGGTAACAATATGTCAAGGACTTCCTTTATAGAAAGATTTACGTAGTAAATATTTGTTAACGACGGGCCATGATAAATTTGTCCATCAAATCCCCCAAGCCTCCCACCTTAGTCTAGTCCCCAGTTTTCTACGCAACCGGGCCTCGTGCTAGTTCCCAGCTCCTTCGAAGTTGTCTTCACCTTGCTGCTCTCAAATATTTACGTTGTGGTTCAAAAAGTTTTACTCAAATTTTGAATCAATTATACGTTATCGGCTGAAGAATGCCTCGAAATACATGCAGAATATTAGGTCGTGTTGACGAGGAAATGGATCGCCACGTACTGTAGAAGATTAGAAACGTTTGCCGATAGTAAATTAAAAGAGAAAGCCAGACAGTATCTGAGTATGGCCTATCCAACGCGGCGGGCATCAAAAACATGGTTGTTGCTCGTCTTCACAGCTATTCCCATACTAATGAAGGCGCACCTCAGGCTGCAGAGAATACAGAGCCCACACTGATAACATTGCTAACAACTGCTAATACAGTCAAGATGAATACTACGGATTTCCTAAAAGAAGCCTCACAAGCCAAAGCAAGGAACACAGAAACCGAAACCACTCAACGGGAAGTCTTTCACCAGCATCAGCAACAGTAGTAGCTCCAGATATTAATGCAATTTCCAACCAATTCCCTGTTGCTGCTTCAAATTCAACTCCATGGCCAGCACAACCTCTGGCAAACACCGATGAGCTTGTTCAGCAGAGCTACAATAATGGACGTAATATTTCTGCATGCATTCTTGCACTCCCCGATAAACAGCTTATCACCTTTGTCTCCCAAATTGATAAAGGCGATGAAAAACAAGGACTACATATATTTGAATTACTTTTACTGAGCTCATTGTATGACACAACAGCAAAAAATTCTTTCAGTCTCCAGGTCACTCCAGGCTCTGAAGGAGCAGAGTCATAAATCTCATACCAACCCAAAAGATAACTGACTTGATACCTGGATAGATGCTTGGGATATATTCATTAGGGCTATGATGCACTTTCACCCAGTCCTTGCAAAGGAGCTGTTTGCTTATCAGGAATCTTTCTGCACGTTCGATCATAGCTATCCATTTCAAGCCTATATAAGTATGATATTGCATTCGGGATGAATATAGCTGGCAACAAGCATCTTTCATGGGCAAGGTTAGATGAATACGCATTTAATAAATTAATAAATTCCTCTGTTGCCCCCAGCCAGTCCAGCATGCCAGAACGTGCTTCAAATGTAATTTGATTGGCCATTTCGCCGGGATTTTTATCAAAGTGGTTCCACATTCACTTGGCCACACAAATGTAGACGCTGTGGAGGCCCAGACCCAAATACTGATTGTCAAGGAGCTGCACAAAAATCTTAATCCACTTCCTGCCTTTTCAAATACACCAATTAACATCGAAAACTTATCAAAAGAATTGATTTTAGACAACTTGTCAACAAAACCCAAAATTCTGACCACATTATTGAGGAGTTCAAGTCATAAATATGTTTACTGCGCTAAAATAATGGGACGCTGTATGTCATGGTTCTCACACCTAACATCAATTGTTTACGTAAGCGGAAGAGCTTAGGAAGCAGTGTGCGTGTGTGATCTTGCAGAGCGAATATCAGACAGAGGGCGTGTGGAGATCCTTTTTTAGCTTTGATTGTGAACAAGTTTTGGTTCTTTTGTTATGGCCTATCGGAATATTTGACTCAGAATGTTATTCGCAGAGTGTCCCAAAAGACAAAGTCTTAGTGAAACTTTGAATCTTCTTGTACGGATTTGAGTACAAAGACTGTTAAATAGGCCTAACACAAACTCATCTAAATGTCCACAGATCATGACAACACTGCGCAAGCCGTTCTTCATCACAGCTACCAAAACAAAGTACGGTCAATGTAAGCACATACCAGGATGTTACAATAATATCACCGACTGCCTCTCTCGTTTGCAAGTAGAAAAGTTTTCTCAACAAGTACCAGTTGCAGACAGGTACCAGACTCAAATTTTTCCCCAGTGCTTGGCAGGATTAGCTAAAGAATGCATGTATCTGCAACACATGTCCCTGTCAGAATCTTTACACAGGACATATCAAAACGGTAAATCAGCCTAATTGTCATTTCGCACTGAAAATGCATTATCTCCATTTCCAGCTTCTCAGTCGAACTTATGTCTATTCGTTTCGTACCTTGCTCGTAACGTTAGCTATGTGACCACACGAACATGCATTGCAGCAGTGCGTTATTGGAATATCAAGTAGCTTGGATTTCCTACCAAATTTGAAGACACGAAGCATCTTCGAATGACAGTCAGAGGTATCAAGCATGGTAATGGATTAACAAAACGAGAAAAGAAACTTCCTATTACAATAGAGATTATGAAACAACTAAAAAATCAATTACGCGTTTCATCATTTACCGAAAGAGACAAGCAAAAGCTCTGGTGTGCCTTTACATTAGCATTTTTGGATTTTTGCGTTCATCAGAATTCTGTTGCCACACTAGTCACACTTTTGATTCAAGTTCTTGCCTGCTTGTGCGCAACACAAATGTATCTCCAACTTCTGCAACGGTCGTGATCAAAGTGTCAAAGACAGTCCCCTTTTCATAATGGTAATTTGTTACATTTTGTCCCATCAGGATCGTCAATATGCCCTGTGAAAGCGCTAAGCAAACACATTCCATCACACGGCAGAACTCACTGAAATGCTACAAAAACTCCTTCACACAAACCCAGAGAATGAAAAGCTCTATACATCCCATAGTTTTCACATTGGAGCAGCAACAACAGCAGCAGCCGCAAATGTTCCATCTTGCCTTATCAAAAGGCTTGGCCGGTGGTCTTCTGATTGCTGTAACGTTATATTCGCCCGACAGCGACTGAGTGTGGCTGTACTCCGAACATATTATCAAGGAGTAGAGTAACCAGTGAACCATAGGCGTCCAGCAGTCCAGTATCAAAGGCAGCTTTGGGGTTGTATTTTGGCAGTTTGGCCACTTTAGGTGGCTTCTGACTGAAGTTCTTAATCATGGCGTAATCAATAAGGTTACGTGTTCCTCACATGCACGGGGCAGCCCCCATCGAGCTACTGGGGCTGTCCCCACTGTGCAAATTTAGCTTAGCTGTTGTAGTATTAGCGTATGTAATAAGTCCTCCCTGGGTACTGCTCAGCAGGGCACTTAAGTTGTGTACCTGTTCAGTACGCCCAGGCAAGGCAAAAAATAGTAAAAAAATTGGTTGTATTGTCAAGTGCAACCCCAAACACTGCCAAAAACTATACAAAAAGGTACAATAAGAAAGAAAAAGACAAAATAAGAAAAAGTATTACTGTGTCGTTATTGTGTCGTTCTCAGGGCCCATGGCGTTAAAGAAAGATTTACGTAGTAAATATTTGTTAACGACGGGCCATGATAAATTTGTCCATCAAATCCCCCAAGCCTCCCACCTTAGTCTAGTCCCCAGTTTTCTACGCAACCGGGCCTCGTGCTAGTTCCCAGCTCCTTCGAAGTTGTCTTCACCTTGCTGCTCTCAAATATTTACGTTGTGGTTCAAAAAGTTTTACTCACATTTTGAATCACCCTCCCACCCTCCCTTTAATGGCAGTTTCAAAGCACATGGAGCACTCCAAGTTTTTTACTTCCCTTTCCGATCAAATGGTTATATATAAAGGGGCAGTTTGGCCACTTTAGGTGGCTTCTGACTGAAGTTCTTAATCATGGCGTAATCAATAAGGTTACGTGTTCCTCACATGCACGGGGCAGCCCCCATCGAGCTACTGGGGCTGTCCCCACTGTGCAAATTTAGCTTAGCTGTTGTAGTATTAGCGTATGTAATAAGTCCTCCCTGGGTACTGCTCAGCAGGGCACTTAAGTTGTGTACCTGTTCAGTACGCCCAGGCAAGGCAAAAAATAGTAAAAAAATTGGTTGTATTGTCAAGTGCAACCCCAAACACTGCCAAAAACTATACAAAAAGGTACAATAAGAAAGAAAAAGACAAAATAAGAAAAAGTATTACTGTGTCGTTATTGTGTCGTTCTCAGGGCCCATGGCGTTAACAAAATAGATAGTTTCTTAACTTATTTTCTCCCAGTACTGGAGTTTCTAAATTTTTTGGCGATCTGAGAGTTGAGTTTCTTATGGGCAGTTTCTTACGAAAAAATACGTGTAGATCCTTCAAACAATAGCATTGAATCTTACTCCAGATTTTAGCCATGAAGACCTGAACATTGTAAATGAGTTTTCCCTTACGCTGAACGTTCAGTTTCAATATGGTACTACTGTTAGATATCTCTGGCAGTTCCAGTATTGTTTCTAATTTTGACACCCATTTCTTCCTGTTTTTACTGTTGATCTCTGTTGATCTTCATAGGACTTTTGAAAACAATTTCATGATTTGTGTATGGCACAGAAAATCGAACATTCTCTTTACTGCAGTTACTATTAGCAAGATAAGATTAAATCCAACATCATATTAAGCGTTGTTCATTCTCCAAGCCACAAGGTTCCTTTGGGCCATGCTGAGTGATGATTGCATTGCAGAGATAGAAAGCATGTTTCATCCACCAGTGGTTTCATCGCAATTTCACTCGTATCGTATACCTGTTAATCAGGCCGTTAACTATCACTAGCTGGTCGCTTTTATATTACAAGAGATGGTCGAAAGGTTCAGTCTTCTTTCGCTCTTCTTTACTGGCAGGATAAAAAAGCAACGAACCCAATCGGGAGTAATAATAATTTCCATAGAAGAGCTCAATGTCAACAATCACATCAATCTGTTTCTATGCCAGCCTGCATCCACAGCTCTTACCGACTATTGATAAGAAACTAAACTGAAAAATTATCGAGGTAAACTGTGTTCAAATGAAGTTTGTGCTTGCGTTAAGAAACCTTCAATATTCACAACATTCCAAATGAAGAAAGTTAGGCCACACCACAGCTTCACATCTTTGCTCGCATAAAATCGACCTTGTAATCATTGACCCCTGTGCTCTTTTCGCGCATGGCAAATGCAATTTTCCGTCCTGCTTTCTGGACCAACAAGAGCAAATTTTGTAAACAAAGGATTCAGGTCCATTCAGGACAAAGCAATTTCGAAGCCTAAAGAATAGATTTCACACCTTCTGTGCAGCCAGCCATAATGCTTAGCGCTCTCTGTTTATTTTGATTTGATTGAGTGCACTCAGAGGTGTGAAATCTATTCTTCAGGAGGGCAAATCGCTTTGTCTTTTCAGAAACTTGAATCTTTTGTTTTACAAAATTTGCTCTTGCTTTCTGGACCAGGATTAGTTTCTACGTCGCCACTCAGCATAATTGTGCCGAAAACCAACCATTGAGAATGAAGTGTGACGCAAGTTATGCATCCGATGTAAAAATATGCATACAGGAAAAGAAATTTCCTGAGTGCCAAATTATTGTATCGAACTTGCTTAATGACAAAGGGTGGTGTTCGCTTGAAAAGTTCAACAGTCGTGTATATTACAATCTTCACAAAGAGATGCACGCGGGTGAACCAGGGCAAGAAACCTGACTGTGTTTCCACAGAAGAGTCCATTACACAGAATTGCTGCATTAATGTAAGGGGTAGAACAAGGATCGAGGTCGCAATAAAAAAACAACAAAACCAGTAAGCTTAACGACTTGAAAATGAATCGAAAATGGCCGAACGGTTTTGCTCAGGAGGAGTCTGCTAAATCGCGTGCATCACGTGCCCTTGTGCCTCCCATGTTGGTGTGCCCTCGTGCACTCGTGCCCGCGTGCCCAAATTATTGGCGTGCCCTCGTGCCTTCCATGTTGGTGTGCCCTCGTACCCGCGTGCCCAAATTTTTGACGTGACCTGGTGCCTTCCATGTTGGTGTGCCCTCGTGCCCGCGTGCTCAAACTTTTGGCGTGCTCTGGTGCCTTCCATGTTGGTGTGCCCTCGTGCCCAGATTTTTGGCGTGCCCTCGTGCCAGCGTGCCTCAATTTATGGCGTGCCCTCGTGCCTTTGAATTTCACGTGATTCTGAAAGTAGAACCAAGGCATATAAAGTATTAGTTTTGAAGCATGAATAAAGAAAATATGAGCCAAATCTTAACAACAAACGCAAATAATGGGATCTATAAATATTGGAGCAAGTATAGGTTTCATATGCATAAGCATATATATATTCGGGGTCGTTCATTATTTTGCCAGAGGCGTCTACCGAAGAGAAATTAGTTAGAAATTGGGAAAGATATAGCTGCCTCCTTTTCATCTTGAGCTTTAAGCCATTTCAGTACAATAAAGATGCAAGAAGTTTGGCTTATCTTGAGAAATATCGTCATCAGTGTGTTCACTTCAACAGGAATGTTTCGATTTGGATTCTTTTTCACAATAGCTAAAAGATCTATTGTTTGGGGTCGGGCATATTGAATTGTGCATATGCTTGCAGTTACGTAAAGGATTTGTTACCATCAAATAAAATTCCCTTCGATTCAAACCCCTGGCAAAATAATGAACGTTCCCTTGTTGATGAAAACAATTTAAAGCTTTAGGAACAAACAGTAACTAGACTTTAACATTACAACGAACGCAAAGAATGATATTCAATTAATGATTAAGGTAGCGATATAGGCTGCGGTAATTAATGAGATCATATCACAGACGAACTTTTAGTTTTAAACTTGTTTCTTGGTTTTGCATAAATTCTGAACGATTGGGAAGGTCCCATTTTGACTCTCGCCGATAAAAGACTTTTGTCCCTAGAGACTCAGACTCTCAGATTGCCAAAAAGTATGAGACTCAAACATGTTTTTTCTTTATTCTCACTTGTTTCTTGTATCATTCACCACTCTTTTTTTATAAGAATACAATAAATTTTACCCGCCTCGATATTCTTAGGAGATTTTCTTTTTGAGCCTGACTTTAATCTTACAGTATTTAGGTCAGTCATGCGATTCTATGAACATTGCAAAACAGGCAACTGCTGGAAAAAGAAGGGCTCGAGGGCACATCACGAGGGCACACCAACATCGATGGCACGAGGGCATGCCAACAATTTCGGCACGCGGGCACACCAAAATCGGTGGCACGAGGGCATGGCAACATTTTGGGCACGCGGGCACGAGGGCACACCAACATGGAAGGCACGACGGCACGCCAACAATTTGGGCACGAGGGCACTGGGGCACGAGGGCACACCAACATGGAAGGCACGAGGGCACGCCAACAATTTGGGCACGCGGGCATGAGGGCACGAGGGCACACCAACATGGAAGGCACCAGGGCACGCCAACAATTTGGGCACGCGGGCATGAGGGCATGAGGGCACACCAACATGGAAGGCACCAGGGCACGCCAACAACTTGGGCACGAGGGCACGAGGTGATTAAAGGGCATGCAGGGCAATAGGGTAAGACGGGGTAAAGTGAACTATTTTGGAGGTTTTTCAAGGATATCCTAAAGAGATTGTAGCTGAGGGCAAACTTTTTAACGTTGTTTTGACATTATGTCTTTGGGTCAGTTTATCAAGCAAAAATATTTTTCAAATCTTTTTCCATTGTCTCACAACAGAGCTTTCTTTGGCGACCGCTCTGCCTAGTTCACTTTACCCCAGACCGGGGTAAAGTGAACTACTCAGCAATTGTTCGATAAAACCAAAATGATGCTGGTAAAACCCGAAAACATGATTTATTTTGCAACTCTAAGGAGTTCTTCGCATGCAAAAACGAATTAAACCCAAACATTTCACAAAAGTGATATTTAAAAAAATTAAACGGTGACCTACGTTGAGAACGATCTTTGCAGATGAAAGATCAACAAAAAACTATTGTTAAAGTCACAAATTCGAGTCAGATTGCAAGACCTGAATATAATTCGATGAACAATAATGGGAATACACTTGGAAAATACTATATTACATATAAATACCAAATCACCACAAAGAAAAACACTATTTTCAAAGTAGTTCACTTTGCCCTGAAACCTCCACCCAGAAATAAAACCAAAAATAGTTATAAATCTATGACAATTATCAATATTCTAATTTCACAGTGATTGCCATTTATCCTTTCCATGTCAATAGGTATGCTTGCTTCATCAAATCCCAACAAAATTCTTGGATCAGTAACCGCATTTTTGAATGAAGGTCAAACTTCGGCTGTCAGATTTTTGGAGGTTTTTCAGGGAGCTGGTATCAGAATATATTTCTGTGTCATTAGAGCGAAAAATTATTCTGCAAATCATGATTTTCTGAAGGCAGAATTATGAACCAAATGAGATTGAAAAGGTCTTCTTCATCTGACTTCATGTTCACATGAGAAAATAAAAAATCATGGGTAGTTCACTTTACCCCTCTCGAAGCAAAATATCGACTGGACGGTAGATCTTTTAAAATATCATGTTAACTGACAAAAAAGTCTTTCTTGGCCCTTTCCTTTTGGAAAAAGTAAACACATGGTATGTGCTTCAAATCGATAAAAACAATTATAGAAATGAATTTCGTCTTGGGGTCAAAAATTATGACCAAAGATAGGAGCCCAAACCTAACAACCATAATTTCCTGAGGTTGTTTTTACTGCCTCGGGTAAAGGGATTTTTTGCAACAACAGGAAGAACTATTTTGCAAAAATGTTTTTATTTTCTGTGAGCACATGTAACAAAGCATTGGGCATAAATCATGTTTTATCATTGCATGTTTACTTTTGGAGAGAAGCGCGAATGTTCTGAGTAGTTCACTTTACCCCGTAGTTCACTTTACCCCGTCTTACCCTATAAACCACCACTGGCATGACTTTCGAAACGACAATACCGAAAACTGAAAAGGAGAATTAGGATAACATTGATGCGACTGGAAAAAAAAGAAAATTACAGATAATAACAACAGAATTAATAACACAAGGTTTCCAAACCATTTGTGGTACTCAGCGAGTCCTAAGGGCATTGGATTAAAAGCATGTATCATGCTGCCAGTGGGAACACTGTTTCAGAGAAAGTCTCGGCGATCCTCAAACACAGGACACAGAACAATGGAACGGGATGACGGAACGACGGAACACCCATCGAACATCCGCAACGCGCCCCCCCCTTCAAAAACCAATGCGATCCAGCCCACCTCCCAGGAAGCAGTCCAATGACCAGCAAATCAAGGAAACCGAGGAAGCAATCCGCCCCGAGCCCGATACCCGGAAACGAACCAGGAGACATTTATATTCAAATATATTGTAATACCAGGTGTCCCAAAAAATGTATACAAATTTGGTTGACTCCAGCGATGCGAATGTAGCTTTAATCAACGGCTAATCACTCTCAAAATGTTCCTCAATAGTTAACTTGAACATAGATACTCTCGTTTGTTGGTATTTGTGCTTTGAGACCTGCAATATCAAACTTGAAAGCTCAAGTTTGCGTCTACTTGCAAACCATAGGTTTGGCCTTTTGGCCTAAACACATTCCCGAACCACATCGAAATTAAGAATGAAAATTGATAAAAAATTAAGGAACTTCCCAATGGGTGACTTGGGGGTTGACTTCTGGAAAACAGAATAATACAAGATCTAATATTGTTCGAACTTTATCAAGGCTCTCGTTGATTTATACGCTGTGCCTTAAGAAATGGCTTAGCCCAAGAGGCTAAAGCTCTCGTTTGCAGGAAGAGGCAAGCTTTTAAGATTGATATTTTTGCTCTCAAAGCACCAATACCGACAAACGAGGTGTCTATAATAATAATAATAATAATAATAATAATAATAATAATAATAATAATAATACGAATATTTATACAGGATAACCTATCAGCATAATGATTATGCTGTTATCTTAAGGGTCCTGTCATAAAAGTAAAAGGAAAAGAACTTATAGCTGCTACATTATGTGTTTGTTTTATAAAAGGAAATATACGTATCGATAGTTTCTTCACGAGAAATGTTCATTTAAAAACGAAGTAAAAACAATCCTGGACTCAATCTTCCTTGCATCGAGTGGCAATTCATTAAAAAGCCTCCCACCAGCAAAAGCGACACACTTTTGTCCAGTTTTCGTTTTCATGTGTGGCAGTTTAACGGTATTGTTATTATTTCTTGTCCCTTTTCCGTGGTTTGTTCTTTCAAAATACTCTTCAAAGGGTTCACATACATTCTTCTGTAGGCAGTCAAAAACAAACTTGCATACGCTCTTCTTCCTTTGATTCTCTATGTTTGGAATTCTCAAATCTGCGTTCGGGGGACATTTTGATTTTATAATGTTTATACTTCGTTTCTCAATACTACGCAATCGCTTTAATTTTGAATTTGGCCATCCAAGCCCAACTGATCCACAATACGTGAATAGGGGCATGATCATTGCGTTGTAGATTACTACAGCTGTTGACGTATCAATGGAACTGCGAATGCGCCTGAGCAGGTTTACCCTTCCTGCTGCCTTTTTGCTGGTTATATCAAGATGAATATCAAGAGTTAATGAAGGGTCTAATGTTACTCCGAGATATTTATATTGTGTTGTACAATTGATGGAGGTCTCGCCGAATTTGATTTTGAGCTGTCTTTCTTTGAATTTATTCAATCTCTTTGCTGTGCCAAAAAGCATAGCTTCGGTTTTCTCTTTCTTCAGATTTATGATTAGCTCGTTTTTGCACAACCAGGTGGCCAGGCTGTTAACATCTTGATTCAGATAGCTTTCAATGATGTTCATTTCACTACTTGATGTAAAAATAACAGTGTCATCTGCATATGTCACAATCTTTTATGTTAAGGTTAACTATCGAGGAACATTTTGAGAGTTAGCTATCAATTAAAGCTAAATTCACAGTGCTAGAGTCAACCAAATCCGTATATTTTTTTTAGGACACCCGGTATAATTATTATAATATCCTATCATATTGTATTGTATTATATTATATTATGTTATGTTATATTGTATTGTATTGTATTGTATTATTGTTATTATTAAGTTGCTTTAAAAATTCTTTTAAATTCTCAATAAATAAACACTTACCTTTGAGTATTGGTTGCTCGGACAACGTGTCGTAGCAACACTGACATACACATTTCGCTTGAAGACCCATGGTCAACCAGCATGCTTTGCGTGGACCAACAATACCATAATGCAATTCTTGACTATCAAAAGCAAAACAAACTCTTATAAAAGTAATGACTGAAGAGCCCCGTGCACCACAAAACTTCTGCCGTGCACGAACACAAGCCCCCATTCTGCCATATGATCTTTATCATGTTCTCTTTATCTTTCAGTTGGATTAAGAAAGCTCTATTTTGATGCTATACAATTTTTGGGCAATAGCTGAGTGCAATTTGTCACAGCAAATTTATTGCGAAAAGGCTTTTTAATGGGGGCTTTTGCTTGCGTTTACTTGCGTTTGCGTTTGCGTTGGCTTTGTGTTACTTGCACGGGCTTTTTCAGTTACTACAGGGTATCCCAAAAAATTGTGCCCCGTTTGTCTGAAGATTGCGACAAAACGGCAAAATATTTTCGCCAAACTTTTGCATGATGGTGCTCTGCAGGTGTTCAATTAAAGTTTGCAACCATCCCCATAAAAATCCGTTGAAAAATGATGGAGCTATGACCTTCAGGAGACCAAATTTGCCCAATCACTGAAGCCATCGGTCGGCCATTTTGTCTTACAATTTTGCAGCGATAAATAGCTTTATGGAATGAAAATGAAACAGCAGCCTCCAATGTCATAGCTCTCGTGAAAATTCCGATAATCCTCGAAGAGTTCCAATATTTCTGACCTCACAGAAATTTTTCTTACCTCACGTGAAGATACTTATCACTGCAAAATAGTAAGGCAAAATGGCCGACTGCTGGTTTCAGTCGTCAGGCAAATTTGGTCTTCTGAAGATCGTAGCTCCATCATTTTTCAACGGATATTTACGGGGATGGTGGCAAACTTTAATTGAACATCTGAAGAGCACCATCCTGCAATGTTTGGCGAGAATCTTTTGCTGTTTTGTTGCAATCTTCAGACAAACGGGGTATAATTTTTTTGGGACACCCTTTAGTTTGAAATAGTTTATCATTTAATTGACAGTCAAGAATTGCATTGTGGTATTGATGATGTGCCCAAAGCATGCCGGTTGACAATGGGTCTTTAAAATTGCAATTATTTTGCTAGCATGATTGATTACAAAGTCCAACTTTGTAATCTAAGAAGGGGCTTCGATGTCAGGCTGTCAGAAAGAAAGTAAGTAACCCACTTCCGTGACGCTCGTTAAAGCGATTGATTAACGTTTTATCTCTGCTAATTGGCACTGAAATAAAGAAAGCGCACATAAAGCGCATACAAGACAGAAGTTTCCCGCGATCCTATAGCAACATTTGACGTCGGCTTATTTCATGTTAGACAGATTTGACACCATAAGATGGATAAATTACCATGATGTTTACCCTGGCACAACAACAAATTTACCCAGAATTGGCACGTTCTTGACTTCAGTAGCAGCTTAATTATGTCAAAACAATCGTTTTCTAGAACGAACGAATTAGCCACTTATTGATAGTACTCATTATGCAAATAAGTCAACTTTAGGGGATGATGTAACTGGTGGCCTGCACAGAGGCTAGCATTCGCAGCATCACCGAAGATAGAAGGATCCCCTTCCTACACAGCTACAGAAAGGTGCAGAATCCCAGCAAACAATAGACCTTTTAGCTATTCTAAAAGGAGCCTGGATCGAACGTTATTTTTATACATTTTTATACGTTACGTTCGATCGAGTGGCGTTAGAGCTTCTATCACTATTGTGCACATTCGAAAATTCAAATTCTACAAAGTGTAGCAAAAGTTTGTTCGATTCTGATTCTTTCCTGAATAGTAAAAAGGTCTATGGCGCCATTGACTGGGGGAAGGCACGAGATCACACTGAACCAAAACATCTTCATGCATATCATTCTGCACAGAGGTTATCTTCGTGACTGCTTGTCTCAAATTAGATGCCCGCGAATAGCAACAATTGAAACGTTCTGTAGGGTTCTGCATAAGTATTTTTGCGTTATCGTAAATCTCACATGACATCTCATTTGACACTGATGCACCAATAGTTTCGTGCACGAACAAAGCAAACTAGGGGTAATGACTTTTGATTTTTGCATATCATTCTCGTTTGACATAAAGACCAAAATATTGCCTTTGAGGCGATTCTTGTCCTTATACAAGGTGCTCGATTTTCCATTGAAGGCGCGACTTTAGCAGCAACACTCATCTCTCTGACTGTAGCTAAAAACAGCACCTACGGTCATTTGGGGTTATGAAGAAATCAACATTCAGATATTCTTATGCTTGTTTAGCTCAGGACAGACTTTGTAATCATCCAAAAGGATCTTATGTTTTTTAAAGTGCCACTGAAGTGTAGTAGTGAAAATTTTGATAATGCCATTTTTGTAATGATTATGAATAAACAAGAGCCGCTGAATCGAATGATATAATTATTTCCTGTATATTGTTTCTATAAGTATCATATTTTAAGCCCTAAAGTGCCAATTATCAAGTTTCTTTGTGCGAAAAATAATGCGCGGCCAAACTGGAATGTGTGACGTACTTTGATTTATCACTCGCTGTGGCGTGGTATGTTTTTAACTGCAGTTCAGCCTGGAAGTCACGCGAAGCTCGACGCGAAGCTTCTGGTAAACTGTTTAAAAAGCAGAAAATGCCACTTTCTGGTGACTTTAACAACGCCAGCTGCATGAGATATAATCACGGCTCGCAGGTTCTCGGGAAAACTTCCATTACAAGAGCAGAATCATCGAGAACTTGGTATAAGCATGGTATCTACGCAAAGGGTTATTAGGCCTATTGGCAGCTGAAGCAACAAGACTAACTCGACAAGCCTGTTTTCTGCAAAGAACATTGATTTACATTTTACACTTGGCTTTTGACGAAATTAGACTACTAAGACGTCGTAAGATCAACATAGCATCAACGTCTGGAAGCTGAGAGATTGTGCTGTGTTGCTCTGAGGAGCGAAGAAAAAATCCCGAGTTCATTCCTTCAGGTGGGTGCAAGTTTTGTTGTGCTTGTGTTGCTGCTCTCTGAGATTTGACGGTGTAGCATATCGATGCAGTGATTGTTTTAAGTTTAGTATCGAGGACCGTTTTGAATTATAATGAATGAAATGGTATTTTCAGATTTGATTTGAATGAAAGCACTGTGGATGCACAGTTGGTAACAGGTCGGTCTCCTGACCCCAAATTCTGAGGACCGTTCCTTGCCTTTTGTGGTCCTAGTTTCCAAACCATACAGAAAGGAAAATGCTCTCAACCTGGTGGAAACCGGTTTTGTTTACCACTCATATGGTGCCTATTACCTAAATAATAAAAAATGCAAAGCAGATGTAGTTGTTATTTTTGGCTCTTGTTAACCAAAGGACTGTTGTTCATTGAGTTATGAATTTTTATTTGATATTTTAGATGAAATGAAAGATCAAGTCAACCAAGATGAAGAGCAGATGCAGAACTCATTTGGCATATCTGTTCAATAATCTCTTTGATGAAAAATGATCTCAGTGCAAACAGAATTGGGTTTGAAAATGAAGGTGACCTGACGACAGCTTTCACTGCCTCAAGATACTGAAACAGTTACATTTATTTTGACAAAGAGTTAGTTGAACACTTGTTTATTTATGGAGTATAATGCATCCTGCCATTGATCTTGTAAGAGTAGGTACCAATAAGAGTGGTAAGAGGAATAAAATCTTGAGATCAAACTCTCTTTTCCTGTTCCTTGGATAATGTACTTCAGTGCAAAATTAAACCACTTATTTTGGAAGAAACTAAGAATTTGAACCAGTATCGAGTTTCTTAAAATTATCAGACTTCAAGGTTCTACTGTATATAACAATCTCCATGTCTACTACCGATGCCTTTGTGAAAATTTCAAAACAAAGTTGTTTTAGACATTTACACATGCTTTTTATGAGAAACTGCTTACAAGAAACTCAACTCTAAGATCCCCCAAAATTATGAGACTCCAATACTGGGAACATATAACTTAGGAAACTATCAAGTTTTAATAAAGGACATCCTCATCATATTTGTACTTTATTTTCACTTGTTTTCTGTCTGATATTACTCAGGAGGTACTTGAGTAAATGTCTAACACTGGAAAGGCTCCAAAAAATGTTGCTTTCAAATATTCACAAAAGCAAAGGCCACAAATACAAAGATTGTTGAAACCTTTGAGAAACTTTTAACTCTGAGAACTGCAAATCTGATGATGTTAAGAAACTTTCAGTACTGACTCAGATTCTTTCTTATAAAAGACAGGGATGTAGGAAGCATCTCAAACTTGGGGGGCATGACACTTCAAAGACATCTTTCTCATAGAGCTAATGCCCCCAGTGTCCTCCCTTTCTATGTTTCTGATAAAAAACTCGGGCACCTTCCAAGTAATATGCTACAAGTAAAAATGAAGTAAAATTAAGCTGAGGAGTTTCTTTATTGGAATTTAAGTTAAATTTTCCTAGAACTGGAGTTTCTTAATTCTTTGGCGACCTGAGAGTTGAGCTTCTTATGGCTGGTTTCTTGTAAAAAATATGTGTAATGTTCACTTTGTGTATCCAGAGAATTTGACAAACACTTCCTGTGATTTTCTTCAACCTGTGAGTATGAGAAGCTATGGTGATGGCCCCTAATCTACCAATAATTTTCTTCAGTTTGGCTACACATGCTCAGTAAGAAAATAACAGAAAATAAGCAGTAATGATGTTAAATGGATTATTGCTACCTTCTAACCTACATGCAAGTTTTGAAAGAAACACTGAAGTAGGGCAGGAAAAAAACACAGTGGCCAGTTTAAATATGCCTGATGAACAGCAAAGACAATTTTGTAAATAAAAATAACCCTTCCCTGCTGATATCCCTGATTGGAACTCTTTGGTATAATGTCAATACCAATGTCAGATAGAACCACAGTTTGTTTGTTAACTTTCTTAAATACAACTCACATTTTTTGCATATGAGGAAGTACATGTAAAGAACCCAACAACTGCATACAGGGCCTATTTTACAACATTTGGAAACTGGTGTGCACCTATGTTTCATTCAATTCCTACTCTGGTCATTTCCCTGGGACACCCCTGGGTATTTGCTCATAAAATATTCCTGGCCCCCATGCGTTTGACTGCAAATTTTCCCCTGCTTCCAGGGGCATTTGGTAATAGTAGTGATTATAGCGTTTGCTTACGAAGTTTTTGGGAGTACGCATGCCAAGTCCCTGGGCATTTGCCAATAGACTTGCCCCATCCCCTGAGGCATCTGTACAAGCAATTCTTTGACCCCTGGGCTGCCTGCAGAGGATGGTCAGGGCAGGAATAGAATGAGACATTAGGTTGAATATCAAACATAATTGAGAAATGTTATTTGGAGTTTGGTTTTCCCAAATCCTTCAAACTAACTTTATATTGTAGAGAATACTACCATCCTCACTTGAAACAGATCATACCTTTCATTTTTGCAAAAGGATTTACTGCTATTGTGCAGCTGGGCCCTAAAGTCTGAGTTAATTTTTTCATTTTTAATATGAAAACATATTTAGGATGATTCCCACCTCATCTCCTTTTAATCTTCTGCAATCTATTTTCAACGTTTTATGAAACCACATAACAAAAGCTGAACTTATTTTTTACTGTGACAAGAAATATCAGGTATTGTGATGTGAGGCCAAGAGACAGTGTTAGACTCAGAATTTTGGGCTGAGAAAAATATATGCTGCCATGTGTGGAATTCACTGTTTAAGATAAGCCACACTCTTTTCTTGTTATACAATACAATGCAATACAAAACAGCATCAGCGGCAAAGTTTCAGTTGCTTGTAAAATGTTTTGGTATCCATAAAATTCTGAATTTCCAGCTTGTCCTGCAGGGTTCAAGTTCTAGGCCATTTTGCATGAAATATTCTCATCCAATTGGAGTCAACCATGCTCTAAGCAATGTTTATACCAGATTTGTTGGACCTGAATAACAATAAATAACAAAACATTTAACTCTGAATTGGCTTACCAACCACAGTCAATTGTGATAAAAAGGCAAAACTTCATGTTTCTACATTTTCTACCTTCTTACAGGCAAATTTTGATTTTCTATTTATTGCAATAATAACAGATAACCGCAAATCCTGGTAACAAAAATCATGTTCAGTTTCATACCATCTTAGGCTCACTTAATTCGCTCCTTTTAGGTTACTGCCAATTTAATAAGTTTGCAGAAAACTCATATCTGATCCCCTTCGTGCTTCTGGTCAAGACAAGTTTGCTCAAGTGGTGGTGAAAAGCCTCACAATCACAACGAACACCAATTCAAATGACCTATCATATCAACACATAAAAGAAAAACAAATAAAGCATTCAAGCACAAATTCTCACCATTTAATTGTAGAAGCACTTCCAGGTGTCCATTAATTGAAATATCTGATCTCCCAACATGCCGTAATTGATGCTTCCAATCTCGCCATCATCGCCTCTTCCCTGAATTTGATACGGGCAAGAGGGCCTAAATCATCGTCAATAAAAGGCGGCTTTCAAACAGTTTTAAACCGGCTACATCACTCCGCAGCATTTGTTATTTATCATCCCGTGGTCACTTGGTACTACTGATGCGATTGGAATCCAATTTATCTCCAAAGTCTCGGCAAAACATGCAATAATATTCACTTTTCCTCACGGCACATTGGCAGCCAGGCACCTTCCTTCCAGTCGTTCACAGTGGTGTCTTCGTGTGTGATGAATTGAATGGAACGCTTGATAAATCAATCTACGTCACTCGGCCCAGGCTCTTTTCGCAAGACCAAGGGGTAAAAACACCCCAAAAAATGGCATTTCCCGGCACCAAAATGAACAAATATTTACGTCAATCGAATCATCGATGATTTTTCCATCAGGGATCGCATTAACATTTTTTTGACTAACACACTTCAGTGGCACTTTAAAGGTGCTTCAATCTAATTTCTTCCAGGCCTTGATCGTTCTTTGAGGTATACCTCCACAATCAGAGATGAACAAAGTTGTGAAATGTCACAAGGTAGGTAAATTGCAGTCCTATTCCTGTCGTTGTTATTTTCTGTATACTTCCTTGTGAATGATAGATCCGCAGGAACGTCAATACGACAAAGCAATACATTTAGGGTCTTACGTTATTATTTGCAATGTTGAGTGACCGGAAAAAAAGTGAATTGTGAAAGCATTTCACGCATAATAGAGTAAACCGTAGAAATTAAACACAGTGAAGAAATGGAAAACGAGGCTGGTCGCAAACTTCCGCCCAAGGAAAAACATGGCGGGCCGGATTGAAGCTGGCGGATGCCAGGCTGTGGTTTTAGCACCCGATCGCCGTCTGCGCGCCAAACTTTTTGCCCGATTCAAATCAAAACAGTCTCGTGGGAGGTTGGCGAAGCTGTCAAAGCAGAAGATCTCCAAAGATTCATTAAAGAAGCTTCGGGAAATGTCTCAGTTGCTGTGACCAAAATGATGGAGTTTTTGCACAAAATGGAGATTTCTTCAAATTAATATTGTCCAAAAACTTGTCCTGTCCACTCAATCAAACTTCGTGGAAACAAAACTTGAAGATACAATGAAAATGGCGGTCAAGGTAGGATATCTCGGAAAATTTGCAAAATACTTGTGAAAACCTGTTACTTTGCTCAAGTCATAGTGTCTCGACTTACCGGCAAAAAGACCCCTCCCTAATCAAATGAACACGGACGTGACAGTTCTTGGAATTTGAGGCTCATAATTGTTCAAGAGACAACATAAACACCCTGCTTTAGGGTTTTCGTAATCGATTCAAGACTTTTATCCCAGCGAGAAAGTTTTTCAGAAAATTTGCAAGCAAGCACGTTTAGGCCGAAAATTTTGCCCCCTCAACTACCCTTCATAAAAATATTTCCAGAAACAAATCCCCCCTGTCCACTCAATGAAAATTCGTAAAATGGTAGTCAACATGTTTCTTTGCACGGCAGTGTTTTGTGATTCTCCAGGAAAATTTGCAAACTTCTTTATTTTCGCCTTGAAAACTTGGTATCTGATGGTCATTTTTACTGTACACCTCTTACTGTTTACATGGCCTAGGCATGCAAAGGAAGTCCTGTGTGTTTTGAATAGGCCACCTGGTATTAATTTTTATACATATGAATTGGATTGAAAATGTCAACTGAGTGTCTGATATGAAACAAATATTACAATTCAAAGAACCACAGCTTTTAAAGGATTTATTGCTAAGCCAAATGCACACTTAGGCTAATGGGGATAAGATTAACTTGACCTTTAATTTTCTGTATTTTCTTCTGATTTTGTGTCAGAAATTTAACTGAAATCAACCAACGTGATACTTGCCAATTAAATGATGATTTTATTTCTGAGGAATTTGTTGAGAATTTCAATGTAATTCTGACAACCTTAAGTCCTCTGTAAGACATTTGTTATCAGCTGCGCAATCAAATTGTTATCACTTTTTTGCTGGTTCATCATCATCTGGTTCATGTGAGAATATAGGGATTTTCTGCCTCTTTCAATGGACCACAGGAGGTTTTCTGAACCCAGTAGATTTTGTAAGTAAACAGCCTCCTCTTTGAACCATTTGGACATTGTTGTGATGTGATTGAGGTTTCAAAGTGATCTTGAGACAATTTTCCAAGAAGAAGTATAAAGGAAAATCAATTGTGTAGTGTTGAATTTATGATTGGCAAGCACATGCCATGCCCATTGGCTAGAATTGCACTTTATCTTTTGTTACATTGAAGCTTATGTTGTCTTAAATCAATGAATCCAGTTGTTGTTCATAAAATGTTGTTTTTCATGAAATCTATACACATTGATTGAAACCTGTTTATCAGAATAACACTTCTGTTTGTTCTTCACAAATATCAACAGTTCAAAATGATTAAAAAATTACTTCACATATTCCTTTTGGTCAAATGGCTAATTGATGCAAGAGCTAATTGATGCAAGAAACTTGAGCTTTCCAAAGAAAACAAGCTATTTTATGACTTATTTTTTCTTTGTTTACCTTGATTGGTTTGTTGGTTGGTTGATGGTTCAAAAGGCCGGAAATTTTAGATACAGCATGAATTTTGTGAAAAGTAATACTTATGACAGATAGAGCAGTACCCCAGGGGGGTACTTCATTGTGAACATGGTTGGATCTGTATCTGGACTTTAAGAAAGGGACCAGAATATTCAAGAATTTCAAAACCAATTTGCATGAATATATCAGAAATTTTCCGACCCATGTATGAATTTCTCAAGCAAAATACAATGGAAATTTTCAGTTTTTTGATGCGAATCATCATTATGGGTCCCATTGATAAGAAAATTCTCAAAAAACTACCCATCTACCAGAATTATGATAAAAACAGACCCATGTGTAGGGAATTTCAGATGAAAAACCCCACTCAAATATGCAGCACATCCGGTATCATTTAACAATGAAGTACCCCCTCCCCCACAGACAGTTTTTAGACATTTCAAATGATGCCTTTTATTTTACTGTTTGCCAAGTGCATTATGCATTCAATTTTCAAAACTCCAAAATTCAGCTAATTCTACACTCAGAAAGCATAGGAATCATTCGTCGTACATAGCCGATTGCTCGTAGCCCGGGGGGGGGGGTACTTGACTTAAAATTGTACGGGGGTGTGCCCACGAAAATTGTTTTTTTACCCTGCTCCAGAATTTTTCGCTCAAAATGATAACCTGTTCTAGCAAAAATTGGTAAAAAGTATACTCAAAAACATAAAATTTGACCGAAAAACGACCCGATCTAGCAAAATATTCCTCTTTGACACGTTTTGACAACCTGCTCTAGAAAAATTGCCTTATTTTGATACCCTGTGCTAGAAAAAATTGGTGAAAACGATACCCTTAAAAACGCCACATCCCCGTCGGACAAATATACTAAGTACCCCCCCCCGGGCTCGTGGCCCATGGTCAAAAACCGCCAAAGCCTCATTTTCACGGACAAATCAAACGGCTAAAAAGCGAAGGAGACAAAAGAAACCCGTGAAGATTTCCTAAATTTTACCTACCTTCATAAAACGCAACCAGGGCAAAAAACTGCTTGAGATTTCCCGAATTTCTTTAAAGTAATCTACTCTCCAGATGTTTGGGAGTACAAGTTTGGATGTCGGTTAAAATATCTTCAGGATTGGCGGAGTTATTACCTCTCCAATAGACGGAATCTGCGAAGGCTTGTCGAGACCTGTTTACGCCACTTCAAGTCAGGTGATAAAGCCTCTTGATAAAACCTCTTTTGAATTTCATAAGTTATTTCGCAACGAGCAAACTTTTGCCATCAATGTAAAAAAGTAGTACAATACAGAAACTTCCCTAGAGTATTGCCACATGACTTGAAATGCGCGAACGAGCCTTTGTAGACTTTTTCAATTCACATAGAAACCGTAGGGGCATTGAATCTTCGATAAAAGAAAATTTAGCGAAAGTCGATAGCAAGAACAATTGAAAACACAGATTGTGGCGTTTGCGGGTCGTTCTTACATCAATCACTATTGTTATTACTATTGTCTCCCGGCCAGAATCTCTATTGTTTAAGGTTCAGTGCCTTGTCGGTTTGTTTGTGGCCATAACTCCACCAATCCTGGAGATATTTCAACCGGCATCCAAACTTTTACTCCCAAAAATCTGGAGAGTAGATTGCTTTAAAAAAATTCGGGAAATCTCAAGCAGTTTTTTGTCCTGGTTGCGTTTTATGAAGGTAGGTAAAATTTAGGAAAATCTTCACGGGTTTCTTTTGTCTCCCTCACTTTTTAGCCGTCTGATTGGTCCGTGAAAATGAGGCTTTGGCTGTTTCGACCATGGGCCACGAGCAATCGGCTATGTACGACGAATGATTCCTATGCTCACTCAGAATCATCAGTGAAATTCAGCAACACTCTTTACGAAGAGTTTTGCTTGCAATACAGTATTTCTCCCTGTGCTTCTCAGCATAAGTTTGACATCATTTAATGTTCCAGTTTCATATTTGTATGATAGATTATCCTTACTGGGGCAAACATAAGTCGTACTTGGGAAGTAAGAATGTGCTTCAGGACAAAAGAATGAAATAGTGGAGTAGCTTGTCTGCATTAATCATTATCTACTTTCATCAAGATTGTGCCCCATTACAGCTGATAATTTGTCCGTGGTAGCCCTTTCACAAATCCTCTTTGGTACTTGTCAGATCAATCAAATATTCTCTTACTTATTTCACTTTCCTTTCCAATATTTATTGAAGATTTAATGGTAAGATTAAGAACAACAACAACTTATATTGTTGGTTGTTTTTAAATGTCTTGCTCACAGGTGTAAATTACGTATTTAGCCTTTTGTAAAAGTTTTCCCAAATTTAGCTACATCCTCTTTTAGTAAAGGCTAAAGTTCTAGATATGGTGTTATCGTTGCATCAATAGATCAAAGCAAATGTTCTCTGAAATTCTGGAGGTGCTGCAAAACTTGATACATCCCTTGCAGAGGGTTTGGCAGTTTCAACATGATTTCGTTGAGCCATAGGTTACGGGGTGTCCAAGTCAGACCCAAGGCACTTTTCGAAGTGGGTCTACACATAATTTTTGGGTCTAGGGTAAAATTCTTCGGGTCTGTTACTATTTAGGTTCTTAGATCTTAGGTCTACAGATGGACCAAGTTTGGGTCTGCTTGAAAATATAATTTGCAAAAATCAGCCATAATCGGGCAGAAATCCGCCTCAAGTCGGGCAAAATTTTCTCAAACAATGGAGTTTTTATCGGGCAGCCCCCCAAATTTTATCTCCCCCTACACCGATGGGAGGTACATGGTCTCTACAATCTTCTATACTTTTCTATCATGCTCATACAAAGGTTTAACATATGCACCCTAAACGCCGACCTGTTCAAGCGAAATACATACCCTATTCGCGGAAAGTTTTCTGCAGAACATACCATTTCCCGCGTCCAAATAGAGCTTCTCAATTTCAGGTACCATAATCACTGACAAGTCAGTTACTAAAATTGCTAAAATTGCCGGTGTGATTTAAAGAGGAGTACCCTGGGTACCAGACCCTCTAAAATCAAATTTTATGGATGCCACCACAGTGGCTTGGCCAGGGTAAATTAAGTGGGGGTATTGAAATGAGAGGGCCTGGGGGCGAAGCCGTTAGGAAATTTTTTGGGACACACCCTTTACTTTGGCTGAAAATGCACCTCCCAACATCATGCTACCAATAGCGACAAGGAAACTTTGATAGTTTTGTGACAGTTATCCAATAAAGTAGACCACAAGGAAAATTTTTGTAGAAACATCTTTTACTTTGGCTTAGAAAGCATCTCCCAACATCATGCTTGCCATTTGTGGCAAGAAAACATTCATGGTTCGTGACATCTTTTCTATAGCTACATCGGAGCAGGAGGAAAATTTTTGAAGATGCACCCATTACTTTGGCGTAAAATGTATCCCCTGATTCCATTTTTTCCAGTGCTAAAATGGAAGCTTTGACATTTCTCAGAAAATTCTTACCTCACCTATGCCAAGCCATTGTCTCTTCGGTTTTAAAGGACAAGTCCGGGGTTGGTATGATTGATGATAAAATACAAGATAATACTGCAATGAATGATGTATAATACTTTTTTCCACGATTTCTCGTCATCTTCTTGTGAAATTACATATTCAAATAAGCAATTTGAGTGAAGTGACGTCATATCATGCAAACGAAAACGAGGCTGTGTGATTGTTTATTCGCCTCTTTATGGTAGCAAGCCTCCTTATCGTGTTCTCGTGCCATTTTCAATGCATGAGTACATGACGCAGAGGCTAGCAGCGATTGAGAGGCGAAAAAGCAATCGCACATCTTCGTTTTTGTTTGTGCGATATGACGTCACTTCGCTCAAATTGCTTATTTGAATACGTAATTTCACAAGGAGAAGGCAAAAAATAGTGGGAAAAAGTATCATACATCATTCATTGCAGTATAATCTTGTATTTTATCATCAATCATACCAACCCCGGACTTGTCCTTTTGAAGGAAATCGAGAACCATCTTTCGAAAAAAGTGGTGGGGACAATGACCTCACATACCCCCCGCCCCCTGTGGCCACGCCACTGTGATGCCATGATGTTAATAATGTTAAAAATGATGTTAAAGATTCTATTTCATAGAGTCGGGTACCCAGGGTAGAAGAGAAAACTGCTCCCGAATTCCTACCCCATCTTGTGCTGGTCTGCTAAGTTCTTTGACTCGCTACAAACTCTATTTTAGAAATTTTGATTAGATATCATTGCAGAGGAGTTCAGATTTATCAAATGCAAAATAAGACACCCTTTTGTAAAACCATGGTCAAATCGGCACCCCTAAACACGGGCCCGCGCGGGCCCGTGCCTACTTTGAAGAAAGGCACCCTTTCCTGCGTTTTTTTGTACGCGCATGATAACACATTAGGTACTAAGTGCCCCTCCCCCCGGAAGAACTGTTTCACTTCCAAAGTGCATAATTATCATAAAATCAATCATCGTGCCCAGAAGGTTACTGACGAGTTGTTTTTAGTTAAAACAAATATCTAACAACAACAAATGCTACTTTAATCTATTATGAAGTTTTGGGTCTAACAATATTATGTTAATTGTCGGGTCTACCACAAAACTGCCTTTAATATTCTGGGTCTGCATCAAACTCAAGAATTTTGGTCTGGGTCTACGCGAATTTCTTTTGGGTCTACGTGTTTTGGGTCTGACTTGGACACCCCGTATAGGTTAGCCCCATAGAAATAAAAAGACTAGAATGCGCGGTCTATTGTTTCGCTTTTGTTTGGTTCGTAATGCGCATGGAGAGCAAAGATGGTAGCACCACGTTGGCAAAAGATTCGGATAAACAAAGGACCCACAGTGGGAAGGCCTTCACCGCTCTTCTGTTTGGTGCTGCTGGCTTGCAGAAAGGCAACGAAATATCGAGAACGAGTCATTTTAAAGTAAGTAGTGCCACAAGCATTTAATTTTGATCAATTATGAGCCACTTTTGGTCGTTTTAGTCATTGATATCGACCTTAGATCGTAGCAACTTAGGCCGAAGTTTTTCAGATCAGCCCACTGGAAGTTAATTGACGTGCTTTTAAGGCAACATACCTGCCAATATTTATGTTTTAACATATGAAACTTGTTTTCATTGCAATCTACATTTCATCTCTGATCATTTACATCTTTAGAATGAAGTTTAAGCTTCAACGAAAAGAGAGAATTGGCGAAACTTTTGCGTTGTAAGGCTATAGACCTATCAACTAATTTTAGGCCCAACATGCTTAATTTTTGTGGTTTGTCAGTGGCAACAACAATCGAATGTTTTAATTTGATAAACTCGACAATTTCAAATTACCCTCCAGTAATAACCCAAGTAAACAATTCTGTCAATTTGAAGCATAAAAAACGCAACAGGAATCAAGATGAGGATGAAAGGTGAAGGGCTGCAACTCTAACTTTAGTTTAGTGATGAAGTTGCCACTGGATGCACTTTGATTTAGATTTACTTGCAACAAGATCTGATATATGTTTGAGGCAACCTCAATAAGACTGCACAAACCTGTGCCCTTTCCCTGGGAAACAGGATATGTTTTCATAAATCAACGGTTTTAGAATGCCCCCTCACTAATTGTCTAGCTGTGTGGAAGGGGAACATACCATGGTTTTGCTGGTATTTGGAAGTAACACAGAAAAGTGCTGGTGGCAACTGCATCGTGGGCTTCAGCTTTAAGAGTGGGATAGTCAGCATTTCCAACAAATTTGGTTATTTTTTGTTACATTGGGTGTTGCTCTTTGATTAACATGTCATCTAGCATCACTAAACAATCTTCTTGGTCCGTAATGATTTCTTTTTCCTGGTTCACATTTAATATTTACAGACCAAGATCTTATTGTTGAGACTGTATGAGGCAAATTCAGGGACTTTCTGGCAAATTTATATGCCCTTGGGCTATAAAAATGAAGGGAAGGTGGCAAATTTCTTCATTTCCTCAGAATACATTTTAAGCCAGACAATTTATTGCATTTTTTCCCCTTTCCTGAACTGTGCTGTAGCAATTTGGGCATAGTTATCTGCAAGTAATTCGTCTTTTTCTGCTGAGAGTTAATTTTTTTCATTTTCTTCGTTATTTTTTCAACTGTAAAGTGAAACTTGGGATATTTCCCCTTCTTAAGGTTGTTGAGCCAGGGTATGTCTATTTGTAATGTTTTCTTGAGCTTTTCCTTATAATTTGCTTTCTTTTTTCAGGTGAAATCTTTGATGCAAATGTGTGGTCCGATTTTACATGTTCTGGATCCAAGGCAGGAGGAGTTTCAGGAGGAGCAGGATTAGACAACCTTTTGAGGGTGGTCTATATCTTTGGACTTAGTTTCTTAAAGATGTTCTGGACACTAGATACATAGTAGACAGCATCTTTTTGTGAATATTTTTAACTAGAGAATCAGATTTTGGCATAGAAGGAGGTCAGCTGTAATCAAAGGGAGGAAATGGTTCTCACAAATTTGTTGTTATGCTAATTGATGCCAGTTGCTGTGATGCACTGTAATTTAGCTATTTACATATCGATCTTTTATAGCAGAATTAAATCAGTGAGATATTGAAAGTTGAAATAACAGTAGTTTTGAATTGTGTCTGTAATTTTGAATCTTAAGTTTTGTTTATCTTGGAATTCTGCTTAATAATATTTAAATCCCTGGAAAGAGTGAAAAGTATACAAAACTTTTGCCTTGTTTACTCTGTGGGCCTGAGGTTTTCCATGGAAATTTCTCTATGATCTCAGACAAGATTTGAAAGTGTAAGAGTTTGGCAAAAACAAACTGCAGTATCAATAACTCCATCAGTTAGCAATGATAATCTGCTCTGGGAGAATAGAGAAAAGTGTCTTTACTGGGACCACACTCATTTTTTATAAGGAACCTAAGAAACAGTATGCTCACTTTTTAAAGGTTGAGAACCATGCTACCTGCATTGAAAATGCTAAGAGTGTTTTGTGATTTGCAGCCTCAATTTTCCTAGTTTACTCGAAAATGTAGAAAATGTTTGCACCATGTAGTAAACTAATCTTAGGATAGCCACAAATTTAAGAAACTACATAATTGTGTTTGAGAAGCACTAGGAAACTTTTAAAAGCAACATTCAAGAACATCTTGATAACACTGTTGTTGACCCTTTATTTTTGAGTAATATTCACAAAAGTTATGTCTTCATTGAGCACACTACAACTCTTTTCCTTGCTGAACATCATACTGCATGTCAAGGAAAAATGAGTGGCAGTGGTGAAAACTATATCACAATTCATGCAGCTAAAAATAAGAAACAAATTAAGAAAATTTTCACACTAAGAACCAGAAATTTTCATGTGGGATATTTATGAAACTTTTAGCACTATGAGCTGATCCAGGTTTCTAATATAAGACAATTGTCTGTTGACATCATGCTGCTTTGAGTGTAATAGTTGTTTTGAGATCTTCATAGGTACTTTGGGTACCTTTTCAACAAAATATGATGAAGCTTGCATTTCAAGAGGTAAATATTTGAGAAACTCGTAAAGAAATTTGAAAGCAAAATTTAAAGAGAGATTGGATTTGGACCACAACAGTTAGTTTCTTCAAATGCTTTCTATTTGTTATGTTGATGGGCCTAAAAATCATTCTTTCATTTTGGCCCGACTTTGGCCACTGTGACTCCTTTAAAGGACAGATATTGAAATATTAAAAATCATGTATAACGAATGCAAATTCAAATTCTAGAACTACGGTTTCAGAATAAGAAGTCGTTATCTCTTACAAAAGGACTGTGATCCTCGTTCCATCCACGAAACGGGCCTAGTCTAAAACTTACTGGTGAAACGAAATGTTTTTCTGGCCAGGACGCAGCTCTTTCTCCGGAATCCAACGCTTTTTGCAGCCAAATTCAGTGAAAGAGACAACCATTTTTCAAACTAGTTGGACAATCTCTCAAATTGAAGCTAGAAATTCCCAATAACTTGTCGAGGAATTCGAAGAGTCTACTGCGATCCACTGTTAGCTTGGATTTCCCGCGGCTTTTTGCCAACGTGGTGCTACCATTTTGGTTCCCCATGGTTGTTACGCATCACGTGACCTACCACGCATTCTAGTCCTTCTATTTCTATGGTTAGCCCTGCCCTCTACCATATGAAACGATTCAATTAGAACGCTCACCATACTCTTTCAAAGTCGCAACGTGGAAGACGAAAGATTTTGAGATGGTCACAGCTACAGAATCCGGCGAATATGAGACAGAAAGTGGAATAATATTAGGAGAGGATGATTTGGTGAATCTAATTAAAACGGAAATAACAAAGATACGCGAGAAGAATCAACGGGCTGACTGCAGTAAAGTTTGCAAAGCGATTGAAAAGATGCATGGCCTAAACCAAGGCGTGGTCCAGATGTCACTAAATTATACGTTGAAATGTGGAAAAATAAAAGATGTACCTTCTGCCGGACGGGAATCACTGAGAATACAGTCTGAATCTAATGATGAACTTGAGGCTTCAAAAAGCAGAATATCAGCAGACGAAGAAAAGGTCAAGCAGTATAGAGATGAAATCTTGGAGATCGCCTCCATGCATGAAGGAAAGGATGGAAATTTATCGTGTGATGAACAGAGTAGTGATTTGTCTATTTCGGATGAAGCTGAAACTGAAACTGGCGGTGTTTGGAATATGGAAAGTTCACCAAGAAAATGTTTCAATCAAATATCTATGGATTTAAAAATAAGTACCAAAACAAAGAAAACTTAACAAATCAAGAAACTCTCGCTTGCATTTTAGATCGACTTACAAAAATTGAGGGGCGTGTGAATGAAATTACGAAAAAAGTCAAGAAAATCCCCCCAAAAAACCAAAAAACAAGCACAGTCGATTGTAACATTTTTTTGCAAGAATTAGTCAACTTGAGCAGGAAAACAAGTCACTACGTGATGAAAATATAGGCCTAAAGTTTGAAAACAAAAATTGCAAGAGTCACACAGCATCGTTGATGTAGCTTTTAGACCACGTGACCAAATCTCAAGTTTCCAACACAAAGCTCCAAACCAAAATTTTCCAAAAGATAGTTCAGCAGCCCAACGGGATCAAGCCAATTCAAACGAAATACAATTAAGGTATACACATAATGTAGCAGATGGTGAGTGGAAGGTACAAGTACAAAGTCTAGAGTTCAGAGAGACGGCTCTTGGGGAAGAAATTTGAATGCAAGGGAGTTTCCTTTTTCCAAACCTCTAGACACTGCAAATAGATTTAGCTGCTTAGAAAACCTGGCAGTTGAATGAACATAAACATTTAGGAATTATCTTGGACTCAAAGCTATCTTTTTCAGCTCATATCAAATCAGCGATCTCTAAAACAAGGAAGGGCATTGGTTTGCTGAAATATCTATCCAAATACCTGCCAAGGCATACCCTAAACGAATTCTATAAGCTCTATGTTCGACCCCACCTAGACTATGGTGATGGTATTTACCATATGCCTGCCAAAGTATGTTAATTCAATCAAAATATCCTTTTACCAAATTTAATGGAAAAACTAGAGTCCGTACAGTATTCTGCTGCCTTAGCTGTGTCAGGTGCATGGAGGGGAACATCTCGAGAGAAGCTGTACGCAGAGCTTGGTTGGGAGTCACTGAGTTCCCGAAGATGGAGTAGACGCCTTACCTTGTTCTACAAGTTTATAAATAATCTTAGTCCTGAGTATACAGTTGAACCAATTCCCCCTCTTCATCATTCGCAGTACCGTCTTCGCGACCAGGATGTCATTGGGCAATTAAAGGCAAGAACAGAAAAATTCAAGTCTAGCTTCTATCCAAACTGTTTATCCGAATGGAATAAGCTTGAGCCTGAATTGAGACTTGCGCCTTCTATTGCTGTTTTTAAGAAAAAGCTGTTATCAATAATCCGCCCCCCAGCCAAAACTTTTTTTGGAATTCACGATCCAATAGGATTATCCTACCTTACACAACTTAGGGTTGGTCTCAGCAAGTTAAATTTCCATAGATTCTAGCATAATTTTAGGGATACAATAAACCCAATGTGCCCAACAAACGATGGCATTGAGGACACTGAGCACCCTTTGTTGCTCTGCCCTTCTTTTGATGTTCAACGACAAAATCTTCTCGCTGGAATTGTTGAATTATTACGACCATCTGCACAAATCACCAATCTTTCAAACGATTCTTTGACACATCTTTTGTTGTATTGTGATCAAGACCTTTCTGATGAGTTGAACAGAAATCTACTCAAATTAACTTTACGCTTCATCCACGAAACTGGTCGCTTTGATTAATCTATTGAGATTACAGCTATGTACTAAGCAACCACCAAGTCCTTTTTCGTTAATAGCTCTTTCCTTTGTAAATTATGTTTCACATCAGATGTCGTTCCTAAATCAACAATTAAATGATTTGCACTCGTGACATCTTCCAACCCATTTAAACCCTGACCTAACATCTGATATGAGACAGAATCTAGTATAGTATCCATTAATCTTAAATTGTTTCGTAATGTGTCTGTATACAGTTTAATGTTTCATGTTTTTATTTATTGGCCATGGGGTAGTCATTGCATTTCGCTCCCCATGGTATCGTACCTGTAGTGTTGTATAGTAATTTAGATAGGTATAGTAGAATGTAAGATTATTGTAAAATGTTTGTATTTGAATAAAAAAAACCTGGCAACAGAAAGAGAATCTCAGGGGTTTCCTCAGGTTTCCCAAGACCAACTCTCAAGTTTCCAACACAAAGCTCCAACCAAAAATGTTCCAAAACAAAGTTCAACATCCCAACGGGATCAAGCCAATTCAAATGAAATACAATCGAGGTATACACATAATGTAGCAGATGGTGAGTGGAAGTACAAAGTACAAAGTCTAAAGTTCAGCGAGAAGGCTCTTGGGGAAAAATTTGAATGGAAGGGAGTTTCCTTTTTCCAAACCTCTAGATACTGCAAAAGAAAACCTGGCAATAGAAAGAGAATCTCAGGGGTTTCCGCAGAAAATGAGCAGCAGGAGCACGAGAAATCCAGCGTTTTCAATTTTGGGTGACTCTATGATTAAAAAGATTAGGAAACAAGATATCAATGCTGAGGTTTCACATGCCAAAACATCAATCAAAACTTTCCCTGGTGGCACGATCGACCAAATGAGATCTTATATCAAGCCAGCAATAGACGACAAGCCAGATGGAATAATAATCTTATGCGGAACAAACAACTTGAGATCTTAGTCCCCGGAAGAAACAGAAAACAAGCTGATTTAACTGGCTACTGAAACGAAGAAACAATTGAGAGACGTCGCAGTTTCTAGTATCATAAGAAGGACATATTCATATGAACTTGAGATGAAACGAAGAAAGGTAAATGAATTAGTTAAAGTAGGTCTCTCTGAATGTAATATAAGTTTTATCGAGCATGATAACATGATAACATGATAAATGGGGACTTCATCTAAACTTTCAAGGTAATAATATTTTAACCGGGAACTTTCTTAATTTTTAAAATGGTGTATGACTGATAGATTCAGGACAGCAGACACTTTACGTAAACCACCGTACACGCACCCATTTCAACTGACCGTAGTGTAGTTCATATAGGGTTTGATGCTAGAATTAATTGTAGCCTAACTGGACATATCAATTCGACTCTGCGTTCTGAAGGCCAAATGACTATCCAATCTAGCAATGCAGGCGAACCTAGTGCAGATGATAATGATTCTACTCCACCCATATCTGACGGTGAAAATGATGATGATAAAACCGGCTTTTTCAGCTCAGGACAAAATATCATAATAATCCCCTTCTTGGCTTTTTGAACATTAACAGCCTAAGATATAAAATAGTGGATTTAAGACAAGTGGTAGAGCGTTGCTTACCAGACGTTTTGGTGATCGAGGAGACAAAATTGAACAAAAAATTCAAAACAAAGTTATTTTTAATGAATAACTATCAATATCCAATGCGTCGCGATAGGAATGAGTTTGGAGGGGGCCTTATGCAATACGTGAGAAAAGGGGTGGTATGTAATCGCATAACTGCATACGAAACACAGAATGTCGAATCGATATGTTCGGAACTTACCATCAGCAAAAAAAGGTGGATGATTTTTGCAGTCTACTGACCCCTGATTTTGCAAACTTGAATAATTTTTTCAACGAATTATCAATTCCGTGAATTCTTCCCTAGAGAAGTACGAAAACATTAAAGTTTTGGGAGATTTTAACGTGGAAACCCAAAATGAGCAACATCCAGGTCATATCAAGTTAAAAACTTTTTCAGATGTCATTGGCCTACAAAATTTGGTAAAGGAGAAGACCTGTTTCACCAAAAATCATGCGTCTTCTATTGATGTGTTTCTAACAAATCGACCTACACTATTCCAAAAAACATGTGTATTGCACAGGACTGAGTAATTATCATGGGCTCGTGGTTACTCTTTTGAAAGCTCAGATACCGCGCCTCAAGGCAAAACGTATAACGTATCGATGCTATAAAAACTTTATTGAAAATGAATTTTTGTCTGATGTCAGAAAAGCAAATTTTGCAATTGATCATCAAAGTGCAGATGATGCATATGAACACATTACCAAAACTTTTCATGCGCTAATAGACAAACATGCAACTTTGAAAACTAAGATCCTTCGAGGGAACCCGCTCCATTTATGAATCGAGATCTAAGGAAAGGAATTTATGCTCGATCTAGACTTCAAAAGAAACTAAAAAAGCATCCTTCAAAGGAAAATAAAATCAAGTTTAAAAAGCAGCGGAATAAATGTGTCTCACTGAGGAAGAAGGCTATTAGAAACCATTTTAAGAATGCAACAAGCAATGGGTTGGTTTCAAATCAAGATTTTTGGAACCTCGTCAAACCCTTTCTTTCCAATAAAGGGTGGCTACAAGGTAATGACATCACCTTAGTCAAAGAGGACAACATTATAACCGATGATAAAGAACTTGTTGAAGTTTTTAATGACCATTACATTAATATCGTTGAAAAATCCTCGGGGAAAAAACCCTCAAGCATTGCTGAAAAGGTACCCTTGTTAGACGATCGATGTATCGTTCGACTGATTCTTCAAAAATACCACAACCACCCAAGTGTTCTAGCAATTATTCAAAGTCCAGAAAATTAGTTTAACACGTTTTCTTTTCATGATGTTTCAACAGAAGAAGTTTTCCGACTTCTACGAGCGATAAATGATAAGAAATCAACCGGTGAAGATAAAATACCCCCTAAACTTGTCCATTTAGCTGCTCAAGAGCTGTCTCTCCCATTAACAGAAGCAATAAACATTAGCATTCGCAACAGTACATTTCCAGAATGCGCAAAACAAGCTGCAGTCACCCCTCTCGATTTTCGCCCCGTAAGCATACTTAACACTTTCTCTAAAATGTACGAAAAGATCGTTAAAGATCAAATAAGTCAATTCCTCGAGAAAACGCTTTCGGTATTCATTGCAGCCTACAGGAAGGCTTACGGTACGCAGCATGTTCTAATTAGAATGCTTGAAGATTGGAAGACCAAACTAGATAATGATTACACTGTTGGAGCAATATTGATGGATTTATCGAAAGCTTTCGACTGTATCCCGCATGATTTGCTTATAGCAAAACTCTATGCATATGGTTTCGATGAAAATTCTCTGGTCTTTATTTATTCCTATTTAAAACGGCGCAGACAATCGGTTCGAATAAACAATGTTTACAGCAACTATCAATCTGTTTTATCAGGGGTTCCTCAAGGATCCGTCTTAGGCCCTATTCTTTTCAACTTTTATAACAATGACCTGTTTCATTTCATCAAAGAAGCATCTCTTGTCAATTACGCAGATGATAATACTTTAACTTATTTTTCCAATAGTCTCCCACAACAAATTGACGTGTTAGAAAAGGAGGCATGCATTGCTCTCACTTGGCTCGATCGAAATGAAATGATCGCTAACCCAGAAGAATTCCACGCACTTCTCGTTAAAAAAGATCAATCGGACACCACTGGGCATAGCATTTCTATTCAAGGGAAAAAGATTAAATCTGAAGCTTCAGTAAATTTGCTTGGTGTAAATCTCGACCATAAACTAAACTTTGACTTCCACATATCTGATCTTAGCAAAAAAGCAGCCACCCAGCTAAATGTACCGAAACGACTGAAATCATTTCTTGGCTTTGCGGAGAAAAAGGTACTCGTCCAAAGCTTTGTCCTTTCTAACTTTAACTACTGCCCTTTAGTATGGTTTTTTTCATCCTCTAGATATATGGATAAGATCGAAAAAATACAGGAGAGAGCCCTTCGATTTCTTTGTGATGACCATAATTCTTCTTATGAAGAACTACTTGGCAAATCAGAAAAATGCACAATGCATGTAAATAGGCTTAGGTATAAATACCTCTGTATTGAGATTTTCAAAACTGTAAACCAGCTAAATCCTGCATTCATGCAAAATATTTTCGAAACAAGAACCTCCAATCGACCTTCACGTCGTCAAAATTATTTGCAGCACTATAGGCCCAACCAAACAACGTTCGGTTCAAATAGTCTCAGGTCTTTTGGGCCGCAGATCTGGAATCGTCTGCCAGATGATATATAAAATCGGCAGAAAATCTGGTCCAATTAGATAGGCTAATCAAAAGCTGGGATGGGGCCACCTGCAGATGCAATGTATGCCTTTGAGATTAATCCTGTATATGATTTATTTAAAACATTTATTAATTTGTATTAAATAATCGAATTAGACTAGTTGCTATTGTAGCTAAAAATTTTTTCGATTTAAAATAAAAGACACACACACAATTCCAGTTCGGAAATCAAAAGGTTTCTTTGTCTGCAAAAATAGCTTCATATTGCAAATTTATCGGCAGAATTCTTTGCAATGCACATTGCAAGTGGGGGCATAGATAAATCATTCCAATCAGGACCGACTGTTAATTATCTTGGCAACAACACACAAACATCACAGCATCACAGGCACGAGCAATAATGAGGCCTAGGCCTAGACCCACACAGGTAGACAGTTCTGCTTGCAATTACATCCTTATTATCAGAATAAAGAAAGTTAGTGCCAGTAAAATTTTGATCATTTTCCTCCAACTTAGAATGGATTTCACGAATCTGCAAAGGGCTGCTCCAAGTCGCGCTCCAAATGTCTCCAGATTGACTAGTCCTTTTCTCCCGGCCTTCTCGAAGCGGAAGCTGACTGATTGACCGGTTCCAAACCTGGCCTCGTTTTCGTTTTACAAATTTTCTCTATGTTCAGAAATTAGTGAATCAATTTTGTTTGGTACTAAATGCGTTGGTTTATCACTTCTATTTTTGCTATTTCTATCGACAGCAAAATGGCGAAGATGAGGATTTAAAATCCTTAGAAACATAAGATTTCATTTAATTTCATTCATTTCATTTTAAATTATTTATACAGGGTAAAAACATTCAGTTCATACGGAAAAAGAAACTGCTTTACAATGTGCCCTGTTAAAACAGAAAAGAAAAACAAAAAGAAAAAGAAAAAATTAATTACTCAATAAACTCCAAATTCTACTTAATACATTGTCAGATAAATTCCCTAAAAAAACCTAATTTTAATTATTCCTATCCAAACGAAAAAAGGAAATTAAATTGCAACAGAAAGGAAAATCGATTGACTATGTTCTTGATGGAAGGAAGTACGTAAAGTTTGTTTTATAATCCTTCCTTTAGTTTTAATTTGAAGTTTGATAGCGAGGGAGACAGTTTGATTTGGTGATCTAGACTATTCCAAACAGTAGCCCCTCGATATGCAAATGACTTTCGTCCATTGTTTGTTCTAAACAAAGGAAGTTTCAAGTCAGTTTCGGTGTTTCTTAGCGTCCTCATTGCCTGTTCACGCTGTCTTTGAAACAT
The DNA here is from genome assembly GCA_039566865.1 of Aurelia coerulea. NCBI lineage: Eukaryota > Metazoa > Cnidaria > Scyphozoa > Semaeostomeae > Ulmaridae > Aurelia > Aurelia coerulea. The sequence goes on from CM076943.1 coordinate 35,687,615, forward strand.
TTGGGCCATATTGTCTGGGCAAAGTTGGTTAACAGATTTGAAAACAGTAGTTACCGTTTCAAACCTGATCAGCTCTTTAACTGTTAACCAACCCAGACCTTTAATAAGGGGCAAGGAGTGTGCATCATAAGCACTATTTGTCACAATACGGGCAGCGCGATTTTGGAGAATTTGCAATCTTTTTAAGTTTGCCTCAGTGCAACATCCCCATACCGTGCAACAGTATCGTAGATAGGGTTCGACTATACTTTTGTACATGGTTTTTACCGTACTGAGTGGGACGTACCTCTTTGCATATCTCAGCATCCCTATCCTTCGCGAAATCTTCGCAGCAATAATGTTGATATGTTGAGATCGATTTGATCCGTGCGAGGCAATAACGACTATGTCTAGGCCTGTCAGAGCGAAATTCCCAGTGCATGCAAGCAATTGTCAATAATTGAAAAAAACTTTCTATTTCTGATGTAAGAAAATAGCAGTTTCACAAGGAGATTGTTCTGATTAATCTAATGTGGGTTGCATATTCCCAGGGTGATATGCCCATCTTGTTGCTGCTCTGCAGCAAATTGAAATCGGCCTCATGTTTTTTTTTGTTAATTTACTGGTTTTGGAACTGCATATATTCCCAAATTCCTAATTTTCACCAGTTTCTGTTCTCAATAAGAATGGCAAAAAGAGTAGCGATTTATCCTAGCTATTTAGCTACCAATCAACATTTGAAGTAAATGACCTGAGCTATATGGCGCCCGACTATAAATAAGACAAAAAGAACACTACTGTTTTCTTTGATTTTGCTTCTTTCCCCACGTGTTGGATTGTCAAATACAATAGGCTATTTATAAACCTATGAAATCTCATCTTTTAGCTCAGGCTATTCACTTCAAATCGCTGATTTCAATCAATTGCCTTATGTTGTGCAAGAATTTATCAGTTCACTTATCTTGGCCACCTGTTTGAATTTAGTCAACTTCGAATGTTTATCACACTTCAATTATATTTTTACAATTTTGAGAGAATGTTTTATTACTATCAATAACATTATTTAGGGAATGCTGTGGATTGGGTATAATCACAACGATAGTTGTCAAAATTTTTTACGATTGTGGTCAATAACAGCTTGTTCAGGCAATGGCTTCATGTAAGAATCCTCTAAAAGTCCCGAAATCATGTGACTCCAAAAATAGTTATAGATGGTATCGTAGCAAATTTGTTGGTATATTGCCTTTCAATTACGTCAATTGCCCATGCAAATAATGGTATTTTTGCTATGCAATCTATATTAATATTTTTTCTGCAGGAAATTCTTTATTGCACATAAAACTCGAGCACCGTTGCACTGATCCTCGCGAAACTTTCCAAGTATCTTCGTCTTCCCTGTACTTGATGCAATAGAGAGATTTTGTTTTCTCAAATTCGCCCCAAAGCAGGGTAAGGGGGTAGACTAACTACTTCAGTCCAAATTTCCGCTTCGTTAATTGAATTGGATGACGGCACTACGCTTCAAGTGGGACTGATAATCAAACTAACTGAAAATCCGGCCAAAATCACCAAAAAAATGGCGCGAGAAATCAAATTGCAGGATCTTCAACTTGTGATTTGATTCGTCGAGAGAGGATCTTTGCTAAGCGACGTTGCAACCAATGCTTGCGACAAAATCGGCGACAAGATATTATTCTGTTTTCCGGCTTTTTCCTGCTGCTAAGCTACTAGCCCGCAAAATTTTCAATAAACATGGCGGACAGTCTTGGCATAATTGAGAGGATTGAAGAACGACATGAAATCACACTGAATGATTTCCAGAAAGCAGTCTACCTGAAGATTCTTCATTGCGAAGATGTATTTGTATGTCTGGAAAGACATTTTTTTCTATAGAAACTTTCGAGAAGAGGTATTTTCGACAGGATCTTCAAACGAAACTTACTGACCTTGATGTGCGAAGCTTGACTTACAAATCTTTTCAGGGTGCCTTTAGACATGTCTTAGATAAGCATGCACCAATGAAAAAGGGATATATTCGTGCTAATAACAGTCCATTCATGAACCGAACTCTTCACAAGGCGTTTATTCTATGCTCAAGACCAAAGAATAGATATAATTAGAATAGAACAGGTGATAACTGGGATGCTTTCCGCAGACAGCGTAATCTTTGCGTTAAAATTTTCCGTTAAGCAAAACGAGATTTTATAACCAACTTGACATCTCAGCAGTTACAGACAACGACAAATTTTTGGAAAACAGTAACACCTTTCATTTCGGATAAGAGCTCATCAAAATCACGAGTCCATTTAAATTTTCCAAATGTCTGACCTAGCATAAATTTTGGGACAAACTTTGAGTTAATTTTAAGTGGCCTCAGGGTTGTTATGAAATTCCACGCTCCTTGTGGCATCGTTGTGTAGTCGTATGTGATTGTGTGTAGGTTGTATTTGTAGTTTAGATATGTTGTAAATATTATGAGCATATAAAGGAAACTTTCTGCTCAAAAAGTGTCCGGAAGATCTGGGTCGAGTTTTGACTTGTGACGTGAGGTGTTTGGGGGGATACTAGGACATCAAGGAACAGTACGGTCGTCGAAGGGGTTTAGGGTTTCAAAGAAGTCCCATAAGAAAATATTCACACCCATATTCTTCGAAAATCTCGGCATTCATATTGTCATGATATATTTTGGCCATCAATTAGGGACTGTTGCACACCTAAATTCTATAAAATGACAGATTTGCACTCAATTAAGTTTCTAAAAAATTAATTCCGTATTCCATTAGTCTAAAAAACGGTTTAGCTTTGGAAAGTTTGATGTTGAAATTCGGAATAAGCACACTGGAATTGACCATTTTCAGCAATAAAAATGTTCGTGTCATATTCACTTTGATGTAAATTTTCTTTTGTTTGTAAATTCTATCTCACATTTGAGATCATGTATGCTATCCACATCAAATGAATAAAAGGGTTTGGTTCGGGACATTTTTGGGTTATTACAGCCCCAACCGGACAGCTAATGTTAGACAGACTCCAGTACAGTATTTATGGTTTCCTTTTTTAATCGTAAAATTTGCGAAAATTTATGCAAAGTTTTACATCATTTCCTCTATTTTCCTTGACAGGCTCTCCAATGAGAAAATCATGTAAAATATATGTAAAATTGTATGTAGTTTAACTTTTTCTAAATAATGCCATGGGGTAGTCATAGTCTTTTGCTCCTCATGGTATCGTCCTTGTAGTAATGAAAAGAAGTTTGTAGGTAGAGTATTTTGTAACATGCATTGTACATTTTTATTTGAATATAAAGTTGAACAAACGGAATTTATAATGAATCTATAGACCAAGAATGTTATTCTGCTCCGCAGCAATGATATCCCTCAGTTCCCGCAACTCAAACTCTATAATGGCAAAAACTTCCACCTTGAATGTAATCAGCATGCTGTGGAATATCTTGCTATTTTCGCTATGCAACGATAAGATATCATATGATACTTTCCATTCTGCGCATGCGCTAATATCTATGGTGACTGCAGACTGCAGTGACATCATTTGACAGCCACAATTTGGTGTGCAAAAATTTATAAAAATAGGCAAATAAACAAATAAGCAAACAAACAAACAAACAAACGAACAGAATGATGTTCGAATCTATTGACCAAGGATGTTTTGCTGCTTTGCAGCAACGATATTCCTTGGTTCCCGTAACTATAATGTCAAAAACTTCCATCTTGATTGTAATAAATATTCTGCGGAATTCTTTTAAAACTTATATTCACTTAATCCAAACGAAGTTCATGCAAAAGCCCTTCACCATGACTCCAACAAAATAAGTGCGCATTTGTACTCAGCCAATGTTTTTCTGTGATAGTGTAGGAGTAGTCTTTGGCCATTCTTTTCGTGCTTTTTTGTGACCAAATACCCTCTATTTTCCTTGACAGGGTCTCTAATGAGAAAATCAAAAAGTCTTGGCTTGCGAGTTGAAGAATTAAAGCTTCCGCCAATAACCCATATGGATGCAGGTATCCTTAATTGTGTCTATCAATCATTTAATGTGCGTGATGCTAGATTTAGACCATGTCTTAGGCCGTGGTAGGAATAGATCTAGGCTTACAACATTGGACCTGCTTTTGCAACGTCTACATTAACTACTACTTCCTTTACCACTCCTGCTAGGACTCATAATCTTCTTTTGAAAGTTGGTTTTGGTATTTTAAAATACGCTTTACAAAATGATCTTAGGCTCATTTTGATTTTCGATGGGCGTTGGTCGGAAATGACGTCATAAAACTGGAACCTGGAAAATAATTGTTGACGGTTATAACTTGGGACAGGTAAGCCAAATTCATCAAAGTAATACACTATTTGGCTCCTCGCAAGAAAAGCTTTCGATTGATGTAAACCACTTTTTGATGATTGCAGCAGTTTGTGCTATGACGTTATCGAAGGTGGATGGCATCACAAATAGGAAACTGAAAATACAGTTATGATATTACCAAGGACGTTTCAAATTTATAATGGTTGTATTATTTTCATATTTTATATTTCATATTTTCATTCTTTTACGGAGGTTTGCCCTTCAGCAGAATCTGTTTTTTCACAGTTAAAAATAACCTATCGCCAGAAGAAAACCATAATTTTTAAAGCCTATTTACAATTATACAATATTTACAATTAACTCTTTATTGATTTTTAAAACCATTCAGGGAGGATGCCGTCTTAGACTCAGCTGGGAGGTTATTCCATAGTTTAGTTCCCTGGAAAGAAAAGCATTTTTGCCTATTTGCTGACTTTTTCTTTGGCAACCTTAAACCAGTCTCAGTGTTCCGGAGGCTGCGGGAGGAGCTTGCTGAGTTTTTGGAAAAAGGTGACACTGGTGTTGTGGAGCTAAATCATTGAGCGACTTGAAGACCATCGTTTTAGACTCAACACCAATAAGTTCTCCTGTGGTCTTCCAGCCCAACTCCTCAATAATGCCTCAAACAACTCCTCAATAAGTTGTCTGCTTGGGGGCATCAAAGCTGGAATTGTTATGATTCTAGCAGCACAATTTTCAAGCTTTTCCAACTGGTAGATGTCTGTAGAACCATCGAAAGTGGGGCTGAACAATGCCTGTGTAAAGAGTTTCAAACGCTCTTCAGGTAGAAAAGACTTAGCATGTCTTAAAAAGCCGATTGCCCTGGAGACCTTGGTAGAAACTGCCTTAATTTGCTCCTTCCAGCCCAAGAGCAATCGATTTGTACTCCAAGGTACTTTGTCCTTTGAACTACCGGGTGTCCCAAAAAAAGGTAACTGATTTGACCCGGCGTAGTAATAAGAATTTAGCTTAAATTATTCTGCAATAATTTTTAAAATAATCCTCGATAGTCATCTTGTATATAAATACCTCATTCGTGATATGAGGGCGTTGAGAGTTGAAACATTAATCTTAAGAGTGCAAATTTGCCTCCACCAACTCCAAACCAGAGCTTTTGGGTTTTGGCCTAAGCTGTTTACGAACTGATCATAGCGAATCTCCTCAATCATAGCGAAGTACAGCAAGAAACCTCGTGCTTAGAAACACATTGTGATAGAAATCTGAAACGTCACTCTACAATTAGATTCATGAATTTAAGGTAACTCTGCTTTCCGCTCTAGTGCACAGCGAGATGCAGTTTCGCAAAACCAATCTCCTCAGAAAACAGTTAATTTCTCTCATATTATTCGGCCTATCGAAAAGCGGTAAAAAGGATGTTGTTCTGTATAATCTGGGCAATCGAAAGATGTATAAATCACAATGTTTCCGTCAACCCTAGTTTCGCAAATCCTGGTTCAAATCTTTTTGCTAATTTCAGAAACGTGGATTTATCTCCAAAACTACTCGAACAATGTTCGATTTTTCTTTGTTCCATCTCTAGCTAGGTAGTTGATCTGCAACTTTGCCAAGTCTGATTGAAAAAGTTAGGCTAGATTTCCCGTAATCGAATTTTATGTTTCTGTTTACTTTTCGACAGCGAAAGGGAGAAACCTTGGTCAAAGGATTACCATGCTATGAAGCACGCTTGCAAAAGCTCAGGCTTGAAATAACTTTCAGAAATGTTTCCATTGGCAAACAAATGAACGTCATCTATTGTGAATACCATACCCAAGTCTCAATAGACATCCTTAGTGCGCTGGTAAAAGTATTTTTGCATCTATTGATTAAAATTTACTGACTGTCACCAGCAATTTCACAAAACCATGGAATGGGTGTCTTTCGAGACTTTCATGAGCATTCACAAAATATCAATTTCTTTAATATTCCACAATAAGCATTGATCTAAAAGTAAACTTTTTGCAAAATCTTTCAAGTCATTCTGCATACTAATCGGTAGACCATCGTTTTTCCCCTTCGATGTCGAAAAGTAAACTGAAATATAAAATTCGATTGCAGAAAATCTAGCCTAGTTTTTTCAATCAGACTTTACAAAATTGTAGATCAACTACCTAGCTAAAGAAGAAGCGAAAAAAAATCGAACATTTATCGAGTAGTTTTGGAGATAAATCCCTTTTTCTGAAATCAACAAAAAGATTTGATCGAGGATTTGCGAAGCCAGAGTTAACGGAAACATAGCGATGTATACATCTTTCGATTGCCCAGACTATACTGAAAAAACATCCTTTTACTGTTTTTCGATAGGCCGACTAATATGATAGAAATTAACTGCTTTCTGATGAGAGTGGTTTTGCGAAACGGCATCTCGCTGTTCACTGGAGCGGAAAACAGAGTTACCTTAATCCCACAGATACATCATCGTTCTTAACTCAATAAAAACTTTAGATTGCATCTGCCTAATAAAAGTTATTTATAAGCGAAATAATTCCCTTGGGCTATATTGTAGTCTTCATTACTCGAATCCTTGAATAAAATGCTTTTTGTATCATCTCTCTCAATATTATTACGAAACAAGCAATCGTGTATGCCCAAGGGAACATAAAACTGCTCACTCGTGCTTGCTTGGCTTGTTGTACTTTTGTAAATGCATTCATTTTGGCTGCAGGAAGATATTCCTTGGTGAATTTATTTATTACTTTGTTTTTCAGTTTTCAGGTTTTATACTCTATTCACATAAGTACCCAAAGGACGGATCCTTGTCCAAAAATATTCATGACTGAGGTAGTCCCTTGACAAGCGCGTTTACAGTTTAGGCTAAAACCCAAAAGCTCTGGTTTGGTGATAAATGCAAATTTGGACTTCCAAGATTAATATTCCAACTCTCAAAGCACCAATATCAACAAACTAGATATTAATCTTCAAGTTAACTATCAAAGAGTACTTCAAAACTTATTAAGGATCGATTCGACATGAATTCTTATCGTTAGCCCCGATCAGATATGTTACCTTTTTTTGGGACTCCCGGTACTTCGAGCTCATTGTCGCGTATCTTCAGTTCAAAGACTTTATTTCGAATTTTGAGAGAGTTGTGTTTCTGCTTTGTGGATATGAGCATGGAATGAGTTTTTGCTACATTCAAGGACAGCTTATTACCTTGCAGCCAAATACCCAGTTTTCTAAGATCGCCGTTTACGGCCTCATTCAGCTGAGTCAAATCGTTAGACTGTTGGCATAGACTGGTATCATCAGCATACATAGTCACAGAATAATCTTGTTCAGCCTGGGGAAGATCGTTGATATAGATGAGAAAGGGGCCAATGCATGAACCCTGCGGGACTCCCACTTTTATTTCCGAACATCTGAATCAACTTGCGGTTGGATAGGTAGGACCTAAACCAAGATAGCTCTCGCTGCTGAACGCCATAAAGTTCGAGCTTTTTACAAAGAATATCACGGTCAACCGTCTCAAATGCTTTGTTTATGTCAATAAATACTAATCCCACTAACTTAGCGAGATCAAGCCCGTTGTACCAAACCAAGTCAGTGTTGAATGGAGGTGTAAAAGCCCCGATTGGTCAGCTGTAAACAGGCCATTTCCTTTCATATGCTGGTACAGTTGGTCAAAAACAAGTCTTTGAAAGAGCTTTGAAATGACAGGCAAGACTGATATTGGGCGATAATTAGATTTTACAGTCTTATCGCCATCTTTGAAAATTGGAGTAACTCTAGTTACTTTCCATGAATCTGGGCACTGGCTAGTTTCAATGAATGTGTTAAACAAGAAAGCCAGAGAGTTTTCAATATAAGACAAAGCAAGCTTCATGAAGTAGCTAGAGATATTGGCAATGCCAAAGCTCTTAGCTGCTTTAACCTTGGCAAATGCATCCCTGATATCGTTCAGTTCAATTTTCTTGAAGTTAAACTTAGGCTTATGTTTTATTAATATCTGACACGTCCTTTTTTGGTTAGGGGGGGGGGGCAAAAAAGCCGCCCCTACCTAACTCTTGACTGGAAATAGATAGAGCAACCAGATTTGGTTTACTAATAGCCCCAGACATGTACTTTATGAGAATATAAAATCAACCTAAAATTAGCCGTCGTTATAGCTTTCGTCGGTATTTTTCTTTATGTGGTCAAGAAAATTGACAAAATCGGTCAAAATCAAGAGAAATGCGATACAATTTAATTTGGAGAACAATGTTAATCCAAATATGAAAAATATGATAGATGACATCAAACAACACTACCCTGCAAAATATCTTCGCAAAGACAGAGTTAGTTCCGGAAAATCGTGCCCCTCCCCCTCATTTGTCAAAATATTTCATGAAAACTTCTTGAGTCGTTGCACAATAAGTAGCAGCAATAAGTCAGAAAGTTTCCCGGCCGTAATTGTTCTCTTGGCAGAGTTATGACAAAAAGTCTACTAGGGGGGGGGGGCAAATTTTCTCCCCCCAACCAAAATAGGGTTACAATAAAAAATATCGATCGAAAAAAACCAACCCGGTTTTCTGATGTTCACAAGTGAAACAGTTAGTCATGAATTTGATTTTGTGATAACCAAGAATATTGAACATAGCTAGGGTTCCTAGAAATAGTGATGTGGAACGCAAGTGCTGCAGGCCATGACATGCGTCCATCAGTTATTTTGCTTCTCAAAAGTGATAAAGTCGTTTTAAACCAAGAATATTGCGTTCAGTAGGCTGCCTGGTCAATATCCTTGAGTTATGTGGTCATTAATTATTCCCACATTTGTTTCCTGACATAACTGTAAAGTTTAGGTTCATTTGATGCTAAAATTCAAGTTATAAGGTTAAGTACGGAAATATTATCCTCTGGTTTTGAAACAACCACTGATTTTAACGTTTGATGATGAGGCCTCAGAAGTGATAAAGTCGTTTTAAACCAAGAATCTTGCGTTCAGTAGGCTGCTTGGTCAATATCCTTGAGTTATGTGGTCATTAATTATTCCCACATTTGTTTCCTGACATAACTGTAAAGTTTAGGTTCATTTGATGCTAAAATTCAAGTTATAAGGTTAAGTACGGAAATATTATCCTCTGGTTTTAAAACAACCACTGATTTTAACGTTTGATGATGAGGCCTCAGAGGTGATAAAGTCGTTTTAAACCAAGAATATTGCGTTCAGTAGGCTGCCTGGTCAATATCCTTGAGTTATGTGGTCATTAACTATTCCCACATTTGTTTCCTGACATAACTGCAAAGTTTAAGTTCATTTCATGCTAAAATTCAAGTTATAGGGTTAAGCACTGAAATATAATCGTCTGGTTTTGAAACAACCACTGATTTTAACGTTTGATGATGATGCCTCAGAAGTGAGGCGAAAGCTTCAACACTACAAACAATGTAAGTGCAAGTGTTTGAAAGTGAATGGCAAACAAACAAAAACACAATCATCAAAATGTGATTTAATGTATATCAATCGAAAGCTTTTCTCACGAAGAGTCGGATGATGTATTACTTTAATGAATTCGACTTGCCTATCTCAAGTCATGGCCGTAAAATGATTTTCCAAGTGCCAATTTTATGACTTCATTTCTGGCCGAAACCAATCAAGATCTAAATGTACCCAGGCTCAACCTAGACTGATTACGATTGAGTCCTAGTAATCGCTACCACCCACCCACCCTACTCGCTCATACTAGGACTCATGGCTTCCCAGCCAAATGGCTGGGCCTGGAGAGGATTTGCCTCGCTTTCAGAATTGACCAGTGCTAAATTACGGAACAGCGCAGAGCAACAACAGCAACAACAGTTGCCCAGCAACCGCCATCGCGATTCTTCATCAAGTCGGTAATGCACATTTTCAGGGAGTGATCTTGATGAAAAAAGGTAAGAAAAGTTCTTTTCGGGTCCTACATTTTGTTTAGGAATACATTAAATGGCAATAACACAGCTAGGTTGATATCGTTCTGCCATGATCTGATCAAAATGTTGGCATTTATAGTATAAACATAGACAACCCAGGTCTCGGTAATGAGAAAATATTTATATATATGGCCTACTCTTGTGGCAAAACGTTTTCGCTACGTTTTTAAGCAGTTTGTGTTCTCACTGTCAAACTGACTTGATCTAGCTTTGGTCAGCTCATGTCAATAAATTTACCATTGCAACAGATGAGAAAATCTTTCAAAATAACTGTCAAAGAAGGTATGAGCAAAAAATTGAGTCACCCATCATGAATAATCGAAAGTATCAGATTTCATTGTTGACGGGAGGGCTAAAGGAATTGAAGAAAAAGAATTTCTACTAGTAAATTTAGTTCTTTATTCTTTCATATGAAGTTTTCTTTCATTGCATATCTTTTTTTATCATCAGATCAAATTCCAGGCACATAACAGAAAAAAACTGCATCAGGGAAACAAATAATCCTATCCTATAGTTTTGATCCATGATGGAGAAAGCAGAAAATTCATTTTCTTCAAAATCTTACTGCAAACAACTGTTGTTTGCCTATGCTGCAGGAACAAGTATAGGTAAAGGCAGAGACTGTAACATCAACAATTTTGCATTTTGATATATGCAATCTAGGATTTAGAATGTTTTCAATATGTATTTTTTTATTGTGAAAGGAATTGACACTTTGTGAATTTTAGAACATTTTTTTCTTGTATATTGACCTGTGACTCTTTGTCAACATATTTCTGCTATCACTTAACCAAATGATTTGCAATTTTGATTGACAAAAACTACACTTTGTAGGGTACGTAGGGTGAAATGGCCGAGAATAAAATCGGTAATGCTGATTGTTGGAGTACAGTAGACTGTAGTTCCAGCAGTTACGAATAGAGAACAGTTTGTCGGTTTAGTTTTCCTTTTCCATGAAAGTTATCAATACATTTTGCTGTACCCATTTTATCCTAAGCTCAACTATTTCACGATTCTTGGCAAGCTTTCATCAAATACTGCAACAAATACTGCACATTAATTTTGTTATCTAATATCCTTTTTTATCCAAAGCTTGCTTTAACACTGAAAAGCTTCCTTTGACACTTTAAGGCTTGCTTTTACACTGGAAAGTTTGCTTTTACACTGAAAAGTTTGCTTTTACACTGAAAAGCATGAAGATCTCAGGAATTGAATTTGTCAAACTAGGTTAAATATTTTGCACAAGAACAAGAAACCTCAGCACAAAATCCTGGAATGCTGAATTAACTGTTTTCAAATTTCATTGCATTGTCAAACTCCCAGCCAAACTAAACTTCTAATTGTGTGTGATTTATATGAAGTATGAACTCATGAAGTCAAGGTAGTGTTTCAATTATCATAAAAAGTCAACTTATGATGCAAATGTAAACAAAAAATGTTTGGATTTAGAGAGGAGAAAGCAGTGAAATTTGACCATGGATAGAGGTCACTCAAATTTAATTGAGCAAATGGCCAGCATATGACAAGGAAATATTCTATGCATACTATTTGAAATTCAACAAATTGCAGCAAATTGGTGTCCCCTGCCCGTGGATATGCAGCAAAATTAGCAAAAACTTAACTTGTTGCCTACCTGCATGTAGTGATGCATAAAACGAAGTGGGCCTGCCTTTTTGCATATTTTTGATCTAACTGCTTTAATCACCAAAAATGTAAGAAACTCCTGTGCAAAGAAAATTTAAATCGAGAATCTGTTTTGCTCGATGAAGGAAATCCTTGTCCTATTTCTAATTCAGTTTCACTTTTTCCGGTGTAATATTACTCGGAAGGCACTTGTATGATTTCTAAACATTGGACTTTGTTCTGAAAGGTTTTTCCCGAGTCGAGGGAACAGACATAAAAATTGTTGTGGAACCTTTTAGAAACTTGTAAGAAACTCTGGGTACTAAAGAAACTTTCAGTACTTGCTCGACTTCCTAGGGGCTTCCTAGTTTTCTATGAAAAATACGTGCAGAGAAGTTCTAAATCTAGAGTAAATGAAGCACAGTGATCCAGAATGGCAAAATAATATAATCAATGCCGAAAAATGAAAGTTCTCAAAATCAATCACGCTGTAGCTCATTTGAAAGAGCAATGATTGGCAGTCAAAATAAAAAAGGAATTATTAAAATCGGACTTACGAGAGCCAAGAAACATATTTGTCAAGTTTCAAGAAATCACAAGTTTACAAATTTCATGTGGAGAAGACAATTAACACTTGATTTAGGCTAACTTCAAAATTCCATGTTTTATTTTGATTGTATACATCTCAGCATTATGTGTCTTTCATGTCATCGAAAACGAGTGGAAAATTTTTGCGAATTTTGCGAATTACTACAAGTACCATTTTTGAGGATAAAAGCCGATATTTAGGTAGAAACAGTTGAAAATCTAAAAGACGGGGTCAAATGGTGTTTTAGCAAAAAATATTACAATTAACAAGAACATGTTTCGAGTGCATGTGCCAAAGGTTATCTTTGGGAACCTTCTGCAAACAATTCTATGGCCGTTTTAGAATGTGTGGTCATTTCCTGAAGTGACATGTGGTCGTTACTAAAACCAGTGTTGTTTTACATTAACTGAATTGATATTTTAGATAATGGCCTAAACTCATTTCAAATCAAAGACAAGCCATTCAGCTGAATTCTAGATTCTAGGATGAATTGAAGAAACTAAAATCGAAATACATTGACGTATAGTGGATTGAAGAACCAGGAACTCTACTCTTTGTGACGTCTGGTTTCGCATCAAATCATATCAAATTCAGTTCAGAGGCATAACATTCTTTCTTATCACAGTTATAAATTCAAAGACTTCTTCAATGCTCCTTCTTGATTTTTAGTATCATAATTCATCTCGTTGACTTTTGCCGTAGTTTGTAGAACATGGCTCGCTTTTGCGACATTCTAGGCAGATGTTATGAGCATTCTGACAAAACGTCATGGATGTCATCATGTTGCACAAACGTTTTCCTTGGTCTGAATCCTGGGCCAATTTAAAAGCTGTGAACATGTTTGTTCCAGGCGTTAGGACTGCTTTCAAACCATACACCTATCGGATAGCCTTTTTTGAGAATTCAAGCAGCTCCCAGTTATGGGCAAGCATCTGGTGTATAGTAAGGAAATCTATTCTCTTCCGAGTGGAATTGTATTGCTAAGTGCAGCATCATATCATAGGTGAAAAGCTTCAATCTATCAACGTTGACAGTCTTAGTGGTGTCTCTGGTGTCTGTAGTCTCGGAAACTGCGAGGCAAACGTCGAAGTAGCACCACAGAATTGCAAAATTTGCCCTGTCCTCATAACTATCAAATCAATCAGATCAATAACCATTTGTTCTCGTTCTGAAGAAAGTACGGCCAAAATCAGTCAACTACAACTATGACATTAAAGTTCAAGAGGAAGCATTAGGTCTTGTCTGACAGTGATAAGAAAGAACGTGGTGCTTCGGAATTGAATTTGACATGATTGATACAGTGTCGGGTTTAGACGTCACAAAGAGTAGAGTTCCTGGTTCTTCAGTCCACTATACGTTACTGTATTTTGATTTTTAGTTTCTTCAATTCATGCTAGTTTCCAGAATTCAGCTGAATGACTTGTCTTTAATTTGAAATGAGTTTAGGGCATTATCTAGAATATCAATTCAGTTAATGTAAAACAACACTGGTTCAGTAACGACCACATGTCATTTTCAAGAAATGACCACACATTCTAAAACGGCCATAGCATTTCATGCAGAAGGTTCCCAAAAATAACCTTAGGCACACGCACTCGAGACATGTTTTAGTTAATTGTAATATATTTTGCTAAGACTCCGCTTGACCCCGTCTTTTAGATTTTCAACTGTTTCTACCTAAATATGAGTTTTTATCCTCAAATATGGTACTTGTAGTAATTCGCAAAATTCGCGAAAATTTTCAAATCGTTTTCGATGAAATGAAAGACACATAATGCTGAGATGTATACAATCAAAGTAAAAAAATAATTTCAAGAATCGGAGCTGTTTGAGCAGAGAAATTGAATTTTGAAGTTAGCCTAAATCCAGTGTTAATTGTATTTTCTATATGAAATTTGTAAACTTGTGATTTCTTGAAACTTTAAAAATCTGTTTCTTGGCTCTCATAGTCCGATTTTAATAATTCCTTTTTATTTTGACTGCCAATCATTGCTCTTTCAAATGAGCTACAGCGTGATTGATTTTGAGAATTTTCATTTTTCGGCATTTATTACACTTGCTGGATCACTGTGTGAAGATGCGAAAAAATGACATAAACCAAGTTCCATTCTGAAAAGATTTTAGAAATGTGCAGTAAATTGTTGACTTACTTGCCTACTTGCTCGATGCTCGAGGCAGCTTTGGATTTCTTTGCTGAGATTTGGAAAGCCTTCTCAAGTTTGAATATCAAACATTTCAACATGAGAACTGTTTCAAAATATTAATGTCCGGCCTGTTGTTGGCCAATGTTTTCTTTGTTGCAGGAGCATTGTTTTATCCAGGCACCCATACAACTCCTTAACAAACGATGTCAAAACATTCATTTTCTCGTCCAGTTCAACATAACATCATCACCTTGTAAATATGTTTAAAACTCCCAAGAAGCATTCACCTCTCCTCGACTTTTAAATTGCAGTGAAAACAGAACGAGAAATGGCGAATACTGACGAAACTTGGCTCCACAACGCCTGACAACGGTGTGATTTGAGGTCTGGGTGAGAGAGAGAGAAATGGCGCGAAGGGGTGTCGACCCTGTCGACGCGGCTTTAGACTGATCCAAGGCATTGTCGAGACTGAACTCATTTCTTACGAATTTAGTCTTCCTCTTCTCTTCAATGATTGCAACTACTGCAAATATTAAATTGAGCTCACAAAGGAACGACAGACGTTTGTTGTTGCAGAGCCTTCGCCCCTAAGCTCTGAAGTGCTTCTGCCTCGCAGCTTTGCCACTAGTTGCCGCCATCTTTCGGTTGTATCAATCAGTGGTCCGGGAAATATCATTTCTAGCCTCTTTGTCAGATACTGAAAATAAACCAATCATTGGCAAGAACAAAATCATGTGACCACGAAAGTAGGTCATGTGACCGAAATGAAGCTCTGTGATTGGTAACACAACTTCTTGTGGTACTTGGCCTAAATAGGGCCAGCTATTTGGCTGGGAAGCCATGAGTCCTAGCATGAGCGAGTAGGGTGGGTGGGTGGTAGCGATTACTAGGACTCAATCGTAATCAGTCTAGGCTCAACCTACAGTAAACTTGTTTACCGCTGACCTTCTTTCTTTTTAATCACTCTGGACCCAAGCTAAGGAATTACTTTATCTGTGAATTCAGTTCAGTCAATCATTTTTCAAAGCTATTGATTGATTGGTTGATTGATTGATTGATTGATTGATTTCACATGTTTTGGGAGGGTAGCCCTTCCGGAAGTGCTTATTTTCCAGGGGCCCTCCATCTACGATACAATAAAATATTAGTAATATAATGCAAGAAACGGAAAAAACCTAATTACTGAAGGTATCTATAATAGATTTTCTACACAGCAGTCTACGCTAAATATGGCTCTTGAAGGCATTAACCGAAGATGCCTGTTTAACCTCAGTTTGAAAGGCTACTCCAGCTGTTTGCACCCCTGAACGAAAAGCATTTTTGTCCGTTAGCAGAATTTCTCAAAGGCATCCTTCAGGTAACTCTGCTGTCCACTCTAGCGCACAGCGAGAGGCCGTTTTGCAAAGCCATTCTCCTCAGAAAACAGTTTATTTCTCCAATATTATTTGGCCTCTCGAAAAGTGGTAAAAGGATGTTGTTCTGTTTTTATCTCCATTGGATTTATCTCCAAAATTACTTGAAAAATGTCCAATTTTTTTCGCTCCATCTTCAGATAGGTAGTTATGTATGTATGTATGTATGTTTAAATTTGCCACAAAAATGAAAATTTACAATGTTTAGAATATAACAAAATAGATACAATACAATTTACATAATACAGCGATGATAAATACCAGTTAAAATCACCCCTAATTATAGTGGCAAGGATAGCATTAAAAGGTGGAGTTGACCTTCTTTCCATAATGGTTCCCTTAGAGGTGGTTGCAAAAAAATAGACAATATTTGTTAATGTGCTTTTGGATGAAGCATAATTTAGTAGGATCGAATGATGAATTTGAGAAAGGACGCGTGGTTTAAGTAGAACACATATATGTTGTTTTCTTCTCTCTATATATTTTGGAAAGCATTGTATTTGATCTTGTGTTTGATCGAGTTGATATTTTTTTCAGATTTTAAATCAGGAGAAAGGCTATTCCATATTTTTGGCCCCAAGTACGACAGGCATTTGACGCCAGTGCTACTTTTGTGAAATGGAAGGTTTGATTTAAACTTAGACCTTCGTGTTACTCGGCTTTGGTCGATTGGGTGGAATATTTCATCATTATAGGCTGGATTCGTTCCTGTGAAGAATTTCGGGTTGAATTAATGCACTTACAATCATTTTAATACGGGAGAAAAGTGGGCTGGTCATGGCTGGTCATGGACCCATGCGATTGGAATGCTTTTGTTCTTGTTTGTTAGTTCAGAAATATTTGCATGTCGGATCCTCCAGGGATTTTTGTTTCTTAGTTGAGTAATATTTGCATGTCAGATCCCCCAGGGATTCTAGGTTTTACGTTATCTTGATCGACTTTAATTGTTCTTTGCTTTGGGCGCTTTAGGAGTCTTGGTGCCCCTTGTTGCTACGGGAATTGAAAGGTCTGAGGTAAATAGTAAAGGGCATAGTTAATTGTGTTATTTGCATTCGCAACCAGACAGCCTAGCAGTTTGACGTTTGAAAAAAATTCTTCGTTTAAATGCACCCACCCACCCTCCACAAGTTGGAGTTATTAGAAGGAAAAGTAAGGTGCATACTTGCAAATGAACATAGGGTATTAAAACCAAGCCCTAATTTTGCTTGGCTTTTGTCCAATCCCTCCTTGGGATCTCCAGGGCAGTGGATAATTGGGCCTAACACCCACTTTGCCCAGTCCGCCTCATGATGATGAGAGGATGATGAACCATGACATGAAGTGCAGAAGACATGAAGCATGATCTTGAGTTGATAAGCCTGTTGGCCCATGATTTGAGGATGTCATTTAATCCTGATCCGCTAAAACGAGCTGTCGAATTAGTGCTTTTTAAGTAAAGACATGAAGTGGATCACCCCGTTCTACTCTTTAACAACGTACCCGTGAAGAAATTAGATGAACATAAACATCTAGGTATCATCCTGGACTCGAAGCTTTCTTTTTCAGCTCATACTAAATCCGCTATCTCTAAAACGAGGAAGGGCATTGGCTTGCTAAGGTATCTCTCCAAATATTTGCCTAGACATACCCTAAACGAACTGTATAAGCTTCATGTGCGCCCCACCTGGACTATGGGGATGTTATTTATCATACTCGAACTAAAGTATGTGAATTCAGCCAAACATTCTTTTGCCAAAATTAATGGAAAAACTAGAGTCTATCCAGTATTCTGCTGCACTAGCTGTATCAGGAACATGGAGGGGGACATCGCGCGAACAAATCTATGCAGAGCTTGGCTGGGAGTCACTAAGCTCCCGTAGGGTGAGTAAACGGATGACGTTGTACTATAAGATCATGAATAATCTCACTCCCTTGTATACAAAGGAGCCAATCCCACTACTTCATCAGTCGCAATACTCTCTTCGCAATCAGGGTGTTATTGGGCGAATATGGGCAAGAACTGAACAATTTAAATCTAGTTTCTATCCTAACTGCATTTCTGAATGGAACAAACTCGATCCTGGGATTAGGGTTGCACCGTCCATTGCTGTTTTTAAGTCAAAGCTTCTATCAATTGTAAGATCGTGCAAGAAAGATGCAAAGAAGATCAACTAATCGCGTGGCCTAGTCCGCCATGATTATCCGAATTAAACCTAACAACAGCAACAACAAATATATATACATAACAGCAACAACAACAACAACATAATATAAGAACGTCACATCTTCCCTTCTCAATAAAGCAGAAAAACACAAGAGGGTTCTTTAGCTCTCTAACAGCAACAAAACAAAAGAAAATAAGGCTTAATTTAGAAAGTTAAAATGTTAGTATTGTTTGCATCATCTATTAATAGTAGTCCGGACGATTGATTATGCGTCCGCTCCTGGTCTTCGTGGGTTTGTATGTTTCTTGGGCATTGCAGTTTTCTTGACCCTCTGTTGCATTGCTTTGGGATACTTCGGGTGTGTCGGCTTGTTCCTCTGACTCTATCTGGGTTTCTGCTTCAGTTTCTCTTTCGTGGTTTACATTACCAGGTCTTATTTCCTCATTCGTTGGGGACGGGGCGTCTACCACATCTCCATCAATGTCATCCAATGTTTCCTTGGATGTTCCCAGGAATCTTCTGTTTCGTCTGAGAACCATCCCGTCCTCGCTCTTCACAATATACGATCGTATATCGGCTTTTCTTAATACTTTTCCTTTCTTCCAGCGACCAGAGCGATCTTGTTTGCTTGGTTGTATCCGTACAATATCATTTTTCTTAAGCTCTGGGAGTTCTTTGCTGCCTCTATTATAGTACTTGGATTGTACTTGCTTCCTTTCTGTGAGCTTGCCACTGACTCCTTTCTGTGTTTCAGGCTTTAGGAGTTGTTTTTGACGTTGGCAGCAAGGTTCTCATGCGACGGCCAAACATTCTCTGTGCTGGTGAGGAGTCCATTCCTTCGGATGGTGTATTTCTCCATTCTAGAAGTGCAAGGTAGAAATCCATCTTTGCATCTTTCACCTTTTTCATCAGCATCTTGGTGGTCTTAACGGCATTTTCAGCTTTTCCATTGCTTTGTGGATATTCAGGTGAGCTCGGGGCTCTTTCGAATTCGTAGGGTTTTGCAAATTCATCAAATTCATGGGATGAGAATGGCATGTTATCACTGATCAGCTTTTCAGGAATGCCATGGGCTGAGAAGTGTCTTTTTAGCTTAAGAATGACTTCTCCAGCTGTCTTGTGGTATAATCTGTCAACTTCAAAATAATTCCAGTAACAGTCCACAGTGCACAAGAAATCTTTGTTGTCAGTGGTAAAGATATCAGCGGCAATGAACTGCCAAGGGCGTGCAAGGATTTCTCGGCATATCAGTGGCTCTTTCTGCTGGTTATTTTGAAAAATGTTGCAGGTTTTACATTTTGCAATGTAATCTGTTAAATCTTTATTCATACCAGGCCAGTACACAACTTCACGTGCTCGTCGTAGACAGCTTTGGATCCCAGTGTGGGCTACGTGCAGCTTTTCTCTAATCTTTTTGCGAAGATGCTCTGGAGTGACTGCTCTAGGCCCTTTGAATATGATACCATCTTGGGTCGCTAATTCATCTCTGATGTGAAAATATGGGTGTACTTTCGCTGGTAGGTCATCCTTCTTTGCAGGCCATCCTTCAATAATAATTGTCATGACTTCCTTGAGTGTTTCATCTTCGGAAGTGGCTTGCTGGATTTCTTTGAGTTGTGGCTCTTATATGGCCAAATGGTTAGCCATATGGACAATCTCAATGTCTTTTTCGGTTTCTGAGCGACCATCATTTTGAAATGGAATGTAGGCCCTTGAAAGCTTATCGGCAAGGACCATTTGCTTCCCAGGCTTGTAGCAAATCTTGACATCATAGCTTTGAAGCCGCAATAGTAGGCGTTGTAATCTCTTTGGTGCAGAGGCAAGTGGTTTTGTGGATATAAAAACTAAAGGTTGATGATCAGTCCATAGGGTGATTTCACGTCCATATACATAATGGTGATTCTGCTCCATTCCGAAAACTTGGGCCAAAAGTTCTTTCTCAATTTGGCTATAGTTTCGTTCAGCTGATGTGAGTGCCCTACTGGTGTATGTGACAGGCCTGCCATCTTGCAGTAGAACAAATCCAAGGCCTTTGGAGGATGCATCGCCTTGTCCTTCAATTTGCATATTCGGATCAAAGAATTTGAGCACGGGTGCTTTTGTGACTGCATTTTTTATGTTTTGAAATGCTTCATCGTGTTCGCTGTTCCAGTTCCAAACAGCATCCTTGTGGGTGAGTCTCCTTAACGGCTCACATATATCAGAGAGGCTGCTCAGGAATTTTCCAAGGTATTTAGCCATGTCAATAAGTCGCTGCACTCCAGAAACGTCATTTGGTTTTTGATTACAAAGTCCAACTTTGTAATCTAAGAAGGGGCTTCGATGTCAGGCTGTCAGAAAGAAAGAAAGAAAGTAAGTAACCCACTTCCGTCACGCTCGTTAAAGCGATTGATTAACGTTTTATCTCTGCTAATTGGCACTGAAATAAAGAAAGCGCACATAAAGCGCATACAAGACAGAAGTTTCCTGCGATCCTATAGCAACATTTGACATCGGCTTATTTCATGTTAGACAGATTTGACACCATAAGATGGATAAATTACCATGATGTTTACCCGGGCACAACAACAAATTTACCAAGAATTGGCAAGTTCTTGACTTCATTAACAGCTTAATTATGTCAAAACAATCGTTTTCTAGAACGAACGAATCATTAGCCACATATTGATAGTACTCATTATGCAAATAAGTCAACTTTAGAGGATGATGTAACTGGTGGCCTGCACAGAGGCTAGCATTCGCAGCATCACCGAAGATAGAAGGATCCCCCTCCTACACAGCTACAGAAAGGTGCAGAATCCCAGCAAACAATGGACCTTTTAGCTATTCTAAAAGGAGCCTTGATCGAACGTTATTTTTATACATTTTTATACGTTACGTTCGATCGAGTGGCGTTAGAGCTTCTATCACTATTGTGCACATTCGAAAATTCTACGAAGTGTAGCAAAAGTTTGTTCGATTCTGATTCTTTCCTGAATAGCTAAAAGGTCTATGGCGCCATTGACTGGGGGGAAGGCACGAGATCACACTGAACCAAAACATCTTCATGCATATCATTCTGCACAGAGGTTATCTTCGTGACTGCTTGTCTCAAATTAGATGCCCGCGAATAGCAACAATTGAAACGTTCTGTAGGGTTCTGCATAAGTATTTTTGCGTTATCGTAAATCTCACATGACATCTCATTTGACACAGATGCACCAATAGTTTCGTGCACGAACTAAGCAAACTAGGGGTAATGACTTTTGATTTTTGCGTATCATTCTCGTTTGACATAAAGACCAAAATATTGCCTTTGAGGCGATTCTTGTCCTTATACAAGGCGCTCGATTTTCCATTGAAGGCGACTTTAGCAGCAACACTCATCTCTCTGACTGTAGCAGAAAACAGCATCAACGATCATTTGGGGTTATGAAGAAATCAATTTTCAGATTTTCTTATGCTTGCTTAGCTCAGGACAGACTTTGTAATCATCCAAAAGGATCTTATGTTTCCATCTCTAGAATGGCTTTGATTTTTGCACGGTCTGCTTTGACCCCATCTGGAGTTAAAAGATGGCCTATGAAGGGGATTTCATCACATTTGAATCGAAATTTGTCAGCATTCAGTTTGATGTGGTACTCTTGGCATCTCTTCAGAAGGGCGATCATGTTTTCATCATGATTTTTCATGGCCTCTGAGTATGCTTTTCCTCTCCCTGTCACTATTGCATCATCAGCAACAGCATAAATTCCAGTGAGGCCCTCAAGTGCTTGATCAAAACGTTGTTGGAAATGCTCACTTGCTGGCTTGATGCCAAATGGCATTCTAAGGAATTTCCATCTTCCCCATGGTGTGTGAAAGGTTGTGAGGTCTGTTGATTCATCATCCAATTCAATTTGCAGGTATCCTTCCTTGAGGTCAACTTTGCTGAAGACTTTCACATCATCCAGGTCAGGCAAGATATCCTCTATGATTGGCAGGGGATAATGGCTCCTTTTTAGGGCTTGATTTAGGTGCTGTGGGTCAATGCACACCCGCAATTTCCCATTGGGTTTCTCTGCGACAACAAGATTGGAAACCCAATCAGTGGGTTTTGTCACTTTTGTGATAACTCCAAGAATTTCAAGTCTTTCAAGCTCATCTTTTTAGTCTACTCTTCAGGGTGAGTGGAACACGACGGGGTGGCATGACAACTGGTTTGCCTGTTTCATCAATATCTAAATGGAGTGTCCCTGGCATGTGACCAAGACCGTCAAACACATCTGCATAATTTTTCATAATATGGTCACGGGTAAGGCCAGCAGTGTGCTGTGCAGTTTGGCCTATATTTGCTTGTGGAGATGAGGAAGATTCCCTTGCAGCTGACTGGGAAGGAAAAGCGCTGCTGCAACTAAAGCAATCATTGTTAGTAGCTCATCAATGTTATCATATTCTACAGTAAGCAGTTGCATTTGTTGAGAAGACTGTGAGCCTAAAAGTGGTATGTAGTTACCCTTGACAATGACAAAAGGGATTTAATAACACATATCATTTTGGGGTTTTTGCTCTGCAGTGTGCAAGTACCAACCACAGGCAGGCTAGCTTTGCTGTAGAGAGTAAGGGGCTGCTTAGATTGTTGGATTTTGGTCCCAAAAGGGATATACTTTGCTGGTAACACATTGCAAGATGCACCAGAATCTATTTGCATGGTGATATTCTGGTCATTTAATGTGATTTGAGCAAAAATCTTAGACTTGTACTGAGATTTTGAAACTGTGTGAATGTGTAGGTGGCCATTTGCATCATAATCAACAGAGAGAATATCATCAGATGCATTAGAAACAGCATTCACACGAGGCTTAGTAGTGTAATCTCTCTTACCAGCATCTTTGCGTTGGAGGCACATGTCAGCAAAATGGTTTCTCTTACCACAATGTCCACAAATCTTGCCAAATGCAGGACAGTACTCTTTTTTCCATCCATATTCACCTCCACAATACTTACAATCAGAAATAATGTTTCGCTTGGTTCCATAATTATTTTGATTTCTTCTCCACTTGCCTACAGCATGAACTTCATTGTTTGAGTCAACTTGTCCAGTAATCACTTTTAATTGGGCTGTTGTGGTTTCAGCTGACCGAACAATATCAATACATCTATTCCAAGTAAGTTTAGGTTCTTGCAAGAGCTTTTGTTGTACTTTAATATTTGAAATTCCACACACAATTCTGTCTCGAATAAGCTCATCTCTCAAATTGCTAAAATTGCATGTGCCAGCCAGGGCACGGAGGGCAGCAGCATAAGCATCAATAGATTCATCTGGTGTTTGGCTTCGATTATTGAATTTAAATCTTTCATAAATGACATTTGTCTCTCCTAAGCAGTAAACGTGCCATAAATCGAGTACTTTGTCAATATTTTGCTTGTCAACTTCGCTTTCAAAAGCAAGGCCATTGTGTATATCAAGTGCATCTGGACCAATACAAGTTATGAAGGCAGCAACTCGAAAGGGGCTTGACTGTGAAGCTAAATTCGGTACAGTTTCGTATGCAGTCCAGACTTGCCGCCATTTTGTCCAGTTTTGTGCAATGTTCCCTTGTAATTCGAGTCTTGGGGGCAATGGAACATTTGAGATGAAAGCTGTTGGCTGTGTTTCAGCGATGTGGGCTGTACTATGGGCTCCTTCAGGTTGAGTCATGATGAAAATATGATTCACGCCACACCTGATACCATGCAAGATCGTGCAAGAAAGATGCAAAGAAGATCAACTAATCGCGTGGCCTAGTCCGCCATGATTATCCGAATTAAACCTAACAATAGCAACAACAAATATATATACATAACAGCAACAACAACAACAGCATAATATAAGAACGTCACATCAATAATTTGTCCCCCGGCAAAGTCTTTCTTTGGAATCCATGACCCCATAGGTTTATCGTATCTTTCCCAAATAAGAGTCGGTCTCAGTAAATTGAATTTTCACAAATTTAAGCAAAACTTTAAGGACACAATAAACCCAATGTGCCCTACGAATGACGGCATTGAAGATACGGAGCACTTTTTGCTGTCTTGCCCTTCGTTTGACATCCATCGACGAGATCTTCACGCTGGAATTTCGGTAGTATTGCGACCATTTGTTCAAATCAACTGTCTTTCAAACATCGCTCTGATACAACTTTCATTGTATGTTGATAAAGACCTTTCTAGCGACTTTAATAAACATGTACTTGAACTGACCCTAAGGTTCATTCACCAAACTGGTTGATTTAACTAAGGAAATTCACAGCGTTTGCGTTTGTTTACATTTCTTAGTCCCCAAGTCCCTTTGCTTCTCTTTCTTTTTGCTGTAAGTTTGTTTTACTCATTGGGCACAATCCATTCTAATTTGAAAAATTGAATCTTTAGTTCACCCATTCTTGTGAATAAGACCTGATTGCCCGAAGTTAGCTCGACATACAATGTGAAACGAACCTTAGTATTTATCAGTAGAAATTGTTCATGTGTATTTTTCGTAGCTGTACATTTAATTTTAGTTTAGTTACACGTTCTCTATGTTAATGACTGCGGAGTTGTCATGGTCTCTTGCACTCCGTGGTATCGTCCTTGTAGTATAGTAAAGTAGCTCGTACGTAGTGCTTTAAGTAGTTTGTTTGTAAAATTTTATATCGAATAAAAAAAAGAAAAAAGAGGATGATCAGCACTGAAGGTCCTTTGTTGGATGATAGTGCTAAATTGATTAATCTGAAGGGCTTTATTTTTCAATAATTTTCTCGAAATTCTTGAAAATACTTTCTACTTATCTATCATTGCCGACCAAGTATTAAATTATGTTTATTCATGTATGTTGATCAACTCTATTTTTTGTGGGGAGCCAATGTATAGCTTTAAAGTCTGCAGCCCCAACATGTGCTGTGTTTTTCAAATTCAAATAGAAGCGAATGCATTTGTTCCGTGCTGATTGGATTTTTGGACCGCCTCTTATTCAACATCGAGAACCATGAGGTGCATGCGTAATCAAAGTGAGGTTGAATAAGAGAATTTAAAAGCCATCTGCGAAGGGAGTTATCCAGGAAGCTTTATTTTCTATACAGAAATTTCAGCTTGCCATTTAATTTTTCCAAGCATTTTAGCTGCCATTTATAGGCCAGAGAGATTCTTATCCAGAACACATCCAATGTATGTGACCATTGAGTGCTGTTTAATTTTCATTTCACCCCTCCTGATGTCAAGTCTTTCTAGGTTTTTGCATTTCTTTCGGCCGAAAAGAATGGATTTGGTTTTGTCTTCTCCAAAATGAATACTTAGTTTGTTTTCCAAAAACCAATCACACAAAGAGCTGAAGTTTCATTCAAGTTGGTATCTATGTTCTCAATGTCTTTGTCTCTAAAGAGCAAGCAGGAATCATCTGCGTACAGGAGCAGGTCTCAGTCAACTGCTCGTGCAATGTCATTCACATACAGGAGGAAAATGATTGGACCAAGGTTTACCTCCGAGGAACCCCACATGACAAATTACCACGGTTTGAATATTCTTTTCCAGTATTGACAGAAAATGATCGGTCCTGGAGATAAGATTTAAATCATGAAATGGTAGAGTCACTAAAGCCGAAAGATACCATTTTATCTAGGAAAATCTCATGGTCAATTGTGTCGAATGCTTTTTGTAGGTCAATCAAAATCATGCCTGTGAGCATACCATTTTCAAATCCTGGATGGATCTTATCACTCATGTAGCATGGGCAAGTATCTGTTGAATGATGTGTGCGAAAACCGGATTGGTATTTATGTAATATTTTCTTTTCATCAAGGTACTTTTGTACTTGACCATGAATATTTTTTTCTATAATTTTTGAAAGTTGTGGAAGCAGAGAAATTGGTCTATAGTTTCTCAAATCATCGTTCGATCCTTTTTTGAAAAGTGGTTTCAGTTTCGCTTGTTTGCAACCATCAGAAAATGTGGAGTTGATCAACAACTTTGCCAAGTCTTATTGAAAATGCTAGGCTAGACCTCCTGCAATCAAATTGCATGTTTCTGTATACTTTTCGACAGCGAAAGTGAGAAATCTTGGTCAACAGATTACCATGCTATGAAGCAGGCTTGCAAAAGCTCATGCTTTAAATGACTTTCAGTAAGTATCCATTGGCAAACAAATGGACGTCGTTTGTTGGAAACACCATACCCAAGTCTCCATAGACATCCTTAATGCGCTCGTAAAAGTATTATTTGCATCTATTGATTAAAAGTTACATAGGGATAAGAATGAAATTTTATATCCCAGTTAATTCGCGGAAGATGCTGCGAGCGTTTGCTTATAAAAGGTGTCCCACAACTTTGATTGCGATTCATTTTGTAACGACATGGGTAACTATACGTATCACTCAATTATCAGTAGATCGTTTCAGCAACTTCACAAAACCCATGATTTGGGTGTCTCTCAAGACTTTCGTGAGCATTCACAAATTAGAAATTTTTTAAGATTCCACAATGAGCATGGATCTAAAACTAAACTTTTTGCAAAAGCGTTCAATTCCTCGTGCAAGGGCTAATCTGTTGACCAACGCTTTTCCCCTTCGATGTCGAAAAGTAAATAGAAATATAACATTCGATTGCAGGAAATCTAGCCTAGCTTTTTCAATCAGACTTCCCAAAGTTGTAGATCAACTACCTAGCTAAAGATGGAACGAAAAACACCGGACATTTTTCGAGTAGTTTTGGAGATAAATCGACTTCTTTGAAATCAACAAAATAATTTAAACTAGAATTTTCAAAGCCAGCATTGACGGAATCATTGCAATTTATGCATCTTTCGATTGCCCAGACTATACAGAACAACATCCTTTTTACCGTTTTTCGATAGGCCTAAAAATATTGGAGAAATTAATTGTTTTCTGAGGTAAGTGGTTTTGCGCAACGGCATCTCGCTTTGCACTAGAGCGAAAAGCAGAGTAACCTTAAAGTGCACATAAACCCAAAATTTTTTATTTCATTTTCCGATAGAACTCATCAAGAAATGCTATTCTACCAAAAAAAATTTTCCAAAATCATTTTCCAAACTCGTTTTATAATGCATTTTGTCGAGCTTGGACTGTGGACACTACCGGGCACCTACAGCCTGGGAACTAGTGACGACTACTCAGGATGACAAATGATCGAACGAATTGATCGCTGTCATAAACCAGTTGTTTTGAGGCGTTCATATCGAAGCTTAGACGAAGTCAAAGTTCCTATAAAATGCACCAAAAAAGAGTTTGTTTGAGTCAGACCTCCTTACAGTCGTCTGTTGTAGGTTTCTCGGCATGGATTGTTGGAATTGGTATGACGCCAACTTCATCTCTCGACCGCACAAGGTGTCCTTTCCTCATTGGCGAGCGACATTTTACGTCCAGCAGAGATGACGTAATTCTCCTGGGTAGCATTACCTTTTGAATGGAACAATTAGGATGTTTGAAAAGCATAAAGAATCCGCTTTCCAATGTTATCAAATGTTAATAGGGTGTTCGTACAAAAATGTGGAGTCTTTGTGATTTTAGTGTCAGCAGGTCAATTTCGTTGACTGTTGTGATTCATTTACAGTTAGGCTTATGATCATGGAAGTTCTTTCAAAGGGGTTTTTAGAGAGAGTTCCCAAGGAGAAAAGTGTTTGAAAATACCAATAAAGATTTTAATAGAAATTATGTGATGGTCCTATCGCCTGAAGAACGTGTTATTATGGAGGATGAAGCGGAAGGTTAGGAATTGGAAGCAGAACATCTGTGCAGGTACGTAAACAAGATCAGTGAAAAATTAGGCCCGTTCTTAGTGGCGCCCCTTGGTGAATCTTGTTACTTGGCTTGACATTTTTTTATGTTCCTTCTAAACAGAGTTCAGAGTGGTATTAGGTAAGGTTAGTTATGAGTTTCTAGTCATTTCAGTATGATTTTAAAAACCACATTCCATCAACTAAGACTCTAAAATATACGCCTCGGACCTTCCTTGCGCCTCGGAGGAACTCTGAGCAACGGGAATCTTGGCATTACTAGCATTACCCTCCCTTGGTGTTTTTTGCTTATATCATTTCTGTTTCTCAGCATGATTTTTTGAGTTTTCACTATTTGTTATCATTTTATCTTCTGCCTTATCAAAATTTTCGAGAATATAAACAATGCGTTCTGCTCAAATGAAAATTTCAGATCGACCTGAAAAATCTGACCGACCTCAGAAACCGCGTTTCAGGTCAACCTGAGTTTCATTTCGCCTGTGTCGTGTAAGCGTTCCAAGGGCTTCGATAGCAGACCGAAATGAGTGTCAAACTGACCAGCAACCAGCAACTCAGACCAGTTAAATCTTCTCAAGAAATCCTCGGGTTTAAAGTGTTTTGAGCACAAACAAGATGCTGTCGAAGCTTCTCATTTGGCACGTTTTTGTTTCACGAACGCTATCCATTCACGTAGTCTCTCCTTTGCAGTTGTATTTTCTTTGCCATGAAACGGAATAGCATGCAATGTTATACCATTCTTTAAATCTGAAGTCACTGCAAAAATATGAAAATTTCCCTTTAGTTTCTGCTTGGAAATTTAAGGGAAACGGACAAGTTTATCTGGGAAATTGAAGGGAAACAGACATTTCCATTTCCTTCTTGGGAAATTATGGGGAAAGTGTCCGTTTCCCCAAAATTTCCCGAAATTTTGTCATTTTTTGCAGTGAGTATTCCCACAATTAGCAACCACGTATCTGTTTACCAGATTTGCGTTGTTTCTTGCCTACCTCCCTTCTGCAACCACCACTGGCACTAAAATTGACTGCGAAATCACTTAGGCTACACTGAGACCTGAGTGTGTATACCTGAGTCGACGTCACATCCGCTATCGCCCCAGACTCCAGACTGGTCAAAATAGCCCGGCAGTGTCCACAAAAAATTGTCCAAAAACGCGACTTTAGTGGGGCATAACTCCGGAACCACGCATCGGAATTCAATTCGGTTTTCGGTTTTCAACTCAGCTCAACGCCCTCTATCATAATCAAGGATAAAACATTTTGGGTTTAGGTGCACTTTAAGTCAGTATTTGTATTTCGTATTCTGCGCTCGGTGGATTATTATTATTATTATTATTATTATTATTATTATTTTTGATCATTTTTAACAGGCCTAAATACATTCAGTAAATATAAATTAAATGTTTTACAATGTGCCTTGCTTTATTGCTTATATGTCCATAACCAATGAACCAATTTTCAAAAACGTTATTTTATCCGATTGCCGAAAGGCTAAATTGTATTTGAAGATGTTGCTTGTGGTTTAGGCCGATATCTTCATGTCGAAAAGAAGATCGATAAACCTGCTCAAATTCAAACCTTAGATGACATGAAAAATAAACGGCTTTCTTTCAAAGTCAACATTTTAGATGTGATGCAAAGGCTGAACTTATATGTCGTTCAAAGAATACATGTCGTTTAGAGAATACAGATTCAGATAATACTGAGTTCAGAGAATACGAATACGAGTTCAGCCTTTTGTATCACATCTAAGATGTTGACTGGACAATTAGGCTGTTTCTTTCTCGTGCCATTTATGGCTTGAATTTCAGCAGGTTTATCGATCTCCTTTACGACATGAAATCGCCGTGGTAAGACCACAAACAACATCTTCAAATACAATTCAGCCTTTAGGCAATCATATACCGGGTGTCTCAAAATGATGTATTATCGTTTGCTTGCTTATGTGTCCATAACCGATGAATCGATTTTCAAAAACTGGTAAAACCACAACCGACATCTTAAAATACAATTTAGCCTTTAGGCAATCAAATAAAAAAAGTTTTTGAAAATCGGTTCATTGGTTATGTACATGTAAGCAATCAAACAATAATACATCATTTTGGGACACCCGGTAAAACAAAGTTTTTGATATTCTGTTCATGGGTTATGGACATGTAAGCAATCAAACAGTAATACATCATTTTGGGACACCCGCTAGATATTAAAAATCAACTTGAAGATCCTATTTAAAAGAAAGAAAAAATATATAAAAATAAAGGGACTCGAAAGTTTAACGTCCGTGCTGAACGTTGAATTAGATTATCAACCATCAACCTCAACCTCTGCTCTATTTTAAGCGCTATTTTTTTTCTCTTTCTTCTTTCTCTAGTTGTTACGTATTGTGCTATGTTCGTTTTTTCTGTTTTATGTTGCCATAAGGTAGTCATTGTTTTTCGCTCCTAATGGTATTGTTTTAGTAGTAGGGTATAGTATATTATAAGTAGTGTAGTTAGTAATTCGTTTTGTAAGCTTTTAACGGAATGTAAAAAAAAGAAAAAAAAACCTCTACTATACTAAAATACTTCCTTTGGATGGTTTCCAACGAACGATTTTTTGGAATACTTGAACATTCTTGTTTCTCGTGAAATCTTACCGATAGTAACGTTGATTTGCTCTCTCCAATTTAGTAACGGATCAATTTGTACCCCAAGATATTTGATATTGCCCATGGAGTCAATCTTTTCGTCATTTATTTGAAAGATGGGAGAACTGGTTGAATCAATGCAATCTAGTTTTCTGAGGTTGGGTGTGGTACCAATGATCATGCTCTGTGTCTTTGCGACATTAAGAGACATTTTGTTTCCCTGTAGCCACGAACAAAGATTTTGAAGATCGGAGTTGCTCAGGTTGGAGATAGATTTCGAGGAATAGGAAATGCTTGTGTCATCTGCATACATTGTGACCTTAGTTTTTGTAAGGCAAACGGCAAGTCATAGATCAAAGATAGGAGTGGACCAAGGCAGGAACCCTGACGCACCCCAAATTTGATGTCGTGTATTTCAGATATGTTGCCATTTACCTTACAGCATTGCTTCCTATTACTTAGGTATGATATGAACCAGTCAAGCTCCACGCCTTCAACTCCATAGAAACGCAGCTTAGAGATGAGAATATCGTGTTCAATAGTGTCAAAGGCTTTCTTTAAGGTTACTGTACCCCTTCAGTAACCACTCACGGTGTTTTCTCTCTTGATTATCACGCCTGCGACATAACACGTATAAACTATACATCATTCGATTTGCCATTAAGTGGGGAGTATATATTAGCCAAAAAGAATACAAATATCCGAAAATTGTGCGTTATACACCTGAAAATGCGAAAATCGGACCTTCCCTCCTTCCAGAACCTCCAAGTCCCCTCAGATAAGTTTCATATAAATGTCGATGAAATTTTTGCATTCTCGACTCAGTAATCTAGCAAAGTGTGTCTCAAATGTCTTTTGCGTGCCCACGCGATTTTTCTCAAAAGTGAGAGACTCTTTGGTTCCCCTATGCTTTTTTTCTCTGTCTGCCAAATCTCAGCCAATTATGTCAAGCCGTTAGGTACAGGGAGCTGTATGAATACCCATTGGTTGCTGAAAATTTGATTTCGAGAAAAGAGCTAAATAGTTTCTTAGCGTATAACTCCACTGTCGCAAATTATTAACATTAATCTGGCCACAAGAGTAAACAGAGTAATCCTTTTTTTATTAAGCGCAGAGTCTATAATAACGTAATTGATATTTTAACCACAAAATCTATTCAACAGGAAATCTGAGGAACTTGAAACCTTTAGCCTTCAGTTCTCAAATTGTCCTCATAATGTCAACAGCATGTTCCTATTTGGAAAGACGTTGCCGTTAAATTGCTTATAATTCGCTCAAAAGTAAAGTAAAATTCCTTGAAATTGTTAGAAATTTTAGGTAGATGTATGTGTTATCCAATTATCTAAAAATCCAAAAATTGATACGATATAAATTTTTATCGTCCAGAAGGGGTACAGTAACTTTAAGTCGATGAAAGTGGCTCCAGAAAAAGGCCCTTTGTCGAAATTCAGATACCAGTCATTGGTATATTTTGGGACGCTGAAGATGATCAAGTTTTGTGTTTGACAAATTGCCCCATAGTTCATCACTGCATCTCAGATGACTCTCAAGCAGTGCCTTGTACACCTGATCAAATTTTAATAGCCGTAGTATGTTCTTTAGTTTCTGCAGGTATGAGAGGGCATTTTTAATTTTACCTTTGAGGTTTTTATATTGCTCATTCCATGTCAGGTTTTCATCCACTGTAATTCCAAGGTATTTAACTTTTTGGACCCGTTTAATTGATCCTCCATTTATGTTTGCCTTTAATGGGCTATGGATGCGGTGTGTTTGTCGTTCGTGACCAACAACCATATGTCCTGTTTTATCAATGTTCAGACTGAGCTTATTCTGCCGTAACCATTCTACAGCACTGTCAAGCTCAGTTTTTAGATCTTTGTAGAGTTCATCAATATCTTCAGGAGAGCAAGTTACATGGGTGTCATCCGCATACATATTTGAGATGCATTTTTTAGGCATTGCTCAAAGTCATTCACATATAGAACGGAGAGGAGAGGCCTCAGGCACAAGCCCTGAGGAATACCGCAATGAACGGTTTTTAGGCTAGATTTGTGGCCATTACTTCACAGTATTGTTTTCTGTTCTTCAAGTGCGATATGAACCACTGAAGACGTGTACTTGCTACCCCTTATTTAGTTAGCTTCGAGAGGAGAATTCGTGGTCCACCGTATCGAATGCCTTCTTGAGGTCGAGAAATAAGCTTATGTTAATTTTGCGTTTGTCAATATTGGAAAACCATGAATCTGCAAAATGCCTGAAAGAGGTCTAGGAAATGCGATCAATGTTGTGTTTTGTTTTAGCTAAAGAATGATTGATTGCATCAGTTACGCTTTATGAGCCTGAAACAAGCTATTTTATATATTGTTCTCACCCGTTGGATAGATACACTCGTGTCAATTGTCGTCCCTGTTTATGGAATGGTCCTACTTGATACCACCTTTGCTCCAATATTTTGTCGTTGTAAATATTTTTCAACTCCATAATTCAAGCAAAGTCATCCATGAATTTCGAATGGTACGACCGCTTTTATCACTTCTTCCTATTTGAAATGAAACATAATTTGTTTGTAAATTACGACTGGTGATTGATTGATAGATTGATCGATTGATTGATTGAGTGAGTGAGTAAATGAGTGAGTGAGTGAGTGATGGGGTGAAACTACGAATTTTGTATGAAGCTTGCCATTCTTTCTCCTTTTGTGATGTATTTAATCTTCAACAGAACCAACGCGTGCAAGTGACTGGGATAATGTTGTTACATGCCATGCAGGATCCGCACTAGTGCAGACATGGAAACTTCAAAATAGATGTATTGGAAAACACAGTTTAGGGAAAGATATTGAAAAGTTGCGTGGAAGTGTTGCAACTGTAAGTATTATTGTAGTTGAGTGTTCCATCTCTGCAAATATTTCTTGCAACCATATATCACAGGCGACAGAATCAACAGTTTGGTTCTTGTAAAATGAGCATGTAAATACTTTCCTTTGGTTATCAACATATCGAATTCCTTGTTTTTTGACTGCTTCACTAGCGACATAAGACAAACGATCGATTTTGATGTGAACATTTCCATTGGCACAGTTTGCTAGCTTCGCCGCTATTTTATTGCAACAGACCTGCAAGGGATGGCTCAATTGTAGCACATTTGTCAACCAATCTTAGGGATGCTGGTTCGAGTCCCCGCCCTGCCGAACCTGCTACTACGTAGACTGAGGAGAGTTGCCAACTCTATGTAATTTGAAGCTAAAAGAATCACGAGGTGTAGTCGCATAAAGAGGAAGGACCAGGACACTGCTTGACAACATGTAAGAGACTGATAACAATGAGTCCTACTCCCACTTCATTTTTCAAAGTGAGACTCTCACTGAACTGTTACTACTGATAACTAAGACGATGTAATAAGTCTAGTGTTCTCGCGACGGCCAACGGTTATTTGAGTATGCTGCATGTAAGCATCTACTGACGGCCTGAACCTTGAGTACAACCACAAAGCAACTATTATACTTGAGGTTCTGGACATTACAAGATGCTTACATGCAGGATTTTCCAGACTGTAGCGAAGGCGCAAAATCGCATAGCAGAAGTGATGAAGAATTGCAGATCTATGTATGTATGTATGTAAAATTTTGCCATCAAACTAAATATACGTAGTGATAAAATAAAAGAAATCTAATTACAATATCTATAAATTTAAAATAATTACAGTCATAAACTACATATCTAATTTAATAATCTAATTTAAAAACACCCCATGGTTAAAGATGGCAGGGATAGCATTAAAAGGTCAATGCGACCTTGTTTCCATAATGGTCCCCCAAGGAGTGCTATTCAAAAGGACAAGAAAGAAAAGTTTTCGAGAAAAGAAATAATAAGTTTCCATGGAAAATAGAATTTTGTCTTGACCGGAAATAAAATCTTTGATTTTAATGACGAATAAGCATTGTTATTGGTTGTTTTTAGATTTCTAATTATATATGTAGGTACTATCATTAAGATTTTTAAGCTTGCTACTCTTTTCCCCAATGGACTCAACAAACAGTTTTCTTTTTCATAGGCATTTTCACTTTAACATCATCGTTTCTTCCTTCGTAGCTTCCTCATGGCTACCTTCTTCCCTGCAGCGTCCAATTCCATTAGACGTTCTATAGTTCTCCATCTTTTTTTTTCGATCTCTTCCGCTTAACTGCCCCGTGCGTTCTCTTTCTCATTACTACTGAGGAAGGGTTATGCCCGATACGTTTAGTCTAATTAAATCCTGGCATTTTAGTTTAATCTATAGAGAAATTTATGTTTATCAACTGTAGCTATTGCCGCACATCAACCTCAAGATTATATTTAACTATAATTAAGACTTTGGAGATTTTTAAAGAATTGGTCTTTGACTTTATGTTTGAAACTGTTGATGGTTACATACATACATTGTTGCATATTTTAGTTCTGAGGGTAGGCTGTTCCATATTTTAGGTTCTAAAGATGAGAGACCATTTTGTCCTGTGTTGCTTTTTAGGAAAGGTTGAATTAGTTTGTTTTTAGATCTTCGAGTTACTCGGCTCTGGTCAACTGGTAAGAACATTTCCGACATATATGATGTGGCTGCATTATCAAAACATTTGAAAACCTTTGCAGCAGTGCATTGCTCAAACCTTCCTTTAGCGGGGACCCAGTTTACAGTTTTAAATTCGTCTACTCCTATACGTGCTCTGTTACTCAGCTTCAAACAGAATCTGATACATCTATTTGACATCGAAGAAGTAACTATGGATCTGTTGTTTCGTGGTTCTTTCGACGAAGAAGACTAACAGGCCAGCTTAAAAGGAATCTTTGTTCGGGATACTATAAGTGAAAGTCTTACGGACTTTCTTCAGAAGAGCTGGACCCCCGTTTAAGTGCTTTGGATTCTGCGCACTAGCGATTGCAGGGTCATCGTCCTTAATTTTTTCTTGTAAATTCGCGCATGCCCCAAAGCGCTTCACTCATTCCATTGATCAGGGAGCCAATCAGAGTTAACGTCTTTTCCATTGTGATTTACAAAAGGGGATCTAAGCATGTATAAGCCCTTGGTAAAAATAGCTATGCGAAGACAATAGGCTGAGGTCATCTGAAGTTATAGGCTGAGGTAACTGATCTACATCAACAGGAAATACTGATTTCCGATAGAGGAGAATTTGATCGCAAGTGGCTTGAGCTACTTTTATATGCTTACATTCCCTTTAAGTTTGTAAATTTTGGCCTACTGGCTTACTCTGTTCGACAGCTCGACCAAAAGATGATCAGATACAGTTCCTTCCCTATTTACTTTTCATTTGATTTTCGGATTCTTTGAAATGCAATTCCTTTTTGAGTTTAATGCTTGATCGTAAAGTAAATTCCATTTCTGGTGCCAGTTTAACTGCAAATAAGCAAAATTTCCTCTCCTTTTGACGGGCTTTCGCTTTTCTATTGTGGCCTCAGATTATTTCCTCAAATTTGCGGAACCCTGACTATCTAATACGAAAAATACATGCATAAATGCATGGTTTATGAACTGAAGAGATCACTTTTGTAATTTTGTTGTACATTTACGCCATTCCAATCGAAGTTAACAGATTTACAAAGGGTGCTAGTTTCTGTATTCATAAAATAGTGGAAGCTGTGCGGAACAGCATTCGAGGGTTGCAAATGATGCTGGTCAGTCATGGGTCTTTAAGCTAGCGAGTGTGGCTGTGGAAATACCGGGTGTCTCAATAAAAAGTACCCCCTTTTCACCGAACAAGGAAACAATTCTTTCAATCATGAAACATTTCATTGCCATTGAAATAGAACGGAAGAAAATCTTGAGGATAATGCAAGGATCGAGAAATCTTTGTTCCTATTGACGTCAGTTCCATTGAGAATAAATGCGAGGCAAAACCGTGGGATGCAACTGCGTTGCTGCCTATGTTAATTTGTCGATGCTCATGAAGAAACTAAAGAGGGTCGTTTAGGGAGGGGGGTATATGTTCCCTGTTCCTTGTTAAATTTCCGCTTGTTACCCTGTTTCCTTGAGAAAATCCGCTTGTTCCCTGGAGTTTTCTGTGTGTTCCACTCCTCTGTGAATTTCGAGAGGGCTATGGTACACAGCATGCACTTCTACGTTTAGTTGAAACCTGCGAAAAGTCTTTGGATAGCGGAGGCGTCGCAGGGGCCGTCCTGACGGACCTTTCGAAAGCCTTTGATTGTCTAAATCACGAATTATTGATTGCAAAATTGAATGAATACGGTTTCAGTAGATCTGCATTGCAGTTCATCCATAGCTATCTCGTCGACAGGAAACAAAGGGTAAAGGTCAATGGTTCATTCAGCACGTGGACAAAGACCACCCTAGGTGTACCGCAAGGTTCTGTCCTAGGCCCCCTTTTGTTCAACATATACCTGAATGACTTGTTCCTGTTCCTAGAGGAGACCGAAATATGTAACTATGCGGACGATACAACGATTTATGTGTATGGTCCAAAAATCGATAATGTAATTGCGCATTTAGAAAATGATGCCCTTCAGTTAACTGAGTGGTTGCCGAACAATCTCATGAAGCTAAATGGTGATAATGCCATTTGATGATTTTCGGTGCAAAAGACAATGAAGTATTCATCAAAATAGGAGGCGCTTGTTTGAAAGAATCTACAGAGGAGAATCTTCTTTGCATAAAATTTGATCGATCTCTTTCCTTCAAACAACATGTCAAATCTCTATCTAAGAAAGCCAGCAAAAACTTCATGCTCTTAACCGAATATCCTGTTACATGGACACAGAAAAACTGCAGCAACTAATGCGTGCTTTCATATTATCCCATTTTAGCTATTGTCCACTTGTTTGGATGTTCTGCGATAGAACCTTGAATCAAAGAATAAATCACGTTCACGAAAGGGCTTTGCTAGTTGCACAGAAAGATTACGAACATGATTTTGGTTTTCTCCTGGAGCAAACAAATTCAGTGCCCATCCATATAAGAAACCTACAGTTGCTTATGACTGAGATTTTTAAAACAAAATTAGATCTAAGTCCAACTTTTATGAGGGATAGTTTCACGCAGCGGAACACTGGCTACAACTTGAGGCATGGGACCGACGCGCTGCTTCCAAAAGTACGCACTACGTTCTTTAGAATCGAGTCTGTAGCTCTCCTTGGAAATAGAATGCGGCAGCTGCTACCACACGAGATAAAAGACTCCAGCACCCTTCAAATTTTCAAAAAGCAAATAAGGTGCAGGAATGGTGATAAATGCAACTGTAGACTTTGCAAAACATATGTACAACAGGTTGGTTTCATAACAGGATAGTTAGTGAAATTATTGTGATTATACATATACATATTTTTTAGATTAGATTGTAAATTTTGTAAATAAGTAGGCCTTAATTAGCTGTAAGTTTAGCTATGGTTTTGTTTCAGCCTACTTTGTAAATGAATTAATGACGATGATGATGATGAAGGAGTTTTGGTCCTTTCACATTGATAGTTGATATTTTAACTGTGCTTATTTTTGAAAGTTTTTCCAAGGGGAAAACGAGCTTAAAAATGCGAAGAAACCTTGGTTGACTTTAGATAAAAGATAAAAAAACGTTATAAAATAAAAAAAGTGACCTGCCAAAGTATTTTTAAATGTTATGCAGCTTCTGCTACAAGTGTTGCAACCAAAATAATTTGATCATTTGCATCAGTATCACAAGTTAGTTTTCGCACAATCAGGAGAGAGGCAAACATCTCAAAACGTGCTCCCGGGAATTTTCTTTTTCTTTTGTTATCATTCTCATTCCTTCAAATTGTATAAATCCTGGAAAATTATTTACTGCTTCTGGTGAGCGTCATATCTTTTCATTTGTGGTGTGGTTCCGCCTCTGCCTCCAGTAATTTAACTTTACTTGCTTGATCTCTATGTTCTTAGACATGTGCCAGGAAATTGTAACACGCCTCTTCTTGGATAGTCAATTCTGATTTAGCTTCTGAGTAAGATCCTGTGGGAGGGTGTACGTAGCCTAAACATGTACTGGATGTGCCCACGAAAAAGAATTACCCGGCTCCAGAATCGTTCCCTTCAAATGATAGCCGATTGTAGAAAAAACTCGATCAAAAGTATACTCCAAACACAAAATTGACTAAATAACAACCTGATCTAACAACATTTCCCCTTGTAACTTATTTTGACAACCAGCTCCAAAAAAGTTGCCTTCTTTTGATACCCTGCTCAAGATGAAAAATTGGTGAAAATGATACCCTGAAAAACGGCACATCCCCGTCGGAAAAATATACTACCCCCCCTCGACATGACAGATAATACCTTTGGTGTGATTAGCTACCTTTCCTCCTTTGTGCAGCGGCGTGGCCAGGGTAAATTATGTGGGGGTATTGAAATGAGGGGGTCTGTGGGCGAGGCACAAAGGAAAATTTTTGGGACCACCCCTTTTTTTTTTTTTTTTTTTTTATATTCAAATATTAAATCTTACAATATATTTTACATTCTACTATACCTAATTCTAATTACTTTACGACACTACAGGAACGATACCATGGGGAGCGAAAGACAATGACTACCCCATGGCCAATATCTAAAAACACGAAACATTAAACTGTATACAGTCACACCACGAACATTTATAAATTAAAAGATACTATACTATATTCTGTTTCACACCAGATGCCAGGCACTCCACCCACCCCAACCAACAACAAACGAGCCGCGCCCGCAGCACCAACATACCCATCGCAACCGCGATGAATTTATTGATGCCACGCGCGCAACCCACCCGCCACCGGCCAAGGCAAGCAAAATGCCCGACTTCCGATGCGAAACAGAATTTACAAGGAAAAGAAACACTAACGACAAGGAAATTAAAATTACGTCCCCCTTGCAGGTAGCAGCAGCTAATCATTAGTAGCATCATTTTATTCAAAGCGTTGTGTTGCATTTATGTATTTTAAAGTTGCCTTAAGAATCTCTGTATTAGAATCAACAGAAAACCTTTCATTACCATACAGCATCATTTCAAGTAATAGCGCGTTTGATTGATTTGACAAACCGTACGGTTGCAACGTTGCGTTTACACTATCGAGAAGATCTCTCCTGTATGCATCGTAAGCATGGCAGTGCAGCAAAAAGTGCTCCGTGTCCTCAACACCATCATTTGTGGGGCACAGTGGATTCAGTGTGTCTCTAAAATTGTGTCTAAATTTGTGCAGATTTAGCTTACTGAGACCAACTCGTAACTGCGTGAGTATTGCAAGACCTTTTGGGTCGTGAATGCTGTAGACTGGCTTAGGAGGAGGACGTATAAGAGATAATAGCTTGTTTTTGAAAATGCTGATTGAAGGTGATTCTCTTACTTCGTGGTCAAGCTTATTCCATTCAAGCAAACAACTAGGGTAAAAGCTTGCATTAAAACATGCTGTTCGTGCACTGATTTGGCCAATTGTAGCTTGATGACGCAGGGGATACGAGGACTGCCGGAGTGGTGGAATTGGTATCCTTGTATAGTCAGGAGTGATATTATTGACAATTTTATAAAAAAGAACAAGACGCCTGCTCCATCGTCGGAGGTTGAGTGATTCCCATCCAAGCTCATCGTACAATTTCACACGAGATGTGCCCTTCCAAGCACCTGTAACTGCAAGTGCTGCAGAATATTGAATAGATTCTAGCTTTTCCATCTGATTTGAAAGTGTGATGTTCTGACTGAATTCACATACATTTTGTGGAGTATGATATATGACGTCACCATAATCCAAATGTGGTCGGACATATAGTTTATATAATTCATTTAATGTTTGTCGCGGCAAGTATTGCGAAAGGAAGCGCAACATTCCTATTCCTTGTCTGCATTTATTGATAGTTGCCTGGATATGACTAGCAAAGGACAATCTTGAATCTAGAACAATCCCAAGGTGTTTGTGTTCATCAACTTTTATGACAGGAGTATTGTTAAATAGAATAGGTGGATGGTCTGCACGGATTCTCTTCCTTGAGAAGGTTACTTCGACTGCTTGTTTCGTTGGATCAGGATTAAAAGACATTCGCCAGTTATGTGCCCAAAGCCTAATGAGGTTCATGTCATGATTCATATCCTGGGCAGCTGCATCAGGATCGTGAACGACAGTAAAAAGCGATGTATCGTCAGCGAAGAGTTTAACATTACACCTCAAATTATCAGTTAAATCATTTATGTACACGAGAAAGAAAAGAGGCCCAAGAATTGAACCCTGAGGAACACCAGCTGTAATATTTCCCCAATGTGATGCTTTGCCGTTTAAGACAGTACGCTGCTTACGATCAGCTAAGAAACTCTCAACTAGTGAAAGCAGCTGACCAGAAACACCACATCGACGCAGCTTGAAAATAAGACCTTCGTGCCAAACCCTATCAAATGCCTTAGATATATCTAGATATACCGATCGCACATCGAGAGGTGGATTGCAGTCAAAAGCTTCGAAGACAGTATGAACGATTGTTAACAACTGATTAATAGTTGAATCACCAGGGCGGAATCCCGATTGATTTGGATTAAGTAAGTCATGCATGTTTAGATGCTCGTAAAGAGTATCAAATATCAACTTCTCGAGCATTTTTCCAAAAAGTGGCAAGAGTGAAATGGGGCGATAATTTTTCTTCAAATTTTTACTACCTTTTTTATGTACTGGAACCACATTTGCTTGTTTCCAAACTTGAGGGAAGATGCCTGTACCCAAGCAACTTTCAAATATTATTCGTAGGGGCAGTACAATTGCATGATCGCAAATTTTAATCATACGTGCTGAAATATCATCCCAACCGTGCGCTTTGCTTGGATTTAATGACCGAATAATCCTTAGTATCTTTTCATCGGATATTTGGAAATTTGTCAAGGGTGGAGCAAGTGGTGGAACTTCGGATGGTATTTCACTACCAGTTTCTAGGGTGGTACATTGGAGCATGAAATAATCGTTAAATATTTGCGCCTTATCAGTGAAATCTAGAACAAAGATGTCATTTTCTAGTAAGGGGGGAATCACTGGCACTTTCGCTTTGTTTAAGATCTTATTTATCAGAGCCCAGTAAGATTTTCTACCAGTAGTAGGATTTGAAAGCGTACGCCCTATGTTGGCGAAGTATCTTTGCTTAGCGTCTTCGATTAAGGCTGAACCCTGCGATACCATATTCTCGATGTTCTCTCGCTTATCCTCTGGTTGACCATTTCTGATAAATGTTTTGTATGCCCTGTTCTTTTTGCGGATAAAGTTTTTGATAGACTGTGTTACCCAAGGTGCCTGCCGTGGTCTAATCGTAGTAGTTTTATTTGGTACAAAGTTGGAAAAAATATTTAGTAGTATTTCGTTGAATAATTCAACCTTCAGATTGGGGCAAACTACCTCCTCCAAAGTTTCACTCCATTGGAACATTTCTAGGCTTTTTCTTATTGAGGAGATATCAGCACGTTCATAAAACCAAATTCTTCTACTAAAGGGAGGTGGTGCTAAATTGTCAATGCTTAATTTGCCATAAACGATCTGATGATGGCATTGCTCATGAAGGGAAGGATGGACACCAGACTCAATGAATAGATTTGGTTGATCGGTAAATATTAGATCAATGCATGATCTAGATTCGCCCATGAAATGAGTTGGCTCAGAGATTAATTGATGCAGACCGAGATCTGATGTAAAAGGTTCAAAGACTTTACCAATATCGTTTTCTAAATCATTTTCCCACCATTGAGAGGAACGAGCATTAAAATCGCCTGTTATAATGACACAATGAGGATTTTCGGCAGCCATCTTGGATAACATCAGGTCAAAGTTTCTTGTAAATTCCTCGTACTCTGTTTGACTCTGGCTAGGACTTCGATATAAAACTGAGAAAAAATATTTCTTCCTCTTAATTTGAATTTCACATACAATGCATTCAGAGAGAGTTTCGAGGTCAGACCGTTCCTTAGCTGGGAAAGTCTCTTTGATATAGAGCCCAACACCTCCCCTCTTTACATTTTGAGGATGGTTTCTCTTGACAAATCTATAGCCATCAATAGCCAATTTACTTTCATCCACGGTGGTATCAAGGTGAGTTTCAACGATACCAATCAAATCATAATTATACACCGCGTTATATGCTTCCATGAGAGAAACTCTGACAAACTCGTGAGCACAAATGCTATTTAAATTCCAGGAACAAAAACTGAGAGTTCCGAGATCTGGGCCAGGGTTTGTCTCAATGTCACCGCTTAATAAAATAATCCTGTAGCTACTCCATTGTGAGTACAGTGTATAACTTGCAGTACAGGTTAAATAAAAGTAGCAATATTTAAACAGTATATTTGTCAAGATTTTGCGTTTATGTAGGACAAAAATGATATGTGGAAGCCTTTTTACTAACTCTCGAAGGATGTAAAATGAAGTCCTGACAGATGAGTATAGCTGAGCAAAGATGAATAGAAAGCGGCATTTTGGGTAAAACGAATACTTTGCAACAATTTGGACTGTCAACGAAAGAGGAAGCAAAAAGATCGAAATCAAGATGAATATACAGCAAAACAGGTACAATTTGCAAATTAACTTCATCATCGATAAAGTTGAGAACTTTTCAAGGGGTTTTCTTTTTGCACACAGGGAAGACCGGAACAAGCCGATTGCTGCCCTCCACTGACTTACGTCAACCTGCATCCAGAAAAAAAAGATCTTCTCGACGGTGCTGCGCAACAATACATATTGGTTTTGCGAAAAAAAATGCTGCAGTTTCTGTAGGGGAAAAAATAGGGTCTAAATTTATTGGAAAAACAAATAACAAGTGAAAAACAAAAGGACTGCAAAAACGGAAACACGAGTTACTTAATCTCAGATGCATGACAAAAACAAAAGCATGCAACGAGTTTTTCGCTAAGAACGTCCTTGGGGAGAACATATTAGCTGTTGTTGGAGGGGCTGCTACATATTTCTACGTTTTTTATCTTGCACGGATATCCCTTGAACTAATTGTTTTGATATCTGATGAAAACAAAAGGAAAGTTCGAACACAATGCAATTGAGATCATGCAACAATGGTGACTGGATCTCTTGTGAATTGAGGAAAACCTGCTGACTGGGGACAACAAAATATCATAAGCCAAATAACACAATCCAATTCAACAGGTTCCAATCTAAAACACCCGAAAACGAACTTCAGAACTATAACACTACATGCAGTGACGAAATAATTGAAAGCAAAAACATGAAGCGTTTAAGCTAGCTGAATTCAACCCTGAGACGACTCCGCAGCGCGTTGCGGCGAGCGACGCAAAGCCGAGCCAATTCAACCCCACGCGCCACCGCGCCCCGCCGCCACCAGGAGCGCGCTCGGGAACGACACCCCACAGTGATCCAGAGCAGTACAGAAATACCAAAAAACAAATTTTGAAAAATGATTTTGGCTCTATTTTTACTCCAAAGATAACACATGGATTAGTTTAACACAAACAACCTCATTCTAATCGGAGTTATACTCGTAGAGCTAAAAATTCATAAAGTTAACGTAAACAAATTTTGTGAATGCTTAGGCCTGAAAATTGTTCATATTTTGAAATTTGAGTTAAAAACATGAAATACATGTCAAAACATGTCTTCACAACATACTTTGTCGTTAAATTTGAAGCATTGGCTGCACTTTTACCAAAGGTTTCGTACATATTCGTACCCAAAAAATTTTTATGCAATTTTCTTCTTTTCTGGTATTCTCGGGGAAATTGGCAACTTTCTGCAACAATTGTCATATGATATGAAATGTGTTTCTGAAGTTGTGATATACGTAAAACTGTGGATGAACCAAATGAAGATATACTTGCAGACAATCTAAATGCCCTTGTATGCTACTTTTATCAGCATATTGTACTCATTTTGTTCGTGAGCAGCGTTCAAAAATCCAAAATTATGAATGGAGATATGGAAACTAACAAGAAAAGAACAGATAAATTTTTGAACATATACTGTAACCGTTTCAGTCAGCAAATATACATGGAGTTTATGACCATTTAATTCTTGGTTAAATTATCGAGAATTTACGGTTTAAAACTTTCTGATGTCCTTTGGCTATATCTCTACAATAGTTTCATTTCATTTTCATTT
The DNA here is from genome assembly GCA_039566865.1 of Aurelia coerulea. Classification (NCBI taxonomy): domain Eukaryota; kingdom Metazoa; phylum Cnidaria; class Scyphozoa; order Semaeostomeae; family Ulmaridae; genus Aurelia; species Aurelia coerulea. The sequence continues at coordinate 35,732,158 of CM076943.1, forward strand.
TCATTTTAAAATTGTTTACCCAGGGTACAAATTCAGTATAAATACTGTTTTACAATTGGCCCTGCAAAAAATTACTTACAAAATTAAAGAATTATATACTACAAAATTTACAATAAAAAGAGCGGAATACGTCAAAATTAAAGATATATTAATTTACAGCGATACACCTCCATATATAAAAGGTTTATTTTTCATTGATTTTGGACTTGAAGGCATTGATTGAGGGAGCCATCTTTGTATCCAAATCAAGACTGTTCCAGAGACTGGCCCCACGATAAGCAAAGGATTTTTGGCCATTGCCAGTTCTCAACATGGGTATTGCAAGGTTTGTTTTAGAGTTTCTTAACTCTCTTGGATGTACCTCGGACGATCTCACGAAGAGATCGCTAAGATATTGAGGTGCAAGAGAGTTAAGAGATTTGTAAACCATAGAACCTGTTTCTTTATTTATCAGCTTTTGTACAGATGGCCAACCAAGTCTCTGGAGCAAAGGAGCTGCAGATGCATCGAAAGGGCTATTTGTTACTATTCTGGCTGCTTTATTCTGTAATTTTTGAAGCACGTCTAGCTTTGAAGCACCACAAGAGCCCCAGACAGAACAACAGTAGCTGAAATGTGGCTCCGTGATGCTTCTATATAAATTTATCAAAGTGTCAGTTTGAACAAAATTTTTTGCATACTTCAATAGGCCAATAGCTCTGGAGATCTTCTTTTGAACCGCGCTTATATGACTTTCCCAGGTAAGGCAATTATCAATCATGACCCCGAGGTATTTTGTTTCGTTTACCAGGTTGATTTCCTCGCCCCCTACTTTGAAAGAAGGAAGTGTGCTAAGATTGTTTTTTAGTTTTTTAATTTTTGGCTTTGAACCAATTATCATAGCCTGGGTTTTAACAACATTAAGGGAAAGCTTATTGCCTTGTAGCCACCTTTCAATGTACGACAGCTCCTCGTTGATTACTAGGTCCAGTTCCTCACTTTTATCAGAAGAATACGAAATTGCTGTGTCGTCGGCATACATAGTACCCATTAACTATTTGTATACAGTTTCAGCCTTATTAAATTTTTGAGCCGTTTCTTCGTCCAATTGTATATCGTTTCATGTAAATCAAATTTTTGTCCTTTCATCCCGCAAATCGTGTTCGTAAGTTACCGGGGGAGTTAGAAAGCACGCAGTAAATAAGGCAGCGCTGAATAAAGCAAACCTTCATTAGAAACTGTCTCACATAAATGGAAATGTTTTACTTCAACAACTTCTTTCGAAAAAAACATGGTGCAGCTAAAGCTACTCGAAAATATTTTATTCTTGAGAAGTTTCAACCAACAACTGCTTGGCTTTGGTCCAAAATAATTTAATGATTAATGGATGTTACTATGAAAGCTTCTTTGCTGATTGCAGAAATCGAACACAAAAAGAGAAGTCACTTCATATTGACCTATTTTTATATTTCTAAAACTTACAAATCAAATGAAACCATACAAATTGAGCTTTCAGAGCATCATGATTCAATTTATTTCCGTTCAGAGCTTTTGTTCCGTAGAGTGTCAGTCTTGAAGTAACCCTTTGTTTTGATGCACCCTATGTATCACCATTGCATGTTACGATTTTAAAACACTGTCTCGCGAACAAAGTGAGTATAATAGGCTGATAAAAGTAGCATAAAAGGGCATTTAGATTGTCTGCAAGTATATCTTCATTTGGTTCATCCACGGTTTTACGTATATCACAACTTCAGAAACGCATTTCATATCATATGACAATTGTTGCAGAAAGTTGCCAATTTTCCCGAAAATACCAGAAAAGAAGAAAATTGCATGAAAAATGTTTGGGTACGAATATGTACGAAACCTTTGGTAAAAGTGCAGCCAATGCTTCGAATTTAACGACAAAGTATGTTGTGAAGACATGTTTTGACATGTATTTCATGTTTTTGACTCAAATTTCAAAATATGAACAATTTCAGGCTAAGCATTCACAAAAAGTACATCTCGGCATTCGCAAAAATGAAAAGGAACGAAAATCGCGAAAATTTATCTTTTAAGTCACAATATAGTCAAAGTGTTTCTCATTCAAGTAAAAAAAAGTTTGTAAAGATCCGATATGGCAAAGTGATTCTACAGACTTTGAAAATTTACTTTATTGCAGGCAATAGTGGATTTCATCCTGAAATTGACTAAATGTTGCATTTCATTTGTTTACGTTAACTTTGTGAATTTTTAGCTCTACGAGTACAACTTCAATTAGAATGAAGTTTTTTGTGTTAAACTAATCCATGTGTTATCTTTGGAGTAAAAATAGAGCAAAAATCATTTTTCAAAATTTGTTTTTTGGTATTTCTGGACTATTTTCTCATTTCTGGATCACTGTGCACCCCAGGTGCAAAGCCAGCAAAAAGCCGAATTTACAAGTGAAGCACCGCGACCGACGCGCCCCAGACAACGGCAAAGAGCGGCAACACAACAAAGCCAAACCAACTCAGCCCCGACGCGCACCCCACCGCGCCGCAGACCGGCCCCAAACGCGAATCCAGCTCAGTGTGTTATAATTCTGTCTGGGTGCAACCTGTATGAACCAATTTATAAAAACAAGATCTAAACGTATTTAATTAATTCCAAAAGTTCATCTTTGGTGTTGAAATATTCAAAATTTTCATTCAGTTTGAGGCAAAGTCTGCAATTTAAATCTGCAAAAGCAAAGCACTCCTCTTTTTTCTCCAACCACTCATTTCCACTCTGGATCAGTTTGGCTCTTCGATGGGTTAAATCAAGCCGTACTTTAAACTTTCTTGTCTTTTTCCTGGCCTTGTACACAAGTGTTCGGTGACGCCATGTCGTGAAACGAACTATGATCTGACGAAACTTCTTGTGACTTTGCGGGTCTTCCTTTGTTTGACCGAAGCGGTGGGCGCGGTCAAACGCCATGTCGGGAATATCCAATTTTAACTCAGTTTTGATCATCTTTTTCACCTTTTCCAAACACTGTGCACCAGTCTCACCTGTATCTTCATTGTATTCTACATCATTCAATCGCAAACAAAGTCTCCTCTGGTATTGCTCTTGCTCATCACATCGCAGCTCAAGATCCTCGATTTTACTCTGAAGTGACTCAGATTCTTCCGCGTTTCTCTCAAGCTTCTCGATGCGGCTGGCATACTTTTCCAACAGTACAACTTTTGCTTCAAGGATCTGAATCTTTTCATTTTGCTCAACGATGGTTTTCTTCAGCTCATTTATGCATTCCTTGGTTGCTAGACCTGACAGTTTCTCATCCAAGGCTTTCTGTCCTTGTAAGATGGCATCCAAGGTGCTCTTTGTTGATTCTGCATCAGACTCATTGTTCTCCGAGCACGCCTCTTCTGAGTCCGTATCCTCGCGGCCTAAGTCATCTTGCCTGGCTTGCAATCTTGTTTTACAAGACATCACGTACAAGTAGGCCGAGGGCAGTAAAATCGATTTAAACTATTCAAAATTAATCTAGAGTCAATGCCCAAGCGCTACATTTAATCTATGAGCATGATTAAACTAAGTAGCGAGAGCTCACAACAGCGTCGTGCCTCAGCTCGTAAATGCACGTCCGCTCTCCGCCATGTTGTTCCTAGGAACCAGAGCCAGAGCCTAGGAACCAGAAAAATTCTTGCCCAACCTATAACCAGATATTTTGTCTTAGTTTTTAAAGGAATCTCGAGGGCCGTCTTTCGAAATGAAACTTGATTTCTGAGAAGTTCAACAGGCTTTTCCCCAATATCCTTAAAAATGAGTATGAAAATGGACTGAAAATCCTTAACCATAGGTCTTCGCCTAAATATTGGGTGGCACTTCCCCGTTCTCCCAAGAACCAAAACCCCTTCGCTCCAGGCGCTGAGCATTACGCTTTCCAATAGTTTACAGATCTTCATCGCTTTGCTGTCATGTAAATAATTTTCTGAGCCTTGGAAAGAACTCATCATTGAACAGTGATTTGCGTCTCCTTGCGGTGCGGCTTGGCCGGAGCCAGTAAAGTTAGAGGGTAATAAAATGAGTGGGGTCGAGGGCAAAGCCTCCAGAAAAATTGCTGAGGTCATGCCCTTTTCTTTGGCTGGGAACAGTCCTACCGATACCATGTTAGCCGTTGCTAAACAGAATTGTTGATCATTTTGTAACAGTTGCTTTTATAGATTGGCATCCCCAGGCGAAAATGTTTTTAAGTTAAGTTAATTTTTTTAGAATGCCTGCCTTCATCCCATCTCCACCAGTGCCAAATTAGAAACGTTCATCATTTTGTAACAGTTTTTCGTGATTCACCACAGTGGAGAAAGTGTGGGCCCAAACCACATCACACGGTCTCGGTTCCTTTGTTTGCATTTGTCACAATCTAATTTGCTTCTCCCCAAAATGGAAGTCTTGACGATTCTGTGATAGTTTGTCAAGGAAAATTTTCAAAAAGACACCGTTACTTTGGCTTATAATGAATCTCAAGGACCATCTTTCGCTTTGGCAGAAGTGAATTCCATTGAATGTAAAAATCCTTGAATTAATTATTACAGATAGAAATTTCCCTGATCCCTGGATAAGATCTGAAGCTCCCTTGTTCCTTTTTAATTTTGGCCATATTCCCTTGTTCCCTGGATACATTTCGCATGTTCCCCTGTTCCCTGGAACCCCTAAACGACCCTCACTAAAGCATACTTTGCCAGAACAATTGAGCTGGGCTAAACAAGCATTGTCGAAAGGGGCCGTTCTCTTATCTTTTGTAATTGTCTAGATGGCTATCTTTTGTTTCTCGGGTATTTGGGGGTAGGTGGAACACAAGTGTTCTGTGGTGGAGAAAACATCTTCTGATTTAGTTTAGCACCAGTTGAAAACCAAACTTCTGCCGCGTTTCATTCCTAGCTAGAGGCGGAAAGCAAAGGCAGGAAAATCGTGGTGGCAACCGATCTAGTGTTTGTTCTGATTTTGCGTTTACTTTTACCCACCCACCCGCAACCTAAAAGTGTGCTGTGTACGCTTTTTCTTGTTCATGCCGGGGATCTTCTGGAGTTAACACGTGGAACCAATGTATCGACCTGTCAGGAAGCGAAAGGCTAAATTTATTGTACTGTGACATCAATGCTCCGATTTTTAAGAACTTTTTTGTAAAAAAGCCTTTTTTATAATGTTCTCTTCCTGTCGTTATCTCACAGGTAGCAAGAATATCAAGCTGTGGTAATTTCATTGTTGTTGGTTATTCAACTGGTTTTATGGAAGTATTCAATCTGCAATCTGGTGTACACAGAGGTTCCTTTGTGGCATCAAAAGATAAAGGTAATTCAATATTCTATATTGCTTCCCATGAAAATTGTCCAAGAAAATTGCTAGAAGCCACTGTCATAGAGATCAGATGATGACGCTTAGTTAGTTTCGAGACCGATATGATCTATATGTTCTTTATCAAAAGAAAAGAAAATGTAAGCACAATATGAGGAAGTTCACCTGAGTATTTTTTTTTAGAATTAGAACTGTTTTAAAACTGAAGGGAACTGTTTTGGAACTGTTTTAGAACTGAAGGGAACTGAAGGGAACTGTTTTGGAAGTATTTAATGAAAAATGCAGCACACCGTTATTTGAGATTCTTCATTTTATTTCAATTCATTTCATTTATTTATAGGAGGGTAACCCTCCGGGAAAGGCTGATTTACAAGGGACCCTCCATCAAAAATCTTACAATTTATGGAATATACCTACTATTAAAATAATTACAATATATGATTTCAAATGAAAATCTAAAATACAAAATTGTTCGAATTTACAGAAGAAAAATAGATGCAAGAAAGAAACTTTTCCTAAATAGTTGTTTTAAAACTATTTAGTTTAAAATGAATCGATTTCGAAGGGCTTATTTCCAAATAAATGGAAAGTTGCTAGAGTAGCTCCTATCTATAAAGAGCTACTCTATAGATAGATTTGGTCCTACTAAAGATAGGTCAAATTACAGACCTATATCCGTACTCCCGGTCGCTTCACGTCTTTTTGAGAAGACAATCTTCGACCAACTCTACGCCTACTTCGACGATAATAAGTTGTTCTACTCACATCAATCCGGCTTCAGGGCCCTGCACTCGGTTTTGACGTGCTTATTGAAGAGTAGTGATGACTGGTACCATGATTTTGACAAAGGACTCCTTTCATCTGTAGTATTTATTGACTTGAAAAAAGCCTTTGATACTGTAGATCATGCAATTCTCATTCAAAAGCTTTGTCATTATGGAGTGCAGGGAAGGGAGCTGGATTGGTTTAAATCATATTTACAGGATCGTAAGCAATGCTGTAAAGTAAATGGACATACATCAAAAATAGAGAACGTGAACTGTGGCGTACCGCAAGGTTCGTGTCTCGGTCCACTACTGTTTTTATATACATAAATGATTCGCCCTGTGCGTTGCAAAGCACAACAGTGACCATGTATGCTGACGACACACGCATTTCGTACTCATCAAAATCTATAGCCGAGATAAATGAAGCAGTTAATTCAGACCATAAGAGGCTTCAGCTTTGGTTGGAAGGTAATAAACTTTCCCTTAAAGTAGCCAAAACGCAAAAGTATGATCCTCGGTTCCTCGAGTAATTTGAAGAAACATCATCTGGACAATGGAGATCCTGAGATCAATCTCCATATAAATGAGGACAACCTAGATATAATTGGATAAAATAAGTATCTTGGCGCTCAGATTGATTCAGAGCTTAAGTGGAGAGAACACATATCTTTTGCTATAGGTAAGATTTCCAGAGCAATGGGCATGCTTAAATATGCTAAAAATAGCTCCCATTGGAAATAGTAAAGAACATGTATACAAATAAAGTTGAACCACATTTCAGAAACTGCTGCTCGGTATGGGGTTGTTGTGGAGAAACCCTGCTCGATAAGCTGCAAAAGCTACAGAACTGTGCCGCACGAATTGTTACTAACAGGTCATATGATGCATCATCTCTTCCTTTGATTGGAAGGCTAGGGTGGTTAACTGTAAAAGAAATGATAGAATTTGAAACTGCAACTATGGTTTACAAGTCTCTCCATGGTTTAGCTCCTGAATAAATGCAGCTAATGTTTACAAAACTGTCGGAAAACAATTCACGGTCTCTCCGTAATACCGACTCGGATCTCAGAATACCTCGCTTTACAACCTCTTACGGGCAACGTAGTTTCTCATATCGAGGTGTAACTGTGTGGAATAAACTTAACACACACAAAAATGTCCCTTCACTGGCCACTTTCAAAAATTTGCTGAAGCAAGCTTTGAAGAATCAAAGAGCCCAGATTCTTAGTTTCTTATGAACAAAATATGTGTATGTACAGTACACTGCATACGAGTAAACAATGTGATGCTACTTTTTGTTCTTTGGACAGTCAAAAACATCTTGTGGCCACGCATAGGGTGGTTGCAAATCAAACAACGTGGTGGTGCTCTTTGCTGTTTTGAATTCTGCTATTCCACCATATCTGGATCTGAAAAGCAAGTTATGAATTTTCAATTGCTAAAAACCCATTGCTTCATGCTTTCTATCTAAAACCATGGATATAAAATAGGTCATAGAGTGCATCAAAATAGTCTCAACAGAAATTAGACACCTTTCTTGATATTATTAAAATTATTTGATAATTGATAACTACCTGGAAATGTGGACAAACTTTGGCTAGTCTTTGCAGTGGATGCATTTCTTTGCAACATCAAAACATGTTGGGAATTATTACAATTTGGATAAAACTTGTTCAAAAAAGTGAAATTTTCATATTGAAGTGTAATTACCTGCTGTAGGTGGTACATCTACAATTGTCATTTGTGCTCTTTGCTTTCTTTTTGCAACTGCTTCAATGATAGGCTGTTTTGTGAGCATTGAGTTGATTGGAGGAGGTGTCATTTCTTTCAACATATTTTCACCCCATTTTAGCAGCTCTACATTCCCACAGGTTATCATTTGATAAATATCCTCTACATAGCCTGAAATGAAAATGTGCACATATATTAAATTGACAGTTCTATAGCAACTACTCACAGTGTTCCAGGGTATGTAATTAATGTGAAAAATGAAAGTATCAGGATTGTACCAAACTGATTTTTCTATTGTTCACCGTAGCCAGAGGAATGTCAAAACCCAAAAAACTTTCAAATCGGACAATCTACTGCTGAGAAAACATTATTTCAAGTGAGGCCTAAAAAGTGTACTTCAGGCTTCTTTCTAAGCACAGTAGGGCCACAAAATAGCACTAAGTTTCAAATTCAAATTTCTTGGCTTGCACTCACCCAATTTTCATGATCTTTGTTTTGTTCAACAGATTAAACCTTGCAGAGTATGTAATGAAAAAGTGGATTGAAAATTTTATCTTGGGATGCGGAAATGTTGCGAATTCATAGTGGTAACTAAACGTTAAAAAAACTAAAACTGAATCACGAAGCGCTTTTTCAACATTAAAAACAAAAAGTCCGTGTTTCAGAATTCTCGGAAAGTCTATTGCAGAATCAAGTTTAAGCTATTGGCAGCACGTTTACAAAAGGGCTTATTAGAATAAGCTCTCAAATAATTATGGCGAAGTTTTCACGAAGATCAGTTTTGCACCTTTTCAGAGTAAAAAATTGCATTTTTATGACGAAAACCTATTAGCAAATGCAATATTTCATCATATCTTCACAATTTCAAACGCATGCTTTTTAGCAAGAGTAGTATAAAGTATTTTTACATAATTAACTGATTTTTAAGGTTTTGAAAACATGCAGCTAACTCTACACTGATTTGTTATGTCCCAAGGTGAAAAATGCGCCTAGTAAGATCGAAAAACAGAACAAACACCAAAATAGATACCTAATATGATTAGGGAGTTGATCTCCAACCTCCTTTTGACTATAAGAGGGAAATATTTTTTTCATTAAACATCTAGTTCAGTCTATAGTACGGTGGCAAATACTTCTTCTATACCGGGTGAGTCAAAAAAAACGTGGGGTGTTTGGCGTACTCTGACGTCGCTTGTAGCCACCCGATCGTCGTGAAATAAATTTGTCCGTGCAGCAGAGGTCTAACTTAGATTATAAGCCTTACCCCATTAAAATCGGTCACTTGGTGCATTAGTTAAAACGTATTTTCTTCGTAAGGCCTTGTATGGGAGTATTGCAAACTGATGGAATCTTTAGCCAGCAAGGCCATTCAGCAGTTTAGCCTTGCCAAAGTTACAGATACACGTGGTATTATCAGAAGAGAATGAAATAGTTAGGAAATAGTGTTTTCTCTCCTGATAATACCACATGTATCTGTAACTTTGGTAAGGCTAAAATGCTGAAGGGCCTTGGCTAAAGATTCCATCAGTTTGCAAGACTCCCATACAAGGCCTTACAAAGAAAATACGTTTTAACTAATGCACCAAGTGACCGATTTTAATGAGGTTAGGCTTATAATCTAAGTTAGACCTTTTGCTGCATGGACAAATTTATTTCACGACGATCGGGTGGCTACAAGCAACGTCAGAGTCCGCCAAACACCCCACGTTTTTTTTTACTCACCCGGTAGTACGGTGGCAAATACTAAAAAGACTTCTTCTTCACTGGCCTTCGTGAAAAATTCGCCAAAATTAGTTGAGAGCTTGTTCTACTTAGCCCTTTTGCAAAAATGTTCCCAATAGGTTAAACTTGATTTTGCAATAGGCTTTACGAGAGTTCTTTTCAATGTTGAAGGAGCGTTTCGTGATTCAGTTTTAGTTTTTATGAACGATTGGTTACCATTATGGATTTGAAAAATTTGCACATCCCAAGATGAAATTTTCAATCGACCTTTTCACAACATATTCTGCAGGGCTCAATCTTTCAAACAAAACAAAGATCATGAAATTCGAGTGAGTGCAAGCGAAGAAATTTGAATTTGAAAGATAGTGCTATTTTGTGGCCTTGCTGTGCGACAAAAGGAGCCTGCAGTACACTTTTTAGGCCTAACTTGATATGATATTTTCTCAGCACTAAATTGTCCGATTTGAAAATTGTTTGCGTCTTGATATACCTCAGGCTACGGTTAAATATAGAAAAATCAATTTTGTACAACTCTGAAATTTTTATTTTTTTGGCATTAAATTACACTAAATAGTATACAAATCAATAATTAGATAAACTCAATAAATAGCGATAAGAAACTTCTGAATACCGGGTGCGCCAAAATAAACTATGCACGTTTGGCAGGCCACAATAAATTGAATACTGGACCGATTTTGAAGATTTATGACTAAATATTTAGCAGAGAGCCTGAATTAGATTCTAGGATTTTTTGCAAATTTTTCCGTTTTCAGGTTTTAGAGCTAGAAGCGAGTTTCTTAAATGTTCGTTTTCGAAAATATTGAAAACGATAAAAAACGTCGATCAAATTTTAAAAGATCCAACATGAATAAACAAAGAGAAAATGTTTTCAGGGGGATTTGGGGGTTCAGTATGAACTCTCGTACAGCAGATTACAGTTGGTCGATTTTTAGATCGCAAATCACCACGAAAAAGTTCTCTCTTTGTCCGTTCATGTCGATTCTTTAGAAAACTTGATCGATGATTTTTGATCGTTTTCGGTGTTTTCGAAAACAAAAATCTTAGGAAACTCGCTTCTAGCTCTAAAACCTGAAAATGAAAAAATTTGCAAAAATCCCAGTATCTAATTCAGGCTTTCTGCTAAGGAATGAGACATAAATCTTCAAAATCGATCCAGTATACGATTTATTGTGGCTTGCCAAACGTGCATAGTTTATTTTGGCGCACCCGGTATAACATTTCTGATTCTGGTATCGCATCTATCACTTCACGCTTGTTGCTAATCCATTTGGTTAGATTAAAGCCACCAAGGGACATGAGCTCTTTTAGCTTTCCATATATTCTAACCGCCTCTTCACAGCACTTCACGGATTTCAACAAATCATCAACATAAAAATCATGCTTGACAGTGTTGATGACATCAGATTCAAATCTTGACTTGTTATCGTCTGCAGTTCTTTTCAAGGCAAAGGCTGAGCAGCTTGGAGACCACACACCACCAAAAAAGTGTACCATCATTTGAAGCTCTTCTGGCTCTTGAGTTAGGTCACCATTACTGAACCAAAGAAATCTCAACGCGTCAACATCCTTTAAATCCTCACGTACTTGATGGAACATCGATATCAGCGATGAGTGCAACTGTCTCCTGACGGAATCTGATAAGCACACCAATGAGGGAATTGGTCAGGTCCGGGCCTTGAAAGACGTTTTCATTCAATGATGTGCCATGGTACTTTGCTGCACAATCAAATAATACTTGTGTCTTGTCAGGTTTCTTTGGGGTTATGACATTGTGATGGGGCAAATACCAAACTGTGCCACTACTGCCATTGAGCTGCGACTTGGGAACTGTCTGGGCATATCCTCTGACTTTCAGATCATCAATGAATGCTTTGTATTTACTGTGGAGGTCTGGATTTCTATATAGCTTTCTTCTTAGATATGTAAATCGGTGTTCTGCGATGCTGCGATTATTTGGGAGACATGGCTGAGAACTTCTCCAAAGTATTGCAAGGTGATAGTGGCCATTCACAAATCTGACTGTGTCTTCAAACACTGATGGAGCTTGTTTGTCTTCAGCTGACATCATTTTCTTGTCATCGGCAGAATCATCGAAGTCATGATTGAAATACTGTCTCAGCTGTTCACTCAAAGGGTCATCAGAATATGCTGCATTTTAAAGAAAACACCGTTTGCCATTCTCTCTTGATCGAGTAAGTGGGCCATTCAGCGTCCAGCCAAACTTTGTTTTGACTGCATACGGTCCACCATTCTCTCTTCTGCAAACTTCTTCGGGTTCCAACGCTTCTGGAATATTAACACCAATAAGGAGACTGATCTTAGCATCTTTGAGTTCTCTGGGAAGCTTGATGTCTTGAAGATGAGGCCAGCGTTCAACGTCTTCTTGTTTTGCAATGGCATCTCGTGATATATTCAGAGTGTTCATGGCAAATGCTTGTGGAATTTCAACGAACACATTCTCTTCCAGATTTGTTATTCTCAAGCTGGCCATTGTACCTTCACATTTCTCTACTACATTGCTGACTGTTGCCAATGACAGGTGACATTTCGTAGTTGCAACACCAAGCTCACAAAGGAGGTCTTCAGTGCTAAAGGATGCGGTAGAGCCATTGTCCAAAAGAGCATACGTTGTTACTTTCTTCTTTCCACAATTACCCTTGACTTTTACTGGCACAACTGATAGGCTGCATCCAGCCCCAGTGTGACTCATCATTCCAACAAATGGCTTTCGTTCTTCCTGCCTGGTATTATATTACTCCTTGGTTGTTGTTGCCTGCTTGACGATCCTGACTGTTCACCGCGCTTCTTTTTGTATGCCACGATTGCTTCATGTAGGGAAGTAAGGTGCTTTCGATTCATATTACAATCAGGAATCTTGCATGCTTTCCAACGTCTATATCCAGCAGAGAAGTGATAAGATGAAAGGCAGTTGTCACACAGCTTCTTTGAACGTACAAATTTGAATTGTTCATCACCACTCTTTTTCCTGAACTCTTCACAATTTTCCAACCTATGTTCCTTGTCACACAGATGAAATCTAATTTTCGTATATCACTTCCTGTGCTGTTTGGATTTACTGCCTGAATGCTGAAAAACATGTTGTGCTGACTTGCTCCTCTGGTCCTTACTGTGCCCGGTCTGTTCCGCATACTCCTTGTTGCACCATCTTTGACTCCAACATCCATAATTGCTCCCAACACTGGATCATTTTTCTCGATAGATACACGTCGCACCAACGTATGTACATCTTCGATGTTGAGATCTCTGTCTTCACTTCTGATTTCTTGGACTCTTGACTGCAACCTTGCTTTTAGGAACCCGGGACAACATTCCAATATCTTTACTAATCTGTCCTCATTATTAACTTGGTTACGTCTGCCCGTAGCTTTCAGCGTGATTTCACAGTTCTCCAAGTCATCAGCTAATCCCAGTAATGCTTCACGACCATTGGCTTTGATAACTGGTCCATTTGAGATTTTACTGATCAGGAATTTGTAACTTTGTATTTGCTACCAAATCTCTCTGCAAGCAACCTTTTGGCTTCTATGTAACCTTCTTCCGGATTCAGAAGAATGCAGTTTTCAATCACTCCCTTCGCTTTCCCTGTTCAGTATTGAATAAGTAGTTGCAATCGTCTACTTGGGTTGCTTGTATCTTTCTCGACGTTGTTCTCGAAGGATTTCATAAAGATGAAATAGCGTAAGGGGTTACCATCAAATTGAATAAGTTCTGGCTTTGGTAAGAATGCTGCAGCTGCTAAATTTTTCATCGTCTCCATATATTCAGCACCATGATCTGAGGATTCATGTGATTCAGGGGGTCTGGGCTGATAATGTGATTTGTCCGGCTGGAAATGTGATCTGTCCGGCTGGGAATTTGATCTGTCCGGAAGTGCATCGAATCTCGCCAACTGGAAATGTGATCTGTCCGGATGTGCATCTAATCTCGCCGATTGGGAATGTGATCTGTCCGGATGTGCATCTAATCTCGCCAATTAGGAATTTGATCTGTCCGGATGTGCATCTAATCTCGCCGACTGGAAATGTGATCTGTCCGGAAGTGCATCTAATCTCGCCGATTGGGAATGTGATGTGTCCTGATGTGCATCTAATCTCGCCGATTGGGAATGTGATCTGTCCGGAAGTGCATCAAATCTGGCCCACTGGAAATGTGATCTGTCTGGAAGTGCATCAGATCTGTCCTGAAGTGCATCAGATCTGGCCCACTGGAAATGTGATCTGTCTGGAAGTGCATCTAATCTCACCGATTGGGAATTTGGTCTGTCTGGAATGTGATCTGTCTGGAAGTGCATCTAATCTCGCCGACTGGAAATGTGATCTGTCCGGAAGTGCATATAATCTCTCCGATTGGGAATGTGATCTGTCCAGAAGTGCATCAAATCTGGCCGACTGGAAATGTGATCTGTCCGGAAGTGCATCTAATCTCGCCGACTGGAAATGTGATCTGTCCGGAAGTGCATCTAATCTCGCCGATTGGAAATGTGATCTGTCCGGAAATGCATCTAATCTTGCCGATTGGGAATGTGATCTGTCCGGATGTGCATGTGATCGGTCCGCCTGGAAAAGCAATTTGTCCGGTTCGAAATCTGATCTGGCTGATTGGGAATGCAATCTGTCCGGATTTGAATCTATTCTCGCCGATTTGGAATACAGGCTGTCTGGCTGGAAATGTGATTGGAGCTGGATTTAGGTCTTGGATAGGAAGGAGGTTTGGGTGTGGTATTTGGGCTAGGATGGGGTCTGGGTATGAGACAAGGTGAACTACAACGTGATCTTTCCAACCAACTGAAATTCTGCACTGTATTTGACTGGAGATTGCCTGCCTGGACACACGAGCTGCTCAATTCATTGCATGCCTTCTCTTCTGCTTCTAGCTTTGTAATTTCCGTATGTAACTGCAGTTCTTCTTTCAGCTGGTTTAGCTTTAATTCCTGATATGCAAGACTCTGCTTTCTTACAAGTAATGATTCTTCAGCAACCAAAGATGCTCTGCCAGTTGCATTTGCCAGTCGTTTTTCACTCAAAATAGCTTGGTAACTTGATATCCTAGAAGATTTGGAGACATCAGAGGAAGGCCTTGAATTTGAAGCATATTGACTTATCGAGTCTTCCGGTGTTATACTCGGCAAATTTGATTTGTCAGGAGGAATTCTCTCATCTAACTCCAAGCGCAATTTCACTCTGTCCCTTGTGCTCAACCATCTATTCTCCAACTCCTTGTAATATACAGCACTCTCTTCGATGTCAACTTCGTCACGTAATACATCCTTGTACGAATTACAGGCTCTTTTGAACACTTCAAACACGGCATAGAGGTTTTTTTCACAATCTTTCAACGAAGTAACAGCAACTGATCTATCCTCCACCAATGCACTAGAAACACCATTCAACAGTCTTATCAAAGCACGTTTTGCATTCGCTCTTTCTTTTTTTAGAAGAGATCTGTTCGCAATATCCACAACTTCCCAATCAAAGTCTCGTTGGCTTCTCCCTGTTTCCTCATGTGGCCCCTCCAAGTCTTCACCAAAGGCTGAGGGGCTTCCACTATTCAACACGGGATTTTCATCAAATGAATGGGGCTCATCTGTTTCCATATCACCAAAAAAATATGAAAAGTTTCAAACTGTAATAACCATACAATTCTAAAGCTCTCGGTTACAAGGAGTAGTTTTAACGCGCACCACGAATTTATACCAAGCACCCCAACACCAGAAAACACAGCAGAAATAACACGACTGGAATGGCTAGTAGCGAGGTATATTCAGTACGGTTTGCTACAATAAATAGTAAACAAATCAATAATTAGATAAACTCAATAAATAGCGATAAGAAACTTTTGAATATAACAATGACAACAATTGCCTAATAATCCCAAACGAACAAAATAGTAAACGATGTAACGAGTAAGAACAAACAGAAATATTAAATGCAAACTTACAAACTATTTGTCCTTGTAAATACTCAGTTTGGTTTGCACTGCAATAACAGCCTTTTTGTCCTTCAACTTGGCTTTGACATTCACAATGATACCGCTGACGCTGTTTTCTAGAATTGCTTCGAACTCCGGCCTTTGTGCCTTCCAAGGCAAAAACAGCAAACAAATTGCCACGCATGCACGGTTCTCAAATATGCCACGTATAAGTCCAAAAAGTCCCCAGACAATAAAAAAGGTTCATAATAGAAATGTTAAAGTTTCAACACAATAAGAATCCCAAAGGGGCATAATTCACGGGTCAACAGCGACTAAAGTCTTTGCACGTTACAAGTCTTTGCACGTTACAAGTGGTGACCCATCTGGTTTCCTCTTTACCTCACGGTTGACATTGTGGTTGAAATGAATAGAAGCGAGTATTGTTCTGCAGGAGATACAGTGTTTAGGTGTTATTTTGTATCCAGATTAGCAGTGCTTTTAAAATCTTAAGGTCGTCTGCTTAAGTGCATATTTGCTGTGCCCAACCATCCATATGCTGAAAGTAGAAAAAAAATACTACAATGTGGGCTGTGCAACAATTTTACATGACAAAATATTTTACATTGTGATAAAAAATCTTGAGCCACATGAAAGACCGTTAATTTTTCGAACCAAGCATTTCTAGGCAGCAAAACCTTATTCATGTGCACAAGGCCGGTACTGTATGAAATTATACAGCATTGTAAAAATGTAAACATGTTTCTCAAAATAGATCTTTAGTGCAAGTTTGCACTTTAATGTGAGATGAAAGGGCTTTATCGTTACCAACCTGCAATACATTCCTGGATATGTGTAGGCAAACATCTTGGGGGCAAAGTGGTTAACTCCAGAATGGTATCATTCCAGACAACTAGTCTGAGAAACTGGCGAAATTTGCTTAATTCCATTCATCAAACTTTTGTTCAGCAACTTTTTCTCGAGACGTTCATAAGGTGGTGAGTTTGTGGACCAATAGAATGTATTTAATAATTTCATTAAAACTATTTTGTAAATCAAACAATCATTTTTGTGATATTTAAATCATGATCATGCTGCTCACACACTTGTAATGCCAAATACTTGCAGGTTTTGGTTTTTGATACTCATTAATTATTAATTAATTATTAGGGGCAAAACTTGTTTTAGCGAGCTTGAAATGTTTCTTATATTCCCATTTTTTTTTAAGAGAAGGTGAGTGCATTCCCGCACCCCCTGTTTTCTGCCACCATGATTTAGAATCACAAACAGGTTATTTATTTCCTGAAAAGGTACACAGTATAAAGACATTAAGCTTGAGACATTAAACGATTGCTGACCAGGTTGCAGCCATTTTCTCTCAGAGATGTTATCATCATGGGCACACTTGTTGAAAATAGGGTCATTAAATCCCGTGTGTTTGTTTTTAATGTGGCACAAAATAGATTTGAATGTTGCCCATATAATACGGCCATCACCATTGCTGGTTGTCAGTGCAGACCAATACAAATGATTCTCAATTG
Organism: Aurelia coerulea; assembly: GCA_039566865.1. NCBI lineage: Eukaryota > Metazoa > Cnidaria > Scyphozoa > Semaeostomeae > Ulmaridae > Aurelia > Aurelia coerulea. The sequence continues at coordinate 35,749,151 of CM076943.1, forward strand.
GCCTTATCCATTCACCGATTATTGCCATATCTTTCTCCTTTGCAGCCTGTGACAAAACTTTTCAAATTTCTGAAAGGAGATGTTATAAATAAAGTAGAGGAAGAGTATTTTGCTCCAATCCAATTTACAAGAACAGATGATATTTTAACCAAGGAGCTAGGAATTTGAAGGAACATCAGCACACCATAGTACATATTAGACTTGAAAAATCAATCAACAAGGTCTTTCCATCAAGAAAAAGTTTCTACATACAGCTCGTGTCCAGCTTGCAGCTGGTCTCTTCTATTTCGATCCTGGATCCTATAATCAAGTTTGAAGGATTTATCTTTTATTTTTCAACAAACTTTTCATACTTTGTTGGCTTTTTCGTGACTTTCAATTTTTTTGGATCCAAATAGGCAAATATAATGTCTCGTTCAATTCCTACCCTAAGCATCCCCAAGGACACCCCTGGGCATTTGCACGAAAAATATTCCTGGACCCTGGGCATTTGACCTTAAATTTTTCCCCGGTGCCCTGGCATGTGGGCAAGGAATCTTTGTTGACCCCTGGGGGGTTGTCAGGGTAGGAATTGAATGAGACATGAAACATACAGCATGGTAGTCTACGGTCCTAGGATAAATATTTTCCTATGTTAAAATGGGATGTTTGGAACAAATTCTAGTTTTCACTCACTTTTTTTGTATGCCACAGATCAAAATAATGCTGTATGTCCTTGTGTTTTTCTCGCATGAACTTTGCAATCGTTGAGTGCCTGTCTGTTATCAGCTCAGATATATTCAATCCTTTTGCAAGAAGAAAATTCAGTGCCTATTCAAATCCAAAAAATTCCATTCCACTGCTGCTGCCAGCGTGGTTTTTCTGAAATTAAGATTGAGAAAAATGGTAATTGACTTTGGCAACTGCAACTGCAATGGCAATCTTTGCTTTTTGTTTTTGTTTTGTTTTTCTTTGTTTGTCTTAACAGTTGGGCTGCCAGAACTGAAGAAATCCAAAAATTGGCCTTTTCATCCTGAAAATGTTTTCCATGACCTGAAAAATGTGTCTGATTTTGAGTGCAGTAAATCACAATCACAGCCAGTTTTTTTTATTTTGGGAGCCGGCTTTTGAATTTTACACTATAACAATTAAACTGGGGGTAATTAGTAGGTCTTACCTGCACTACTTCATAGTGAACAATTGCATTCTCTGAACAAGAATACAGTGAATATACACCATATTTGGCACTATGGCCCATGCTATCATGCCTAGCATCACCAGCAAGTACAACTTTTTCACTCTGTTTGGCCTTTTCAATTAATTGCTCTCGATACTGTTTCCAGTATATGTAGATACCATGAAAGTGTGTTGCCTGCAGAAAAAGGTTAAATTGATCCAAAATTACATCTTAATCGAAGTGGACTACATTTAAATTATGCAGGTACCGTTATTCTAGCCAATAACTTTATAAGGGAAATGGGATATTGACTAGACAAAAACTGTTACGACCTATATGCGGACACTATGCCCTCCCCTTTTAACGAGTCGCCACCCACTATAGAAATAGTAGAACATATACCCTCCCCTTATTTCTTGTCTGACGGCCCCCCTCATGCTATTGATGATGGTATTCAAGAGCGTTCCTCAAACTTGGAAGACAAGGAGGATATGGATGGAAATTCTGAATTGAAAAACCTCCGGCTAAAAAACGTAGGGCGTCTGGTTATTGGATACCTTAATATAAACTCAGTAAGAAATAAGTTCGAAGGACTCAAAGACTTTGTTAGCGATAACATCGATATTCTAATAATAGCTGAGACCAAAATTGATAACTCATTCCCTAAAGGGCAATTTTTCATCCAGGGTTACTCAAAACCATTTCGATTAGATAGGAATAGCAATGGAGGTGGTCTGCTAGTTTTCGTTAAGGAGGATATCCCTTCCAAACAGCTCAAGTCTTTCAAGTTTGAGGATGACATTGAATGTATTGGTTTCGAAATTAACTTACGGAAAAAGAAGTGGTCTCTTTTTAGCATATACCGCCCACCAACCCAATCACAGTCTTACTTTTTCAGCCAACTTAGCACAGCAATAGATCATTATAGTGACAAATATGAAAATTTTGTTGTTCTTGGTGATTTCAATGCCATTGAAACAGAACAGGAGATAGGTGACTTCATGGATCTTTTCGCCCTCAAGAACTTAGTAAAAGAGCCTACGTGTTTTAAGTCCGGTAACCCTAGATGTATTGACTTGATATTGACAAATAGAGGAAGGAACTTTCAACACACAACGGTGATCGAAACTGGGCTATCTGATTTTCACAAAATGATTGTTACCGTTTTGAAAGCTTCTTTTGACAAGCAAAAACCAAACGTTGTAAATTACAGAGACTATAAACACTTTCGAGAAGATATATTTCGACAGGATCTTCAGACTGAACTCGCTGATCTTGAAGTACAACATTTGACCTACACGTCCTTTCGGGATACGTTTCAACGTGTTCTAGATAAACATGCACCAATGAAAAAGAGGTACATTTGTGCCAATGACAGTCCCTTTATGAACCGAACTCTTCACAAGGCGTTTATGCTACGCACAAGACTAAAGAATAAATATAATAAGAATAGAACAGCTGATAACTGGGATGCTTTCCGTAGACAGCGTAATCTGTGCGTTAAATTATCCCGTCAGGCAAAAAGATGTTTCTATAATCAACTTGATATTTCAGAAATTACAGACAACAAAAAATTTTGGAAGACTGTCAAACCTTTTATTTCGGATAAAAGCTCTTCAAAATCAAGAATAACATTGATTGAAGAAGGGAAAATTGTGTCGAACGAGTCTGAAGTAGCTGAGACTTTTAATAACTTTTTTGTTACAATCACCGAATCTCTTGGAATCATCGAAAATGAAAATATTATTCTTGATCCTGAAGGTATTAGTGATCCTATCGAACAAATATTATTTAGGTTCTCAAGGCACCCAAGTATTCAAAAAATTCGTTCCTTGAATGGGAACACTGGTTCTTTCTCATTTAAAAAGGTGTCAGTTGACAATATGAAAAACGAAATTGATGAGCCTCGAAGTCAACCACTTTCAAGAGTATCCCTCCAAAGCTGTTGAAAAATGAGTCCGATCTAGTCTCTACACCTTTGCAAATCACATTTAATAACTCAGTAGAACAATCTTCATTTCCCGATGAATTGAAGTTAGCTGATGTATCTTCTCTTTTTAAAAAAGAAGTCAAAACTTTCAAGGGTAATTACAGACCTATTAGTGTTCTCCCGACAGTGTCAAAGGTGTTTGAAAGGCTCATGGCTACTCAAATTTTTGCACACATGTCTCCGTATTTATCATGGCTGCTTTGTGGTTTTCGCAAGGGCTACAATGCCCAACATGCATTGATGCGGGCAATTGAAAAATGGAAAACGTGCCTGGACAACGGTGGAAAAATAGGAGCTATCTTTATGGACCTTTCAAAGGCCTTTGACTGTATTCGACATGACTTACTTATTGCTAAGTTACATGCCTACGGTTTTAGCCGTGAAGCTTTATGGCTTGCTTACAGCTATTTGGAAAATCGGCAACACCGAGTAAAAATCAATGGATCTTTCAGCACCTATAAGCATCTAAGGTTTGGTGTTCCTCAAGGATCCGTCCTTGGTCCTCTATTTTTCAATATCTATATCAATGATCTTCTGTTATCGATACAAGAAACAGATATATGTAACTATGCGGATGATACAACCATCTATACATGCGATATGCGTCTCGAAAATGTAATCTCTAGGCTAGACAATGATTCCAAAATCATAATCGAGTGGTTTGGAAACAATTACATGAAGCTAAACGAAGACAAATGCCATTTTATGATATTTGGTGAAAGAACAAATCAAGAAGTCAACATAAATATAGGCAGCTGTGCCGTTACTAATTCAAAGGAGGAGAAGCTGTTAGGAGTTTTAATTGACGCAAATCTTAGCTTTGAAAAGCACATAAGTAATATTTGTCAAAAGGCTAGTAACAAACTCTTTGCTCTGTCACGGATGTCGGCATATCTAGGTACTGATAAATTGAGACTTTTAATGAGAGCATTTGTGACTAGCCAATTCCAATACTGTCCGTTGGTTTGGATGTTTCATAGCAGAAAGATGAATAACAAAATCAATAGGCTGCACGAGAGAGCCCTGAGGATAGCATATAAAGACTATAGTTCTAGTTTCGCAACTTTGCTGGAAAAAGATAGATCTGTAACAGTACATGAGAAAAATATGCAGTTGCTAATGACTGAAATGTTCAAAACAATATATAATCTAAACCCCCCATTTATGAATGAGATCTTTCTTCAAAGAAGTTCTGCCTATAATTTGAGAAATATAAATACATTCATGGTTCCAAAGGTAAATACTGTTAATCATGGTACTGAAACAGTCCAATATAGAGGGCAGCGTATTTGGCAGTCCGTTCCACAGGAAATCAAAGATGCAAATTCTGTGCAACAATTCAAGAATAAAATAAAATTTTGGAAAAATGTAGATTGTGACTGCAGACTTTGCAAACGATACATACCAGGGCTCGGCTTTTTATAGTTTCATACATCTTGCTTGTAGATTTTATATATAGATTTTATGAATTTTGTAATTTTATTGACTATTTACTTGTATATATCTTGTATCATTGTATTTACTGGTATCATTGTGATTAATTTGTTGGCTTGAATTAGCATTTCTTTTTATATTTAGCTATGTAAGTTGCCAACTTTAAATAAAATGATAATAATAATAATAATAATTGCTTAGTTCAGAGGTATACCAATGAGTATATCTTTCGGCTACCCGACGTTTTCTTAAAGGACAAGTCCGGGGTTTGAATAATTGTTCTTAAAATGAAAGATCACAATGTTGTGAATGGTGTGTGGTACTTTTTTCCAACCTTCTCTGTCTTTTCTCTTCGAAATTGTGTATTTAAGTCTGTGAAATGAGCGAAATGACGTCATTGTTCATTTCACCCATTTTGCCTTCGACCTGAACGAGGCTGTTTGCTTGAAGAACTCTCAAGTAATTTCCGACGTCACAATCGAACCTCCAAACTGAGACTAGCCATTTTATCGCATTTTCAAAATTGCGACGACATTGGGCCTTGGGCCTAACTTACGAAAAATGTGGTACGAATTTACAACAGAAAAAGACATCAAAACCCAGAAAAAAGATACTAGCGATGCTTGGCAGTTGGTAAGGTTGCTTTTTGAAATTACTTGTAGAAACCCCGGACTTGTCTTTTAAAGGAGCATGCTTTTCAATTATCATCGAAAGCACTTCCCACAAGTGCCCTACCTGCTCATTGAGATCAGAGCCATTTTTAAGATTAACGACCGGTCAATTGATGCAAGGTCTTGCAAGAATGCACTCTCGTTGAATTTTTTTCATCTGGCGAGTTGTTACTACTTTATGTTTTATCGTCAGGGCTCTCCGGAGTTTTTGAACACAGTAGACCAAGTAATGGTCACATAGGCTAATGTCGAGAACACCAGAAGATACAATATTTTTGATGTGACTTGTTGCAATATGGTCCATAAGGGTAGGTTTATTTATGAGTTGTTTAAGCTCATACGAACTGAACATTTGTAGCATTTCATTTTCATTTTAAATTCTTTATAAACACAGCGAAAAAATGCAAAACGAAAACGAGGCCATAATGGCTAACTGGCCAGCTTTGGCTTTCAAAACCGGAAAGGTACGGCCTAAAGCGGACAACGCGACACGCTCTTTGATACTGGATGGATGTGCTTCTTTCATGAGATAGATTGGGTTGGAAAGAACTTCCTGGAAGCCACATACAAATTTGGTAACTTGTTGGTCCAGACAAAGAAGAAATAACTGCAAAGCAATGGAACTGAAATGAGCAATGCACTTTTTTCAAGGCCTACTCAATGCACACACCTCGCAATTTTTTCAACAACCATAATACTGAAAGAACACGAAACATGCTTATGCGAGCATGTCCGCTTTCCTTCAGTTCAGATTCAAAGATATTCTTGCTGCTCTTAATTTTTGCTGCTTTGGTATAAGTAGAATAGGGATGCTCAAGGCTGGGGTACAAAAAATCAATCCAAAACAATAATTTCTGGCATAAAAATTGACCCAAAAATTTTTTTCCAAATGACTAACTCAAAAATAACCTTTGCCCAATGTTAGACCCAAAAGTAACTTGAGAATCCCTATCCTAGATATACCAGAGTGCACCCCCTGGGTGGCTTGATATCCCCCTTAACTCTGGGGACAGGGCAGCCATGCAAAGGGAGGGTGCTCATTCAAGGAAATAAATTTTCACAAATTATCATTTTTCTGCACTGATAGTGTGTAAATAACAAGCTGCCTTTCTGAAAGAAATACTTTCTTGTGTATCTACCTCTACTTTGATTAATGTTTGCTGGTAACTGAAATTAATAGATTGTGACTTTAACAAAGTCAAAATAATCTGAGAAAAATGTGATGATTTTAGATTGTTTTACTGGTTCCATTCAAGAGCCATCCTCTTGGGAAGCTGTCTGTTGTCAAAACAGCAACTGTAATTAGCCATCACAGGCAAGATGGAGCAGATCATTGTTGTTGTCTGTAATCAAAGATGCAAACCACATTGAAGATATACAGTTGAAGGTGCAAGTCCCCCAAAATTTTACATGGGGATATCATCAAACTGGTGCAACTGGAAATTCTAGTTCATTCTTAAAAATGCTGAGCACTAAAAATGCTTTTAGGACTGATTTCCAAATCCTGTACTGACATTTCTTTTGAGGGAGGGTGTGCTCAAGAGAGGGATGCAGGATCTCCCCTTCTCATTTCAATTATGGATTCATGAAAAATAATGCAAAATAAAGGAAATAGGGTAAAATATTTGTATGTAAATATATCAAATGGAATGATTATTTGTTTCCTATCCTCTACTTCTCAAATAAATTTTGTTTAATGCGCAGGAAAACAAGAACAATTCAAGTACAAATACTGTATATAATAGTTGAAGTTTTGCAGCTGTGCACTTAAGCTCAACTAAAAACAACAATTGGGTCAGTGTTTTGATGAAAAGGCTTCTTTAACGCCTGGCGCTACTAACTGACCTGAACAAGATGGCAACCCTCTTCGTCTCAGAGAGGAACTATATGGCTACAGGAACAGTTTGCCCCTGTAACACTCTGCAGAAACACAAAGAGATAGACGATGCATTTGGCAGCAATTGGGGTCGTATCTTGGCAATTGCTTATATACACAAATCAATACATGATCCTCTTTTCCTTCATTCGGTTGAGGATACATTAAGGTGCTGGTTAGACCCCTTCTCCATCCTTTGGTTGGGGACCCAGCTTAGGCATATACACGGTATAAACAACTAGAACAATACTACAATTTGATCTAGATGTAAACATATGTTATAAAATTATGCCGCCATTACGAAGGGCGGCCAAGAACGGAAAGGACTGAAAATCCAATGGCTTCAGCACATCGATACGACCCAAGGGTGGGAAGGGAGGGGAAACGAAAGCAGAACAAGCAGCCACAATCAATCAATATGGCTAACACGAAGGCATGCTTGTTGACCGTGGGGTCTGGAACTAGTTGGTGCTTGACATGAGAAGATCCGGGGGGATGCAACAAATTAAGTAGCATGTCGTTAAGCTGCATTTACTCCTGCTGACGTAAATGCTTGCATTAACGCCTGGCGCTACTAACTGACCTGAACAAGATGGCAACCCTCTTCGTCTCAGAGAGGAACTATATGGCTACAGGAACAGTTGGCCCCTGTAACACTCTGCAGAAACACAAAGAGATAGACGATGCATTTGGCAGCAATTGAGGTCGTATCTTGGCAATTGCTTATATACACAAATCAATACATGATCCTCTTTTCCTTCATTCGGTTGAGGATACATTAAGGTGCTGGTTAGACCCCTTCTCCATCCTTTGGTTGGGGACCCAGCTTAGGCATATACACGTTATAAACAACTAAAACAATACTACAATTTGATCTAGATGTAAACATATGTTATAAAATTATGCCGCCATTTCGAAGGGCGGCCAAGAACGGCCAAAATACGCCCCAAAGCTACCTGCATCTCATGCCTGCATGCCGCACGGTACAATTTCCCAATTAACATACGTGCTCAACCCCATATATGATCTTCATTCCGCCGAGACAGCTAATATGCGACCCAGGGGTGGGAAGGGAGAGGAGTCCAGCATTGTTATGGCTTAAAATGTGCAAAAGAGCTGGAATTATCCCCCCTTTTTCTTTGGTCCAGGATAACATGTATATCAAAATCAAAATAAAAAAGCTAGTGGCACCCCCTCTTTCCTCCATTCGGTTGAGGGTAATCAAATGCACCAAGTATAAAAACAAGCTTGTTTTGGTTGAGGGCAGCTTGTACATACATTAATTATAATAAATTTACTAATGGCTATGACATGCATACCGTAAGTTTCTGGTAAAGTCCCTTCCCTTTGTGAAGATACTGAGGAAAATTCTGAAGCAGGAGGTAGTTAATTGTTCCTCTTCTGGGCTGTTTTAGCCATTGTAGTTCTGAATACCTGTTGACAGGAAATAAAGAGCGAGAGCATTGGATGTTCTAATAAAAGCTGAGGTTCGTATTAAAGATAGAAGGCTACACCAGTGGACAAGTACAAGGGTGTGGCAATCAGAGCTTGTTTGAAATGCTTTGACTGTGTGTCAAGACTGTAGGGTAGAATTGGGGTACTACTTGCATTTTATACTGTACTCATCATTCTGATGTCATATTTGAATTACTATTTATATTATCTTTCTCATTTATCCTTGTATTCTATTACACTTTTGTCTGATGTCTTAACCTGCAATAATGATAGTATGTGTTATTGTCCAAAAAGGCTTTACCTGCAAGAAAAGGAAACACAAAGAATATGGGGAGTGGATGCTGAATGGGGGGGGGGGGGATGATTACAACTTTGTTGATGCCTAATAATTAGGGCATAAAATTAAGAATTTGTTTGACCTGCAAGGAAGGAAGGAAGAAACAAACAAACACAATGAAAGATAGAGGAACTAGTTTGCTAGATAGAGGAACAATTGATCTGCACATTATGAGCCGTTCCTAATTTTTTGTTTCAATGATGTCTTCTTCTGTAATGACTTTCAACTTCCTTTGCTTTTAATGAATGAACATCTCATTGCGTATATTTCTGTGAGCTTCCTGTACGGAAACAAAGGAAAGAAGAAAGGAGGAGGTGGTGAATAAGGGATTGCACTTGTTCAACATCAAACATTTATCATCCTTCTTGTCTTCCTGACATGTCATGCGTCCTTCTCTGGTATGAATTAAATCTGTTGGTCTTAGTGTTGTTGCACAAAACTTTTTTGTTATTTGTTTGTATCTTAGTTGACCTAAAAGTCAGATATGATGTAGTGATCTAACTACCGGACCTGCAAGGAAAAAACATAAAGGAGGGGAGGTGGTTGTTGAACAGGGAAGTTTGTTTTCACATTGACATATATGGGTTCTGTTGGATGTTTGTACAATTTCCTTTAGCATGTTTCTAGCCAGGCTGTGTTAGAGCACCTGAAAGAAAAAACATAAAGGAGGGGAGGGGGTTGCTAAACCAGGGAAGTCTGTTTGCACATTGACATATATGGATTCTGTTGTATGCTTGTACAATTTCCTTTAGCATGTTTTCAGTCACGCCGTGTTATGGCACCTGCGAAGAAAAAATATAGAGGAGGGACGGGGTTGCTAAACTGGGGAAGTTTGCTTTCACATTGACATATATGGATTCCGTTGGATGCTTGTACAGTTTCCTTTAGCATATTTTCAGTCATGCAGTGTTCGAGCACCTGCAAAGAAAAAACATAAAGGGGGAGGGGTTGCTAACGTAGGGAGGTTTGTTTTCACATTGACATATTATATGGATTCTGTTAGATGCTTGTACAATTTTCTTTAGCATTTTTTCAGTCACACGATGTTAGAGCACCTCTGCAGCTATGAAGTGATACTGTGTTACCAATTGTATTTAATTTCAAAGGCATATGACTTGAGGAGTGCATTTGTTGTTCACCTGTCACTGATCTCAGGATAATAATGAGGAGCAATATGTACTAGGATCTGTATACACAATAAGGCAAAGCTGAGGCATTTGAATGTTATTGCAAGGTGATATAAAAGTAAAACAGAATTAGGCCATATGAAATAAATAATAGATTCTTATCAGCGCCTGTCTGGAAAATTTATATTTGTGTTGATATTACAAATTCCTTTGCTATGATGAATGCAAGTTTTAGTCTGGCCCACAAAGCATTGGGCATATATGTGTAAGTGGTGAAAGAGGAGTAAAAGTTGTTCAATATCAAACATTTGCTATTCTTCTGCTATCCTGCTTGTATTTTTGACATGTCATGCATCCTTCTCCTGTCATGAAATAGATTTGTTGATGTGATTGCTACTGAGCTATTCTGTTCTGTTTTGTTTGTATTTATTGTTGAAACAAAAGTTGATTATGATGTTGTGATCTAAATTACCTGCAAAGAAAAAAACATAAAGGGGGAGGAGGGTTGCTGAACTGGGAAAGTTTGTTTTCAAATTGAAGTATATGGATTGTGTAGAATGCTCGTGTACAATTTCCTTCTGCATATTTTCAGTCACACTGCGTTAGAGCACCTGTGTGTTATGTTCAGCGACCATAAAGTGATATTGTGTTACTAATTGTTGTTGTTGTTTTTTAAACCAGTGGCGCTCACTTGATGCTTGTATTTGTTGTTCACCTGTCACTGATATCATTACATTTAACGAAGAGCAATGCTGTAGGCTCTGTCTACCCTAAAAAGCAAATTTGAACTCTTTGGAAGTTATTGCATGCAACATAAAATTAAAAACAGAATTAAAATGACCTTCTCCTTGGAGGATTCAGAGATAAATAAAGAAAGGTTTGCATGACAAGATTGACAAGATACCTTGTTTCTAATGTTTTCAATTCTTTTCTACCACTTCTCCACTTAAATCCATTTGTCTTAACCCTAATCCTACCGGGCTTTTTTTGATCTAACATAGCCGGGGGGGGGGGGTGCTTTCCACCCCCCCTCTATAAATAACCGTAGACTAATGGGAAATCATTGAAACTTGGCAAGGGCGTAGTCCTAGCTATTCTTAGCCGATTGGTAGTTTTGGGCGTGGCCACCTCATTAGGTGACGTCATTATGACGTCATAATGCCGGAAAATGTCAAACTATATGGTTTTCCGGCTTATTTGTTCTAAAAACGGAATGAAGGTAATCTGAATGACTTTTTCCATTCTTATTTGGCGTATTATTCATTTACAATTCAAGTATGATGCATATGAGTGTTTTTAGACTGTTATTTTGGAAGAAAATGACAAAAATTGATGACGTCATAACTAAAAACTGTGTTTTTCTGCCAAAAATTGATAATAATTAGCTCAAAATGCTTTTAAAGTATTGCATAACGCAATTCTATGCATTTTTAACAAAATCTATCGGAAAAAACTTCAAAATTTGCCAAAATGACCCAAAATGGCGGCTACAGTGACGTCATCATTTAAGAATGCTGACGTCAGCAAAATCCATTGTTATTGACAACAATAGAAAGCTAATTGCTTGCTGATTCTTTTAAAGTACAATAGTCAACGTTTGGAACTAATTCTGGGAGTAAAAATATCAAAATCATTAATTTTTCTAATACCTTGCTCCAAATATACACCTATTGTTCAAAAATTTTAATTGTCAAAATGTAGCTAATAGATAATTAGTAATTGTCAGAGAGTTTGAGGGTCATAGCTTTTGTCGTTAAAGAATGCTCTGCAAAAAACCGACAAGGGGGGTGGAAAACACCCCCCCCCCGGTAGGATTAGGGTTAATGGTTTTGTCTCTGTTTCTTGCTTTCTTTTTGACAGTGATGATGGCAGCTAGTACAGTGGAATTTTATTCAGGCACCATTAACTTTTGTGTCCATGTTTACTTGTCTGCATGGCCTGCATTAACACTCTTCTTAACTGAGTTCAATGGCTTCAAAGATCCTCGGAATTCAGTTACACATTTGAAAGTTCAGTTCCAATAATTGGTTTTAGTTTCATCTTTGCCAATAAAATATCGCTGATTTCTGATGTGGTAGAAGTAGGAGATAAATAAAATCAACTGTCGTGTTGGTGCCCACTTTTCAGGGGCTTTCATGCAAGTTTCATGTTGACTTGAGTTGAGCTAAGCTTCAGTGTTCTAGTCCATGTTATTACCCACCCACAGATTTGTGACAGCAATCCAAATGAATGAAATTGTTGGTATAAGTTGAATCCAAAACAACACTCTTGAATCTTTTTGTTGATTCAGCTTGCCTCTTTGTGATGCAATGTACTGTAAGCGTAAGCCAATCCTATAGGCCATCTTTTTACGGAGGGCGTGTCGACAAAGACAGAACAGCAAACTTTTCACCTATCTGCTCATTCATATACCGGGATTACTGTACGCAACAATCCCCTCTTCTAATGGAGTCTTGTTTCAAGAAGATTTGCAACGATAGATACCAAGAGTTGATTGCGCACAAATATGGCCAAGTAATCTCGATTAGTTTGAAACGAAAGCAGAACAAGCAGCCACAATAAATCAATATGGCTAACACGAAGGCATGCTTGTTGACCGTGGGGTCTGGAACTAGTTGGAACTTGACATGAGAAGATCCGGGGGGATGCAACAAATTAAGTAGCATGTCGTTAAGCTGCATTTACTCCTGCTGACGTTAGTTAACTCTAGTTAACACTAAAGCTTTCATAATCTCTCCTTCGCAGTGGAAGGTAAAGTCTGCACGCAGGCTACTAATGTCGCCATCAATCGAAAATCAAAAGCCTTTTATAAGAACAGGAATCGCATGAAAAGCAATTTTGATCTTCATGTTAAATAAAGATGATACGCAAAACATCAAGTAATTACCCCTAGTTTGCCTGTTTGAGGCCTTAGTTCATGCATGAAACTGTTGGTGCATCTGTCTCAAATTATCAGAAGCGGACTGGCCAGTCGGGCTACCGGGCGATCGCCCGATGAGCTCTCTCAAAAATATCCAAAAATTATTTTTTAGTTTAATTTTACAATAAAAAGGCAATTTATCTAGCTTGTTGGGGCCCTTTGTATCAGCCGCTACACAAAGGCTCTCTGTGTTTGGCTTCGTCAGTTGTTACTCAAAACGATCTCACTCAAAACGATTTAAATTGACTGCTCTTTGGACTGGAAAGAACAAATCAAGGCGGTCTCTGCCAAGGTTTCCAGGGCAGTAGGCTTTTTGAAGCATGCCAAATCATTCCCACCAAGAGAATCGCTGAAAACTCTCTACACGGGTATTGTGGAGCCCCACTTTCGATACTGTTGCTCTGTTTGGGGATGTGCAGGTTCAACTGAAATTAATCAGTTGCAAAAACTTCAGAATCGCGCTGCTAGAATTGTAACAAACAGCAGCTACGACACCCCAGGCAGACCACTTATTGAAGGGCTGGGTTGGAAGACCATTCAGGAACTCATTAAAAATGATTCTGGATCAATGGTCTTCAAATCCCTCAATGGGTTGGCTCCGCAGTACTTGAGTAGCCTTTTCACAAGAAACTCAGCATGCTCCTCCCGTATCCTCCGCAATACAAACACGGACCTGAGGCTACCTTTGAAAAAAACAACAAACGGTCAAAAATGTTTTTCTTTCAGAGGAGCGCAGTTATGGAATAGCCTTTCAGCTGAGTCAAAGCAAGCACCCACCGTTAGCTTATTTAAGCAGACGATATAGGGTTTCTTCTTTTTTTTTCTTTTAATAAACATTAGATATTGTAAATAGATTTTTAGATTGTGAAATAGGCTTAGATTTTTATTTTCTGAAGTTTTATATTAATCATTCTTGTAATTTAGTTTAGTTTTAATTTATGGGAGGGCCCCTTGAAAATCAGCACTTCTGCTGAAGGGCTACCCTCCCCGTTAGATAAATAAATCAAATCAAATCAAATCAAATTCATATAGCATTACTGACGGGCACAGTTACCTATTCGGTGCCCCCCATGCACACCTTGATGTTGTGAACAATATCGTCACATTCATGTGATGAATATCATTGTTTTAGTTCGAATCTACCTCAATGGATACCAATATAAAGAGTTTTAGATCAGATCAAGATGGTGATGGATAGAGATAATGCACAAGTAAATACCGGGTGTCCTAAAGCAAACGCAACGGATTTGATCTGGACTAGTGACAAGAATTTAGGTATAATCAATCCACAATAATTGTTTATATGATCCTCGATAGCTAACTTGAAGATAGATACCTTGTTTGGTGATATGGGTGCATGGAGAGTTGGATTATTAATCTTGAAAGTTCAAATTTGCCTGAACCTTCAAAACAGAGCTTTTGGGTTTTGGCCTAAACTGCAAACGCGCTATTTTGGGGGATCTTCTAAATTACCGTGAAATAAGAGAATAAAACCTCATGCTGAGGAAAATATTCAAATAGAAATTCAATCAAATTCATCATTTTTGTCCTGAAAAAGACATCTTTTTTTCTGCTTCAAAAGTTTGAGAAAGTTAGCATTGCATCTGTCTCATAAAAGAAAAGAAAGTAATACGCAAAATAGTTTGCTTGGGTGTGAACAATGAATTAGTTCTTGCAATCTTCATGGCTTTAATGAAATGCTTTTGCATAATATTTCTTAGAATTATTACGAAACAAGAAACCAATTATACTCAAATGAAAATTATCCATGGATCCTCAGAACTGCTCATTCGTGCTTGGCGTTTTTGCAGGTGCATTGTGATTGAAGAAATACATTCCTTTGTGAATTTTCCCTTCGGCATTGTTTTGTTTGTCAATTTTTAGCTTTCAAATTTCTGTTGAGATGTGTGCCTAAACATGTGTGCCTTAGCATTCTCACACTACTACGCTATGCTTGTAACTTAGGAGATTCCTCGAGCACGTTTTCAGTTAGGCCAAAACCCAAAACCTCTGGTTTGGAGATGGAAGCAAATTTGGACTTTCAAGATTGATATTACAACTTTCCATGCACCAATGTCAACAAACAAGGTATTTATCTTCAAGTTAGCTATCGAGCATGATATCAAAAATTATTTTGGATTGATTGGATCTAAATTCTTGTCGCTAGTCCCGATCAAATCCGTTGCGTTTTTGTGGGACACCTGGTAAATACTTTAAGCAGCACTTCATTTTCCAAAGCTTTGATGCCCCACCCATATATATATATATATATACCCACAGAACATATAAAATCTTTCACGAATCTAACTGCAAAAGCATGAACGTAATATATCTCCTTGAATGCACCCGCTGTAAGAAACAATATGTTGGCAAATCAGAATGGCCTCTCAACTACAGACTTAATAATTACCGTTCTCGTGTAAAATCAGCGCAATACGATAAGCTCCTTCCGGTAGAAAAACATTTCAAAGAGCAAAATCACGTCTTCGAAAGAGACGCAAGATTCATAGTAATCGAGAAGATCGAAAAAGAAAACGTCCAAAATAAGACACATTTATTAGAAACACACGAAGACAGCTGGATTAAACGACTGCAGACTCTTTCCCCTAAAGGACTGAACAATAAACTTAACCACCCCGACAACTATAGATCATAAAAATCCCCTAAATAATCCATGGTTAGGCCACTTTTTTCCGTTCACAAAATTATGCAATACTTTGTTCCCCTGTGGCCTATCAATTTCTACAAATACAACGTAACATTTAACATTCATATGACGCCTTATTTTGGCGTCACGTGACCCTTTTAAGGCCACGTGACCTCATTTATGTCACGTGGCCACTAAAACGGCTATAAAAAGGCATACACACTTGTAAAAATTCATTCTCCTGACGATGACCACAGAGTCGAAACGCGTCGAGAGTGAAAGAATGAAATAAAAGAATTAAAGAACTTCAAATCGTCTCTATTTTTGTGTACATCTTATATTATGACTGGAAGACGTGGAGCAAGAGGGGCTGGCGCCCGCAACACTGACACACCGGAAGTCGAAGCCATAGGGTCAAACGGCCGCAACACTGGCACAATGGACACCGAACCAAGAGGGGCTGACGCCCGTAGCACAGACACACTTGACACCGAGCCAAGAGGGGCCAATGCCCTCAACACTGACAGACTGGATACCGACCCAAGATTGGCTAGCACCCGCAACACTGGCACACTGGACACAGAACCTAGAGGGGCTAATGCCCGCACCACTGACACACCGGACAGTGATCCATCGTTAAGCAACTCCAGTATCTTAACCACTATCGATATACTTAATGATGATAAGGAACTGCAGGCAATCAAGCTCAGCCGCCAGACCGAGAAGTTTGCCCGCTTTGAATCACACCGTGATTTCCTAACCACCTGCATTCGAGACAGGATCATCCCCTGGAACTTCAGGATTGAAATTGAACCATCCATTGGTAACCATGCCGACCAATTCCTGTCTTCGTGGTATGCAAAGGTCGAGAAGTTCTCACTCGAACTCATGACTGACACAGTCAACTTCTGCAATGAAACGATGGCGAAGGCCGAGACAGAAGCCAAATCACTAGACCGAGCGCTAAAAGCAACAACACCAGCTGATGAATACAATGAAATAAAGTTAGTTATAAACAACTACAGTCAAGAAAAGAAACAGGAACTACAAAAGACCAAAAGAGCGAAACACCGCAAACTCCGGTGGAACATCAGCAACTGACAGAGAAAACAACAACAACAGCAACCACATCAACTACAACTACAACAGCAACAACAACAACAACCATCACTGCAACCACCGCGACAACAACAACAACGACAACAACAACAATACCAACAACACCAACCACCACCACGTACATACAGACAACAAACTGCAGGAAAACGCCAACACGCTACCCCCCCCCCCCCCCCCCCCCCCCCCCCCGATAAGGTTTAGCGGACAGCAGCAACGACCCACAGACGGCGATGAGTCGGCGACTCCTAAAGAACAACCACGCAGACAACATGACACACAGACCCGCACCTATGCTGAAATCCTCTAACCGAAGAACACCCGAAGACCACCTCACATACCAAGCAGGAACACCACCGATCAAGAAAGAACGAAGACATCTCAAAAAAACCGTTCCAGCCCCCGGACAGACATGGACGGGGGCCTTCAAGATCTGCTAACAAACACGCAAGAAGCTTTCGCTCTACTGCAAAGAAACTTCGAGAGACTTGTAGATTTAAAAATGACCCAAATGGACGAATCTTAAACTTAAGTAAACACACTTTTTCTACACACGTATTTAGTTTATTAGATAAAAGTTTGAATTTCTGCCCCCGACCCCCTAGATATAACACTACCGAATTTGATAAGGACCTTAAGGCCTTCTTTAGACGAATAAGACTAAGAGCACACTTCGGAATTCTGAATACAATCCTACAATTTTACAACAACTGAAAGAAAGAAATAGTTCATTTACACTGCAAAACGTAGACACTACCATTCAGACATTTGAGTCTGCAGTCATTGAAGACATTAAAAACCACGATAAACAGGCGCTGCGATCAAACAACCTTACGAAAGGTTAAATTAATGCGCTAAGGAATCTATCGGAAAGAGAGGACATCGTAATAACGCGAGCCGACAAAGGAGGGGCAACCGTTATCTGGGGTATTGAAGAATATCTCACGGAAGCCAACAACCAACTAAATAATACAGCATTCTATAAAAAATTGGCATGTGACCCATTTCATGGGTACATAAGAATAATAAACAACTCGTTAGATGAAATGTACACTCAAGATAAAATTGATGCAGAAGCATTGGAGATTTTAAAGGTTCCTAAAGAAGTTAAACCGGCTAGATTCTATATACTACCGAAAATTCATAAAAAGAATAATCCAGGCCGCCCAGTTGTGGCGTCAACAAACTGCCACACAGCCAAAATATCAAAATACGTCGATCATTATATCCAACCCCTTGCACAAAAAGTGCGATCATACATCCGCGAAACTACAGATTTGTTAAACAAAATAAAAACTATTGGTAAAATACCCATGAATGCACTGCTCGTAACCTTAGATGTAAGATCCCTCTACACAAACATATGCCACGAGGAGGGCCTACTAGCCCTTAAAAATGCTTTAAACAAGAGAGCCAATAAAGAATCAGCAACTGATGCTCTATTAACCATGATGAGACATGTCCTCACGCTCAATTGCTTCACATTCAACGGAAATAGCTACCTACAGACAAGAGGGTGTGCCATGGGCACCGTTGCAGCACCCTCTTACGCTGTTATATACATGGGTGAATTTGAAGAAAAACATATCTACCCGACAATAGGTAAAGACTGCCTATACTATGGCAGGTACATAGACGACATCCTTTTAATCTACAAAGGCAGCGAAAGAGAATTCAAGACGTTCGCTGAGCAACTCAGCACAAAACACCCATCAATAAAGTTCGACTATGAAATTTCAAAACATCAATCCCTTTCCTAGACACCCGTATCTATATAGACGACAACAGACAACTACAAACAACTCTATTTACCGAACCAACTGACACAAACAACTACCTACACTATAAATCAGCCCACCTAAGACATCTTAAGAACAGTTTACCCTATTCACAAGCACTTAGACTTAGGAGAATTTGCACAAAAGACGACCAACTAGGTAGCAACTGCAAAAAATGGAAGAAAATTTTCTCCGACGAGGATATCATAAAGAGAATCTCCAAGAACAAATCCGTAAAGCCATCATAACCCCAGGAGACACGACATTAAGGAAAGTTTCAAAGAAACGATCCACAAGAATCCCCCTAGTCACTACCTTTAATTCTACACTGCCCCAAATTGGTAAAATCTTGAAAGAAAGATGGGATATTTTAAACATAAAGCCCAAACTCAAGAAACTCTACTCGGAACCTCCGATAATTGCATTTCGTCGATGCAAGAACCTGAGAGAAATAATTGGCAGCAACACTATCATCAATAACAAAGTTAAAAGACAAAAAGCCAACAAAAGAACAATTAAATACTGCTCACCATGTAATACCAAAAGAAGCCTATGCTGCAACCATGTCATTAAAACTAATTCATTCACTAGCGTAAATACCCACAGAACATATAAAATCTTTCACGAATCTAACTGCAAAAGCATGAACGTGATATATCTCCTTGAATGAACTCGCTGTAAGAAACAAT
The DNA here is from genome assembly GCA_039566865.1 of Aurelia coerulea. Lineage (NCBI taxonomy): Eukaryota > Metazoa > Cnidaria > Scyphozoa > Semaeostomeae > Ulmaridae > Aurelia > Aurelia coerulea. Next base: position 35,768,347 of record CM076943.1, read on the forward strand.
ATGTTGGCAAATCAGAATGGCCTCTCAACTACAGACTTAATAATTACCGTTCTCGTGTAAAATCAGCGCAATACGATAAGCTCCTTCCGGTAGAAAAACATTTCAAAGAGCAAAATCACGTCTTCGAAAGAGACGCAAGATTCATAGTAATCGAGAAGATCGAAAAAGAAAACGTCCAAAATAAGACACATTTATTAGAAACACACGAAGACAGCTGGATTAAACGACTGCAGACTCTTTCCCCTAAAGGACTGAACAATAAACTTAACCACCCCGACAACTATAAATCATAAAAATCCCCTAAATAATCCATGGTTAGGCCACTTTTTTCCGTTCACAAAATTATGCAATACTTTGTCCCCCTGTGGCCTATCAATTTCTACAAATACAACGTAACATTTAACATTCATATGACGCCTTATTTTGGCGTCACGTGACCCTTTTAAGGCCACGTGACCTCATTTATGTCACGTGGCCACTAAAACGGCTATAAAAAGGCATACACACTTGTAAAAATTCATTCTCCTGACGATGACCACAGAGTCGAAACGCGTCGAGAGTGAAAGAATGAAATAAAAGAATTAAAGAACTTCAAATCGTCTCTATTTTTGTGTACATCTTATTATATACGAAATTTTCCGAGCCGAGGGCCCACTGGTTCTAGTGGTAAATGTAGCACTGTTGATGATCCTTTTTCTGATGCACATGCGAAGTGTGACATAATGTTTCTCCACTATTGTAAAAGATAAATAAGAATTCACAGTGGGAGCAAGTTGGGTGAAAAGGAACTCAAGGTTTGAATGCTTTGTTATCAAAGAGCAAAGAATATTGAAGGGAACTAATGAAAATAATTGATGAATTTCAGAGATGTATGTCGAGAGTGTTTCAGAGGATTATTGACCTTTATTGGTGACAAAGTAGACTGTTGTAAACTTTATATTTGTTGTACGGACATTATATTTTTCGAATCATCCTCGTCAAGGATCGCCGGACTCTTTGGCGGTGATATGGCAAGAATTGTGGTGGGAAATCAGTCAAGAACAAAAAAATTCGTCCAATCCTGTCAAGAGAGTATCGAGGGATGGGTTAGGTAGCTAGTGAACCAGAAAAAATATCCCCTTTTAAAAATTAATAGCATCAAGAGTTTACAAAAACGTGGTGCTTGCAAAATGATTGAAAAAGGCCTAAACTACTGGATCTAATCATAAAGGACTCCTCGCTCAGAACAACAAAGAAAATGCAATTTTGCATGGGTGAGAGATATCGTCTGGACATTTATTGCCATGGGATTGAAAATCTTCAGTCTCTGTTTCAGAATCTTACAACTCTTGAGAGAGGTGAAACTCCTGTGCCTATTGCTTTGTGCGAGTAGAGTCCTAACGATTTGATCAAGTGTTATTTGCCTTTTTCAGTCATTTTGCAACCATGAAATTTTTGTAAAGTTGAATTTACCTATATTTGCAATGCTCGTAATAAGACGAGAAAAATTACAATTATACTTCGATCTTTTGGCTTTTAGCTAGAATTTGAATCATTCAAATCAATGAAGTACTTGTGGTGCTACGAATTTTCGAAAATGGGAACTTTTTTTTAGCTCATCCGGTAAGTTGGGCTTTGAGGGCGACAACGTCATTCCCCTACGGAAGAAGGGCATTTCTGGAGAAAAATTATAAGGTCACGACAAATTTTCGGCTGGCGCCGCCACTGACTGTCAGGAGCTTGAGCATTTGAACCATTACTGAGGAGCTCTCTGATAATATTACGGACTTTTATTAATTGTGCAAAGATTCTTCTGATATAGAAATAGCGATATAAATGCCGTTTGCTAGTTCCCATTTTGAATCGCTGAAAATTTTGCAATACCTTTTTAAGCCAATTTGGAGGGCTTGACCACAAAATATTTTCGCTGTCCGGGTAAGTATTCCCCGACCCCGTAATTTCTCTGCTTGTTTCGCTCACCTGCAGTATTGGTGATGGAGCCCTATTCCTACAAAATGGCCCAGGCCCTAATTTTACAGCCAGTCCGCCCCTGCAAATTGGATATTATTAGATGTTTACATTTGGCCATACTGCACTTTCGTCGACTCCTGCTAAAACTTCCATCATCTGCACTTCGGTCACACTGAACCCTGGTCAAAATTTTCTGGAATATCTAGGGACATGCTCTTCGGTATATGTAGTTTATTTTTTCGAATTTTTCTTCGATATTTCCAACGCAAAACATCTTCCCAAACGCTCCTAATACAAAACACATTATATCGGTCAGGTGTTTAACTACCTGGTGACCCAGAAAAAGTGACCCAACGCAATCTGTTACAGAAAACTAAGTAAGTGGCCGATTGAAATGCTTCAAACGTTGTTCTGTCGCTAAAAGACTAACCTTTGCTATGATTATTTTTCGCAATTTTTAACGTCACGGTAAATTTCCAAAATAAAGGATTTCGAGCAAAAGGGTATGCCTGAAATCCTCAAAAAGTCGTCAAAAACGGGGGATCGATTTACAGCCATTTCAAATCGTCAAAACAATGCAGAGCGTGTTTCATTTCAACATGGGAATAGTTAACCCAATCGGAAATCTTCAGAGCAAGTTTATAGTCTATAGGTACTTGAAAATATTCTCAGGCAGAGTAAAACACACTCCTCGTTGTTTTGAAGATCTGAAATGGCTTCAAATCGATCCCCTGTTTTTGACGACTTTTTGAGAATTTCAAGCCTGCCTTTTTCCTAAAAATCCTTAATTCGGGAACTTTCCCGTACCCCAAAATATTGCTAAAAATACTCATAATGTAGGCTGGTCTTTTAGCGACAGAACAACGTTAAAAATATTTCAATCTGCCACTTACTTTTTTTTCTGTAACAGATTGTGTTGGGTCACTTTTTTCTGGGTTGCCCGGTACAAGTACCAATATGCATTGCACATCGCCCTGGTGACATGGAAATGGTCTTTTTCTTTTTTTAACGAAATTAAGATCTTCGAGAATCAGTGATGTATGGATTAACTCTAATGGAAAAAAACTCGAAACAGACTGCCTTTAATGCATGTAGTACAGTTAATCCCCGCATATAAGAATCTAAAAAAATGAGAACCTACAGGCTGTTTTTCCCAACTTATGCACCTTGTAATTAAGAACCTGTTTCAGTTTGATGAAAAATATGTTCTTATAGCAGGGGTAGCAAAGTTGATTTTGGATTTTCAGTGTTATGTTCATTTTTGTCCCCAGTGGGCTTTTAATGTTTGAATCTCCTCCCCTGCTGTTTGAAAGCTTATCATTGGTTATTAGGTATATTATGATCTTGCCAAAACAAATGATAGGGCTGAAAATCATTGACGAAGGTTCTAAAATGGCCTACGCAAGGTACTCTTCAAATAAGAACCATTATACCTTGAAATTTGGCTTAGTACTTTTAAAATAAGAGCCTATTTCAGCCTAGCTCTCAAAAAAGTAGGTTCTTATATGCGGGGATTTACTGTAACATATGATAACCTTTCCACAGCACATTTAATGTCAATTCGAGGGATAGCTGTGGACTCAGCAAACGTGAAGGTTATTAGCGGGTCATCGGATGGATTTGTTAAGGTTTGTAATTTTGGCATTTTTCGATTTATTATTGACAAAGATATCAAATTGGTTGTGATATTGAACAGGGAGTCCTATACATTTTACTATTTTGTTGTATATCACTGTTAAAACTAAAAAGACAACAAGATACAATATTCTGTGCCGTCCATAACAGAAATATACATGACGTCATCTGGTTCCGGCTATGAACGGCACTTAATAAATTATTTAACAACAATGTTCTGAAACATAAGTAGACTAAACAAAATATTATTATGTAGCACTTTGTCTACCATGGCACCAGTGCATTTTGACAGGCGCTAGCATGCGCCGCCAGTTCAGCAAAGGCGAATTTTTGTGAAAAACTATGCACATGTGCAAGATCTGTGCGAAGATGGTTGAGATCTGAGTTACCAACGACTGGTGCCATGATTCACAACGAGCTTACTTCTACCAAGATTAAACATAAATAAGAATATATAGATTGCTACAATGTTTGAAATCATCGAAATTTGATTTGCCTTTCATTTCAGGACTGTATGCTATCCTTGACGGGATTATTCTGGTTGTCTTCAATTTCACTGCAAAATGCTCACCTGTCGTATCTTCTTCTCTATAGGAACAAATTGAGTAACGATACCGTCCAATTTCAAGGAAAATGCGTCCTTACAGTTGTATATTTTCTTATAGAAAGTACAAATAATTTATCAGTGCACTTAATTGTTTTTTTTCTTTTGTGCAAATCAGTTGCTATTTTATAGATTATATTTGAAGGCAGTTTGTTCCTTAGCCGTTTTGTTTCCTTTGCATAAAGTTTTAACATGTGAAAATTGTAAATTCATGAATGGTTCTACAAAGGTCTTTATAGTTTTTTTTCACAGCCTTGCCATGAAAAAGTCTGTATGCTTTATTTAAGAATAACAGCTCATTTTTCTTTGTATCCTGATTGGGACTCTAACTAACAGAGGGGGCGCCCTATGGTTGTTGGTTCGAATCCCATTCAGGGTGTTTTTGCTCATTAGGATCTTTTTGCAAACCTTTACCTTATCTACCTCTATCTTGTTCTTCTCCCTTTTTCAGTTCTGGAACTTCAACTCACGGAAAATCGAATGGTACGAAATTCTGGATTGTCCCATCCGGCAACTCCTGCTGCACAAAGAGAGGTAAAGTTTTTTCTGACTGAAACAATGTCTTGTTATGCTCTAAAGTCAATGCTTTTTTATACATGCAAAAAAAAACTAAAGGTAGGCAACAAATACTTCAAAGGTGCCATTAATAGAGAGGAAAGGCACAAGATCATCGAGTCCCCTCTATAAATGGCACTTACAATATATTTAACTACATTGCCACACTAGCAAACCAGAGAACGAGGAACAAACAAACAAACAAAAACAAATGACAAAAGAAACGAAGACACAAGCAAATAATTTTTTTTATAATAAAGGTATCTAGGCCAAGACAGCCTCTAACCTGCTTACAAAACTAACATAACTATAAGATTAACTAAGTTACTAGAGTATAAAGTTAATTACAAAAGTATCAATTGTCATGATAAACAAAGATGTCAGTTACAACAATGATAAGGTGTTCGTTTATTGCAAGCAAGATTCAGATTTCAGCTTGGAACATTTTAACAGGAAGGTTGCTACCAGACTTAAACTGTGCTTGTCCTCTTGGCTAAATAACCAAATGAATTTATTCCACGCGCTAAGCTGATTAACATTTGGGTATACATTGGCTATCTTGGTTTCGAGGCATTCCCTGACCTCTTGAAACTGTGGGCACATCATGACAAAGTGAACCTCATCTCTAATAACTTGTATTCCTAATGAAAGGCAGTATTTACAGTGCCTATCAGATCTGGGTATCTTACATACTCAAAGCTCGCAGTCCACGATAATGCACCTCTATTGTGTCCTGAAATTTCCTTAGGCCCACAATATCATCTTCATCCTTAACTGCAGCATGATTCATGATACCATTTAAATGTGCTAATTGTATCACTGACATCTTCCCATACCTTTCTTTCAAAACAACAAGAGCTTCAGCATAATTTGCATTGGTTGTCTCATATCCTGCAATAACAGCTTTTGCAGGTTTAACTTCATCACAGGTGGTAAATCTTGATCACTGTCAATGGAACTTTCAAAACAGTCCCAAAACTCTTGCCAATGACAAATATCCCCATTGAATCTCTTCATTTCCAGTTTTGGAAGCCTTGCTTTGTTAAGTACTGATGCCTGTGGTCATGTATGTCCAAAACTGCCTTCTGCTGGTGAACTAGGCCTTCCTGCTGCACTTTGACTTGGTGAATTCGGCAGCATGGGTAGCACTCTCCTTGGACTTGTCGGTGTTGATTTCTTAGTTAAAAGGCCATCAAGCTTGATCAAAATAGTTCTAACTCCTGTAGCCAACTCATCCGCCTCTTCGGTTTCTATTGCGATTGCATCTTCGCCGATCGCATCATCTTCGCACAATTTCATAACAATCTGCTCGTCAAACTTGACGATCTTCTCCAATTTTGATGTCAACCCGACTTTCAATTTTAACAACTCGCTGTTGTCCCTCGAACTGTCATCTATACACGCCTGTGCATCTCTGATTTGTTTTCTGATATTCATTCGATGTGCACTCCTGCACCATTTGAGAGTCTGCTCCGCCATTCCTCAACACGTTCTTGGCCAAAAGTGGCCTAAACTGTAACGAGCACTTCACAGACACAATCGATCTTCATCTGCAAAACATTTCATCCCGGTAGGTGGTCCAAGTATTGCGAAGGTTCTTTTATTATTGCAGATGTACACACATGACACAATCAAATAGTCTGAGTTTAATATTCGTGTTCTATATCTCACTCAACTTCAAACTTCAGCCATGAACTTCTAACCATGCTTTTCTTCGCAAAGCATTATGGGAGCCACAAAACCTGCTCCCCAGCGACAATGGGCTGGGTTTCCGCACAACGATGAAGTGTCGGTAACTCGCGAATTTCAGCAGGTGTATCATTCCATGACTTGAGAGCTGCGCAAAGAAAGCCCTTTTTTGCAAATTTAGTCCTTTGTCTAGGGATCTAGATATATTTGCAGTGCCTCGTATTGTAGATCGAGAAGCTTGGGCTTAAATCTTTAAAAAGGTCGGTGCAAAATTCTATTACGGTTTCACTCGAATTAAATGGCTTGGAAGGAACTTAGCGTTTTTTACTGTAAATATGCCGGGGCAATTTGTTGATATCTTGATTTGTTTCAAAATGGCGGCATTTATTAAATTTGAGGCTATGACGTCATCAAATTTCTAAATCCTAAACCAGAAAAGATACTGATTTCTGCGTTTCACCATATTGTAGGCCTTCATAAACTATGGCTTTCTTGGAAGTGATATGATTTTTCCTCCTTTGGTTTAAGATTTACGATGATTTAAATGTTTTCAAAATTTTGCATCAATTTTTTTCAAAAATCATTAAATTGCTGTTATTTTGAAAACAAATCAAGATATCGACAAATTTCCACGGCAGATTTACAGCAAAGTACTATAAATTCCTTTCAAGCGATTCAATTCAAAGAAAAATGGAATAGAATTTTACACCCACCTTTTTCAAGGTTTTAAAGATTTGAGCCCTATGCTTAGGTCGAGTTAAAAGATCTTGGTTTGTATTTATCCCAAAGGTTTTCAGGGCATAGTCTGTTCATAATCCTGTACGTCATGACATTCCTATGGTAACGGAAAATATTTCTACGTTTAGCCAGGTTGCCAAGCAGCCATCTTTTATTCTTGCGTTTGCAATTATTGAATACTCCCGGTCTTGAAGGCGTTGGAGAGCAGCTACTTTTAGTATACCCGGGAGGCTTGTTTAATTTAGGAAATCCTAGAGTGGGCTGATTAGAGAGGGGAGAGTTATGCACCTTAACAAGGCTATAAATGATAGCTTTTTAGTTCCTTTACCCCATATTTTGCGAAGTCAACAGACAATTTTATGAGTCAAATGTTTTTTCATTTTTGAGGAAAGCTTTTGTGGCATTTGCTTTCTCGTGATCATTTTCAATTTCTTCTACATCAATTGATGTTCCAGGAGTTAATGACTGGTTTCAACCATGCATGTTTCATCAGCCTTAATATTTTTTTCTTTATTTCCATTATTTCTAAAAATTTGTTAAAATCAGCAGGGATACGAATTTTACGTATGCCAAATTTATCTTCGTCGCAAGAAAGAACCCTTTTTGGACTTCCTACTGTTGTCTGAATGTGTCTGGCGTTCTAATGATGCCGCTGATATTAGCAGCCACATTCAAAATATAAGATGATTCTCCGCGCTCTTGAGACTAGTAAACGATACTTCCAACCTCTCGTGAAGTCCATGCTGCATGAAAGATTTGTCTCTTTCTGGCTTTACTCCTCCTGTTTTTCAACCAAAATGGCAAATTCATCAATAGCGTTAGGGTAAAATGCAAAATATTCCTAGCCAAGTAGCTGTTGCTGCATTATATCGAAACTCAGATTCTACACCCAAGAACAACTGGAAATCAATAAGATCGAATGGTATCAAATTTTTAAAGAAATTGCAATCGACCTCCTTGGTTGCCCCCATTTAGGACAGCATTGCCCCGGATGATGATGACTTAAAACCTAAATAGCGCAATGAACCAGCTTTTTAGTATGAGAATCATGGTAAGATTTGAAATTTATTTCGAATGACAAACACCAAAGGTTTCCAAAAGAGTTTGACCTTTGACTCCTATTTGGGGGTATTTGCGCCTATAATTCGAAAACAGTTCCTCTCCCATCAAAATAGCATCGAAATTCGGGTTCTACACCCCAGAATTGATCAAATGAGGTATTTTTAGTGAATGTTTAATTATCTTGCTTTGTTGCCCCCATTTGGGGACAGGGTTACCCCAGAATGATCCAAAACCTCAAGAACACCTTTTATGAGCTTGCTGGGGGCCATTATTAATGTTCTACAACTGAAAATAAATGTTTGAAGGGATATATCGAAAATCTTAACAATAACACATTTCCTCAAATTTTGAGGGCATTTACCCCCTTATCTCAAAAACGGCCCCTCCCCCACAAAAAAGCATCAAAATTCGAATTCTACGCCCAAAAATTGACGAAAATCAGTTGGTCTCGTAAATTTCCTCGTTTGGTGGTACTACCCCCCCCCCCCCTTCTGCTACCGGACTATACGGAATACAGAGATTGACTTGAGGTTACCAAAGAAAATGTCAGAAAATGGGCATAAATGTTTTTCTTTCCGGGGAGCTAAGCTGTGGAATAGCCTTCCAGCTGAGTCAAAGAAGGCATCCTCCCTTTGTAGTTTTAAGAATTCTTGTAAGGGTTAACTTTCCTTTCATTGTAAATATTGGTTTAAGCTTTATGGTTTTTATAATGTAGGTTTAATTCATTGTATATTGTAGTTAAAAGTTTTACTGGAGGGCCCCTTGAAAATCAGCCTTTGCAATCCTCCTTAAATGAATATAAATGAATGAAATGAAAAAGTGGCCAGAACGAACGATTTCTTGATGACCTTCTCGATAACATTTGCCGCTATGCCTTTATCTGATTCTGCTGTCATCGTTGCGAAAATGAATGGGAATCGGCAATTACATTACCCCAAACCTCATATAGGTTCATGAATCGCGTCCCATGCTTTCAGCAGCGCAACAAATGGCTATCGTGTCGTCTTACAGTGTTACAGGTACATGAAATTAAGTATGAAATGCTAATGTACATAAGAATATAATAACCACAAACGGAAGAAATGTACATTTTGTTTTTATTGTGAAAAATTGGATTTGACCATTTCGACAAAATAACATTTGAAATACCATTTTTAAAGCTCCTATCAATTTCACATTTTGTGTAGATCTCATAGAAAGATTCCGTAAAAGCTCTATTAAGCCCCCTCTCTATTATCGATTAAGCCCCCCTCTAATAATCCCCTCCCGTCTAAGACAAAGTTTGAAATAAGCCCCCCCCCCACTTTCATCACATTCCAGAGGATACCAAAATTTTCCATTCGTTGAGCAAAAAATTTGTTTGCATGTTAATGTTGATTTGATTTGAGTTAAAACTTTGTCGGATTTATGTATTTGACTCGTAAAATTGTATGTTGAATCCGCAAAATATGGTCTAAAGAACTAAAAAGCTATCATATATCCTTGTCATTTGATTTTGTGAATAAGCCCCCCTCTCTAATAAGCCCCCTCTCTGTTAAGCCCCCTCTGGAGTGTCCGAAATGATGTGCCTAATTCAAAAGCCGTTTTTTCTAAATGTACGCATTTTTTCAAGAGTTCCCTCAAAGAAAATGTAGAAATGTTATAAGTGAGTTGGACAAAATAAGATCTTACTGAATTTCTTAATATATGCTTGCATGAAGATCCAAAAAGGTGTATTTTTCCATAATTTTTATGATTTACATTACGTCAAGGTCATCTTTGGTTTGCTAAGGTGTGCATTTAAACATCCTGCTCGGCCCTATCTTTTAATCATTTTCCCTTGTTGCATTTTGATTATTGTTAGGTTAATGGGAATGATCTCCTGCGATTTCGTAGTTCGTTTTCAAATCTGATGAAATTTTGTAATTTTTAGCTACTGAAATATTTTCAAGTTACCCAGCAGATACAAGTTTCCATAATGTTTTGTTTTAGCTCTTTGCTAGCCGTAACACTGGAAGATTTCACCGTAAAAGTTATTGATATTGATACGAAGAAAATTGTAAGGAATTTCGTTGGTCATCAGCATTCTATCACAGATATGGTAAGTTGATATTAGATTTGATATTTCAGATCCTATGTTTAACTACGGTGTTTGCCGAGGTCACGTTATTGAAAAGTTTCACAGAAACTCGTTGTATGCAAATTGATGATTTTTAATTCGCCAGTTCCATCATCAAGGCAGCTAATTTGCGAAAGTCTTCGCATTACCAACTATATTTACAGAGAAGTGTGATTTCAAAAAATGCGAGCCATCAATAAAACGGCTGTTAGATCAGAGCTGCAAAAAATATCGGAAGAAAAGTTTGCTCAGACAAGGAGAAAATGATTAATTTTTACAATTTCTTTCAAAAGAGAATAATCATTTGATTTTCTATACTATTCATCATAATCCCCAGTAAAATGCAACGTTACAGCCTTGCACACATCAGTATAGCAAGAATTCTCAAGAAGTCTTCAGAATTCTTAAGAATTGTCAAGAATTCTTCACATAATTGATGGAAATTCTTTAGAGATATATGAAATACTAAAATCTTCAACCAATAATTCTTGGGGGAGAAACAGTGTCAATGCATGCAAGGTCTGTACTACCTAGGCATACCCTAAACGAACTATATAAGCTTTAGGTACAACCCCACCTGGACTATGGAGATGTTATCTATCATATTCCAGCTAAAGTATGTGAATTCAGTCACAACATCATTTTATCAAATTTAATGGAAAAATTAGAATCTGTTCAGTATTCTGCTGCCCTTGCTGTAACAGGAACATAGAGGGGAACATCGCGAGAAAAACTGTATGCAGAGCTTGCCTGGGAGTCACTAAGTTCCCGAAGGTGGAGTAGGCGCCTTACTCTTTTCTATAAGATTATGAATAATCTCACTCCCCTTTATACAATGGAGGCAGTCCCACAACTTCATCAGTCGAACTTCTCTCTTCGCAACAAGGATGTTATTGGGCGACCAATGGCAAGGACAGACAAATTTCAATCCAGCTTTTATCCCAACTGCATATCTGAATGGAATATACTCGATCCTGAAGTCAGGCTTTCACTGTCTGTTGCTGTTTTTAAGAAAAGGCTTCTTTCATTAATTCGCCCTCCTGCAAAATCTGTCTTTGGGATTCATGACCCAATAGGTTTGTCGTATCTTTCCCAAATGAGAGTCGGTCTCAGTAAATTAAGTTTTCACGAATTCAAGCATAATTTTAAGGATACCGTTAACCCAATGTGTCCAACGAACGACGGTATTGAGGATACGGAACACTTTTTGTTGCTTTGCCCTGCATTTGACAATTTACGACGAGAACTTCTCGCTGGAGTTTCAAATTCATTACGACCATTTGCCCAAATCAGCAGCCTTTCAAACGACGTTCTGATGCACCATTTATTGTATGGCGATAAAGACCTTTCAAATGACGTCAACCAAAGTGTACTCTAACTGACTCTTAATTTTATTCATAGAACTGGTCGGTTCAGTTAAGATAATTAGACCTTGGTACACCGCATAGATACTAAGTCATAGTCTCCTTAATTTTTCTTTCTCTTAATGTTTGTAAGTCTGATCCACATTGGATGTGAGGCATCTATAATGTTAATGACAACTCATCCACACAAACCCAAATTTTCAAATCCATAATATTGCGAACTATGAACCTCGAACCTGACAGCACCACAGGTAGCAGCGTATGATTGTAAAATTAGTAAAGATATTAATGATATACAACCTTATTATATTCCATATCATCTTTCTCTATTTTGATGATGTTCCTCGTGCATGTCTCTCCACCAAAACATTAGGCCTATCAGTTGACCCAGTCACCAGGGGACTGGGTCGACTGATAGGTCTAACGTTTTGGTGGAGAGACATGCACGAGGAACATCGTCAAACCAGAGAAAGATGATATGGAATATGATAAGGTTGTTTATCATGGAATCGGACATTGAATGTACAGCGAAGGTTGTATATCATTAATATCTTTACTAATTTTACAATCATACGCTGCTACCTGTGACAGCACATGCGCAATGTTTTTGAGCGGTGGAGACCCTGGAGGGGAAACAGCAGCGGCAGTTGTTGTCGGTGGTGTTTTCTCGGTCGGGGTTTCTGCTGTTCAGCATTATCGCCTGTGCTAGCCATGACCTCCAATGTGAAACAGATCCTAGTATTTATCCGTATTTAATAGTTTACGTGTGGCTCTTTTTGTAAATGTATATTTGATAGTATTTAGTTGTATGATGTTTTTTTTATGGAATGGCCAGGGAGTTGGCATTGTCTTTTGCTCTCCCTGGCATCGTCCTCGTAGTGTTGTACAGTAGCTCATATGTAAAATCTTAGGTACCTTCTGTATCTAAACGTTCTAACTGATTATATATAAAAAAGGTCTGTACTGGGAATAAATATTCACAATACAAAATGGGTATCTAACTTGCAATGAAAGGGACTTTCTCATTTGTGTAGACATTGTTCCAAGGACTTTGAAAAGCCCTTACATAACAGTGTGCACCCTGCATAGGATTATTTTTTTAAATTTACATTTAAGAAATTTTATTTCCTGAAATTCTTGTGCTGCAGCCATACAGTAGCATTACTTAACATACCTCTTTTACAGTGCAGGTCTCACTATAAATTATGGTTTTTTAGCCAAAAAGTTTTAAATTTCGTAGAATTCTTGATTGCACCAAAATGGCAAAAGATTCTCGCAAACGTTTACATGATGGTGCTCTTCAGTTGTTCAATTAAAGATTGCCACCATCCCCGTAAAAATCCGTTGAAAAATGATGGAGCTACGATCTTCAGAAGACCAAATTTGCCTGACGACGGAAACCAGCAGTCGGCCATTTTGCCTTACGATTTTGCAGTGATAAGTATCTTCACGTGAGGTAAGAAATAATTTCTGTGAGGTCAGAAATATTGGAACTCTCTGAGGATCATCGGAATTTTCACAAGAGCTATGACATTGGAGGCTGCACTTTTATTTTCATTTCATAAAGCTATTTATCGCTGCAAAATAGTAAGACAAAATGGCCGACCGCTGGTTTCAGTGATCGGGCAAATTTGGTCTCTTGAAGGTCATAGCTCCATCATTTTTCAACGGATTTGTATGGGGATGGTTGCAAACTTTAATTGAACATCTGAAGAGCACCATCATGCACAAGCTTGGCAAAAATCTTTTGCCGTTTTGTCGCAATCTTCAGACAAACGGGGCACAATTTTCTTGGAACACCCTGTAGTCACAGTCTTTCATACCTCAATAGAATATTAAATATTCTTCAAGAATCGTTGATAATGTACACAATGCTGCACTGTACAAATCATAATTCTAGAAACCTAAGTTACAACAAATTTGTTTTCATTCCAAAGTGCAGCACAAACATTTCAAAATACTTCACAATTTTAGTAAATACGAAATACTGTTTCTTCATGAAAAGTTGAGCATTTTCAGTTCAGACCATTATATTGACATGTATTTGTGTGTTCTCCCACTCTTGCTTTCAGCAATTTTAGCCACATTTGGTACAAGATTGAATAGATAAACAGATTATGTAATTTTGCATTTTGATTTGATGATATTTTTGATGACTGAATCTACAAACTTGTGAAATTGTCCAAAACATTTTCTTCTAGATTAAAAGTACACGTGTTACCAAATGGCAAATGATTGACATGAAAATGTCAGATTTTCAGGTCTTGTAGAACATTCCCCAGTTGACTATGGATTTCACAATTCTATATCTAAAAACTCTTCTAGCAGTGGCGTCACCACTGGGTATAGGTTGGGTAAGAATTTTCAGAGAAATGTCAACTCTCCCATTATAGAATTGGCAAATACTTTGGCAAATATGGAATCAAGGGATGCATTCTAATGGGATGTTTCAGGGGATGTTTCTTCAAAAGAATTTCCTTCTGCTCTGATCTATAGGATAGCTGTCCAAAAACTATCAAAGTTTCCTTGTCGCTAATGGCAAGCATGATATTGGGAGATCCATTCTAAGCCAAAGTTAAGGGTATGGCCCCGATATTTTTCCTGGGGGCTTCGCCCCCACACCCCCATCAATTCGATGCCTCCCCACTTAATTTCCTCTGGCGACGCCACTGTCTACTACCTTGGTCAGAATATCCTTTGGTCCCTTTGAGCACATCGTGGCCAGCAGAAACATCAAGTATTTTGCACAACATAATTTTACTTTGCAGAAAATTGTTCCCTTGCTTACCAGGTTCCCAGAAAGGAAAATATTGTTTGCAGCTCTGTGTCAGATAATCGTATCTTTAGGCCAACTGTCTAAATTGCGATAAATTATATGGATTCTACTAACATAGTCAATTGGATACTTTAGATAATTAGAAAATCACTTGTTAATTCCTTTTTGTTGCCACAAGCAACTAGAAATAGTGTTATTTGCACAAGAATTGTTCATTGCTGGTGATTTTCAGTGGATCTCGTGACCGTCTTTTGTGAATGTACTGATTTGGATGTTCTCTATGTGTTTGGAAATGTGTCCGAATGCATCTTTCTATAAATTGTGGTCATGCGCAAGTGGTGGCAACATATTCTGATAGTAGGGTAGGAGGCCTTCTCACACCATCATAATTTCAGATAGTCGCACTTGATGCATCGCCTGTGGTTCACAAGTAAAAATGTGGTCCCTAACACTAACCCTAACCCTAGGCTAACATAGACGCAAACATTTGTTTGTAAGGTTAGGGTTAGGGTTAGGGTTAGGGTTAGGGTTAGGGTTAGGGTGAGGGTTAGGGTGAGGGTGATGGTGAGGGTGAGGGTGAGGGTGAGGGTGAGGGTGAGGGTGAGGGTGAGGGTGAGGGTGAGGGTGAGGGTTAGGGTTAGGGTTAGGGTGAGGGTTATACCTTCGTTCATTTCTTAGTTGTTAAATTTCTAATGATCTTATACACAACAGGCATTCAGTCCCGATGCTAGGTGGCTGTTAACTGCATCTATGGACACAAGCATCAGGATATGGGACCTTCCATCAGCAAGGTATCGGCAGATCATCCATTCTTGTTTTATGTTAGCTGCCTGATCAATTTTTCATTTTAATTTAAGTTTTATCATTATTTACAGTCAACGCGGAAGAAGCGTGCCACGTTTGTTTACAATATCCAAAATAGAGTCGTACCTTAATATAACTGAATATGTGTTTCCTTGTATGGAAAATTTTCAAGCATTTGGTTCGGTTTTGAAAGTTTCCTTGAATTGAGAAATGGCGTTCAACTCACTTCGCACGGTATTTTTTGCCTGGAAAGGCTCCCTCCCCCCAATTCATATGAGTACTGGCCATTCATTCTCTGAAGTGAGTCGAACCTTTTGTGTTAGCCGTGCGCTGGTACGCAAAGTTGAAGAGCAATTTCATATTTTTGGGGATGTTTCCCGCTATCGAAGAGGAAAGACTCTTGATATGCTGACTGTAAATTTGTTAAAGTTCATTGAGACATAGAAGTGTCACTGCCAAATTTTACGCACGCGAAGCCCAAAGTCGATTGCTGGAAGAACATATTTGCGAAGGGAGGCTTCTGTCAGTAGCAAGGATTATTAATGATACACTAAAGTCTAGACTAGGATTCGCAAATAAAAAGCTTCCCTCTCTTTGTAGTGAATACTTCACTGACCTGAATTTGCACTTTGTAGACGAATACTTTGCTACTGTAAGTCAAATCAACCCCTTGCATGTGCATTTCCTTGACAGAAGCTCTGTTATTAAAACATTTGGCCACATGAAATATGGAACTATGTATAAAGGAACACCAGCTGTTGAGATTCAAAAATATTTTCACCATGACTCAACCTGAAGGAGCCCATCGTACAGCCCACATCGCTGAAACACAGCCAACAGCTTTCATCTCAAATGTTCCATTTCCTCCAATACTCGAATTACAAGGGAACATTGCTCAAAACTGGACAAAATGGCGGCAGGTCTGGAATACATACGAAACTGTAACCGATTTGGCTTCACGATCAAGCCCCTTTTGAGTTGCTGTCTTAATAACTTATATTGGCCCAGATGCACTTGATATACACAATGGCCTAGCTTTTGAGAACAAAGTTAACAAGCAAAACATTGAAAAAATACTCGATTTATGGCACGCTTACTGCTTAGGAGAGACAAACGTCATTTGTGAAAGATTTAAATTGAATAATCGAAGCCAATCACCAGATGCAATCACCTGGTGCAATCACAAAGCAATCACCAGATGATATGTCTCAATCACCAGATCAATCACGAAATTGAAAACGACAATTGATGCTTATGCTACTGCCCTTCGTGCCCTGGCAGGCACATGCAATTTTAGCAATTTGAGAGACGAACTCATTTGAGACAGAATTGTGTGGAATTTCAAACATTTAAGTACAACAAAAGCTCTTGCAAGAACCCAAATATACTTTGAATAGACTTATTGATATTGCTCGGTCCGCTGAAACCACAACACCCTAATTAAAGTTACGGTAAACGTTTGCAGGCCAACGTTTGATTTTCGGATCTCCTCAAATCTCAACAGCCCAACTTTTGAGAAACACAAGGATATCATCTTTGGAAGTAACTGAAATGTTGAAAAGGGAAAAATCTTGATTGAAAGAAAGACACTACAGTTTTTCACACACAAAGTTTTCCGATGTTGTTCGGCATAACGGAATAACCAGACCCTGGACCACTAGGACCGGACTCTAACGGGCCAGACCCTAGGGAAATGCCCTACCCTCGCTTTGACGTTGGATAGGAAGTCAGTCACCGAAAGGAGGGGAATTTAACTCAAAAATGTCGTACAAGACATCTTTCTGTTCTGAAAAAATCTCGTACTCTTTTGCGAATGAGTGACCCACAGTGATCCAGAGCATGGAATAAATAGGAAAACATGAAGTTTCGAAAACATGGACATTTTACATCCCCGTTAAAGAAGGTATCCTTGGGCTTAACAGAAAGCAAACATTTTCAAAATCGGACTATCCAATGATGAGAAATGGAATTTTGAAGTTTGTCAAAATTTCAAGTGGTTGTTTACATTAGAATTTCCGGTGCACTGCAGCGTTTTGAGCCAACTTAAGTGTCATAAATCAGCCTAGAAAAGACCGATTTTCATGATTTTTGTACGAAATAGTCAGCAATTTAGTTTTGCTCAACATTTGTAAAACTGTTGTATATTGAATGTAAGATCATGGGTAGATGGACACTATTTTGATGCTTACTTTTTACGACAAATTTCGTGAAAAATTGCTACTCAAAGTTGAAAACAAAAAATCTATGTAATTCTAGGTGTTAGATATTAATATATTAAATTACTAGAACCCATTTGGAGCATTCCTGCCAAAGGGCCCGTTTCAAATGGTCTAATTTTGTCACAAAAAAGTTTGAAGATTGCATGTGACATAGGTTTTTCTTTCCTGATTTCCTTTCAAAACTGTAACAGTGCCGTGACTGTCTTCTTCAAGGCAAGAGCTCTAGATTTGCGAAATTGCCTCTCAAGAATTCAAAAGAGATATTCTCGATGCAATGATAAAACAATAGCCGATTTTTGTGAAACAATAGCTTAATAATGTGGAACAATGGACCTTCATTAGAAAACAGAATCTGCTGTCTCTTTCTTTCTGCAAGGTCCCACCAATTGAGATATGTTTAATACTTTGATATTTGCTATGTTAAAATTCATTTGATATCTAAATATAGTGGAACTAATAGAGTCAAAACAGTTTCGCCGTCTTAAGACCGAATTGCTTAGTTTGAAAAAAGTACATCGGGTCAATCACAAGGCTATCATTTGTTGCTTCAACGTATGGTTCAACAGACTGGTGACTTTTCTTAAAGATATCGTGACGGGATTTTGCCACAAGTGGCAATGAGGTTATCCACACAATATTGTCTTCGAGGTTGGCTTTAACTGAAGCATGCGTAGTCCTACACCCAGCAGCATAGATAAATTTTGTTTCGCTCTATTTTGATGCTTTGTTTACATAAAGCATTCAGCCAATCACAACGCTCCGATTTTTTCTTGTGTGTTTACTACCTCTCCGGTGTTCGTCAGAAGCTGTGGGGAAAACCCGCAGAAACCACTCGTGGGGTATTTTCATCGCGACGAACATATACTTTCGCAAAAATAGAAAATATTTTGACATGACTTTAATAGATATATTTTCGAAAGATTTACCCAAGCACTAAGCTATGACTTCCATAGTTTTCTCGCGATGCCCACGGAAAATTCATGTTTTTTTCAGTTTATTCTCCCATTCAAGAAGAGACGGAGAATGGCTAGGCCCATTCGAGAAGGCTCACAAAAAGTGAAAAATACACTCTGGAAATCTCAGTCCTGTCCACCCTAGCGTTATTCAGAGCGTGAAAGGCACTATTCCCACCTTTTTCACATATTTCAATCAATTCTGAGCCTCCGCGCACCTACCACCCAAACAAACTGTTGTTTTTGGCAGTTTGGCTTCCCTCGCTCCGCGGATGGCGGGAGAATATGGAAAAGAGGACATTCCCTCCCTGATCAAAACAAAGGAATCACAGCATGATTAAACCTTTTTGAATCATAATCATGGCCAGTTATTTCATTCAATTAAATGCTTCATACCAGTGACGTCTTTGCAAACATCAATGCAGCAAGACATCGTGCCTCTGTCAACTCCAAATCTCTGCAAACATTTTCTCCACCTTCTGACACTCGTTCTCGTCAAACGAATCAATTTCCTGTTGAAGCTCAGCAACATCATTGGCATTCTCCACTTGAACTGGCTCCTCGTCCTCTCCCTGCTTTTGGTCGTCGTCCTTGTCTGCATTTTCAGTACTGGCGATGTTGAAAATAGCATCATTTGCAGTCTTTGCTAGATGTTCTAGGCTCTGGAGTATTGCTTTTTCACAGGAAGGACACTTGCTAATCTCAGGCACGATGCATTCAACATGGAACGAATGGCCACATCCTCTGAAGACACGCCATAATGGGCTCTGATTTTCACAAGCAGGTTGGTCACATTTTCTAAGGCAGAATAGAGCATCTCAACGTTTTCTGAATGCGTACCACAAATTGAAATACACAGAAGAATAGGGAATTTTGTTTGTCAAACATATGTCATCAATAATTTGCTCAGTTATTTTATTGCAATCCATGGAATGAAAGGTCTGAAAGATAAGGTCTGAAAGCATAGGAAACAGTTTTATGATTAAGAAAGAAAGGCATGGGTGATGTTGTTGGAGTTTTTTGTTACTTGCTATATGTCTTTTGTTGTAATGTACAACAAAAGACATAGGAAGTACAGTATGCCACAGCCAATTTATATTTTACAAGTCTACATACAAGCAAGTAACCCAAACCCCAGAAATTTTCAACTTGGTATCAGCCTTTTGGGAAGAAGTTGTGAAGTTATTCTGCAAATCTTTTCCAAATAAGGATCTTTGTGTATTTGTGTGTTGTGTGAGCGTGTGTTAATTTCACTGTCAGACTCATTTTGTATAAGGAATTTGGATATGGGCTTTGTCACACTGAGTTTCTCCATTTTGAGCTAGGCTGAAATCTTAAAATTGTGTGTAGGGTTTATCAACATCATAAACATAATATCATAAATCATAAACAAAAAATATTCTTTTTGATGCTATTCAGATTGGTAGCAAACCCTTTGTTTGAAAACAATTTGCTATTATAGCCAAATTTAAAAAGTGTCTCAAATTCAAATGGGTCTCTGGTTGCATCTAGCATAGCCTGTGCAGTCTCTACTCCTCCTCAAAGGAAAGGTTTTCTGACAAGTTTTCTACTTTTCCTTCAAGGAGGGGCTGAGGCTGCGTGCAGGCTAATCCAGCATAGTATCTTTCTTATAGTCTTGCAAGGGAAAAATAAGTGCATGCCAAATCTTATTTAAAACACCTTTGACACCTAATTATCTAAAGTTGTACAAGAATGCTGCATATGGAAAGGGGATGATCTGAGGAGCACTTTGATTGAATCAATATAATCCATCTGATAATGTATAGTACTTAAAACTTAAGCTTACCGTAATGGATCAGGTTGGGAACATGGGGATAAGTATCCAAGAGGGAGAACTTCATTCTTCATAACTTTCTCTGAACCAAATAAATTTGGAAGCTTCCATTTTGTTGTTTTTTGTTGTTTTTTGTTATCTTTTAACACCTGCTTAGCTTGCCCAGGATTTGCAATTAAGCATCCAAACTTTTTGTTAAAAATTCTGCTGCTCTCAGTTTCAAGGCCTGTATCTTCTTTTTGCTATATGAATATTTCTTTCTTGGGACGAAGGTTGTGTGAAAGTCATGCAGTTCATGTTTCCTGGCATCAATTTCTCTTGATGCTAAATTAATTTTCTTTGCATCATCTATTTCTTTAGTGCGTGCTCTTAGAAGTTAATGAAAATTCTCCACTGGGTATTCGTCAAAGGCAGAAAGAGAGGAAGAGATAGCTGTTAGAATTGGGTGATCAGAGGTTTTCCAGTGCTCAATGTTGGAAAGACCAATCAATGGAGCCTTGTCATAATGTCTACGTTGAAAGACAGCAAACATAATCTAGCAACGAAGAAGCGAGTCATAGTACAAGTCTGACATGTTATTCTTGAAGATGACAGAATAGGTGCTTAAGCTCAAAGGGATGTAGGTACCTAGAAGGTTTACCAAAGTAAGAAATTCAACGTCTTTTGAATTTGCAAAGACACCCAAGATCTGATCTCCGACAACAGTCCATCCTCCATACATAATTTCAAGCAAGAAAGAGACACGCCATGGCTTTGGTTTCATAGCTAAAGCATTTGCCCCACTGAATAAAAATGCATAAAGATCTGAGAAAATCTTGTGGAATTTCATCAAGATAATTTCTCGAGCATTCAGAGAGATATGAAGAGGACCAATGAATGGGACAAGGTTACTTAAAGCCTGCTCCTTGTAGACCATTTGCCTAACATAGAATTGAGCTGGCCAATCACCAATAAATGGTACAACAAAGTGTTCCAAGTATGTGGAAAGTCCATTTTCCAGTATGGTCTTTAGCGCTTCAAGGAAATTATCATACGACTTCAGGGGCAGTTCTATACAATCAACTAACTGACAGTTCTTCATTGATCGCAATTCTCTGGCCTCAAGTTGCTGATAATCATGAATCAACAAACGATGACGCTCTGATTCAGGGTCGTAGAACTTTGTCTGCAACCAGTCAGGCATGGTGTCCACATATGTTTTTGATAGGAGACTCATTTTGTTGGCTAGTAATCTTTTAATCAGATCAGTATTAACTGGCTTAGGATCATTAACTTGCAATTCTTGGTGATCTATTGCAGCAACTGTGGGAAAAACTTTAATGAGTAGTGTAGCCATGTGTAAAACTTGTGTTTGTTTGGAAGTGGATGGTCTGTGATGTGTGTGAATGTTGTGGTAGTCATCAATGAAAATTGCAATAAACTTTTTTTCTTTTACAGCATCATCAAAAACTTGCTTATCACTTTCTAGGTGGTCTGCTGCTATCTCCTTGGCTACCGTTGAGACTGTTACTGGGTGTGCTGCCAATCCCATGTTCCGCAGGGCCTCAACCCCCCTATCTGAAACACCAAGACCCTTCAGTGTTCTGGTGGTAGCCACCTGAAACCAATTGGCTTGCTGCGACTGGCCATATATTAACGTATAAATTATTGACATGGCCCTTAATTCATTCAAACTTTTTCGATTGTCTGACTGCCTTTCCGTTGTCATGGCATTCAACAATGCATCAAAAATATTATTTGCTCCTGCATTTTTACAAAGCTCTTTAAATTGAGCAGGATCAGAGACTGGATTTCCTCTTTTTCCAAATTTCTCAAAGCAATGTGCTCTCAGGCGTGAAACTTCTTCCTTTAGATCACAATGTGATGACCTTCTTTTCATCAACTTATCAAATGCTTCTTTGGACACAACTACATTTTCTCCTTCAAGCAACACTTCTGCATCAATTTCAGGGCAATACAAAAACTCTTTTTCGTTCATATTTGAATAGCTAGGCTCTGAATCTTGTTTTTCTGAATCAAAGTCTGCTGTATTTGTTTCTTGAGAACTTAGCCAAAGCTTTTGGCTTGGAGAGCTTAGTGTAAAGGTTCTTTCAGAAAAGACTGTTGACTGTGATGGAGCAATGCCTTCTTCATTGCCTTCTTCATCAGAGACTTCCATTTGATCATTCTCAAGTTGCTACAGGGATCAAAATGAAATGCAAATTTTCTAAAAAATTGCAATGTCAACAAGTGTTAGAGTTGAAACAAAGGTAAATTCAGCAGAAAAGGCATATTCTATCCTTGCAACATTAAATTTTTGGCAGGCTGTCATACAGTATTCAATATTTATAACCAATTTGTTATTTGTAACAAGTATTGGAGGCAGCAGCATACCCTAGAGGCTGCATCAGGGGAAGGATTTTGGAGGACATATTCTCCCCAATTTGGAAAATTTATGAATTTTCCTCCCTATTTTTCAAAGAACATGCATTTATCAAATCATTGTTGCATATAGTGATCAATAATGGTTGCTCCTTTCACAAATTGAATGAATAATTTAGTAAAAGCAATGTTTTCAAGATTTAAACTGTTTACAACACTCCTCGTTAGAATTTGACAAGAATTTTTGAACGTGTGTGCAAATTTGTTGGAGGTTTCAGAAGGTGGAAAAAGTTTCTGTAAATTCATACCTCCACCTCCATTAGAGTTTCAGAAGGAGATGCTTCTACTGACAAAGAGACTTTTCCATAACGTTTGCTTTCGACATATTCCAGACATTTAATGCAGACAGGGATTGTTGTATCAGTGACTTGTAACAGTGCCGTGACTGTCTTCTTCAAGGCAAGAGCTCTAGATTCGCGAAATTGGTTCTCAAGAATTCAAAAGAATTATTCTCGATGCAGTCACGGCACTGACAGGCACTGACAGTCACGGCACGGCACTGATTGTTGGATTGTTGTATCTTGTGGCTTTGAAGGCCATTTGACTCAGCGAGTTCTCTTATTTTCTTCATATACTGATATTTCGGGATTTTCAGCTTGTCTACAATAATTTCAGGCCACCAAACTTTATGAAGTGGGTTGCTGCATGCCTTCTTAAATCTCCCCATCTCAAATTAGCATATCGTAACAAAAATCAACATGAAATACTTCAATTTTCAAAGCAACGTCGTCAAGAAGAAATGGCACACTAGCAAAAGGATGCTGCAAAGAGGAGGGAGAGAACCAGGATTCGCGCCAAAACGCACAGATTTCGCGCCAAAACGCTCCTCAGAACGAAAGAAACCCCACAAGTCTTCATTCATTGGCTACCCCTGCCCCTTTGGAAAAGAAGATGAGGGGATCTCCCCTTGACTTGCCATGCCAACGAAGTGGCCTAACAATTCATTCACTTGAAAACCATTGAATGAAAACCAAAGATCAGCATCTGTGTTGCAGGCTCAGACAATTTCACAAGCTCGTTGAGAGACAATTCGAAATGGCATTTTCCAAATTTTGTGAAGAAACATGATCGATGCGTATCGACGAAAATGCTTGTAATCAGCTGTTTTTCCTTCCCACCATAATTCAAAACTTTTGTCTTCATCAGGGAGAGATTGTCCTCTTTTCCATATTTTCCCGCCATCCGCGGAGCGAGGGAAGCCACACTGCCAAGAACAACAGTTTGTTTGGGTGGTAGGTGCGCGGAGGCTCAGAATTGATTGAAATATGTGAAAAAGGTGGGAATAGTGCCTTTCA
Source organism: Aurelia coerulea (assembly GCA_039566865.1). Taxonomy (NCBI): domain Eukaryota; kingdom Metazoa; phylum Cnidaria; class Scyphozoa; order Semaeostomeae; family Ulmaridae; genus Aurelia; species Aurelia coerulea. The sequence continues at coordinate 35,792,305 of CM076943.1, forward strand.
CGCTCTGAATAACGCTAGGGTGGACAGGACTGAGGTTTCCAGAGTGTATTTTTCACTTTTGTGAGCCTTCTCGAATGGGCCTAGGCATTCTCCGTCTTTTCTTGAATGGGAGAATAAACTGAAAAAAACATGAATTTTCCGTGGGCATCACGAGAAAACTATGGAAGTCATAGCTTAGTGCTTGGGTAAATCTTTCGAAAATATATCTATTAAAGTCATGTCAAAATATTTTCTATTTTTGCGAAAGTATATGTTCGTCGCGATGAAAATACCCACGAGTGGTTTCTGCGGGTTTTCCCCACAGCTTCTGACGAACACCGGAGAGGAAGTAAACACACAAGAAAAAATCGGAGCGTTGTGATTGGCTGAATGGTTTATGTAAACAAAGCATCAAAATAGAGCGAAACAAAATTTATCTATGCTACACCCAGCTCCACTTCGAAAATTCCTGATGTGCTTGTTCCTGGCCTCCAAGCCACTTTCCGACCAAAACTGCAATTGGTCCACCCTCAAGCATCTCAAAAGAGCTCCTATTTCAAACAAACGGTCTTAAGACGGCGAAACTGTTTTGACTCAATCAGTTCCACTAGATTTAGATATCAAGCGAATTGTAACATAGCATATATCAAAGTATTACAAATATCTCAATTGGTTGGACCTTGCAGAAAGAAAGAGACACTAGATTCTGTTTTCCACTTAGGTCTATTGTTTCACAGCATTAAGCTATTGTTTCACAAAAATCGGCTATTGTTTCTATCACTGCATCGAGAATAATTCTTTTGAATTCTTGAGAACCAATTTCGCGAATCTAGAGCTCTTGCCTTGAAGAAGACAGTCACGGCACTGTTACAGTTTTGAAAGGAAATCAGGAAAGAAAAACCTATGTCACATGCAATCTTCAAACTTTTTTGCGACAAAATTAGAACGATTTGAAACGGGCCCTTTGGCAGGAATGCTCCAAATAGGTTCTAGTAATTTAATATCTTAACATCTAACACCTAGAATTACATAGATTTTTTGTTTTCAACTTTGAGTAGCAATTTTTCACGAAATTTGTCGTAAAAAGTAAGCATCAAAATAGTGTCCATCTACCCATGATCTTACATTCAATATACAAGATATTTACATATGTTCAGCACAACTACATTGCTGACCATTTCGTACAGAAATCATGAAAATCAGTCTTTTCTAGGCTGCTTTATGACACTTTAAAGTAGGCTCAAAATGCTACATTGCACCGGAAACTCTAATGTAAACAACCACTTGAAATTTTGACAAACTTCAAAATTCCATTTCTCATCATTGGATAGTCCGATTTTGAAAATGTTTGCTTTCTGTTAAGCCCAAGGATACCTTCTTTAATGGGGATGTAAAAATGTGCATGTTTTCGAAACTTCATTTTTCCTATTTATTCCATAATTTCGTCGATCTGGATCATTGTGATGACCCTCGAATTCACATATGTTCTGCGACACACTCAGGCCAGTCAACTGACTTCATCGAAGAGAAGCTTTCAGACTGCCCAGCCTCGAAGCTGCAAGTTCATCTCAGCGCTTAGAGTTCAAAGTTATCAAAGGGACGAGCAACACAGCAGCACATCAACACAGCAGCAGCGACCGAAACTGGACATTTATATCACACTTGTAGACTCATGGAAACATACACGTATTTTTCGTAAGATGGCAAAGCTTTAAGTCAGTGCATGTATCGCTTTATAAGAAACAGCTTACAAGAAACAGTAGGTTCAATTTTTCGAAAGTTTAGAAGCAACCCTACCTGAATTTAAAAGCTAAGGAACTTTCGTAATGTGCAGTTTTAATTTTCCCAGCGTATTAAAAATGTTTTGGCAATGTACAGTTATAATTTTCTAGCAACTATTTGGACATTATTTTGAGTGCAAGTTATGTTTTTTAGTTGTTTTGAGATCTTACTAAGTAATTTGGGAGCCCTCTTGACAAGGCTAAATTAACTCTACGCTTCTGGTACTAAAAATATAAGAAACACGCTAACAACTTTTGGTAGAAAAATTGCCCAAATATTTAAGAAACTGCCTACCACTCTGGGATCTCATGTGTCTTTGGAACACTTTATAAAAATTTTGAAGCTATGTTTATGCAATCATGCCACCAGCTAGATCATGCAAGTAATCCTGACCAAAAAAGAACCAAATGAAAAATGAAAAAATTATCTAGTATTAACGATTTTAATTATTCTGGGCCATTTGAATGGCATGAAACTCGTTTCAAGAAATTGAAATCTGAGATCATCAAAAATTAGAATGATGTTTCTTGCCTGATCTAGATTATGGCCTGAATGCATAAGATTTGCTTAAAATTCTTACAATGACACAGGAGATCACAGAGACCTCCCAAACCCCTGCGGAAGTTTTTGTTCTCGGTGAATACTCGGATAGTGAGAATTTTGAGAAACTTTCAATACTGGCTTAAAGTTTTGATGTCCAACAGAAAATACGTGAATGCCTCCATGAGTCTGCAAAGTACTATACAAATGTCAAGATTTCTGTTTGACAGCAAAACTTTAAGCCAGTATTACAAAAGTTCCTTAGCTTTTTAAATTCAGGTAGGGTTGCTTCTTAACATTCGAAAAATTTAACCTACTGTTTCTTGTAAGCTGTTCCTTATAAAGCGATACATGCACTGACGTAAAGCTTTGCCATCTTACGAAAAATACGTGCATGTTTCCATGAGTCTACAAGTGCGATATAAATGTCCAGCTTTGGTCGCTGCTGCTGTGTTGCTTGACCATAAAAGGGTGATTTGCTAATGGATGACCTCTGCTCTGATGCAAGTAGCCCAAAGATAGATATTTTTCTACAACATCCCCACAGAATGTGAGATTGATATGATAGAGCTTTAAAAATAGTATTTCAAATGTTATTTTGTCGAAATGGTCAATCTATGTTTTCACATTAAAAGCAAAATGTACATTTCTTCCGTTTGTTGCTATTATATTCTTTCTTACGTACATCAGCATTTCATATTTATTTCATGTACCTGCTACACTGTACTGTACTGTAGGAGGAGAAACGACCGCCATTTCTTCTGCACTGCTGAAAGCAAGGACCTCTATTCATGAATTTATGCGAGGTTTTTTTCTGATGTAATTGTCGATTCCCACTCATAATCTCGCAAAAATGACAGCAGATTAGGATAAAGACATGAGGTCAAGTGTTGTCGAGGAGGACCATGGGTATTGTGGACACGATTTGTGTCGATCGTGTCCACAATACCTGGCCTAAATGTTACTAAATGAATGAATTGTAGTTCGTTACCTTGCTCGTCTTCATTTCATGAGTATCTCTGCGCTTTTGCCTCCGTAGCCATTCTTGCTTACTCAAGTTCATGACGGCCTAAGGTTTTTGAACAGTGCCGCGCTCTGAACTAGTTCCCAGCTTCCAGTTCCCAGTTCGAACGACTCATCCTGAAATTGAAAATTGAATGGGAGGGCAATCGACCGCACATCCCACTAAGGCTTTTCGTACACACCGCGAAACATTGAAATCGCCATATAAGGGGCGCAACCATGGTTTGTGTCACATGACTGGATGTGAAGACAGCTTGAGCTCACGGAGGTGAGGTACTCGCCGTGGCAAATCGCTGCAACAACAACCGTTTTCTAAGTAAAGCTAACGATGGATAGAGATTATCGGTGAGTTCAGTTTCATTTAAATAAAATAAACATTTTTTGTGTTGTACTGGACGGGGAAAGAAAAACAGTTTCTTTCTCAAGAGAGGAAGGAAAGAAAACATTGAATTATTTGAGAGAAAGCAAAGGTAATGGGTTGCAAATATAATAATAGGCCTCAATCAAATCGGACAAAAATTTCCCACTCAATGGATCTTTTATCGGATTTTATCAGGCAGCCCCCACAAATTTAATCTCGCCCTACACCCATGTTTTGGGGCAAAGTAATGGGGATCAGGTCATTATTGGACAAGACATGATTCTTACCAAACTGTCTTTTAGCTGCTCAATTTAGCTGCTCAGCTGAATAGGTATCGGTGATTAGCATTTCTTGCATCATTTTGTACGTTATCATTTGACCTTCTGAAGAGCCCAGCCGCATGATCTCGTCTTAGGATTCACAGGCTTCACAATAGCCTTTGGTCCTGCACTAATGCATCAAAAGCATGACAATTTGATGAAAAATAATTTTTTTTCTTTTTTGGAGAAGTTTCCCTTTCATCAAACGAGGATGAGCATTTCATTCTTCGGATAATTCCTGCTGTCCCCTTCAAGAATTCATTACCAAAGAAAGAAACTCTGCTCCAAAGACAGGATGTTAAGTTGATAGATAAGAAGTCTTTCAGATGAAGAAACTGTATGATAGGTGGAGTGTTATCTGTAATAGCCAATTTTCTCAAGATCACGCATCACATCAGCCACATATACTTTGAACTGTAAATTCTGATTCTCATCCAACACAACCATCTTTGAGACAATAAAGCTGGCTGTGAATGGATTGCACTGTATTAAGAGATAGTATGAAAAAAGACTTTCGAATGGAAGGGCTCCATTGTCTAAGAAAAGGGTCGGTCCTTTGTGCACACCTTTTCCTAAATATCTGGAAGTCCATTTGAAGTGAGTGAGTACAAATTATTGTGCAATTCCTGTTTCTAATGCCAGTCCGGAATAGAAGCCTGCAAGAAAGAATTCACATGTTGCCTGTTACCTATTCAAGAGAGCCTGAGAAACAAGATGTGCTGAATGATCACATTTTTTATATCATCCAATATTGAGAATGACTTGAAGACATAATGTATATACTCTAATTTTGGCATTCCTTTGATAGCTGCAGAAGAGAACCTTTCAAGAAACTGTTAAAAAGGGATGACACAACATAATAAAACATGAATGTTTGCCTTTCTGCAGCAAATTGACTGTGCATTGCAAAGGTGGTAGTCCTCTAAACAGTTGGAAGAAACTAATTTGAAGATCTGAAGTCATATTTTAGTGAATTTGATTTATTTTGCTCATATAGGTTTACAGTGTTGCTCTCTCTGCAGATTTTAGAATGGCTTGCAACTGGCCCCAATAGTTGGGGGGGGGGGTATTTCATCGTCCAATTATGCAGGAATATGTGCCAGCTTTTGGGGTGGTTTCTGACTCAAATATTCTGTGAATGAGATATATTTTTTACAGAAATGTTCTAGGATAGGATGGGGACCTACTTTTTATGAGAAAGTGTGAAGATTATTGTGGAAGGGGTGTGGAGGCTTTAAAGGCTTTAAGAAACTAGTGAGAAACTGTGAGAACTCAATAATTATGTTATGATTTTAAGTAATATTCAGTGCTAAAATTTCTTGTAAAAATATGGTATATTCTCTATTGGGAAACAGCTCCCCTGTTGTCAGTCAAAATCATTTTTGAAAGCGGGATGGAATATTAGTTTCAATGGAATGAAGGACATTGTCATGTCCACATTTTCAAGATCAGAAAAGTCACTCTTCTTGAAAAAATATTAGTTTGTTAGGAATATAAGAATTCACTCTGTATTCATATTGAGAAATTATTTCATTTTTTGAGAAATTTACCAAGTGGGCTTCATTGCAGTTTTTAATAGACCTTTTAGCTATTCTACAAAAGAGTCTGGATCGAGCGTTATTTTTATACATTTTTACCCGAAAGGTTCGATCGAGTGGCGTTAGAGCTTCTATCACTATTGTGCACATTCGAAAATTCTGTAAAATGTTGCAAAATATCGTTCGATTCTGATTCTTTTCAGAATAGCTAAAAGGTCTATTGTTGGATCGAATTCTAACAGTAAAGTTTTTTGTAGTGTTTCTTACAGTAATTTTTCATAAACTAAATTTCATAATTCATCGACAATAATTTTGAGCCATACATTTTATGCAAACCAAATCATGAATAGATTAATATTAATTCTGTGGTCCTACTTTTTTGCTTATTGAGAACAATTTGCTGCTTTCAACCAAACATTGAAACCTTTCCCTTAATTTCATTGACAACTGAATTGCTTCTAACAATAATTTCTGGAAGAGGCTGCAGTAAAACCCACATATAAGAACCAACTGCTTGGTAAAATTACATTGAAACAAAAGAGAGCTATTTCAAAATATGAAAAGCATATGGCATTTGTTAAATTTTACCTGGTAGATGCCTCTTAATGAAGCGCGGATGTATGTAAGAAGCATCTCAAAACTTGGGGGGGGGCACAACATTCTTTCATTAAACCAAATGGGCACTTCCTAAAGGCCTCTTCTTTGTTTCTTGCTAAGTCTTTGGAAGCATGTGCCCCCAGTCACTGTAAAGTAGCCCTATATATCTAGATTTGTTACCCCAGATTAAAGAACTGTTGCTAGGCTAAGCTTAAACAGTGATGGTTCTCATTTGAAGGTGTTTAATGTACTACTACTTGTGTATACGTGGTTTCTAAACATGTGGATGTTGAAGTGAAGCATTAATCTTTCCCAGACCTGCCCCAGTAGCAAATGAGATCTTGTTATGGTGCAGCAAAGTTTGTGAAATCTTGGATCAAATCCACCTTGATTTGGCTACAAACATATAATTGGCTGAGAAAGGGATGTCAGCTGCGAAATATACTTATTTTGATTGAAATGCAACTGACATACAGGGATAATCATCTATGTTTTCTGCAAAAAATCACTTCACCTGGAGGAAACTGCATGCAGGTAATTTGTAATTTCTCTTTAGAAAGTGCTTAACTCAACCCTTGGATTGCCAAAAAAATGAAGAAACTCCAGTACACCAGGAAAACACAACCTGAGAAAAAACTTTGTTTTGATACATTTCTGCTTATTTCCTGTATCATATTACTTGCGAAGTACATGTGAGTAATGCCAAAACATTTCAAAACAACATTTTTGCACAGGAAGTAAACATGAAGTGGTAAGGCGCTGAGTGATGAAATTCTGATAATTGTAAGAAAATTTCAGTACTCCATATTCTTAGCTCCTTGAGAAAAATATGTAATCTTCCTATTCTGTGGAACAGTGCACTACAATTGGTAGTCTTTAGTCTGACAACCCCATAGACAATTGATTTGGATGGAAATTAGTTTCAGAAATATGTTATAAGGTAGGTTGGAATAGGCAAAATGGGGCAAGGGTGCAGCAAATGGGCAACTTAATTTTTGCTCCTAAAAGTGAGAAAAACATGTCATGGGTTGTAAACTTTTAGAGTTTTCAATCAAGCTCATAAAGGTGAAGCTGCGGTTTTTAGCAACGAGCATTGGGATGGCAGAGGTATAGAGAAGACATAATCAAGTCTGTGACCCCTTGGCCTGACAATCAAGTGGTGAGGCTCTACTCTACTGGGGATCAAACCCTGTATGCTACCTACTTTGGCTTTAAACTTAGAGGCCCAGGGGGGGGGGGGGGGTACTTTGATATATTTCAGATAAGGGTACTCGGGTTACTCTTTGGGTTTGAAATTGGTGCAAGAGTTAATTTTGGGTCAGTTATATTAATTTTTTGATTTGTGTTCTTGAAATTTTGGCTTACTTTTTTGGGTCTCAAATGTGGGAATAAGTAAAAATGATAGATAAAGATATACTACAAATAACATCAAAATCAAGCAATATTACTGAAATCAAAATGCAGTTAAATTTAAGTATATGTTCAGGTGCTTTTTCGTAGATTTATGATGCAGACTTCATAATTTGGGTATATCATGTGAGAAAAAGTATTTTTTTGGTCCAAATTTATGCCAAACATTATTTGTTTGGGTTGTTGCTGTGTACCAGACTGAGCACACCTATCCTCAATGTACCAGAGTAACCCCCTTGGGGCTAGAGGATTAAACCACTGGGCCACAATATATTCAAAGGCTTCAATTCAAGGTCAAAGGTAGTCAAAATCAATCAGCATTTAAAAGCAGAAAATCATTTTCTCAGACTAACAAAGTACATCAGAAACAAGTTCATAAGGCACTTTAGTTTTAAGATGGCCAAAAATGTAATACTTTTCAAAGAAACTTTTGACTGCTAAAATTCAAAGATATAGGGTGTCAGTTTTAAACACACCAAAAACACGTTATCTTCCCATTTGATGTTTGAAGAAACATATTGTATATATTACAAACAATTTGATCATTATTCAAACACTCACAAAATAGTAAAACATAGTATAGTATAAGAACTTTTGGTTTTTACCAGGCTGAAATTTTAATGTGAAATTAAGAACCTTTCCATTCTATGGGCTGATCCAAGTTTCTTATATAAAACTATTGTGTAATAACAGTGGATAGAAATTCTTTCAAATGTATCAAAAAATATTTTTGAAAGCAACATATCTTGAGATTCAAATGCTAGCTTACGACGGTGTAGATAACTAAAATCAATAAATATACCAGGACCATAATAGGAAGCATCTTCTGATTGGGGGGCAATTGTTCTTAAAACAATAGAGAACAATACATCTAATTAATGCTTGTGACATGGCACCATTGTTTTCAAAATCATTGGGAAGGTGCTTGAACTTCAATAATGCCCCCCCCCAACTTCCAACAGGCCTAAAATATACACATTAATAATTATAATTAATTGTTATTAAGTATTATTAACCTTTTTCAAACTTCAACATAGTCTATATACTTTATTCAAATATGAAGAAAAAGAACCAACATTTTCTTATTTATTCAACCTACTTCAAGTCTCAGCATGTTCAGTCTAAAATTGTCAATGGCGCTTTCCTGCATTTTCCTGAATGAAAGGAGCTCGTATAAATCTCTGTCAATTGGAATTTACTGCAAGTCTTTGCAGCATGATGGCAGTTGACAGTTCTGCCTTCGTTTTGTAACAAGAGGAGACAAGTTGCATGTGTAAATCTTGGACTTGAAACACACTGCCAATAATGCTTTCACAAAATTTAGGCCAATATCTGTTACATCTTTCTTGGTGCACTAATCAGCTCATAAGTAGCCTCCAGTTTCTTCACCATATAAGCTGCCAAATCTTCAAACGTTTTCCTGCACTCGCCATCTTCAATTCTTTCTTCTTTCTTTCTTCTTTCTTTCAAACAATTCTTTGGTTTCTTCCTCTAAAAGAAGGTCTTGGAGGGGGAAGCGAATATTGCTCTTGAATGGTTGGAGGAAAATGAGATGATTGCAAATCCAAAAAAATTCCAGTCTATTTTGATCAAGAAAGACCGGTCAGATACCAGTGGTGTTGACACTAGCCTCCGTGATAAGAACATCAAAACAGAAAAAACTGCTTAGGTATCAAACTAGACAACAAGCTAAATTTAGATCCACATATTTCAGATTTGTGCAAGAAAGCTGCCACACAATTGAATGTACTAAAAAGGCTTAAACAATTTATTGGTTTTGAAGAAAGGAAGACACTTGTTCAAAGTTTGTTTGTTCCAACTTTAATTACGGCCCTTTAGGATGGCATTTTTCATCTGCAAAGTCGCTGCAAAAAGTCGAACGTATACAAGAGAGGGCATTAAGATTTTTGTTCACTGATAACAATTCTACATATGAAGAGTTATTGACCAAATCAGATAAAAATTATATGCACGTTTCTCATTTAAGAGCTCTTTGTATCGAAGTTTTATACAAAACATATTTTCTTTCAAATCATCTGCTAATCTGAGTCGCTCTCAGAGAAATCCACATGATCCGTTACATCATAGACCTAATCAAACTAATTTTGGTACTAATAGCCTAAGAGCCTTAGGGCCTCAAATATGGAATGGACTCCCGAATGAAATGAAGTCTGCTCAAAATATACACATTTTTAAGAGATTGATAAAACAATGGGATGGAATGCAATGCAACTGCAACGCATGTCTATTTGAAAAACACAATATCGATCAAAAGTAATTAGAATAAAAGATCCATGAAATAGTATTATTGAAACAGTGTGGCATTTTAATTAGTTTAGTTATATTGTATATTTGAATATTTGTAAATATTTTCGAAATTGATTAGCTTCTCTTATTTTATATATTTAGAAGCTATTTGTATTATGCATTTTTTTCGAAATGAAATAAGATGACACACACACGCCATCTCCACAGGCAAAAGTAACTGCTCTGCTCTTGTATGTTCTGTTTTGCAAATTTATTCGTTCCCCAAAGATTTCACTCTGGGGCCATGGATTCCTTCAGCAAGAATTCGGAGCCGCGCTCTCGAGATAAACAGATACCCAAAGCATGAAACTATTGTACTCATCTTATTGTTTTCGTTTGAATAATTAACATTTTCAATCTTGATCAATCTTGACATTTTCAGGAGGTCTATCCCACTTGATGCCACCAGCCAAGACGATACGACAAGACATTTGTTTTTGTTCTGCCATGTGTTCTCCTCTCCCGCTATTTTTAAAAACCAATTTCCATTCCAATCATTACCCCCTGAAAATGACGTAGCATTTCTTGTAGCTATTGTTCAAATTTCATTGTTATTCGTAGCGCCCCCGCAGCAAAATTTTTCGCGGTGTGTACGAAAAGCCTTAGTGGGATTTGCGGTCGATTGCCCTCCCATTCAATAGACGATTACGGAAAAGATGGCGGACCTCATTTCACGCAATGCATGAAGGGAATATGCCCCCTAGAAACGCATAGCTACCAAAATTTGTGACTGCAGCATAAAATCTTGACCGCAGCTGCGATAGATTTAGGCCGTCGCAACTTTATCGTGAGATCTACGCTCTTTTCAGTCTTCACTCACAGTTTTAAGGAAAATTCGTCTTTATATGGTCTTTTTTCATAAATAAGTTACAGTACAGTTTCAGTTTAGTTTTCCTACAATATCAAGATGTAGTGACCAGCTGTTTTCGTCGTTTCGTCAAGAGTTTCAACAAGAGTTTTGACTTTGTTTACCTTTACTGTCAACGGTCGAGGCGTTGAACAGACCCTAACATTCGAAAATAGAATGAAATATTGTAAATTCTTGTCTCTTGGAATTTGCATAACAAAAGTATAATGTATTGCAATGGCTTCGATTCGCTCGGCCGAACACAACATTCGAACTCTCTTACTTTCAGAAATAAAAATGTGCATTCTTTCGGGATTTTTCTCTGCCAAGTCTGTCAGCTCTACCGTTTTCTCAATGTGCCTTCTTTTGGCAACTTAGATTTTTCTCTGCAAAGCATACGGTGCCATTTTCAGAAGACTTTGCAGCGTTCAGGGCCCTTCAGATGCCCAAAAGAAGATGCCTTTGGAAGAGCGTAGATCTCACGATAAAGTTGCGACGGCCTAAATCTATCGCAGCTGCGGTCAAGATTTTATGCTGCAGTCATAAATTTTGGTAGCTATGCGTTGCTAGGGGGCATATTCCCTTCATGCATTGCGTGAAATGAGGTCCGCCATCTTTTCCGTAATCGTCTATTTTCAATTTCAGGATGAGCCGTTCGAACTGGGATCTGGAATCTGGGAACTACCGGGTGTCCCAAAATGATGTATTATTGTTTGATTGCTTGTATGTCCATAACCAATGAACAAATTTTCAAAAACTTTGTTTTATTTGATTGCCTAAAGGCTAAATTGGATATTAAGATGTTGGTTGTTGTTTTACCTGTTTTTTAAAATCGGTTCATCGGTTATGGACATATAAGCAATCAAACGATGATACATCATTTTGGGACACCCGGTAGTTTAGAGCGCGCCACTGTTCAAAAACCTTAGGCCGTTATGAAGTTGAGTAAGCAAGAATGGTTGCTAAGGCAAAAGCGCAGAGATACTCATGAAATGATGATTATTATTATTATTACTATTAAATATATATTTAAAGTAGGCTAAAATAAAATGAATAGCAAAATTACAGCTAATTAAGGCCTACTATTTACAATTTATATAATTTACAATAAAACTATTAACATATATAACCACGAACTATTGATTGCAAAATTGAATGCATACGGTTTCAGTAGATCTGCCTTGCTGTTTATCCATAGCTATCTCACCGACAGGAAGCAGAGGGTAAAGGTCAATGGTTCATTCAGCACGTGGACAAAAACTGTCCTGGGAGTACCACAAGGTTCAGTCTTGGGACCCCTTTTGTTTAACATATACCTGAATGACCTATTCATGTTCTTGGAGGAAACCAAAATCTGTAACTATGCAGACGATACAACAATTTATGCGTGTGGTCCTATGATTGAAACTGTCATTGCCCATTTAGAACATGATGCCTTTAAAATAACTGAGTGGTTTCCAAGCAATTGTATGAAGCTAAATGAAGACAAATGCCATTTAATGATTTTTGGTGCGAAGGGAGATAATGAAATAACCATCAAAATAGGCGAGGCCTGTGTGAAAGAAAGTAGAGAGGAAACTCTTCTCGGTATAACCTTTGATCGATCACTATCTTTCAAAGGACATGTGAAGACCCTATGTAGAAAGGCCGGCCAGAAACTCCATGCTCTTGCCCGTATATCCTGCTACATGGACACTGACAAATTGCAGCAGCTAATGAGAGCATTTGTGTTATCGCACTTTAGCTACTGTCCACTTGTTTGGATGTTTTATGACAGAACTTTAAACCATAGAATAAATCATGTTCACGAAAGGGCACTGCGCATTGCGTACAAGGATCACGGAAGTGATTTTGGTTCTCTCCTGGAACAGAGCAATTCGGTGCCCATCCATGTAAGAAACCTACAGTTGCTTATGACGGAAATTTTTAAAACAAAGTCTGATCTAAATCCACCTTTCATGAAGGATATTTTTATGGAGAGAGGTATTAGCTGCAACCTAAGGCATGGCAATGACGCTCAAATTCCAAAGGTGCGAACCACGTCATTTGGAGTTGAGACCATAGCCTACCTTGGAAATAAACTTTGGCAGTTTTTACCGCACGAAATAAAACGATCAAGCACCCTTCCTATTTTCAAAAAACGAATTAGATGTTGGAATGGCGAAAAATGCAACTGTAGGCTCTGCAAAACATACATTCCAAGAGTTGGGTTTCTAACATGATAAGCATTTCATGGGCCTTCTCGCGTGGATGGGGGCGGTGCGCTGCTTCCCGTTGGGATGGGGGATGTGCTGTGCGGGATGTGAGGTCCCCTTCACGATGCAGGCACTGGGCTGCGGTTGAACTGGGGAATTGCTCCCTAGCGGCGACCGCAGCTTAGGATATGCGTGTGGGGGTTCCCTCGCGCGGTGTGTCCGCCGTCTCGCTGGGAGGTGGGCGTCACTCCGTACCTCGTAGGGAAGGCATGCTTTTATCTTGTATATAATCCACTAAATGTTTCTATTGATTAGCTTTAGGAATTAATTTGTAAATTTGTAAATTTTTGTAAAGTAGGCCTAAATTAGCTGTAATTTAGCTATTCTTTTTATTTTACTTAGCCTACATTAAATAAATTATTGATGATGATGATGATGATATATCACAGGCAAATCAGGGTTAAAATCTATCATGTTAGAAACCCAACTTGCGGGATATATACTTTGCAAAGCCTACAGTTGCATTTTCCACCATTCCAGCATTTAATTGGTTTTTTGAAAATAGGAAGCCTGTTTGATTGTTTTATTTCTTGCGGTAAAAGCTGCCACAGTTTATTTCCAAGGTAAGTAATGGACTCAACTCCAAAGGACGTAGTTCGTACTTTTGGCAGTTGAGCGTCATCACCATGCCTTAGGCAGTACCTAGTATTGCGTTGCATGAAAATATCCTTCATAAATGGTGGATTCAGACCGCCTTTTTTTTATAAATTTCATTCAAAGCTCTATCATAGAACATCCAAACAAGTGGAGAGTAGCTGAAATGGAACAAAACGAACGACCTCATTAACTGCTCCAGTTTTTCAGTGTCCATGTACCGTGATATTCGAGCAAGAGCGTGGAGTTTTTGGCTGGCCTTTTTGCAAACAGTCTTGATGTGCTGCTTGAAAGAAAGTGATTGATCAAAGGTTATACCGATAAAATGTTCCTCTGAACTTTTTCTTACACAGGCCTCACCTATTCTAATTGTTGTTTCATTACTCCCCTTTGCACCAAAAATCATTAAATGGCATTTGTCTTCATTTAGCTTCATACCATTGTTTGGAAACCATTCAGTTATCTTAAGGGCATCATTCTCTAAATGCATAATGACATTTTCGATGCTAGGACCACACGCATTAATAGTTGTATTTGCCGCATAATTACAGATTTCGGTCTCCTCCAGGAACATAAAAAGGTCATTCAGGTATATGTTAAACAAAAGGGGTCCTAAGACGGAACCTTGCGGTACTCCCAGGACGGTTTCTGTCCACGTGCTGAATGAACCATTGACCTTTACCCTCTGCTTCCTGGCGGTGAGATAGCTATGGATAAACAGCAAGGCAGATCTACTGAAGACATATGCATTCAATTTTGCTATTAATAGATCATGATTTAGACTATCCAAAGCTTTCGAAAGGTCTGTCAAGACAGCCCCTGCGACGCCCCCGCTGTCCATTGTCTTCTTGCAGGCTTCCACTAAACGTAGAAGTGCATGATGTGTACCATAGCCCTCCCGAAACCCACAAAGGAGTGAGGTCAGGAAACTTTGGACGAAAGGTAGCATTTGATCTTGCACCAATCTTTCATAAAGTTTTGATACCGATGGTAAAACTGTAATCGGTCTGTAGTTCTTTTTCGTAAAGGCATCATCCTTTTTGAAGAGCGAGCTTATATCTCCAGCTTTCAATTCTTAGGGAAAAGTACCCTTGGATAAACCAGAGTTGAACAAATTTTGTATGGCAACAGAAAATACGTCAGAATTTTCCTTCAGAATTTTGCAGGTATGCAGTCAACTGGAGACGCTTTTCTCGGATGAAATTGTATGATCTTTATAGCAACCTCTTCGGTGGTGACCTTTCTGAATTCAAATTTGTCTGAAAGCTTCACAATATTTTTATTTTTGCAAAAACTTGGATGAGCTTCGTATTTCTTGACAGATTTGTCAATTGGATCTAGTATATCACTTGTTGGTAGCAAAAGTGAGTCATTTACAGAGATCCCTAAACTATCTGTGATATTTGCGAAATACTGGTTGAAAATCTCTGCAATTGGAGAGTCCTGATTTACTATTTTTCCGTCTTCTATCAAAGCGATGGAAGAATTCACTTGCACTTTGTCTGAAAACAGTGGCTTTACAGTCTTCCAAAACTTATGATTATCGGTAAGCTTACCAAGGTCGATGTCCCTATAGTAGTCAAATTTGGCCCTACGTAGTAATTTCACGCATTTGTTCCTCTGCTTTTTGAAAGCCTTGAGATTTTCAAAACTGATGAAGACGAGCAAGGTAACGAACTACAATTCATTCATTTAGTAACATTTAGGCCACAATACCCATGGGAGGACATCACCAAATCGTTCGTTCTGACCATGTTCGATTTTACAGTTCTTGTCATTCTGGAAAGTGGAGAGTAAATATATTTGTTATTTGTTCAAAGTTCATTGGAATCGTATGTTATTTGACGATGGCTGGCATATATGTGGCTGAACATTGACGTTTTCGCGCTCCTTTTGTTGAGGGGCCTTGTTGACGATGTTGTTGGAAGAAGAAATGTGAACGATTTGTTGGAGAAACTGGCAGTAGAATGCGGTTCAAAAAATGGAATTTTGCTATCAAAACCAGTCAAAGTGCGTTTATCATTTGTGCTGCTTCACGATTTTGATTAGTTGTCCTTTTTTTGCATGATAGAAATGTAAGTACCTCTTAAGTAAGTTCGCCTCTTATTCATAACGACGGTTTTGGTTTTTTACGCCCGTACAGTACAACTTTTCCTGTTGTTCATTCTACCCTCAGCATTGAATCTTGAATATCTCCGGAGGTATTCATGTCAGTTTCAAACTGAAAAAAGATCCAGACAGTGCTCTAAATTTGGCATCTTTTGAAGAAGTTTTGAAGATATTTCAACACACAGAAGGAGACCTTCGAATCAAAAGATTTAATCTTCGTGAGCATGCGTTTCAGTCATCAATTAGTTTTGGCATTTCTTCAAATTTTGAAATAATTCGTAGCGCTCTTGATTGACTATGCATTAGGGCATTGGGAATAGGTCTGTGAAAAAATGTTTTGAAAATCTTCATTTCCCTTCTGTCGAATGGTATTTTGGTGCAGGGTGGTAAATCGTCCAAAAAGGGCCTAAATCTGATATTTCAAATTTTCCGGTTGGTTTTTGTCTCCATTTGATTGGTTTAGAGCGTGTCACGTGTCAATTTTGTTAGCCAGTAAGGATTTAGTGCCTATCTTGGCATAGAATAAAATCAACTGACTATGATAAACTGCTTTCATTTCATTCATTTCATTTTTAATTATTTATACACGGTGGCCCCATCAATCAACGACTGCTTTACAGGGGGCCGTGTTAAAAAGCTTACAAAATTAACAATACTTTACTAAAATAACCTAATTACAAGTGATAAAATCTAAAAAATCTAACTAGAATACTTATGATAAAAAATTAAAAAGAGTAAAATCAAAATTGGTGAATGGAACGAAAAATCACAATCAAATGGTCAAGCAGAAGGCTGCAGATGGTTTTTTAGTTGGCATTTAAACGAATTAAGCGAATTTGCTTGTTTTATATCCAACGGAAGCTGATTCCAAGTTCTAGCGCCACGAAAAGATATCGCTTTTTGTCCTTTGCAGGTTGTCATCCTTGGGATATAGAGATCAGTGGCTGCATTTCGCAAGCTAATATCAATATTTCGGTCAGAATTTTTTGTGAACAAATCAGAAAGATAGCTAGGTGCAAGGCCAGTTATTGCTTTATACGTAACCGTAGCTGTTTCACTTTTAATCATATCACTGACAGTAAGCCATTTAAGGTTCTTAATCAAAATGGTCGCAGATGTATCATAACTGCTATTTGAGACAATCCTTGCAGCTCGATTTTGCAATTTTTGCAGAGCTTGCAATCTAGCTTCGCCACAGCTTCCCCATACAGAGCAACAGTAGCGAAAGTGTGGCTCGACAATGCCTCGGTACATTTGTATCAGAGTAGGTTTCGGTACGAATTTCTTAGCATACTTGAGAAAACCTAAAGCACGAGATACTTTGCCACATAAGACTTTCATGTGCTGATTCCAGTCAAGATTACTGTCAAGTTGAACACCTAAATATTTCACATTGTTAACTAGATTTATGTCAGAGCCTCCAATAGAAAAAGTTGGAGAATCTACTTTCTTTTCAGCAATCTTCTTCAGGTTTGGTTGGGAACCTATAACCATCGCTTGCGTCTTTACAACATTTAACGACAGTTTGTTACCCTGCAACCATTTGTTTAGACAATCGAGATCCCTATTTAGTGTCGTATTAAGCTCTTCGATGTTTTTAGAGGCATATGAGATGCTAGTATCGTCAGCATACATTGTCAGATTACATTTATTGAGTGCCAAAGGAAGATCATTAATGTAGATTAGAAAAAGGAGTGGTCCTAAGCACGATCCCTGAGGAACACCACAATCAATATCGTGCAAATCAGAACATGCACCATTAACTTTACAGAACTGACATCTGTTTTCTAAGTAAGATTGGAACCATAAATATTCGAGGCCGTCAATGCCATATTTCTTCAGTTTCGCGAGAAGAATTTGATGATTGACCGTGTCAAATGCTTTCTTAAGGTCGATGAAGACCATAGCAGTGTATTTTCCATTATCTATATTGACGTACCAATCATTTGTATTGTTTAAAAGGGATGCTCCCCAGGGATAAAGAGTGGGGATGCGAAACGCGCATTGAGCTGCATAGCGCGATCATGAATGCGCGACCTTTGGTCCCCCTGTGGTGTTGACAGTGAAGATCAAGATGGACGGATCCGAAAGCTCGAGTAGCAGCGCTGGCAGTAAATGATCGTAGATTTGTATCTAAATCTAAGGAATTGTTCAACTTTGTTGTTGTTTAAGTGCTGTAGAGCTTTTTTTTGTTGTTGTATACATTTTGATGCCCAGATCGTTGTTTTGTGGAACTATTTTGTTTGGATCATTTTAGGCCAAAGAATAGTTTTCTAGTCATTTCGGCCAACCTCCATTTCGGTCAATGGTCATTTCGGCCAACCTCACTAGTCATTTCGGCCAACCTCGCTAGTCATTTCGGCCAACCTCATTAGTCATTTCGGCCAACCTATCTGGTCATTTCGGCCAACAATTTTTCCAACAATTGGGGGGGCTGCCGCCCCCCAGCCTCCCGCCTCGTACGCTGACGGTATTGGCCGAATCGATCAGATCGACTTGGGCGAATCGACCAAAAAGTTGGCCGAAATGGAGGTTGGTCGAAATGACCATGTTGCAAAGAAGTGTTTAAAGAAGTTATCTCAGCTTTGCCGATCACGCTTTGCTAAACAAAGTCGACTTCCCCGTGTGATCCCGTCTTTCAGTGTTTGATATTTACATTGGGAATGTCCTTACAAGTATTTTTATTGCAAAATATTTTTGAGCGACGTTGAGCTGTGTGTGTGCGATCGCTTTTTCTGGAGGGCCTACCTTCTACTGTAAACCAACCCAAAATACAAATTGGCAGCCGATCCAAAGCCTGTTTGTTAGTTTGGCAGTCTGGGGCGAGTAATAAATTGTATCTCATTGCAGTGCAACTATCTCAAACTTTTTTTATGAAATCAACTTTATATCAGCCACAGAAAATGCTAAAGGAGACGATATAGGATGTGTTTGGTTGAGTTCTACAATCAGGAGGGCCTAGCCCTTATAAACTGTTTTCAGGAAGAAACTTGCAAGTGGCATCTTATTTTGGATTTGCTACCATACACGTATTTTTTTCATAAGAATTAAGAATTTGGGCCAGTACTGAAAGTTTCTTAAAGTATCAGATTTTGAGTACTCAGAGTTTCTTACGAGTTTCTTAGAGGCTCCATAACAATCTTCATGTTCACTACCTGCGCCCCCGTGAACATTTGAGAACAACGTATTTCAAGGCTTTCCAGTATTTAGACAGACATTACTCTACTCAAGTACCTTACGAGTAATATGATACAGGCAACAACCAAAAATAAAGTAGAAATATGCCAAGGATTTCCTTTATCAAAATAATTAGTTTCTTAACTTACATTTCCTCAGTACTGGAGTTTCTTAATTTTTTTGGGTGATCTGAGAGTTGAGTTTCTTATGGGCAGTTTCTTTAAAAAATGCGTTTGTGTTGTGTTGACAGAGTAGTCTGTGCCATATGTACTGTCAATGCTGTACATGACAACTGTAAACAGTTTATTGTTGACAGAAACCACTAATCTTTCAGGAATTTTTTCACAAGCCTTATCTTTGAATGATGCTCCCCTTGCCAGTTTGCATTCTTTGTAGTGTGCTGGGAACGTCTTCCCCGGGCCAATTTGACTGCTTCCAGCTGCACCCGACCCATAACTTTTTTAAAAGTGCTACCCGCGACAGTGTGTCTATATGACCGATAAATCACTGGTTCATTATTTCCTTACAAAGTCTTAGTACTCCCAACCTTCAGAGAGATGCACCAGAATGTATTTTAGAATGAGCTTTCCCACTCCAAAATCAAAGAATGCAACTTGATCTCCTCGCTAGATTTATTAATCTCCTTTATAGATTCACAGAGTATATGGATTCACAGAATTGAAAATGCATATCAGCTCCAATGACTTTATGGGAGAAATGGTAAACTACATAATTCCAAAGTGAATTAGCCAAGACTGTAGGAAGGCATTTGTTTTCATTTGTTCAGTGGCAGATGTGTGATGGCAAAAAAATGTGACTGCTCATAGTCCTGGTTATAATTTAAATGGCATTTTACCCCTAAAGGCATCTCACCGTGTTTCAGGTATTCAGACAAGTTACAGCATGATTTATCATAACCATGAGCGTTGGGGAAGACAAATTTTGGGGAGGGGGCTGCCCTAGAAAAATTCATTGTTGACAAAAATTTGGCCCGACAAGCTGGATTTCTGCCCGATTTTGGCCAATTTTTGCAGATTTTTCCAATGTTGAGAGGGCTACAGCCCCCCCCCCAAGCCTTCTGTCTCCTCCGCCTATGATCATAACTTGCCTGCATACCTGAAACAAGGTGAGATGCCTTATTGTGCTTGTGACATAGACTATCTTGCTATTGAATCATAACCAAAACGAATAGCAAAAGAATCTTTGAAACAAGACACTAAATTGTCACTATTTGTTTTAAGATCTTTTTGAAGTTGAAAATTTGGGCTTGGAACACCTTTTGCAGCATTGGTATACTCTTTGGAGCAATGTGTAGTAGGAATCCACTATTTCATGTCCATGGTATTTTTGGCATTAAAACTTGATTTGATGGGGAAAAATATCTGAATTGTATGTACATGCAGCTTCCAGAGAGAAAGAAAGAAATAATATCTACTTGCTGCAATTTCCATCTTCTTTCAACACTCTGGAATAATACACAGTACAGTACTAACATGTAACCAATTACTGTGTATACTTGCTTAAAGGAGCTCCGTCTCCAAATGTTGGTCGAAACGGTGATTTTGAGGTTTTTTATGGGCAATATCAGACAGATGCTTACCTGTTTTTTCAAAATGAAAGCATCAATTTGAAGATAAATCTTTGTATTTTACAGAGGAAAAAACCAAACATTCATGTCTTTTACAATTGCTTGGGTATAAATGGATTTTTGATGAGCACTTTTTGGTGGCTTGGGCGAAGCCACCAAACAAACTGCAGAAAACAATGGAGAACAATGGCCACATGCTGTGTTTACAAATTTGTTTGCAGTTTGGTGACGGAGCCCCTTTAACTATAAATAACTTGCCAGATGAGTTCCATAACAGAACATACTTGTCTGCTTATGGATTAAAAAGTAAATAAGGTAAATAGATGTTTGATGACATAAATGTTTATTTCTGACATGTAGATTTTCAGTTTGACTTTGTTAAACCAGTAATCCATTCCATGCACATTTGTTCCTTTCACTTTTGAAGCTAAAATAGTGAATAGAAGTGTGTAATTAAGTTGTAATTAGGACATTTCACTTCAAAAGGCTACAGTATATTGTAAGCACCGTGTGAGTTATATTGGATTTTGTATGCACTACATGTGAATCTTTTAAAAACTATGAATATATGTTGCAATGATACTGTATCATTGTTTGTTGTTTGATCCTATCAGCCAGTTAAGTTCAAATGTGTTTTGTCTCTTTGACTGCATGTCTTGTACTACACATCATAAAAATGATATCTGGATGAATGATTCTTTCTGGTATGGTTTCAAATCAAATTAAACGTTTGTTGTTTGGAATTTACATATCAATTGATTTACCAGATCAAATCATTCATTTTGAAGCTCTAATCTGGTAAAGTGAAAGGTACAGTATATTATACAGCCAGCTTTCAGCCAACTGATGTATAAGTTCAAATTTTCCCTATCATTATATAATTGTTGCAGCTTTATAGAGTCTGTTTCAATCAGTATGTTTGGCACATGTTACCTTTTTGCTGGCAATGGTTGTTGCCATTTTATGACCCATGAAAATGTGGATACAACACAAAGCAGTGACACACGCAAACATTCTGGTTGCAACTTGCAACTGACTTTCATTTTTCAACTTAAAAACACATGTAACTCTAACTAACATATGTAAAATAATAGTCCAGTCGTTTTAGTGAAAATATAGCGTGAACCCACGACAAAATAGTATAAAGCTGAAATTTCGTCAGTTGATGGACAAGGGTATCAGTAGTTACCAATAAAAATCCCCATGAATCCCAGCCCGGGAAATGGGGTTTTAGGAGCAAAATTCATAATAGCGGACACCCCAATAGGCGGAAATTGTTATCTCACCAAAAGTGCATGTGTTATAGCTCATTTGAAAGAGGATTTAACGTTGATTCCAAATTGCACTAGAACAATACCCTGAAAAGTATAATTTTTGAATATTCATGGAATATGATCGAATGAGCCGAAAAAAGTCAATATAAAAATAATCTTTGAAAATGTTCTTTCATTCTTGCTCTTATCGATGTTACCAAAAATAAAGAATTTTCTTTATAAAAATCAAAAACAAGAGGTCGCAAATCAATAAAAATTTAAATCTTGCATTCTACTATACCTTCCTAATTACTATACAACACTACAGGGACGATGCCAAGGGGAGCAAAAGACAACGACTACCCCATGGCCAATAAAAAGACATGCAATGCTAAACTATATACAACTAAGTACACTACGAACAATTAATTAAAACCTAATGGATACTATACTAGATTCTGCCCAACATTAGATGTCCGGTCAGGTATGCAATTGAGATAACAATGTGAGGAGCGCAGCTCATCTTGATTGGTGTATGGAGATAAAAATTGGCCTGAATATAAATAATAAATAAATAATAATAAATAATAAATATGCCTGGCATCTAATGTGAAACAGAACTTACAAAGAACCAGACAAGTTAGGTTGACGAAGTTGGTGGTTGCTTGGTGCTGAAGTTTCAAAAGATCTTAGTTAAACAGACCAATTTCATAAATGAAACGTGAAGTCAATTCGAGTATATTTCTGTTCAAATCATTACAGAGGTGTTGATCATCATATTATAAGAGCTGTGTCAGAGCACCATTTAAAAGATCGATGATTGGTACAAAGTTGAACATCCAGCGATGGGCAGAGCAACAAATAGTGCTCCGTATTCTCAATGCCATCGCTTGTTGGGCGCATTGGGTTTATGGTATCCCTAAAATCATACTTGAATTATGGAAATTCAACTTACTGAGACCAACCCTAAGTTGAGTAAGATAGGATAATCCTATTGGATCATGAATTCCAAATACAGATTTTGCAGGGGGGGGGGTTGGTTTTTGATAAGAGCTTTTTCTTAAAAGAACAACAGAAGGGAAAATCTCAATTCAGACTCGAAGCTTATTCCATTCAGATAAACAGTTAAGATAGGAGCTACACTTGAATTTTTTTGTCTTTGCCTTTAATCATCCTATGATATCCTGGTCGCTAAGATGGTACTACAAATGATGTAGAGGGGGGGTTGGATCTTCTGTATACTTAGGGCTAAGATTATTTAGAAATATTAAAGTGTATGCAGGGCGGCGGGGGCTAATTGAAAAGAGCTTACTAATTCGAAGATTTACGATATAATTTGGTACCGATACCAACTCTTAAGGTGCCAGGCTCCAACCAGGTTCCACATTTAACAGGCCACGATGAATCGTACACTGGACCAATTTTGAAGATGTATTACTTTAACTTTAGCAAAAGGCCTTAATTAGATTCTAGGATTTTTTGAAAATCATTGTGCTTTCTCTTTGAGCTATAAGCTACAATGCCTGACAAAAATCCTTGGAACACTTAGGCCATTTCTTGACAATCCGCAGTTCTCACCAAAGCGATTAGTTCTGAGGGGGGGGGGGGGGGAATCGCTGAAAAATGCAAAAATATCAAAGGTGTTGCAAGACTTTTGGCAGGCATTGTAGTTTATTGTCATTTTCATCTTCGAAAACTCTGAAAACGATTAAATTTGCTCGACACAAATGGATAAAAAGAAAACGTTTCCATGGTTCTGTGGGATTTAGAAATCAAATAATTATACGAGCGTTGGTTCTAAGTTTAGTAAAATGCAACTACACTACTTTTAACGATAGAAAGAAAATGTCTTCCGTTGTGTACAGTCATTGAATTTATGCTTTGGTGCAAGTTGGGTTCCTGTGTCAAGGGGGTCAAAAAGACAAACGGAGAAGCGTCATGAGGCCAAACAAGCCTGGAGTTTTGTTGAATTTGTCATACGACGCAACAGGGAATGGCTTGCGCTCGGTGCTTCATTTTATTGGAACCACAACAAATTTCGTAAAAGGTCAATCTTTGAACTCGTGGATAAGATTACACCAATGGATTTTTAAAATTCCAATTCAAAACAAATAAGTTGTTTTGTATGTGTCCATTCATGCCGAGCCTCAAGAATTTTCAAAAAGGTCTTTTGAATCGTTTTCAGTGTTTTTGAATACAAATATTTTTGAAGACACAGGCTTGTAGCTCTAAGAACAGATCACATGGAATTTGCGAAAAATCTGAGGATCTGGGCTTTTGCTAAAGTTGAATTCTTAAATCTTCAAAATGGGTCTACTGTACGATTGGTACGATCCATCTTAGCCTCTTGAAATTTGATAGCTTCCTTGGCACACCCCGTAGAACAGTCTATCGTCAATATGAGTAATTCTGAAAGAGGTTTACATCAGTTCCTTGTGAGGCCTATGAGCATGACCAAACCTCACCTGAAGTCCCTAAGCAACACAGTTTTGTACCAATGTCACTTTCTGTACGGTTAAAAACTAACCACGTGTTCTAGAAATGTCAAAACATCCATTGAAAAACCTGTTGTTGGTGCTGACTCATATAAGGTTGGTACCGGTATCACTATTTGTGGTACGAGGTTTCACCATTTTTGCAAGATGTTGTACCAGGCACCACCCCTCATCATAGTACCACTACCCTATCACCCCCTCTCGGCATGACTTTGGATAGGGGTATCCAGTTCACAAAAAAGCGTCCAATACCTCAAAAAATAGATCTTTAAGTTTTGAATCACAGAAAAGTGAAAATGGTGCATTTTGGGCTCATATTAACATATTTGATGAATACTCAAAAATTATACATTTTAGGGGTATTGTTCTAATGCCATTTGGAATCAGCGTTAAATTCTCTTTCAAATGAGCTATAACACATATATTTTTGGTGATGTAGCAATTTTAGCCAATTGGGGCGTCCGCCATTATGAATTTTGCGCCCAAAACCCCATTTCCCCGGATGGGATTTACAGCTTTATACTATTTTGTCCTGGGTAAAATCTTTAAACGACTGGACTATAACTGCTGTAACTGCCTGCCTACTACGCAAATAACTACCAGGCCAACCAGAAAAAAGTTCTTAGTTTTGAAAATTCATAGCACCAAGGGTACTTGTCGGATTTGCATTGTTAAAATTCTAGTTCAAAGTGGAAAGACCAAAGAATTGTTGTGATATTTCTTACGTTTTTATGAGCACTGGAAATATAGACCTCTACAAAGCTCTACCCCGTGAGCGATGTGACGACTGTGGCCTATCTAGCTAAATTCGATATAAGTTGTTTGTTTGTACGTGCGGCTACAATAAACGATTTATTAGGTTTATTATATCTTTAAATTTAAGCTCAAGGCTATAAACTCATTTAAAGTTATTTTGCTAGCTAAATTCGACTTTAGAAAATTTCATGTTTTCTTCAAATGCTTGAAAACACGGCTTGAAACACTCGATTGAATCATGAGCAAACTTCTCATACAGAACAATAAAGAAAGTACAATTTTTCTCAGGTGAGAGAACTCGTCGGCACATACTAAATTATCACCTTCAGGTCAGTCAAAAATCATTGACAAATCCATTTCTTGTCCCTTTCAAACAACACCATCCTCTTCTCCTCGCAGCTTCGGTTCGTTGCCAACAGGCTTGCAGCCGCTTGCAGCAGTTCACATCGGTTGCTAAGGGCTTCATTAAAACAAGGCTGCATTCATGCCCGCTCGCTCAAAACCATTGCGCTTCGCACTCCTACTATTTATCCCTGCTGCTCCCCGTCGAACAACGCTTTCGCCTAGCAAACCATGACTTCTTCAGAGATGCAAAATTTACCAGCATAGAAAAGATCGAAAAGAACGTTTCTGACGAAATAACGTTAATTCTAGATTCACATGAAGATAACTGGATGTTACGTCTTAAAACCCCATCCCCAAATGGCCTAAACAGCAAACTAAACCACCCAGAAAACATCAGATTATAGCTCTTAAAACAAATGGATAAGCCAAAAAATTATGTTCAGTTTTTTGCTATTACATTGTTCCCCTGTGGCTCGTCATTTCTCAATCATTCATAAGTTCAAACAATTAATTTAACATCATATTTGTAAAAAGAATTTGTAAAATCCGTTGCAGTAGAAAATATTACTCATTCTCCTGATGATGACCACACGGTCGCGAGAATTGAGAGAAAATTTGTATTCAAGAAAAACACATTCGTTTAAACGTTTCGGCGCAAGCCTTCAACAGTATGACTTCTCAAATTCAACATCGCATACATTGAAATCTCGAAATACAAAAACATTTACGAAAACAATAGCATAAAGGGATCCTACTAAATATTATAATATGTATATATAATATATATATATTTATATATATATGTCGAAACGAAAAAAGTACAATCCCCAAGTAAAATATATATCGAAACTTATAGAAGGCATTAACAAAAACAACACTCGTTTCTTTCGCGACTAGTTTCATCTGTTCATGCAGACTCTTCAGGCTAAAAATGTATATATATATATATAATTTGTATTCAAGAAAAACTTTTTCGTTTAAACGTTTCGGCGCAAGCCTTCATCAGTATGACTTCTCAAATTCAACATCGCATACATATAAATCTCGAAATACAAAAACATTTACGAAAACAATAGCATAAAGGGATCCTACTAAATATTATAATATATATATATAATATATATATATTTATATATATGTCGAAACGAAAAAAGTACAATACGCAAGTAAAATATATATCGAAACTTATAGAAGGCATTAACAATAACAACACTCGTTTCTTTGGCGACTAGTTTCGTCTGTTCATGCAGACTCTTCAGGCTAAAATGATTAATTTACAGTGGCAACAGAGTTTATGTTTATGGTTCTTATTCATATGGTGTAAGATTTCTAATTATATTTATCTGACGTAAGATTCAATTTCCGTCTGGCTTTAGTTAATTTAGTTAACTTTATAGGCATAGGAATTTTAGTTTTAGGGTTTGCTTTAATGTCCGTTTCCTTAAACCTGGATACTGTGTTATTATCATTTCTGTTACAGTTATAGTTATTGGTAGTAGCTCCAAGGACTTTCTCAAGTCGGTCTATTTCTGCGCCAATTCTTTCAAGTGCAGATTTATCAAAAAATTCGCCATTTTCTTCAGCGTGCATCATTTTTTCAAATTCTTGTATGTATTTGGATTCAAGCTCTCTAATGTTGCTTATGGTATCATTAGGGCAAATATCGTATTTCTTTTCTTTACATGGGTGCTCTGTGACAGCCATCTTTTTTGACGCTGTTTCTGTAACCATGCGGTTCTCTTTATCTATCTTCTCTATCACTAAATCAGGAGGTATTTTGAATGTACGCATTTTCGACTTCATTTTTGTTTCATTCACTTGCCAAATTTGAATAGATTTAACTTCTTCCTTTTCACATTCTGTTTTCCATTGGAAAACAGAAAACAGAATGTGAAATGTGAATCCATAAGAATTTGTGCAAGAATTCTGATCTTAAGTTGTGCTTCTACATAGGCGGGTATTAAATGCTACGTTTGTTTTCTTTTGTAGGCTGATTGACTGCTTTTTATTAGACTCGCCCATTACAAGTCTTTCGTTTTCACCAACTGGAGATTTCCTTGCTACCTGTCACCTTGATGAAATTGGCATTTATTTGTGGTAGGTAACATTCAGATCCTCATCAGATGAATTGCAGGATGCTTGGTATTAATTAGCACCCGTTTCGATTTATCAAGAAAGGAAGAAGCTTACTTTGACACAGCTCAATTGTCAGGTGCGTAAGCCGTGTCATGTAAAATTGCAAGATGTTGTTTGCAGTCTTTATATGAAATGTACTCAAAGGCTCAATCCCCAGAAAATGAAAAGTTTTGGTCTCTACTTTCAGCAAAAACTTTTTCGAAAGAATTCGAAGGTTTTCGAAAGAATAGTTTACGATCAACTATCTAACTATTTAAAACACAATAATATCATGACGGCCTCTCAATTTGGATTCAGAAAAAGGTATAACACTGAACTTGCCGTGACTTTGTTCACAGATCATATCCGCCAGGCTATGGATCAAGGCAAGCTAACTGGTGCAGTGTTCATCGACTTGCAAAAAGCCTTTGACACAGTTAAACACTCTATACTTTTATCAAAGCTTCCTTTCTATGGCATCAAGGACACTGAGCTTGTGTGGATAAAAAGCTATCTGTCAAACTGTTATCAATTTGTTCAGTGTGGCACTGCTAAATCCGAATCTCAATTAGTCAAATATGGAGTACCTCAAGGCTCAATTCTGGGACCTTTGTTATTTTTGATCCATATAAACGATTTGACAAAGAGTGTAAAAATTGTAATATCCAAATATATGCCGATGATACAGTGATCTCTTTCTCTCACAAAAATGTAAGCGTCATAGAAGAGATTTTAACTGCTGAGTTGACAAACATTGCTAAATGGCTAGACAATAACAGATAGATAATAAATCTAAAGAAGGGGAAAACTGAATCAATGCTGTTTGGAACAGCAAAAAGACTCTTCTCACAATGTGATTTGAAAGTTTCAATGAAAGAACATCTCGTTATTTTTGTAAGTGGATATAAGTACTTAGGAGTGACACTGGATCCATCACTTAATATGAATGAGCATCTTCAAAAGACCCTAAAGAATGTGGCAGTTCGAATAAGGCTCTTGAAGAGAATGAGGCATTCACCGTCAAACTTTGCAGCTGAATCAGTCTACAAAGCAATTGTTCTTCCTAAAATATTATATTGTTCAACTCCTGTTCTCAAAGTCTCAGACACGATGGCGAATAAATTTGAACAATTGCAAAGGATAGCAATTAAGATAATTCATAATCAGCCAAAGAGTTGCAAAGAGTATGGACTCATGACCATACTAAATCAAAAGAAATTCAAGGCAGCAGTACAGATTTTCAAATGCGTACCATCCCATTTCTTGCGTCATATATCGAGAAAGTTGATCATAATCACAATACAAGAGGAAATTCATTAACGCTGCGCCTTCAAAAAATCAGAACGGAGGCTGCAAGAAAGTCATTCAGGTTTCAAGGACCTTCATGCTACAATGAATTCCCATTTGAAATTCGAAACTTAACGTCAATAGTTCTGTTCAAGCATCAGTTGAAGAAACATTTCTTGAAATACTAGGCCATATCAGAGACCATTTTAAACAATTTTAACTCTTTG
This sequence comes from Aurelia coerulea, assembly GCA_039566865.1. Taxonomy (NCBI): domain Eukaryota; kingdom Metazoa; phylum Cnidaria; class Scyphozoa; order Semaeostomeae; family Ulmaridae; genus Aurelia; species Aurelia coerulea. The sequence continues at coordinate 35,821,210 of CM076943.1, forward strand.
CTTTACGCTTCAAGATTTAGGATAAGAGAAATATTGTACTTAAATTAATATGCAATTACTTTCACTTTTAACGATGTAAATACTTTAGTTTTTAACAGGACCCTTATAGATAACAATGCCCTTGGCATTGAAAAGGTTTCCCTGTATAAATATTTCTATTATTATTATTATTATTATTATTATAAAAAACAAAACTGTTAAAAGCAATACGTTTCGATTATAAAATCTGCATCAGTTGTTTACAACCACAGGACAGCCAAGTATTTATAGGAAACATTAACATAAAATCGTGATAAAATCCCCCCGAGGCCCCCCTTATAAACAATGCCAAACAACACACCTAGACTATTAAGTTTTCTTAGCCAGCCAAAACTTCCAATTCAAATAAAAGTTCATGGTAAATTCCCCAATCCTTTAGTTCTCGACATCGGAATGGAAGCTCTGCGTATATAAAGTCTCAAGCAAACGAAGAAGCACGCCTCCCAACGACCCTCCTGGGATTTGCTTAAATTGCTAAATCCCTAGATGGCAAGACAGGGAATTCCACCCTGACACCACGTGCACACTGACACGAAATACGAAAGGAAGCATGCCCCCAAGATAAAGCCTAAGACTTATTCAAATGGAATGACTGTATTCAGGCGACCCCACAGGCGAACATATCCAATTCAACATCAGTGAAGGCCATCAGGGTGCTTTTTCGGTCAGCATAAAAATAATTGATGGGGCTTCAGATGTTTACTCACTTCGTAGAAAAGAATTATTTTGGCAATACAAATTGGGAACCTTTGCACCCAACGGTCTCAATGAAAGAGCGGCTGATGTTGAATTGGATATGTTCGCCTGTGGGGTCGCCTGAATACAGTCATTCCATTTGAATAAGTCTTAGGCTTTATCTTGGGGGCATGCTTCCTTTCGTATTTCGTGTCAGTGTGCACGTGGTGTCAGGGTGGAATTCCCTGTCTTGCCATCTAGGGATTTAGCAATTTAAGCAAATCCCAGGAGGGTCGTTGGGAGGCGTGCTTCTTCGTTTGCTTGAGACTTTATATACGCAGAGCTTCCATTCCGATGTCGAGAACTAAAGGATTGGGGAATTTACCATGAACTTTTATTTGAATTGGAAGTTTTGGCTGGCTAAGAAAACTTAATAGTCTAGGTGTGTTGTTTGGCATTGTTTATAAGGGGGGCCTCGGGGGGATTTTATCACGATTTTATGTTAATGTTTCCTATAAATACTTGGCTGTCCTGTGGTTGTAAACAACTGATGAAGATTTTATAATCGAAACGTATTGCTTTTAACAGTTTTGTTTTTCATATACTTTTTTTTCTGTTATTTTTGATGGTGGTTTTGTTTTAATATTATTATTATTATTATTATTATTTTCTTTTTTTTAAATTTAAACTGTTAATGATACACATAATTTTTTAAATCCTTTGTTCTTGTAACAGTGGTTCCTTTGATAAAAGTTGTTATTTTCAGTTCAGTTATGGCTTTATGCTTTAGTTCATATTTGAACTTTTGTATGTTTCTTGCATCTTTCACAGGTTCAGGGAGGGCATTCCAGATCACTGGCCCTCTAAAACTCAATGTATTTCTCTCAAACTCTGATCTTAGTCTTTTGAATTGGAGTTGATCTTGTTTGTATGTAGACATCGTGTAGTGAGCTTTCAATTGATGTCCCCCCTTTCCTTTTATGATCTTGTACATCTCTACTGCTATCTTTTTGTTATACATGTATCCCAAGTTATTCCAGCAAGCCACCTCTAACACATTGTTTGGTTCAACTGCACTTGGAATTTTCTTTATCAATTCGGCTGCTCTTATATGCTGACTCTCAAGTTTTTGGAACTTACTGTTTGTGCAGGTGCCCCATACAGTCATTGCATATGTGGTTGTTGGTATCACAGTTTTAAAATAAATCTCCTCCAGCACTTTTGTTGGCAGGAATTTGACTTTTCTCAGCATGGACAACTTTTGTGAGAATTGTTTGTACACCTTATCTATGTGTTTGTCCCAGTTTAGTTTGTTGTCAATATACACTCCCAGGAGTTTACTGTTCTCTTTATATTCAATTATATTTTCTCCAATTGATATTGGTAATAGAGGTCCTGTAAACTTCTGTAGTCTAGGACCCAATAACGATCCTTGTGGGACACCATACTTTACTGTTCTCATTTCTGACTTAACATCATTGATTTCTACATATTGCTTTCTTCTGTCTAGATAGCTTGCAATTAAGTTGTACATTCCTCCTGTTATCCCTGCTGCAATCATTTTCTGCTTTAATATGTTGTGGTCTACAGAATCAAATGCCTTGCTAAAATCCACAAAAAGTACACCTACTACCTTTCCTTCTGTAACATGATCTTTCCATTTTCACTCAAATAGAGCAAAACTGATACTGTTGAGGTCCCTTTTTTATATGCCCATTGTTTTTTGTGTCTGTTTTTTTCTACCTGCTTATCAAGTTGATCACATATCACAGCTTCTGATACTTTGCTGGGTACGGACAGCATAGTCAAAGGTCTGTAATTTCCTCTATCTGATGCTTCCCCACTTTTAAATGCAGACTTCACCTTCCCCTCTTTCCAACTACTGGGATATTCTCCTTGCATGTATCCAATCCTACAAATATTTGATATGCTATAACTAATCTCTTCAGAGGCAATCTTTAGCTCCTTTGTTGTTATTCCATCAGGTCCGCTGGCTTTCTTTGGGTTTAGTTTACTCATTTTTTCCGTAAACATTTCATTTGTTATGTTTAGTTGATTTATCGTTGGTGTTACCCTATGAATATACTCAACATGAGTCTTAGTTACCTGCATTAGGTTTGAGGCTAGCTTTTCTTCAATAGTAGCAAAAAACCCATTCATTGTTTCTGATTTCCTTTTGTCATCATACACCAGTATCCCAGATTCGTTTTTATGGGACCTATCCTCTTCTTTTTAGATTTCTCAGTTTTGGTAACTGTTCTTATTGTCTTCCAGAAATCAGAGCCTCCTTGTGAGATTTCTTCTAATTTCTTTTTCCAATAGTTTGCTTCTGCAGTCTTGAAGATAAGGCTCAAATCCTTACTGGTTGTCAGAGCATGCGGAAATCATCCAATTTCATGCTTGTCAGCCAATGAGATCACCGCTTTCTAGCCCCTGGAGACAAAATCGGTCGTTTGAGGTAAATTTTCTAGTACCCTCACTAAAACTGAAATGGATGCTAGAATACTTCAGTTATTCGCAATTTTTTTTCATAAATCAGTTGTGGGAATGTCCGTCCAGAGTTGTTTACATGTTTAGGCACATAGCTTGTTTGGGGTCGGAGCTGCGTTCATTTTCCGGTCGAAGAATATTGACCTTCGTTGAAATATCTATAGAAATCGCTACAAATGAGATATACAGGTAAAAATTTCAGCAATTATGCATACTGACTTCAGCAATAATCCAAACTCCTTTACTGCTATCATATTTCAAAACTGGAGGCAATTTCTAATGATTTCTGGCAGAGATATCATTTGGGCCTAAGCTTGTCCTCGCTTAAAACTCATTCCATTGCACTTAAAAAGTAATGGTAAAATTCTTGAACTAGATAATGCGCTTACCCATGACTCAGACGCCAGTTTGACTTCGTTTGCCTTCTTTAATTTGCCAAATTTTTATAAGAAACAACCAGTTGTGGGCGAATTGCAAAAATTTTCCTCGGTCCATATTTTTCTCTACACAACAGATTCTCCGCTTCAAACAACAAACAGTCAACTTTGACATAGTATCATAAAAGTCTTGCATCACAGAACATTCCTTTTGAACGATTTCGTGCGCTTTAGTGAGGCACTCGTGAATTGTATTCACGCAATTCGTTCTTTTCGTTCTTATTTCAATCAATGCAAAACATAAAAAGAACAAAACATTGTTTTGGGTTCTCTAAAAAAGATACCCGGTTTTGCTCTTTTGTTTGTTTGCATTGACTGATTGAACCAAATGCGTGAAAACAATTCACGAGTGCCTCGCTAAGGCGCATGGAATCGTTCTATAGGAATGTTTTGTGATGCAAGACTTTTATGATACAAAGTTCACTGTTTGTTGTTTGAAGCGGAGAATCTGTTGTGTAGAGAAAAATATGGACCGAGGAAAATTTTTGCAATTCGCCCACAACTGGTTGTTTCTTACAAAAATTTGGCAAATTAAAGAAGGCAAACGAAGTCAAACTGGCGTCTGAGTCATGGGTAAGCGCATTATCTAGTTCAAGAATTTTACCATTACTTTTTAAGTGCAATGGAATGAGTTTTAAGCGAGGACAAGCTTAGGCCCAAATGATATCTCTGCCAGAAATCATTAGAAATTGCCTCCAGTTTTGAGATATGATAGCAGTAAAGGAGTTTGGATTATTGCTGAGGTCAGTATGCATAATTGCTGAAATTTTTACCTGTATATCTCATTTGTAGCGATTTCTATAGATATTTCAACGAAGGTCAATATTCTTCGACCGGAAAATGAACGCAGCTCCGACCCCAAACAAGCTATGTGCCTAAACATGTAAACAACTCTGGATGGACATTCCCACAACTGATTTATCAAAAAAAATTGCGAATAACTGAAGTATTCTAGCATCCATTTCAGTTTTAGTGAGGGTACTAGAAAATTTACCTCAAACGACCGATTTTGTCTCCAGGGGCTAGAAAGCGGTGATCTCATTGGCTGACAAGCATGAAATTGGATGATTTCCGCATGCTCTGACAACCAGTAAGGATTTGAGCCTTATCTTGCAGTCTTGAGCTCTCTGCTTACTTTATTTCTTAGTTTCTTGTACTCATCTCTATCATGCTTATCTTGTGTTCTGTTGAACTTTAACAGCTGTTTATAGCGCTGGTTCATGAGTTTTCTGATGCAGCTATTCATCCAGGGGAGTTGTCTTGATCTTATTTTGACTGTTCTCTTTGGTAAGTTTTCCTTCGCTATCTCTGAATATAACTGATCGGTCAACCACAAATTATCATCCACTTCTTCAAAAATGTTACAGCAGTGCCATGGTGCTTGTATAACATCTGTTCTTAATTTTACCTCATCAAATTTTTTCCAGTCAATTACCTCCTTAACTTTTGGGGATGGTCTTGGATTTTTAAATTTCAAAAATGAGTTAGCCTGCGTGCAGACTTTGGTTACTGGGGAGGAGAGGGAAGAAAGGAACTACAAAGTCTGCGCAACGCCGTGCATTTCCTTGTTTTTGATCACATGACCGCCATGACCTATTTGCCACAAGCTTGCGCAATTTCGAGTCAGCTTCGCCCAAGAAACTTTGAAACAAATTGTGGCTTGCATTGCACGATCAGTATCAAATCAAGATCGACGGAAATTTCATAGATGGTGTTGGTTGTTCCTCTGAAACTGTGAAGACATTGCCATGTAAATATGTTTTTCGCCGTTGCGTAGATTTGTTGAAGGAGCGAAGAAAGTTACTCGATTCAACATAAAACGTAAACAGTGTACTCGATCCTTGTGTAGGCCTAAGCAAACAGACCAACAAACCCACGAGTTGTTTAAAAGAGAGTTGCGTGAATAAAAAAGTAGGCCTAAACCTTGCTGCTGAAAGAAATTCGAGCAGAATAAATCTTTTCAAGAACTGTTTCTTACTCCACACGACTCACACGACACCCAGAGACAAGAGACTTTCCAAAACCGGTCGAAGCACTGAAAGTGGGTAATTTCCTTGAAAAATTCCTACATCACAACTTTCTGCTCATCAAGGATCCAATGGATGTTGAAAATGCGTTGGAGGTGATTTAGGCCACTCTGAAAATTTGCACGAAAATCTTGTGTACTTCCCTTCATAGCAGAGCGGCAAGTCTTCCCTTCCCATCACGATCCGCTAATTTGTTCAACGACTGAGTACTTCGATTACAATCAACCTTTTATCGCTTTGTAAACAAGACAATATCAATCGTCTTCCGCTAAATCTATTGGGTCCTGGTTTGCTCGGACTCGATATTGATTGGCTTTAATAACAATAGAAAACAAAGGGCTTCTCACTTGCGCAATTACATTGAAAGTTTCAAAACAAGAAAATGCACGGCGTTGCGCAGACTTTGTAGTTCCTTTCTCTCCACTCCTCCCCAGCGATCAAAGTCTGCGCGCAGGCTAAAATGAGTAGACTAACGGATGGTCTGATATGCCAGTGTCAAGAACTCCTGCATTTATGATCTTTTCTTTGTCATTTATCAATATGACATCAATGAGAGTTCTTGTATCCTCTGTTATCCTTGTTGGTTGTTTTATAATATTTTTAAGGTTATGGGAGTGGATCAGCAGTAACTGAAGAAGGACAGCCAGCTTTAGAAATGGATGAAAGTTTTTTGCAAGAGCTTAAAAGCCGCATAGCAAACACAAAATGTGTGTTAAAATTAGCTCACATAAATGTTAATGGGTTATTGACAAAGTCTAAACTGCAAGAATTAAAGCTGATACTGGAAGTAACAAAACTGGATATTCTAGGGGTCACTGAAACAAAACTTGGAAAGGAAAGGAACGAGGAGATAGAAATCGAAAGATATAAGCTATACAGAGGAGACAGAGACAGGAACAGTGACTGAGGGATCATAATGTATTACGCAGAGAGTCTACATATAACTGAACTGAAATTAAAAATAGACACAAAAATTGAGGTTGAGACCATCTGGGCAGATCTACAAATCCATTCTCAAAAAATTGCAGTTGCAGTTGTTTACAGACCCCCTGACCAGTTAAATTTTTAGAGTGAGTTTGAAAAACAAGTAGAGAAAATCAGAGAGGACAAATTTGCTAATAATGGGTGACCTAAACAGTGATATGCTTAAGCAGAATGAAGGATTTGGTAACCAAAAGTCTAATGTGTACAACCTTTCACAGCACAAATTAACAGAAGATGAAAAGTTAATTTTAGAACTTGGCCTCTCTTTTTGCCCTAGCCAAAAGAATCTTAACAGAGAGAAATTCGCCAACGATACGCATGCATTTATACAACGCCTTAAACTAAAAGAATACTTCTATGAAAGATCACAAACTGATGACAAATTCGATAATGAAAAGAAAAATCAATCAATCACTACCAAAGATCGTTGTGCTCTTAATTGGAACATTAAGAATCCTCATTGGTATCCAGAAGCAGTACGAGAAGGACGTTCAGATGGATTGGTTGACTATTCTTTTTGAACGGATTGTTTGGTCCTTTAGTGTAATCTTCAGTGGTGTGGAGCTTATCATGTCTTGATCTTTTGGCAGAAAATGTTTTTTTCGCATTAAAACGATTACTTAGAATATTATTATTATTATTATTATTTACGATTACTTGAATATTATTATTATTATTATTATTATTATTATTATTATTATTATTATTATTATTATTATTATTATAACATCGGAATTTTCTACAGAGAATGTAGTGCTTTTGTATACAAAAGTGAAAATACATAATAGTCAACTAATAACTGAACTATACTGCAAGCCAACAGCTACCCACACCTACCTTCATAGACATTCAGATCATCCAAGTCATACCATTCGCTCTAACCCATTGTCGCAGTTCATAAGAATTCGCAGAATTTGTACTCTAGTCCAGGATTATCGTAGACATGCTACTGATTTTATTCGATTTTATGTCAATCGTGGTTATTCCGAGCAAAAACTAGTACAAATAGCAACAGAAGTCGAAATGAGAGACAGAAAGGTATTACTAAAACCGACAGAAACTAAACGGAACACTTCAAAGGAAAGAGTACCATTTGTAATCAATTGGCATACGAAATTTAAGGGATTATCAAATATATTGCACAGAAACTATGAAAACATGATAAATGATTACCCTGAATTAAAAGAAACATTTCCAGAACCACCAATCGTTTCGTACAGAAGAAACCCGAACATACGCTCAATCCTTGTAAGAGCACAAAGGAAAATGTTGAAATCAAAAGGAGCAAGTGTACGATGTACACCGAAAAGCACGAAGAAGCGAGGACGCCCATGCAAACTTTGTAACCACATGGGCCAGAAAGATTCCTTAACTAACAACAAAAATGGCAGGACAAGTTACATCTCCGGAGGTTCCTGCCAGTCAAAGAATGTAATTTATGCGGCCGAATGCGTAAAACATCAAAAATTGTACGTGGGTTTTACGTCAACTACTCTTAGCCAACGTTTTAATAAACACCGTTATGATGCAGGACGCGACCCGACAAGCACTGAGTTGGGAAAACATTTTTATCAAAGCCATGATTGTGATTTTGAGCGCGACCTTCGGTTTCATGTTTTAGAAAAGGTGGAAGGAGGACTTGGTGTACTCGAGCATCATGAAAACCTGTGGATGACTCGATTGGGTTCACGTGAGCCCTTTGGCATGAACAGCATAACGAATGAACTTGGACGTTTATATTTTTCCCTTTATGGCAATTGTAAATAATTGTTTGCTTAGCCTTATTCATATTACGTCACATTATTAGAACCTAATAATCGATTAGTTTAAGAGAACGTTACATTCCTAATTTATAGATCGCCACATTCCTGCAGAACTGTTTTAACCTTAATTCCATTTATAGAATTATCATAAGCGACTGAAGAAGATATAAGTTATATCGAAAATTTTCGCACAAATTGTCTTGTTTTTCTTTGCTGTTATATACAACAAGCAAGGCATTTCGATCATTACTTTTTCGTATTATTATTATTATTATTATTATTATTATTATTATTATTATTATTATTATTATTATTATTATCATTATATTTTCTGCTTTAAGCACTGGCAGTTCTCATCGCCGAATTTACATCCCAAGGGAGCGGGTCACAACCCATGACCAAGGGTCCCTTGGGGTCATTCTCTTTTAGTACTCAAGTACTTTTCTCAATATCCTGGCTGTTCCTAATAGCGTCGTCTTCTGTAGGATTGCTGTATTTATTGTGATGTCCAGTTTTTCCAGCCATTCATCCAGTTTCTTGGTTACACTTCCAAGTGCACCGACAATCACAGGTACTACTATCACACTTCTCATGTTCCAAATCCTCTTGATTTCCCTTTTCAAATCTTGATATTTATCCACTTTCTCTTTTTCCTTGTCACTAGTCCTACTATCACCTGGCACAGCAATGTCAATTATAGTGCATTTTCTTTCACCTTTATTCACAACAACTATGTCCGGTCTCCTTGCCTCGATTACATGATCACATTGAATGTTCACATCCCATAGTAGCTTTACCTCGTCAGTTTCAACTACACCGTCAGGGGAATGCTCATACCATTTGTCTGCCCTTTCTAGATCATATTTCTTGCATAAATGCCAATGCACCATTCTCGCAACATTGTCGTGTCTTCGTTTATATTCTTTCTGTGCCAACTTCTTGCACTCACTGACAATGTGATGTACAGTTTTGCCTTTCTCTTCGCACATCCTACAAAGTGGTGACTCTGCTGATTTGTCAATATGGTGTTTAACATAATTTGTTCGGAGGGCTTGTTCTTGTGCTGCACACAAAAGTGACTCCGTTTGTATCTTTAGATCAGCTTTTCTCAGCCACTTCCATGTCTCCTGATAATAATAATATTATTATTATTATTATTATTATTATGACTCAGCAGAAATTAAAGCCTCGTTTTCGTTGATCTTCCGCCAGCGTAAACTTCATGGTTTCAGACACAGAGAAGGAAACGTCTTGTCATTTCTTGCAGCATTTCCATTCACTGATTATTCATTCATGAATGCTTTACTTCAAAGTCTTATCTTGGAAATCGTACTGCAATTGTTCAGTTAGTGGGAAGTTAATTTAGAATGTGATGCTATGGCGACAGTGCTCTTGCAATGAATAGAAGTTGTCGCCCCACACTGCTAGGCACTCTGCAAAATGCAAGCGCCACGAGATCGTGGCCTGGAGCTGCAACTTTAAGTAAAGCCACTGGACTGCCAGATGCCCAGAGCCAGCAATAACTGTTTTGCCTTATTTAGAGTGACAGATCCTCACTTGTGGAACACGGTTTTTGGGAATACACTTGCAACGCAATGCCCCAATTGCACAGTGATCCAGATTGACAAAATTATGGAATAAATGCCAAAACACAAAACGTTCCAAATGAAAAAACTTTCAAACCTGCCATAGAGAGGACACTTTGAGCTATTCAAAACAAAAATCCGTACAGAAATTGGACTAACAGTGCAGAGAAATTGCATTTTGAAGTTGACAAAAATTGCTAGGCCATGTTTTTGTTTACATTTCCGGTGTATCACTTTTGAAATTGGCCTAAACTAACAATTTCAAATTTTCGTTTCTCCAGTTGTATTCATCCGATTTCAATAAACTTTTTTTAACCCTATCTACATGGGTAAATCAAGCACCACTTTCTCATGGGGGGGGGGCTAAAAACGCAACTTGGTACACATGATTACCAAGCAATTATGATTCTAACAATAGAATCATATGCTAATTAACCACATGATCTGTTGCTAGGCAACCCAAATACAATGCAAATTTGCTGATTTTTGGTCTCCTCCTATAAACGTAATATTTTCAACCAAAAATAGTCAATAAATAACTTTAAAGTTATAAATATGATACACATTGATTGTACTTAATGAAAACTGACAAAAATTCTATTTTTGGAATTCTATTGTTATCACAACTGTCAATCAAATCATGGTTGATACCTAAACAAATTAGCTGATGCTTCGTTGGCATTCTAGATACGTTTTTAGCAATAGAAACGATATGAAAGTGATCTTGGATTTTTCATTATTCAATTTTGATCATAATACATTAATTATTTAATTTGTATATTATAAATATGACGTCATATATAAGTATGACGTCATAGATCTTAAATTTTGCTGATGTCAGCAAAATACAAAATTTTATGTATCAAATGAAAGAAGACTTAAAGACAAACTGATTGGTACCAATGTTTACGAGAAAAGTTATGCATGTTTTACTGATTTTCTGAGATACCTGTTGCCAAATATGGGCATGTCATAGTCACGTGACCAATTATATAACAATTATCTATTGTTAATTTGATGCAATATTGAATTTAATTAAAAGTCACCCAAGTTCCAGTCTTTTATCATGCTTAGTTTAAGAGTAATTACGGGAAGTTTGGTTGGGGGAGCCTCCAGATTCTAAAAGATTAACTAAAAAAATTCAGACGGCTCAAAATGAATGTATCAGATTCTGCTTGAATCTGAGTAACAGAGCACATATAGGAGTAAAAGAATTCAAAACTGTAAACTGGCTCCCCACTAAAGAAAGGTTTGAGCAATGCACTGCTGCAAAGGTTTTCAATTTTTTTGATAATGCAGCCCCATCATATATGTCAGAGATGTTCTTACCAGTTGGCCAGAGCCGAGTAACTCGAAGATCTAAAAACAAACTAATTCAACCTTTCCGAAAAAGCAACACAGGACAAAATGGTCTCTCATATTTAGGACCTAGAATATGGAACAGTTTACCCTCAGAACTAAAATCTGCAACAAACAACAACAGTTTCAAACATAAAATCAAAGATCAATTCTTTAAAAATTTCCAAAGTCTTGATGATAGTCCCTACATATATTATTAGAAATCTAAAAACAGCCTACAGACATGCTTACTTATCATCCTTAAGAAAGGCTTTATTTCAGGTCTAGATGAATTTCTGTTTTTCATGAAAACTTTCTCTGTTTATCTCGCTAATTTTTCCTTTTCTTAATTTCAAAGGGCACTCCTGGAGGGACCATTATGGAAACAAGGTCGCATTGACCTTTTAATGCTATCCCTGCCATCTTTAACCATGGGGTGTTTTTATTAAATTAGATTTTAAATTAGATATGTAACTTTTGCCTGTAATTTTTTCCAACTTGTAAATATTGTAATTAGAGTTTTTTTTTCTGAATCTGTTATTTTTCATTTTTATTTTGATGGCGAAATTTTACATACATACATACATACATACATACATACATACATACATACATACATACATCCTCCCCCCCATGTAGAATAGGGTTAAATTAATCCTCAATGTCTGCGCAATTAGACTACGTATCAGTTTTATAAATTTACATCAATTTATTTGTTTGTACCTAACAAGCATATTAGCATTTAAGTGGGTCAAACGTGGTTTACGAAAGTCTAGTCGACTAGCGTTTTATGTCTATGACTTTGGAGACACTAGGCCTATGTCCCAACTCCAACTTGCGATGTATTAACTACAGTTCATTTTTTCATGTTTGGTAAAAGAGATTCTTCTTGGTTTGGTACAAAGAAAGTCTCACCCTCACATGCCTTAACTTTTCGCTGCAATGCATCCTGTCTCGCACGAGCAATGTCTGGTGCAAATTTGATGAGCATCCCGACAAAGAGGCCATGATTTACTGACACAGAACTTTTTCGCAGTGTGCAACCAAGAGTTCCTCCAATTTTTCCGACGTACTTGTTCCACAAAAACTCTAATTGGATTATAAACCAAAGTTTTTCTTTTAAGTGACAGTTTTAGTCTTCTAAATTGCAGATAACTTTTAGAATATAGTTTCAGTCTGTGCGATTCTGTAATCAGTTTCAACCTTAACCAAAAATGAATGTAAAGTTTCTTTGGATTTTTACATTCAGCATTAGGCGTTGAATAAAGAAAGATAAAGTGATCAATACAAAACCTATGGAGTCACTTGTTCATAAAATTTATGATAACTCTATAGTTTTTATGATTGCCCACGACATGTAATGAACCAAAAAGCTCTGGGTCGTGAGCGCTCGTGAGACCTTATATATATCAGACCAAGATGAAGTTTCTTTCTCAAGACTTATACAACAGAAGTGTACGTAATAGACTAAAAGCCCAGGGGTTCTCGAATATCTGGTCATATAGGCATTTAGGGTAGTTTTTCTGTCAAAAATTCTGGGAACGGGGTATACTTTCATATTCTTGTTGTGAATTTTCTGGTACAGGGGCTTATTATTTACGAAAAATGTTGATACTGTTCTGTTTCCGATGACTTTAAAGGTAATCTAAAGTCCTGCTTATGCTTCGTTTTCGTGAACCAAAAATATTTCAGTGGTTTTGCAGTGGAAAAAATTGTTATGAAAACATAACTTAATTAGGTATTGGTATCAAAATCAAAAGCTTCGTTGATTAGGTATCAAAATCTTCCCTAAATTCTGGGATTGGGTCATGAAAGAACTCCTTTTGCCGCACACCACACCTTTCTGTAACCTATTAGTGCAGTTTCCACGATCAAAAGATGGACCTCAAGCCCAAGCTTTGTATCTTAACAGTCATAGACATAAGATGCTTGTGGCCAAGATTTAAGTAAATCATGTGAAACCTATGTACGGTTCGATTCATTTAAATGTTAGTGTGCTTGTTAGGTAATGAAATAATGCCTCTTTTTATGTAGAATTTAAACCCTCGCTATTAAAGCTGTGCAATTAAAACGAAAGCTATGCATTGGAACCACCCAGAACCCAAATAGACATTCAATCACGGAAAATCACAAAAATGGCATACATAGGCCTAAATGACTTGATTTTTTATATAAGGTATAAAAGTTTTACCTGTACGAACCCTTCGGCAGAAACCTTCATCGATACCTGAAGTTTCGTGCGAAATGAGTTGTTAAGACTCTTTTTTCCTCACTTTTTTTGTTTGCACCAGGAAAGAAAAAATTGAGGTGTCCCTTGTAGTTCTACTGCTAAAAATACCTCTTGACAAATACTTGCCAAATAAACAAATAAATTGATGTGAATTCATAAAACTGATACTTTGTCTAATTGCGCAGACATTGAGGGTTAATTAAAAAGAAAATTTATTGAAATCGGATGAATACAACAGGAGAAATGAAAATTTGAAATTGTTGGTTTAGGCCTATTTCAAATTTGATACACCGGAAATGTAAACAAAAGCATGGCCTAGCAATTTTTGTCAACTTCAAAGTCCGATTTCTCTGCAGTCGTTTGTCTGATTTCTGTACGGATTTTTGTTTTGAATAGCTCAAAGTGTCCTCTCTATGGTAGGTTTGACAGTTTTTGCATTTTGAACGTTTTGTGTTTTGACATGTTTTCCATGCTCTGAATCACTGTGAATGGGGGCAATTGATACTATAATGTATTGAGTGTGGCTCTGGTCTGGTACATGACTTATGGATAGATAGGGGCCTGCTGCCCGTCTTTCAGAAAACTACTCACTACTAATTACCAAAATTTAACTTTGTACCCACTTTTTTGATGAATTTTGGTGGAAGACTACCCATTTTTAACATTTGTTCTGCCTTTTTCAGCCAAACCTACCAACGTTTAAGCAAAATCTGTTTATAAAGGACCCTTGTTTAGAGACTTTTGGATCCAAGAACCCCCCGATATTGGTGACACATGCCCGTACCCTTAACATGCTATGTACCTCCCTCTGTGACTCTGGGAAACAAAGTCCATTCCTGTATTGGGGAAATTTATATGTGTACTACTGTACTATATGCTCTCTTACACTTATGATTCGGTCCTACTAAACTACCGGGTGTCCCAAAAAAACGCAACGGATTTGATCGGGACTAGCGACAAGAATTTTGGTCCGATCAATCCATAGTAATCTTTTATATAATCCTGGATAGCTAACTTGAAGATAGATACCTTGTTTGATGATATTGGTGCAAGGCAAGTTGGAATGTTAATTTTGAAAGTTCAAATTTGCCTGAACCTCCAAACCAGAGCTTGTGGCTTTTACTAGCCTAAACTGCAAACGCGCTATTTTGGGGAATCTCCTGAATTAACCTGAAAAAGGAGAATAAAGCCACATTCTCAGGAAAATATTTGAATAGAAATTCAATCAAATTCATCAATTTTGTCCTGAAAAGACATCTCTTTTATGCTTCGAAAGTTTTGAAAAGTTAGCATTGCATCCGTCTCATAGAAGAAAGAAATCCGCGAAGTAGTTTGTTTTGGTGTGAAAAATTAATTAATTCTTGCAATCTTCATGACTTTAATGAAATGCATTTTGTGTAATCTTTCTTCGAATTATTACGAAACAAGAAATCAAATATACTCAAGGGAAAATTATCCATGGATGATATCCTTGAAAATGCTCATTCGTGCTTGGCTCTTTTGCAGGTGCACCATGATTGAAGAAATATATTCCTTTATGGATTGTCCCTTCGGCATTGTTATGTTTGTCAATTTTTTGGGACCACGCCCTTTTTTCTATTGGAAACGCCCATTTAAATCGTAAGAAACGCCCTTTTTAGGGCTAAGGAAACTCCTTTTTATTAGGAGTTTCCTGTATTTTTACAAGCGTTAAATGCTCCGGAGTATGGAGATATCTGATTGCCTATCAGTCTCATAATCTCACAACTTAGATTAACGGAAAATCTACGTCTAGAAAGGCATTTAAGGCGAAGCTATCAGCAATCAAAAAGCACAACATCTAAATACCAAAATCAACACTGACGACATGATTAGTTCAGTCATTCAACTAAAGAAATGCTTTTAAAAAACCTAGCTAATGCATGATACGTCGATTTACATTTTGCCCAAGTAAGAAACCAAGTTCTCTACAAAAGTCGAAGTTTGAATACGCAGATGACCTTTTGAATGTTGGGAAGTAAATAGATTAATCAATGGTTGTATTCCCTATCTTTTGTCAAGAACATTACAAATTAATCTAGCTTATACGGGGCTTGTACCTAGCAATTCATATGAGTGAGGTGTAAATGTTCAAACTTTCTCAAGCATTGAATGGCGAGTAAATTGTGACTGCATCTCAATGATCTTCGAATGCAATTTAACTGCGTTCTCAGAAGGCCAGCAAAACATTGGGTGACGTATGGGATTACCATATATTATAAATAGCTGGTTTTGATTAGTTTTTACTATGTATTCAACACATCTTAATTTTGTGATGATAACTAATATGCTATGGATCAAACAGAATTTTGCGCATAGACCTTCGGAGATTTTCATTCACCTATATCCTATTAAATTGTTTAATTCTCGTTTATATCTATATTTGTTTGGAAAGCATTTTTATCTCAAATATCACCAATATCTCAAATATCACAATTGGTGTCAAACCTCATCTCATTCCAGCAACTACAGTACTTCGATGTCGACCATTAAAGGGCCCTGGTCAACATCGATGCTTTGTGGCCCTCGGCTATTATCCAGATTATGTACGATTCCAGCGCTTTTACTAGCTAACGGTTGGTTGGCGAAGCGGTAGTCTTATGCTCCTTTCACGCACTAAACCCGAGTTCGAAACCTGGGCAGTTCCTTTTTATTATTTTTTTTCTTCAAGTCCCTGCTGGTTCTGCTAGTGCAATCTAGTATCAACATCATATTCGGAGGAATCGAAACCGTTGATATCCTGCTTGAAAGAAACCGCACAGGTCAATTGAAAAAATTAAAAACTACGAATAATACGATACCCTGGTGGTTTCAGAGTTTATAAACCGTTGCAATTTGTTCGTTTGATTCTCCATTCCATTAAAAATTCTTACTGTGTGCTCTGAATTACTGTAACCCTTCTCCATCCCTTTTACTGCGAGCAGCCATATTTGTTTCTGAACATCAGAAACTCAAGAACACAGGGTATCGAGGATGAATTGTGCACGCAAAGCATCGATGTTGACCAGGGCCCTTTAATAACCATAACAAATATATACAAGGCGAGCAATGTCATTGCAAAAGTCGTTTTTGAGTCATGTATTTACAGGCGGATCAGAATGAAGAATGTCAACGAGCTTCATCCTTCTCGGATGTTCCAGAGCAAAACGCTTGATAACGTCGGTTGTTTCAAGTCTTACTTCTCGATGAACGTGGAGCATTGCCAGCCCATTCAAACGATTTTGTCCCTTAATACAGAAATGGATCTCTCACAAGAACACGAAGTCACTGGAATGGTTGCAGCAATTTGCAATGCAACGAAGATATTAGGGAAAATGAGCTTGTCGATACATGGAAGAAGCATTCCTAAAGTTGTAGGAATTGTTCTTTGAAACAACTTCCAATAATTTTCCCATGACTTCAGTTCGGTTTTGAGAAATCTCGGCTCAGGAAGGTCACCCTCGTACAATTAGAGAAACCTCGAAAACTTCTCCATCCAGGTAGGATCTGACAAAACAGTCGAAGGTAACGCATAGAACGCATCCAGTATTGCAACATTTCTTTGGGAAAACCGAGTCTGGATCTGGCTAGAGAGATGGTCTAAAAATGGTATGGTGATGACACGTCGATAGTATTCAGAAGGTGTAGCTGACGGTGAATTGGCGCGATGCGTTTGAATCTTAGCTGTCCTTGGCCTCGAAGGAACAGTTCCTACACTATCTGCGAGCCTGACGGCCTCGCCATACCATTCGCCATTCGACTCGGTTATCTCATTTCGCATTCTCTGTAACATTGAAAACATCAACGTTACCTTCTCTACTGAAGCGATGACCATCAATCCTTGCAACCCAGCGAGTCCGGCAAACATCGATCAACTTCTTATGATCAGCAGATGGCAAGAGATGATGAATTTTCTTAGACAGCAGTGCAAAGCGCTTCGGGTGAACATTGAAAAATTCACTAACGACACGAACGTGTCCCATCATGTTGCGCACTAACTGGATGGCACAGGCAGATGCAACACAAAGATTCAGGACGTGGGATTTGCAATGAACATACAAAGCTTGCGGGTACTTGCGCTGTATTAAAGTGGAAGCCCCGTTGCATTTGCCAGCCATATTGCCTGCACCATCGTATCCTTGGCCACGACAATAACTGAGATCAAGGCCTAAATCTTTGATGCATCTCATAATCATATCCGCAATTTCCCTTCCTGTTAAGCCTTCGTTGCAATGAAAAAACCCAAGAAAAGCCTCGCGTATCATTGCTGATTTATCGACAAAGCGAAGTACGATTGCCATTTGCTCTAAATTGCTGATGTCAGCTGCTTCATCCGCAAGAATGGAGAAATACTTTGCTTCCTTCAGCTCATTTAGGATTTTCTCCATTATCATTAGACCATTTTCTCAACTATTTCATTCTGAGTGGTCTTTGACCAGTAGGTTGAAGATCGCTGGGCATTTTTGATGTGTTCTTCAAACAACTTATTATTTCCGCACTTAACAAGGTAGCTCAAGATTGCCTGAAGGTTGCGACAGTTGTTGGTAGGATTATCAAAATACTTCGAGTCATCACGATGGCCTCTAAGAGCAATATTTTGTCTTCCACATAATATAATAGCCTCCACAATTGGCACTAACTTTGCTCTGTTCACCCCAACTTGTCTTGAAACAACTGAATCAAGCTGAAAATCTACAGACTTTGATTTATCCTGAACAAAAGCACAAAACTGAGCTGACCTCAGAGTGGCTGTTTCATGGACCTGGGACTTTGTTGCATGCTCATTCAATCGTTGAAGATCCTTTGACCAATCAGTTAGAGGAGTTTTGAAGAGGTGTGAAATCTTAGAAGCATTATGTGTGCTTTCACCACCAAATGTAACACAGTTTATGCAGAAGGCACCATCTAAATCTCTGGAATACACAATCCATGGAAACCTATCAAACCACTTATGCTGGAATTTTCTACCAAAGGATTTAAAGGGAAGCAGTAAGTAGAGTCTGGCTTCCAAATATTTGTGAGCACTGAATGCTTTTTATCATCAGAAAACGTGGACATTGATTTGTAGAGCTTTCCTATGTCATTCTCTGGACTATCAACCATGGCCATTTCTTGGTTCAAATGAATCAAGTTATCATGAGATGTGTTTTGTGGCCCAAGTGCTGATACACTTGATGTATTCTGAAACTGAGGTTGTGAAGGGAGAGTTTCTGAATCTTTGGCAGCTGTATCATTGACATTTCCCTGAGGAGCAGTTGTGTTGGCAGGTGGGAGGGATATTTCCTTTGTTGGTTGGCTGCATTTCTCAAACATGGTATCAATCTTGGTTTGGCGTTTTGCAGATTGCAAAATCAATGGCTTAAGGAGAAGGAGAATGGGAGGAGGAAGGAACTTCATCAATTGTGATAACCTGAGGAGCAATACAAGGTATTGGATTGAGCCTTGGGCCTTTAGATGGTTTTGAAACTGTCGCAGCTGCTTTCCTTTTCTTTCTGCCTGTGATTTTTGTTGCAGCTCTCAGCTTGCTGGGGGGAAACAGGGGAACAAAGTGATCCTTCCTCTCTGGGATGATCTTGGTGTACAAATACTCAATTGGCACACAGGCACATTGAAACAGGTGAATTTTCTCATTACTTTGGGAGATACTTTCCCTTGGCATGATACAGCCATTGAAAATCAGCTCAGATTTTGTCAAATGCTCAACATCATCTTGGTGATCATTGACTATTGGAAAGTATGATTCAATAGGCTGGCCAATAACTGTTGACAGGGCAAGCAAACACAGAAAAGAGGAATACCGGGCATCAAAAACATTAATCTGAGCTTCCTCACAAACAGCAGAGGTATAATCACCAAGGACATAATTATCAAATGCCTGAAATGACAGGGAGTTAACAAATGATGATTTTTACTGACTTTCCCAGACTTTTCAAGATCTTTAAAGTGTGGATGATCAGCATAGTAACTTGCATAAACATACAGCTCTATGCATGGCAAGGCTCTAAGACAATTTGCCAAGGATTCATCTCCAATCAAAGCCATCGAACAAGCATTATACAAACAATTGCCATTTCCAGTAGCTCTACAAAAATCAAAAAGTATCTTTAGTAAGAATTGCAAACCCACAAATGCTTTGAATTATTTTGAATGAAAGAAAGGATCTTGACACAGAAACTAAACCAGAAACATGAGATTATCTTATACAGTAGTTATGTGATGGAATGCCTGAAGCTGAGTTTTGCTCAGTAAAATGACAAACACTTTTTGCAGTCTATCTCTGTGTTTTTAGCCTGTGATCAACTTTGACAATTCTGTACCCTCAAGACATGTGCTGAAGCTGTAAACCGTATACCCCTGTTTTTAATCACCAACTAAATTCCAGCTGAATTAAATTCCAAACTATTTCAGCTCTTGGTTCAAAATTTTAGCAGTACTGTGTTTGAGAAGCACTAAGAAACTTTCAAAAGCAAAATTAATCAACCTCTTGGCAAAGTTGTTGTTGTTTAACTTTACTCTTCAGCAACATTTCACTTTAAGGCATATTTTGAGCACTATAAAACTCTTTCCTTCCAAAATAATGTGATATATGTCAAGAAACAAATAAGTGGCAGTGGTAGAAACTACAACACATTTCATGCAGCTAAAAGCCAAGAAAACAAAAGAAACTTTTGATATCAAAAGGTCAGTGTTTTTGGGTTTTTGTCAAAAGTTCTCTTTTACAATATTTCACATTCTTGCTATTACTTTACTATGGTACAACAGAATAATGCAATTGAGTGACAGCTGGAATAATTGATGAAATTTGATTACATCTAAATGATTGCGGAACTTTTGTGTTTCCTCTCTCGTTTCCTCCCTCCTGCAAATTTGATTTCCTCTCTGCACTGCAGGATGACTCACACACAAAACACAACTCAAAAAACCCAGGGGTCCTTCTAGCTTTTAAACTATTTATCACGATTTCAATATTTTCAATGTATCAAATCCAAATGAATGTGAAGGATATCTTGAAAGGTTTAGGAGGACAGAAGTGAATAAGGGTGATATTCTTAAAAGCTGTACTAGTTTCTAGTTTGTAGAAGGGCCTACCAGCCTACGAATTTCTTACAGATCTAAGCTTTGTCTGGCTTATCAGTGTCTGTCTCCTTGAAAGGTGAATTTATCTAGAAACCAGCCAAACAAATGAATTAACAAAACATATTCTTTGAGTTTCGCGGCGTATCAAATTCGAAACTTTTCAAACTGAATTGGAGACTCGCCGAACCGGCTGCAAATTATTTGCTCTCCCCCCTTTGACTCTCAGGAAATTGCAGTGACGCGAAGTCACATCTTGGTAACTGCGTTCCACAACTCTTCTCCCTTCTCTGTGATTCAAGGTACTTTGTAGCTTTCTCTCTCAATTCTACAACAGCCTTTTCCTTCTCTTCCTTCTTCGATAATTTGTTATTGAATATTATTTCTAATTCGACTCGATAATTCACGTTGGACATTACTTTAGACGGATGCGGTTGCAGAGACTGACGAGACTAACTTAGGCCATAATAGCGAGCAGCGATTGTAATTCCGGCCTAAAAACCTTCGAAAGTCTGAATGCACCCCCGTAAACTATCACAGTACCATGATTATGCTACCACATATGATTTTGCATCTGACTAGGGCTCCCGCCAAAATTGAGCCCCAGTTGTCTCGATCATCCATTGGTTAGGACGATATTTTTCAAAACTGACTGGGGCTCCCGCCTAAAATGCTCTTCTGAACTCGAACGCAGATTGGCTAGCATAAACAATTTCAAATGTGACTGGCGCTCCCGCGAAAACCAAGTGAATGCAGCGACGCACAAAAGGCCTCAGAATGAAGTCGAGTCCAGTCAAGCAAGGGGTTGTCTTTGCTCTTTCTCCGTTCTCTGCATTACTTTGAATGTCTACGTGATTGGCTGGGAAGCTTTTTGAAAACAGGGGGTCGCTGTCAAAATTTTGCAATGGAAAATATCGCTACGCAGTTTTCTTCGTCTTGATAGGGATTGTTGAAAGTAATTCAAGTTTTTATTTTTTCGATAGAATCGACCATTTAAAGAAACTCAGGAAAACAGGATCTTTTCCATTATCAATTTCAAAACTTTTACATTCAAAGTTAGAAAGTAGTTGAAAATCTGACTGGTGCTCAAGCACCGCAAGCACCAGTTAGCATGCTCACACTACTACGCTTTGAATATGACTGAGGAGATTCCTCAAGCGCGTTTTCAGGATGGCCAAAACCCGAATCCTCTGGTTTGGAGATGGAAGCAAATTTGGACTTTCAAGATTAATATTCCAACTCTCCATGCACCAATATCAACAAACAAGGTATCTATCTTCAAGTTTGCTATCGAGGATTATAAGAAAAATTATTTTGGATTTATTGGACCTAAATTCTTGTCGATAGTCCTGATCAAATCTGTTGCGTTTTTTTGGGACACCCGGTATTATTCATCAACAGCACTTTAAAGTTTATATTTTTATTTATTTTCCTTCTGTCTATCTGTCTTTCTGACAACTTTACATTTTCCGTTTGAGAAACCACCTTTGACGAGAGCATTATGGAAACAAGGTCTATTCGACCTTTTATGCTATTCCTGCCACTACAATTAGGGGTATTTTCATATGTATTTATTTAATTTTATTATGATTGTAATTTATCTATTTTTAGCTTTTAAAAGCAATCTGTCCCCTGTTGATTTGACCTTGGTTACTGCTTTATTTACCTTATTTACGCTGCAGCTAAATTCATGCATCACTGAGTCTCTATGACCCTGATTTCTTTGGATAAAGCAAATTAACACCAACTTCTGGAATATACAATAGAGATCTTTATCGATTTGGATTGCCTTTAAAATTGCCTTTAAAACATTGTAAATATTTAGTTTTTAGTGGCAAATGTAAGCATTTATACATACATACATACATACATACATACATACATACATACACACATACATACATACATACATACATACATACATACATACATACATACATACATACATACATACATACATACATACATACATACATACATACATACATAGTCTTTTCAAAACCCTCTTTCTGTGAAAATTTAGCAAAACAAGAATTGCAAAGCCTTATTATAAACAGCAAGAATGATTGCTTATTTCAAGATCTTGTACATACTCTTTTTTGAAAAATTTTCAATGAAAAGAAAGCATTGTCCATTAAGCAGAGCATTCTCATTACGAAAATCACTGAAGGTCCCAGGTGGCCTGGCTGGCATTATTGCAAAATTTGCGTGATTATTGTTCGAACTTAGAAATCCTTCTTTCGCACTTCACTCGCACTACATGTACTTTTAATGAAGTGTACCGGGTACGCCAAAGAGAACTATCCACTTTTGACAGACCACGATAAATTGCATAGTGGACCGATCTCGGAGATTTCCAGCTTAAAGTTTTGCAAAAAGCCGTATTTTGATTCCAAGATTTTTGTAACTTTTTGCTTTCTCTTTTCAGAGCTGTAATCTGCTTTCTTAAGATTTTGATTGTCGAGAGCACTGGAAACAATAAGCAAAGAGAAAATTTTTTCGTCGTGACTTTGGAATTTAGAAATCGATTAGTAAAATCGGTTGCACGAGTATTAGTTCAACGACTGGCCTGTTGCAAAATTATGTAGCAGTTGCAATAAAGTGCCCCGCCAAGCCGTTCTCCGTATCACAAATCAACAAAACTGCATGCTTGCTGAGCCTCAGGACGCTTCTCCGTTTGTGTATTTAGCCCCTTTGACACAGGAACGCAAGCTGCACTAAAGCAGGATGACATTTTTTTGTATTGATGAAAGTATTGTTACGTTTTTCCCAACATTAAACCAACACTTGTGCAGCAGATTACAACAATATTCCTTTTCAAAGAGGTATGGGACGGCGCGCCACTTTTTTGGAAGATGGCTGATACGAGGGAATCTTCTCTGCGTTGCTGAACTGGAGCTTCAGTGGGAGAAGTCAGGAGAAGTTGTGGAAAAAGTATGGAATTTAATTCCAGTTACAAGGTTCATAAAAGACCAGAAGGGCTTAAGCATGAAAATAATTTCATGCCTGCAACATTAACGCAATGCTTAGCACTTTTTACAAGGAGGAAATTTTTATTACTTGAGTTGTTCAGGGGAGGTTTGGACTTCATGATCATTGATGATGAACGCCTCGGATTTGGTCCGATACAGTTTTGATTTATGCTTATGTGTGGAGCTCATTGCCCATAAATTGCAGGAATAATAACAGGCGTACATGTCAAAGCTGCTAAGAAGCAAAACAAAGATTCATACGTCTTCGAATGCTGAAGCTACCGGGGCAAGCCTTTCTGTTATTCAAGTCAACTAAAAAATAAATAGTTTCTTCGATCTTTCAATTGCTGTGAGTGCGTTTATTGACAAAGTTTGGCTCATGTGATATTTTAAAAGAAAGCACATTTCTGTACATATTCATAAAATAAGACCTCTTACTTGCTCCAAGCAGCCTAAGGTGCAGGTTTCTAGAGGCTTCTCATTTATTTGTAAAGCGTTTGCTCCAATTGAGAAAGTCAAACACAAACTGTATCTAAATTGCGCCTCTCAGCCCAGGGGCGGATCCAGACCGATGCAACCGATGCAAATGCATCGGTCATTCTCACAAGATTGACAATCCAGAAGTCTGTGTACCCATAGTCACAGGATAAGATAGTCTTGAAGCGAACAATGCGCTATTGTTTTCCGCGATTGTACGCGCTTTGAGGTTGAACGAGCAACATCAACAACCCGAGGGTGCACACTTCCAGCTCAACATGGCCGCTCACGTACACGATTCTCTGCCTGTAGAGGAACTTGATGATATCTTGTACTTGATCGAAGAAGGATTTTTGGAAGAAGATGAGGATTTGAATCATCAGATTGAAGGCATTGCCATGGAAGTCACCAGGGACGAAGAAAACGTTGCAGGTTTCGAATGCAGCGTCTGTGGAAAGGCCTGCAAGTCACGCCGCGGACTTAACAAGGCACTTCAACTCGAAACATCGTGTTGTTTCTTCTTCCTCTTTCGTTGCCGTATCTGCCTCAACTGCTGCACCAAAACCTTCTTCGTCTTCCTCTTCAGCCGATGAACTTAGTCGCCGAAAGCTTCATCCTCTCCAGCTTAAAACCATCGTCCTAAAATGCGCTGAAAAGATCTCTTCTGATGAATGTTTTCCCTCAAGTTTGCGAGAGAAATTTTTGAAGGAATTATTCACTTTCACAAACGATGATGCTGTTCAGTTATGGTCAAAGTTGAGAGGAGTTATAGATAGTTTCAAGGGTGATGCTGAAAAAATGTATTCTGGTTTCTTTTCTTTATTGGTGGTCAATGTCCTTCCATCAAAATTTGAGGAAACTTTTGTGACAAATACGTTGATGTCTGAAGTGGCAATTCTCTTGTTGAGTCATTTGTCTGGTGTTGAAAATTTGGATGGTACCAAGGAGCCTGAGTCTTTGTCAGTGAAGGAGGAGGAAAGTTTACAATATCTTGCTGGTTTTATTTTACATAAACTTTATTCCAAATTTCTTTATTCAACAAAAGGCAGAAGCACATATCAACAAATCATTTCTATTCTCCAAGCTTGTAAAGTTGAAAGTGATGACACCCAAACTCTTATCAATGCTCGTGACAGAGGAGGTTTATGGAGAGTGAACAAGTGAATTGAAAAAGTTTTCTTGCAATCAGAACTTTTATTTCGTGCAAGAACTGCTTCTTTTAAAGCCAAATTGGTTTGCGAAGATTTAGTCGAAGAGATTTTGAAAGACTCATCTGTCCTTTCAAATTATAATAATATATGCCTAGGTGCCAACGTTAAAATAAGTAAAGAAGTTAGTATGGATCTCTTGGAGCACATGGTGACTATATATTTTAGAGTACGAACATTTTCATTTGCAAAGGATGTCAGGGAAAAACATAAAATTTCAAAAAAGCAGGCAAGGAAACGATCTCTCCGGACAGAAATCAAGTTCGTCTACAGACAAGGGTCATTGATTACACAAATAAATGCAATTTTGTGAAGTTGACCAGAATGTGCACATTGAACTCAAATTTTTATTCACAGCAAATATTCAGACAAGACGTGTTGTGGTGCAGTGGTGTAATCCTTTGACTTTGCAGCTAGGACATTCAGGCAGACAGCGTTTGAGCCCAGTATAAGCCCCAGTGACAAGGGGTCACAAACTCGATTGGGTCTTCTCTACTTCTGTGATCCTTGCGCTTGGTGCTGAAATCTGCAACTTCACATTTACAGATCCAAAAAAGGAGAAACAAGGAAAAATACTGTGCAATAGTTTTAAATAAGCCAATCAGAGAGCCCATTAAAGTTTAAATTTGGTCAATGGATAAGAAACAAAAAGTACAAAATCATTCAGTGGTAAAGGAGGAACAGCAGACTGTATCATGTTCCCATTGGACATAAACTTGAAAATCGTATTGGATAATTCCTGCTTTGAAATGTGCTAAGCTGAAGCTACTGTACCATGATAATATTAACAATGCAACTTTTATTACAGGAAATACAGCATGGAATCAGTGAATGGCTTTTAACACCCTTTTTGGTCATATGACCAACCATTTCAGAAAGCCTTTTTAGTGTTTGATGACAAAACAAATGCAAACTGTCCAAATACTTTGATCAATTGACTCAAAAAGGGTATGTTCAATGATCTGGAAAAGTTTCTAAATTTTGCTACTTATGGATGCAAATTACACAACTTGGCTAATGTTTATTTCGCACCCATTCCAAGTTATGTGATCAATCTTTTGGGAAGTTTTAGCATTATTCATTTTTTTAAAAGCACATGTACTGTAAGTTTCAGAGCACAAGATACAGTGTGGTGAAGAAATCAGAAGAAGTTTTATCAAGATATTGATCACTTGACTTGAATTTGGTGCAAACAAACCTTGGTTGAATATCTTTCTTGTCAATTACATAATATTTTATACAGTAGTTGGTATTGATAATCCAATGCTAAACACAGTAACAGGATATACTGAACTGTACTTGCCATTCACAATGTACAGTAATTTGTTTTGAGAGATAATGTACCAAATGTCCTTGTAAAATGCTATGTATACAGTAGTAACAATCACTCGAAGCCTACTAAAAATTAAACAGTTGCAAAATGAAAAAAATTACCCATTGATTCTTGACACAGCAAAGCCAAAAATGATGTGCACACACTAACAAAAGCTAATTTGACATCAAATTCAACATTTTCTTTAAAAAAATTCAAAAGTTCTATTTGTTTTTTCAAAAAGCCAGAATGTCTGTTTTGATGAGCGTAGCTTTCTTACTTAATTTAGTTGTTGCCAAATGCAATCCAATAATCAAGAGTGTTTGAATAACAAAGGCCTATCTAACTGCTATTTTACAAATAAGATAAGAATTACTTCATGCATTATTTCATTCATGATTATGGTATTACATACAATACTGGATAACCTACAATATGGGCCTGCTGAACATTAACATCAAAGAATTATCAAGGAATTCTCAGGAATTTTCTTAATGCATGTGCAAATTCTTTTTGGTACAAAAAGCTGTAAGCTTTCACAGCTCACCAACATTCTGAATTTCCTAAGAATTCATGTGAAAGAAAGCCATGCAAATATACATATTCCAAGGCCATACGAAGCATCTCAAACTTGGGGGCAGGACACTTCAAGTGCATGTTTTCATAAAGCCAAAAGGGACCCTTTGTTTTTTTTCCAAAATGTTGGGGGGGGGGCGGGCGTGTGGCTTTTATGTGTGGTCAAATTACAGTCAACACAAGCAGCGTACCATGTTAATTTGAAGACTATTTGAAAACATATTTTTATGCTTGGATGACTGTTTGAATATTATTTTTTATTTGCTTCCACTTTTGCTTTGGATACTTGCTTCCCTGGACACCGAAATGGATAAGAATTTTCAAGGATTTTGATATGCAAAGAATACAAAATCTGATTCTATTCTATTTTTATTGATATTTAACATCCAACATCAGCAATCCAGAAGGGAGAAGAAAACATTTCTTCAACAGGCTTCCCATCTTCAATTCCTATGGCAGTTTACAAGAGCTTTCCTGAATGTCAGCAACTCATTTCAAAGCTAAAGCTTGGTGATTCTTGGCACATTGATTTGTCCGAGTCATTGGCAACCATTTCTTCCCACATCGATGAGTATTTGCTTCCTAAATTTGAAATCTTTGTGGACCCCTCTCTTCAATTTTCTTTGGGAGTTTTTGGTTGGATGCTAACTGAAGACCATGATTTGTATGGAAAATATGAGAGATCTCTTGCCAATGTTACCTTGTTCAGAGATGCTCTTCTTGGGAAGATGCAAAGATTGCAACACTCCATCTTTAAGTGCCTTTTGTGTTGGATCTATGAAATAAAATAAAACATAAATTATCATTAAGATACCTGGTTTTCCTCCATAGGCCTAAAAATCTGGTAAACATGATAAACCTGGCATGCAACATTCACCATATCTGAAAAGATTTAAATCAACTGCAATGAATATAACATATTTGTAAGTAAGCAATTAATGCCAAGATAATGAATCACTAACCATTTACCGTGTCTTGGGCACATACAGTATCAATGGAACGAAGGGAAAAGGCAGAGGAGTGGAGTTTGGCTTGGCTGGAATTTGCTGATTTAGGCCTAACCTAAACAAGTCGTACTCCTACTGCGAATCCAAAATCACTGGGAAGATTACCAAGCAAATGTCAAAAGCTTTGAGCAGGTGCGGATGTAGAAAACATAAACATTACTAACAAATCCAAAGATGATCCTGGGAGAAATGACTTTTGCAAATATATATCTTGTTTGTGTCAATTTGTCGCTGGAGGTTCTGATCAATGATGCGATCTTTGGTCACAACGTTCAGCAATTCACTTCTCCACTTCTTGTTTGCGTCAGTATTTGGCAAAGGAATCTTGAAGATACTTAGCTCTTTATTTCTTCTTGATGTTGAGCAACCAAAGATCGAGCAATCTGCACCAGGCATAGCAAAAAACAGCGAAGATACGAGGAAGACAATCAAATAATACTGGAAACACACATTGAAAGTGCACAACGCGTCAAATGTGTGCACCTTCGGAGGTCCGGGCTCTAGCAAAATCGTTATCAAAGAGCTAGAACAATAGCGCATTGTTCGCTTCAAGACTATCTTATCCTGTGACTATGGTGTACCAGAATGTTATCAGAATCAAATCATTTCAAGTCTTTCGTACAACTACCGGGTGCGCCAAAATAAACTATGCACGTTTGGCAGGCCTCAATGAATCATACACTAGACAGATTTTAAAGATTTATGACTTAATTGTTAGCAGAAAGCCTGAATTAGATACTGGGATTTTTTGCAAATTTTTTCATTTTCAGTTCTTAGAGCTAGAAGCGAGTTCCTTAAAATATTAGTTTTTGAAAAACACTAAAAACGATAGAAAAACATCGATCAATTTTTTCAAAGAATCGACATGAATGGACAAAGAGAGAAATTGTTCGTGGTGATTTGAGATTTAGAAATCGACCAATTGTAATCTGCTGTACGAAAGTTGGTACTAAACCCCCAAATCCCCCTGAATTGTTTTCTCTTTGTTCATTCATGTTGAATCTTTTAAAGTTTGATCAACGTTTTTGACCGTTTTCAATGCTTTGGAAAACGAGCATTTTAAGAAACTCGCTTCTAGCTCTAGAAATTTAAAACGGAAAAATTTGCAAAATGTCCTAGAATCTAATTCAGGCTTTCTGCTAACGATTAAGCCATAAATCTTCAAAATCAGTCCAGTGTACGATTTGTTATGGCCTGCCAAACGTGCATAGTTTATTTCGGCGCACCCGGTACCGTAAACTGTTACTCAATTTGCCGTCTCAGCTTTCAAATTCATGTGCTGAGATGATAGAAATTTTACAACCACATCCTGTAAAGAGCGAAGCCTCCCGAAGCCTCCCGAAGCCTCCTTTCTCTCTGTTTACACTGCCCCTGCGTAGCAACCTCGTAACAAAAGCAGTCATCGACAATGTGACCCATTATCCAAAAGAATAAGTTCACAAAACAATCACGATGGCCCAATTAATTATTTTAACCCATTATTCAGATAATGAGTGACGCGCATCTCGACTAATCACAAAGGGAACAACTAAAACCAACGCCTAAACAGGAGAATCTTGTGCAACTATTTTGAAGAGTGCATCGGTGTCAATCATAGCAGCTTTGGCAGATCCTTTCTTCTCAACAATAGACAGCAAAAATGCATCGGTCCCCAGACCTCTGAATGTAGAAAAATCAGCGTTTTGCACCGGTTGACCGATGCAGTCCAAAGGTTACTATTGAGGAATAGAGAGCCCTTTTCTATTATTCTTGTTCGCTGTTTGGTTATCTCACGTCGAAATAAAAGTGCAGTGCACCAGAACAAACGGTTCGTCAAAATGGATGATGAAAATGATTATGATGGTTATGTGTGGCAAACATGTGGTTGACTTAATTATTCAGTATTTTCGAAGCACCAATTCAACAGACGACAATTTGGCCTGTCTAGGCCAAGGTGTAAACAACACGTCGAAAAGCACTGGTCTGAATTGGTCTGATCTAAGGTAAATGTCCATATCCTACCTCTAGTACATGAAATATACAGCCTTCAAAGGAAGATCTTTCTTCCCAAAAATTTGAAAAAGGGCGTTGCCCATGTTTTCCGAGAGTTTGAAGGGCGTGGTCGCAGAAAATTTGTTGGGGGTTTCGCCCCAGACCCCCACTTTGCATCGGTCACTCAGATGTCTGGATTCGCCCCTGTCAGCCAATATGTCACCAAACACCATATGTTACCAAAACCTCTAAACAAAATAACATACTTTAGCAGATCTTGAACTTGGCATCTCTTCGACATTGTACATTTAAAAGACCGCAACACTTTTTCTATGTTTTCATTCTAACATTTACTATTGATCTGTTTCAAACCAGTTTCCTCTTTCTTTGATCCCGAGAAGCAGAAAACAAATGACAAATACATCTTTGATCACGAATACGTTCCCGCCAAAGTCTCTCATTTGTTACGAGACTCAAAGAGCATAGGAGACCTTTGCCGCCTCCATACGTTTGGACCAAAAGTGCCTTCGTATTCCTTTTGTTAAAAGGGCAATAAATAAGCTCCAGTTATTCATAAAGAAATCTAACATCGACAAGTAAGGATCATACAATCCGAATTCACGGTCCTCACAGAAATAGATGTTCCCTTGCAAACAATCTTAAAAATCACTTAAATGTCATAAGTAACAATTTGTTTTCAAGTTGCAAGCGTTTGTAAGCCCTTCTAGTCGACTTAGCGCATAGAAACTGGAGTAAAATTCGCTTTTTCTTGCATTTCTTCGCCCGGTGCAACTGCTTTTCAACGTTTGCAGTGAGAAGGGGATTCCCCTTCGCAGATCATCCACCATCTTCCAGAAAAGTAGCATGCCGCCCCAGACCTCTGTGAAAATGTCTATTAATCGATTTCTAAATCCCAAATGAACACCAAAAAGTTTTCTCTTTCGCCATTCACATGTTGAATCTTTAGACAATTTGATCAATGCCTTTCGATCTTTTTCAATGTTTTCTGAAGCAGAAAAGACACACCAGGAACAATTTTAGAATCTGAGCCAGGCTTTTTCCTGATAAAAATTAAGTCATAAATTTTAAAAATTGTTCCAGTAGACGATGTACCACAGCCTGCCAAAATGATAGGCTTTGGCGCACCCGGCATTATGATCATATATGACTTTTTCAGGTCAAACAAAACTTCATACAACGACATATATTTGTCACCACTGCCACGTGATTATATTCCTGGAAGAATACAACTTCCGTCGACGTTGACTTTGGATGAAAATTATGGTAAGTTCACATTTATCACCTTTTCTAAAGGCTTTATCAACCAGGGTCCTTTGCGAGCAGCAGGGAGAAAATATAACAATTTGAAAAAGTAAAGGCCACGATACCATCGTCGATTGTCGGATCCGAATATGCTTGCGGTGACGATAAAATGAATAAGTTTAAAGGCAGAAACACCGCAATGCGACAAAAAACAACAGCAAATATGATGAATTTATTTTTTGCCAATATTTGTAAGGAAACTGTAAGGAAGTCTTCCCAGACCCACCGATACTTAGTAACCGCACACCAAAAAACCTCAGGGAATACCTTGTGCCCGCCAAAATGAAAAATGACGCCACCACCACTCCCAGAGGAATATCTAAATGTCCATCACGACGCGACTGCTACACATGCCAACATATACAAGACGGAACACACACAGTCACATTCACAAATACCAACAAAACCTTCAACATAAGACAAAACCTCTACTGCAACTCCACCAACGTAATATACCTACTACAATGCAAACAATGCTTACGCGACAACAAGATTGACTGCCAATACATAGGACAAACGGGACGACGCATAAGAGACGGACTCAACGAACACCGACGAGACATCATAAACAAACGTTCTGACACATCCGGGGTTGCAGAACACTTCTGTAAACCCAATCATTCCGTACAAGAGTTACAACTACTACTGCTACTTAAGATACATGACACCAGAGAGAGTGTTAGATGAGCCAAGGAAAATTACTTCATTGGCTTAGCGAACACTCTCTCACCCAACGGACTAAACAGAACCACAGACCGCTAACAAACACAATTGTAAGTAAGCTAATCGACTCACTCTCTTACCTTACCTTTTTTCCTCATCATCCCCATCGTTATTATTATCATGATATCGCAGTTAGTTTCTTACATTGCACTAACATAATCATTATTATTATTATTATTATTATTATTATTATTATCATCATCATTACTATTATTATCACCATCATCATTATTATTATCATCATTATTTTGATTAGCATCATCATCATTACTACATGCATTACATAACCGTTGTACACCTAACCCATATAACCTCTGCGTAGCCATTATACCTAACCAATCACGTGTTATTTCTCCTTTTCAAATCGCTGTACATATTCAAATCTTTATTATAACTGTCACATTACAGCCCTGAAGAAGTCCTGCATAAGTTTAATCATTGTTGAGGTGGAGGCAAAGAAACATAACGTTATCGAGTTGCCTCCACACACAACATCGCAAATTTACCAACGATTTACAGAGAAAATTAACTTTACACTACTAATAAGAGACAAAGGCCGAATTTAAGGCTGATTTCCAGTCAGTGGAATTTTCCGAGCGGGCGGAATTTCCTTTGTTTGCGTGAGAAAATGTCGCCCTGGAATTGAATAGAAAGTTACGGCTGAGCGACCTTTTATTGTCTAAAATTCCGCCCGCTCGGAAAATTCCACTGACTGGAAATCAGCCTTTACACTTCAGGCGATCTTTCGATGCGGCGCATGCAGCAAAGCCAGATCAATCCAACTTCGCCGTATTGCCGCGCTTTGTGAGTCCAAAGAGCATCAAGAATGGCTCCTCAAGTGCAAATTCAGCTCAGGGCAACTCTACCCTCCGCTCCAGCGAGAGACGAGCCCCGATCAACGGAAGCCCGTCGCTCACGAGAGGGGAGGGCAAAATCTACCTGAGGGACAAAACAATACATTAAAATTAAAATTACAATACATTACAGTACAAAGTACAAACAATGCATACGCTATCGTCGCAGTCCAAGGCCATAGAATTCAATCTACCAGATATGGGAGATAACGAGTAACGACCAAAACTCATTGAAATCTTTTAGTTTGCTTGACGAATTCACTGTACATTTTATTATAATTTCATTAGCTTTCTCGTTGTAAGCATTACTTCCAAAAAGAAGAAGATCAGATAAATGGTCGTCAGGCAGTTGAGTTATGTCATTGCCAACTATATCAGATCTTATCTTCGGATCTCATATCTTCTGATATCAGATCTTGTCTTATCTAGCAGGTTCCTTCTGTGAAGTGAATATTGGCGGCAGTGTAGGAAATAGCGGATCGTTGACTCAGCCCCTAAATCACACTTACACATAGGACTTTCACAAGCAAAGTTATGGTCGAATATACGTTCATTTAGATTGGAGACATGGACTTGAAATCTGGTTATAGTGGATGACTCACTACGGTTGGTTGTGTCGTGCAACGATTTTTGAGTAGGGCGAATATTAGAAATAAGTAGCTTTTTAAACGAGGATATGGTCGGAGCATTTCAGATATCGGGGCGGAGGTCATTCCATGCTTTGATGCAGAATGGAAAAACAATTTTCGAGAATCTCAATGTATGTGATGTATCCGTTCTAAGAAAAGTAGGACGACGTAAATTGTATTGTATAGCATTTTCATCGGGGATACAATCGCGCAAATACTGGGGGGTCTGATTGTTGACAATCTTGTAAAATAGACATAATCTGCGGTACCATCGTCTGTTACTTAGCGTCTCCCAGCCGAGCTCCTCAAGTAGCCTGTCCTTGCTTGTACCCTTCCAAGCCCCACTAACAGCTAGTCCTGCATTATATGGGGTTGATTCTAATTTATGAGAATGGGATATGCTTTGATCATGGTAAATTAAATCACTGTAATCAAGATGTGGTCTAACATATAGCTTATACATTTGGTCAAGTACATTTCTTGGAACATATTTTGATAAAAAGCGAATAATTCCGATTCCCCTTTTGGCTTTTGTAATTGCTTCTTGTACGTGCTCAGCAAAGGTAAGTTTCTCATCTAAAAAAAGACCACGATGCTTGTGGCTGTTATCAGAGACTATTTGATGGTCATTGAAAATCAGAGGAGGGTGCCGTTGCTTTTGCCGTTTTGTCGAGAATATGACTTCCTTTGCTTGCTTAGTTGGATCAGTGTTGAAACTCATTTTCCATTGAAAGGCCCAATTTTGTATAATAGCGAGATCGCGATTGAGGGCGTCTGCTGTCGTATCCACATCAGAAACTACTTAAAACATAGATGTGTCATCGGCAAAAAATTTAACTTTACATGTTGCTCCTTCAGCAAGGTCATTTATGTAAACTAGGAAGAAAAGTGGCCCTAGGACAAATCCCTGAGAAACTCCGGCTGAAACACGCTCCCGTGGAGATGCTTTTTTTTGTTCAAAACTACTCTTTGGTACCTGCTCTAAAGAAAATTTTCGATCAAAAAGTAAAGCTGTCCATCAATTCCATTTGATTTGAGTTAAGTAACAGGCCTTCATGCCAAACCTTGTCAAAATTTCATGCGTTATAAGCAGCAGCTGGTTTATGGTAGAGTCCCCTGGCCGAAAGCCAGATTGATGAGTAGAAATTAAATTATTTTCAGTCAAGTGCTTCTATACTTCGTCAAAGATGATTTTTTCAAAAATTTTGCCACATATTGGAAGAAGAGAGATTTGCCTGTAGTTAGTTTTAACTTGACGGTCACCCTTCTTATGAACTGGGACTACAGTTGCCCTTCTCCATAAAGCAGGGTAATGACTAGCCTGCGTACAGATTCAACTATCCTAAAGTGTAGAGTCTGCGCAACAAAGTCGACACGCTTGTCCAGCCTCATTTGGATGAACGTGATTGATCAATCAATTCACAAAGAAAGTTTGGTGAGCAGCTCGGATTTTGATTGGACAAAAATGCCGCTAGCGGCTCTGCGGTGCTACAGCCTGTTTGCGCAATGCTGGATTGAAGAGCGCGTCAATATGCCACGATCACGCAGTAATCCTCCTTCATGGTCGACAAGTCTGCAAGCAAGTATTGCGTGAAAAGGCAATCATTTTCGCCACTGCATCAAACATTTCTTCGTATGTTCTTTGCTTCAAGCATATTTCGTTGAAGGATGGTCGCAAAGACTTTAATTTGCTCGATGGAAAAGGGAAATTTAACGTGAACGCCGCTTTGCAACAATCAATTGGAGATCGTCGTCCTGCCTAGGCCCACGAAAGTTTTGGAGGATCAAGCATCCAACATTTACTAGCAGACACTTTTACAGCGAAAAAATCAACTT
Source organism: Aurelia coerulea (assembly GCA_039566865.1). Lineage (NCBI taxonomy): Eukaryota > Metazoa > Cnidaria > Scyphozoa > Semaeostomeae > Ulmaridae > Aurelia > Aurelia coerulea. The sequence continues at coordinate 35,856,738 of CM076943.1, forward strand.
TTGAAAAATGCAATAATAAGCCATCACATCAGGGCCTCCGAGGAAACCAGACAAGTGGGGCGGGGGGGAGGGAGACTTGATACAAAAAAATTACCACAGCACACAACACAACATGACGATCTGCATTTCAGAACTGCGTAATTTGCAAAAAAGTGGGGGGGGGAGGCATGGCCCTGGTTTTGCATTTGAAGACTGGTGATTCTCTTGCATTTTGGTACCAAATTTGATAAAATACCATCAGTAGAAGCAACCTAGGCCTACATTTTCTTGGCTAAAAATGAGTCACAACCACATCTGGTCCAAAAGGTTTTTTGATATTATGCATCCTGCAACGTCCTACATTGTACCAAGAGGCTGATTACATCCTGTACTTGATTTTCTTTCATGAGCAATAATAATGTTCAATGTTCAATGTATGTTCAAACCTCTTGAAAATTGTATTCATGTGTGTCTATTGATTTTGAGAAAATGTTGAAAAAGCTCAAAATGCCACAAGCACAACATAAGAAACCTAACTACTTTCTTAAAGTGTACTGGGCTCTGCTCTGTAACAAAACTATATTTTGTAATGTTCTGCTTGTGACATTTGTGAAAAAGAGGTTTAAAAAGATTCATAATTGCAATCTCTCAAAGGACTGATCTTGCAACACTTGCACAATCTTGAAAGGAGCATGGCTTGAAGGAGCTTGAATGGAGTATATTAACCCAATTAGAGCTTGATCAAGCTTTGCAATAATCCTACACAGGAATTATTCTCAAACAGACAACAAATCAAGCTTGTTTGAGTTTGCTTTCAGTTCAAGCTTTAAAACAAAAACAGCAACAAAGATTTGTAGAAAGGAAAACCCAGCATATTTTGCTTGAACATGAGCTTGAATGGTGACTGTTTTCAGCATGATAACAATCTCAGTTTAGATTCTTGCCAGTCTCAAGAGAGTTCCAATTAATTTGCAGAGTATGTTTCCCTGAGCCAGTTGTGAGTGTGCATGCTCCAAGCTAGTGCGAGTGGTGCAAACTCTTACTTGAATCAAGCTCTGAAACATGTTCAAACCATATTCAAAACAAGTTGGTATCAGGCTTGAAGCATGCAACAAACACTCGATATTTTGCAAAATGATTGCCCAAGAATGATGCCTAAGCAATATAGAGTGGAAAGATAGAACACAATTCAGAGAAAAAATTCTGTCAATTCTAGTTCAGAAGACCTGAGCACTTACAGAAATGAAAAGTTTTGTATTCACTTGAATGTCACTGAATTGATTGCAAATTAAATCTAAAATATCTCTGTTGTTAGAAATCATGATGCAGAACCTGAAAATATGTTAAAGCAACTAATACTACAAGGGGTATTTAGTACCATTTAATTTATTCCATTATTTTAGAATATCAGAAATTTTACTTTACCACCAACATGCTAAGTGCCTGATCCTCTGTTCTGCCAACTGTGGGTGGGTATCGGAAAAACACTTAGTTTAAGAAACTTTTTAAGTGCTGTATGAATGTGAATTGCTACACCCAAGTAAGAAACTGCAAATAAATTTTCAGTACTTAAATTCAATAAATTTAAGAAACATTCCATGCTAGGACAAGTTATTGTTTGTTCAATAATATGCACGGATTGAGCTGCTGGAATTGCAATTAATCTATATTGTTTTGTCCTGAACTTATACCACAGCAGTTGCATAAAATTTCTTCATTCTCAAATAGCTGAAATCGATAAATGTAAAAGATTTGAACATCTTCATAAAAAGTTATCAAAAAGTTATCTTTTTTGATCCACTCTATTAAACTTCACTCTTCTCACTTTCCATATCATGATAGAGTTCTTGGCTACAGAACATTTGTTACTCTTTACTAAAACATGTGTAGAGACTGGGGCCAAATCAAAACAAAAAATATTTGTTTCTGTAGATCTTGAAGCAGTTGCTGTGGTGACCACTGCAAGTTTCACTGAAGAATCCAGAAATGCCCTTATTTCCCAAACTTGTCCATACCATTTTCTGAAGGCTGGTTTCTGAGTAGTGCCAAGTCCCCTGTAAGAATGAAGATTGCAAATATGAGCCACAGTATCTGTACGGTACCAGCCTAGTTTTCCTGACATGCAGATATCTCTCCAAAGAGCTAATGAAGCTGAGCCTTAGAAACTCATTTAAAACTTTGGTAGCCAAAAGTGTCCTAAATTCAAGGAACTGCCTACCAGCCCAAGTCTTTTTAGTTTCAATATTTTAAAATATATTAAAATTCTTAGACAGCTGCTGCATTGTCTCTCCTCTACTTTAAAGGGTTAAAATCTACAATTTTTTTTTTTTTTTTATCACAGTTAAAACTCAACAATATACAAATACAATATTCTGTGCCGTCCATAGCAGAAATAGACATGACGTCATCTGGTTCTGGCTATGAACGGCACTTGAAAATACCTTTAACAGCAATCTTATTAAGCACTTTGTGTACCATGGCACCATTCCATTTTGGCAGACGCTAGCATACGCCAGCTTAGTTTAGGTGAATTATTGTAAAACAAAAAAGGAAAAACAAACAAACAAACAAACAAACAAACAAACAAAACAGAAATAAAGACAAAAACTAAAAACTATGCACTGGTGCAAAACTTGTGTAAATCTACTAATCTACTATTTCACAGTTATCTTTCAACAATACATGAATTCGCTTCTATTTGAATATGAAAAAAACACCACATGTTGGGGCTACAGAATTCAAAGCTATAAATTGGCTCCCCATAAAGAGTTGATCAATATACATGTGTAATTATGAAATTTTTCAAAGGAACGGCTCCAGCCTACTGGTGAAATATCCCACCGAATCGACCAAAACAAAGTGACAAAGTTTAAAATTAAACCTCCCATTTCGCAAAAGTTTGTGGACAGGGCAGAAGGAGTATGAAAATGAAATTCAAAGATAATATGATAATAGAAAATAAATCGTAAAGCATAATAATGTAAGTAAGAGTAGTACCTTCCTCATGAATGCCAACTTGCCCAGCAGGAGGTGATGTGGAAGAGACTGCTGAATATCCCTCCTTCTTTGATGTCAATTAAAAACCTCTGACTGGTCAGAATAAATTGTACCAGCGTTGATACGAATGTCCTTGAGTTTTGTTACTTGATCGAGCATCAATGACTGGAGTGGTGATATAACGAGTATGGAGTATGGAAGGCAAACAAAGCAAGGGACGGCCTGGCCTGGCCTGAAAAATCAGCGACTTCCCATAATCATATTCTGTACGTGCACTAAAGTAAAGGCTCTTCCCTTGAAAACAGGGCCTTTTCTTGATCCTCAAATATGTTGGGAACCCAAAAATATAACTTAACGATTTCCAATTCTTCCTTAAACTTCTCAGCGCTCCAAACTAAATTTCTCACAGCAACACACTTCGCCATTTAGAACCACTTGAGCCAGCACCGCGCGGCGTGACAATTGATTGATAAATCACGTTCATCCAAACGAGGCTGGACAAGCGTTTCGACTTTGTTGCGCAGACTCTACACTTTAGGATAGTTGAGTCTGCACGCAGGCTAGGTAATGATCTGTTTCCAAACTCATATCATAATTAATTTTCAGTGGTATGCTACAGTCATGAGCACATGGTTTTAGCATTCGAATTGAGATTTCATCACAACCATTTGCTTTTTTACTAACCAACTGATTTATAATAGTCGTACAATTTTTTCTAGTGGAATTTCGATGCCCCTGAAATCACAACTGTACAGAATCCAATGATCTTAAACGCGGACCTGGCTCTTTTAGAGAAAATCCGCCAGACTTACACTGATAGTATCCTGAACAAGCATATTTTAATGGTCATTAGGAAAGTCACAATATTTGCCCATTATTTTAGTATGGTTAGCACACTCAAATTCTTCCGCATCGAATCATGCATGATTTGTCATATTCCGCTAACTGCTGAGAAGCTCAAGAGCAAAATTCTAATTTTGTGCCTGAAACATTTACTAAGACCTTAACGCAATAATCGAAATGAGAGTGATCTGTTTTGATTAGAGTTTTAGGGTGTTACCTTATCTTTTTTATCCAATATTTTGTAGTAACTATATGTGAAATACACTATTAACTTTCTACGATCGTAGAAGTACCAAAGAGTGGTTCAGACGAGGTGATAGAATTAGACAACACTGTGATGAGCTATCAATCACCAGCACAGATCAGCAGTGAGATTATAACCCTGTCAACGTTACCAGATTCCAGATGGAAGAATCTGCTCGACCTCAAGCTTCTCAAGGTGATTTGTTATCAATTACTTATAGATGCTTCATATTTCATTGGTCAACCATTAATTGATTCATTCATGAAATAAGAAAATGTTTAAAAATGTGTGCACGGTAAGACAATTTATAGGCTGTCTTACTTTGTGAATCATTTCCAAGAGCTGTCCGTCAGTGACCTCAGGCTATAAGTTCTGCAGAAATTATTTACCGCACTTACCATAGAACAATATTTTCCAGGGCAAGCAAATCTTGGGTGTTTTTGCCTCTCACCTTTGCTAGCGCTGCTAGTTCTTTAGGCGGAAGATTCATCATCATCAATTGGTGCGTTATTGAGATTGGACAGAAAGGTTTTAATACTATTGCTTTGATATTCAGGGAGCAGCATTTTTTCAAACGCCGGGTGCTTTTTGTTTCTGCTCACCCGGTACACTACTAGGTGTCCCAAAAAGTATAAGGATTTGGTTGGCTCCAGCGATATGAATTTAGCCTCAATCAATGGCTAATCACTCTCAGAATGTTCCTCCGTAGTTAACTTGAACATGGGTACATCGTTCGTTTGTATAGGTGCTTTGATAGCAGACATATTAAAGGTAATCGGCAGGGTTAAAAGATGTGTTCATGAACAAGGGATTGGGCATGAGTGAAACAAAAATTGAAATGGATGAAATTGACACGTGCATAAGCTTAGGAGACAAAGAGTACGTGAGTTTTCCTTTGTTCTTTTTAACAGATGGCCGTATTTTACCTTTAATCTTGAAAGCTCAAATTTCCCTCTTCCTGCAAACCAGAGCTTTGGCCTTTTGGGCCAGGCAAATTCTTGACGCACAGGGAATGAATAAATCAACGATATCCTTTCTAAGATTTGAACAATATTAGCCTGCGTGCAGCCGATAGCATCGTCAAGTGTTTCGCAGCCCTTTGTGACCATTGTTTGCGACACAACAACAAACCATTTTCTTAAATTCAAGATGGAGGAACGTGCAGTGGTAACCAAGTTCGGCGATGAAGTGTGCCCAGTTTGCCTTTCTTCGGGACTTGATAACGTGGGATGAAACTATTTTTGAAAGGAATTATAGACAGTGAAGCATATTCTCAAGGTGAAGAGAGTCTAAAACGACCAAGAGGCAATTATTTCGAAAGTTCTCCGACGAAAGAACGTTTACATCAGGCTAGGCCTAAACTCTCTATTGATCACTAGATGGGGAATGGTGTGTTAGTAGTACCCTTAACTTAGACGTTTGTCAGCAAGTGGCGTTCTTGACATTACTGGTGAGTGTTTTATGCCTATTGCCTCTGCAGTTTGCAGGATCTGAAGTTGTGTGGGTGAAATTCTCTTCGCATGACCGGGATTATTTCTTCCCATTTGCGGAATCAATTCATTGCGCGAGATCGATCTTCTCCTCGCAGGACAGACTTTTCTTTCAGAACGCAATGATGGATGGTATTTCGCAGACTTTACAAGATCCTCATAAGCTCTCCTTCGAAGTAAAAAGTAAAATTGTTTTTTATTCATATAAGATATTACAATACATCAATACATTCTACCATACTTTCTGATTACTATACAACAATAATACGTGGACGATACCATGAGGAGCAAAAGGCAATGACTACCCCATGGCCAATACATAAAGATGCACGCCGTTAAACAAAAATACAAGGGAAATTGACTAACTAAAATAACTAATTGGCTACGAATACACAATGAAGCTGAAAAAAGGTGCTTATGTATGGGAGTTTGCAGCAATGGAACATTTAAAAGCGTTCTGTTGCATGAATGAATGCTTAACCTCTGGCAATCCCTCCTTTTTATGGGACCTCTTCAAACGTAAACCCATAAATTATTATCTTAGAGTAAAGAATCTCGTCCAACTTCCAAATACGAGGACTCTGAGATACGGGAATGATTCTTTGTCATTTAGAGGAAGCATACTTTGGAACACACTCGATGACACAATAAAATCTGCAAAAAGCAACAGTCAATTTAAAAACAGCATTAATGATTGGACGGGATCCAATTGCAATTGTATGATATGTAGATAAAAGAGAACACTGTAAATAGGTAACACCAGTTGGCCTTTATTAGTTTATAAACTATTCCTTTAGCCAAATTTGAATAAATGTATTATTATTATTATTATTATTATTATTATTATTATTATTATTATTATTTGTTCTTTGCTTTTAATGCAGTACAGTTCTCGCCACTGTGCCGAGGTCAGTCCATGTCCCTCAGGCAACAGCAGTGTTCACTTGATGGACAACGTTCTTCTCAGGATGTGGGCGCTTCCGAGGAGAGCAATCTTCTGCAATTCTTCAATCCGTATGTGGCCAGGAATTTGACTGACGTACTTCGTTCATTATTATTATTATTATTATTATTATTATTATTATCATTATTATTATTATATTGTACATGCTCGGGTTAGATGTTTTCCGGTTTATGCCTTGAAAGCAAGTTGCAACAAGCAACTAAAGGTTTCAAAGTCAATGTCCATCTTCTTCAGGTTTCAAGCACCTTCCTCAGTATTCTTCCTGTTCCTAACAATGCTGTTTTTGCACCTGTCCTACTCTCAAATTAATCCCAATTTTCTCTATCCATTTATCAAATTCTTTCGATACAGCTCCCAGTGCTCCAATAACTACATGTATGACAATCACTTTCTTCATGCCCCACATTATTATTATTATTATTATTATTATTATTATTATTATTATTATTATTATTATTATTATTATTATTATTATTATTATTATTATTATTATATTACCAATGATTCACCAATGATGCAGTAATACCACCTGTGGAAATGAATGAGGGGTTCACGTATCTAGGAAGGGTCTTTGATTTCAATATGGATAACGTGGCTCATAAAAAATCACTAGTTGAAAAGTGCAACCGGATATTGGAAGACATAGACAGGTTACCCTTCCACCCAAGACATTAAATAGATCTATACTCAAAGTTTCTGATGTCAAAAATAAGCTGGGATCTTACTATATCTGATATAAACATCACTTGGGTGAAGCAAACTCTTGATTCGATCAGTTCATCATTTGTGAGACAGTGGCTAAAAATTCCAATAAATGGCACACTTGATATAGTGACACTCTCTAAGGAAAAATTTGGTCTAAACATCATCAAAATTTCAACAAAGTATCTGCAGTTTCAAACAACCAAGCGTAACTGTCTGAAGAAATCTCCAAATTCCGATATAAATTATTTACATCAAACTACCGCACAAGAAAGCATCCAGGTTGATCAATACAGAGATACAAGTGACGTGACAAAATCTGTGAGAGCCATACAAATCGAAAAGAATTCAAATGATCTACAGTATCAAGGGTACATTGTGAAACAGATGTGGACTCTCGGCAACGAGCAACTTAAAAAGCTATGGATAGAGGTAAGAGACATTCTCCCATCGAATATCTACAACTTTACGAACAGATACATGAATAATACCTTAGCTACATTAAAGAATATGGTCCTGTGGGGAAGAGCAACAATGAACACATGCCTTGCATGTAAGGAAAATAGTCAATCCCTTTTGCACGTTGATTCGGGTTGCAAAGTTCATCTTCAACAAGGCAGATACACGTGGAGGCATAACTCCATTCTTGCGACTCTATTGAGTAGCATTGATGGCCTGAGGGACTTGAAAGTTTTTGCTGATATTCCAGGCTACCCCTGCCCCACAGTTGTCACAGGAACATTAAAGCGACCAGATATCATCATAATCTATCAAGAGAAGGTCATAATCGTTCTAGAATTAACCTGCGGTTTTGTCACCAACGTGAAAGAGAATTGTGCAAGGAAGATAAGAAAATACAACTCTACTATCCTTGATCTCAATGAAAAGTATGAGAAAGTAACATTTGTGAACCTGAGCATGAGCGCCCTAGGATTGATATGCAGGGATGACGACGGAAATTGCATACTGCAAGCATTAAAGAGCATCGGACTTTTGGAACTTGCGTCAAAAAACATTGTTAGAAAGATAATAAACATTTGCATAAGGACAACATATTACCTATTTTGTAGGAAAGACAAAGACTGGACCAATCCAGACCTTTTAACATTTTAAAGAAGTAAAGACTGTTGAAGGCAGTAAGACTGACTAACATGCCCTTTTATGGAGAGTGCTAGTCACATATATTCTTTGTACTGTAGATCTTACATTTTAATTCTTTATCTGATTGTAAGCTTTTTTTATGAGAATGAAAGTTTCCATATTATATTATATATTATGTTATATTATATTATATTATATTATTATTGTTATTTTCTTTTTTTCTCAGTTTTTTTTTGTATTTTTTTTCATTTTATTATTATTATTATTATTGAAAAAAATTAAACTAAACTAAACCTCTATCAAAAATTAACAGAAATAAAATGAATAAAAACACAACTGTTAAAATCAGGGTACGTTTCGATTAAAAATCTTCGTCAGCAACTGCTGACAAAGATTTTTAATCGAAACGTTCCTTGATTCTAACAGTTGTGCTTTTATTATTATTATTGTTATTATTATTATTATATTATTATTATCATACGTGGTGCTAAATGTCACAGTTCATACTGGTTGCTTTTTCTTTGGCCGGGTGTAAACAATACACCTAAGGCATGTCATGTTGAAGTTCAGTTGCTAAGTACTTTACGAAGGACCCTTGCAGTTCCTAGTAAGCATGTCTTTTGGACCGTCTGAAGATTCATATTTTCTGAGACGCTTCTGATATTATCTTCCATTCCTTCTCTGATGGTACCGAGGGCTCCTATCACAATGGGTATTACTTCCGTTTTCATTTTCCACATCCTTTGTATCTCAATTTCCAGATCTTGATATTTGCTTTTCTTTTCCATTTCTTTGATTGAAACATTTTTATCACATGGCACAGTCATGTCTATCAGCTTGCAAGTTGAATTCACTTTGTCTTTGATTATGATATCAGGTCTGTTCGCACCTATATGTCTGTCTGTATGCACTGCCATGTCCCATAGCACTGTATTTGTTTCAGTGTTAGTTACTGTGTTCGGTTGGGTTAGGGTTAGGGTTATTATTATTATTATTATTATCATTATTATTATCATTATTATTATTATTATAATTATTATTATTATTATTATTATTATTATTATTATTATTATTATTATTATTATTATTTGAGGGTTGCCTCGAGTAGCTTTTTATTGTTGTCGATGGTTAACCTTTTGTCTTCATACGGAATGAATTTGAGTAAAACTTCATTTGAAAGAGAGGAAAAACCATGAGGTAGCAATATTGCATTTATACTATCATTCCATTACAGTAAAAATCCGCATATAAGAACCTTACATTTTGAAATCACCCTGTTTAGGTTCTTATGCATATGATACTATTCTTGAAAACAGGGTGCAATGTTCTTAAATAGGTTCTTATCAAAAGAATTAATTACAGATCTTCAGGAATTTAGGCCAAAGATAAGAAAGCAAGGTTTTTTTTTATTCAAATATTAAATTTTACAATATTCTTACATTCTACTATACCTATCTAAATTACTATACAACACTACAGGTACGATACCATGGGGAGCGAAATACATTGACTACCCCATGGCCAATATATAGAAACATGAAACATTAAACTGTATACAGACACATTACGAAACAATTAAATATTAATGGATACTATACTAGATTCTGTCTCATATCAGATGTCAGGTCAAGGTTTAAATGGGTTGGAAGATGTCACGAGTGCAAATCATTTAATTGTTGATCCAGGAAGGTAAAATGGCCGACATCTTATGTGAAGCAGAATTTACAAAGGAAAGAGCTATTTATGATAAAGGACTTGGTGGTTGCTTAGTACACAGCTGTAATCTCAATAGATTAATCAAAGCGACCAGTTTCGTGGATGAAGCGTAAAGTTAATTTGAGTAGATTTCTATTCAACTCATCAGAAAGGTCTTGATCACCATACAATAAAAGATGTGTCAAAGAATCGTTTGAAAGATTGGTGATTTTTGCAAATGGTCGTAATAATTCAACAATTCCAGCGAGAAGATTTTGTCGTTGAACATCAAAAGAAGGGCAGAGCAACAAAAAGTGCTCAGTGTCCTCAATGTCATCGTTGGTTGGACACATTGGGTTTATTGTATCCCTAAAATTATGCTTGAATTTATGGAAATTTAACTTGCTGAGACCAACCCTAAGTTGTGTAAGGTAGGATAATCCTATTGGATCGTGAATTCCAAAAAAAGTTTTTGGCTGGGGGGCGGATTATTGATAACAGCTTTTTCTTAAAAACAGCAATAGAAGGCGCAAGTCTCAATTCAGGCTCAAGCTTATTCCATTCGAATAAACAGTTTGGATAGAAGCTAGACTTGAATTTTTCTGTTCTTGCCTTTAATTGCCCAATGACATCCTGGTCGCGAAGACGGTACTGCGAATGATGAAGAGGGGGAATTGGTTCAACTGTATACTCAGGACTAAGATTATTTACAAGCAATGCAACATCGCTCAAGTTTATCATCCTTACAGATATTTCGTCCCAGCCATGTGCTTTATTGGGATTAAGTGGTCTAATGATATTAAGAATCTTTTCCTCAGAGATGACGAAATCACTTATCAGAGTCGTAGTTACAGGAGAATCTTGGGAAATTTCGCTTGTGTCAATGGTCGTGCATTGAAGAATGAAATAGTCATTAAATATCTGTGCCTTTTCGGTAAAATCCGTTACAAACAGCCCGCACTCTAGAAGAGGTGGTATCATCGGAATCTTAACTTTGTTTAAAACAGTGTTTATTAAGGTCCAATAGGTTTTGCTGCTGGTCCCATGATTAGCCGGGTTTTTCTTCCTTAAGGAAGTAATTTCGCTTAGCGTCCTCAATCAGTTTCGCTCCTTCAGATATCATTTTTGCACACCTTCAAGCTTTTCGTCTGGCTGACCACTCCTCACAAAAGTTTTATATGCACGATTTTTTTCCTTAGAAAGTTTTTGATGGCTTGCGTTATTCTGGGAGCTTGACGAGGCCTAATCGTTTTAACTTTGTTGGGGATGAAATTTGAATAAATGTTGAGAAGGACTTCATTGAGTAGTTTTACCTGTTCATTAGGGCAAGTCATGTTGTCAAGATGTTCGTGCCAAGCAAACATTTCAATGCTTTTCCTGATTGCTGCAAAATCTGCCTTATCGCAATACCAAATCTTGCGGGTATATGGAGGTTCTGCTATGTTTGAAACAGATAATTTATCGTAAACTATTTGATGGTGGCGCTGCTCATGTAGTGACGGATGGACACAAGAATCGATGATGAGGTTAGGCTGATCAGTAAATATCAAGTCAATGCAGGATTTAGATTCACCCATTAAATGAGTTGGTTCTGAGATTAATTGACGAAGACCATTGTCAGACGCTAGTTGCTGAAATATTTTTCCCTCGTTATTTTCGATATCACTTTCCCACCACTGAGTTGATCTGCAGTTGAAGTCACCAATAATAATAACGCAGAATGGATTTTCAGCATGCATTTTGGATAACATCAACTCAAAGCTTATGGTAAAGTTATCAAGCTCCTCCGGACCCTGACTTGGACTCCTATAGATTACGGCAAAGAAGAACTTTTTCCTGTTTAATTGAATTTCATACACAATACATTCAGGGAGAGTTACTAGGCCAGAACGATTTTTTGAAGGAAGGGAATCTTTGATGTATAGCCCAACACCACCCCTTTTCACATTTTGAGGTTGGTTATCTAGGTTGATGATGGATAAACGTATATCCATCAAGTGCCAGTCTATCTTTATCAACAGTGCTGTCAAGGTGGGTTTCAACAATTCCAATGATATCATAGTTGTACACCGAATTGTAAGCCTCTATAAGAGACACGCTTAAAAATCATGTGCAGTAATGCTATTTAGGTTCCACGTACAAAAATCCAGTGTTTTAGGGCCCGGATTTATTTCTATATCACCACTCAGTAGAATGGTCCTAAACACCAACCATTGAAGAAGATGTAATGCTGAACATGCTACGCACGCGGTGTAAAAGTAGACATAATGAGACTGAAAATACCTATATCGAACAATAACAATGACACCTAATGGGATTCGTTTGACAAGCTCTAATGTAATGTAAAGTACTATCTTCGCAGACCGATGCATGCAGGCAAACAAAGGCAAAAAACATAACTCTGGTGCAACGGAGTGAACTGCAAGAAACAATATTGTCAGCGTGAATGGCAGAACGAGTATTGAGACTGCGATGAACCAATAACAAGACCAAAATAATTTAACAATTTGAAAGAAAATTGAGAATGGCCTAACATTTCTGCTCATTTGGGATTTGTTTTGCAAAGACGCACGCAAACACCCTATTGTTGCTCTCCATTGATTGATTTCAACCGGCATCATCATAAAAAGATCTTATCGCTGGTCCTAGGGGGCAACCAGTCATAATGCAACCACCAAGGCAAAGTAAGCATAGCCTCCAAATCTTTTCTTTTGTCCGAAGTTCCCCTGGGACGCTGACTCATCCTCTGATCAGATTGCGTTTTCTCCTAAGATTGACCAATCAGGTGCCGTCATTTCATTACTTCCGCGTTTCGCAGCTAGATTTAGGCCATTTTGGGTACCCCCCAATGAAAAAATATTGCACGCTCGAATAAATCGAATTTTTTGAAAATTTCAACGGGAACAGGATGCTTATACATAGGACCACAAGTGTTCATGTAACCCCTTTGCCATCACCTAGGATTAAAAAATTACGGCGATTTGAATGTTTGTCTTTGGTATTTTTTCAAACAGGTAGCGGCATCCTGCTCACCCTCCCCTCAAAAATTAGTTTTTTAGCAAAATTATCAAAAATATACATATTTCCATGAATAATTCTTCCGAAATTTCCGAAATTTGCGCTTTACTTCGCCTTGACTTGCGAATTTGCGACACCTCCAAACTCTGTCCTTCTTTTCTGTATGGTAACTTATGCCTCTCTCTGGTCTGGACCCAACATAACAGGAAAAGGCGGGAAAAGAAATCTTTAACGGTGGCGGTGTCGTCATGTTTTTGTTGGTAAAATCATTCATCGTCTCAAATGTTTCTTTAAAAATGGGGAAAAGAAGAGAATAGTCTCGTTTAAATGCAATGCCTGCTGACTGGAAGAGCTTGACAACAGTTTTATTAAAATCTGAAAGCGCGTCTTGGACTTAGCAACATCGGCAACATCTTCTTCAAAGAACACGCTATGAACACATTTTTGCATTGACATGTCGATATGTCCGACAAGAGAGAATATACAAGAATTTTGCCAACTAAAATCATAAGTCTACCCCTGTATCAAAAGGTTTGTTGGAGTTGTAAAAACAACACAAATTTCACAGACAACAATTACCAAGCTGCTTTTTAAGAAACGCAACCCTCAGATCGCCAAATATTATTAGAAACTGCTGTACACATACTTTTTTACAAGAAACTAAGAATTGGGTCAGTGCTAAAGCTCCTTAAAGAATTTCAGTTCTCTGAGTTTGTTAGAGGTTCCATAACAATCTTCATGTTCCTTACTTGTGCCCTCGTGAACATTTCAAAACAAGGTTTTTGAAGCCTTTCCAATGCTAAGTATTACAGGAAACAAGTGAAAATAAGATAAAGATATGTCAAGGATTTCCTTGATCTTTATAGAAATAAATTGTTTCTTAAGTTATATTTTCCCAGTGCTGGAGTTTTGCAATTTTTTGGCGATCTGAGAGTTGAGTTTTTTACCCTTTCTTATAAAAAATACGTGTTCTGGGAAGAAACTATTTATTATGATACAGGAAGTCCTTGGGATATTTTTACTTTATTTTCACTTGGTTATTGTATCATGTTGCTCGGAAGGGGCTCGGAATGTACTTGAGAAAAGTCTAAACATTGGAAAGGCTTCAAAAACCTTTGTTTTGAAATGTTCACGGGAGGACAGGTAAACTTTGAGTACACTCATTTTTTTTATAAGAAACCGCTTATAAGAAACAGTAGGCTCAATTTTTGGAAAGCTAAGAAACAACCCTACCTGAATTGAAAAAAGCTAAGAAACTTCTGTAATTTTCAGTTTTGATTTTCCTGTCACACTCAAAAATATTTTGACATTGTACAGTTATAGCAACTGTTTGGACATTATTTTGAGTTCGAATCATGTTATTTACTCGTTTTGAGAGACTTACTAAGTAATTTGGGAGCCCTTTAGACAAGACAAAATCAACTCTAAACTTCCGGCAATAAAAATATAAGAAACACGTAAGAAACTTGTGGCAGCAAAATGGCCCAAAAATTTAAGAAACTGCCTACCAGCCCCGGACCTTAGTTTCTTATAAAAAATGAGTGAAGCTACTCAAAATCTGATAATCTTGAGAAACGTTTATTACTTTCACTACTTGCACTAACTTTTACAACAAACTTGACCCCAGTTTTTCCCGGGATAAAAGTTTCTCCTAGATTCCTTAATTTTTTACAAAAATTGAATTTTACAATTTCACACAGCACAGGCGGCTTCTTTCTTGTAAAAATTGAGCGGAAGTCGTCGTCAAAATCGTCTTTTGATAAAAATTTGAAATGCGCTCACTGCAAGACAAATTGTGAGGAAAACTTACTTCGTCGTGATCTTGATCGCTCCTGACCTGATGCAATGTCGTCGTCTTCTTTGAGAATTGTTTGCAATGCTGTCAGTTTGGTTTCACTCACACTCCATCCTAAGCGCGGGAATTAAAAAAATTGGCAGTTGTTTCGATACTTTGCTTTAATTTCAATGGTAATCGACAATCTTCTTATAGATTTGTGAAGAAACATTTGAGACGATAAATGATTTTACCAACAAAAACATGACGACACCGCCACCGTTAAAGATTTATTTTCCCGCCTTTTCCTGTTATGTTGGATCCAGACCAGAGAGAGGCATAAGTTGTCATCCAGGGAAGGACAGAGTTTGGAGGTGTCGCAAATTCGCAAGTCAAGGCGAAGTAAAGCGCAAATTTCGGAAATTTCGGAAGAATTATGCGTGGGGGTGTGTATATGTTTGATAATTTTGCTAAAAAACTAATTTTGGGGGGAGGGCAAGCAGGATGCCGCTACCTGTTTGAAAAAATACCAAAAACAAACATTCAAATCGCCGTAATTTTTCAACCTTAGGTGATGGCAAGGGGGTTACATGAACACTTGTGGTCCTATGTATAAGCATCCTTTTCCCGTTGAAATTTTCAAAAAATTCTATTTATTCGAGCGTGCAATATTTTTTTAATGGGGGTTACCCAACACGGCCTAAATCTAGCTGCGAAACGCGGAAGTAACGAAATGATGGCACCTGATTGGTCAATTTTAGGAGAAAACGCAATCTGATCAGAGGATGAGTCAGCGTCCCAGGGGAACTTCGGACAAAAGAAAAGATTTGGAGGCTATGCTGGCAAAGTAGAGGAAATAAAAGTAACGAGACATAAGCTAAACGAAAATACACACAGTTAAAAATACGATTTAGGTAAACATAAACTTTAACACAATAATAAGTAAATATAGAGCATAATACGGTGGCCTCTAGAGACCTTAAAAGTACAAAAAACACAAGCGTGTTGGGTTTTCGAACTTTGGAAGCTTTGTGGAAACAGTTGAAAAATCAATTGTTGAATTAAGTCATTGTCAAAGAAAATATTAACATGACAAAACCCTTGAGACTCGTATAAGGTGACTTAACTAGTTTTTCAACATCTTAGCTACATTAGACAGCCAGACAATAATTCCCTAGGGCAAGCTTTTGGCTTTCAATAGAAATACGTTTTGGATAACCAAAAAAATAAACTGGTTTGGCCTAGCAAAAATATGGATATCTAATATAAAGTTAAGTTTTGAAATGATGAAAACAAAAACTGAGGAGAGGGGCATATCGCTCTATAAAGATTTCTCACGATTTACACGAAATTTCCAGTCGCATTTAAGACCAGCACCCCTTAAAATATCCCAAAAGATCCTTTGGTAGAAATCTTGACGGTAAACCATGGGGGGGAGGAAGGAGTCATTTTTAACAGAAAGTACTTTCTCGTTTCTATACTCCCATACCCACATAGATATTTAAAAAACTCAGCACAAAAATTTATTCGAACGTTATTTGAAAATAAACAACAAAAAGGGAAAAAGTCAAAAAAAAAGTTTAATAATACTCATTCGTTCATTTCAGTAGCTGTGTCAGGTTTTCTCATATACTCACCATCATGACACTATTTTACAAAGAACAACCTTATCTACCTAGCCTTATCTCTGTCAAATCCATTCAAGCAAATAATTTGTTACATATCCTTTGTATCTACTTAAGTATTTGGCTAAATTTCTTTAAACATTTTATCACATATTACCAACCGGTAGTTTACTCATGTCTTTCTGAAAGCTATTTTCCTAACGAACTGAAAGCTGGGGATATTTCCTCACTTTTTAAAAAGGATTATGCTTTTAGCAAGAAAAATTTCAGACCAGTTACTGTTCTGTCATCAGTTTCTAAGATTTTTGAGCGACTCAAGTATGAGCAAGTAATGCCCTTTGCCGAGTGCTTTCTGTCTCCTCTACTATGTGGTTTTCGGAAAGGATATAATACGCAACATGCACTTCTAAAATTCCTAGAAACCTGTCAGATAGCGATGGATAACGGAGGCTTTGCTGGTGCACTATTAATAGATCTCTCCAAAGCCTTCGACTGTCTAAATTACGAGCTACTATTAGCAAAATTGCATGCATATGGTTTTAGTAGAAGTGCTCTCGCGCTTATTCACAGCTATCTTTCGAACAGAAGACAAAGGGTCAAAATTAATGGTTCCTTTAGCACATGGAAAGAAACTAACTTAGGTGTGCCACAAGGTTCAGTGCTAGGGCCCATGTTATTTAACATATATATTAAAGATTTATTTCTTCTGATGAACGGAACCGAAATATGTAACTATGCAGATGATACTACCTTATACTCATGCGATTATGAGGTAAGAAATGTGATAACAAGACTAGAGCAAGATGCAAACCGACTAACAGCATGGTTTCCAGAAAACTATATGAAATTAAATGATGATAAATGTCACTTCATTCTTTTTGGGGCTAGCAAAGAAAGAGTTAATATACACGTTGGAGAAGCCCAGATAGAAGAAAGTGACGAAGAGAAGTTACTGGGCATTAGTTTTGATAAGAAATTAAGTTTTAAAAAGCATGTCCAAGCGCTATGTAAAAAAGCTAGTCAGAAGCTTCATGCTCTTACTCGCATTTCAATCTTCATGGAGCCCGAGAAACTAAAACTGTTGATGAAAACATTCATTATGTCCCAGTTTAGCTATTGCTCGCTGAGTTGGATGTTTCACGATAGAAATTTGAATAATAAGATAAACAGGATACATGAAAGGGCCCTAAGAATCGCATACAAGGACAATGTTTCTAGCTTTGAAAAATTGTTAGAATTGGATAATTCGGTAACCGTTCATCAGAGGAACCTGCAGTTGTTCATGGTAGAGATCTACAAAACAAAATATGATCTAAATCCCAGCTTTATGAAGCAAATGTTTGAGGAAAAAGAAATGCCTTACAACCTAAGGTGTTCTGGTAAACTACAACTACCAAAGGCAAAAACAACTTTCAGTACGATACAGTCAGATATATGGGGGAAAAGTATGGGAGACACTACCACCAGAACTGAAAAATTCAGATTCCCTTCAGATTTTCAAAAGGCTTATCAAAGCCCATCAATGCCAAGCCTGCAACTGCAGATTATGTAAAATATTTTATCCCAATTTAGGTTTTTTATTGTAAATTATATCTTCACTTGTAATATTATATGTATTTTTTGTAAATAGTTGGCCTTGATTAATTAGCAATTGTAGCTATATTTTTTAGCCAACTTTAAATGAAAGAATTAATAATAATAATAATCATTACAGGGTGTCCCAAAAAAGTGTGCCCCGTTGGCCTGAAGATTGTGACAAAACGGCACAAGATTTTCGCCAAACTATTGCTAGATGCTGCTCTTCAGATATTCAATTAAAGTTTGCTACCATCCCCGTAAAATCCGTTCAAAAATGATGGAGCTATTACCTTCAGGAGACCAAATTTGCCCGATGACTGAAACCATCGGTCGGCCATTTGTCTTACTATTTTACAGTAATTAATTGCTTCATGGATGGAATATGAAACAGCAGCCTCCAATATCATAGCTCAAGTGAAAATTGCGATAATCCTGAGACAGTTCTACTATCTCTGACCTCACAGAAATTATTTCTTACATCACGTGAAGCTACTTATCATAGCAAAACAGGAAGACAAAATGGCCGACCGCTGTTTTCAGTCATCAGGCAAATTTGGTCTTCTGAGGGTCATAGATCCATCATTTTTCAACTGATTTTTACGGGGATGGCAGCAAACTTTATTTGAGCATCTGAGGAGCAACGCCATCTAAAATTTTGGTGAGAATCTTTTACTGGTTTTGATAGCAAAATTCCACTTTTTGAACCGCATTCTACTGCCAGTTTCTCCAACAAACCGTTCACATTTCTTCTTCCAACAACATTGTTAACAAGGTCCCCCAACAAAAGGAGCGCGAAAACGTCAATGTTCAGCCACATATATGCCACCCATCGACAAATAACATACGATTTCAATGAACTTTGAACAAATAACAAATATATTTACTCTCCACTTTCCAGAATGGCAAGAACTGCAATATCGAACGTGGTCAGAACGAACGATTTGGTGATGTCCTCCTCGATAACACTTGTCCTCATGCCTTTATCCTATTCTGCTGTCATTTTTGCGAGATTATGAGTGGTAATCGATAATTACATCAGCCAAAAACCTCGTATAAATTTATGAATGGCGGTCCTTGCTTTCAGCAGCGCAAAAGAAATGGCTGTCATTTCTCCTCTTACCGTATAGTACAGTGTAGCAGGTACATGAAATAAGTATGAAATGCTGATGTACGTAAGAAAGAATATAATAGCAACAAACGGAAGAAATGTACATTTTGTTTTTAATGTGAAAAAATAGATTAACCATTTCGACAAAATAACATTTGAAATACTATTTTTAAAGCTCTTTTATATCAATTTCACATTCTGTGGGGATGTTGTAGAAAAATATCTATCTTTGGGCTACTTGCATCAGAGCAGAGGTCATCCTTTAGAAAATCACCCTCTTTTATGGTCAAGCAACACAGCAGCAACGATCAAAGCTGGACATTTGTATCGCACTTGTAGACTCTTGGAAGCATGCACGTATTTTTCGTAAGATGAAAAAGCTTTAAGTCAGTGCATGTATCTTTTTATAAGAAACAGCTCACAAGAAACAGTAGGTTCAATTTTTTGAAAGTTAAGAAGCAACCCTACCTGAATTTAAAAAGCTAAGGAACTTTTATAATTTGCAGTTATAATTTTCCCAGCGCACCAAAAAATGTTTTGGCACTATACAGTTATAAGGTTATAGCAACTATTTGGACATTACTTTGAGTGCGAATTATGTTATTTACTTGTTTTGAGATCTTACTAAGTAATTTGGAAGCCCTCTTGACAAGGCTAAATTAACTCTACATTTCTGGCTCTATGCATCTTTTGGTTAAAACTTTAACACTTTTGGTAGAAAAATTGCCCAAATATTTAATAAATTGCCTGCCACTCTGGGATCTCATGTGTCTTTGGAACACTTTATAAAAATTTTAAAGCTATGTTTATGCATTCATGCCACCATCTAGATCATACAAGTAATCCTGACCAAAAAGAACCAAATGAAAAATGAAAACATTCTCTAGTATTATCGATTTTAATTATTCTGGGCCACTTGAGTGGCATGAAGCTCGTTTCAAGAAATTGAACTCTGAGATCATCAAAAATTAAAATGATATTCCTTGCCTGATCTAGATCATGGCATGAATACATAAGATTTGCTTAGATTCTTACAATGACATAGGAGATCACAGAGACCTCCCTAGACTTGCCCCAAGTCTATCTCTTCCGTCCGTATACCGTTCCCTGTACAGTAATTCCTGAATCCGCCATTTCCTGGATCCGCCATTCCAATTTTATAGACCTGGGGCGCAAGTCTAAGACCTCCCAAACCCCTACGGAAGTTTTTGTACTCGGTGAGTACTCAGATAGTGAGAATTTTGAGAATCTTTCAATGCTGTCAAACAGAAATCTTGACATTTGTATAGTACTTTGCAGATCGTGGAAGCATTCACGTATTTTCTGTTTGACAGAAAAACAGTTGTTTGCGTGTTTCTTATATTTTTAGTGCCAGAAATGTAGAGTTGATTTAGCCTTGTCAAGAGGGCTCTCAAATTACTTAGTAAGATCTCAAAACAAGTAAATAACATAATTCACACTCAAAATAATGTCCAAATAGTTGCTACAACCTTATAACTGTATAGTGCCAAAACATTTTCTAATTCGCTGGGATAATTAAAACTGCAAATTACAAAGGTTCCTCAGCTTTTTAAATTCAGGTAGGGTTGCTTCTTAACTTTCGAAAAACATGCACTGACTTAAAGCTTTGCTATCTTACGAAAAATACGTGCATGTTTCCATGAGTCTACAAGTGCCATATAAATGTCCAGCTTTGGTCGCTGCTGCTGTGTTGCTTGACCATAAAAGGGTGATTTTCTAATGGATGACCTTTGCTCCGATGCAAGTAGCCCAAAGATGGATATTTTTCTACAACATCCCCACAGAATGTGAAATTGATATGAAAGAGCTTTAGAAATAGTATTTCAAGTGTTATTTTGTCGAAATGGTCAATCTATTTTTTCACATTAAAAACAAAATGTACATTTCTTCCGTTTGTTGCTATTATATTCTTTCTTACGTACATCAGCATTTCATACTTATTTCATGTACCTGCTACACTGTACTATACGGTAAGAGGAGAAACGACAGCCATTTCTTTTGCGCTGCTGAAAGCAAGGACCGCCATTCATAAATTTATACGAGGTTTTTGGCTGATGTAATTGTCGATTACCACTCATAATCTCGCAAAAATGACAGCAGAATAGGATAAAGGCATGCAAGAAGCCTTAAAAATAGACACACAATATGCTGATGATTGCAGAAGCGCTATAGTAACGAAAGATAAAAGAGCAATTGAATACATAAAATCAACAATACCAGGAAGATTAAGAAGTTGAAACCTTTTATGTAATGAAGACAAAACTGAACAACATATCGTAAATCGTGACAATCGATATGGCACATGGACCAAGTGTAAATATTTAGGGTCAAAGCTAGATACTGAAGAAGATAGGAAACACCGTACCATGCTAGCCACAAATGCCATGAACAACATGACAGAAATATGGACAAGCAATATAAACATAGAGAAAAAGATGGAAATTTTCAATGCATTCATAAGGAGTGTCTATATGTACAACACATGCCTATGGACAGTTACCAATAAAACTAGAAACAAAATTGATGCAACCCAAAGAAAATTACTAAGAAAAGCACTTAACATAAAATGGCCAACAAAGATATCAAACGAAAATTTAATGAAGTGGACAAAACAAGAAATATGGTCAAAAATCACACAAAAACAGCGAATTGGGTGGTTTGGACATGCACTACGCCTCCCTGAAAATACACCATGCAAGCAAGCAATAAACGAATTCAAACGAGCAGTAACAAGACCATAATGCCATCCCATCACAACATGGTACAGTCAAGTTTTAAGTGAACTCAAAGATAAAAACGTTGAGATAAACAACCTCGAAGAAATCGCGAGTAACAGAAGAAAATGGAGAGAAATTGTAACAAAATTTAACTAACTGTAATGTAGTGATACGTAAAACAGGTAGAAAAAAAAATGAGGACAAGTGTTATCGAGGAGGACATCACCAAATCGTTCGTTCTGACCACGTTCGATATTGCAGTTCTTGCCATTCTGGAAAGTGGAGAGTAAATATATTTGTTACTTGTTCAAAGTTCATTGGAATCGTATGTTATTTGTCGATGGGTGGCATATATGTGGCTGAACATTGACGTTTTTGCGCTCCTTTTGTTGGGGGACCTTGTTGACAATGTTGTTGGAAGAAGAAATGTGAACGGTTTGTTGGAGAAACTGGCAGTAGAATGCGGTTCAAAAAGTGGAATTTTGCTATCAAAACCAGTTAAAGTGCGTTTATCATTTGTGCTGCTTCACGATTTTGATTAGATGTCCTTTTTTGCAAGATACAAATGTAAGTACCATTTAATTCGCCTCTTATTTATAACGACGGTTTGGTTTTTTAGGCCCGTACAGTACAACTTTTCCCGTTGTTCATTCTACCCTCAGCATTGAATCTTGAATATCTCTTGAGGTATTTATGTAGAAATCGTTGTATTGGCAGGAAAACGGAGTTTAATGAGGAAGCGAAGAGCAAGAATTGCGACGATAATCATTCTCATTGCATTATTATTATTTCATTCCAAGAGAAATCCAAGTTAATAATTACGACAAATCCATGTGTGAAAAATCCGAGAAGTTAATTAAAAGACTAGGCCATGTTGAATTATTGACGTTTCGAAGCAAAGCTGTGCTTCATCATCAGAATACCAAGTTTCCTCAAGCACGAGGCTAAATTTATATCCATAAAGACAATAAACTACCAAAAATGCGTTGTTTACAAATCCTACGTGAAAAATAGATAATGAGGTAAGCCCGGAGGACAATACCTAAAACAGAGCTAAGGGAATAGAAGATTGCTAAGAGTTAAGTGACGGACGATCGCGCAAAATTAATAAACTTTCATAAATGAGCAAATCAAAATCATTATTATTAGACTAGCTCTGTCCAAAACTGAGAAATCTTCCACCGACGCGGCGTGACCTGATTGGTTAATGTGGTCCCAGATGGCTGAGGGACTTACTTTTATTTTCTGACCTGCCTTATTTATTCCCATGTGCTCCCTGCAGCGTGTAATGAAGTTGCGGGTTGTTTTTCCAAAGTACAAGGTATTTATGTCAGTTTCAAACTGAAAAAAGATCCAAATAGTGCTCTAAATTTGGCATCTTTTGAAGAAGTTTTGAAGATACTTCAACACACAGAAGGAGACCTTCGAATCAAAATATTTAGTCTCCATGAGTATGCGTTTCAGTCATCAATTAGCTGTTTACTATGACAAACTACAGTGACAATGAGGTCGAATTCAAAGTTTTGGCATTTCTTCAAATTTTGAAATAATTCGTAGCGCCCTTGATTGACTATGCATTAGGGCATTGGGAATAGGTCTGTGAAGAAATGTTTTAAAAATATTCATTTCCCTTGTATCCTATGATATTTTGGCGAAGGGTGGTAGATCGTCCAAAAAGGGCCTAAATTTGAGATTTCAAATTTCCCGGTTGGTTTTTGGCTCCATTTGATTGGTTTAGAGCGTGTCACGTGTCAATTTTGTTAGCCAGTAAGGATTTAGTGCCTATCTTCGTTCAAACAGGAAAGGAAATTAGGAAGCACCAAATATTTGGCTGTGACAGTATAAATTGCAGTACCTAGACAAGAGCCATAAACTGAAAAATTAAACACTGTTCATAGTTTGAAAACATAGCATAATTCTTCTTCTAATTTTTCTTGGTGTTATCGACAAATGGTTGAAATTCCTTCCAGGTGCCATACCAGCAAATTCTCAATGTTTGACAATATCTTGATACCAAGGTCATGACTTTCTTGAGGAGGAAAGAAGGAGACTGTACCCTGTTACATGCAAAAAGGCACAGGTCTCATTAGCCACTGCTACTATTACTCGTCTGCAGAGTATGACATCTCAAAAGTGTGCAAAACCATGCCTTCCTTACCGCGTAGAGTTAGAAAAAGCTCCCCTCGTCACAATGAGATAAGTTTCATTCAGCTCTCACATCACCATCTTGATTCCTGAACTCCTGTATTTTCCCGCTAAATGCTGGCCTCACTTTGAGTGGGTAACCTCGTCCGAATATTGATAAATTGATTCCATTGTTTTCCCACTCACTGCTCACACACAGAATAAGTTATGTTAGGGCCTAAGGTCCTTCTTTGAGTGCCTTGGAGCTGTGAAACTAGAAAAGCAGCTGAGCAGTGGGGATCAGAGTCGGCCTAGAGGAAAAATTGGAAGCTTTGTGCCAAACAAACAGTGAGCTGGAGTGGTATTGTGTGTCAATATGAATACATTTTATTTGGCAAGAATCGTGCCTGAATGATGTGATGTGTGGATGATGGTTGGGCAGCACAATCCTTAGCATTCACCAAACAAGATCTTCTGGACTGGATATTTGCCATATCCACACTGTTGTGGTATACTTACTGGTTTAGAAACAGCAAATCTTTCTAAAAAAATTCAATTTTGGATTTAACGTTTTTCAACAAACAAAAGTAGAGACAAATGATCCAGTTTGGTATTGATGGATGAAATTAGAAAGCAGTGACTCACTCAAAAATCAAGTTGAAGAAGAAGAGTTGAAATAAAGTGACTCAAATCCAAGAATCAACAAATAGTACTGCACCTAAATCTCTGAAAATGGGATCCTCTTTTGAATAACATGTTGTCAGAGACCTATTCTAATTTAACTTTTTTGGGCAAAATTTTCACTGTGTGCTTTCTGTATCAACATACAACTTTAAAATCACTGCATTCAAAATATTACCCCTACATTGCATTTTATGTCACACTGAAGCAATTAATAATCTCAAATGTAACAGATAATAGAATACTTTTGTTGTGGATCATGATTTGTCTAAGAAACATTAGGCTACAGAAAAGTTTGATATTTAGTATCATGGAATAATACCCTTATTTTGGAATTCTCTGACTTTCCCATGAAAAACTACCCTATTTTTAGGAACCTATGTCCTAGAATGCTTAGTTCTAGGACACCCTTTCTCAGAGATTTCGGGAACTCACATGATATACAAATGTATATAGAAGTGACCCCGCCGGGAATGGAATGTCCCGCCGAATTAAAGTGTTGCGAGACGTTAATATCGCCTTGATCCTTCTTCTTTTCATCCTCGTGAAGCTTGTGCTCGACTTTCCTCATGTGCTCTCCAAATCTCTCATTTAATTGTCGGCAGGTTTCCCCAATATACAAAATTTCACACTTGCTGCATTTAATGGCATATATAAGGCATGTGGAAGAACAAGTAAAGCGTTTGTGAACAGTGAAAGAGTTACCAAGATTTTGAATTACAGGGGTTTGATAAACGTGGTTGCAGGTATGGCATCGGGGATGTTTACAAGGGTAGGTACCAGGGTTGTCTTCTTTTTTCTTTAATTTTGAATGAGCCAAAATTTCTCTTAAATTAAAATCTCGGAGAAATGCCATCAATGGTGGTTTAACAAAAATTGCCTTGTGTCTTTGTTCGTCTGCAGGATGTCAAATTTCTGGTAAATGATCCTCTTGATATGCATTGATAGAGGGTGATAGGTAAGAGTTAGTGGGATCATGTCTTTGCTGGTTTTATTAAGTTTGACTTTAGGGCTTGCTGCCGTGAAATTCTTGATATGCGCTCAAGTGCGTTGTCGATTACATTTTTCGGATAAACACTTTCCTGGTGGGAGAATTTGCACATTTCTTTTGCTTTATCTGCAAAGTTTGGCTTGTTGGAACAAAGTTTCCTGAGGCGTAGTAGCTGTGCGAAAGGAATTGAGTTCTTACATTTGACAGGATGCGAGGATGAATATGAGAGACAACGATGAGCGTCAGTATCTTTATAATGGACAGATGTGGAGATGAGATAGTCTTTGATTGAGAGTGTGATGTCGAGGAATGGTATGGATGTTTCCGTGGTATCTACTGTGCATTTCAGAGCTGGATGGAAATTGGATACGAAATCAACGAAAGCTTCAAGTTGTTCACGTGGAAGGGAAGTGGCGCCATTGATGTCATCTATGTACCGTTTAATGAGGTGAGGAAATGGACCTTGGTACTGTTGTGAAATGAGGTGTTCTTGGTATCCAACAAACAAACAGGCATAGCTTGGGCCTAGTTTACTGCCCATATCTACCCCACCAACCTGTACATAAAAATGTTGGTCGAAAGAGAAGCCATGTGTGGTGAGAACCAACTCAGCAAGGCGAAGCAAGGTAGATGTAGGAGGATCCTTGGTTAAGTGCGTTGTTCAAGAAAGTTCTTGAGAGCAGTGAGACCATCAACACTAGGAAAGACAATGTACAAAGACTTGACATCCATGGTAAAGAGATAGCAATTATCACCAGTGAAACGAAATTGATCAAAGATGCGAAGGGCATCAGATGAATCTTTGACAAATTTAGGCAATGAGTGGATGTTGGGTGTCAGAACGGAGTCAAGAAATGTAGTAATTTGTGAGGATCGACATGATACAGCAGATACGATGGGTCTTCCTGGATTGGTTTATGAATTTTAGGAAGCATGTAAATGACAGGTGTTCGGTGATGATTAGAGAAGAATTGATCAGCCTTATCGGGTAAATGTTCCTTTCCGATTTCTTTTTTAACAGTATTGATTATTACTTTATTGAATTCCTTGGTTGGATCTCGTGCCTTTTTTATGTAGAACTCCTCATTATTCTCAAGCTGTGATAGACCTTCTTCGACGTAGCGATCCTTATTCCAAACAATAACACGTACTCCTTTGTCAGCTGGTTTTATAACGATATCCTCGCGAGACTTCAAGTTCTTGTTGGCATCCATCTCAGCTTCAATGAGGTTACTTGTTTGGATCCTTTTGCTGTAATTTATCAGAGAGATTTCATGGCGAAATTTCTCAATGTAAAGTGTAGATCTTGTGGAGGAGTCAATTTCGATCTTGTTGAAAAAGGTTGTCAATCATTAATTTGCTTTCTTCAATAGTGCTATCAAGATGGGTCTACCTACAAAGTCATGATTATAAATTGAATTGTATGCCTCAATCTGTGAAGTCATGCGCACAATTACTATGCAGATTCCAAGAACAGAAACTGAGAGTTGCCTTATCTGGGCCAAGATTTGTCACCATTCAGTAGGATGGATTTATGAATGGTCCATTGCATCCAAAGTGTATCAAAAATTATACAAAGTAAATAAAGGTGACCATAACCAAGACAGAACAGTGCCATAGTTCTACCTTTGTGCTGAAAAGAACTTCGAAACAAAAGGGGGAGTCTCTTGGTGAGATCTAAAATTGTGTAAAGTATAATTTTGCTATTGCAATAAAGTTGGGTACATAAAGGCAAGAAACAAGATGTCGGATAAGGGTAACAAGGGAATTGCATAATAACCTGGATAATCATTGTTAGCAGTAGCAGCGGTATAGAGATCGTGATAAAGATGCAACAGAACAGATACACTTTCAGCACGATAGAATCTATCGTGAAGGGATTGGCCTGTTTAAAGACTTCCTATAACGACCTAGGGAGGAACGGAAAATACTTTTGGCTGCTCGCCATTGATTAATATCAATTATCAACCAGCATCGAGCGCTTGGGATCCTCTCACGAGTGCAAAGCAAATTATGCTTGTTTTGAAAAACAGGATGCTGGATATCCCATACATTAGCACGCACATAAATGTACAAAGCAAATTAAATATAATTGACAACAAATGAAGAGAGAGAATACATATAGATTTAAAACTGCAAATCACCAGGAAATCCATGAGGATGCGTTGAGGGAGTCGTTTGTTGCTTTTGTGCTGTGAAGTTTTTTGCTGACCTTTGTTTTAGTTTCTATGAAGACGAACTTGATTGGGAGAGAAATGCTAATAAAGGAATATCCCTTGTGACAAAAAAGGATGTTTAAATTACGCATTGATATTCCCTTGTCAAAGTATAATCGCAAGGAGTCGCAAGGAGTCGCAAGGAGTCGCAGTAAAAGTGGCCAAGTTTGCTTGCGACTCTCTGCGATCATATGTAAACCGGTTAAAAATTTGCTTGCGACTCCTTATGACTCCTTGTGACTCGCTGCGATTTGTTGCCATTAATGGAAACCACTGTTCACAAATTTAGCAACTCCTTGCGACTCCTTGCGACTCGTTGGGATCAGATCACGCTCGTTTTTGTGATAAATCTCACTTCCACACGCACCCACACATGGCCACGGCCCCCTTAAAAGCAGTTCTGATGAACTACCGTGCCTAAATAATAAAACGAATGATATTAAAATGAAAGGAAATGGCGCTTTTCAACGAAGAAACTATCTTATTCTTAGGTGAAGTCCATAGGTGAAGTCCATAGATTTGATTGCCTTTACAACAAATTTATTAGATTTTGCATGGAAGTTTTCAAGTCAAGTTTGGGGCTAATTTGCATTTAGTTGAGGTCAAAAGAATTTCAACTCCTTGCGACTCACTGCGACTCCTTGCGATTATATGGAAACCACTCTTTCGGGTCACAAAAATTGCAACTCACTTCGACTCATTGCGACTCCTTGCGACTCTTTTTTTTTCATATTCAATACAAAAATTTACAACAAAATTACCTAAACACTACCTACAATCTACTATACCACACTACAAGGACGGGGACCAGGAGGAGCAAAAAATCATGTCTACCCCCTGGAATTAATATAAACTAAAATACAACTACTACAAACTACTATACATACGCTACAACTAATACAGATAGAAATGCTAATTATAAAAACATTTTACAAATAAATATTTGAGCCGGTCTCACATTAGATGTCAGGCCAAAATATAATAGTGAACAATCGGAACGCCGGCCGAGGAAACAACAACGACAACAACCGTCCCCGTCACTGCTCCCCACCCAAGGTCCCCATTGCTCGAGACACCGCTACCGGGTCTGGATTTCTAATATAAGCCTAACATCCAATGTGAAACAGGCTTGCAAAGGAAAATATGGACAGGACTCTACGGCAAGAAACTTTACGAAAATGGACTTAGTGGTTTGGCGACGTTTAACTAGATTTACGGTGATCTCAACTGAAGCGACCAGTTGCGTGGATGTAATGTAGTCAGCTCGAGTATATTTCTGTTGAGGTCCTTTGGAAGGTCTTTATCACCATATAATAAAAGTTGGGTCAAAACCTCATTTGAAAGATCGATATGTCCAAATGGTCGCAGCAAATCAAACACTCTAGCGAGAAGATTTCGACGTTCAACCTCAAAGGAGGGGCAGAGCAACAAAAAGTGTTCCGTAGTCTCAATACCATCGTTTGTAGGACACATTGGGTTGATGGAATCCCTAAAATTGTGCCTGAATTTGTGAAAGCATAACTTACTAAGACCCACTCTAAGTTGAGTCCCAAAGACAGATTTAGCAGGGGGGTGGATAATTGAAATCAGCTTTCTCTTAAAGATAGCGACCGATGGTGCAAGTCTAACCTTCGGATCTAGTTCATTCCATTCTGAGAGGCAATTGGGATAAAAGCTGGATTTTAATTTTTTTGTCCTTGCCCTTATTCGCCCAATGACATCCTGATTGCGAAGAGAGTAATGCGACTGCTGAAGTTGAGGGATTGGATCAGCTGTATATTCAGGCATCAGATTATGTATCATTTTGTAAAACAACGTAAGGCGTCTACTCCATCTTCGGGAACTCAATGATTCCCAACCAAGTTCTGCGTACAACTTCTCTCGCGATGTCCCCCTCCACGTTCCTGTAACGGCTAGAGCAGCAGAATACTGAACTGACTCCAACTTTTCCATCAAACTTGACAAAGTAGTGTTACCGCTAAATTTACATACTTTGGTCGGAATATGATAGATAACAGCTCCGTATTCCAGGTGGGGTCGCACATAGAGCTTAAATAATTCGTTTAAGGTATGTCTGGGTAGGTACTTGGAGAGATATTTCAGCAAACCGACACCCTTCCTTGTCTTAGAGATAGCTGCCTGGATATGAGCCGAAAAAGAAAGCTTTGAGTCCAGGATAATTCCTAAATGTTTATGTTTATCCACTTTCATCACTGGAATATTATTAAAACGAATTTCTGGATGATTGATTTCAATTCTTTTCGTAGAAAATATCAGTTCAACAGCTTGTTTTTGCGGATCAGGATTGAAGGACATTTTCCAATCGTAGGCCCACTGTCTTATCGTCTCTAGATTATGGTTCATATCACTGGCAGCCGAGTTAGAGTCTTCTACTACGGTAAACAACGATGTATCATCAGCAAAAAGCTTAACATTGCACTTCACGTCAGCAGCTAGATCGTTGATATATACAAGGAAAAACAAGGGTCCTAGAAGAGAACCCTGGGTTACTCCTGCTGAAATATCTCCCCAATCAGAATTCTGTCCATTTAAAACTGTTCGCTGTTTTCTATCCTTAAGAAAACTTTGGATAAGTAAAAGGAGCTCTCCAGAAACGCCACATCGTTTTAGTTTATAAATCAAACCGTCGTGCCATACCCTATCAAATGCTTTAGAGATGTCAAGATACACAGAGCGAACATCAAGAGGTGGGTTACAATCGAAGGCTTTAAAGATCGTGTGCGTTATGGAAATCAGCTGATTAACCGTTGAGTCACCGGGACGAAAGCCTGATTGATTCGGATTGAGTAAATTGCATGAAACGAGATGCGAGTTTAAAGAATCGTACATAAGTTTTTCAAGTATTTTCCCAAAGATTGGTAGGAGAGAAATTGGTTGATAGTTTCCCTTCAAATTTTTTACATTTTTCTTATGAACCGGCACAACATTTGCATATTTCCATATTTCGGGAAATAAACCACGTCTCAAGCAGTTTTCAAATATCATTTTAGTGGAGTAACTAGTGCAGTATCACTTAATTTTATCATTCTGATTGATATTCCATCCCAACCATGTGCTTTATTAGGATTTAGAGACCTTATAATGTTCAGTATCTTTTCGTTAGATCTAGGAAAATCGCTTATGAGGGAAGAAGGAGCTGGCATATTAGGTGGAATTACGCTACCTGTATTGATTGTTGTACACTGGAGTACGAAATAATCATTGAATATCTGTGCCTTTTCAGTGAAATCCGTTATAAACAACTCGTTTTCTAGAAGAGGTGGTATTATTGGAATCTTGGCCTTATTTAGGACGGTGTTGATTAAAGACCAATAAGCTTTATTAGAAGTCCCAGGGTTAGCCAATGTTTTTCATGCCTTGAGAAAGTAATTTCGTTTGGCATCCTCAATCATTTTCGAACCTTCGGATATCAACTTTTGTATTCTCTCTAGCTTGTCATTTGGTTGGCCACTCCTTATGAAATTTCTGTAGGCACGATTCTATTTTCTCAGGAAATTTTCATTCAGAAAAATTGCGACTCTTTGCGACTCCTTGCGATTATATGGAAACCAGGCTTACAGTTTGCACGCAGGCTAGAACAAAAGTAGATCTTATGACATTCTGTCTGCCAGAAGTCAACCCCCTGTCACCCATTGGTAATTTTTAATTCTTCATTAATTTCAGTTTTTAATTTCGATGTACTTCAAGAAGTTGCTTAGGCCAAAAGGCCAAAGCTCTGGTTTGCATGTGGACGCAAATTTGAGCTTTCAGTTTTGATATTTCTGTTCTCAAAGCAACAGTGCCAACAAACGAGGTATCTCTGTTCCAGTTAACTATCAAGGAACATTTTGAGAATGATTAGCCATTGATTAAAGCTAAATTCACATCGCTGGACCCAGTCAAATCGGTACATTTTTCTTGGGACACCCGGTATGCTTGGAAACCTGAGATAAAATTTCTTTTTGCACACTGTTATAACCAGTTGCTGAATTTTAGGAATTTTGGCTAATCCAGAAATCCAGACAGAAATTTATGAAGATCTGAATTCCTATCCGTTATCGCTCTATTATATCTCTTTTCCTCTAGCTTTATGTCTATGAATGAAATTTATCAGCTAATTTGTTAAGCTAATAACACACCCCCTTTACGTGAATAAAGGGATGTTAACGACAAGGCGGACATTATGATTTTCCAGGCCCCCTCGTGCCCATGCCTCTATCCTGTCACAAAGCGTGCTCTCCCTCACAAGAAGTCTTCCATACAGAAGCCAAATTTTTCAGGTTACAAGGTTTGACTCAAGTTGAGCAATTTTCCAGCCATTTCATCCTATCTTATTTGCACTTGATAAAGTTTGTCTACCAGAACAAAGTCGATGGCAAGAACTATGAACTTGAAGAGAGTATTTACTCGAATATTGTAAACTAATAGCAACAATACGAACATTCAAATCCGAAGCGATCGGATATGGCCTATGAACAAAGAAGGGAAAGACAGTTTACTGAGTGAATCTACAAGCTGTTTTTTTTTTCAGAAATGCTCTAAATGTAGAAGAAGAAAGCGAGGCTGAATTAAATCTAAAGTTTGATTTGAGAATCATTTCAGTATGTATGTGGCAGAAAAGGTCAGTTGCAGGAGGAAAGTTTCACCAAGTTGAAGCTCACAATTTGAAGATCTGCTGATAGCTCAATCACAAGCCAACAAATCCTCTAGCTTCCCACTCAGGCAACAAGGAGTGGTATTGCAGACCATAGGTACTTTCAATTGAAGCTGCATACCATTATATACACAGGGGAATTAGATTGCATTGCAGTGTGTGGTCTTTGCTGTTAGCCTGCATTTCATTATCGAATTGCAAAAAATCGGGGAAAACAAGATGCAAATTTTGCGAATCGCGGACATTCAACGGAGCTGAAAGCAAGTTAGAGCATCCAAACATTAGACCCATTTATCAAGCAGAAAGAAGGAAAGAAGGAAATACAGACAGCAGGGCTAATTACTGGTGGTTTGCATCATTGTCAGGTATCAGCACAGCATGCCCATGGTAAAGGAACATATGCAGCTTCTTATGAAGGGGGCAGTTATCATTGTTATACCAAAACAAACTTTCAAAACAAGGTCTCCTAAAAGTTGTCACGGGACCGTAGATTTTGACCCAACTATTAGTATTAATTATCCAAGGAGAAACCCTCCATGGTCCCTGGTTTCAAGTTGTTTCATTGGATATCCAAGGGAAAACATGTCCATTGATCATGGTTCAAAGCAAATGAATAATTGAAATGAACATGAAAATAAATGCGAAATAAACCAAAAAATAAATTAAAAGAGTTGCATTGTTAGATATCCAAGGTGAAACCTATCCTTGGATCACAAAACACTAGACTACACCGCCACGAATGAGGCATGACACATCCCTCATCACTCCCCGCCCTCTCCCCACGAAATCGCTCACCCAAGTAAGCAACGCCCACCCAAACACGCAACCCCACAAGGAGAAGGCGAAAAACAGCGGAAAAAGCGCCACACATCACCCACAGCAGCACCATCCTGCATCCCATCATCAATCACACCAACCCTGGACCCGTCCTTTAAGGCTAATGGCATTGCTGATCTTCCAGGGAGTCGTGTTTTTATTCGCTTTCAGCTCATCAAGTGTGCTTTTAGTTGTGTTTTTAATTGGCACAAGGTAGGAAGCTCCCTAATACTTATAGGGATTTCATTCCAGACCTAAGAGCTGAATAGGAAGGTCCTTTTTGGCATACTCCAGATTGTACCTCGGAATCTGAAGATCTCTACAGAATCGGGTGTTATAGCTGGAGTATTGGGATCTTCGTTGGAATTTATTCCAGAGATTTTCCGGGCAGAGTCTGTTCATGATCTTATAGGCCATAACGGCACGATCAAACATGACAAGTTGCTCAGCATGAAGGAAATTATTTGACCATTCATCTTTAATCCTGGACGATTCGATCATGGAGACGGCTCTGTCTTGAAGACGTTGAAGGGATTCCTTTTTTGAATTTGAGAGGCTACCCCAAATAACATCTGCATATCGCATGTGACTTTCTACAAGAGCACGATAAACATTGCTTAACTGAGATTGAGGGAGGATGCTTTTCAACTTTTTAAAAGATGTTAGAACCCCATGAACCTTCCCCTTGACAGTTGTGAATCGTCCAAAAACAAAAACAAAAAGCAAAAAACAAAAGTGATTGAAAGTTGTTATGTGGATATATATGGTGTATTTATAAATATCTGGAGAAGCCTCCAAAATATCCCCAAGCGGGAAGTGTGTCCAAAGAGAGAAAGCTGTCGAAAAAATCATTGAAAGTTGTGATGGGTTTACCATATCATATATTAACGTGGTTTATATCGTAGATTAAAATGTTACTGCGTTGGTAGTTCCTTTAGGAGAATCGCCAATCTTGTTATTCTGCTATGCATTGAAGAAATAAATTGCCTGTCCAGCGAATCATAAAGTCGAAAAGAGGTGAAGTTCTACAATAATCACTATCAAAGTCCAGTGTCAGTAAGCCAGCGGCAATGTATGTCTTGCCAAAGCAGTGTGTGAAAGAGTCAAGAAGTAGCGGTAAGGCCATCATACAAGATTGTGACAGATTAATAGTAACAATTCAGAGGTTGAAAACAACAAAAGCCCCATCTTATCAACCATTTCATCTTCAAGTCCAGAGTTCAAACTGAGAATTACCAAACATGACTCTAAAAATACCACTCATTGAGAGTCAACCATTTTCGGAACGATGAAATTGTTTGTAGCATTCAAATTAATGAAAAGGAATTGTGATTCCTTCATTGTTGTATTTAAAGTTAATTAGTCGATACGACCCAAATACTGCCACTCTGTCTTGATAATGTATTTGATAGTGCAGGAACCGCTGGCGTTAATAATGATCAATTGCTCTCTTTGAGATAGATGATATCCCTTGGAATAAAATAGACCATAGGTTCCATCACGTAGGACCAAATTTTCGTGATTCTGTGATAGTTTTGAAATCAGTGGTCAAGTGTAACAATTGCCCCCGTAACACGGTGCAGTTGTAACACATGGTAGGAGCAATTGTTAAATGTCTTTAAAATCATTACACATAATTATTGCACGACTTTGTTTTTCTCTACACACAATGCAACACCAGGTAGCAGATTATTCATTGCTTCAAAAAGAACAAATAAAACTAAGACGTGTTCTTTATTTCTTTGTAAATTTGGATACATCATTTGAAAATATTTGAATCGATTGAGAAAAATTGTTTTTGTTTACAAATTTCAGCTTTTAACTCTTTAATGCATGAGTGCACATCATTCGACCAGATTAGTGAACATGAATCAAAAGCAAGCCATCGGCCAGCTTTCACTGGGGCAAATGTAACAGCGTGCTGCAATTGCCCTTGACCAGGTCAACTATCGTTATTTCCCATTTTTACATCTCGTAAGCTGTGGGGCTTCAAAGTTTCAACTTAGTTTTGATCCTAAATAGATGTAATGTCTGTGATGTGAAAATGAAATTTTTTTACTCAAAGGCAAAATCATTCAGACTCAAAATTACAGTTTAAGCACGTTTTTCCTTTCGTGCTCAAAACATGCTCCCCCTCCCCCCTATAATTTGCAAACTTCGCTTAACATTCCTGTATCTCAAGTCGTCACATGTAGAGGGTTACAATGAGCATGTTCTGTGAAAAAATCAGATTGTTTGCACTTTTCTGCAAGGCGCAGGAATCAGTGTTACAATCGCCCCGTGTTACAATTGTTCCCGGTCTCCCCTACCGCAAATTTAGGGTGTAACTTAAGAGCAGTTTTTTCGTTTTCATTTATTTCTACATTCTCGTAAATCTTAGGTTCTGATTCAAATTCATTAGGAAGTGGAGAATCTTTAAGCGTTATACAAATCGTGGCTAAAGAAAAGGGCAACTCTTTTTGGAGGTTTACAGTGGAAAAGGTTTGATTCTTTCGCAACGAAATTGCACTCGAGTGCGTCCGAAAGTTATCTGTAAATGTCTAGACATTACTGAACGTTTCATGGCAATGTTAATGCATTGAACAATCTGAAATCGAATTACCTCGTTAGTTAACTTGTCTCGCCGACTCAAAGTAATTACCACCATTTCATCTTTCCTCTAAAATACCGCCTCCCCTAAGAGACTATTGGGGAGTCGTGACAATTGGCTAAACAATGCAGAATTTATTACTCCAAAGGTGATGTTTGTGGAAGCCAAGCTTCTTAGAGGGAAATATGGACTGGAATTAACGGCGATTACTTCGAGTTGATGTAAAAGCTTCAAGGACCAGGTAATTCTATTATCGATTTGTCAATGTTGTGTAATGTTGTGTGTCGATTTGTCAACTGTGCTACAAGGTTGTGTAAGATCTAAAAATCTACGCTTCCCATTTTGACATGATGAGGTCAAAATTTGTTGGCAAAATATGCATCGATATCTCCACTGTAAGCCTCCGATGGAAGTAACTTTTTTCAAGAAGTGACAATTTCACAACCCTGACTTGAGTGTTTGTGACAAGAATCAATTTCTTATCCCTTTTTCAATTGAAGTCTACAGAGAGTAGGTATACTTCATTTCTTCTTCCTAATGACATATTGCGGGATTTGAAAAAATTGAAGTTGCTATTCCAATCATGTGACAATACCTCTTTTTGTAGGAACGTAATAAGCCTAGGGAGCCACTGAAGAAACCAAAGGCTGCGCCATTCTTCTTGCCGACGATCTCTGGACTTGAACCCAAGTTTGATACAAATCGAAAGGAGAAGAGCGAGGTGAATTTTTTTTGTTACAAAACGACATTTACCTATTTTCAATATGAGTCACGAGAGTGAAAACTTACTAGCAAATAGTGGCCGGCTAGGGGTACAGGACTTGTGGATGGACGGAAGTTTGCCGCCCGGTTTTTAGAAAGGTACCTTCTTCTAATTACCAAAACTTGCCGTCACACCTACTTTTATGATGCATTTTGGCGGAAACTACCATTTTCTAACCATTTTTTGTGAATTTTAGCGAAACCCCATCGATGTTTAAGAAAAATCGACGGAAAAGGACCCTCGTTTAGAGAATTTTAGGACCAAAAACCCACCCATATAGGCAACATATACCCGTACCTTCAACATGTCATGTACCCCCCCCCTCCACGCCCCCATGGCCATGGGTCTTTACATATAAGAGATTGAATTCTTTAAATTGGGTCAGAATCTCTAGATCCGCGACAAAAAAGGGTGTAACCAAGTTTTACAACTGCCTCCTATGGATTGAAGGATGTGCTTCAAAATGGGTTGGGTCCAACCTCTGGGAATAGCAGGAAAAAGCAGGAGAAGAGTTGGTCCAAAATTTCTCCTTGTTTCCTATTGTTTGTATTCGACGGTTAATTACAATGAAACCACACCAACAATTAATTTCTAAGTAATTCTCTCGTATCAGACTGCCTTTTCTTTTATAGTATCAAAACCACTATAATTGATGTTTTCAGCAAATCAAAATTGTGTTTTGTAATGTCATGGAAATAAATTTATGTCATGGAAATCAAGTTTTTGGAGAACAAACAAATTCAGTGCAACTAACGAACTCTTGTTCAAAGCAATATATTCAAGGCCTCTGAAAGACATTTCTTTTGAAATCTGTTATCAATTCTCTTCGTGGTCTTCCTTATAAACATTGCCTATTGCTGCATGTGACTCCCGATCTGACTCACCGTCGCTTCTGAAATCAGAGCTACTCTCGTGAGTTCCTGTAGATTTCTTGGCAACAGTGGGGAGACTCTTCCATGAAATACGATGAATAAGAGCTCAACAAAGAAAGGCTGGATTGGATTGGCATCACAAAGAATGACGCTATGTTAAACATCCCCAAAAAGACTGTGAACGAAGTCATGAAATTACATGACTCTCAAGTCGTCTGCATCTAGGGCAAGAGAGAAGCGTTATCATATTGGAAATCCTAAGCCAATATTAGGAAAAGATGAGAAAGCAATACTGATTGACAACATTACTGATTGGCTCCATGGATGAAAGGGAATGTGATTCATGGCCCTCTGATGATTGTTCATTGTGCATTCTACAGTTTGGGTTTCTAGCATCTGAGAAGTTCATAAGTGATTTTGAGTCAGCAAAATCAAATGTTTCAATGCAGGTAGATCAGTTTTTCGAAGAAAAGCTTCTCGACCGAAAAGTTGATATGCGACAGAATCAGGCTACTGTAGTTTGTGCATGTAGGGAATTAGGTAGTAGATTTTCGCATCAAATGGTCTTAAATCTGCATGCTTCTATGAAATATTTCTTAATTCCCTTCATGCACAAACTACAGTAGTTAGCAAGAATAACTTCAAAGAAGTGATGAAAAACTGAACGTCTCTCCATTGATAAAAGTGATGTTTTTTTTATATTCAACTATTGCCAGAATTGTTACAAAAAGCAGCTATGATGTTTCAGCAGCTGGTCTGATTAAAAGGCCGAAATGGCCAACTATCTCGGACATTATTCAAAGTGAAACAGTGCCTCTAATGTACAAGTCAACAGATAGTTTTGTGCCCGAATATCTGTCTGAGTTATTTATGAAAAATTCCGCTCTTAGCACAATGAGACTAAGAAACACCGAAGCTGACTTGCGTGTTTCTTTCTTCAAAACGTCAAATGAGCAGAAGTCTATTTCATTTCGTGGGCCCAAGCTTTGGAACCAATTAAGTTCAGATGTCAAACATGCACCCTCCCTTCTAACCTTCAAAAAGAGGCTAAACAAGAAATTGTAGAGGGTTTTTGGTTTTTCTTTTATTTTCTTTTTCTTTTTATATCATATTATTAGATTAACTGTAAATAAGGTTTTAAATTTGTAGTATTTTGCACGGCCCCCTGCCCTGTAAAGCAATATCTGCAGGCTGACGGGGCTACCGTGGTTAAAGAATTAAAAATGAATGAACGAAACCAACAATACAATTACCTTCACCATTCACAGAGGGAAAAGACATAATGTCATCGAGTTCCCACTGCGAATGGTGCTAGCAATTCTAGACAATACAATTATCGTAATCTAAAGTTTAATAAAGGAAAATAAAGGAAAATAAAGTAGCGTAAAGGAAATTAATGAAGGAAACTGTGTGATCGCTGCGGTGCAAGTGCCTAGGCAGCGAAAACAACGACCCCCACCGCCACCCGCCCGCGAACCACCACCGACAAGGATAACGGCAGCGCCCAGATCTCCTCAACGTCGCTCACCATTGGCAAACGACCCAGAAGAATCCTGAACACAACCGTCACCCCCAATGGAAAGCAATCCCCAAGCAGGCAGCAGCACCAGGGCCCAAATTCCTGCCGCACAAGCACTCTGAAGGTTCATTCGACGGGAAGTCAACGCAGTCATCAAGAGTATGTATAAGCCTTAATGAAACTTGGAGATCCAAGCACCAACAAGATTAGAAATTTCATTCACTTGTGTGAATTATTGATTTCACATGGAACGACCAAGAGTACCCTAAAGTTGTCCGGTCTTGTTTATGAAAGAAGTTATTGTTTCTAATGCTATTCTAATTTCAATAACATTCAAGTAAAAACTACCGAACAAAAGTATTGAGCAAAGAATATCATCAGAATCAAGACCTGATGCATTTAATCTAGGTATTTCAGCAAGCTAGAACTATTCCAGAGAAGAGGAGTCAGGTATAGTCTCAGAATAAATGACACAGTTTTACTTCCAAGCACATCCACCGCGGCCTTCGACAGCGAAACGATCGCTTCCTTTTGCGAAAAATTCAAAACTTAGGCTGGGGAGGATGCAATTGTAAATTATGCCGTTTAGTGTAAATATTATTGTTTTGCTGTATTTAAGTTATGTATATAAGTTGGTTTTTATTAGCTCACTCTTCTTAAGATTGTGAGCTATTAGGGCATAACGGAATAACCAGACCCAGGACCAGTAGGACCGGACTCTAACGGACCAGACCCTAGGGGAATGCCCTTTCCTTCGAGTTCGAGCGTGTAGCAATGGCGGCCTGGCTGCCAATACAGCAGTCTCGCTCCAAAGTAACATAAGGCTTCTGGATGCCACAACAAACGCAAAAATGGATGACAAACTTTGTGCGAGCTGAATGAGAGGAACGTAGCCTCAAGCCATTGCCCAAAATGGTACCAAGCAGCCAAGCATTCAAGTAAATAGAACGGTGACCTAAAAAAATGTCTGAAATATGGCCTAAAGGAGCTGCAAAACATCTTGATGTTATGTCATGTGGACCAGGAAAATGAGAAACATTGAATGAGCTGCAAAAGAGTGTGCAATATATGTCAAAAAAGCATGTAAGTTTTACCATATATTATATCAGGAATTATTGTACTGTGCCTTGCCTTGTCTTCCTAGATAGGCTAGTGTAATTGTATAGCTAGGCTAGGCCTATCTATATGTAGTGGCAGATGCGAGATAAAAACCACACAACACAGACGGAAGCAACTTTTATTTTGTTATTGTTAAAGGCTAATTGTTATGGATTGAAGATGCGATAGGCTAGACCCAAAAAACATTGTTTACTACTACTAGGGTATTTGCCACCAGATCAATCATATCACCTTTATAAATTATTTGAACAGGGACAAACAACAGTGGCCAATTATTTTGAGGTCTATCAGTCATCCAGCAGGGCTGCACTTTTGCATAAGAGTAAGAGTGACAGGACCCCTGTCACAGGGAGAGGAGGCTTGGACCAGAGTCTTTCGTGTGATCCAAAATAGATTATTGCCAACAAGAAACCCAAAGAAAATTATATAGTCCATCAAAAATACAAGTCTGAAAAAAATGCATTGTTTAGCCTGTTCAGCCTGCAGGAAATCATTTAAGAGCCAGTACCCAAAAATCTAGTAAACCCTGTTGGATTTATAATATGTTTAAACAGTAAGAACCTGCAAAATAGAAAAAAAATTCAAGAAACATCAGGCTGATTTTGGTGATAAATGGTACCCTCATATAAGAAACTTTTGTACATTTTAATGGAAAATGAAATAGGCTGTTTCGAAAAAAGTGGTTTCTATTCTGCGGTTTCTTACTGTAGTCACCTACTGTATTTCATCCCAGGCAAGCATCTCAATTTTAAATGCAACTTCAATGCAATTTCAAAGGCGTACACTATTTTATAGTATATCTGTCATGAAAATTAACAGTTATATGTCCCTTTTTTATTTGCAGGCTTTATACAAATATAGACGCAATTTCCTGCTGTTGATCATATTTTGATAGTCCTGTATGTTGATAGCTAGTCACCAAATACTGGAGGAGTCTATTGCAAAAGCCAAGTCAGGAATCCAAAGGAACCCATGACAGTAAATAAATGATGAGAGAGAATTCAAAACATATTCAATAGCTATGTTCAAAATGTAGACTGGCTAAAGGTGATGATAGCATTTCAAAGACAACTGTATACATGAATCATTAGCAATAGCAGTTGCAGCTTTGATACACAAAAACAAAAAGTATAACAACAAAGCAATATACTGTACCGGGTGCCCCAAAAAAAAGGTAACAGATTTGATTGGGACTAGCGATAAGAATTTAAGTTGAATCGACCCCTGATAAGTTTTGAAGTACTCTTAGATAGTTAACTTGACGATTGATACCGTATTTGTTGATATTGGTGCATCAAGAGTTGGAATATTAATCTTGTAAGTCCAAATTTGCCTCCTACTCCAAACCAGAGTTTTTGGGGTTTGGCCTAAGCTGTTAACTCGCTGTGCTGTGGAATCTCCTCAAACATAGCCAAGCACAAACAAGAAACCTCGTGCTTAGGAACACATTTTAGTGGAAATCTGACTCTGAACTTTACAATCCGATTCAAGAATTTAGCCCCGAAGAGACCCCTTTCTTGATTCTACAAAAACTTTAAATTACACCTGCCTGAGAAAAGTTATTCATCAGCGAAATAAGTCCCGTAGGCTCTAACATATGGACTTTCTTGCAATCTTCATTGCTTGAATGAAATGTTTTTTTGCATTATCTCTCACAAAATTATTACAAAACAAGCAATCGTATATGCCCAAGGGAACATAAAAATGCTCATTCGTGCTTGGCTTGGTGTACTTTTGTAAATTCATTTTGACTGGAGAAAAATATTCCTTCGTGACTATATTCATTAATTTGTTTGCTAGCTTTCAGTTTGTTACGTTCTATTCAAGTGGGTACCCAAAGGACCGATCCTTGTCCAAAAATGCCTTTGACTGAGGAGATTCCCCTTACCAGCGCGTTAGCAGTTTAGGCCAAAACCCAAAAGCTCTGGTTTGTAGATGGACGCAAATTTTGGCTTTCGAGATTAATATTTCAACTCTCGATGCGCCAATATCAACAAACGAGGTATTAATCTTCAAGTTAACTATCGAAGAGTACGTCAAAACTTATTTGGGATCGATTCGACTTATACTCTCAGCGCTGGTCCCCATCAAATCTGTTACCTTTTTTTGGGACACCCGGTATATACATTACAGTATGTTGCATTTTTAAGGATACATTGAAATGCTTGGTATGCTCAAAGAGGAGAGTATACAATTTATCTTTTCACTAATTTCATCAGAAGGTTTGATAGGGAATCTGTTTTTATAAGCATCTTCTCGTTTAGAGCCCAGGAATCAAGGGCCAATAAATGTTTTGTGTTCCAGAGTTCTCTCCCTGTCTAAGTGCCAACTAAACCTAACATTTGACCGATTTTCAAAATGGTTCGACTTTCATGGTGTTAAAATGCTTCATGTGCTTTTCTGTTCTTGAACTAGCTGCTTAGTGCTAAGAATGATGTGTAATGTGTAGTGGCATCATCAGCTCTAAAAATGTTGAAAGACGTGTATGGGGGATTCAGACGCAATTTCTCAACCTAAAGGTATAGAGCCCCATCGCCCTTTTCCGATCACTGGCTCCTGAGAGCGCTTTGGTGTGCAATCTGGGGATGTTTGTTTACGAGAGGAATGGGTCCTATAATTAAAAAATCGCGCGAAAAAATACTTTGCTGATGCCATGAGCTTCAAGTTGAGACGTGGTTTACTTTTTTCTGGCGTGTGAATTCAGGTGATATAAGAAGATGAAAGAGGCCTACCTGTGATGGAATCACAAGTAGTCGCCATTTTTCACTTCGCGTTTCCTTGCAGCAATTATATTTTCTCTTGTTTCTCTGCTACTGCTTACTAGAACGGCAGTCAAAACATTTCAAATTTTACTCCAACTCTCTAAGCGAATATTTACAAAAAAATTTCGATCATAATATCTTCTCCTTCCCAGCTGGGAGTAAAGTTCTAACTGCAGTCAGATAGGCTACAGATCGCCCTCTTCCGATCACGAGGCTCGGTTCGAATTCTGGGATTCTCTCTCAATGAAGAGACGGGGTGGAAGGTGAAATAAACAAAGAAACCTCACCAGAGGGTTTCGCTGACTTTGGATGCACGTGAGGTAGGGTTTGAATTAATGCCAGGGAGGCATTAAAGTATGGGAAGGGGGCTATGCTATAGTGTTGCCAGTTATCTTGTAGCAGACTGTAACTTTCAATTTGAAATTGCTTATGGTGTCATTAAACGAATAAAGAGACAAAATGTTACTTATCAAACGATAACTTGAGATAAATATCTTCTTTTATGTGTACAGCATCCATTTCAATTGGAAACTGCGCTTTCTTGAGCCCTCTGCGGTGGTGCTGTTCGAAATTCATGCGCGAACTTGCGTGATCGGAAAAGGGCGATGGAATGAAGATATCGCGATTTTATCGCTGTGTTTTCCGACAACGATTTTACAGAAGACGGTCGCTAAATGTACAATAACTGGTTTCTATCCTTTAAACTATGAAATAAGGAATAATTCATTAGCATTGACTTTTCCGATTAAATTTACTTGGGCCAAGTAACTTGATGTTTCTTTTTCAGTGATCGGAAAAGGGCGATGGGGCTCTACGCAACTAATTTTTGATTATTTTTCTTTGACAATTTTTGCCGACTTTTGGAATTAGGGGGGGAATGTCCCCCCAGGCCCCCTGTGGCGTTGCCATTGGTAATGTGGTATAGCAACAGCCTCCAAATGCTCACTTTCCTTTGAGAAGTTTGTCTTATCCACATCACTTCCAACAGACTTTCAGGGAAAGTTATCTTGCTTAAGATATGTGTTGACTTCTGACTCTCTTAAGTTTGTGACAGATGGA
Organism: Aurelia coerulea; assembly: GCA_039566865.1. NCBI lineage: Eukaryota > Metazoa > Cnidaria > Scyphozoa > Semaeostomeae > Ulmaridae > Aurelia > Aurelia coerulea. The sequence continues at coordinate 35,900,760 of CM076943.1, forward strand.
ATACTACACATACTGTGTAGCAATTCCTTAAACATAACAGCTAACAAAACTTTTTAAATCAAACCAGCAGGGAAAAATCTCAGTAAGTTGTCAGTGTATAAAACATAGTATTTATACCTCTGTCATACTAACGTTCTTAAACTAACAGGAACTAATAATTGCTTGAATATGAAGTCATTAGTTCTTGATAAGAATTATTGCATAAAGGTGCCACTTTTCCCCAGAAGACTTCGTTGTTCCGGCACGAAGAATTACTTCACATCTTTTTGCACTTGAACAAGGCATGGTACAATGAACTTGTTCTTCATTGCAGGGCATTCACTGTTGAGGTGGAAGTAGACATAACTGAGCTGCCCTTTTTGCTTTTTGCCATTTTGGTCCCAAAACTCTCTGCATGCCTTGGAGACAATCACCAAGTCTCTTGAAGGTGGATGGATATTTCCTTCATGATCTTTAAGGCTTCCCTTGCAGCCATAACATGTGGATGTACCTCCATGACAGAACTTTAGCAAAGTAATTGTGTATGTACCTGGCATTGGATTTGGCGCAGAAGCTTTTTTGTTGGGCTGATTGTTTGCATATGTGCTTACCACTGGATTTGGTGCAGGTGGGTTGTCTGGTTGTTCGTATGCAACAATTGACTCCTTTGCTTTGTTTGCTTGCCCTTTTCTGCTCTGAGTAGATTTTGTAGCCTTCTTCCTTGCTTTTCTTCAAATAACCAATGTCTATCAGCGATGATACTGGGTGGCGATTCTTATGATTGAAATGCACAATGTATTCCCCAAGTTTCTGAGTGTGTTCAGCAACAGCAATTGTGTGACTGCAAATATCATATGCAGCATACTTGAGGCATCTCTCTCTGGTGCACTGTATTGCTTTTCCATCTGCTTGGAGAACATATGGCTCTCTTGGATTGACAGTATTGACAACGATGAAGGTATTTGTTGTGCCAGGTGCCATCATAATACCTTGAGTGCTAATCAAAGCAGATGCATCAATAAAGATCTCCTCGACGATTGAATATGGTGGATATTCAATTTGACTTTCTTCTGGGAGTATTGATAACTTGCATAATTGATGACTTGTCCTTTTGGTAGATGTTGCTGCAGAAATTGCTCCGTGGGAGGGTGCTGCATCTGCTTGGCTGTTTGTAGCTGCTCTGATTTCTTCTAGTATTACAAGTGGCGCAGCAAGGAATCTCAAGTGATTTCTCTTCCGTTGATCTGCTGTCATGCTTTAGAAGTTAGCCTGGTCAATTGAGAAGTGTTTGTATTCCTCTTGCAGCTTAAACTCTCCAATATTTATCAATGCCTGTATAACTTGCGTTTGTTGTTGCTTTACGCATGACTGAATTGCAAGTACAGCTTTCTTGGGGCTAAGTTTTCTTCCATTCAAGTTTTGTTTCAGGAAAAAGTTGATGCATTCATTGGCATTCTGGGTATAAACATCTGGGGGATACCCAAGTCTAGCGGCTGTGCGTACTTTTGCTGTCATGCAGTTATTGATTAACTGTAACTTGTGTACCTCAATGTATTTGCCAAAATTCTCACCATTTGCATGTGGCATTTTCCACTTGCTCTGCAACTTCTCGAACTCTTTATCTACCTCTTCATCATTCCAGCTTCAGTTAGTCCTTTCTCTTTGATGCCTCCAGAGACAACACCAAAAATGTCGTTCAGCATTGTTTTTCTGTAAGAAAATATGGCAGGTATTTAATAAAATATGGCAGGTTATTTAATTTATTCATTTTTTCGTCATCGCAAGCATCTTCGGATCCGGCAATCGACGTTGGTATCGTGGCCTTTACTTTTTCAAATTATTTAATAAAACTTGATGAGAAAAAAGGTCTTGCCTTTGCCAAGATATGAGATGCGGCTTGTTTGATGATGGGGAAAAGGAAACGAATCACACAGAATGGAACACTATGAACTGCGAAGTTATCTGAACTGACAATGATTTGATAATTGTGCAAACTAAGTAGCAATCATTTTTGGTAGCAAACCCAACTATCAAGCTGCTCTCTTGCTCTCTTGGGGAGTTGAAGGGCCCATGTTGTTCTTGGCTGAAACCAAATATATTTGTTGTTGTTGTCAAAACGAGAGATTATGAGGAGGAAACTTCTTGAATGTAGAAATAAAAGAGAAACGTCATTGAGCTTCGTTGTATCCGGTACAGCTTCCTTCAAAAGTCATTGAAAGGTCTCACTGTTGCAGAAAAAGAACAAGAGTACTTTGTGAAATCCACAATTTATATGAAGATATCTCGTGTCATATTGGATTCCTAATGATTGGATGATTTGTCATAGAGTGAAGAACATCTTTCCAGAATTTTTCTGAATGTGATCATCTCTTTACCTTTGATGCAGTTTCCTTTCTGCTTCATGTTTACTGAAAGTGTGATTTTATGATGCATAAGCCCTACTTGGCCAGACATGAACATGAGGGTGGGGGTGTGGTAAGGGGGATCTCTCTCCTTCAAGAGACATGTATATGCAAAGACTATATCAAAACTTGTGAAAAAGCAAATGTTTTTTGCATTGATCAAGATATTAAAATGGTACAAGGCTTCTTTTGCTTGCACAACAGATCATTACCTAATTTTCATTGCATTCCTAAGTCCTCTCAAAGAGTCGTATAGCCCACCTCTCACAGTGATCCAGAGCATGTAATTAATGCGAAAAATGAAAGTATAATAACTGTATCAAACTTTTTTGTTGTTGTTAACCGTAGCCTGAGGTATATCAAAACCACAAAAATTTTCATTATTTCATTATTTCAAGTTAGGCCAAAAAGGTGTACTTCAGGTTGCTTTCTTAGCAAAGTCATAAAATAGCACTAACTTTCAAGCTCATATTTGTTGGCTTGCACTCACTCGATTTTCATGATTATTGTTTTGTTAGACAGGATTAACCCTTGCAGAGTATTCAGTGAAAAGGTTGATTGAAAATTTTATTTTTAGAATGTGCAAATTTTGCAAATTCATAGTGGTAACCAAACCTTGAAAAGGCTAAAACTAAATCACGAAACGTTTCTTCAAAATTAAAAACAAAAAATCTCTGTTTCAGAGTTCATGTAAACCTTATTGCAGAATCAAGTTTAACCTATTGGCAACACATTTGCAAAAGGGCTAAGCTCTCAAATATTGTTTGCGAATTTTTCACGAAGATCAGTTTTCAGAGTTAAATGGCATTTGTCTGCTTAAATGACGAAAAACTATTGACAGAGGCAATATTTCATCATATCTGCACTGTTTCAAATACATGGCTTTTAACAAGATAGCAGTATAAAGTATTTTTTCATAATTCAACTAATTTTCTAAGTTCTTTCAAAGCATGCAGCTAACTGTTACTCCATAATTATTCCTTACATCTCAAGTCGAAAAATGTGCCTAGTAACATTGAAAAACACAAAAAAAACACCAAAATAGGCACCTTAATGATTAGGGAGTTGATTTCTAACCTCCTTTTGACAATAACAGGGAAATATTTGTTTCATTGAACATCTATCTCAGTCTATAGTACAGTGTACACCAACCCCAGACCTCAGTATCTTATCGAAAAACATGAGTGTAAACCATGTTTTAGAAAATATATATGACCAACTCCTCCCTTAATTAAGTACCTGTGTTCCTGATAAATTTGAACTCTTAGCGCTGAGATGAACTTGTAGCTTGGGGGCTTGGCAGTCTGAAAGCTTCTAAAAGCTTTTCTCCGATTAACTCAGTTGAGTGAGCCTGATTGTGTTGCAGAAAATATGTGAATTCGAGGGTTATTTCACCCATTCGCAAAATATAAAATAATATCCCCCCGATAAAATCCCCCCGAGGCCCCACTTAAAAACAATGCCAAACAAAACACCTAGACTATTTCACGTTTTCTTAGCTAGCCAACACTTCCAATTCAAATAAAAGTTCATAGTAAATTCCCTATTCCTTTAGTTCTCGACATCTGAATGGAAGCTCTGCGTATATAAAGTCTAAAGCAAACGAAGAAGCACGCCTCCCAACGACCCTCCTGGGATTTGCTTAAATTGCTAAATCCTTAGATGAGAGTTCTCGATTAGATGATGAGAGTTAGAGAATTCCACCTTGACACCACGTGCACACTGACACGAAATACGAAATGAAGCATGCCTCCAAGATAAAGCCTAAGACTTATTCAAATGGAATGACTGTATTCAGGCAAACCCACAGGCGAACATATCCAATTCAACATCAGCCGCTCTTTCATTGAGACCGTTGGGTGCAAAGGTTCCTAATTTGTATTGCCAAAATAATTCTTTTCTACGAAGGAAGTAAACATCTGAATCCCCATCAATAATTTTTATGCTGACCGAAAAAGCACCCTGATGGCCTTCGCTAAAAATATGCCCAAAGAAACCCGCCTGTGGCACCGCCTTACCCCTGTCAAGACTGCCATCATTGTATTTACGTACATATGTTCGAAAACATGATTTGTACACATTGAATCTTTGCCGAAATTTGGTTTTTGTGCTGCCCACATATTTTTTATTGCAGTAATCACATTGCAGTAATCACAAGTAGACTACATTTTCCGAGTGGCAATGATAAGCACCAGAGGAGATCGTAAAATGTCGAGAGTCATTAAAATTTCGAAATGTCTCCCTTTCAACAATGGGTGCACAAATTTGATAGCTTCTCCTGCTATTACATTTGAAAGTGCCCTTTTCAGCGTGTTCATCCGTTAGTTGGTAAACTTTGCCCCGAACCAGAGTATCCTTGAAATTTTTAGCCCTTCTGAACGAAACAAAAATCTTATCCTTGAAAATATGTCGATGTTCATTATCAACAAAGAGTGCATTCAAACATGTTTGCAAAATGTCGTAAACTGTATGAAATGCTGGATGGAATGTTAAAACCAGGGGTATCCTCATATCATCCCGGTGCTTTTGGTTCCGATCCAGGGGGGTATTCCGATCCAACCCCCTTACCCTATTAATCTGTCCCTCTATTTCTCCCCTATTGTACCCCCGATCCAAAAGAAAATTTTCCAAGTTTTCCAATCGATTTTCAAAAAAAGAGTCTTCTGAGCAGATACGACAAATTCGAAGGGCCTGCCCATAGGGAATGCCCTTTTTCATATGACCTGGATGACACGAGGAACGATGAAGAAGCTGATGAGTATCAGTCGGTTTCGTATACAGATCTGTGACTATTTTGTTACCTTGCCTAATAACCTGCATCCAAAAATTTCACCGTTTCCTTGGAATATTCAACGGTGAACTTTATGGAATGGTGAGCGGAATTCAGAAAATCTACAAATTCTATAAGTTTTTCCTCCCCATGTGTCCAAACTAAAAATACATCATCAATAAAACGCCACCATAACCAAGGCTTATATTGTGATTGTTAAAGAAGTTTTTCTTCCAAACCCGCCAAAAATAGAATAGCATGTGATGGTGCTCATTTGGTACCGATAGCTGTCCCCCTAATTTGCTTAAAAAAATCACCATTAAACTAAAAAAAAATATTTGTTAGCACTAAATTAGCCAGTTCCACTAATGTATCTGTAGAAACTGATTGATTCTCCCTTGAATTAAGAGCAGTACGCAGAGCTTCCAGTCCTTCGTCATGGGGTATACTAGGATATAGACCGACCACATCAATCGTACACAGGATAGCATCCCAAGGAAGGCCCTCCATGCTGGCTAGCTTTTGCAGAAAATCGTTAGTATCTTTGACATATGACCGGACTCTTTTTGCTAAAGGTTGCAGATGATGGTCCAAAAATGCTGAAATATTTTCAGTGAAACAGCCTGAATTCGAAATAGCAGGGCTCCCTGGGACACTACTGAGTCTTTTGTGGATTTTCGGTAAAAGATAAAACCTACCCAGCTTTGGGTTGTTGACCATAAAATATCCCAAAGTTTACTCATCAATGTCCCATCGCCCCTCAATCTTACTAATTGCGTCACGGACAACACGTTGTACCAGAGCTGAAGGGTCATTGTCGAGTTTCTGATAAACCCCATGATCCCTAACTGGTTTTCCGCTTCCAAAATATAGTCTTCCCTATCCCAAACTACGACACCTGAACCCTTGTCCGCTTCCTTATTAATAATTGCTCGATCTGATCTAAGATTATTTAAAGCTACTTTTTCTTCTCTAGTCAAATTACGACAGTTACAACCTTCTTGTGATACTTTCATAAGCTCATAAGTCACAACCTTTTTACCGAAGTTTTCTAAATCGATCTTAACCTGTGAATAATCAATCTCTTTTGGAGTCGCTACAAATTTTAAGTCCCTTTGACAAAACTGAAATTTCATGCTGACTAAGCGTACGCTGTGATAAATTTATTACCTTGTTGTTAACAAATTGTCCCTCAATACGTCCATTTTCATCTCTTTTAACTTGGTACTGAATTTCATCATTATTTTCTGACACATCTTGTTGATTGGTACTTTCTGCAAACGTCCTTGATCCTCTTTATCGAATTCCTGGCGGTTGATTATCAAAGTTAGTTTGCATAAGCTCCCTTCGAATTTCGTCCAATTATTATTATTTAAGCAAAATAGCTTAGGAGATGTGGTGTTTCGGGAAATCTATTGTTACTCCTTAAGAGTTTCTTGTCAAATAGAAAACAGAGGACTGTCTTGAACGGTCAGGCTTCCACCTGGGGGAATATTTCTGCTGGTGTACCGCAAGGATCGATTTTGGGCCCTTTGCTTTTCTTGATATACATAAATGATCTGACAAAGAATTTGAAATTTAATGTGAAACTGTTTACAGATGACACATCACTCTTTACAATCGTACAAGACCCTAATTTAGCTGCTAGCGACATGAACCATGACCTGAGTCATATTGCATTATGGGCACACGACTGGAAAATGTCCTTCAATCCAGGCCCCCGAAAGCAAGCAGTTGAATTAGTCTTTTCAAAGAAAAAGATAAAAACTAACCATTCCCGTGATCCTCTTTAATGCGTCACCCGTGTCGACAGTTGATCAACATAAACATTTAGGCACCATACTAGATTCTAAACTTTTTTTCTCAGCTCATATACAAGCAGCCATGAACAAGTCAAGAAAAGCGATTGGAATGGTGAAGTTCATGTCCAAATATCTCCCTAGAAATACATTGAATGAGTTGTATAAATTGTATCTTCGACACGGTTGTACAAATGTATAAAAGTATAAATTGTAGCATTCGACACGGTTGACCATCAAATACTCTTAGATAAAATGCAATTTTATGGAATTATTGGACTTGCGCACAAATGGTTCACTTCTTATCTTGATAATCGGAAGCAGTACTGCAGAGTCAATGGCACAATATCTAGCCTTGAAAATATTGATATTGGAGGGCCACAGGGATCGTGCCTAGGGCCTCTTCTTTTTCTACTATACATAAATGACTTGCCATTTGCTCTAAAGAAAGCGAAGGCAACCATGTATGCCGACGACACAGCAATTTCGTATTCTTCTGATAAAAGTGAGGAACTGGACCGAGTAATCAACGAGGAGCTGTCGTACATTGAAAGGTGGCTACAAGGCAATAAGCTTTCCCTTAATGTTGTTAAAACCCAGGCTATGATAATTGGTTCAAAGCCAAAAATTAAAAAACTAAAAAATAATCTTAGCACACTTCCTTCTTTCAAAGTAAGGGGCGAGGAAATCAACCTGGTAAACGAAACAAAATACCTCGGAGTCATGATTGATAATTGCCTTACCTGGGAAAGTCATATAAGCGCGGTTCAAAAGAAGATCTCCAGAGCTATTGGCCTATTGAAGTATGCTAACAAATTTGTTCAAACTGACACTTTGATAAATTTATATAGAAGCATCATGGAGCCACATTTCAGCTACTGTTGTTCTGTCTGGGGCTCTTGTGGTGCTTCAAAGCTAGACGTGCTTCAAAAATTACAGAATAAAGCAGCCAGAATAGTAACAAATTGCCCTTTCCATGAATCTGCAGCTCCTTTGCTCCAGAGACTTGGTTGGCCATCTGTACAAAAGCTGATAAATAAAGAAACAGGTTCCATGGTTTACAAATCTCTTAACTCTCTTGCATCTCAATATCTTAGCGATCTCTTCGTGAGATTGTCCGAGGTACATCCAAGAGAGTTAAGAAACTCTAAAACAAACCTTGCAATACCCATGTTGAGAACTGGCAATGGCCAAAAATCCTTTGCTTATCGTGGGGCCAGTCTCTGGAACAGTCTTGATTTGGATACAAAGATGGCTCCCTCAATCAATGCCTTTAAGTCCAAAATCAATGAAAATAAACCTTTTATATATGGAGGTGTATCGCTGTAAATTTATATATCTTTAATTTTGACGTATTCCGCTCTTTTTATTGTAAATTTTGTAGTATATAATTCTTTAATTTTGTAAGTAATTTTTTGCAGGGCCAATTGTAAAACAATATTTATACTGAATTTGTACCCTGGGTAAACAATTTTAAAATGAAATGAAATGAAAATGAAATCTTCGACCCCACCTAGATTACAGCTATGTAATTTATCATGTACCACATGGGATGGATGGTTCTGAAAATTACATGATGGAAAAACTTGAATCTGTTCAATATTCTGCTGCCCTAGCAGTGACAGGTACTTGGAGAGGAACATCTCAGGAAAGTTTGTACAATGAACTTGTATGGGAATCGTTGAGCTCAAGAAGATGGAGTAGACGTCTTATTCTTTTTTATAAATTTGCCAATAATTTGACCCCTGATTATACATGGGACCCTATTCCACCACTGCATGAAAATAACTACTCTTTTCGGAATCCGCCAGTAGTAGGGTAAATAAAGGCAAGAACAGACAAATTTAAATCTAGTTTCTACCCTGACTCCTTGACTGAATGGAATAAGCTTGATCCCGAAATAAGAGAGTCCACCTCTGTTAGCGTCTTTAGGAAAAGATTATTTTCTCAAATTAGGCCTCCTGCTAATTCTGTATATGGTATTCATAACCCAAAAGGGATTGCATGTTTAACACAGTTAAGGGTGGGGCTAAGCAAACTCAATTTCCACAAATTTAAACATAATTTTAAAGATACAATCAATCCAATGTGTCCAGTAAACGATGGCATAGAGGATACGGAGCATTTCTTACTGCTCTGCAATTCTTTCAGAGAGCATAGATGCAGTCTTCTCGCTGGTGTCAATGATGTACTCGAAGCTTATGGATATTCGGAGGGTTCAGATATCAATATGTTGCAACTTCTTCTGTATGGAAACAAAAATTTGCCCTTGGAAGCCAACAAATTAATCTTAAATTTAACAATTAAGTACATTTCGGAAACGGAACGATTTGGTTGAAGGTTACTGGAATCCTTGAATAGAGCACCCAAATCCCTTCTGTATGTGTCTGTTTTTAGTAATTTGTTTTTGTCTTTGTGTTTGTTTGTTTGTTTGTTTGTTTGTTTGTTTGTTTTCTTTCTGCAATTATGTGTCTTAAGGAAGCTTGCAACCAAATAATAGATTTTACATTGCCTTTCTTGGCTCTAAACCTTTCAAATCTTCACTCGAAATTGTTTGGTTGCAAGATGCCTTAGCTTGTAGCTCTGTTTGTCTGGTTTATATAAATGTACTTTTTCAATGTTTTTCTTCTTTTTAAGGCATCGGGGTTGACATAGTATTTTGCTCCTCTTGGTATCGTAGTCGTAGTGTTGTAAAGTAGATTAAGTAGTGTAGGTAGTAATCTGTCATGTAAATTTTTTAGATTGAATATATATTAAAAAAAGCTACCATATAGCCAGGGATAATGGACCACCAATCATTGTTGGTCCTGAAAGTAAACAACATATTCCATACAAAAGAAAATAGTCAATATTCAGTCCACCTGCTGGACGAGTCCTGAAAGTACTTTTCGAACTATGCTCTCGCTGTTCATCAACACTGTCTTCTGCACCTCTGCTACAGTTGTCTCAGCTAATCGCTCTCGTTCTAATCGTTTGCCAAATACTCTTCCCACATCACTCAACACATGTTTTATACCTCCACCAAGAGCACCAATTACTACGGGAACAATCGTTATGTCATATCTAGGTCTCCTTTCTCTTAATTCAAATGCAAGTTTTCGATACTTTGTCACTTTCTGATTTCTTTTTGCTTCTATATTTGCCTGCTGCGGACATGCCATATCACAAATCCAAATCTTACTCCTTCCTTTATCCTCCAGTACCAGATCTGGTCTCCTAGAAGTTGTTGTTTTTCACAAGTTGAACTCGAAATCCCAGACTAACTTAGCACTGCTATTCTCCAACACTTGCCCTCTCACCCAGTGTTTCTTGTACCACCTTGTTTCTCTTTCTACCAATCCATATTACTTGGCCCACGCAATTGCCATCGCTATTAACGCTCTGTTGTGTCGCGCTAAATATTCACTGTTTGCTATCGTTTTACATCCAGCAACAAGGTGCTCATCGGTTTCATTGAATTCACCACATAGCCGACATCTCCCATCTTCAATCAGTCCTCTTGCTAACTTCCATCCTCTTGTCTCTCCCTCTATCATTCATTGTATGAAATCTTTATTTTGTGCACGGTCTGCTATGTTTCCAGCATCACTTAACTGCGCCACTGTTCTGTCAGCAACACCGGGTGCAAAGTTTGGTTGATTTTGATAATTGTAATATAAGTCTTCCATATGATACGTATTTGAATGCACGGGTATTAACTGTCGATCCTAGGTTGCCCGGCACGTAGGACAAGGCTATTTACTAGATAGGTCTGCCAGTTCCTACCAGGTTCCGTTAGTGGCAGCATAACGTTGCTTCCATTCATTCATCAGCACGGTTAACTCCTTGAATTACGGTTTTTTTTTCGGGGTTTTCTCTCCCCTAGATCCGCCACACAGGACCACCTCTAGTAGGATGTAGCTCTTCCCTATGCACGGATGGTCTTCACCATGGAGAGGCTTTGTCTGACGCTTCACATGATGCTGGGTGCCAGGAGACCAGTCTAGGATCCCACAAAAGGCCATCTAGGAAAGGTACTACTCCTTAACAGATTCTTGGCCCCTTATTATTATTGTTATTATTATTGTTATTATTATTATTATTATTATTATCATTATTATTATTATTATTATATGAACTAAACCACCATCTTATTATAACAGAAAATAAAAGTATAAAAACAACACTGTTAAAAATTTCGTACGTTTCGATTTAAAAATCTTCTTCAGCTCATAATGATAATAATATAATAATAATAATAATAATAATAATAATAATAATAATAATAATAATGATAATGATAATAATAATATTGTAAAAGTAAAGATTGATACGTCTTGTTTGCTAGTTGATAACACGCAAGGAAAACAAGATATTTTCATGAAAATTTTCGATCTTACGTAGATCTTCTTCAGTCATAATTAAGCGTTCTATAAATAACTAAAACGTTAAGTAGCTGTTGGAGAATGTTGCGTTCTATGAACTATCGAATTAAGAGTTCGCTAAACTGTAAAGTTCGATTAATGTGGCGAAACAGATAAAGTAAATACAAATTATGATCAGGTTTTAGGAAAAAGCTTGTAATATGTCTTTCCGAATTCATTCATGGTATTGTTCAGACCACGAGGTTTTCTCGTGTCGAGCCTAGTCATCCAGACATTTTCATAAAATTCCAGAGTGTCATGATCACCCTCTACATTTTGCAAGATGTGTACAGTTAAGTCTCTGTCGAAATCACAATCATAGCTGTCGAAAAAGTGTCTTCCCAGTTCTGTGGCGTCCGGATCATGCTTTGCATCGTTTCTATGCTTGTTGAATCTTTGACTCAATGTTGTCGATGTGTAGCCTACGTATAACTGTTTGTGTTTTCTGCACTCGGCGGCATAAATAACATTTTTTGTGGAACAATTCCCTCCTTCAATGAGACATGATTTACCTGAATTTATGTTGTGCAATTTGTCCACTTGACCCATGTGACTGCACAGTTTGCAGGGCCGGCCCCGCTTCTTTGTGCCTTTCTGCGTGCATCTGACGCTGTAACCATTTCGTCTGATCTTTTGTTCAGATTGAATTAGTGTGGCTCGAATATTAGTATTTCTTCTGAAGGAAACGATTGGAGGCTCTGGAAACACATTTTTAAGCTTTGGATGTTCATCAATCATGGTCCGATAGTTCCCGTGCAATAGTTTAGAAATTCCTTTGAATTTCTGATGCCAGTTCACCACTAGGGGTATCCTCTGATTTGAAATGCTGGATATTTTCGCTTTTGGCTGTAGTAATTCCTGACGATCCTTCTGCGCAACGACCTCAGCAATTCGTATCATCTTGCCTCTTGAATATCCTCGCTGAACATAAAACTTGACAAACTCGGATGCATGCTTTCGATAGTCGTTGATAAGAGTGCAAATTCTTCGGATTCTAATGAATTGTGAAAGTGGGTTGGAGCGTATGGTATGCGGAGGATGATCAGATGAATTATGTAAATAGGTGTGTGTTGCTGTTGGTTTACTGTATAGTTCGGTTAGGATTTTGCCATCCTGGATCTTTACCCTTGTATCAAGAAATACAACGTTTGAGCTCGAGTATTCCGATGTAAACTTGATATTCGAATTGTACTTGTTTTTGGCAGCGTATGAATTACAAAATGATAGAAAATGGTTAAGACTTTTCAGGTCATCTTTCCATACGAAAAAAATGTCATCTATAAATCTGACCCATGAGACTGGACTCTTGCCATATAGTGTTGCATAATCTTCTAATAATTTCGTTTCAAATTGAGACATAAATAGGTTTGCAAAATTCACGGCCATTGGTGTTCCCATGGCAGTTCCTTTGATTTGATGAAAATACTGTCCCATGAAAGATAACGTGTTCGACTTGAGGATAAACGATATGAGGTCAGAAATGACCTTGGACGGAATTGACTTATTTTTGTGTTTTTCTAGCGCTTCGAAACATGCTTTAGCGCCCTCGTCATGGTCGATATTAGGATAAAGAGAGCTCACGTCCATTGTTACTAAGAAAATATCGTTCTGATCTTTAATTTCATTGTTTAGACTCTCGACATGCTTTACAAATTCCGTTGTATCTTTGATGTAGGAAGCAGTTTTAGTTGCAGCGGGTTTTATGAAGCTGTCTACCCACTCGGAAAGTTTAGCTGTACATGAATCATACCCACTACAGATAGGGCGCAGTGGTGGAAGATTTTCAAAGACTTTGTGAATCTTCGGTAGGCCATAAAAACAGGGCGTTCTATTACCCTCCCTTAATTTGGTATCTTCAACGTCGTCGATGTAACCATTATTGAGCAAATCAGTGATTTTCTTGTTTAAAATCTCTCGATAATCCGGGTTTGGATCTGTGAAGATTTGTTCATAGAATGTTTCATCTTGAAGTGTCTGAAGGGAAGCTGCATTATAATCGGTTCTGTTCATCAAAACGATACCATTGCCTTTATCAGCTGGCTTGATAATAATTGATTCATCCGTTTTGAGTGCTTTGAGAGCATTCCTTTGTCCCTCTGTTAGATTATTCCAGTTTTCATTACTTTTCGAGTTGATGTGTTTGCCAATGTCTCTAATGTTGTTATCTATGAAAGTTGACAATCCATTGACCCATTGAATTCGAAGAAATTGTTCTTAAGCACCAACTCGGTTAGTTCTACGAGAGAATTTGTTCAGACCGACTGATCTTCTCGACCGTCCAGGGCAACCCGAAGAGCTTCCAGTCCCTCATCATGTGATATGCTCGGGTAAAGACCAACCACATCAACCGTGCAAAGAATCGCATTATCGGGAAGCTCGTCAAGACTAGCAATCTTCTGCAAAAATTGGTTGGTATCCTTTATGTACGACCTGACATTTTTAGCCAATGGTTGTAAGTGATGATCCAAAAACTGAGATATGTTCTCCGTATAAAACCCACAGTTTGAAATAACAGGCCTACCAGGAACGCTATTCAGCCGCTTATGAATTTTAAGTAATAAATAAAATCTTCCTAATCTGGGATTATTAACCAATAAGTAATCTAATGTCTTGTCGTCGATATCATCTCGTTCTCTAGTATTATCAATCGCAATATCAATTATCTGCTGTAAGTGCTCCGAAGGATCGCTATCAAGCTCTGCATATACTGCAGTATCCCCTAGCTGACTTTGGGCCTCGTAGCACGTTTTATAAGTTTCTCAAAAGGACTTTCTCGAAAAAATCTCTTGTAAAATCTGAGCATATTATTATTGTTATTATTATTATGCTGCTTTTAGACAGTATTGATCTAACAACCGGCCAATTGTCTGAATTATGTCTCTCATCGAACCACTCCCCGTGGTCTAGGATGGGAAGCATTTCTGTCCTTCTTCTTATTATTGTCCTTCTGTGCAGCACTCCTTTGTTCTTTACTTTGTATCGAGGACCTTCCGGATAATGCGCGCTGTTCCAAGAAGACATGTTTTTTGAAGAGCGTCAACCTCCAGGTGCAGGCCTACCTTGTGAAAGTTTTTTCTTGGATTATTTGTCACAGTTCCCAAAGCCCCTATGACGATTGGTAAGATCATGACTTTATCTTCTTGTCAAAATTTCGTATTTCAAGTCGTTGTAGTATTCTATCTTTTCTTGCTCTTTTTTCTTGATTCTGGTGTCAAACGGGCATGCAACATCAATTACGAGGCACAACTTCTGTTTCTTATCTAGGACCACAATATCTGGCTTGTTATGCTCTATTCTCTTTTCAGTTTGTATAGAAAAATCCCATAACAGCTTAACTTCATCGTTTTCAAGAACTTTCATCTTTGTTTCCACAAAATGCTCATAGTATTTCTCCGTGCATGCAAAACCAAATTTCTTGCAATAGTTCCAATGGATTATTGCGGCAATCTTATCATGTCTGCACTTCTTGTAATCATTTTGAGCTAACTTTGAGCATTCAGATACAATATGTGCTACAGTCTCGTCTCGTTCATCGCACATTCTGCATTTGGCTGAACAATCTTGTCTATCTATCATTTTCTTGATCCAGTTTACCCGTAATGCCTGCTCCTGTGCTGCTAGTATTAATCCTTCTGTCTCTTTCTTTAATACCCCTTTCTGTAACCACAGCCAGCTATCCTTGTCGTCCCTAACCTCTTTTGTTTCTTTAAAAAACACTGAATGGAGCTTCTTTTCTTCAAAGTTTGCTTTCCGTTTTTTCATGATTTCCTGTTTTTTCCTTTTTGGTTCTACTGACTCTGCAAATAACCCATCCCTCACCACCTCCTTAAGTAACACTTCTTCTGTATGTTCCAGGTAATAGCCAAGACTCATTTTCTCTAATTCTACAACCTCTTCAACACTCTTAAGTCCCCGCCCTCCTTCAGTCCTTTTCCAGTACAAACGGTCCACATCCGATTGGGGGTGCATGCTTCTGTGCATTGTAAACAACTTTCTGGTCTTTCTGTCTATATCCTTCAATTCATCCTTTCTCCAATCAATGATTCCAGCCCCATATCGTATTATTGACACTGCCCTTGAATTGATTATTATTATTATTGTTATTATTATTATTATTATTATCATTGTTGACACGTATAAAGATCTCGTAACGAAAATCAAAGGTTCTGATTTACCCTTAGCTCTTAAAGGAAGTGCCATGAACAATCTTGCTCTTGCAAAAATATTACACCATTTCTATAATTCAAGACTGAGTGTGAAGCAGTTGGACCAGCTTGACAATATAATAACTGACGCAGTTCGAGAATTATTTTCCCTCTACAAATCCACAACACGAATTGTGATATTCCTCCCCCGAGAAAATGGTGGTCTTGGCATTAAGCGAATTTCTGATGTCTATAGATCAACACGTTTAGCCTTTCTTATTAAAATACTAAATCATGACGTCATGCATTTTAGGCACATTGCGAGGTCGTCTCTTGAGTTAGACATGAAAAAAAGAGGAGTCAGGCCAACAGATGGTGCGAATAATTTCCTTGGATATGAATTAACTGATGATGGTTTCTTGGCTTGTAACACAAATTTCGGTTGTCAGTCTGACTGGCCAGACATGGTAAGATATGCAAGAAGCTTGAACGTTGATATTAAGTATGTGAATGACAAGGCGATGGCTCTTATTAAAGGAACATGGTATGACAATCAGTGTGAGCTTCAAAAGAAGCTGTATCAGCTGTGTGTTGAAAGAGATGTCGAGGCTTCTAAGGAGCTATCTGTGCAAGGATGTTATCTCAATCTTGAGAATGTTCATATGAAATCGTCACATTCGATCTATTATAATTGGAAAGTTGATGATGCTCTTGTGATATTTACAATCAAAGCGAGACTTAGTATTCTTCCCACTAACTTTACTCTTCACCTGTGGAATAGAGATCACAATCCAGAATGCCTATTCTGTCACAGTCATACTGAGTCCGTAGCTCACCTATTAAACGGTTGCAACTAGTTTAAGAATTTCTATTCACGTCGCCATGATCGAATTGTGAATAAGATTGCAGAATTCATAAAGGAAAATAAGCCACGGGCAAGAATTTCATCCAACTTGTTAGCAGAAACCATATTCCCTGAATTTACTGTTTGTTATGATTTATATTTGGAAAATGCTTATCAAGAGAAAGTTACAAGATATAAGGAGTTATGTGATTATCTGGAGAGAAATGGATTCTCAGTGCAGCTGGTTGTTCTTTGTTTCGGTTCGCTTGGGTGTGTAAAAAGTGATGTATGGAAAGGATTGAGAAAATTCTCCCAAAGTAAAGAAAATGTAAAGAATGTGATGAAATGGTGTTCGATATCGTGTTTAATTGGAGGAAACTATATCTGGAGGAACAGAGTGAAAAAGACACTGGGACAGTAGTTGTTAGTAGTAAACGGACTTTAGCAGATACATTCCTGGGAATACGGCAACACACCAGTTTTTGAGCAGTTTTTTGCTTAGCATCTTGGTCAAGTAGTAGTTATTATTTTCTGCTTTAAGCACTGGCAGTTCTCATCGCCGAATTTACATCCCAAGGGAGCGGGTCACAACCCATGACCAATGGTCCCTTGGGGTCATTCTCTTTTAGTACTCAAGTACTTTTCTCAATATCCTGGCTGTTCCTAATAGCGTCGTCTTCTGTAGGATTGCTGTATTTATTGTGATGTCCAGTTTTTCCAGCCATTCATCCAGTTTCTTGGTTACACTTCCAAGTGCACCGACAATCACAGGTACAACTATCACACTTCTCATGTGCCAAATCCTCTTGATTTCCCTTTTCAAATCTTGATATTTATCCACTTTCTCTTTTTCCTTGTCACTAGTCCTACTATCACCTGGCACAGCAATGTCAATTATAGTGCATTTTCTTTCACCTTTATTCACAACAACTATGTCCGGTCTCCTTGCCTCGATTACATGATCACATTGAATGTTCACATCCCATAGTAGCTTTACCTCGTCAGTTTCAACTACACCGTCAGGGGAATGCTCATACCATTTGTCTGCCCTTTCTATATCATATTTCTTGCATAAATGCCAATGTACCATTCTCGCAGCATTGTCGTGTCTTCGTTTATATTCTTTCTGTGCCAACTTCTTGCACTCACTGACAATGTGATGTACAGTTTCGCCTTTCTCTTCGCACATCCTACAAAGTGGTGACTCTGCTGATTTGTCAATATGGTGTTTAACATAATTTGTTCGGAGGGCCTGTTCTTGTGCTGCACACAAAAGTGACTCCGTTTGTATCTTTAGATCAGCTTTTCTCAGCCACTTCCATGTCTCCTTTGCATCGATTGATTCCGGCATCTCTCTAACAAACTGACCATACATTCTTTTTTCCTTCCATCCTTGTTCTTTCTCATTCATCCATATCCTTTTGAACTCATCCTTACTGACAACATATTCAGTGTCTATCACTTTAGCAAGCCTAACACCTCGAATCAATGACTCAACAGAATTCCTGACATACCACCCCAAATTATTCTCCTCACTTCTAACGCAATCCTCGCAGCTAATCAGTCCACGTCCCCCTTTCTCTCTAGTCAAATATAACCTGTCTGTATCACTCTTAGGGTGAAATGCACCATGTATTGTCATGATCTTCCTCGATTTCCTATCCAATTTCTTTAATTCATCCTTTGTCCATTTCAGGATACCTGCTCCATATCTCAATACTGATACAGCCCACGTGTTAATTGCCAAGATCTTATTCCTGCCATTCAATTTCGATTTTAAAACAAATTTCAACCTCCTTTTATATTCGCTTGCAAACTTGTCTTTCATGTCCGTTTCTTTGATCTTATCCATTTCCACAATACCCAAATACTTGTATCCATTTTCATCGATTTCTTTCATAATTTGCCCATTCGGAAGCGCAATACCATTTTGGTTCACAACTTTTCCTCTCTTCATTACCAGCACTCCACACTTTTTTAAACCGAATTGCATCCCGATGTCTTCGCTGAAGAGATGTACAGTTTGTACTAGTGAATCTATTTGGTCCTGATTCTTGGCAAACAATTTGAGATCATCCATGAATAATAGATGATTGACTCTGAATTCCTTGTCACCCCATTCATAAAAAGCTGCTACTTTCCTCAAGATCAATGTCAGTGGAATCAGACATAACACAAACAGTAGTGGAGTTAGGCTGTCCCCCTGGAAAATTCCTCTCTGAATATGCACATCTCCCAACCTTTCACCAGCCGATGTTAATTCTAGCTTCCATGATCGCATACTGTCACTCATGAATGTTCTAACATTCTCTGCTATCCCGAATGTTTCCAGGCACTCTATAATCCAGCTATGGGGAACCATGTCGTATGCCTTTTTGTAGTCAATCCACGCCATAGCTAGATTAGTCTTTCTCCTTTTACAATCTTTCAGCACAGTTTTGTCTATCAATAGTTGGTTAGCAGCTTTGCTTAGTTTTTTGCTTAGCATCTTGGTCAAGTAGTAGTTATTATTATTATTATTATTATTCCCTATCAGGCCATCCGGGATTCAGCAATTGCTAAAAAAAGTTTTAGCAGCGAGCGAATCTATCGGAGGGTCACTTGGGGTGACTGCAGAGTTGCCAAGGTAGCCTCAAAGGAATCAGTAGAACTTTAAAACGCCTCCAATCCCTTCTCAAATTTAAAAAGGACAAAACGATTATGTAGAGTGGCATAAGTGGGAAAGGATGTTATTGCTTTTAATTGTAAATTTAACATTTTTATGTACTTTTTGTTTGTAAACAACTTCTTCTGTATAAATTCTCGGCTGCCCAGTAAAGTTGTAGACTGATGAAGATTTTTAATCGAAACGTATTTTTATGAAAACAGTTTAATTTCTTTTATTATTATTATTATTATTATTATTATTATTATTATTATTATTATTATTATTATTATTATTAGCAATCTGCAACCATATTATTATTATTATTATTATTATTATCATTATTGTTCAATATTCACTCGGCGTTGATGTTGATTGCCGGTTAACTGCTGGATAGCAAGTCAAGTCCCTTGGCCTTAGGTATCCAGTACTTTTCTCAGGATCTTTGCAGTTCCCAACAGACACGCTTTTTGTAAAAGTTCTGTGCTGCACTCCACTTCAATTATCTTCTACAAATTCTCAAAGTTCTTTCCAATGGTACCCAGAAGAGCCCCAATGATTATTGGTATGATCAATGATTATTATTATTATCGTCATAGCGCATACTGTCTAAATGTCAGTAGAGTTCTTTTTCTTGAGGTTCGGTGACAACAAGTCTCCTCAAATCTCAAGAACTTTCCTGAGGACCCTTGCAGAATACAAGATGGCACTCTTCTGCAGTTCCACTATCTTCGTTTCGATGCCAATGTCCTCCAGTCTCTTTTTTTTAAGTTTTGGAGTCGTTCCTAAAGCTCCAATTGTGATAGGGATGACTTTCACTCGTTTGTTCCAAATCTTTCTTAGCTCCCTGGCTAAATCTTGATATTTTTCAATTTTTTCCATTTCATTTGCATCCACTCTGCTATCATAAGACACCGCGAAGTCAATTATCTTGCATATATTTTTCTTTTTGTCTGTCACGATCATGTCAGGCCTTCTCGCTTCATTTACATGGTCTGTTTGTACTTCGAAATCCCATAGAATGTGGAAATCATTGTTCTCACTGACTGCATCTGGCTCATGTTCGTACCATTTCTCTTTAACATCAAATCCACACCGTTTACTGACTTCCCAATGCACCTTCTTCCCAACCCAGTCGTGTCGACGCTTGTATTCCTTTTGTGCCATCTTACTGCACTCGCTCAAAATATGATTGACACTTTCGTCAGCTTGACCGCACATTCTGCATTTGCTTTCTTGCTGGGTCTTGTGTATCTTTGCCTTGATCAAATTAGTTCTGCTTGCCTGCTCTTGAGCTGCCATTATCAATGTTTCTGTCTTCCTTTTCAAAGTGCCATCCTTTAACCACATCCATTGCTGCTCGTCCGCTAGATTTTCTGTCTGCCTGATGAACTGCCCATGTAGCATTTTGCTTTCCAGTTGTTTTGCCTTTCGAGTTTTTTTCGTTTCTTGAACTCATTCTTACTTTCAATTGCTGCTTCCCAGTCTGTGGCTTCATCGGCACCTCTTGCAGCACTAATCAGCCTTTCTTCACTCATCTTCACGTATCCTTGCAATCCCAGTTTAGCTAAATTCACTGTATCTTCAACACTCAGGAGTCATCTGCCCCCTTCACTTCGTGGTATGTAAGACGATCAACATTGCTCCTAGGATGCAGTGCATTATGCATAGTCATTAGCTTTCTTGTTCTTCTATCCATTTCTTGTAGATCACTAATAGTCCAGTCAAGGAAAGCAGCTGAGTATCTTAGCATTGGTATGGCCCATGTGTTGATTGCTTTGATTATGTTGCCACCATTGAGCTTGCTTTCAAGTATTTTCCTTACACGTCTTTTGTATTCTTTTCCAACTTTGTCTTTCATATCTTTCCGTTGTATTTCGTTTGATTGTAATATACCCAGATATTTATAGCTATCATCTTGCTTTAGAGATCTTATCTTTTCGTCATTGGGCAATTCGATTCCATCTGATTTAACTATCTTTCCTCTCTTCATTATCAGAACTGCACATTTATCTAACCCAAATTGCATGCCTATATCGTTGCTGAAAACTCTAACTGTCTGAACAAGTGAGTCTAGTGCCTTTTCATTTTTCGCATATAACTTGAGGTCGTCCATGTATAATAAGTGGTTGATTTTCTCTTTACTCTTTGTAAACTCGTAACTAGATTTCATCTTTCTCAAAACATGTGTGAGAGGAATCATTGCAACAACAAATAAAAGAGGTGAGAGTGCATCGCCTTGAAAAATCCCCCTCTTGATTTTCACTTCTCCCAGTTGCTGGTTTGCACATGTCAGTTCAACTCTCCAAGTTTTCATTGTCTTTTCAAGGAACAGTTGTATGTTTTCGCTAATACCTAAGGATTTCAAACACTCCAATATCCACGAATGTGGAACCATGTCATAAGCCTTTCTGTAATCTACCCAACCCATTGCCAAGTTCTTTTTTCTCATCCTGGCCTCTCGTAGCACCAATCGGTCAATGAATAGCAAGTCTGCAGTTCCCATCGATTTTCTTTTGCAACCTTTTTGTTCCTCGGGTAGTAGTTTCTCTGTTTCTAAGAAACAATAGACTTAATCAGTTATCAATCCAGTCAGTAACTTCCAAACAAGTGGTAGGCAGGTTATTGGTCTGAAATTACTTGATTCTATCCCCTTTGATTTATCCTTTTGAATTAGAACTGTTCTTCCTTTCGTCATCCATTCAGGTGTATCTTCTTCAAGACAATGAACAAGAAATTGTGTCAAATATTTGTGCATGCTTGTAAAATTCTTTTGCCAAAATCCTTGCACCCCATCGGGACCTGGCGCCTTCCAGTTAGGGATCTTTTGAAGCATCTTTTTCACTTTTGGTTCAGTTATTTCAACCCTTTGTTGCTTTTGTATATCCTCCATTTCCTTGTTAAAATCACTCAGCCATTCTGCCTCTCTGTTATGTTCTACCTCCTTCCCCCAAATTGCCGACCAGAATTGTTTTGATTCATCTGAATCAGGTATAGCATTTTCTTTATTTTGTTCATCATTATTAAGTTGCTGGTAAAATCTACTCTCGTTGTTTCTGAACATCCTATTTTGTTGGTATTGATTGATTCTTTGCTGGTATCTTGAGATCTTAGCTGTTTTTGCTTTGATCCTTTGCCTTATTTCCTCTTTAACTATTTGCAGCCCTTTTTGTTTGATTTTATATTTTCTTTGTAAGGCATCTTGATGTATTTTCTTTACAGTTTTCCTATCTATTAATGAGTTTACTCTACCGAGATCTTTTTTCATCCCCTTTATCTGTCTGACAAGTCTCTTTTTCCACCATGGTTCTTTTTTCTTCAACAAATTCTCAAAGTTCTTTCCAATGGTACCCAGAAGAGCCCCAATGATTATTGGTATGATCAATGATCATTATCATTATTATTATTATTATTATTATTATTATCATTATTATTATTATTATTACTGATGAAGATTTTAATCGAAACGTTTTTTAAAATAACAGTGTGTTTTTTCATATTATTATTATTATTATTATTATTATTATTATTATGCTGATTTCCACAGTTCTGATGCTACAACTGGCTTGTTCTTGATGGTTCCTGAGATCGGATCACAACCCATGATCTTAGATCTCAAGAACTTTTCTCAACACTCTGGCAGTTCCGAAAAGTACAGATTTTTGAATCAGTTTATCTGTGTTTTGACTCAAATTTCCTTGATGTAGTTGCTCAAACTTCGTATTAATATTCCAAGGGCACCCAAGACAATAGGGATTACTTTTGATTTTACTGTCCATAATCTTTCCACTTCTCTCTTTAATTCATCATACTTTTCGATTAATATCATATTATACCGGATGTCCCAAAAAAGTTCTGCCGTTTGATTGAACGCAGACAAAAAAGGTCGTTATCTGGCAATTTCTTTTCAATCCTGGTACATGCTGGAATTTCAACTTACAGTTTGGCATAGCGTAGGAAGAAATCAGTAATCTGAAGATGGAGTTGTTAGTCCTAACATCGCATCTTCATGTTGAAGGCAAAACCAGAGAGATTAGTACGCCTTTTTGCATCATCGTGGTGGAAGGGGAATCTTCGGATGAGCAACACAAAAACTGGGTTGACACTTTGTTTCATTGCCTTTACGACGTGCAAGAGTTCCGCTCATTGGGCATATTTGAAGTAAAGGTCTGAAAATCGAATCTAATAGGTCTCAGGGAGGAAATACTACGTTCATACCTTGCCACTCAATTCGGACTGAACGAACACACAAAAATGCATTGTTGCATAATATGGCAGGTCGAAGAAGCAATTGAAACTATCCTTTAGTTAAGAAAGGACAGTCTATTCTACTCAGTGCTGTGAAACCGTGAATTAGTAAAAATTCCCTTTTGAAATTCCCAGTTGGCACGAGACAACAATAACAGCAGCAAACAGCTGTCCCGAGACGCATTTGTTTCTATTCTTCACACCTTAGGCGAATTCATACAATAATAAATGATTTAAATCTAAATTCGGTTCAATTACAAAGCAACGCTTTATCTTGTGAATAAAATTTCTGCCCGCTCGGGACGTCAAGGTAATCAACGAATTGTCAACTCAATTTTTGTGTTGCTCGTCGAGGGAGTCCCCACCATCACGAAACAGGAAGGCGTAATAATCTCTCTGGTTTTGCCTTGAACATGAAAGTGAAATGTTAGAGCTCATAACTCCAATTTCAGATTACTAATTTCTAACTACGATATGCCAAACGGTAAGTTGATATATCTAGCACGTAGCTAGAATGAATAGAAATTGCCAGATTTTTCTCTGTGCTCAATCAAACGTCGGAACTTTTTTTTGGGACACCCGGTAGGGTCATACCTCCAGTCTGCGGACACCTCCAGTCTGCGGACAACAAGCGAAAACTCTTGTTTACGTCAATAAAAAGACCGTAAATCCACGCACTTTTCTGGTCACCAAAACCTCGTTTTATTCTCATTCGAAAATTCCCTTCGAGAATTTCATCAGGCAAAGCTGATCACCATCGGAGCAAATTTATCTTGACAGCCAATAATCCTTTCCATTGCCAGCATCAGTCAATAAATAATAATAATAATAATAATAATAATAATAAGGAATTTATTTAAAGTTGGATACAAAGTTTAGTTTACTCTATAAATAGGGCAACTAATTCAAACTCACTATTTACAAAAATACAATATTTACAATTTCAGCTACTTACAGATATTACAATTGCAACTGTCTCCATTCCATTGTTTGACATGTATTTTGAACGAGGCTATAGATTGGCTTGACTTTATCTCATCAGGTAAAGCGTTCCAAAGAATACTGCCTCTGAATGCAATTTAATTTAAGTCGTTTAAAACAGTTCTAGCTTTTGGTAGCTGTAATAGATCTTTTGCTCTAAGGTCGTAAGTCACTTCCTTTCTTATGAACAGATCCCACGTGAATGTTGGATTTTGGCAATTTAAAGACTCATAGACCTCAGTCATTACCTTATGGATGTTTTTTACATGAACTGTCTGCTCATTGTTTCCTTGTAGAAGCTCTTCGAATGAGGCTTCATAATCATTGAAAAGTATACGTAGAGCACGTTTGTGGATTTTGTTTATCTCCCTGTTGGCGGTTTTTCCACAAAACATCCAAATTAACGGACAATAGCTTAGGCTTGACAGTATAAAAGCATTGTATAGCAGCCTTGCTTTCGTGAAGTCAAGTAGTCTTGCCACTCTAGAGAATGCAGTTACTTTTCTACTTGTTTTGACACACAAAGACTTGACATGATCTGTAAACTTCAGTTCAGAGTCAATGGTAATTCCAAGAAGTTTCACATCATCTTTTGCGACTAAAACCAGATCATCAATTTCAATACAGATGTTTGCACTTTTTGGTAGCCCAAGGAACATCACTTGAAATTTTCCAGGATTTGCCACCATGTGGTTAGAGTCGAACCATTTAAGAACATTTTCGATATCAATTTCTAAACATGTGGCTACATCTCCTATGTTTTCTCCAGAGGCTTACAATGTATTATCATCAGCAAAATTGCATATTTCTGATTTCTCAATGCAAAATGTAAGATCATTTATTTATACATTAAACAATAGCGGCCCAAGAATTGAACCCTGTGGTACACCTGATGAGATATAGTGCCAATCACTGAAGGTGGAACCAATTTTAACACGCTGTTTTCTGTGTGAGAGGTAACTATGCAATAAATTTAAGCTACCAGTCCCAAAGCCATAGGCTGCAAGTTTTGCTAACAATAGGTCGTGGGGCAAGCAGTCGTAAGCTTTGGAGAGGTCCATAAGTACCATGCCCATGATCCCTTTATTGTCTAGACATTTGCGACATGCTTCAACTAACTTTATCAAGGCATGCTGGGTGCTATATTTCTGTCGAAATCCACACAATAGATGTGAAATCTTGTCCTTCACGAATATGAGCATTTGAGTGTACATTAGTCTTTCATATATCTTAGAAAGACATGATAGCACACTTATTGGTCGAAAATTCTTCTTTGTAGCCGAATCCCCAGTTTTGAAGAAAGGTGATAGGTCAGCTAACTTAAGATTAGATGGAAACGTGCTACTTTGGATTCCATTATTTATGAGGTGGGTGATTTCTTTGTAGCAATGGTTTGCAGCTACAATCCTTGCCAAAACAACTTGAAAAAAATTTCATTTCTCTCTTTTCTTCTCCGACCAAGCATCCAAAATACAGTGCAGGAAACTTCACGCTACTCTTTTCCCTTGCCCCCCTGCCCCCCCCCCCCCTGAACAATGTTGGTCCGAAGCACTGATCACCAGATATCACGAAAATCGCTTTGGCTGCGTTGTTGTGCCCTTGAGAAATGCGTAATCACGCAAGGAACCAACATTGTAAGGGGGAGGGGGGGAGAGCTGAGCAAAAATATGTGATTTTTTTCAAGAGTTTTGGCAAGGATTGTCCGAGAGGGCAATTTTTGAAAAAGTTCATCAATCTGAACCAAAATTGGCACAAGTGTACAGTTTTGTGTACTTATCAACATGCAGGTGTAAAAAATTATCTCAAAACGTTTATGATGAAATTATGACGTCATCGATATGAGAAATGAAGGAATTGCAGGGCTCTTACGGAAATGATGGAGTTATAACTGCAGGAAACTTGTCACGTGACGGGAAATACTTGCAATACATGGGGAAAAGAGTTTTACGCGTGTTCTCATGGAAAGTGGCAAAGTACACCAAAAACATAGGTCTAACGGCGTGTACAACTTCCATAAAATAGTGGTCCCCTGCAATTCATAGGAAATGGGTGAAAGATGTAGGTAAAAGTGGAGCATTTATGCAAGGTTCTTCCATGGTGGCACTGGAACGGGCTGCGTCACGATTAGTTTGTGATGTCAGATTAGTGCGTGTAGAATAGTTAGCTAATAATACGTTAAACGAAGGAGAGAGCTATCAGTTTTAAGAAAGATGGCTAAAAGTGCGGTAAGGAAAACGAAAGCGATAGATCCGAAAATTCGAGCCATGGCCTATGTTCTGCGGAGAAATGGCACGAAAATGGCAACGATTGCGAAAAAATTGCATATCTCCGTGGCATCAGTGTATCGGTGCTGGAAAGATGGTGAGCTGTCTTGCAAGGGTGAAAAGCGGGAGAAGATCTGTAAAGGCGGTAGGCCAAAGAAACTATCTGCAAGAACAAAGGCACGGTTCATACGGCAATTTTCAAAAGCAAGGGAGAAAAATGTGAATGTAAAAGTGATGGATGTGGTTAAAGAAGCAGAACTTCAAGGGCTAGCAAGCTACCGCACATTTGCTCGTATTTTGAACTGTGCAGGATTTAAACATCTGCAGCCAAGGAAAAAAGGTCTCCTATCGTGCAAAGACAAGCAGGCAAGACTGCAATATGCCCGGAAGATGCTAAGGAAACACCGCAGTAGTTTCTGGACCGAGGACGTTGCCATGTATTTAGATGGGGTGTCTTTTGTTCACAAATTTAACCCATTTCGTGACGCAAAGACACCAAGTGGGAGGGTGTGGAGGAAAGCAAGCGAAGGATTGCAATGGACGACGAAAGGGAGCAAGAATTTGCCTGGGGGGCGTCGTGTATATGTGCTGGTTGGAATTAAATTTGGAGTGGGGGTAACATTGGTGAAAACTTACAAGCACATGACTGGGAAATACTTCGCAGATTTTGTAAAAAATGACCTTGAAAAGGCTCTGAAAAGAGGCAAGGTGAAAGACAGAAAAGCTAGGGGCATGAAGTATTTTGTAATGGACAACGACCCCTGTCAGAAAAGTGCTGCTGCTAAGTCTGCATTGAAAGAAATTGGAGCAAACGTCGTAGAAATCCCCCCACGATCACCTGACCTCAACCCAATCGAAAATGTTTTCCACAATGTTCGCCGTGAGTTACGGAAACAGGCCCTGGAGCAGACACTTGTCCACGAAGATTTTGCAGCATTCGAGAAACGTGTCGTTGCGACCCTGCATAATTTTAGTCGTCAAGTCATTGACAGAACAATTGAGAATATGGACACACGATTGAAAGCCATAGTTCAAAACAAAGGCTATAGAACGAAGTATTGAATTTTAAATGAACATTTTGTATAACGAGATATTTACATAGCATTATTTTCTCTTCATGTATCGTAATCTTTTGTTTATGAACAATTGTTTATGAGCTAAATGATGCGTTTAATGTCGTAACGTCTCACTGTACACGTAATGAGCCTTCTGGTGTAAGGTTTCACGATTGACACATCGATTGACAGGCGTACGTTTCAACCCTTTCGCCCCCCGGAGACTGCTCTTTCTAAAAATATTTGTTACAGAGGGGTGTTCATTATCGTAACCTATCTGCTGGGCTCATTGGTAAACGCCTATTAATAATGAGTAGCGCAGAAAAGTGGGCTGTAACGATTGACACAGCACTGGTAAAAAGATATTTGATGCTCAAGTTCTTTTTAGGAAAATAGGTTGACACTTGTTATGAGCCCTGTAACTTTGGCGTACGCCAAATTGTAAACTATCTGAGGATGTTAGTACACTGTTTACGTCTTTGAACAGTTGAGAAGCTGAAAAGAAGCTAACTTGCACAATTCAACATCGAATTAAAGGAAGATTCCTTCTACTGTCAATCGTTGTGTCAACCGTTGTGTTACTTGTTGCCTCAATTTTGGGGAGCATTTTCATGCGCCTGTGCAGTTGAAGTCACATGACCGTCCAGCAAGAAATGGGAGAAGCAGTACGCGCATGGCTGAATGCACTTTTGCTT
This sequence comes from Aurelia coerulea, assembly GCA_039566865.1. Taxonomy (NCBI): domain Eukaryota; kingdom Metazoa; phylum Cnidaria; class Scyphozoa; order Semaeostomeae; family Ulmaridae; genus Aurelia; species Aurelia coerulea. The sequence goes on from CM076943.1 coordinate 35,928,989, forward strand.
CTCAATTTCTATCTGATGACGGAATTCAATGTGTCTCCAACGCACGCGCATCATTTCACTCTCTCGGTCATCAATGGAACCTCCCTTTACATACAAAATTGGCCCTTTAGACGTGCAGAATACTGGGGTATCACTTTCAAGAACTATGTCCTTTGCAAAATGAGTTTTGGGTGTAGACAAGTGCATTGGTTGTCCCTCTAAAAGAAGAAGGAGATCTGCCCAGGGTATTATGATTGGATTAAATCTGAAGTCATTGAATATTATAACTTCGGCAGTCTCCACACCCATTAGTGCATAGGTGCATGTAGCTGGATTCACAAAGCATTTATATATTATTCGTAGCGGATCAAGAATAAATGTCTTTCCACAATTGGCTGGTCCAGTTATAAGGATGTTACGTCCCTTTCCGCGCCCCTTTTCCAACAAATCGACAAAAGCATTCTTGAATTTCCCAGCATCCATGTGATTGAGCTGCAAGATCTCCTCTGCACACTCACGCCATTCTCCGTTACAAACACAATCAGCATTTAATGCATTATTCAAAATATCCATTCTTGATTGTCGCGCTCTCTCTATATTCTCTTCTGCAGTCTCAATTGCCCACACCGTCTCTATCAGTTCAGACACCGCCTTCTCTGATTTTGCAAGCAAGAAATCATACAGCAATGCGTCCCCTTTCCTCTGTTTGGTGTCTTTTGCAAGTGCCATTAGTTCCAGCCTCGATCTGACGTTTTCGTTCAAAATAAGATCGGCTACATCCTTGTTTGTATAACGTGTAGCTTTGGCTTTACGTCGTTTCTTTGCACTGCTGGCTCTCAATGTTTTAGGCGGCTGTATCTTCTTTGGATGGCCTGGACTACACACGAAATGTTTATCGTACTTTTTTGCATATTTATATGCAGTAAAATAGCATTTGTGTCCTGAAAAATGGACGCTGATGCCGTGTGTTTTTCCAATGTGCTCCTTCACCTTCTTCCAGCGCCTCTGCTTTCCTAGCAATATGGCTAAATGGAAATGTTTCCCGCCATCTTTGTGTTCTTCCATGCTGCAAGCCCATTGCTTTACGTCTACAAGCCCTGTTACTTGGAACGCACTCACAACTACAGCTGCAAATGACTGGCGATCAAATCTCTTGACATTTGCACGACTGTATGTGACTAAATATACTTTTCTTGCACAAGTAGGTTGGAACACCGCGGCAAATTCAATGTCCTGTTCGTCATTCCCCCCTTCACACTCAACTTCAACTTCATTTGTTTCCACATCTATCGACTCTTGAAAAGTATTGGACGCCATTTTCCCAATAATTTACTTCAAACTGTCCTCTCATTCGGCAGTTTAAGAATCGTTTACCCTTTTATTCCCGAGTTTTTCTGTATTTAACGAAAATGATTGAAACTTAATGACTTTTCTTATAATTGCATGGCCATAATGAAAATGTATACTGTGACCTCATCTCTTCAATTTTGATCTCGCCAACCCACATAGCATCTAACTATACGTCATTCATAAAGTGTCCCTATTCATGTATCAATACAGTTCTAATCCAGGCATTTGATTGCACCTTTAATTGCTCCTTAGGGGCCAATAACAAGTACAAATATAATTCTAATTGTGCTCATTGTCTAGAATGATGAAATTCAAATTTGTAACTAATTGGAAAGCCCACTGTTCTCTTAAAATTGAATTATGACGTAGATTTCACCCATGCTATCAAGGAATTGTGAAAATGGGTATAATATGACGTCACAAATCCAGAACCCTAACAAATAACTGTTTTTTTCCTTCAGTTTCGTGATCTACACTATCGAATTACCCTGCAGCGCAAAAATCAGCTCAAACGACTGACTTTTAGAAATTCACCCCTTCAGACAATCCTTGCCAAAACAACTTGAAAAAAATTTCATTTCTCTCTTTTCTTCTCCGACCAAGCATCCAAAATACAGTGCAGGAAACTTCACGCTACTCTTTTCCCTTGCCCCCCTGCCCCCCCCTGAACAATGTTGGTCCGAAGCACTGATCACCAGATATCACGAAAATCGCTTTGGCTGCGTTGTTGTGCCCTTGAGAAATGCGTAATCACGCAAGGAACCAACATTGTAAGGGGGAGGGGGGGAGAGCTGAGCAAAAATATGTGATTTTTTTCAAGAGTTTTGGCAAGGATTGTAGCTTAAGCATGTCAACAGGAATACCGCCACTTGTTTTCTTTGATTTATCTAATCGATAGATTTCGCTAAAGAGTTGGGTGGGGTCTACCTTGGAGAATTCCAAATTTCCCTGGGTATCATACATATCCTTGATTTTTTTAATACTTGGGTGATTAGCATACTTATTGATTGCATCTAAAACCTAAGGGGGAATATTAATTAAATCCTGGCATTTTAGTTTATTCAATAGAGAAATTTATGTTTATCAACTATAACTATTGCCGCACGTCAACCTCAAGATTATATTTAACGGGAATATTAAGTGTTTCTACAATATTTGCAAAGTAGGAATTGAAGCGCTCGGCAACTCGTTCTCGACCAGAACTATTTTATCAGTAGCTGTACATGTTGATGAGAACAATGGCTTAAACGTTTTCCAAAAAGTCTTTTCTTTACCTGCTTCTGTGGAATTTATTTTACTGTAATATTCTCTCTTGGCATCCTTGATCATTTTGACAACAAGGTTTCGCTGTACACTGTACCTTTTTTGTCATATTCGCTTCCGCTCTTATTTGCAATGTTCTTAAGCCTAGTTCTCAACATCATTGCTTTTCGGAGCTCTTTCGTCACAAATGGTTTGTTGTTACCTCTGACTCGAACAGTTTTGTGTGGGGCATGTTTATTCAGTGTTTCCACAAAAACATTTTCAAACTCTGTGAGGTCATCTGGGTTTGTTTCCTGGATTCCGCCTGTTAGATCTGATAGAAAACGACTCTCAGAAAACTTTTTATAATCGCGAAATCTAATACGTTTTGGCTGGAGTTTTGTGAATTGAGTTTTAAGTACTGTGTAAATTAAGTGATGCCAATCACTAAACCCAGTCTCAAAAGACTGGCTCGCAAAGAAACTGTGTTTCATATTAGTTAACATCTCAATAAACCAGTAAATTCAAACTTTGTGTGTTAAATCATAGCAAAATGTTCCGTTGCGACTTTTTCATGCTCCAATTTTTTGACCATGCTCTGTTTTCAAATTCCCTTGGGAGCTCTGATGATTCCGCCTCTTATTAAGGATTCAGGGGGGTTAAAGTTCAACCCGTTACTGATACACTCTATCTCCAGTCTGCGGACACGTGTTTTCCATTTGTTTCTTGTTCGCTTCGAGGCCCTGTGGAAAAGCGGCAATTTAGGCCCAATTTTTACGGGATGTTATCATCGATTTGTTTTGTTAATTTTGGCTTCAAATCATGAGCTTATTGCAATCATTGCGATTTGCAAGGTATGGCAATGAATTAACAACGGCTAAATTGTTGGAAGTATTCTGAACTAATGCCCTTTTAGTTAGGCAAATTTGTAGTGAATTTATTACATGTCCGCAGACTGGAGGTCATGGCCGCCAACTGGAAAGAAGAGCCAAGATTTTTGTGTGGAGAAATTGATTAAAATCTCATTTCGATATTCTGATATCACATGTATTAAACTACTTTTGTTATGAGTCACAGGTTTGTATGCGATTTCTAAGTGATGACAATTACCAATTAACTAATAGTGTCCGCAGACTGGAGGTGCAACCCTATATGTTTTGTCCAAGGGCCTTAAATTTGTATCAACACCAAGGGAAATTGATTTTTCTTAAGTTAAACTCGATTTGGAAAATTTTGGAAGGAGGCTTTGGTTGAAGTGGAATTTTAGGGAGGAACAGGGTTTTTCTGAAGTCCCGTCATTTAGGCCAAAAAGCAAATTTAATCCAAGACACAAAGATGTTGCTATTGAGGTATTTCTTTCTAGGTTAGAGGGTGAAATTATGAAATCATCGGCAAATGGTTGTAATTTCAGTAATCTAAGCACGGAGGAAAGATCAGCGTTAAATAACCTCAAAGCAGACCGTTCGATCGTTATCAAGGAGGTGACACATTCAGTAATGTACTCGTTGAGCAGCATAACATTTAAATTTTTGAAGTAGTCGAAAGAAACCAAGTACAGTATGAACCTTCTCACAAACGTATGAAAATTAAATGCTACTCATTATAGAAGTCCCTTCGTTAATTATCTCCTCCAAGTAGTCTAGTGATCAATCGTCTGGTGTAAACATTTGTAACAAGAATCTTAATAATCGCCAAAAAACTGAACGCGTGATCAATTCAGTATTCAAGTTTCAAATTCAAATATTCAAATTTTTTGGATTTAGATCATTATTATTATTATTTTATTATTATTATAACATTATTTACAGTTGGTTAAAAAACTGATAGTTCTAAATTGAACTAATTAAGACCAGCTATTTACACAAAAAGGAATACTAATTACAATGAATAGATAAAAACATGATTATAATACAGAAATATTTCTGGTGAAATTCTCACGGACTCTTTATCTACATATTTTGCATGAGCAACTGTCACCCTTCCACTCTTTAATTGATCTCTTACAGCTAGCACTGGTTGCCAGGCTTTTTATTGAGTCAGACAAAGTGTTCCAAAGGATGGCCCCCCTGAAAGATAATGAATCATTCCCTTATGACAAGGTGTTGGTGCTTGGTAACCGTAGAAGATTTTTAGTCCTTAGGTTATAGGCTACATCTTTTGCCTGGAAGATATTCCACATAAAAGATGGATTTTCCGAATTGAGGCATTTATATATTTCCAGCATTAATTTTTGCAAATTTCGAGTGTGAATAGCACATTCGCTACCCCTAGCTAAGAGTTCAGCAAAGGGGGCTGCGAAATCCTCCCACATTATTCTCAGTGCCCTTTTATGGACTCTGTTTATTGCTGCATTGGTATCTTTCCCACAGAGCATCCAGATTAAACGATAATAATTAAAATTTGACATGGTAAATGTATTATAAAGAATACGCCTCTTGTCCTGATCTAAATATTCTGCTACTCGTGAAAACGCACTGGTCTTGCTGTTGGCTTTTGTGCAAAGTGTATTTACATGTTCGGAAATTTTTAGCCGGGGGTCTATAGTAATACCTAAAAGTTTCACTGTGCTAGTTGCAGGAATCGGTTTCTTATCAATTTCAAACATGTATTCCTGGTCTGGTTTCAGCCCAAGAAACATGACTTGAAATTTGGAAGGATTTGCGACCATTCCATTGTCCCGAAACCAACACAGCGCATTATGGGTATCATCCCTAAGACAGGATACAACATGTTCTAGGTTTTGACTGCATGCATATATTGTATTGTCGCCTGCAAAATTACAGAACTCTAACTTAGTAATGGCATATGTGAAATCGTTCATGAAGAAGTTAAACAGAAATGGACCTAACACTGAAGCTTGGGGGACACCTGATTCTATGTTTTGCCATTCGCTAAATGAGTTGCCACATTTGACTCAATGCTTCCTGTTTGAGAGGTAACTTGAAAATAGTTTCAAGCTTTTTTGACCAAACCATAGGCAGCCAGCGTAGCTATTAAGAGATCATGTGGAAGGCAGTCGTAAGCTTTTGACAAATCCATCAGTATCATTCCCACATAGCCCTTTTTATCCAGTAAACTGCGACAAGCTTCAATAAGACGGAACAGCCCGTGTTGTTTACTGTAACCGTTACGGAAACCACACAGTAAACTAGAAAGTCTGGTATTTGCAAACGGTGTCATTTGCTTGGTCATGATGCGCTCAAGGACTTTAGATAGGGCTTGAAGTTTAAAATCATTGCTTAAAATGACCATGCAGCATCTCTAAAGATAGCTCTGCCTTTCAACTAAACTGTGATACAACGCATTTTTCAATAACTTTTGATTTCACAAAGTTAGTTATGATCTAGCTAGTGAAATTTTGTTTGGGTCACCCAGTACATCTTTGTTTGAGTTGTTTTCAAGGAAACCAGAGGAATGTGCAAAAATCCTTGCTAAGCTCATGAAAATACTCCTTCTTTTCCCAGGATACAGTTAGATATCTGCCTACGAAATTCTTCAGCGAAAGAACTAAATTTCAAAAGGTGTTATTTGATTGCTCAGCCTCAAAAGATTGTAAGTACATTTCATCAAGTATTAGAAACATCTAAATTTCATTATATCAATTTAATATGACGTTTTAAGCCAGGAAATATTATTACATATAATGAAAGGCTTTCGTAAAAGCGATGGTTTAAACATTTGGTTTATGCTCAGTATCATATAAAATTTTGGCTCCACGGACCGGCAATGACACATTTTGATCAGATTTTAACTGGCCCATTAACGTAGCACAGCCATGGAAATAAACTATAATGGGCTTCTTTGAGTCATAGATATGCAGTGAATCTAGCCAGCCCATAAAATGCAAGAGCCATGATCTCTGAACCAGATAATAAAGCCTTTTTAAAACGATTGCTCGATCCATGTTGAAAATATGCGGACCTTAGCTCCTCGTGTGGACAAAAAAGCAAAACACTGGCGCAAGGTTCACATACTTGCACATACTTCACATACTTACACTCGATCGAATCGTAAGGAATCGTTGATACAGAATGAGACGTAAAAACATTAATCTCTCTCAAGAGTTTCAGGGAACGAATTTTTAAACAAATACAAAAGATTTTCGATCCCATCATGGCAATAAATGTGCAGAAGAGATCCGATGCCCGTGAAAACTTTACTTTTGTATTGTTTGCTGTGACAATTATCTGTGCGATTTGATAAAATGTTTTTTGGCCCTTTTCCGGAGTTTTTTTCATTTATTTTAATATCATTTATACAGAAATTAACCCTTTAGACTATTAAAGTATATATATATCTGTTTTTTTACATATCATTATCAATTTTTTTCAAGACAAATTACTTATGACGCTACCTACTAATTACTCTACGAAACACTGCAAGGACGATGATACCACAGGGAGCAATAGACTATGACAACCCCGCGGTAACTAATATGGAAAGAAATAAAAACTACTGGGTGAATCAGGAAAGATGTACCACCCGCCCGCAAAACCGCACCCCAAGAGCCACCCAATTAATTCGCACTATTTCGTAAGATTTAAACGACGTATCGAAGAGGCTTCAACGAAAATTTTGTCCAGGCCTCGGATTTGAAATTAGAATTAGACGAATCGGGTGTGTGACCCCCGCGCCACGACTCCCCGAGCAGGCAACACACCCCCTGACCCACCCATTACATAAAGATACACGTAATTTCTGCTAAGAATTAAATCAACCATACGGAACTTTACATATAATATACTTTACGAAGACGTACTTGGCGGTTGGATGAGGTATGACTAGATCTGATGCGGTCCTAATTCTTGGTATGAAAATATCGACTACAAAAACTGAATCTGACGATTTTTCTGGACCTTAAGAAAGCATTCGATACGGTTGATCATACAATCATGATTGAAAAACTGAGAGCATACGGCATCAAAGGGATCCCTGGAAACTGGTTCAAATCTGACCTTGATAATAGACAGCAATACTGTTCCCTAAGCGGTAAAAATTCTAAGGCGAGAGAAGTTCAATGCGGCATACGCCAAGGCTCTTGCTTAGGGCCCCTTCTCTTCATAATATATCTAAATGATTTTGAACAAAGCCTAAAATTTTCGAAGGCAAATATCTATGCTGATGATACTAATGTGACAATGGCATCGAATGACATCGAAAAACTAGAAGCGGTTGCGCAAGAGGAGTTACTTAACATCTCTGAATGGATGAGAGTAAATAAGCTAAGTCCTAACCCCTCAAAGACAGAGTACTTGGTCATAGGCCACCCTCGGAAAACAAAAGCTGTCAATATACCGAATGGGTTAAAGTTGAATGACTCTGAAATAAAACGAGTTTCCAAAACCAAATCATTAGGAGTAATGGTTGATGAAAATCTGAAATGGGACGAGCAATTTAAAACTGTTCAGAACAAGATTTGTGGGGGACTTGCTTCACTGAAGAAACTGAAAAATATTCTCCCTCAGTCGAAGCTATGTAGTGTATATTACGCTATTATTGAAAGTAACCTACGCTACGCAGATGTAACCTGGGGCAGTCTTCCAACAAGAAAACTCGAAACTCTCCAACGATTACAAAATAGAGCCCAGTCGATAATCGAAAGTGCCAGATTAAATGACAACTGGTCCTGTGATTGGCTGAACGTCAATAATCTTTTTTGTTTCGATCGGTCAGTTATGACCTATAAGATTATGAATAAGCTAAGCCCCGAAAGCCTTTGGAATAAATTTGAGCTAAGATCAATGCACTCAAGCTATGTAACAAGAAACTGTCATGATCTTCAGATCCCAAGACTAAATACAGAACATGCAAAAAAAGGCTTCAAATATTCGGCTCTAAAAATCTGGAACGATACGCCTGTTTATATACGAGAGGCCTCAACTCTCGGTTGCTTTAAAAAACAATTGAAAGCACACCTACTGGCTGCTCAAAAACGTTAAATTCAAAACACGACGTTAAATTCAAAACACGACCCCCTGGAAGAACAGCAATATTAACAATTTAGATACCTGCCTTTGAAATTATTTTTGTTTGTTTGTATTATAAGATTGTATATATGTATTATTAGATGCTGAAGGGTTTATTTTCGTGTATGAATATTTAAAACAAAATCGAATCGACCAGTTTTTTGGATGAATTCTAGAGTCAATTCGAGAATATTTTTGTTGACGTCATTGGAAAGGTCTTTGTCACCATATAATAAAAGTTGCGTTAAGACCTCGTTTGGAATATTAACATATCCAAATGGTCGTAGTAATGCTAAGACTCGAACGAGAAGATTTCGGCGTTGAACCTCAAAGGGAGGGTAAAGCAACAAGAAGTGTTCCGTATTCTCTATACCGTCGTTCGTAGGGCACATTGGGTTGACGGTATCTCTAACATTATGCTTGAACTTGTGAAAGTTCAATTTGCTAAGACTAACCCTAAGTTGAGTAAGATAGGATAGTCATACTGGATCGTGATTCCCAAAGACAGGTTTTGCAGGGGGGGGCGGATTATGGACATTAGCTTTTTTTTTTAAATAGCAATTGTTGGTGCAAGTCTAATCTCTAGACATAGATCATTCCATTCAGACAAGCAATTGGGATAGAAGCTAGATGGAAATAGCTCAATGCTTCCCGGAATTCGCCCAGTGACATCTTGTCTGCGAAGAGAATACTGCGACTGTTGAAGTTGCGGGATTGGATCCGTTGTACACTCACAGAAATAAGCTGGTTTTGAGAAGTACTTTATTGTACCCTAGGGTATTTGAAGGCCACGAGGTATTCTAGTGTATTCTAAAGTACCCTATAGGGTACTTTGAGGGTATTCTAGAAAACCTTAGGGTACTTCAGGTCAAAAAGGTACTTCAAAGCACCCTTGCGACTGCAAATATCACGTGACTTACGCAAAGCGCTCGAAAATGGAATCAATTCGCGTTCTTTTCTTCTCTTTGCGACGGTTGAATTTTGAAGTTTTTGTTGCTGCGGCGAAGGTTTGGAGGAAAGAAAAGAAAGAAGCAGTTACAGTATTGTGGAATAGGTAAGATTTAATGAATTTATTTCAACCGAATAACAAAATATGATTAAGGAGTATGATGATGAAGTCTATTTGAACGGAATTGTTTTATTAACTTTATCTGAAATAGGGAGAAAGTCCCGAGAAGGTTAGCTACGGGTCTTTCGAGACTAGTGGGCAAAATTCATCTTTGTGAAATTTTTACCTTGGGTTTTGGTTTATGTCCTGTCTCTTTCAAAACATTATCTGGCTGAAGAGACATCGACAGTTGACCGAATGCTATTGCCAGGATCTCGGGTACATAACATAGACCTAAGGCAGCAAGAAACACTTCTAATTCGTGCGTTTTTTGTCTTGGAAATAGTATTCTCGACCTGCTTCTTTGCATTGTCAAAGATATTCAATGATGACACTGCAATCTTGCCTTTCCTAGTTTTTAATTTCTTGAAACAACATTAGGCGAGCCTGCCTAGCATTTCCTACAAGCAATGTTTTGGTAAGAAACTGTTTCGAAGAAGAGATTTTGCAGATCTGCAGATATGATGGATGGGCTGAAAGGTTGACAAACTTTTATATTTTCCCCTGAGTTCTAGACTAGATCCAAATTTAGTTCTGAGAAGCAAGTTTTTCTGAATTTTTTCGAGAATTTTTTAGTATCTTCTATTCACATCTAATTCATGTTTTGGTGATGATGTCTTTTGGATCCAAGAATCTTCCAAGGACTTTGTAGCAAATGTGTTTCTGAGAATGCTATTTTCCTCAACTTTCTTGCTAGGTCTTGCACCTGTGGTGATGTTATAGATATTGAATTTATCTTGCTGTTTTCAAGAAACTGACAGTGACGGACTATCTAGAGTTGGTGAGGCAGAAATCAAAAGCACCTCATGACAAGCAGAAAGATGGCACATGACAATCACATGAAAATAGCAAAATATCGTTCTGTGTTTTGAAAATTGGAACAAAGCAATTGCACTCCTAAGGATAAACCAGCTTTTCACGAAACTTAAAGTGAAGACAAGACTGTTAGATTTTCTCAACCATACGCGTACGGGGCGGGGGGGCCGGGGGGCGGCATAGGAGTTGTGGCCAGAGAGGTATGAAAGGCTGGACTGATGATATGAAATTGTAGAATGTAATGATAGGGTGAAATGAAGGGATGAAACTGTAAGACAGAATGACGAAACTGAATGATGAATGGAGTGTTCAATGGAAAGTGGAAAATGAATGATCGAGAAGAATGGATAAGAGAAACAATTTTTTAAAGGAGCTCAAACATTCCAGCAACAGTTTTGTCTTCATTAAAATCATTTTCTCTTTTCTCTTGTACAGTAAAGTGCCGCCGTTAAGAAACCATTTACTGGAGAATGGGGTAATTCTGGGAGAACAACAGGAGATAAAAATAATTTTCTTGAAGGCCGTACTTTACTTTACTGTATTGTATTACTTAGATGGTACCTGGGCAAGGAGTACTTAAGTAAGTGTCCAGGTCATAAAACTTCATTGTGAAAGAATTTAATGAAACCAATAAGAAACCGTCAAGAAACTTTGAGTACATTAAAAAAGGCGCGAAAAACAATTTATTGTTCCAAATTTCTTCTGGCTGAAAGTTAAAATATTTTGTTCTTCATTCAAGAACTTTGTTCGGGCTAATATCAATGATAGGTTCTTGCTTTTAACACTGAGTTTACATCTTCACTTTAGGTAGATTTAAACTGCAAAGGAGGAAATAGCATTCTTTGCTGAAAGGGAAATGACGCCTGAATCTACGCTGGGTACACTCTTTTTTATAAGAATACCCTATACTTTGTCCAGCCTCGATATTCTTATAAAGTTTCTTTTTGAGCCTGAAAGTATTCTTATTTTTTTCAAAGCTTCCAAAGGAAATAGCCGCCCCGAATAGAAACTTGGCTTTTGAAAAATGAGATACAGTATGTCAGTCGTGCGATTCTCTAGATATTCTTATAATATTCTTAAAAATTGGATGATTCTGAGCCTGAATATTCTTATAAACATTATTCTTATAAAAAGAGAAGAGTGTACTGAGCCAATAAATTCAAAAGTGAAACAAGATTGAAAAAAATAATAGAACAGGATAAAGAAAGTTTTCCTTTTTTTTCATTTTTAATGCAATTTCAAGTTTTGCCCCGATCCCATGATCGTTTATGTACTAAAAATAGAATCTTGACCATTTAAAGCTAAGGGGCGAATCACTCTGTCAAAATATTGTACAGCTTTGCTAAAATGCCGGTCAAATCCTTTTTCCAACATAAATCCATAAAAAATCCCTTAAAATCCTTTTCGGAAGAATAATACACCCCTCGGTAATAATAAATTTATGAACTAGCATCCCAAGGAAATTTTCGAGTGAATTCCTTTTCTTGGCTCAGAATGCCTCTCTTCATCCCATATCTACCAGACAAAAATTTGAAACTTCAGAGGGAATGTAAACAAGAAAGTGGCTCAAGCCACTTTGCGGTCAAAGTCTAGCCAATCAGATATCAAAATTTCATGTTGACGTAAATTACCCAAATATGGCACGGCACATGTAACGGCCTGTTGTTTTGGTAATGTTATTTTTGTCAAAGGCTTGTATATGCATAGATTTCCTTTAAAATTATACAAGATTTATGCAAAGTGTAGGTTGTCATAGGTCCTATCGTTGAGTAGATATTTTGATAAAAGCCTCAAAGCACACGCTGAACAGTAATTGCAAGCAACCTTTACTATTGCTGCAAAGCTGCCCCTTGTTCACCATCAGTGTTCACTCTCGATCGTAATTATTTCTCTTACTAAGTTTAATAACACGGAAGGATTCAATTGTAGGGATCTCCATCATTCGAAAATTAAAATCAGATAAACAAACTCTCTTATTTTGCAAAAGGGGCCTTTTCCAGCAAAAAGGGCCCTATTTTCAAAATCACGAGGGAAGACATTGCTTTTATGACTGTAGTAATGTTAAATTTCTGCCAAGATAGAACCAGAGATGGCGCCACGGAAGAAATGCTAGGGGACAAATACTGTCAGAGTGCCGACAGTGAGCGAAGCGAGAAAATATTTATGAAACCACGCCTTTCAAGTTCCATTCAAGTTCACTGAGATGGCACTATTTTCAAAATTTTAAGTGCCAATGGGGGGATTGATGAAGTCGTGGGGGCTTCTGCCCCCGTGCCCCCCAGGCGCCATCCCTGGGTAGAGCCAATGCTCGTGCAGCAGAATACATCCAATCGATTTCTAAATCCCAAGTCAGTACGAAAAACTCGTTGACAAAATATTAAGAAATTCACATTTTGCTCTGAACACAGGAATGACACGAATGTGTAAAAAATCCAGAAGCAAAGTAAAAGCTTTTTGCAAACGTTTTAAGTCATAACTCTTCAAAAACTTTATCGTAACCTATCGAAGTGAATAGCACACCCGGTAAATAAACATTTTCTCGGTGCTGGAGTTTCTTATTTTTTGGCGATCTGAGTGTCGAGTTTCTTAAAAGCGGTTTCTTATCAAAATACTTGCAATCAAAATATGCAGGCGTACCAATATTCAGGCATTTGGAAGCAAGTTCAGTTATGGTTATTTGTGTCACTTTCGATGCCAGTTGGACCACTTTGGTGACAATATTTTGAAAAACCTTGTTCATATTCGTAATGAGCATGTTTGAAATAGGCTCTTTACTAATTTTGAGTTAATTCTACGCAATTTAAAATGTCAATCATTTGTGCCACTTTGTGTGCCATTTGGACCATTTTGGTGACAATATCTTCAAAATCTTTGTTCATATTCGTAATCAGCATCTTGAAATAGGCTCTTTATTAATTTTGAGTTAATTCTACGCAATTTAAAGTTTTGGTCATTTGTGCCACTTTGTGTGCCATTTGGACCATTTTCGTGACAATATCTTCAAAATGTTTGTTCATATTCGTAATCAGCATGTTTGAAATAGGCTCGTTACTAATTTTAAGATAATTCCATGCCATTTAAATTTTTGGTCATTTGTGCTACTTTTTGTGCCATTTGGACAATTTTGGGGACAATATTTTCAAAATATTTGTTCATATTCGTAATCAGCATGTTTGAAATAGGCTGTTTACCAATTTTGAGACAATTCTATGAAATCTAAATTTGTTGTCATTAGTGCCACTTTGTGTGCCATTTGGACCACTGTGGTGACAATATTTTCAAAATCTTTGTTCATATTCTCATAATCAGCATGTTTGAAATAGGCTCTTTCCTAATCTTTAGATAATTCTATGCAATTTAAATTTTGGGTCATTTGTGCCTCTTTGTGTGCCATTTGGACCACTTTGGGGACAACATTTTCAAAATCTTTGTTCATATTCGTAATCAGCATGTTTGAAATAGGCTCTTTACTAATTTTGAGTTAATTCTACGCAATTTAAAATTTCAATCATTTGTGCCACTTTGTGTGCCATTTGGACCACTTTGATGACAACATTTTCAAAATCTTTATTCATATTCGTAATCAGCATGTTTGAAATAGGCTGTGTACCAATTTTGAACCAATCTGACGAAATTTCAATTTTTAGATAAATTTTTGTTGGTGGGACCCCAACTGGAACACAAAGGGGTACTCTCATCTCAAGTACCTTGCCATGAAATACATTTAGTAGTACTCTGAACTACCTTTGGAGGTATTTTGAAGTACCTTTAGGGGTTCACTAAAGTACCTTTAGAGTTGCTGTGAAATACCTTTAGTAGTACTCTGAAGTACCTTCAGGGGTTCTTTGAAGTACCTTTAGCAGTACTCTGAAATACCTTCAGGGGTTCTTTGAAGTACCTTTAGGAATACTATGAAGTACCTTTTGGGAGTTCTCTGAAGTACCTTTAGGGGTTCTCTGAAGTACCTTTAGTAGTACTCTGAAAGGAATACTCTCAAGTACCTTTAGGGGCTCTGTGAAGTACCTTTAAGGGTTCTCTGAAGTACCTTTAGTAGTTCTCTGAAAGGAATACTCTCAAGTACCTTTAGGGGCTCTCTGAAGTACCTTTAGTAGTACTCTGAAAGGAATACTCTCAAGTACCTTCAAGGGCTCTCTGAAGTACCTTTAAGGGTTCTCTGAAGTACCTTTAGTAGTTCTTTGAAAGGAATACTCTCAAGTACCTTTAGGGGCTCTCTGAAGTACCTTTAAGGGTTCTCTGAAGTACCTTTAGTAGTACTCTGAAGTACCTTGGAGGTATTTTGAAGTACCTTTAGGGGTTCACTAAAGTACCTTTAGAGTTGCTGTGAAATACCTTTAGTAGTACTCTGAAGTACCTTCAGGGGTTCTTTAAAATACCTTTAGTAGTACTCTGAAGTACCTTCAGGGGTTCTTTGAAGTACCTTTAGTAGTACTCTGAAAGGAATACTCTCAAGTACCTTCAGGGGCTCTCTGAAGTACCTTTAAGGGTTCTCTGAAGTACCTTTAGTAGTTCTCTGAAAGGAATACTATGAAGTACCTTTTGAGAGTTCTCTGAAGTACCTTTAGGGGTTCTCTGAAGTACCTTTAGTAGTACTCTGAAAGGAATACTCTCAAGTACCTTTAGGGGCTCTGTGAAGTACCTTTAAGGGTTCTCTGAAGTACCTTTAGTACTACTCTGAAAGGAATACTCTCAAGTACCTTTAGGGGCTCTCTGAAGTACCTTTAAGGGTTCTCTGAAGTACCTTTAGTAGTACTCTGAAGTACCTTGGAGGTATTTTGAAGTACCTTTAGGGGTTCACTAAAGTACCTTTAGAGTTGCTGTGAAATACCTTTAGTAGTACTCTGAAGTACCTTCAGGGGTTCTTTGAAATACCTTTAGTAGTACTCTGAAGTACCTTCAGGGGTTCTTTGAAGTACCTTTAGTAGTACTCTGAAAGGAATACTCTCAAGTACCTTCAGGGGCTCTCTGAAGTACCTTTAAGGGTTCTCTGAAGTACCTTTAGTAGTACTCTGAAGTACCTTTGGAGGTATTTTGAAGTACCTTTAAGGGTTCACTAAAGTACCTTTAGAGTTGCTGTGAAATACCTTTAGTAGTACTCTGAAGTACCTTCAGGGGTTCTTTAAAATACCTTTAGTAGTACTCTGAAGTACCTTCAGGGGTTCTTTGAAGTACCTTTAGTAGTACTCTGAAAGGAATACTCTCAAGTACCTTCAGGGGCTCTCTGAAGTACCTTTAAGGGTTCTCTGAAGTACCTTTAGTAGTTCTCTGAAAGGAATACTCTCAAGTACCTTTAGGGGCTCTCTGAAGTACCTTTAAGGGTTCTCTGAAGTACCTTTAGTAGTACTCTGAAAGGAATACTCTCAAGTACCTTTAGGGGCTCTCTGAAGTACCTTTAAGGGCACTCTCTCAAGTACCTTCAGGGGTATTCGGAAGTACCTTTAGAAGTTCTCTCAATTACCTTTGGTAGTACTCTGAAGTACCTCTAGGGGCTCTCTGAATTACCTTTAGAAGAAATCTAAAGTACCTTTAAGCGCACTCTCAAGTTCCTTTAGGGATATTCTGAAGTACCTTTAGAATAATTTTCAAGTACCTTTAGTAGTACTCTCAAGTACCTTTAGGAGGAACTTTGAAATACCTTCAGGGGTTCTTTGAAGTACCATTTGCAATACTACCAGGGGTTTTCTGAAGTACCTTTAGGGATATTCTGAAGTACCATACCTTGGGGTACTTCAAAGTACCCCTCGGTAGGGGTACTTCAAAGTACCTTTAGGGGTCCCAAATATGTATTTTGCTCAAGTACCCTAAAAGGTACTTTAAAGACCACCTTTTTTCTGTGAGTGTATATGCGGGGGATAGGCAATTCATTATTTTGTAAAACAAAGTAAGGCGTCTACTCCCCCTTCGGGAATATAGTGACTCCCAACCGAGCTCTGTGTACAGCTTTTCCCGCGATGTTCCTCTCCATGTCCCTGCAACGGCTAGAGCTGCAGAATACTGGACGGACTCTAACTTTTCCATTAAATTTGGTAATATTGTATTGCCGCTGAATTCACATACTTTAGCCGGATTATGGTAGATAACATCTCCGTAATCTAGGTGGGGTCGCACATAGAGCTTAGATTATTCGTTAAGAGTATGTCTTTGCAGTTACTTGGAGAGACATTTCAGCAGACCAATGCCCTTTCTTGTTTTAGATATAGCTGGTTTGATATGAGCAGAAAAAGGAAGCTTTGAGTCCAGGATAATTCCTACATTTTTATGTTCTTCTACTTTCATCACCGGTATGTTACAGTAAATGCCCGCATATAAGAACCTACTTTTTGAGAGCCAGGCTGAAATAGTATCTTATTTTGAAGGTACCAAGACCAATTTCAAGGTATCAAGGTTCTCATTTGAAGAGTGCCTTGCGTAGGCTGTTCTAGAATCTTCACCAAAGATGCCCAGCCCTGTTATTTGTTTTGGTAAAGTAATTATGTACCCAATACCAAATTCTATACTTACAAACAGCAGGGGAAGATATTCAAACTTTAACAGCCAACTGGAACAAAAATGAACTTGATAACGATAATGAAAAATAAACTTTGCTACGCCTGCAACAAGAAAATTTTTCCATCTAACTGAAACAGGTTCTTAATTATGAGGTGCATAATTTAAGAAAAACAGCCTCTAGGTTCTTAGTTTTGTAGGTATATTTTATATTTCATATTTTAAACATATTTATACAGGGTACAAAATTCAAGAAATATTGTTTTGCAATTTGGCCCTGTCAAAAGTAAAGTTCCTAATATAATACATATAAACAAATTAGATAAAAATTTACACCTGAATGCAAAAAATATCTGTACAAAATTAATGATTTTCATACCCTAACTGTCTCAACCTTGATTTAAAAGAGTAGACCGAGGGAGCCTCTTTGATATTGTCGTTAAGCATGCTCCACACTTTTGTACCCCGGTAAGAGAATGCCTTTTGGCCACTTACTGTTCTCATTAACGGTACTGCAAGATCATTTTTAGTGTTTCTTAGCTCACGAGCGTGGAAATCTGATAGTCTTACGAAAAGTCACTGATGTACTGTGGTGCTAGATCGTTTAAAGATTTGTACATCATGGTAGATGTCTCTTTCAAAATCATTTCTTTGATGGACAACCCTGCCAAGTTCTTTGCGTAACGGCACAGAAGGTGCATCATAAGGACTACCCGTAACGATTCGGGCAGCCCTGTTTTGTAGTTGCTGTAGAGACTGTAATCCAGTAATCCCACTACAGCCCCAAACGGAGCAGCAATAGTTTAAATGTGGTTCTACAATACTACGATGAATGTCCTTCAATGTCTGCATAGATACAAAATTTTTACAGTATTTCAAAAGGCCAATTGCTTGAGAAACTTTCCCTTTTATACTCTCAATTTGGCACCTCCGCGTTAGACTGTTGTCTATTTGGAGACCAAGGTATTTACTTTGCTCACTAAATCAATATCAGTACCACCAACGTTAAACACAGTTAAAAAAGCAGGCTTCACTGCCATTTTATTTACATTTTGATTGATTGATTGATTGATTGATTGATTGATTGATTGATTGATTGATTGATTGATTGATTGATTTCATATATTTAGGAAGGGTAGCCCTTCAGCAAGTGCTGATTTTCAAGGGGCCCTCCATCTACGATACAATACAATGGTAATATAATACAACGGAAAGAGAAAACCTATTTACAATATGCCAAAGTCTAATTAATCTATGAAAAACAATGTTAGAAATAATGATCAGTGTTAAAATCAATTTACAGGGTATCTAAAATATATTATCTACACAGCAGTCTACGCTAAATATGGCTCTTGAAGGCATTGACCGAAGATGCCTGGTTAACCTCAGTTGAAAGGCAGTTCCAGCTTTTTGTACCCCTGATTTTTTCCATTAGCGGAACTTTTCAAAGACAGCCTTAAGTCAGTGTTTGTATTTCGTATGCTACGTTGGGTGCAATCAGCTTTTTTGGTGAAAAGATTGCAAAGATAGGTAGGAGCAAGTTCGTTGATGCATTTAAAAACCATTAGTTTCGTCTGTCCATCTATCAGCTCCTTGATCGCGTGCCAACCTAAAATTTGTATCAAGGGTTTACTTGGAGCATCGAACTGACTATTGGTCTGTATGTATGTATGTATGTATGTATGTATGTATGTATGTATGTATGTATGTATGTATGTATGTATGTATGTATGTATGTATGTATGTATGTATTTATGTATGTATGCATGTAAAATTTTGCCATATAAATTTAAAATTAAAAGTAAAAATTTACGGAATGAAAGAAAGGCTATTTACAAGCGTACAATATGATAAAAACTAAGATCTAGTATAAAAACACCCCTAGTTTAAAATGGCAGGGGTAGCATTAAAAGGTCAGTACAACCTTGTTTCCATAATGGTTCCTCCAGGGGTATTATAGAAAAGAAAAGTTTTCATATAAAACGAGACAAAAATATTTTGTGTCAAAAGTATAATGTAATGGCTCATTCCTAAGAAAGTTAAACAGCCTGTTTGGCCTGTTGGTTATGCAGTTTTTAGAAATTTTATGATATATGTAGGGACTGTTTTCTTGATTTTGGAGGTCTTTGAAGAAATTTTCCTTTATCTTATGTTTGAAACTGTTAACGTTTTCAGCAGACTTTAGGTCAGAGTGCAGATTGTTCCAGATTTTAGGTCCTAGGTAAGATATGCCACTTTTGCCCAATGTTCCTCTTTCGAAAAGGTTGATTTAATTTGTTTTTAGACCTTCGAGTAATCCGACTCTGGCCAACTGGTAAGAACATCTCCGACATATAGGATGGGGCTGAATTATCGAGAAATTTGTAAATGTTTGTAGCAGTACATTGTATAAATCTCTCTTTAGTAGGGAGCCAATTTATATTCTTAAATTCTTTGATTCCTACGTGTGCTCTGTTATTCATATTTAAGCAGAACGTGATACATTTATTTTGAGCTATTTGAATTCTTTTTGTTAGTCTTTTATTATTCAGTGGAAACCAAGCACTGCATGCATAGTCAAAGTGGGGCTGGATTAGTGCATTTGCTAGTAACCTACGAAGAGAGAAGTCAAGAAAATTTTGCTTTCTATAGAGGAACCTTAGCCTACCATTGATTTTACCCAGGGTCCTGGTAGCCATTGATTCACCAGACAGGTTTCCATCAAGAATGCAGCCCAGATAGGTCACTGAGGTGTGCTGTTTAATCCTGATGTCACCCCTTCTGATGTCCAGATTTTGATTGCCGGTTCTCTTATTTGGTCTGCCAAAAAGTATAGACTTTGTTTTGTCCTCTCCAAAGTGAATGCTTAGTTTGTTATCAATAAACCAATCACAGAGGGAATTAAAATTCTTATTTAGTTGCTTTTCTATGTCATTGACGCTATTGTCACCGAATACAAGGCAGGAATCATCTGCATATAAAAGAAGGTCGCAGTCAACTGCCTGAGGCATATCATTGACATACAAGAGGAAAATGAGTGGGCCAAGAATAGAACCTTGCAGGACTCCACATGATAATTCCCCAGGTGACGAGGTCCCTTTCTCTATGTTTACGAAGAAAGTTCGTTTTTTTAGATATGATCTAAACCACAATATAACTGAATCGGCAAGCCAATGCGTTTTATTTTTTCAAGGAAAATTTCGTGGTCGATTGTGTCAAACG
This sequence comes from Aurelia coerulea, assembly GCA_039566865.1. Classification (NCBI taxonomy): domain Eukaryota; kingdom Metazoa; phylum Cnidaria; class Scyphozoa; order Semaeostomeae; family Ulmaridae; genus Aurelia; species Aurelia coerulea. The sequence goes on from CM076943.1 coordinate 35,949,155, forward strand.
CCTTTTGTATATCAATTAAGATCATGCCGGTAAACTTCCCGTTTTCAAACCCTTTTATGATTTTATCACTTAGATATATGATAAGCATGTGTCTGTTAAGTGGAAAGGATGAAAACCGGACTGGTATTGATAGAGAATCTTATTTGTATCCAAGTATTGTTGTATCTTCTCGTGGACAATTTTTTCAATAACTTTCGAGATCTGTGGTAAAAGTGAGATTGGCCTGTAATTTTTTGGTTCATCTTTCTTACCCTTTTTAAAAAGTGGTTTTAATTCAGCTTGCTTGCAGTCGTCTGGGAAACGAGCTAGGGAGATGGAGAGATTGCATAGCTCCTTGACTGGTTTTGCCAGTATTGGTGCACCGTCCTTGAGGAATTTTCCTGCGAGAGTCCCTGCTGCTTTTGCGGGATTTATTTTCTCTAAGAATTCGAGAACATGTTCATCTGTTGTATGATGTAGTTTGAATTTGTTCTTCCCTAGGTCGAGGTGTTGGTAGTATTGTTTGACACTTTCTGACCCAAATATTGTGGGTGGATTTGGTAGCTTCTTTACTAGTTCTTTAGCCAAATTTGAAAAGAAATGTTTGAAAATGTTTGAATTAATTTTATCATCAAAACAGTGCTCGTTATCATTTTTAGACATATTTTGGAGGGTTTGTCTTGTTTGGAAGGAAGTCCCAGTGATTTCAGGCTTTTCCATAGTTGCCAATATTTTCATTTAGTTTCCCAACCACGCAAGTTTTCTTTTTCTTCTTTATAAGAGACAAAACCTTATTTCTAGCTTTCCTGAAATTGACATGGTCCATGTGACTTTTTGTTTTCTTAAATTTGCAGAGCAGCTTGTCTCGAATCCTGATCCCTTCAAGAATTTCCTCATCTATCCATTCTTGATTGTCTTTTCTTACGCGAATTTCTTTTAAACGAGCTATTTCATCAATTATGGAAATAATCACTTTTAGGAAGTGAGAATATGCAGCATTGATATCAATAAATTCGAAATATTTTGGGAATTTGACCAATTTCAGTTTTTTCAGAAAAAGCTCTCTACTGTAATTTTTCATTGAGCAGATTTTAACATATTTGTGACCAAAGCTTTTAGTCTTTGTGCTCTTCCTTGTACAGTAGATCATTTGGTGGTCAGATATTCCCAAGTTGAGGAAACCATGCTGAAAAATTTTTTGGCCCGAATTTGAGATTATATGGTCCAATAGAGTTCAAAGGTTTACGTTTAAAGGTTTAAGGTTTAAAGTTTAAAGGTTTAGAGGTCACGACACAAGCTGCTCTGTTTTGAAGTCTCTGCAATTGTAAGATGTCGGTGGCATTGCAGCAACCCCAAACAGAACAACAGTATTGGAAATGAGGCTCCACGATGCTGCTGAGTCTTCACAACTCCAGCAGGTAGATACTTTTTGGCGTATTTCAAGAAGCCGATAGCTCGGGAAGCTTTCGCAGTGACTGTTTTTATTTGCTCCTTCCATGTGAGATTTTCGTCGATTTGAACACCTAAGTACTTAGTATTACTTGCAACTTCGACTCTAGTCTCGCGATTGGAAGGTTGGAAAGTTTTATTTGAAAACTTTAGATGCTTCATCTTATGTTTGGTGGTAATTAGCATAGAATGGGTTTTAGTTACGTTGGGGGATAGTTTGTTCCCCTTTAGCCACGTATCAAGCTTCCGTAGATCTTCATTGATAGCCTCGTTCAACTGAGTAATGTCTTTCGAAAAATGATAAATACTTGTATCATAGACACTTTAGAGTTCTTTATAACGCATGGAAGGTCATTTGTGTGCACTAGAAATAGGAGTGGACCGAGACAAGAGCCTTGTGGGACTCCCACCTCGATGCTCCCCATATTAGAGTCTACACCATTTACTCGACAATACTGCTTTCTGTTAGCGAGATAGGACTTGAACCAAGATAGCTCCCTACTTAGTACACCATAGTGCGCGAGTTTTTAGCAAAGGATTTCATGATCAACCGCGCCAAAAGCTTTTTTGAGATCAATAAAGATCATGCCAGTCAAAAGTCCCTTATCCATGCCGTTATACCAATCTTCGGTGCATTTCAGCAAGCAAATTATAGTTGAGTGTAGAGCTCTGAAACCAGACTGGTCTGGTGACAGAAATCCATTCTCATTCATGTACTGTTACAACTGGTCAAAGATAAGTTTCTCAAATAGCCTAGATATGACAGGCAATACAGAAATTGGTCTATAGTTCGATTTTTCTGACTTTTCCCCTTCTTTGTAAATCGGAGTAACTCTAGCAATTTTCCAAGCATCGGGAAAGGTACTGGTTTCAATAGAAACGTTAAATATTTGCACTAAACTACTAGAAATTACTGGAAATGCAATCTTTAGAAAGTATCCAGAGACGTTGTCATTGCCAAAGCTTTTCTTTAGTTTGATCTTAGCCATTGCTTTTTGGATATCTTCTTCATTAATTGCCTTCTTGTTAAAAGTCTTCTCACCGTCATTAATGTTATATTCTTCCGACAGAAGCGGACTAGATGTAACATCAATTGCATTGACCCAATTACCATTATAGTATCATAGCCTGTGTTTTGACGACGTTCAAGGATAGCTTATTCTCGATCTCAACAAGTTCGGCGTTTAACACCATGTGCATTTCTTCCAAGTTTTCGGAGGAATAGGAAATCATGGTATTATCAGCACACATGTTTGCCTCGGCCTTCTTTAGTGCAAAGGGAAGATCATTTATATAAAGCAGAAAAAGAAGTGGTCCCAAACAGGACCACTATACGTATGTTAGCTAGGTGTATAAATACAAGGATCATCTGAGTATTCTGAGTATCCGAGATCCTGAACATACTTTTGAAGTCTATTCTTTCAATGAGGTTACTGCTAGAGATGTATGGCTCCAATTGAAAATGCTCGATGGCAGTAAGTTAACAGATGTTGATCAAATTCCACCAAAACTTGTTTCTCTGGCTTGCGATGACCTGGCTGTCCCTCTTACTGACGCCATCAATTGCGGCATTCGAAATTTCATGTTTCCCCAGAATGCAAAAACTGGCACAGTTTGCCCTTTAGACAAAGGTGAACCCGTTTGTACTGTGGAGAGAAAATGTCGTCCAGTCAGTGTACTTAGCACTTTTTCCAAAATCTTTGAAAAAATTCTAAAGAAACAGCTCAGCCCCTTCCTTGATAAGACCCTTTCGATCTTTATTGCAGCTTATAGAACAGCCTACAGTACAGAGCATGTTTTTATTAAACTTGTAGAAGAATAGAAATCTAGCTTGATATAAATTTGTTGTAGGGTCCGTCTTGATGGATCTGTCAAAGGCTTTTGATTGCATCCTGCACGATTTGATAACAGCCAAACTTCATGCATATGGCTTGGATGAAAATGCATTGGTTCTTGTCTATTCCTATCTGAAAAAACAGAAGTAGAGTGTCCGGATGAATAATGTCTGCAGTTCTCTTTACCCCAAGGATCAGTGTTAGGTCCTATTCTTTTCAACTTCTATATAAATGATATTTTCTCTTTCATAAGCAAGCAACCATGTACAATTATGCTGATGACAACACGCTATCTTTCTTTTCCAAGTCCCTGCCGGATCTTGTAAATGTTTTGCAAAATGAAGCAGACAGCGCTCTGTCTTGGCTCGACCAAAATGAAATGATTGCTGACCCTAAAAAACTCCATGCACTTTTTCTTAAGCCTGTCTGACCTGAGTACTTTGAAGCACTCAATGCCGGGGGGGGGCGGATTCCACCCCCTGTTTATCTCTGTTGTCATATGAGATATAGCAGCCAAATTTGTCACAAAGGTACTTCATTATATGAACAATGAAAATTTGAAATAGGAATTCAATTAGCGATGTTGTTGTTGTTGTTGCTAGAGCGTGATGATCATTATGATGTCATAAAAAGGCATCTAAATAAAATAGTGTTTTTCACGGAGTGCGGTATGACAGATTGGTAACCATGGACACAGGGCTAAAAATATAATGTCCAAATTGCTACAATTTTATTGCTCTATGATAAAAAGTTAAGCCTACAAAATCTCCGAGGCCTGCTGCATATACGGAAAAGGTGCAAACAAAACTATACTAGGGGGCAGAATCCGCCCCCCCCCCCCCTCTCCAGGTCAGATGGGGTTCAAAAAGACCAGACAAACACTTGTGGCATAGATCTTCATTTCCAAGGACATTCTATCAAATCTGAAGAGACTGTTAAACTCTTAGGTGTAACACTAGATTACAAATTGAACTTTGACCCACACATATCAAACCTTTGCAAAAAAGCTGCGGCACAACTAAACGTTCTTAAGGTTAATTGTACCTTTTCAGGACGATAACAAATTTTATCCGATCATTTTTTGGATTTTTAGATCATTGGATCGCACACACATCTACCTACAATTTCTTCTTTATGTTTCAGCGAATTATATGCAATTTAAAATAAGGTCTTTTTAGCTAGGAAAATGCTGTTTACATGGCATAACGGAATAACCAAACCCAGGACCACTAGGACCAGACCCTAACGGACCAGACCCTAGGGGAATGCCCTACCCTCGCTTTGACGTTGGTTAGGAAGTCGTCAAACTATGTCGTGACTTCCAAACTATTTAATAAGATCTAAAACAAAAAGGAATAACATAATTGGCACTCAAAAATTATTGAACACGGTACAGTAATAGCAACAGTAATAGTATTGTTGAATGAAACTTACGAAAGTTTCTTAGCATATTGATACAGGCGGTGGGGTAGTATTTTTCGAAACTTTTCGCTTACTGTTTCTTATGAGCTGTTTCTTATAAAAATACAGGCTCGTAAGAAGCGGGGGGGAGGGACAGGGGGGTTTAAGCCCCCAGTAATTTTGAAAACAATGGTGCCACGCCACAAGTATTAATTAGATGTATTGCTCTCTATTGTTCTAAGAACAATTCCCCCAATCAGAAGCTGCTTCCTACGGCCCTGTAAAAAGGTGAGTGCACATGCATGATACGAGAAAACAAATGCACACAAATGCACATTCTGAGATGCAATATTGTGATCATGGGATTTACCAAAGACAAGTGGGGTCAATGCTCTGGTCAATGCTTGCCTTCACAATAAACATTACGAACGAATATGTTATCAAAAAGGTGCCTGCTAAATGATTTTGCAGTCCCAAACTAACTTGCAAAGAGCATGGAGAAGCCAGAATCAAGTCCAGAAATTGATTGTGGAGATGGAATACAACATGGCTGGCATCACGACGTCATTGCAACAACTTGAATCACCAAGCAAGGCAGAGAGGTAAAATATTTAGGCCATGTAGTTAAATGCTTAGGCCCAGTGAGCAATGGCTTGAGGCTGGATCAAAGTTTGTCTGCTGGTTAGACGATTTGATATACCATGCATTTTTGCGTTTGTTCTGGCATCCAGAAGGTAGAATTTACTTACAGCAGTGACTGCCTTATCTTACTTTGGAGCGAAACTTCTGTGTTGGCCGCCATTGCAAACAAACGCTGGAAGGAAAGTAATGGGTATTCCCCCAGGGTCTGGTCCGTTAGGGTCCGGTCCTACTGGTCCTGGGTCTGGTTATTCCGTTATGCCTGTTTACATGACGAGCAATATTTGAGAACAAAAGGTTAAAGTTTGATTTTCTGTTGAAAGAATTCTGCGGTTATAAAACCAATTATGTCATTGTAAATTGTAGGCTAAATTCATACAGGATTACTCTGTTTACTCTTGTGGCCAGATTAATGTTAATCATTTACAACAGTGGAATTATACACTAAGAAACTTTCAGCGCTTTTCTCAAAATCAATTTTGCAGCAACCAATGGGTATTCATACAGCTCCATGTACCCAACGGCTTGATGTAATTGGCTGAAATTTGACAGAAAGAGAGAAAAAGCATGGGGGACCAAATGTTGTCTCACTTTTGAGAAAAATTGCATGGTCCAAAGTTAACATTTGAATGAATCTCAAAACAAGGCCAGGGAGCGTGAGGCAAAATTTTTTTTATTAATTATTCTGATGCTAAGGGATGCAAAGGAAACTTGAGACATTAGTTGCTAGATTAATGTGTTGAGAAGGCAAAAATTTATTGAGATTTAAATGAAACTTATCTGGGGGACAAGGAGGTTCTAGAAGGGGGCAGGTCCTATTTTCACGTTTTCAGATGCATAACGCACAATTTTTGAATATTTGTATTCTTTTTGGCTTATAAATACTCCCCATTTAATGACGAATCGAATGATGTATAGTTTATACGTGTTGTGTCGCGGGCGTGATAATCAAGAGAGAAAACACCGTGAGTGGTCACTGAAGGGGTACAGTAACCTTGGGCGAGTTACATTATTTATTAGTTTTGCTGAAAAACAAGTTTTTGTTCAAAGTTTCATCTGTTCGAATTTTAGTTACTGTCCTTTAGTTTGATACTTTTCATCTTCAAAATTAGTCCAGAAAATTGAAAGAATACTGGAACGCACACTAAGATTTCTGTACAATGATCATAAAATCTCCTATGATGATCTTCTTATTAGGTCAAAAAGATGTTCAATGCAAGTTGCTCTTCAGAGAACCCTCTGTGTTGAAATATTTAAAGTAAATGAACGGAGATATAGCGACATGATCTAAACATAGCACCAAAGAACGGCAGACGCCAATTATGTTTCTATTGTTTTCATCAATCGAGAACATCAAATACAATAGGTTATATTTAGACTGACCCAGTCCCCCTAGCTAAGTTCCTTAACTCCATTGATTTACTTTAAGACAATAAAAACTTGAATTCATCTTTTATGCATAACATTTTTAGTTCAAGAACTTAGAAGCATCCATCTCGGAATCCCAACAATTTAAATCATTTTCACCCAAATCAGGTATCTTTTGGTTCCAAGAGCCTTAAAGCCATGGGACCTCCGATCTGAAACTGTTTGCCAAATGAACTAAAATCATCTGACAATCTCAACAGTTTCAAGCGTATGATAAAACAATGGAATGGCCCTACATGTAAATGCAACGCTTGTAAATATGATATACAAGCAATATCATGAAGACTATTTTTTAATTTGTTAGTAGATTCGACTTAGATTAGTTGTATAATTGTTAGTAGATTCGACTTAGATTAGGTGTATATCTGTGTATATATCTGTGTATGTCTTCGCGTGTTAGTGTATAGTCGTTATTTATATAGTTGTATAGTTGTTAGTTGTATGTCTTCATGTGTTAGTTGTATATATATATATATATGTATGCAGACATAAACCCGCGACCGCGGGCAGCAGCTCAAACCAATCTGACGTGAAATCACAAACGAGGTACGTCAAAAAACAATCACAACAACCAACAACCAACAACAACAACAACAACAATAACAAAAAGGAACCAAGGAAATTAATTTGACGCAAGATCAAACGATGAACGTCAAACAACAACACTAGCAACAACAACAACAACACGAACGATTTATACAGCTAGCAACGCACAACACAACAACAATTAAAGCAAAGCGTAAGAGGACACGGATCCACTGCGAAGGGTAGCAACCTGAGATGGTCAGAAACTGAGGAGGAGGCTGTCTTCTAAGCAAACAGATCTGACGATTCATACAAACGGACCAGAGAGAACTGGGTCCAAGCACTTATTGTATTTACCTTAAAAGGACATTAAATAGATTTAATTAAATTGATCTCTATAAAACCAAATGTAGTTAAAAAATTCTTCAGTTGCTCTGATGATGGCCTGTTGGCCGAAACTAGTTAGCAGATGACTGAATAGAAAATGAATAGCGCAAAAGATCAAGTCGATGCCTGCTCTCTGAAGATGTTGTCTCTCTTCTTTATCATCGTTCACTATATATATGTATGTTGGATAGGACAAATCTTCTAGCAAATGCGGGAAGTAGGACCAATAACCAAGGGAGGGGGGAAAGGGTTCCACTTGTTGCCACATACCATCCAGCACTCAATAGTTTGGGGAAGGTTGCCAGGAGACTCCATTCTATGCTCACAAACACGGAGGAGCATAGGGCGGTGTTTCCTGAGCCACCTTTAATAGCATCTAGGATATGTAAGAACCTTAAGGATATACTTGTTAGAGCTAGGCTCAGTGAGGGAAATGGGGGGGGGGGGACTGATAAGAAGAGAAGTTGTCGTTGTGGTAAATCTCGTTGTCAAGTGTGTAATGTCATGAATAATAGTGAACATTTTCATTCAAACATAGATAGCCGGGAATATAGGATAAACTATTCGTTTAACTGTGACTCGTCAAATGTTGTGTATTTGTTGGAATGTACTGTTTGTTAACTTATGTTAAGAAAGAACCAAAAATTATCAAATATAGAAATTACGCAAAATCTTCTCATCAAGACTTCTTAGCTGAAGTCAATAATAGCCTCCAAGCAAGTATGCCAGAAAATTACGATAAATTTGAAGAGATCATAATAAAAATCCTAGATAAACATGCTCCCATAAAAACAGCAATGGTTAGGGGCAATAACAAGCCTCACGTGACTAAGGCGCTGAAGAAAACTATGATGAAAAGGACAAGGTTAAGAAACATTGCAAATAAACCCAAAAGAACGGAGGATAAGGACAGATACAAGGCTCAACGAAATCTAGTAGTTAAATTAAACAGAAATGAAAAAAGGAATTTCTTTGCCAACCTCGACCCTGTTACTGTTGGAAAAGAAAAAACCTTTTGGAAAACGTTTAAGCCCCTTTTCTCAGAAAAGTCCAGCAAAGGCAGCCAAAAAATAATACTTGTTGAAAATGAAGCTATCATAGATGATGAAACTGAAATAAGTAATCTCTTTAACACCTATTTCGTGAACATAATTGATACTTTGCCCATTGACAAAACGGTGTCCACATCTATAGTCCCAAATACCTCAAATGACGTAGTGGCAGATGCGATAAAAAAATACGAAAATCATCCTTGTATCACTCAAATAAAAAGACACATGACTGGAAATGACATATTTGAATTCAAGAGTGTCAGTCCCTTGGAGGTTTGGGAGGAGATCAATAAATTAGACAAATCAAAAAAGACCAGCGGCGAGATTTCCACAGATATTGTTAAACTGATATCAGGATGTTCCTTAGAACATACAACTTATTTTATAAATAAAATGTTCTCAAGTAATGAATTCCCCGGAAAACTTAAACTGGCTGATGTCTCCCCGATCTTTAAATGTGGTGAGAGTACACAGAAGGCAAACTTTCGGCCAATAAGTGTCCTGTCAGCACTCTCCAACGTGTTTGAGCGCATTATGTCTCAACAGATACAGCCATTTACTTGTAAATTCCTATCTAGTTTACTATGTGCTTTTCGAAGTGGGCATAGTACACAGAACGCGCTTTTCCGACTCATTGAGACTTGTCGTAAGACACTCGATGAAAAAGGGATAGTGGGGATGGTGCTAATGGACTTGTCAAAGGCATATGATTGTCTCCCACATGATTTACTTATAGCCAAACTTGCAGCCTATGGATTTGGGCCAAACAGTCTTGAACTAATCTCAAACTATCTGTCACAAAGAAAACAACGCGTTCAAATAGGTTCAAAATTCAGTGAATGGCAGGAGATAGTTTCAGGAGTTCCACAGGGCTCAGTTCTCGGTCCACTTTTATTCAATATCTTTGTCAATGACTTCATCTTCGCCATGAAGTCCTCACACGTCTGCAACTTTGCAGATGATAATACTGTGTATGCATGTGACAAAGATGTTGAATCAGTGGCAATGAGACTTGAGGATGATATCTCTAGAGCTCTTGACTGGTTTAAAGATAACAGAATGGTGGCAAATCCCAAAAAATTTCAAGTAATGTTTCTTGGCCTGAAGCAGCATCAAGAATTTCTGCTAGAAATAGAAAACAAAATAATAAATGTGACAAGGTCTGTTAAACTTCTTGGGATAACTGTTGACGATGAGCTGAAATTTGACAAGCATGTGAAAACACTGTGTCAACAAGTTAGCAGAAAAGTCAGTGCATTCTCAAGGGTTGCACCTTACATCGATGAAAAGAAAGGGAAGATCCTTTACCACACATTTATAAAGTCAAATTTTAATTATTGTCCACTTATCTGGATGTTTTGTGGTAAAACGCAAAACAAAGAAATAGACAGAGTTCACAAAAGAGCTTTGCGAATACTTCTTGAGGACTATGCATCGAACTTCGATGAGCTTCTCCAAAAGATAGATGACACTAGGGTCCATGTAAACAATCTACGTAACTTGATGATAGAGATATATAAGTGCCTATCGTGCGAAAATCCATCCTTTCTGTGGAATATTTTCCAGCGAAAGGACCTTACATACAATCTAAGATCAGGTTCAATATTAATGCTACCACAAGCGAAAACTACAACCTATGGGACCAGTTCATTGACCTTTAGGGGTAGCATCCTCTGGAACAGCCTACCTGACTCTATAAAAAGCTCGCCATCTGTTGTATGCTTCAAAAAATCGATAAAAGAATGGAAGGGTGAAAACTGCACATGCAAAAATTGCTTGTAGCAACAATAACTATGGAAATCTCTCCGAAAACAGTAATCATCTGTAAATATATTTATTTTCTTTATATTATTGTAAATTTTTCCTTTGTAGATAGTTGGTTTGAATTAGCTGGTGTATTTTAAGCTATTGTAAATACCAACTGTAAATAATTTAATAATAATAATAATAATAATAAGTAGGGTAAGACGGGGTAAAGTGAACTACGGGGTAAAGTGAACTACTCAAAACATTCGCGCTTCTCTCCAAAAGCAAACATGCAATGATAAAACATGATTTATGCCAAATGCTTTGTTACATGTGCTCACAGAAAATGAAATAATTTTTGCAAAATAGTTCTTCCTGTTGTTGCAAAAAATCCCTTTACCCGAGGCAGTAAAAACAACCTCGGGAAATCATGGTTGTTAGGTTTGGGCTCCTATCTTTGGTCTTAATTTTTGACCCCAAGACGAAATTCATTTCTATAATTTTTTTGATCGATTTGAAGCACATACCATGTGGTTACTTTTTCCAAAAGGAAAGGGCCAAGAAAGACTTTTTTGTACGCTTACATAATATTTTAAAAGATCTACCGTCCAGTCGATATTTTGCTTCGACCGGGGTAAAGTGAACTACCCATGATTTTTCATTTTCTCATGTGAACATGAAGTCAGATGAAGAAGACCTTTTCAATCTCATTTGGTTCATAAGTCTGCCTTCAAAAAATCATGATTTGCAGGATAATTTTTCGCTCTGATGACACAGAAATATATTCTGATACCAGCTCCCTGAAAAACCTCCAAACATTTGACAGCCGAAGTTTGACCTTCATTCAAAAATGCGGTTACTGATCCAAGAATTTTGTTGGGATTTGACGAAGCAAGCATACCTATCGACGTGTAAAGGATAAATGGCCATCACTGTGAAATTAGAATATAGATAATTGTTATAGATTTATAACTATTTTTGGTTTTATTTCTGGGCGGAGGTTTCAGGTCAAAGTGAGCTACTTTGAAAATATTGTTTCTCTTTGTGGTAATTTTGTATTTATATGCAGAATATAGTATTTTCGAAGAATATTCCCATTATTGATCATCGACTTGTATTCAGGTCTCGCAATCTGACTCGAATTGATGACTTAGACAATAGTTTTTGGTTAATATTTGATCTGCAAAGATCGTTCTCAACATAGGTCACAATTTAATTTTTTTAAATATCACTCTTGTGAAATTTTTGGGTTTTTTTCGTTTTGGCATGCGAAGAACTCCTTAGAGTTGCAAAATAAATCATATTTTCGGGTATTACAAGCATTATTTTGGTTTTATCGAACAATTGCTAAGTAGTTCACTTTACCCCGGTCCGGGGTAAAGTGAACTAGGCAGAGCGGTCGCCAAAGAAAGCTCTTTTGTGAGACAATGGAAAAAGATTTGAAAAATATTTTTGCTGGATAAACTGAACCAAAGACATAATGTCAAAACAACGTTAAAAAGTTTGCCCTCAGCTACAATCTCTTTAGGATATCCTTGAAAAACCTCCAAAATAGTTCACTTTACCCCGTCTTACCCTAGCTTTGCTGTTTCTTTCAAGGGAAGAACCTTTACTTCAGTGCACCTCCAGGATTTATGGGAAGTCGCTGATTTTTCAGGCCATTCCCTTGATGGCTGCTGATTATTTAAGATTTGAATCCTTTCAAAATTCCATACTCGATATTTCACCACTCCAGTCGTTGATGCTTGATCAAGTAGGGAAAGTCAAGAACATTGGTATCAACACTGCTGTAATTTATTCTGACCAGTCGACTGCAGTCAGACAGAGGAGGTTTTGAAAGACATCGAAGAAGGAGGGATATTGCTGATCGCCATCATCTTCACATAGTAGCAACAGACAGTGGTTAGTATTTGCATCGTATGTTTTTTGGATTTACATTGGCCTATTACTTACTTAATTGAAGCAGACCGAGGCACCAAATTAATGTGTTTCTCATTTCATGAGTACCAGTGCATGATTAAAAGATAATGTGGAATGTAGATTTTAAACCTTTAAAGTAGGAGAGACAATGAAGCAGCTGTCTAAGACTTTTCATAGGTTTTTAAAGAAACTAAAAAGGCTGGGGCTGGTAGACAGTTTCTTGAATTTTATGACACTTTGCCTACCAAAAGTTTTAAATGAGTTTCTAAGACTCAGCTTCAAATAGCTCTTTGGAGAGGTATCTGGATGTCAAAAAGATTAGGCTGGTACCCCGGGGGGGGGGGGGTACTCCATTTGAGGCCTGACAGGGGGGTCCAGTCAGGGTTAAAGAGGGCCAAGGCAAAAATTTGAAAGTTACCCTCAAATGGTAGTATCTTTTTATAGAAACCCCCAAATGGCAGTTCATGGACCTAAAATTGGGCCATTTGGTAGCGTGTGGTAGCAAAATTTTCTACAGTATTTCAAAATTTTCTATTGTAAAAACTGATTGAACAAAACAAAAAAACTTCAAAATTCAATGATAATTACTGCTGCAAAGACCATATCACCGTGCCGAGGAGCCTACTGAGTTGAAATCTTATAACTGACCAGGAATCTTGGAATACCCCCAATTGGTAGTTTATGTTTGACAAATAGGGCCATTTGGTAGCCATTTTGTAAGACCCTCAAACCGACTGGACCCCCCTGTTAGGCCATTATGGAAGTACCCCCCCCCCCCCCGGGGCTGGTACATGGTACATTGTGGCTCAAATTTTCAATTTTCATTCTTTCAGGGACTTGGCACTACTCAGAAACCTGGCCTTCAGCAAATTGTATGGACAAATTCTGGAAATAAAGGCATTTCTGGATTCTTCAGTGAAACTTGCAGTTTTCACAGCAACTGCTTCAAATCTACAATAGCATCAATCTTGTCTGTTATGAATTTAGCCCCAGTCTCTACCCATGTTTAATAGCAACAACGTTCTGCTGCCAAGAACTCTGACATGATATGGACATTGAGAAGAGTGAAGTTTAAAAGAGTAGATCAGAGAAGAGTAAGAATTTTAATCAAAGAAGTTTGAAGATGTTCTAATTGTCTAAATTTACATCATGGAGACAGATCTTGCTATCTGGAAACAGGAGAATCCATTTTGAACTAGCATACTGTATGCTGATTGTCAATTTAGACAATTTGAGAATGAAAGAATTTTATGCAACTACTGTAGTAGAAGTTCACAACAAAACAATACAGATTAATTAATTGCAATTGTAGCAGCTCAAATCTGTGCATATTATTGAACAAACAATAACTTGTGAACATATACAGGGATTGTTTTAAAAGGAACTAAGAAATTTACCAACAATGGAATGTTTCTTAAATTTATTGAATTTAAGTTTCTTTAGCAGTTTCTTAGTTGGTGTAGCAATTCATATTCATACATTTAAAACAACATTTAAAAGGTTTCTTTACTAAATGTTTTTCCGATACCCAACCACAGTTGGCAGAACAGAGGATCAGGCGCTTGTAGAGGATGTTGGTCGTAAAATTTCTGATATTCTAAAATAATGGAATAAACTTGTAGCATTAAGTTGTTTTAACATATTTTCAGGTATCTGCATCATGATTTCTTACAACAGATATTCTAAATTTCATTTGCAATCAGTTCAGTGACATTCAAGTGAACAAAAAGCTTTTCAAAACTACAGTTTTGTATTTTTCTCTCACATTTTTTCTTGTACCAGCATCTCCAAGGGGACTATTATGGAATTAAGGTCATCTTGACCTTTTATTGCTACCCCTGCCGCTGTAATTAGGGGTGTTTTCCTTTAATAACCCCACATATTGTATTGTATCTATGCTCAGATATTTATGTATGTACAGTATGTATGTATCAATTTGCCACAATAGATGTCTACAAGTTTTATAATAAAAATAGATACAATACAATATTAGATGTTAAAAATATAAAGATAAACACCCCTAATTACTGTGGTAGGGATAGCACTAAAAGTTCAAGCTGACTTTACTTCCATAATGGTCCCCTTAGAGGTGCTGTATAACGGAAATACATAGAAAAAAGGAAATTCAGAGCTGCATGTGTATTTTCAATATGGTCCTTAGTAGAAGACATTTATGTCATCTTTCTCTTTCTGTATATTTTGGAAAAAGTTCTCTTTGATCTTATGTTTGAATGCATAAGCATTGTTTATTGATTTGATCTCAGACGAAAGACTATTCCATGTTTTTGGCCCTAGATAAGACAGGCATTTTTGTCCAGCATTATGTTTTTGAAATGGAATATCCAATTTGAACTTGGATTTTTGTGTTGTTTGGCCCTGGTTGACTAGAGGGAATATCTCAGCACTGCACGCTGGGGCAGTTCATTTGAGAAATTTCCTTACATTGAAATGGACACATTGATCTGTCCTGTTCTTTGTAGTGCACCAATTTATAGCCTTGAATTCTGTGACCCCAATATGTGCTGTGCTTTTCACATTCAGGTAAAAACAAATGCATTTGTTTTGAGCCATCTAGAATTTTTTGGACAGCCTCTTATTCAACCCTCGATACCAAGAAGTGCATGCATGATAAAAATGAGGTTGAATAAGAGCATTTAAAAGCAACCTGCTAATTGCCATTTATTTTTCCAAGCATCTTTTGTTACCATCGACTGCCCAGAAAGATTTTCATCCAGGATGCATCCCAGATATGTCCAACTTTTTCAGATTCTTGCTTTTTTGGTCTAAAGAGAATTTATTGAGTTTTGTCCTCTCCAAAATGAATGTGGTTAGTTTTCTACAAACCTATCACAGAAGGAATTAAAATTTCTGTTTTCTGAGATCTCCTAAACCAGAACTGATCTCTGAATTGTGTTCTGTCTTTCCACTCTATATTATTTAGGCATTCTTCTTCTTAGCTTTTTATATATTTAATCAAAATTTTACAATACAAGTTACTTTTTAACACTACTTACAAAACTACTTTACGATACAACAAAAACGATACCTTGGAGAGAAAAAGTCAATGGCAACTCCGCAGCCATTACATAAAACTAAAGACTAAAAGTTTATCTCAAATTAGACGTCATCTAGTGAAACAAATTGAATTGATCATTTGGGACAAGTTTGCGTGCCCAGATATCATGTGACGTCTAATTTAAGATAGACTTTCAAGACTATTACATACATTATATGAAACGACTACAAAACAAAAAAAACAAAAAACAAAAAACAAAAATAAAGTTATAGACTACAGTATTTCTAGCCCAGTGGTAGTGAAAATGTCAGCTTTGTCGATTTTTAGTCCGTCATGTAAACATTCCGCTTTGAAATTGAATGCATCTCGGACAGTTGGGGCAGTTTCTTTAATGGCATCTCCAAATTTGTTCAATCATTCCTTCGAAACCAGGGAGTTATCCTCTTTTCTCCAACTCTGTACATGTCGCGATCAATATTGATATAATGCATCGCTGCATTATCTGGGCGCTGCATACCTCCTTGCCCGTGGAAACAATTAAATTTCAGGTAATTCTAGAAACTCAAGATCAAGATCTCTCAAGCTACTTGGAGGTTGACGATGAGCTAACATTTAGCACTCACATCGGCAATTTGTGCAAAGAGTGAGCCAGAGAATAGGTGTCATACCTAGATTTCGTAATATAATGCCCACCAATGCAAAACTGACAATCTACTAGTCAGCAATTCTCTCTCACTTGACATACTGCAGTACAGTGTGGCATTTCTGCAAAATAGCAGACAAAAGAAAGATAGAGGGACTCCAAGAGAAAGCCCTAAGAGTTGTTTATTGTGATAAGTCCACGCCATACGCACAACTCCTAGTAAAGCGAATCTTCCATCTCTCGAGAATAGAAGACTGCAGGACATCGCCATACTAATGTACAAAGTTAAAAATGGTTTTGCTCCACATTATGTAAAAGAAATGTTTACAATAAAAGAAACTCCTTGCGAATTAAGAAACAGCAACTTCATTGTTCCGAAATTTCGCACAGTAAAAGAAGGAAAACATTCAATAAGGTACTTTGGCCCATATCGGTGGAGTAAGTTAGAGAGACCAATTAAGGAGGTGCCAACAATTAACCAGGTCAAAGGAAGTATAAGAAGAATGGACATGGAAACTCTCTTGGACTGTAGACTGTAATTAGTTGTACATATGATTTTAAAGGACTCTTTATATAAAACTGGGTGTGTCAGAAGGAGCTGTCCGCTTTTGGCGGGCCGTGGGGGTCGTGCGCCTGGGCGGTTTCGGGGGTCTGTTGCTTGGTCTTTGGCAGGGGTCCTGAGTTAGATGCCAGTTGGTGGTATCTGATTCGGGATCTTGGCTGGAGATTGGGCTGTGGGCCTTCAGGGCTGGTCTGGTGCGCGATTTGTCGTAGGCTGTCGGGAGTTGATGGTTCTTTTTGGTGCACCCAGTTCAGCATAATTTTAACAAATATTTTCTATAGATCGTATTTTAATTTAATTTGTTATATATTTTCGTTGTGTCCCAATTAGCTTGTAAGCTAAAGATTCTGACACATAAATAAAGTTATTGATTGAATGACTGATTGATTGATTGATTGATTGGTTGACTGATTGATTGATTGATTGATTGATTGATTGACTCAGATTTAAAGAAAGAAACCTGAAGCCTTCTTTTCCATTAAGAATAGGGCTAGTTTGGTTTTCCAAAAGTAAGTATGACTGTAAACAATAGTAGACAATAGTAGAGCAAAGGTCAAGAAAACATGTAAAAATTGGCCATAACTTTGAGAACCCCTTGGATTCTTTGTAGTTGTCAAATTTGAAGTGCAAGAGGCTCAAAATAGAAGTACATGTCTCAGCTCTCAAATAATACCAGAATGGTTCAAATATATCAAATATTTCCTGATTTATTCAAATTTAAAAGTCGGACACTTTTTTTGGGACACCCTGTATATGTGTATACAGGGTTAAAATTTCGAAATTGTTAAAATTCGAAGAAATCAAGATTCGTGCCACAAGTATGTGTCTGGTCTTTTTTAAGAAACAGTTTATGTTATATGGTAGGTTTAGCAATCATTTCATTTTGGTCGAGCCAAGACAGAGCGCTGTCTGCTTCACTTTCCAAAACCTTGACAAGATCTGGCAAGGATTTGAAAAAAAGCTGGCGTGTTGTCATCAGCATAATTGTACATGGTTGCTTGCTTTATGAAAGAGAAAAGATCATTTATAAAGAAGTTGAAAAGAATATTACCCAACACTTCTATTTGATATTTGTGTATATAGATGTACAGCTACAATCTTGGCCAAGATACTTGGGACAAATCATAAAATTGCACTACTTCGGCCTTTGATTGCGTGCCCACCGCTCCCCTCGTTTCAAAGTTGCTTTAATCAAACGCCTTTCGACTTTCTCAACATTAACATTGAAGTAGGGGGGAGGGGGGATTAGGAGACTCTAAACGTATGTTTTCTCCTCGATATTTTAGGAAACATCATGAAGACACTGAAATTTGCCTGTGTCCCAGCTTCTTTTGGTCAGGATTGTAGGTATAAAAATCGAATAAAGATAAGGTAACACACAAACAAACAAACAAACAAACGAAGATTACTAGCAAATGCAGTACTTCCGCCCCACTGTCATTATGCATCCAGTGCTTGGCTTCCAATGTTGAATAAAAGATTAACCAAAAAAGTGAGACAGCTCTAAATGAATGTATGAGGTTCTGCTTGAATCTGAATAGCAAAGCACATATATGAGTCAAATAATTGAAAACTATAAATTGGCTCCCCACTAAAGAAGAGGTTTGATCAATGCACTTGCAATTCAGCCTACTTTGTAAATGAATGATGATGATGATGATGATGATGATGATGATGATGATGATGATGATGATGATGATGATGATGATGATGATGATGATGATGATGATGATGATGATGATGATGATGATGATGATGATGATGATGATGATGATGATGATGATGATGATGGTGGTGGTGATTGTGATGGTAATGCAAAGGTTTCAATTTCTTTGATGGTGCATTCCCATCCTACATGTCAGAGATCTTCTTACTAATTGACCAGAGCCAAGTAACTGGAAGATCTGAATTAATTCTACCTGTCCGAAAAAGCAACACTGATGGTCTTGCTTTTTATATCTAGGACCTAAAATATGGAACAGTCTATCCTCAGACCTAAAATCTGCAACGAACATCAACAGGCTAAATCATAAGATCAAATATAAATGCTTTCAACATCTCCAAAGTCTTGATGATAGCCCCTACATATATTATTAGAAACCAAAAAGCAGCCAACAGACATCGTTATTTAACAATTTTAAGAATGATTTTCTTGAATTTCCTCTGTACTAGTATAGCTTTTAATTCCTTTCTTTCCTTCCATAGATGGTGCTGCTGTTGAGATGTTGAAAGAAATGAGTCCATCGGCGATCGATGTTGAATTCCGACTGGCTGCTCCTGAAGGCGGTGGTAGTGTTGATGCCTTGAAATTGCTGCTTGAGTTCTTCAATGAATGCCTGGGTGGTGGACGGAATTATGAATTGATCCAAGCATACATTGGCTTATTTTTGAAGGTATGTGTGACTTTCCTCTTTGCTGTTTCCTCTTTGCTGTTCCAAGGAACTTCTCTTTTATTAGAACAATGAGGCCTTAATATGTCCTTGAATAATGTTTGCATCATCAACATTGATTGATACATTTTTTCATTTCATTTTTAATTCATTTAGGGAGGGTTACCCTTCAGCAAAGGCTGATTTTCAAGGGGCCCTCAAGTAAAACTTTTAATTACAATATACAATAAATTAAATCTGCAATATAAAAAACCATCAAGCTAAAAACCTACTTACAATAATTATACAATACTAGACTTGAAGAAATAAAGACTTGAAGGGAAGAAATAATTTCTGTCAGGTCAGAAATAGTGCAACTCTCTGAGGATTATCGGAATTTTCACGAGAGCTATGACATTGGAGGCTGCTGTTTCATTTTCATCCCATAAAGCTATTTATCGCTGCAAAATAGTAAGACAAAATGGCCGACCGCTGGTTTCAGTGATCAGGCAAATTTGGTCTCCTGAAAGTCATAGCTCCATCATTTTTCAACGGATTTTTATGGGGATGGTTGCAAACTTTAATTGAACATCTGAAGACCACCATCATGCAAAAGTTTGGCGAGAATCTTTTCCCGTTTTGTCGCAATCTTCAAACAAACGGGGTACAATTTTTTTGGGACACCCTGTAGGGGAGACCGGGAAGAATTGTAACACGGGGCAATTGTAACACTGGCTCTCATGCCCAGCAGAAAAGTGCAATAAATCTGATTTGTGCACAGAACATGCTCATTCTAACCCTCTACATATGACTTGAGATACAGGAATATTCATCAAAGTGTGTGAAATTATCGGGGGGAAAACATGTTTTTGAGCACAAAAGTAGAAACGTACTTCCAATGTAAATTTTTGTCTGAGAGATTTTGCTCTTGAGTAAAAACTTCATTTTCACATGACAGTTATGACATCTATTTAGGATGAAAGCTACGTTAAAACTTTCAAGCTCCACAGCTTGCGAGATGTGAAAATGGGGTACAATGAAAGCTGACCAGGTCAGGGGCAATTGTAACACGCTGTTACAATTGCCCCGATGTAAGCTGACTGATGGCTTGGTCTTGATTCAATTTCTATTTGAGGCAAACAGCATGCATCCATGCAGTATTATAGAGTTGAATGTTTGAAACTTTTAAACAATAGTTCCTTTGATATAAAACACTTTTTCTCACAATTGATTCATTTGTTCAATTGATTCATCGAGCTTTATAACAAAGAAACAACAAGTCTGGAGATCTGAAATAAAGGAAGCTTTCCAACGTATAGTGCACATTTTCTCAACCTCAGGGGAGGGATGATGAATTGGAATGTTTCACATCAAAGATCTTTTGTATTTTCATTTATCTTGAACATGGTTCGTAGCAGAAAACGGACAACAAACCGAGGAGAAAATCTGCATTTACTGCCAGAGGCAGCACAATGTATTTTAAATCAGGCAAAATCCGTAAGATGCATTGCCAAAGAGATGAATTTATGTCACGTAACCCTGTCAAGATATTGCAATAAATTAAGAAATATAGAAGCTCCAAAAGCGGGCTACAATCCCCACACAAGGGTATTTTCAAAGGATCAAGAAAAGGCTTTGGGCCAATAAACACTTCTTTCCCTATATTAGCTTCAAAATCTCTGGTCTCACGACAGATGAAGAGAAGAGTGGATACCTGGCATTGATATGTTCTGCGTTGAGAAACAAAAATAGCTGGTGAATGATTCTCTGTACTGATTTTAAAGATGTGTTACAATTGCCCCGACCATGTGTTACAATCGCCCCGTGTTACGGGGCAATTGTAACACTTGACCGATGGTTTTAAAACTTTCACGATGACACGAAATTTGGTTCTGCAAGAATGAAACTTAATTCTATCTCATTCCAACAGATGCAAGTATAATATTATCTACCCCCAAGAACGCTATTGACCATTATTTAGACGTTACGGATGATTTTGCAAAAAGTGTTACAATTGTCCCCGGTCTCCCGTATATATCTATTTTATTACAAATGGATCAGCCACAAAATTATGTTCAGCTTTTTTTTATCACATTGTTCCCCTGTGGCTCGTCATTTCTCAATCATTCGTAAGTTCAATCAATTAATTTAACGTTATATTTATAAAAAGAATTTGTAAAATCCGTTGCTGTAGAAAATATTGCTCATTCTCCCGATGATGACCACACGGTCGAAACTAGTTGGGAATTGAGAGAAAATTTGTATATATATATATTCCTGTTCGTCTTTCTTTTTGTTCTTTCTTAAAGCTCTTAATGATTACGTACAAATCCCAGGGTATGAACTTGTAATTGAAAATCGCAACAACATGAAGGGAGGGGGAGTCGGGTTCTACGTCAAAGACTCGATCAAATTCAAGCGTCGGAAAGATATTGAAAACAAGGCTCGCGACTTAGAACACTTATGGATTGAGCTACCGGGACAAAGTAAAAACAGCCGGCTTTTGGCAGGGGTCATTTATCGTTCCGAAAAATTACTACCTGTAAATGACTAGCTTGAAAAGTTCGAGGAAACAATTGCCTACGTCAAATCTACCGGGTGACCCAGAAAAAAGTGACCCAACGCAATCTGTTGCAGAAAATTAAGTAAGTGGCCGATTGAGATGCTTCAAACGTTGTTCTGTCGCTAAAAGACTAGCCTCTGCTTTGAGTATTTTTCGCAATTTTTTTCGGCACAGTAAATTTCCAAAATTAAGGATTTTGAGGAAAAGAGCATGCCTGAAATCCTCAAAAAGTCGTCAAAAACAGGGGATCGATTTACAGCCATTTCAAATCTTCAAAACAACGAGGAGCGTCTTTCATTTCAGCCTGGGAATAGGTAACCCAGTTGGGAGTCTTCAGAGCAAGTTTATAGTCCCTAGGTACTTGAAAATATTCTCAGGCAGAATGAAACACGCTCCTCGTTGTTTTGAAGATCTGAAATGGCTTCAAATCGATCCCCTGTTTTTGACGACTTTTTGAGAATTTCAAGCCTGCCCTTTTCCTCAAAATCCTTAATTCGGGAACTTTCCCGTGCCCAAAAAAATTGCGAAAAATACTCATAATGTAGGCTGGTCCTTTAGCGACAGAACAACGTTTGAAATATTTCAATCTGCCACTTACTTTTTTTTCTATAACAGATTGTGTTGGGTCACTTTTTTCTGGGTCACCCGGTACATGGGACGGGCCAGTGTTAATAGCAGGGGACATGAACATAAATCTAATGTCCTTTGAAGACACAAAATGTCGTAAATACCTCAGCATGATCGAACAATTCAATCTTGTACAAATGGTTAAGACTCCAACAAGGGTCACCCAAAATACGTCCTCTTTAATCGACCACATACTAATAAGCCATCCAAGTTTAATGAAATTCACAGACGTGCTTCCTTGCCATGGTATCAGTGATCACGACGGACCGTACGCCCTGCTAAATGTAAGAGTTCCACGATATGAGCCACGCTACAAGCTGATACGAGATGAAAAATCATTTGACCATCAGTCTTTTGTGCATGATGTAAGCCAGCTTCCACTCTCCCTCGTCTATTCTATTGAAGATCCCGATGAAAAATTGTCTATATTCAATCAACTGTTGCTTGAAGTGATCGATAGACATGCCCCTCCCAAGAAAATAAAAGTCACCAGACCCCCTGCTCCCTGGATACATGATCCAGAGATTAGACATTTGCAAAAAACTCGAGATAAATGTCGTGTAGAAGCTCGCCAGTCACGAGCCGTGGGAGACACTTCGAGAAATTCATCCTTGTGGGAGAAATTTAGAGAAAGTAAACGCGCTGTAAAGAAAGCTGTAAGAAAAGCCAAAGCAACTTTCTATCGCAAGGCACTTTCAAATCAAAACAAGAAAGAAGTATGGAAAGTCATTCACAGTGTTCTACATCCGCCAGCTAAGCGTTCAACATTGAGTCCATCTGTTCTAAATAAATATTTTGCGACTGTTGCCAGCAAAACACTGAAGAAGAAAGCTGTCTCTGTTACAGAAACGAAGCAGTTCATTGATGGTCTCCCAAACAACAATAACATATCTTTTTGCCTCCATCAAACCACCTACGATGAAGTATTAAAACAGTTGAAACTGATAAGGAAGGATTTATCAACAGGACCAGACGAAATTCCAATACGTTACATAAAGTTGGTGGGTGAAATCATATGCTCTCCACTCACTCATATCATCAATGCGTTCATTGAAGATAATAGCTTCCCTTCGCTGTGGAAGGTCGCAAGAGTTGTGCCCATCAACAAAGTGTCATCTCCAACTGAAAGCTCCCACTATCGTCCCATCGCCATACTTCCCGCTCTTTCAAAGATCTTCGAAAGAATTGTTTGTAATCAAGTTATTGATTTCATAGAAAGACTCCAAATTTACAAAGATACCCTTACTGGTTTCAGGAGAGGTTTTTCAACGGGTTCCGCATTACTTAAATTGAGAGATGACATAAAGAGAGCCATGAACGCCAGCGAAATATCGATAATCGTATTAATCGACTTTTCAAAGGCTTTTGATACGATCTCACATGATACTCTGATAAGGTCCCTACATAAAATGGGTTTCTCAAGAAACTTTCTAAGTTGGTCACTCAGCTACCTTAGCAATCGCAAACAATACGTGCAAATCGATGCTCAACAATCGAAGCCAATGACAACATATTTCGGAGTGCCGCAAGGATCAATACTCGGACCACTGTTTTTCAACATTTATGTTAATGGCCTACAAGATAGTCTTGATTCGCGATCAATCCAATACGCAGATGACACGACTATATACGAGTCAGGCAGACCTAATGATATACAAATGATCACTGATAAGTTAAACTTGTCGTTAAAGAATGTGGAACAGTGGTCAAATGAAAATTCTCTGGCCATCAATGCAATGAAAACCAAATTTTTAATCAGTGGATCCAAACGACTGTATGATCGTCACCAAATTAAAGAAAATACCATATTACTGTCATTGGGAGGAGAATCTATTGAACTGGATGAAAAACCTCGCCTCCTTGGAGTTTATCTCGATAAACACTTAGATTGGTCCAATCATTTGAAAGAACTTTCCTCTAGCTGTTACGGAAAATTATCCATTTTAAAAAAGCTGAAGCATTTCACAACCTTAAAATTGAGAAAACAACTTGCTGAAAGCCTAGTGTTGACAAAAATTGATTTCAACGATTATGTTTACTCGCCATTATCTGTCACTCAAATAAACAAACTGCAACGATTGCAGAAAGTTGCAGCAAGTTTTGTGCTTGGTCGCTATGCATCTTCAGCTGATATTCTCAAACTTAACTGGCTTCCAATAGTGGAAAGAAGAGAATTTAATTGCATGAAAATGACTTTTAAAGCGATTCACAACGAGAATTGGCCATCCATTAACCGCATTGAAATAAAGAAGACCAATCGTACTCTTCGTAACAGTAACGAACTGAAGTTGGGCGCATCAATGATCAAGGATACCTTTCAAGACACTGCGGGCAAGCTATTCAACAAACTCCCAACAGAAATCAGGGAACAGAAATCATTGATCTCATTCTGTACAAAACTGAGAGCGGACCTAACAAGGCGTGCTAAAGAACGTCTTTGTCCTTAATTGACTTCCACTATATATTTTATCTTTAATTTCTCTTTAGTTGCTGCCTAATTTATATTGTAACTTAATATTTTTTACAGATTGTAATATCTTAGGGAAATTGCATTTTTAATTCGAGTTGAAGAGCCACAATTATTGTGGATATACTCACCTAGACCTTGTATGTATGTATGTATGTATGTATGTATGTATGTATGTATGTATGTATGTATGTATGTATGTATGTTCATCTTTCTATTTTATTACATATTGAGTAGTAGATTATGAGAATATATATATATATATATATATATATACCGGGTGTCCCAAAAAAAAGTTCCGGCGTTTGATTGAACGCGGACAAAAATGTTCGTTATCTGGCAATTTCTATTCATTCTAGGTACATGCTGGACATTTCAACTTAAAGTTTGGCATATCGTAGAAAGAAATCAGTAATCTGAAGATGCAGTTATTAGTCCTATCATTGCATCTTCATGTTGAAGGCAAAATCAGAGAGATTAATGCTGCCTTCTGTATCATCGTGGTGGAGGGGGAATCTCCGGATGAGCAACACAAAAACTGGGTTGACACTTCGTTTCAGTGCCTTGACGACGTGCAAGAGTCTGAAAATCGAATCTAATAGGTCTCGGGGGAAAATACTAAGTTCATACTTTGCCACTTTGCCAATCAATTCGAACGGACGAGCACAGAAGAATGCATTATTGCATGATATGGCAGGTCAAAAAAGCAATTGAAACTATTCTTTAGTTAAGAAAGGACAGTATATTCTACTCCGTCCGTGCCGTGAAACCGTGAAGAAGTAAAAATTCCCATTTGAAATTCCCAGTTGGCACAAGGCAAAAATAACAGCAGCAAACAGTTTTTCCGAGACGTATTTGTTCAATTCTTCACACCTTAGGCTAATTCACACAATCAAAATTGATTTAAATCTAAATTCTATTCAATTACAATGCAGCGTTTTCTCTTGTGACTAAAATTTCTGCCTGCTCGGGACATCAAGGTTATGAACGAATTGTCAACTCAATGTTTGTGTTGCTCATCGAGAGAGTCCCCACCATCACGAAGCAGGAAGGCGTAATAATCTCTCTGGTTTTGCCTTGAACATGAAAGTGAAATGTTAGAGCTCATAACTCCATTTTCAGATCACTAATTTCTTCCGGCGATATGCCAAACTGTAAGTTAAAAAAACTAACACGTAACCTAGAATGAATAGAAATTGCCAGATTAATAACATTTTTCTCTGTGCTCAATCAAACGTCGGAACTTTTTTTGGGACACCCGGTATATATACATATATTCTCATCAGCTCATTCGCAATATGTTATAAAAAGGATATATGTACTCAAGAAAAACACATTCGTTTAAACGTTTCGGCGCAAGCCTTCATCAGTATGACTTCTCAAATTCAACATCGCATACATATCAATCTCGAATTACAAAAACATTTACGAAAACAATAGCATAAAGGGATCCTACTAAATACAATTGATAGTAAAAAGGTGTTAAAGTAACTGGTGTTAACAGAGGCGGCAGTAAGCTCTAGCAGTACTTAACGCTGCGTTTTCTTTCATCTTCCTACTGCCGCCTCTGTTAACACCGGTTACTTTAATGCCTTTTTACTATCAATTGTATTTAGTAGGATCCCTTTATGCTATTGTTTTCGTAATTGTTTTTGTATTTCAAGATTGAAATGTATGCGATGTTGAATTTGAGAAGTCATACTGATGAAGGCTTGCGTTTAAACGAATGTGTTTTTCTTGAGTACACATATATATATAGAAAAACACATCCTACATTCCACTAATCTTACTTCACTTGATAATGGGTTTAAGCCCGAAACGTCGTACAAAATAAAACTCTGCTCAAAGCTCGATTATTTATACTATTATTTGTTTGTATTTAGTGAAACATCGTGCAACATGCGTACAAGAAGTTTGTTTTTGCATTTATAATTATATCAGCGTGATACTGGATCATTTCTCAATCTTATTGCTGTGCATCTGACGCTGCAGCTCATGCCTTCCCTGAAAAATCTTACTCAGGGGATTCGACGTGACTTAAAGGATTTTACACAAAGATTCTCCCAAGATATCATTCAAGCATCTTATGAACTGTCAATATCAACCTTCAAGAAAACAAGATTTAGTAGCCACGTTCATTTCCTCAGCCGATGTATTTGCTCAAAAGTCATCCCTAACGGATTTGAAATCAAATTTCACTCGTCCGTTCAATCTACGACCACCCAAAAGCATCTCAACTGTTGCTCAAATAATCTCATCCGTTCAACCCTTCAAGACCACCAGAGAATTATCAAAGAACATTCAGATAAGTTACCAAATCTTGTCAATCACCTTCGTTTTCTTTGCACCAATTATGAAACCTTTTTACTGCCACGCAAGAAGATACATGATCTAAATCAAACTTTGTACCAAAATCTTAAAGAAACCAAAGACCACAAATTTAATGATCTTCTTCTAACTTCTTCCAACAAACGGAATGCAACTAATTCTTCAATACCCAGAATAAAAATATCATCCAGACCATACCAGAAGATTTTCCTCTGACCCCTGCAGAAAGAAGTGTATTGAACAAAGGCCTAAAATTCGTCCCGTTAAGACAAAATATTGATGAATTTCAATCAAAACATGATACGGAAGCGTTCTTTCGCCGTCTTCGTCTTAAGGCCCATTTTCACGAAGAAAACTCCGAAGAATCTTCACAGCAACCCAACAGTTCGATTGCTCCTTCTCCTGAACCAGATGACATCACCACTATCAACAACCTCTTCCCAACAAAGTCAGCCTGGACCCCCAAACCTGGCAAGCTTTCAGCTCTTGATCTTTACATTGATAAATGCAGGTATGAGATTTCACAAATTAATTTCAAAGCCAAATGCAAAAAATCTAACCTTACGCAAGAAGAATGGTCTGCCCTTAAACACCTTAAGTCAAGAGAAGACATAGTAATAAAGCCTGCTGACAAAGGTGGTCGCATTGTCGTCTGGAGAAAAGACCTATACATCCAAGAAGGTGACTCCCAGCTACAAACCGCGTCCTACAATAACCTTCGCAAGAATCCCACCAAGACCTTTAATAAAACCATCATTAACACAATCAAAGAAGAAATGAGCCTCGACAACCTTCCTTATAACGCAGATAAACTCTACCTTCAACATCCTCGAATATCTGTCTTCTACAAGCTTCCTAAAATTCATAAACCTAATAATCTTGGCCGTCCCATAGTATCAGCCGTTTCTTGCCCAACAGCCCAGATTGCCTCCTTCCTTGATAGCATCTTCACGCCTATAAATCAGCAGCTACCTACATTTATCAAAGATACCTCACATGCCCTTCGCCTCTTCAAAGAATTTAAATTTACTGGCCCAAACAAGTTTTTGTGTACTATGGATGTCAAATCACTATATACATGCATTCCTTATGCTGATGGACTTACAGCCCACAAATTCTTCCTTGAACAGCGCCCAAAGCAAGATCCACCATCCAATACTCTCCTTCGCCTTGCTGAACTCGTCTTAACAACGCATTCACATTCAACGGCAGTTTCTACCTTCAAACTTCTGGTGTTGCAATGGGGAGCATACTTGGCCCTAGCTACGCATGTCTCTTCGTTGGACATCAAGAACATCTCATCTGGAATTCCTACAATGGCCCAATTCCTTGCCTCATCAAGAGATATATGGATGATATCATCGGTGCTACGTCCCTTCCGCTTGAAGCCCTACAGAATTTCATTGACTACACCAATAATTTCCACCCTGCTCTCCAATTTGCTCACAACATAACAGAACATGCCTTGCCTTTTCTTGACATCCAACTCACAATTGAAAACGACACCATTGTAACTTCGATTTACTATAAAGACACCGATGCGCACAGTTTCCTAGATTACAACTCGTCCCACCCCAACAAATGCAAAGAATCCATTCCTTATTCCCAACTAAGACGTCTGCGCCGTATTTGTTCCAATGATGAAGATTTTCAGTCCAAAGCCAAAGAAATGACATCATTTTTCCATCGTAAGAATTATCCTGACAAGATCACCACTTCTTCCTTGGAAAGAGTCAACAGCCTCACACAGGACGACGCCCTGCTACCAGTTGACAAAAACCAATCTAACAACAGAGTACCTTTTACCCTTACCTATCATCCACTTAATAGCAGAATCAAGAAGATAATCTACAACAATTTCAAATTACTAAGCAATGATTCCAAAGCCAAGAAAATATTCAGCATCCCACCCTTGATGGCATTCCGTAGAGATAAGAACTTAAGAGATTCACTTGCACACACAAACCTTCGATCCTCAGACTCTCCTGGCACTTTTCCTTGCAATCATGGCCTCTGTCAAACATGTACCCACGTCAACCAAACAACTACGATCAACAACGGAAACAAGACCTTCACAATCAAAGCTACCTTTACGTGTTCATCAACCAGCGTCATATATTGCATTTCATGTACCCAATGCCACATCCTATATATTGGAGAAACGTCTCGCCAAATCAACAACAGATTTGGGGAGTATGTGCAAAACGTTAAACATAAGATCCATCTGCAAAGCTAAAAGCAAAGCTAAAAGCAAAGCTAAAAGAAGACCTTGAGGCTTACAAACGAAGAATGAGGCTGAGGTGGCATTTTAGAAACAACGAGGACAATTTTACACCGGACAATGATCAGAATAAATTTAGAGTTAAGTCCACTTGGCAGCCCCCAAGGATGACCCACTTCTGGAGAACTATTTTTCGCTGTTGGAGAAGGAGGTAATGTCTGTCTCGCCGGAGGGTAAGAATTTTAGTAATCTTTCTTCTTCTGAACAACTTTCTTTGAAACAGCTTAAATGTGATAGAAACATAGTTATCAAGGAAGCTGATAAGGGATCAGCGGTTGTAGTTTGGGATCGGGAGGATTACATAAGTTAGGCTAACCGACAATTAGACGATAGGCAGGTTTATGAAGAAATAGAGGTGGACCCAACGGTTTGTACATGCATAATGCATTTGTACAAGGCATCATGACATTCGCTTTTTGAGAAGAATATTTTGTTTATTCTTAACAATTCATGTTTAAGGTCTTACAGCAACCATGTAAAAGTATGTTTGAAGTAAATTTGTTGGTTAGAAAACATGCATTATAATTTCGTATATTTTCTATAATAAATTACAGTTGTGATGATGATTATTATTATGATTATTTGAAGGTTTTACAATGAAACCAGAGATGATAACTGCCAAAATTCTAGGTTGAAAGAACTGAGGGAGGGGGACCCCGGTCTAGAGAAAGTGACTGAGTATTTGGAAATTAAAGATCTTAGGTTAGGTAGATTATATTTATTGCCTAAGATCCACAAGGGTCTTAGTAGTGTTAAGGGGCGACCAGTCATTTCCAATTGTGGTACTATAACAGAACATATTTCAGAATATCTGGACCAACACCTTAACCCGTTGGTTAGCCAAAGTAGGTCATATGTTAAGGACACTAACCACTTTTTATCGAGGCTAAGTAAGCTAGGTAGGATACCAGAGGGGGCTTTGTTGTGTACAGTTGATGTTGTGGGACTCTATCCAAGCATTCCACACGAGGAGGGCTTAGAGGCCATCAGGGAGGCGCTGGATAGCAGGGAAAACCCGGGCGTGGCTACTGATACCCTAGTGGGGTTGGCATCCTTGGTTTTGGAGAATAGTTATTTTGAATTTAATGATAGGATTTATAGGCAGAAATTGGGCACGGCTATAGGCACGAAGTTCGCTCCGGCCTATGCCAATCTCTTCATGACCCGGTTGGAAGAGAGGTTGTTGGATTATTATTATTATTATTATTATTATTATTATTATTATTATTATTATCAATTTGTTTTACGTTGGCAACTTACATAACTAATTCAAAGCTAATTCAAGCCAACAAATTAAATACAGAAATATATATATTCTGATATAAATATATTGGCAATAAAGAAACGATAAAATGGATACTATAAGTGCGGATGAAGAACGAACGAGAAATAGACAAAAATCTGATGTTTTTTAGCACACTAAGGCCTTTCAAGTCATTACTATCATCAGAGTGTGACTGACAAACTGAATTGAAATTCTTATAATAATACTGAGATTAGT
Organism: Aurelia coerulea; assembly: GCA_039566865.1. Taxonomy (NCBI): domain Eukaryota; kingdom Metazoa; phylum Cnidaria; class Scyphozoa; order Semaeostomeae; family Ulmaridae; genus Aurelia; species Aurelia coerulea. The sequence continues at coordinate 35,979,873 of CM076943.1, forward strand.
ATGTTTACGTAATAACAGACGAGTGAGAATAGTGTTGAGTTAATGTGTCAATTGAGGATTGCGTGTCCTGCTTTGAATAGTTTTTCTTCATAGGTGGTCAGTAATTTCGAGGAACTTAATGACATGAACGCAAAGACTTTGAAAAACGGTTCTTTCAAGTTATTATGTTTATTTCCACATTGAAAAACATGTCTTGGAAAGATGCACGACGAGACTCCAGACCGTGACTCTGAAATGTGGTTGTTCATGCGGAGGCGAAAGTTTGTCGTTTGACCAATATAACTGACTTTTTCATGACACAAATTGCATAATAAAAAGTAAACAACGTTTTTGCTCTTGCACGATATATCGCATCTTATGTTCCAAATAACGTTTTTTGCTGTTAAAACGAATCAACGGGCTGTAAATACAATTTGCAAAGTTTACATCGCTTATCATTGCAAAGAGTGATACCATTAGAGGATATTGTTGCTGTTGTCATTGGTGTGTTAGCCGAAGACACGAATCTAGCATTTGTTAACAACGATGAAATGTTTCGGGGTTGTTTGAGTGCTAAAACGGGTTGTGTGTTTTTGAATTTTTCTTTTGTTGTTGAAGATAGATGATTGAGCAACGAATGGATTGTTTTCATCATATGACTAAATTGAAGATTGGGATAATGTGTTGTTACCAATGGTAGTTTGCGTATATCACTTTGGTTGGGTGCAGGTCCTTGAAGCTCTGCTCTATGGAATGCTTGCTTAATAACGTTTTTTGGATAGTTACAATCTAGCAGCCATTTTTCAAGTTCATTTAAACGTACTTTAACTAAAACTGGATCGGACACAAATACGATTATTCTTTTCGCAAGGTTGAACGGGATTGTTTGCTTAATGTGAGAAGGATGTGCACTGTGATAATCCAGGTATTTATGTGGGTTGGTTTCTTTGTAGTAAATATCTGTTGTAATGTATTGATTTTCGCGTAAAATTATTTTAATGTCAAGAAAATTAAGGGTTTCCGTGTTGTCATGTTGCGTTTTTCCTTTTTCCATTGTAAATTGGATTGAAGTGTCCATTTCGTTTAAAGCACTTTGAAGTAACGATGGATCCACGTTCTTGGGCAAAGTGACAAAACTATCATCCATGTACCTAATGTAATTTTCTTTGATGTATTTGCAGGAATCATTGTCGAAATATTTACAGAGGATTTCAGGAAAAAGTTTGGTTTCTTCTAGAAAACCGATTGTTAAGCAAGCGTATGAAGTGGCAAACTTAGTTCCCATAGCTGTTCCTTTGATTTGTCTATACAATTCGTTATCAAACAAAAAATTGTTATTTTCGAGAACGAACTTTGCCGATTCAACGATAAAGTCATTTGAAAAGCGAACTGGAATCAAGTCTCTTCTTTTTTCGACCCAATATTTAAGCGCCTCGATGCCAAGGCTGTGAGGGATGCTTGTGTAAAGACTTGTGATGTCATACGAGTACAATGAAACCGGATTACTAAATTCATATGAAATCTTGCGGAGGAAGTCCCAGTCATCTTTGATGTAAGTGTTTAAATGCGTGACGATTGGTTTTATAAGAGTGTCAATGAATTCACTAAGTCTTTGGGTTGGTGAAACAGGACCTGCTACTATTGGTCTTCCTTTTAATTCAGTGGGTGGAGACATTTCAACAAATTCTTGATTTGATTCGGAAATTTTGGCAATGGTTTCTTTGCTTTTATGTATTTTAGGTAGCATGTAAAAGTTGCTTGTTTTCCACTCAAATTCTGTGATGAAATTTTGTTCTTTAACGGTTAGTGCATCTTTGTGACTATTTACGAGCTCTTTTAGCTTTTTCATAACGGATTTGTCCTCGTTCATAGGGACTCTTTCGTAATTCTATTGTAACCCTATTGTAACCCTATAGTAAAAATTCTATTGTATTCTAACCCTATTGTAAATCTAAAGGGTATAATTCTAGCAACACGATTTTGAAGCTTTTGCAACCTGTTAATTTCTGTTGAACCGGCACAACCCCAAACAGAACAGCAGTATCGAACGTGAGGCTCAACAATGCCTGTGTAAAGATTTTTCAGACTTTCTTTTGGTAAAAAAGGCTTTGCATGTTTCAAAAAGCCTACAGCCCTAGATACTTTAGTAGAAACTACCTTGATTTGTTCTTTCCAGTCTAGGTAACTGTACATCAAGGTATTTTGTTGTTTTAAGTACATCCAGCTTGTTATTACGAATATTCAATTCCAAGACCTCATTTCGACCTCTAAGGGTATTATATTCCTGCTTGGTAAAAATGAGCATGGAATGAGTTTTCAAGGAAAGTTTGTTGCCTTGTCGCCAAGAAGTCAATTTTTTAAGATCACTGTTAATAGCCTCATTCAGCTGAGTCATATCCCTGGACTGGTGGCACACACTGGTATCATCAGCATACATGGACACAGTGGAAGCTTGGACAGCTTGCGGTAGGTCATTGATATAAATGAGAAAGAGAAGGGGCCCAGGCAAGAGCCTTGTGGAACACCAACTTCAATATCCTCGATGTTGGAATCAACACCGTTAACCCTGCAAAATTGCTTCCGGTTGGATAGTTATGACCGAAACCAAGAGAGTTCTCGCTGCTGAATGCCATAAAGTTCAAGCTTTTTACAAAGAATGTCCTGATCAACTGTATCAAATGCTTTTTTCAGGTCAATAAACACTTAGAAGAGCACAACCTATGTAGATAGGAAACTGTATATAACTTTAGCTAAACTGTGTATATATTTTCTAAATGTAAGAAGGGCATTTACTCTTTTATTGAGTCTGTAAGCTGAAGGGATTTTGTGTTTAGATAATTTGAAATGAAATGAAAAATGAAACAATTCGCCTTCTAGCTTGTGCTGGGTGCGGTATTTTCGTGGGCGGTTTTCCCGGTACGGCTGCGGTTTGGTGCATGCATCGGGATGCTCCCTCGCGAGGCATATTCATTTTATTTCGTTTTCATTTTAAATTCTTTATGCACATTGCAAAAAACACAATAGTAAATGAGAAAATAAATATCCTAATTACATTAATACAATCTATATAGCAGCTGCTCTTCCAGGGAGTCGTGTTTTAAGTTGTGTTCAGCTCGTATGATAACTTATGAACTGCTCCTTGAATCTAATAAGTGTAGGGACCTCTCTGATATTAATGGGAATATCGTTCCAAGCTTTGAGAGCCGAATAGTGAAAGCTTTTCTTCACGTATTCAAGATTATTTCTTGGGATTTGTAGGCCCCGCAATTCATTTTTCTGTAGTTGGAGTGCTGGGTCCAATGATGGTATTTACCCCAAAGGCTTTCGGGTCATTGCTTGTCTATTATTTTGTATGTCACAACTGATGGATGAAAGTTTGTTAGATGTTTAACTAATTAGTGGTGTTCAATGTCCTTTGTACATATTTACGTAAACACTTTGCAATACCACTAGACCAATAGGCTGCACATTGGCGATGATGGACGGATTTTTGGGAAAGGGGAAGAAAACAAGCAGAATTTCTTTCTCATTGGTTGCCCAGTTCTCTTGCCTGCATGTCCCATATAAACACATTCATTGAATTTATTCTGGTGTGTCTTATGCTGATTAGATTTTCCAAAACCTGTGTCAGTTAACTTTTCAGATCAGGCTATCAAAAATTTTGTAATTTTCTCTGCGTAACTACCTTTGTTTGTCTTCCCACAATGTTTAGACGTAGCGATGTGGGGATGGTTTCAACGGGACTCAAACAGATCCTCGAGAAAATACTCCTGAACTAAGATGATTTACCCTTATATAGTCAAAAACTTTCAGTCATAACAAAATGAAGTCACAATGATTTGACAGTGTTTATTTCTTGCAGGGCTCCTTCTGCACATTGATTATTGTAAATAAGAAATTTGGTATTTCCTTTTTAGCTTCACGGAAAACAGATTGTTCTTGAAACAAGCCTACGAAAGCTGACGATGGAAATTCTTGATAGTGAAAAATCAAGTTGGCATCGGTGTCAAGAACTTGTTAATCAATCAACCTGTTTGATTAATTATTTCAAAAGTGCTACTCTTTGATAGATGGGAAGTTTGATACGTTTTCATTGAAATATTGTCTTTTCTTCTTACAACTTCTCATCCAAGGATTACTACTTTTGCTATAGTCACTGGCGGAAGTTTACGATGAAATGTTTCTTTTTCTGACAACCTCTTCTGTTTTTCTCTTTGTTGTACTTCAGCATTGAATTCTTTTCCTACTCCATTACAAAGTTACAATACTTATTACCATTTGAACTTCTTACTACGCTCTTTACAATGCTACTAAAATGCAAGCAGAAACTATATCGGGTGAGCCAGAAAAAGTTCTAACTTTTAGACAGCCTCAAAGAAAGAAATGATAAAAAACTGAAAGCCTACGACTGCTCGTGCGAGATAATCCATTCAAACACCCTTGTCATTTTGAGGAGCATTTTCTTTATTCTGCCAAGTAAAGTTTTAAGTAAATGTTATCACTATTTTTCGATCTTTCTGGGCTGTCTGCAAGCAAAAATTTTCAAGAAATCGTTAGCAACCAGTAGGCATCCGAATAGTCGACAAAAAAATAACCATGAATGATATAGGATATTGAAAAAGATTAAATCAAAAATATTTGAATTGGTCCAGTGCTCATTTATCGTGGCCTGTCGCAAATAGGAACTTTTTTCTGGCTCATCCGGTATAGCATTAAAGGGGCCCATTAGCCACGTATGAAGAACACTGGTACATGACAAAGTTTAAAACAGCTTGGCCCCGATAGACCATTTCGCAATTTTGAAAAGGGACTGAGGATAGCGCGGCCCATTCTGACAGCCTTGGCAACAAGTAGGAAATCTAGGAAATCCCCTCTTCTGCAGTGCAAAATGTACGGTTGGCGGCTCGCTCGCATCTCTCTCCAAAACAGAGTTAGTTTCGATTTATTTGCAACTTCCCAGAGCTATGCGACGCTTGTTTAGTATGGTAAGTGTTTTCTTTGGATTATTTAGCCGTTTTGCAATCTTTTTGCTCATTTGTAAATGTATTTTGAGCCATTTTATTTCAGTGGTTTCCCTCGAGTTTGAGGCGGCTCAATTTAGGCCTATTGAACTTGCATCATCTTCCTCGACTTCAATTGACTTGGTTTGACCGTTTGACCGTTATTGCTCGTTAAATTTATCAAAACAGTACACAATCTCATTGTGAATCTTTGGAGGATTCCAAACAATACTTTTAATTTGCTTGCATTGCCGTAAAGCCTGGTTCTCATATAATCTCAACCCGACGGCGACCCATCGGCGTCACTACTGCGTTGCAAAAGTTGAACTGCCGGCGACTCGTCGGCGACCCATCGGCGACCTATCGGCGACATGTTGCCGGCAGGGCGCCGTCATTCATATCTCAGTGTGCATTTCCCGCTGATCCTCGTATTTGATTGGCTTGCTATGGTCACCTGATCTAAGGGAATGCAAATGATTCGCTGACGCATCGCCGGCAGTGCGCCGCCTCATGTTCTCATATAATTTTCATTGGCGCCGGTGCCGCAGCAGAGTGAAAAAGTTGAACTCAGCTCAACTTTTTCGAATGACTGCGGCAGGACGCCGGCAGTCGGCGCCCCATCGGCGCTGAGTGTTCTCATTAAAATTAGACTACCGTAGCAAGGTCGCCGGTGGGTCGCCGATGGGTCGCCGGCAGGTCGCCGATGGTTTGAAGCTATATGAGAACCAGGCTTAAATGCGTTCAATTATCTAGTAAACAAGCAAAACTTCGTCGTAGGTCAGCTGGGCCTAAACTGAGCCGTTTCAAAGTTGAGGGAAACGACTGAAATAAAATGGCTCAAAATACATTCACAAATGAGCGAAAAGATTGCAAAACGGCTAAATAGTCAAAAGAAAACACTTACCATACTAAACAAGCATCGCATAACTCTTGGAAGTTGCAATTAAATCGAAAATAACTCGAGTTTGGAGAGAGATGCGAGCGAGCCGCCAACCGTACATTTTGCACTGCAGAAGAGGGGATTTCCTAGATTTCCTACTTGTTGCCAAGGCTGTCAGAATGGGCCGCGCTATCCTCAGTCCCTTTTCCAAATTGCGAAATGGTCTATTCGACAGTGCATTTGCTGTTTGTCCCATTTTTAGAGCCACATAGAGACATTCGGTGACAAAATCTTCAATATGTGACAGCAGATTGAATTCAGGGACATAAAACTGTGTTTCCTACGACTTTTCCCGCAATTTTGAGCCATTCTGATAATTGGCCCCAATTCAACAGTGCATTTGCTGTTTGTTCCACTTTTAGAGCCACATGGAGACACAGAGGGACAACAATTTGAAAAAGTGACAGTAGGTTTTAACTCAGTGGCCAAGAATGTTGTTTTTTGTAAAGTTTCGTGCAATTTCGAGCATGTTTGACGATTGCTGTCAATTCACCAGGTATTTGTTATTTGTTCCATTTTTAGAGCCACGTAGAGACAAAATGTGACCAAATTCTCAAAAATTTAAAGCAGATTCGAAATCAGGGCCCTGAAATTGAGCTTTGTGCCAAGTTTCATTGATTTCTGACAACTTTGATTTTTTCACTATGAGTGGGACGAGAAAAGTCAAAAGTGGGACACAGCGCCTGAGAGGGTTAAGTCAAAAGATTTGTCAAAACACTTGAGAGATTCAAGTGCCGTTCTTAAATCTGTTTTGAATGATACCTAGCTTGCAGTATTTGCAATGTAAAGCCTGGTTTCCATTAAATCGTAGAGCGATCGTAAGGAGATCGGTGACAGTCTGCGATCGTCTGCGATCGTCTGCGTTGCGTTCCCGATTTAATGGAAACACTTGCTTACGATCCTTAAGACCGTCGGCGATCGTGGATCGTAAGCGTCAGGAAAGTTGAACTAAGTTCAACTTTCCCGATCGTTACGACTGTCCCGATCTGGGAAAATGTTTATGGAAACACACATCGCAGACGATCGGCGATCATCGCAGACGCACTTTTGTTAAACTATGGCCACGTGGATCTGATTAGCCAATTAGATGATAGTAGGCATTGTTGCTACGCTTGTGCGCTATCTTGTGGGTTTGAAAAGGATCATGGTATTAGTGCGTCGCAGACTGTCGCCGACTGGTCGCTGACGAATAGAAACTTTGCTGAGCAAAATAGAAAACATCCAAAGATGAACCTTCGTGCCGAACAAATGTTCTCTCCTGACCTAACAAAAAGAAGAAATACAGCAATGGTGGAACGCAAGAAGCTGATCAATGATAAAACCATTTCTAATGGCTATGTTAAATTTCCTGCTACACTGATGGTGAAGAGAAAGAAAACTGATAAATTTTATATCAAACATGAATCTTATTGAAGTTTGAAGGTATTGATAACAGGGTGTGGGGTGATGGGTGGGTGGGGTTTCTGCGGTGTGGATGGGCAGTGGCTGTCTTTGGCTTGGTGTGTTGTCCCAATTTGGGATGGCCCATGGGGCTGACGGTGGGGGCTGTCTGTCTGTGTCGTGGGGGTCCTGCCTGCTTCCTGCCTTACACTTGTGTTTGATGTACCCACTCTGCACATGTAAGTACTTGTACCCACTACAACCAATCTGGTCATTGAGAACAACTTATCACAGATAATAGAAACCTGATGCTAAGCCCGCCATCTGAAATTCTACCCTTGTTCTCTTTATATTTCATTGGTTGGTTATTTGTTTTTGCCTTATGTTCTCCGTATTGAGACAAAATGAGCATATTTTGGAAAACATTAGACACGGTTTAGGACCCACCAATCTAAATCTACCTTTCCCTTGCGGTATTTGCAACAAAAATGCAAATAAAAAAGCAGTTTTCTGTGATCAATGCAATAAATGGATACATATTAAATGTAACAACATTTCTGATTCTGAGTATAAAATCCTTGTAGAAGAGCCTGATGAAAGCAATGGATATGCCTTCAATGCTCAATTTTAAATAATGTTTCAATATTTCCATTCACCTTGGAGTCTGACACTGTGTTCCTTGGACTAAATGACATAGACATACCCTCTATTACAGATACCTTGCCTTCTTTTGAGATAGTGTCTCAACTGACTAACCTTCCCAATTTATCTGATTATGATACAGATGAGAACTTGAACCTCAATATTACCTCACAGTATGCCACTGTTCAAGAAGTTGCCTCTATGGAACTGTCTGAAAAGGACCTTTCACTTTTTCACATGAATATTAGAAGCCATTCTCTCCATTTTGATGAACTTCATGCTCTCCTCTCAAGTCTCAGTATTGACTTTCAAGTCATAGGTCTTTCTGAAATAAAGGTTTCATCTGATACTCAAATGAAAGCCAATATTGATCTACCTGGTTATAAGTTTCATTACACTCCTTCTCACAGCTCAGCTGGTGGTGTAGGAATCTATGTTAGATCTAATCTTGAATCTAACAAAAGGGATGACCTTTGTGTGCGTGATGTTGATTTTGAAACTGTCTGGATTGAGATAAGTAATCCAAAGGCAAAAAATGTGATTTGCTGCTGTGTCTATAGACATCCAAGTTCTGATATCAGCAAGTTTAATGACCATTTTCATGAGATATTGGAAATTTGGCAAAGGAAAATAAGCTAATTGCTATTATGGGTGATTTTAACATTGATCTGTTGAATTATGACAATCATACTGCTACAAATGAGTTTGTCAATATGATGTTCTCCTACCACTTCCAGCCATCCATTCTGCATCCAACACGTATTACTGACACTTCCTCTACCATCATTGATAATATTTACATAAATAATGCCACCGAAAGTAGCATTTGTGGTGGCAACATATTATCCTTAATCTCTGACCATCTCCCTCAGTTTGCTATTCTCCATGATAACGCCCCCGAATACAAGACTTCATCCTACTATGCCTATGATTATAAAAACTTTAATGAAGACAAATTCCTCTCAGACTATAAAGATATCGAAAAATCCTTCTTGAATGATAGTGAAATTGACGTAAATCAAAAAATTTGAGATTTTCCTGCTTAAACTTCACAATGTTGTTGACAAGCATTGCCCCAAGAAAAAGTTATCAAAAAAGGCACTGAAACTCAGAAATAAACCATGGATTAATCTGCGCATTCAGAAAATGATTAAAATTAGAGATAATCTATTCCATCAGTTCAAAGAAACACATTCTATAAATGACCTACATGCTTACAAGCAATTTCGAAACCGTATTGTGAATGAGATAAGAGAAAGCAAGAAAAATTACTACCATCAGTATTTTGACGAACATAAAAGCAACATGAAAATGCTATGGAAAGGAATAAAGAGCATAATAAGCATAAAACCTGGAAATGTTGAAACAATTTCATATTTAAAAGATGAGGATGGTACCAAAATTTGTGATCCTGTCAAAATGGCCAATGAATTCAATACAAATGTTGCTAGTGGTATCGCAAAAAGGATCCCAAGAACTCCAAAATCTCCTTTGGATTATTTATCCAACCCCAATTTGGATTCCTTCTTTATCTCCCCTTGCACATCTCATCAAGTATCTTCTCTTATACAATCATTAAAACTTGGTAAATCAAGTGGACCTAATAGTATTCCTGTGAAGCTTTTACAGATTCTTGATACACCCATCTCCATTGATCTTTCTTTTCTTATCAATGAATCCTTTGTATCAGGGATGTCCCCAACAACTTAAAAATTGCCAAGGTAGTACCAATCTTTAAGAAAGGACTTGCCACGCTGAAATCTAATTACAGACCAATCTCTCTCCTTTCCATTTTTAGCAAACTTTTTGAAAAAGTAATGCACCAGCGTCTCTATAAGTTTCTTGAAATTTGTGAGGTACTTTTTTGTATGCAATTTGGCTTTCGCACTGGTCACTCAACTGACCATGCACTTATTAGCCTGACTGAAACTATCAAGTCATCACTTGACAAGAGCAGGTTTGGTTGTGGAATTTTCATTGACCTCCAAAAGGCTTTTGATACGGTTAACCATGACATACTGTTAAAAAAAATGGAACATTATGGCATCCGAGGGACTGCACTAAATTGGTTTAATTCATATCTAAGCAACCGTAAGCAGTTTGTTTCTGTGAATGGTCATTCCTCTTCTCTATGTGGCATATCTTGTGGTGTTCCCCAAGGATCAGTACTTGGTCCACTTCTGTTTCTTATCTACATCAATGATTTACCAAATTCATCAAAATTCTTCTCTTTCTTTCTCTTTGCTGATGACACTAATATCTATTGTGAATCTGATGATCTTGCATTACTTGCAAGAAAAGTTAATAAAGAACTAAAGAAAGTAAAATTGTGGCTTGACTCAAACAAACTTGCTCTTAACATTGAAAAAACAAACTTTGTACTGTTTCACTCTCCGCAAAAGAAATTGACAGGTGATGTCAAGCTTAAAATTGGTAAACAGGATATCCAAAAGACAAAGTATGTGAAGTTCTTAGGAGTACTGATGGACGAACATCTTTCTTGGAAGCACCACACAGCTGAGCTTTGTAAAAAGCTATCTAGAACTTCTGGTATTTTCTTTAAAGTAAGGCATTACTGTCCACTCCCTATGCTTATCTGTCTCTACAACTCCCTGTTTTCTTCTTTCCTCAACTATGGCATCACAGCATGGGGACTTACTTTCGAATCTTACCTAAATCCGCTATTTCGGCTACAGAAAAAAGTTCTTCGCTGTATCAAATTTGAACTATTCTCAGCTCCCGCTGCACCAATTTTCCAGTCGCTAAAAATTCTTAAACTTGAGGATACTTTGCATTTAAATATTCTGACTTTTTCTATAAAGCTTTCAATAAGTTATCTCCTTCTTATTTTCATAATTATTTCCAACCAAATTCAACTATCCATAAGATTGGAACGCGTCAGGCAACCAGAGGTGATCTTTTTTAAGTCTCTTAGAAATACTACCCTTTATGGTCTTCAAACAATTCAATATTTTGGCTCTAAACTTTGGAACACCCTTCCACTTTTCATACGTGTTGCTAGCTCCGTTGCAGTTTTTCGGTCCAAATTGAAAACTCATTTCATTGACTCGTACGTGTCATTATTTCTTAATTAAAAGTCTCTTTCAAATCTTTATATTCTCTCGGTCTCTGTAGAACAAATCTGGCTAACATTTTGTTTTGATTTTAATAAAATATGTTGTAGTTTAATTGTTTTTATGGGGGGGCTCTCTCTCGATTAGTTAACCTATTTAGAGAGCTCCTCCTTAATCAATCAATCTTAAATACAATCTTGTAAAGTTCTCCTTTTCTGTAATTTCTAAGTTTAATTAATTTTGTGTTTATTGTACGGTATTTTGTAAGTATTTAGGTGTAGTGTAATTATGTAGAATTGTATTTAGGATTGATGGATGAATGAAATAAACTGAAACTGAAACTGAAACACTCTGCTGAAATCGCAGATGGAAGATGCTGAAAGATGGAAGATAGGGATCGCTGACGATCGCAGACTGTCGCCGATCCCCTTACCATTTAATGGAAACCAGGCTTAATGGTAGTTGTTTTACATTCAGCAGATAAAAATTTACAAATTACTCCTACTATGCTCTCTAATTACAACTATACAACACTACAGAGACGATAACAAGAGGAGCGAAGTGGCAAGACTACCCCAGGGCCATAACATGAAACAAAACATAAGATCCTTTTGGATGATTACAAAGTCTGTCATGAGCTAAGCAAGCATAAGAATATCTGAATATTGATTTCTTCATAACCCCAAATGATCGTGGATGCTGTTTTTAGCTACAGTCAGAAAGATGAGCGTTGCTGCTAAAGTCGCCTTCAATAGAAAGTCAAGCCCCTTGTATAAGAACGAGAATCGCCTCGCAAGAAATCAAAAGTAATTACTCCTCGTTTGCTCAGTTCGTGCATGAAACTATTGGTGCATCTGTCTCAAATCAGATGTCATGTGAGATTTACGATAACGCAAAATTACTTATTCAGAACCCTGCAGAACGTTCCAATTGTTACTACACTCATTTTTTTTATAAGAAACCGCTTATAAGAAACAACCCTACCTGAATTGAAAAAAGCTAAGAAACTTCTGTCATTTTCAGTTTTAATTTTCCTATCACACTCAAAAATATTTTGACATTGTACAGTTAAAGCAACTGTTTGGACAATATTTTGAGTGCGAATCATGTTATTTATTTGTTTTGAGATCTTACTAAGAACTTGGGAGCCCTTTATACAAGACAAAATCAACTCTAAACTTCTGGCAATAAAAATATAAGAAACACGTAAGAAAGTTTTGGTAGCAAAATGGCCCAAAAATTTAAGAAACTGCCTACCAGCCCCGGACCTTAGTTTCTTATAAAAAAATGAGTGTATTCGCGGGCATCTAATTTGAGACAAGCAGTCACGAAAATAACCTCTGTGCAGAATCGTATGCATGAAGATGTTTTGGTTCAGTGTGATCACGTGCCTTCCCCAGTCAATGGCGCCATTGTTTGCTGAGATTCTGCACCGTTCCTCTCAACTTCACCTGCGACATTTGCATCTGTAGCTGTGTAGGAGGGAGGTCCTTCTGGGTCCTTCTACCTTCAGTGATGCTGCAAATACTACCCTCTGTGCAGGCCGCCGGTTACATCATCCTCTAAAGTTGACTTATTTGCATAATGAGTGCTATCAATAAGTGGCTAATGATGCGTTCGTTCTAGAAAACGATTGTTTTAACATAATTAAGCTGCTAATGAAGTCAAGAACGTGCCAATTCTGGGTAAAATTGTTGTTGTGCCAGGGTAAACATCATGGTGATTTATCCATCTTATGGTGTCAAATCTGTCTAACATGAAATAAGCCGACGTCAAATGTTGCTATAGGATCGCGGGAAACTTCTGTCTTGTGTGCGTTTTATGTGCGCTTTCTTTACTTCAGTGCCAATTAGCAGAGATAAAACGTTAATCAATGGCTTTAACGAGCGTGACGGAAGTGGGCTACTTACTTTCTTTCTTTCTTTCTTTCTTACTTTCTGACTGACTGACATCGAAGCCCCTTCTTAGATTACAAAGTGGACTTTGTAATCAAAAACGAGGACAATACCAGAACAGTGTGTAAAGAAAGCAAACAAGGGGACAAAGAACAGAACGAACAGCATACGAACATTAAATTAAGCTACAAGTCAAGAAAGCCTGCAACCAAATAGTTTTAAATTAAATGAAGAGCATAAATTTTAGATCCAGATATCATGACTGGCAAAATGTCTTTCTTGGTTCCAAGCTACCCCAAACTACTATTTAAACTAAAAAAAGGGACATTAAACAGATGGAGGGTTGAGATACGCAGGGTATTCGTAAGAAAATGGACAAGTTAATTAAGGCGTTCTGTTTCCAAAATAAACTTCATTGGTAAGTTCAAGATTAATGCATTTGCTTCCGAAGGCAAGTTTTCATCTCCATAGAGTACGGGCGTATTTTTTTGGGCATCTGAAGTCTGCGAAGTCTTCTGAAAACGAAAACGGTAGACTTCGCAGAGAAAAATGTCATTTACCAAAAGAATGCGTATTCTGAAAACGAAAGAGTTGGTAGACTTCGCAGAGAAAAATCCCAAAAGAATGAGAATTCTGAAAGTTTGAAAGTTCGAATGTTGTGTTCGGCCGAGCAAATTGAAGCCATTGCAATGCATTAGATTATTTTTTGTAAATCCCAAGAGAATATAATTTATGATACTTCATTGTATTTTCGAATGTTTTGAAACTTTTCATTCAACAAACAATGCTCTTTGCGATGTTTCGGAAGTCTACCGTTTTCAGTGCATTGTTTTAGAACCCACAATCCAAAGAGTGCCATTGCGCCTATTTTAAATATTTTGCAATTCAAAGACCAAAGAAACAGATAAATCTTCTTTCATAATAATTAATGTTGCAATTTTTTGCAGTATATGGACTTCATCTTAATTTTAACGGCAATAAGCAGCTAGCATGAAACATTATAGAGAAACTAAGATCTTTCAAGTATTGACAAAAACAAGAAGATGACCCACGGGGCTCTTCGCCAAATGATATTGCTCTTAAAAGTCCTACTGATACTAGTATAATCCCTGTTGGAGTGCAACGTCTTGGTCACCGCAAGGGAATGGTGATTGCTTCTTTAAATGTTAATAGTTTACAATTACATCTAGATGAAATAAAATTCTTAGTTCATGAAAAAGGAATCCACATCCTGGCAGTGAATGAAACTAAGTTTGATAGTGAAATCACCGATAACTTGCTCGAGATTGAGGGTACACTCTACACAGGGAGGACAGAAACGGGAATGGGGGTGGAGTTGCTGTGTATGTGCGCAATTCTTTAAAACACAATAGACGAACGGACATACCTGAAAAGTCTCTCGAATTGGTTTGCATAGAAATTGAACCTGTAAGAGCCAGGCCTTTTCTAATATTCGTCTGGTACTGACCTCCATCTGCCCCTGTTGAGTCCTTCAAAAAACTGGAAGGAAATTTAGAATTTTTCGATAGAGAAAACAAAGAAATGATTATCCTGGGTGATACCAACTGTGACTTCTCGTTAAAGGTAGCTGATGAGTACAGTAGCTCACTCAATAATACTGCACACTTAGTTGAGATCTATGACTTGTTTGGCCTAACGCAAATGATAGGTGAGCCTACAAGAGTGACGTTAACTACATCAACGCTTATTGACCACATAGCCACAAACAAGCCTGAAAACGTGGTTGCATCTGGCGTCTTTAATATTACCTTAAGCGATCACTATCTTGTTTATGTAACTAGGAAATTTATGGGCTCCACAAAACGACAACGTAAAACTATATCCACTAGAAAGTTGAAAAATTTCAACAGTAACAATTTTTTGTCGGATCTAGGTCAGATTGACTGGGACAATATCGTCGGTTCAAGTAAAGATATTAATGAGGCAGTCAACAAGTGGTCATATCTACTCTCTTTAGTTATTGAAAAACACGCCCCACTAACAGAATTTAAAGTTTCTGATAAGTACTCCCCATGGTTGACTAAGGAATTTAAAGCCCTTGCTTGTACAAGGGATAAACTTAAGAGCCTGGCCATCAAGAATAATTCTTCAATTTAATGGCCTCATACCGACACGTTCGTAACCGAGTCAATAATCTAAACAAAAGTTTGAAACGGGAATACTTCTCCAAAAAGATCGCCCTTGAAAAAGGAAATCTTAAAGAAACTTGGAAAACGCTCAATCTCTTACTAAATAAACGATCGAAGACAACCAACGTTGGCTCTCTTAATGTTGATGAAGAGGTGATTAGTGAGAATTCGGGTATCGCCAGGTCTATGAACGAGTTTTTCTGTAGTGTGGGAAGTAATCTTAGTGTTAAGATACCACAGCAACCCCACCCACTTTTGTCTGGAGAGTACAAAATAAATGAATCCACTGAGCAACCAACTGAATTTAAATTTCATCCTGTAGATATAACTACTATTAATAGAGCTCTGGGTGAAATGAAAAATTCACTTGGGTTTGGATCAGATGGCATTGC
Source organism: Aurelia coerulea (assembly GCA_039566865.1). NCBI lineage: Eukaryota > Metazoa > Cnidaria > Scyphozoa > Semaeostomeae > Ulmaridae > Aurelia > Aurelia coerulea. The sequence goes on from CM076943.1 coordinate 35,995,325, forward strand.
GAGTAACTTCCTTAAAATTGCATCCCCCGTGATTTGTAATTCCATCTGTGATATTTTTAACTTTTCCATATTGTCGGGGTCTTTTCCAGAAAGTCGGAAAATAGCCCGTGTGGCCCCTATTTTCAAAGGAGGCAAGCCTGATGACCGTTCAAATTACAGGCCAATTTCTGTTCTACCGGTCGTTTCAAGACTCTTCGAAAAGGTTATATATGATCAGTTATACCAGTACCTAGATAAGCACAAGTATCTAGCGTCTCACCATTCAGGATTTCGTTCTCTACATTCGGTTGTGACATGTCTGCTAAAAGGAACTAGTGATTGGTACATTGACATAGACAGTGGGAAGTATACTGCGATGATCTTTATAGATCTCAAGAAAGCATTCGACACGGTTGACCATCAAATACTCTTAGATAAAATGCAATATTATGGAATTACTGGACTTGCGCACAAATGGTTCAGTTCTTATCTTGATAATCGGAAGCAGTACTGCAGAGTCAATGGCACAACTTCTAGCATTGAAAATATTGATATTGGAGTGCCACAGGGATCGTGCCTTGGGCCTACTCTTTTTCTACTATACATAAATGACTTGCCATTTGCTCTAAAGAAAGCGAAGGCAACCATGTATGCCGACGACACAGCAATTTCGTATTCTTCGGATAAAAGTGAGGAACTGGACCTAGTAATCAACGAGGAGCTGTCGTACATTGAAAGGTGGCTACAAGGCAATAAGCTTTCCCTTAATGTTGTTAAAACCCAGGCTATGATAATTGGTTCAAAGCCAAAAATTAAAAAACTAAAAAACAATCTTAGCACACTTCCTTCTTTCAAAGTAGGGGGCGAGGAAATCAACCTGGTAAACGAAACAAAATACCTCGGAGTCATGATTGATAATTGCCTTACCTGGGAAAATCATATAAGCGCGGTTCAAAGAAGATCTCCAGAGCTATTGGCCTATTGAAGTATGCAAAAAATTTTGTTATAGAAGCATCACGGAGCCACATTTCAGCTACTGTTGTTCTGTCTGGGGCTCTTGTGGTGCTTCAAAGCTAGACGTGCTTCAAAAATTACAGAATAAAGCAGCCAGAATAGTAACAAATAGCCCTTTCGATGCATCTGCAGCTCCTTTGCTCCAGAGACTTGGTTGGCCATCTGTACAAAAGCTGATAAATAAAGATACAGGTTCTATTGTTTACAAATCTCTTAACTTTCTTGCACTTCAATATCTTAGCGATCTCTAGAGAGTTAAGAAACTCTAAAACAAACCTTGGAATACCCATGTTGAGAACTGGCAATGGCCAAAAATCCTTTGCTTATCGTGGGGCCAGTCTCTGGAACAGTCTTGATTTGGATACAAAGATGGCTCCCTCAATCAATGCCTTCAAGTCCAAAATCAATGAAAAATAATATGGAGGTGTATCGCTGTAAATTTATAGATCTTTAATTTTTACGTATTCCGCTCTTTTTATTGTAAATTTTGTAGTATATAATTTTTTAATTTTGTAAGTAAGTTTTTGCAGGGCAAATTGTAAAACAGTATTTATACTGAATTTGTACCCTGGGTAAATAATTTTAAAATGAAACAATTTTAAAATGAAAAGTAGAGCCCAAAAAATACGTCAAAAAATCTCTCAGAAGTCTACCGAAAACAGAATGACCAAAAGAATGGGCTTTCATAAAAAATGATCTGAAGTCTGCGAAGTCTACCGTTTTCGGTAGAATGGCACCGAAAGAATGGGATTTTAGTCTCTACCAACTCTACCGTTTTCAGAAGATGCCCAAAAGAATACGCCCTAAAAGCTGCAAAATATTGTTGCCCGGGGCTTCAGGATATCCGTACATTTGGAGCACATCATTAGCACCACCGAGAAGACTTCGTCTGTGCACTGTGAAAGAATTGCAGAGCAACAAAAAGTGTTCCGTGTCTTTGATGCCATCGTTAAAGGGAATCTAAGCATATTGCAAAGACAATAGCCCGATACACATGCCACACCATATTTGGGTAACTGATCTACGTCAACAGGAAATACCAACATCTGATTGGATAGAGTTTGGCGGCAAGTGGCTTGAGCCACTTTTATATGCTTACATTCCCTTTAATTGGGCACATTGGGTTGATTGTGTCTTTAAAGTTGTGCTTGAATTTGTGAAATTGAATTTTCTCAGCCCAACCCTAAACTGAGTTAAGTATGTAATCCCTTTTGGGTTGTGAATACCATAAACGGAGTTGGCAGGAGGTCTAATCTGTGAAAATGACTTCTTTTTAAAATGCCAACAGACGTGGATGCCCTTAACAAATGATCAAGTTTATTCCATTCAAGTAAGCAGTTCGGATAAAAACTAGATCTGAATTTTTCCGTTCTTGCCCTTATTTGCCCTACTGCTGGCTGGTTTCTAAAAATATAGTGTGTTTCATGCAGCGGTGGAATGGGGTCTCGCTTGTAATAGGGCGTTAAGTTATTCATAAATTTATAAAAAGAAATCAGACATCAACTCCATCTTCTCGAGCTTAACGATTTCCATCCAAGCTCATTGTACGGCCTGTCCTGACATGTTCTTCTCCAGGTTCCAGTCACTGCCAGTGCAGCAGAATATTGTACTGATTCAAGTTTTCCCATAAGATAACTCTTTGACCCACCCTCTCCTTCAGGCACATGATGAATTACATCACCGTAATCTAAGTGGGGTTTTACGTATAGTTCATACAGTTCGTTCAAGGTGCTTCTTAAGACATATTTGGACAGAAACTTCAGCATTCCAATCGCTTTTCTCGACTTAGTTATCGCCTCGTGTATGAGCAGAGAACGAGAGCTTTGAGTGTAGTATCAGACATAAATGTTTATATTCGTCCATTCTCATTACTGGTAATTCATTAAACAAGAGAACAGGATGGTCAGTTTTGACATTTTTCCTCGAAAAGATTAGTTCAACAGCCTGCTTTCTAGGGTCTGGGTTAAAAGACATCCTCCAAATATGTCCCCATAATCAAATGATATCTAGGTCATTGTTCATTTCACTTTCAGCTGAACTAGTATCTTTAGCAGCAGTGAAGAGTGGTGTGTCATCTGCAAATAGCTTCAAATTATGTGTCAAATCATCGACATATATCAAGAAAAAGAGGGGGCCTAAGATTGATCCTTGTGGAATGCCAGCTGAGATATTTCCCCAGCCAGAAGAATGGCCATTCAAAACAGTCCTTTGCTTTCTATTCGACAAGAAACTTTGAAGAAACAATAGTAGATCTCCCGATATGCCACATCTCCTTAGCTTATGAGTAAACCCTTCATCGAACAGGAAGGCTGAATGAGGCCCTAAAAGAAACTTTCGTCCAGTCAGTGATGTCTTTTCCAAAATCTATGAAAAGATCTTGAAAATCCAACTCACTCCTTACCTAGATGAGACCCTTTCAGTCTTCATGGCTGCCTATAGAAAAGCATATGGCACGCAACATGTCTTGATAAGAATGATCAAAGAATGGAGAGCTAAACTTGATAATGATAACATTGTAGGATCTATTCTGATGGATCTATCGAAATCGAAAGCTTTTGATTGTATTCCACACGATCTGCTTGCTAATAGCCAAACTACATGCCTATGGCTTGGATGAAAATGCTCTTGTTCTTATCTATCTACTCTTACCTAATGTTCTTTCCTAATGTTCTTATCAATAACACATATAGCTCTCCCCAAATGAGTCTATCAGGGTACCTCAAGGCTCTGTTTTGGGCCCTATTCTGTTTAATGTTTACATAAATGATCTCTTTTTGTTTATCAAACAAGCAACACTGCATAGTTATGCCGACGATAATACTCTGGCTTATTTTTCCAAGACCTTGTCAGATTAGATTGGGGTTGGTGATTGGGGATTGGGGAAGAAGAAGCTGGAGTTGCTTTGTCTTGGCTAAAACAAAATCAAATGATAGCCAACCCAGAAAAGTTCCATGCGCTCCTTGTTAGACAGGACCAAGCAAATACATGTGGAGAGAATATCAACACCCAAGGTAAAATGATCAAGTCGGAAGAAACGGTCAAATTGTTAGGTATTCAGCTAGATTATAAGCTAAATTTTGATCCGAATATCTATGAGCTTTGTAAAAAAGCTGCATCACAACTTAATGTGCTCAAAAGACTCTAAAAATTCATTGGCCTTGCTGAGAGGAGGGTTCTTGTACAGAGCTTTGTATATTCCAATTTTAATTATTGCCCACTAGTATAGTACTTTTCATCAGCTAAGTCTTTACAAAAAATTGAAAAAATTCAATAACGTGCTCTTAGATTGGAGTACAATGATAACAGTTCCTCTTACAGCAAATTACTTGTGAAGTCAGAAAGATGTACTATGCATGTTTCCCGTCTGAGAGTTCTCTGCATAGACGTTTTCAAGACATTGAAACATCTAAACCTGTCTTTCATGAGTGACATTTTCAAAATAAAATCTTCTAGATATTCATCACGAAATCCATATGACTTGCAGCATTATAGACCAAATAAAGTCACCTTTGGTTCAAATAGCCTTAGATCATTAGGACCTCAAATCTGGAATAGATTGCCAAATGAAATTAAATCCACTGACAATTTGAATTCTTTTAAACGTTTGATAAAACAATGGGATGGACCAAACCGCAAATGCAATGCGGGCCAACTTTCATCCGAATCTTAGAAAATGATAGATTATGAAATAATAGAAAATGTTTATGTAATTATTTGTATTATTTTTCGTCATCATCGATTTAGATTAGTTTACCAATGTAGTAAGCTAGATTAAAAAAAAAATCGATGTAAAATAAGATGACAAAAAAAATCAGGTTGTAGACCACTGCATCAATACAGCAACTATTTACTCTTCGTCGCTTCTCAGCAGCAGCTCTGCTTAGGTCCCAGATATCTCCAATTTGAGTAACTCTTCTTACTATCTATTCTTCAAAATCTGCTTTGGATTGGCAGAGCTTTCCAGATCCTTGTACCTTCTGATTGTACAGTCAATAGAGTTTCACAGTCTCTCACAGTAAGAGCAAGCAGTTAAAAGAGCTGTCAATAGATGAGCTGTTCTTAAAAGAGCTGAGCTATTCATTTGTTGTCTGGACAAAGCATGTTTACCATTAAACAATGGTTGTTTATAACCACCTTTCGAGGAAAACATTTCTATGTTTGTTGAATGCCTGAATCTATGAATGTGGATGAGTGCTAAAATATGTTTCATTTGGAACGAATATTTTCACGTTTCAATGATAAGAGTATGAAAATTAAGGAGCTCCACAAGAAAGTGTTACTGCGCGTGTTTTTGTAAGAAGCTTCCCACAAGGAACTCTGGGTACTCAGGATCTGATAATTTTAAGAAACTTTCAGTATTGACTGGCCCAAATTCTTAGTTTCTATGAAAAAATACGCGAACACGTACATTTTAATAAGAAACCGCTTAGAAGAAATTTCCCCTCTCCGGTCGTCAAAATTAAAGGAACTCCAGTACTCGGAGAAAATACACTCTTTTATTATATGAATATTGTTTGTAAGAATATTCAGGCTCAGAATCATCCAAATTTTAAGAATATTATAAGAATATTGCTCAGCCTCAGCTCGCATATTTGTGTCTCACTTTTCAGCAGTTGCCTGTTTTGCAGATATTTTAATATTTTAAGATATTTTAACCGGCATCCAAACTTGTACTCCCAAACATATGGAGAGTAGATTGCTTTAAACAAATTCGGGAAACATCAAGCAGTTTTTTGTCCTGGTTGCGTTTTATGAAGGTAGGTAAAATTTAGGAAAATCTTCGCGGGTTTCTTTTGTCTCCCTCGCTTTTTAGCCGTCTGATTGTTCCGTGAAAATGAGGCTTTGGCGATTTCGACCATGGGCCACGAGCAACCGGCTATGTACGACGAATGATTCCTATGCTCTGTTTGCAATGTTCATAACGGAGAATCGCATGACTGACGTATCTCATTTTTTCAAAAAAAAAATTTTAATTTGGTAAATTTTTCGACAAATGGAAAGATGGAAAAAGAGTCAAAAATAATGTTTAAAACTTTATGATCGTTAAGAACATTCTTATTGGTTATACTTGCTTACATTTTCCTTTCGTTCGACGATTTCCTCATAATGACATGACATTTATTTTAAACAGTTCCCTTGAAACCATATCAGATTTGAAAAAATAAGAATGCTTTAAGAATATGTTCAGGCTCGAAACGAAAATTTCCTAAGAATATTGAGGCTGGACGAAATTTATAGTATTCTTATAAAAAAAGAGTGTAGCTTACGAAACAATTCATTTCGATTGAAAGGAAACATTGTTATATTTTTACTTGATTTTCACTTATTTCCTGTATCACATTACCAGGAAGGTGATTTAGTGATGTCTAAACATTGGGAGGGCTTCATACCTTCAAAAAAGAAAATTCCCCTCAAAAGACCAAGTTCCATGAATTTCAATCGCAGTTCCATGGTTTTCAAGCCAAACGGGCAAAAGCCTATTTCTATGTCAAAACCAAAACTGAACATCTATCTACTACCCAATACCCCAGCCATAGCCCTCGGTCTCAAAATTCAACAAGGGGTACTACTCCCCAAATTCTGCTGATAATTTTACTGAAAGTTCACAGAACGCACCATTTTTATTGTTGTTCCCTAGGTTCCCGCAATTCTTCATTTTCCTTACGTAGACCCGGAATTTTTGATAAATCTCGCTTTCAACGCTATTGGGAACAAAATGAATTTATAAAGATACTGCCAAGCCACTAAGAGCATGCTCTATCTACCGGACTCTCTGGAGCGTTGGACTGCATCGCACTGTTTCTCATTCATTCATTTAATTCTTATTTATTTAGGCACAGTAGCCCGGTCAATCCATATGAACTGCTTTTCAGGGGGCCGTGGCAGAACATTTACTAATTTAAAAGATCATTACATAATAGTTAACAAAAAATAAAAGAATTCTCGTTAAGGCTAGTTTTTTATTCTTCTCTTAAAAGTGGCAAGGGAGGATGCCTGTTTAGCATCAGGTTCAAGTTGATTCCAAAGCTTAGGTCCACGAAAAGATATAGCCCTCTGCCCATTGTTAGTTTTTCGTAATGGTAACGAGAGATCAGTATCGGTGTTTCTCAGTTTTCTGACATTCCGAGAAGAATTTTTTTCGAACAAATCTGAAAGGTACTCCGGGACCAGACCATTTAGCGATTTGTACATTGTGGTAGCTGTTTCGCTTCTAATAATGTCATTTACAGTAGGCCAATTCAAACTGCGAATTAATGCCATAGCAGGCGTATCAAATCGACTTTTAGTTACAATCCTAGCTGCTCAATTTTGCAGCTTCTGCAGGGTTTGCAGTTTAGTCACCCCACAGCACCCCCACACCGAACAACAGGACCGAAAATGGGGCTCGACGATACCCCTATACATTGCACTCAACGTGTTTTGAGGTAAAAATTTCCTGGAATATTTCAAAAATCCAATTGCACGAGAAACCTTAGTACGTGTTCTTCCCAATCCAAATTCCTATCGATTATCACACCCAGATACTTTGTTCGGTCTACATTTTCAACCTGATAGTCACCAATAAAGATAGTGGATGATCAACAGCCTTATCGGTAATTTTCTTAATTTTGGGCTGGGAACCTACAATCAAAGCTTGAGTTTTTAAAACATTCAAAGAAAGTTTATTACCCTGCAACCATCGCTTCAAATCATTCAGTTCACTATTCAGAGTTCGGTTTATATTTACTAAGCTCGAAGAAGAGTGAGAAATACTGGTATCGTCAGCGTACATGGTCACTTTACCTTTCTTCATAGAAAACGGAAGATCATTGATATAGATCAGAAACAAAAGAAAGCCAAGACAAGAACCCTGCGGCACACCACAGCGAATATCTTATGTTTTGGAACCTACCCCATTTACTTTGCAGAATTGCTTTCTATTGGTTAGATAGGACGTAAACCAAGTAAGTTCAAGATTATCAATACCATACTTCCTCAATTTAGCAAGTAAAATGTCATGATCTACGGTGTCAAATGCTTTTTTAAGATCAATGAAAATATTTGCAGTGTATCTGCCATTGTCCATGTTCATATACCAGTCATCTGTGTTGTTAAGAAGGCAAGTGACAACAGAGTGTAGAGCTCTGAAGCCAGATTGGTTAGAAAATAGATGTTTGTTTTTGTTCAAATAATCGTACAGTTGGTTGTAAATAAGCTTTTCAAAGACCCTGGCTAAAACAGGCAAGACTGATATAGGTCGGTAGTTAGATCGGTCATCAGGTTGACCACTTTTGAAAGTTGGGGCTACTTTGGCTATTTCAAGCTATCTGGAAAACAGCCAGTAGCAATTGAAAGATTGAAAATATCACAAAGAGATTCGGAAATAACTGGAAGTGCAATTTTTAGAAAACAACTAGCAATGCCATCATTACCACATCCCTTTGAGGTTTTGAATTCGCCAAAAACTTTACGTAACTGGAGAATATCAATAACATGAAAATTAAACTTAGTTTTTTGTGGATTGACCTCGTAATCATTCTCAATGAGAGGGTTTTTTGCTTCGGGAATTTTGTCACTGAGTGTTTCTCCTATGGTACAGAAGAAATTATTCATCGATTCTGCAATGCCGACACTGGTAAAGATATGTTTCCCATCGATGCTTAATGATGAAATTTTGGTGGTTTTAGATTTCTTATTTAAGACATTATTGATAGTCTTCCATGTGTTCTTGACTAAGCTATCATCGATAGTATCATCAAGCTTGGTCTCATTTATTGCAAGAACGTGAATTCGTTTACAAGCATTCGTATTTCACCGATATGTAGGAGTAGGCTATTCACATTTAGAGATGCAATCGTCATACCTATGCCCAAGTTTAGTTACCCTTTTAGTAGCTGGCTCAATGTGGGGAGCTGTAGAGGAAGTACCCTGCAGTAGGGGAGAGGCCCACCCCTTGCCACAGTTTTCTTTGAAACCAACCGGAATTTCTTTGGGAGTCTTATTGCATTTAAATGAAGGATTTTGAGCAGGTAGTACATTGGCGGTAAGAATATCTGGATCCCCTCGCCCTATTTAAATTTCATTTAAAAAATTAATCAAGTTATTAGCTAAAACGTTACCTCCACGAAAGTTCAAGTGCAGTCCCCAGTCATCTAAATGTGTTTCGTCAATATTATCGTGCGTGATGAATTCAATTCCAGTGTCACTTAGCCCAGTTTCTACTAGTCGATTGACTTGACGTCTTTTCATTTCCAGTTCTTCTGAGTCTCCCCTGTGTAAAATACTTGAGACAGCCACCTGTCTAACCCTTCGCTTTGTAGATACCACGAGGTCGATCAACTTGTTCGCAGTTACATCAGGAGTTAGTTCGCAGTTACTCTTTAAATTATTTGTTCCACATAGAATTATCACACCATACGGCCTCATACTGATTGTTGGTTCAAGGTACGAATGCATATGATCTATTGTTTTGTTGCAATGTTGAAATGTTTTAATGAATGTTTTGATGTGGGACGCTTCTCTGTTTATATCTTGTTTGCGTAGTCTGCGTAGCATTGAGTCGCCAACGATAGATACAGTTGGTTTTCGATTTGTTTGATTGTCTCGTCGATTTATTTGGTTGTCTCGCAACCTGCCATCCCGTTGTTGCAATGGGGCCTTGCTTGCACCTGATCCATCGGCATGCTGCACCTCTCTCTTGCTCACTTGAGCATAAAGGCTGATTTCCAGTCGGTGGAATTTTCCGAGCGGGCGGAATTTCCTTTGTCTGCTTGAGAAAATGTCGCCCTGGAATTGAATAGAAAGTTATGGCTGAGCGACCTTTTATTGTCTAAAATTCCGCCCGCTCGGAAAATTCCACTGACTGGAAATTCGCCTTAAGTGCGCTCTCCGGGACCAAATTTTTTTTCTATTTTGTTGATTTTTTATTTTCAAAATCTTTAGGTTCAGTAAAAGATTCAGAGTCTGCAAAAGGTTGAGACATGTTAAAATTTCTTCCAAAGGAATCAGTAGGGATCACATTTTCCACCTCAGTTGCCAACACATTAAAACGATTCTGTATAAGAAAGGATGTTGATGTGGGTTGTTGTCTAGGTCTAGCACCCGACCTTTGAACTTTCCAACCATCTGATTCCCTTGCGGTATTGCGATGTAATGTACTCTCTGGTGCACGGTGGGGATTCAAATTTGAGCCTGTGAAGCGGGAACATCAAAACTTGGCTTGTTTTGGTTATTTTCAATGATTTTATTTAGTTCCACTAACTTGAGCTTCAAACAATAATTTTCATCTTTCAAACTTTGATTTTCTTTTTTGAGTTTAATTTCCCTGGCCACAAGATCCTCGTACAGCATATGTTTCTCCATATCATCACTATTTTGGGTATTTTCTTTTTTATCAAGTCTAGCCTCTATCTTTTTAAGCTTTTTTTCAATTTCTGTTAAACGATGATCAGTGCTATCTGACTCTATACCTTGATTCATGCTAGGTGGCCCAAATTTGATCTCAGGTTTGATCTCATGGCTGTGAGCACTTTCGCTTCTATGTCATCACTATCTCCTTCTTCTCCTGAGATTTCTGTGTACTCTTCTTGTCTCGCGGCCTTGTCAGTTAATTCGGTTCTCAATTCCAACAATATCTCTTCGTCAATGGATATCTTTCTAATTTACCATTTCGCACCTCTTCTTGTTGCTCGTGACTGCACTCAGAAGGCCTAACTACACACGAGTTTGAGGGCTTTTCACAAAGATTCAATTCCTTGCCCGTGTTAGTTTCTTTATTTTCCGAGGATAATCCAGGTTCATCTTGAAGCATATCGACAAAGAAAGATTCTTTACCTCGTTTGACTTTCACATAAACTGATTTAGATTGAAGAAGCGATTGAAGAGAATTTTGTGTGTCCTCTGCACTTAGGCCATATTCTTTGCCAGCAAACTTGACGATGTTTGTCTGTCAGGGCGTTTCTTTTTGATGTTCCTAATTTCGTCAATTGAATTCAAAACTATCAGGTTGCTTGCACGATGTGCCATCGAAGAAAATAAGCCATGACTGTAATAGCAGCTGAGTATCTTTCGAATAATCACAACAAGTCACAAAACAAGTCCGAACACCATCAACATGTGAACCTCTTGCGTTAAATTCTTTCTATTATTTTCCCAGGGACACTTTTAAAGCTTCTTTTGTATTATAAATTGCACTTTTCCTGATAGAACGAATGAATTTCGCCAATCCGATTGTTGTCTGGTGGATTCAACATTTTCAGTGGCGCATGATCAACTGATAAGAAATCTTTTGCTTTCAGAGGGGCTAGGGTCTGGAGTGACCTTTACAGCCTTATGATATCGGATGATTTGCGGCATCTAGAATTGCACAGAAAGCACATTGAAATGCGTTTTGACTTTGAAAAAATACTTACTTTCCAACCACGTTCTATGGTTGTAACCTTTTCAGAACGAAAGGATTTTTTACGAATTTTGGGTGGATTTCCTTGAAAAGAAAAGGATTTTTGTCAAAGTTGTACGAGATTTTGGTAGCGAAATTCCCTTTATATTATGAATTCTTTAGTCTTTCCCTCAAATTAGCGATTTTCTTTCTGTCATGGACCATATTTCTACATTCCTTAATGAAGAAATGGCTCATTGTGTACAACTGAACTGGGGATAAAGAAAATATGGAATTTTGTTGCCACACCTTCTTTCAACCCTAATTTTGAATCATAGAATAAGATGACTATTGTTGTGTGATCTATTTTTATCATGTCAAGATGAGCTGGAATAAACATGAGGGCGGGCACTTTTTGTTTGACCTAAGGAACTCAGCAGAGGAGGAGATGGAAGGAGGAGATCGAAGATGGATTTCCGACGAAATTTGGCGGATATCTTGGATATTTAAATGCGAGGGGTGTATCACTCTGTAAAAATATTGTATACCTTTTTGCAAAAATCCTTTGGTTTTCAAGAAAAATCCGTAAAAAATCCTTAAAAAATCCTACTGTTTTAAAGAATCTCGTACGTCTTTTCGGAAGAGTGATACAGCACCCCTCGAGTAAATTTGCCTTACATGAATTGATAGTTAATAGAATTCGTCAGGGGTTCCTCAAGGATCAATCCTTGGACCGCTGTTATTTCTAATCATCTTTAACGATCTGACTGATGTCATTGAAAACTCTAAAGTAATAAAATATGCAGACGATACAGTATTGTACGTTTCTGGGAAAACTGCTACCGATATCACTGAGGAACTCAACAGAGATCTCAGTAGGCTGGATAAATGGTTCCATGAAAATGAACTTATTATGAACCTCAACAAAGGAAAAACTGAAGCTCTTCTGTTTGGAACCGCTAAGAAAGTAGCGAATGGTTCATCTGATTTCAGACCCAGCGTAAACGATAAGGAGATAACAAAAACCGCAAGCTACAAGTACTTCGGAATCCCAATTGACAGTAACATGAATATGAACACGTTTTTGACAAGTGCTACAAAAAGGCGTCCTCTCGACTCAGTCTCCTTGCAAAACTAAGAGGAGACCTGGATATGAAAGCAGCTAAGGCTATATACCAAAGTATGATTTTACCAACGTTCACATATTGCGGTATCCTCCTGCTCTGCAACACAAGAACCCAATCAGAAAAGCTGGATTCCTTCCACAATAGAGCTTTTTTTTTTTTTTTTTTTTTTTTTTTTTTTTTATATTCAATATAAAAATTTACAAGGACGAGGTACTAAAGGCTATACTAACAAACTACTGGACTACATAACAAAGGAAGATGACCCGGGAAGCAAGAACCCATGACTATCCCAAGGGTCATTACATAAAACACTAAACTAAATTACTGACAAATACAAACAAACGAAAATGGAAACAAAAAGGAAAAGACAAGTTACAATGAGATACACATAACGATTAAATACGACTAAATACGGATACATACTAGGATCTGTTTCACATTGGAAGTCAGGCCAGCACAGGCGATTATGCTGAACTGCAGAAACCCCGGCCGAGAGAACACCACCGACAACCACTGTCGCCGCTACTGTCCCCCCCCCCCCAGAGTCCCCACCACCCAACAACACCTCACCTGTGCTGTCGCAATATTACGGATTTGAAAGATTTGAGTTTGCTTGGATGGATTTCACATATAGAGCTGGAGCCATTGTGAATAGAAACTCGGTCAACAGAATCACACTGCAGTCTGTTACCAATGCCAACAAGAAACAAGCTTGTACCCTTGTCAGATCGTGCCTAGATGATGAAGTCATCGATCCTTTCAGGAATTACTTCCAGCTGATAGAGCATTCGATACGGACAAGAAACAGTTCAAAAATAATACGTCTGCCAATGATTAAAACAGAGTGCGCCAGAAAAAAAATTTCATTCACAGGTGCAAGAGAGAACAATATGCTCCCATTGGAAGCTCGTGAAATGCCAACAACTAATTTTCTTACTTTTTTTAAGAAACACTTTAGCTGAAATGCGCGGACACTTTTGTTGTAAAAATTGATAAGTACTTTTTTACATTGCTTTTCTTTAGGTTAGGTTTATGTTTAGGTTGCACTCTCTTTCTATTCTGTGGTACACTCTTTTTTTTTATAAGACTATTGTTTATAAGAATATTCTGGCTCAGAATCATCCAAATTTTAAGAATATTATGAGAATATTTCTCAGCCTCAGCTCGCATATTTGTGTCTCATTTTCCAGTAGTTGCCTATTTTGCGATGTTCATAACATTCTCATTGTTACAATTGCTTAAGTTTTCTTTCGTTCGACCATTTCTTCATAATGATATGACAATTCTCTGAACTATGTTCCCCTGAAACCATATCAGATTTGAAAAAATAAGAACACTTTAAGAATGTGTTAAGGCTCAAAACCCCCTCAAAACGAAAAATTTCTTAAGAATATTGAGGCTAGAAAAAAATTTTAGTATTCTTATGAAAAAGAATGTGTTGCTGCTTTTGTTGTAAACATTGAAATTCTATTTTTGTTAAATCCCTCCCTGTTTCCTCGTTTCTTTTCATACAAAGGGTTATCTGCATAACTGAGACCACAGGAAATTTCAATCAGCATAATTTCACTTTTACTGGTCAAATGGTCCAATGATCCAATTTTCAATGGTCCAGAGAGTCCAGTAGATAGAACATGCCGACAGTAAGGTATGAACAATTTCTCGTAGGAAACCAAGCTAGAAACAAGCACCGATACATGTGAGTGAGCAAATAGGGCCTGAGAGTCTACACGTTCTCCAATCGGCCCTAAATCAATATTGAAGCGGAACTGTGTATTTCATATCGCCCTTGGTTAAACTATTGTTTTGGTGGCCCCCCTTTAACCCTATCAAGCCTAGGGGGCTGAATCAGCCTTCCCCTAGCGGTATTCCTTCCGTAACTTTTTACAAAGTGCACTTACAACGTCGAAACTTTCAGACCTTTAGCTTTCATTCTTTTCATAATTAAGAATCAACTTTTAAGAAAAATTCAATTCACTCCGGGGAGTAAAAACGATCAATTTCTTAGAGATGTCTGTGCAAAATTTCGAATAATGCTATAAAATCTATAGCAGATGTAGTAAAACGATGAAATTCGAGGAATATGTGCTACTTTTAATCTAATTTCATAAAATATTTGTAATTTAAACGTATGATTATGCATATTTCAGCAGTGTACATGCGCAAATTCTTTGAATTCCTGTGTGATTTCGCGAACTATCGTAGAACCACGAAAACAAAAATAACTCGTATTTAAAACCAACAAAATCTGAATCAAAACATCATGAAAACCTCTCGAAACTTCTCGCTTTTGCTTTTTCTCTTCTCGCCCTGTACAAGTTCAACTCCTCCCCTCCCACGCGGTTTTTACTCATTAGCATAACAATAGCAACAGCATAGAAGTCTAAAGTCCCGGATTAAGGCCTATTGTTCCGGATAATTGTCTACAGTCTATCATGTGGTCTAACGTCTAACGTCTAAATCTAACGTCTAAAAGTCTAACGCTCAAAATAAAGTCATGTGATGACTTCATCACTTTTTACTAAGTTTTCTGTTCAAAACAAGCGCAATTCAACCATAGAATACACTCAAATTAGACTGATATTTAGTACTGAACCCTATTGAGCCTATTGACAATTCTACACTGAGACGTCATGAGCAGGTCACGAGACATAACTAAGAATAGATTTCATTTTTTAGTTAAGCCCATGATGAACTATATACACATATCAAGTTATAAGGCTCTACGTTGGCCAGAACAGGAATAAAACAGGAATACCCTAAGCCTGATAGGGTTAAAGCCCCAAAATCTTTGGTAGAATCTCTAAAATTCTTCCGGCCCCCACCCAGTTTTAATAATGACTGGTATATTTGACCGGCATTCAAAAAAGAGGGGAAATGAGTCTCAGAAACTTTTATAGGCGCAGTAAGTTCGTAAGTTCGCACAGTAAATACTTCAAGTTAAAGCATGGTGTCTAGCATCTAGTAACACAAATTTGAACGAAAATACAATCTACCTGCATTGAACAAAGAAAATTCACACTTTTATTTCACAGTTTCAATCGACAACAAGAAGAGGAATTTCCCTCATACTGCCTCGTCTTTCAATGATTGCTGTGATCTTAATCAGATCACACCATTTACCATATTTAGAAACAACATGATTAATTTACTGCTACCTGCAGGCGCTAGCTGTCATTTTGATCATTTAAATAAACAAAAGAGCACGGTCTCAATTAGGATGTGAAAGAATTGCACCTATGAGATAAGATCGATCATTGAAACTGACAATTGAGGAGAAGAACATCTGCTCTGCATTTGCGCTGCTGTTCATGCTTGTTTGACGTAACTTTGGTTGTTGCTAATAAAAATATAAAAAGAAGCTTGGTGCGAGCTTTGTTGCTTTTTGACCAGCTGTTAAAGTTCTTTCAAGCTAAAAGAAATATATTGACCAAATGCCTGAAAAGACGAATGATCATCAAAGGTAGAGCAGGTGGTCGATTTGAAGAAAATAATAGTGTTTGAGTGATTTCATTTAATGGTTTCAATGAAATTGAAGATTTCTCAATAACTGTCAGTTAACAGTTACAAAGCTCATCACACGACACATTTTCAATTCCTGCTCACAACAGTTTTCGGCTCACTGTAATTCTGATACAAATGTCTGCCTTCTCTTGAGAATTGAAAAGCTTACCCTATTCAAAGTCAATTTTATGCTGATAAATTGATTCACAAAGAAGCAATTTTTTTTTGCTACATTGCACGTCTGAACTGGTTGGGATTCACCTCAACTGCCCATCAGCATATGAACATAAACAATACCAGGTCTGCGCACATTATCATAATTGTTCTGTCTTGAGAGAATTCTTATGAAAATTCTTAATTTTTGTTAAAAGATTCTGATATGTCTTTTTCATCTGACTCAATAATTCCTTCAGAATGTGAAGGTTTCATGAAATTTCTTAAGAATTCTGAGAAGTTTTTAAAGATTAATTTGGTAAATTTGCATGAACCCGTACTGTGAACTTACACCTCATCATATTTGTTCATTCGTGGCGCCACCGTATTCCATTTGAATCTGCTGATGTTCATCCAGGACAAGCAGTGTCAGAGCAGAGGTGAGTATCAGAGCACATGTTGGCCAAATCTTAGACATCTAAAATAGGTTTCAACTTGCGCGAAAAATGGCAACTTTCAGCCTTCTGCTCTCTGCAACAGACCCCTAAATAGGGCAACACCTGGAATTTTCTTTGGCCTTGAACTCATAGTTGATTATTTCAACAAGACTACGTGGTGCACTATGATGGTGCAGCACTTCCTTATGTCACAATGCATAAAGTTTGTCGGTGGGGGCAACCAACACGGATGCAAAATTGAATGCAAGATTTTCGTGAAGGAGGGATTCCTCAAAGCCACCCACTGGCTCCTCAACCGGAGCAAGGGATTTGTAGGGAAAATATCATGACCCTGCCTTTCATCATATCATAATTTTTTTCTCTAACCCTCCAACAGACACAGCTTTTCTACATTTGAGTTATCTGCTTCGATTTCGTAAGAAACATAGGATTGAGGCTTTTGATACTTTAAATTTATCGATACCAAAATGCTTTATTTTGTGTGAAATGATCCTATGTTGATCTTTAACAAATTTAACCTACAGTTTATTCTAAGCAGTTTCTCGTACCAAAGAGTCTAGAATTTGGATGCTTTGGAAACTTTGAAAAATTAGTACCAGTTGCTGCTCTCCAAGCCAATATGGAAAACTTGCATTCATCAGCTGTACAACTTTGCCCAACTCTCCGCTACAACACAAGGTTCTTGCATGTGATAACAAGGATATATTTCTACTCTCGCAGCCTTTCAAGCTCTACTTGCTGGTTGCACCTTTCAATTTATTTCACTCACCACTACGAGTAGGCCAAATCATGCATGTTTTCCAACCTGATCTCCAGGCTGTAAACCTAAAGGAGATGAAAAGGTAAAATTGTAAATACACATGGTATATGAAACTGTAAAATGTCTTTCTATAATAAGTAAATTTGCACAAGGAAAATAAGGAAAATAAACTAGTTTGATAAGAAAAATCAATCACAGACAAAAACCAAAATTACCATGAGAAGGGACAGGGGGAAGGGGCATATTTTCCCAAAGTGTTTTGGTTTTTGACCTTGACTGCTTTTCTTTGGGAACGATGTTTTTGAGACTGACCATGGCAGTGGTTTTCAGCCAGTGGCGGTGGTTTTCGGAAAGTCTCTGAACCAATATCCTTCTGAGCACATTGATAATGATAGTGGCAATAAGGTCTCCAGCATACCCAAATCCAGTTTAGGCCATAAAAAGGGTATTGCAATAGCATTTCTAAATGTAAATAGTCTCCTTTGTCGCCATGATCAAATTGCTAGCCTGACTCTTGATCACGGCCTGCACGTACTGGCGCTAAATGAGACAAAATTAGATAACAACATCAAGGATGAAATTATCTATATCGATGGTTTTAAACTAAGGAGAGCAGATATAAATCGCAGTGGAGGTGGTGTTGCTATTTACATAAATAATACTTTCAAACTCGAAGTTAGGGAGGATCTTCCAGATAACTCTCTTGAACTTTTATGTATTAAGATAGCACCGGTGCAAAGTAGGCCCTTTAACGTGCCTTGTACAGGCCTTTAAGTGACTCGGCAGACTCTTTCCTTCAGCTCGAAAATATTTTACATTTCTTAGACAATGAAGGTCTTGAAACGATCATACTTGGTGACGCAAACTGTAATTTCGGTCCTACAAATGAGTCCGAATATGCTGCACATGTTACACATTTGAGCGAGATTTACAATATTTTTGGTTTCAAACAACTTATCAAAGAGACCCTTTCAACCGCCACTATTATTGATCATGTTGCAACTACAGCAAGTAGAAAGATTTTAACATCTGGTGTGGTTCAGATTTCTCTGAGTGATCATTTCCTGGTTTCTGTTTTAGAAAATTCCGAGGTGGTGTTCCAAAAGAACACAAAAAATGTTCTCACTAGGCAAATGAAACACTTTGTTAAAGAAAAGTTTATGGAAGATCTTATTACAATTCCCTGGGACCACATTGCCAGTATGTCTGATGACATTAACGATGCTGTGTCGAATAGGACAGATAAGTTTTCGTTAATTCTAGAAAAACATGCCCCTCTGCGTCAAAGGAGGGGATCTGAAAAATATAGCCCATGTCTTAACTCTGAATTCAAAAAGCTGACTCGCGTAAGGGATAAGCTAAAGAAGAGTGCAGTAAAATCTAAATCCAAAATCTTAATGTCCTCGTATCGGCACTCGGCACGTTAGAAACAAAGTCAACAACATGAACGTTTCGCTGAAAAAATAATACTTTTCCAGTAAGATTTCAGAGAATGAAGGGAATTTGAAAGAAACGTGGAAAACTGTTAACAAACTTTTTAATAAGAGATCTAAAACCACAAAAATCTCATCGTTGAAGGTAGATGGTCAGCCAATAACTGACACTCAGCAATTTCCAGATACGATGAATCAATTCTTTTGCAGAATTGGTAAGGACTTCAGTGAGAAAATTCCGAACCACACAAACCCTCTGCTTGACGGTCAGTTTAAAGTCAACAGTAGAAATGCTGCCTTTAAATTTAGACCAATATTACCTAATGAAATCGTTCGAGCTATGAAGACTTTTAAGACTTCAAATAGTTCAGGCTTAGATGTTATTTCTAGCTTTTTCTTGAAGCTAGCTATGCCAGTTGTTGCTAATTCGCTATGTACCCTGTTTAACAAATCTATTGAACATGGGGGTTTTCCTGATAGCTGGAAGATTGCTAGAGTTGCACCTGTCTATGAGGATGGGCCAGCTGAAGAGAGGTCAAACTACCGGCCTATTTCGGTTTTGCTGGTCATTTCCAGGCTTTTTGAAAAGCTGGTTTATAACCAATTTTATAGATATCTCAGTGAAAATAATTTGGTCTATAAACACCAATCTTGATTTAGATTTCTCCACTCCGTGGTAACTTGCCTACTAAATAATACCAATAACTAGTACATTAATATAGGGAATAGAGAGTACGCTGGTCTTATATTTCTCGACTTGAAGAAAGTTTTTGACAACGTTGATCATGAAATCCTACTTAAAAAACTCCACCACTATGATGTCAGGGATCTTGAGCTTGGTTGGTTCAAATCCTATCTAAAAAACAGAAGACAGTGTCGTAAAGTTTGAAATAAAGTTTCTTCTATCGAGAAAAAATCACATGGGTTCCACAAGGCTCCTGTCTGGGACCATTATTATTCCTTATCTACATAAATGACTTGCCCTTTTCGATCAAACGCGCAAATGTTACGTTGTATGCTGATGACACCAGCTTGTCTTATGCTAATAAAGACATTAACGAGGTTAAAGCTAAGATTAATGAAGATCTTTCAAAGATCGAGTCGTGGCTCAAGGGCAACAAATTGTCTCTTAACGTAGCTAAGACACAGTCGATGGTTATTGGAAGTAATCACCTTCTAAATAAGGTGGCCTCGACAACTGACTTCTAAATCCCAGATGAATCCATTGACCAAGTAAATCCAACGAAATATCTTGGTGTCCAAAATTGACGATAAACTTAGTTGGAAAAACCAAGTACATGCTCTATCAAAAAAGATTTCAAGGGCTAAAATATGCTACAAGATATCTACCACTTAGAACGATCCAAGGTTTATATAGAAGCCTTGTCGAACCGCATTTCAGATATTGTTGCTCTGTGTAGGGATGTGCAAATAAGACCACCCTTGATCAACTGCAGAAATTACAAAATAGAGTGATCAGAATAATTTCTAATGCTAGATACGATGCCCCCGTGCCACCTCTGCTGCTGCGCCTGGGACTTCTCTCTATTTCTAGCCTCATAAAAGAAGAATCTGGAAAACAAGTTTTCAAGTCGCTGAATAAGCTAGCACCAGGCTACATGCAAGATCCATTTGTCAGAAATACTCGTTGTGACTTGAGGGTTCCATTTCTGCAAACTAGTGGTGGACAGAATTGTTTCGCGTGTAAAGGGGCTAAAATATGGAACAGTTTAGATTCTGAATTGAAGCAAATACCGACTCTTTCGAGCTTCGGTCACAAACTCAAAATGGAGCTACTAATATCCCAAGCATAGCATTTTCTTTGTCATTTATTTTTTATAGAAGTATTGGTACTTGATAAATTTAGATTGCAACTAGTTTTGTAATCAGGTTATTTCTTTCTGCACGTGGCCCAATATAAAACAGTAACATGTTACTGATTGGTTACCATGTATAAATAATTAAAAGTGAAATGAATGAACAGTAGGTTCACAATGCAGGATGCGCCGAGAAATTTATTTTTCTATGCATACGTGGCAGGTATTCTGTCTATAAGCTCTTCTGCTTCTTTTTTCTTGTCTTTTTTCCCCTTTTCTTGTATGTTGATACAATCATTTGACTATCGGTTCTCATAATGCCATTCTGGAGAGCTCTCAGTGCGCGCAAGCCGATCTATAAACTGGAAGATGCACGAGAAAATTTTTTTGATCTCACTACAGCTTTCAACTGATCTACGTACAGACATGTGTGAGAGTGCTATGAAAGTTGAAATCACATTTCAAATCTAAAGTTTTTTTATTCTCTCAAACAACTAATTAATTTGGTGTCAGAAAACCAGCACCATGAACTTTTAAGATTATTCGATATGGCATCCGCATCCCTCCCTTCGGCAAAACTGTTTTAAGTCTTTAGCACAATACTATGCGTTATTTACATGGTAGATATCCAATTTCTTTGATTTTTTAAAAATGTTGCTTCGTTCGGCAACGGATTCAGAGTTTTGAATCATCATCATCAATCATCAATCATCAAATATATAATTAAAGTAGACTAAAATGGAATGAATAGCTAAATTAGAGCTAATTAACGCCTACTATTTACAATATCTATAATTTACAATATGATCAAATAATAATATTATCATTTCAATATATATTACAAGAAAAACAAGTTAAAAACCTATCCTGTTAGAAACCTTACTTTCGGGATATATATTTTGCAGAGCCTGCAGTTGCATTTGTCACCATTCCAGCATCTAATTTGTTTTTTGAAGATAGGAAGGCTGTTTGCTTGCTTTATTTCTTGCGGTAAAATCTGCCACAGTTTATTTCCAAGGTAAGTAATGGACTCAACTCCAAAGGACGTAGCTCGTACTGTTGGCAGTTGAGCGTCATCGCCATGCCTTAGATTTTTGCTTTTGTTTCGCTGCATGAAAATATCCTTCACGAATAGTGGACTCAGATCGTTTTTTTTTTACAAATTTTATTCATGAGTGTAATATTTAGACATTAGTATTATTAGTTATATTACGTACGCGCCCATGCGGAGGAGCGCGTGTTGTTGTTGGGAGTTAGAATCTCGTGGTGTTAGATTTGCAGGCCATGTTGTGTTCTGTTGTCGAAGATTCGTCTCGTCTTTGATCAAGTCTATGGAGCCCCCAAGTATTAACAGTGGCGACGAGGATTAAAACAAGTCTCATCAAGAATGGCTGTAAACCTACAACCAGTTCCCGAATTTGTTGCAGACGCAGATATCGGTGCAAGCCTCGCAACAAGATGGAGACTTTGGTTGCAAGATTTCAACACGTTTATCTTGGCCAGTGGCATCAGGGATGCCAAGAGGAAGAAAGCTTTATTATTGTATCAAGCAGGTCCTAGAATTAGGGAGATTTTTGCTAAGTTAACTGACACAGGTGAAGAAGATGACTTCGACATTGCTCAGCAAAAGTTATCTGATTATTTCGAGCCTCAGAAGAATAAACGGTACGAAGTTTATCGCTTTCGTGAAACGAAACAAGGAAAAAAGGAAACTCTCGATAGCTTTCACACAAGATTGAGAAACATGTCAAAAACATGTGAATTTGCAGATGAAGCATTCGAAATAGAAGAGCAAATAATTATTGGGGGATGCTCATCCAGAATTAGGAAAAGAGCTCTTCGAGATCCAGAGTATTCACTTAAAGATATGCTCATAGATGGAAGACGCGATGAAAGCAGCTCGTATCAAGCCAAGGACATTGAGTCCAAGGAGGAAACAGCAGAAACAACACATCGTTTTACAGCAAAACAGAGTGATCGCGCACAGTGTGGTAACTGTGGAAGGAAAGTTCCACATAAGGGACCCTGCCCAGCCAAAGGGAAAACCTGTAGAAACTGCAACAAGCCAAATCACTTTGCAGCAGTATGCAGAAGCTCTAAGCCTTTTTCAAAGCCAAGGCAACCACAGAAAGCCAATAATTCAACTGCAATTAGACCACTTCAGCATGAAAGTGACACAAGATAGGATGAACATATGTATACAGTTGGTCATAGGAAACCCAATCCATCCAAGGAAAGCCCTAAAGTAAATGTTATGGTTGGTGAACACCAAATTGCTATGATTGTTGACACAGGCTCAACAATAAATGTTATTGAAAAAAAAACACTTTTGATAACATGAAAGGCATCAAATTGCAGCAGACAAAAGTTAAAGCATATCCGTACAATACAACACAACCAGTTCAATTCATTGGGAAATTTGAAGCACTTGTAAAGACAAAGTCTCGGTATGCTGTTGCCACGTTCTTTGTTCTATAAAACAAGAGGACAGTGGATGTTTATTATCCGCAGCTACGGCACAGGAAATTTGGAATAATAACCTTGAAGCTGAATAAGATCACAACAGAAACTCCTGAGAAAACCGCCCAAGCACAGATTAAAAATAATGATCCTGAGATAAATGACATCTTACAGGACTACATGCACAACCGCAAAGAAGAGTTCCATTTCATATTCGTAAAAAAGTAAAAGCCGCTGTGAATGAGCTGGTGCAAGAAGGCATCATTGAACCCGTTCCAGAGGATTCTCCTGCGCAGTGGGTATCACCAATTGTTGCTGTACCAAAGAAGGATGATACAGTTCGTCTCTGTGTTGACATGAGAATGCCTAATAAAGCAATTAAACGAGTCAGGCACCCCATACCGACAGTAAACGACATCAGTGTGTAGCTGAACGGTGCCAAATACTTCAGCAAGCTGGATCTAGCACAGGCATACCACCAGTTACCTTTACACGAGGACAGTCGTTACATAACAACATTCAACACTCATTTAGGATTATATCGCTACACACGGTTGAATTACGGCACTAATGCTGCCATGGAGATTTTCCAGCACGTGTTACAGCAAAATTTACAAGGTATAGCTGGTGTTCTAAACTTAGCAGATGACATATTCGTTTTTGGGAAAACGCGTGAAGAGCACGATGCAGCTTTAAAGAACTGTTTAGAACGATTGAAAGACAGAGGATTGGCTCTAAATCCGAAGAAGTGTAAGTTTTTGCAGCCGACAATTAATTTCTTCGGACAAATCTTTTCACACCAAGGGACACGCCCAGACCCAAAACACGTTGAAGATCTAGAAAATGCATCAGTACCAGTCAACGCCAAAGAGGTTCGCAGTCTATTGGGAATGGCGAACTACAGTGCGAAATATATTCCGAATTACGCTACGATTACAGCGCCGTTACGCGAACTTACAAAGAAAAACGTAACCTTCGTGTGGAAAGAGAATCACCAAGAAGCCTTCGCGAAGTTGAAACAAGCACTTAGTGAAGCACCCGCGATGGGTTATTTTGATGTGAACAGGGATACATTTGTAACAGTAGATGCAAGTCCGGTTGGCATCTCTGTAATTTTAACCCAGTCAAAATCAGGATCTGATGAATACACGGTAATCGCTTATGCTAGCAGAGCCCTTTCTGATGTTGAAAAGAGATATTCACCGACGGAGAAAGAAGCGTTAAGTATCATCTGGGGTGTTGAACACTTCCATTTGTTCCTATACGGAAAAGAATTCACATTAATCACTGACCATAAGCCATTAGAGGTGATTTACGTGAGTGCTACATCCAAACCATCGGCAAGGATAGAACGGTGGGTTCTCAGATTACAACCATACGCGTTCAAGATTCAGTACCGAAGCGGTAGTGAAAACGCAGCCGATTATTTGTCACGGCATCCGTTCAAGAAAGGAGAGAAGCAACAAGAGAAGCTAGCAGAGGAATACGTAAATTTCCTGACGCGTCATTCAGTACCAAAAGCAATGACATTAGAAGAGATAGCACGTGAAACCAAGTCTGATACCACATTACAAAGATTGCACGCGGCAATACGTTTAAACATGTGGGACACCGATTGCCTCAAGCCATACCGTTGCATTAAAGATGAGCTTACAGTCGGATCACAAGGAGTTTTACTTAGAGGAACAGGTATAATCATACCGTCACCGCTTCATCAACGAGCAATAGACATTGCCCATGAAAACCACCAAGGTTTATCCAAGACAAAAGCACTACTTTGAGAAAAGGTGTGGTTCCCCGGTATTGATGAGCTTGCGCAAAAGACACTTCAATCATGTATTGCGTGCCAAGCAGTCGGCAGACCAGCACCACCTGAACCATTGCATCTACAAGACATGCCTAAAGGACCCTGGGAGAAAATTCATATCGATTTTTACGGTCCTTTGCCGTCAGGGGACTACTTGCTTGTCGTAATAGATCGTTACTCTCGTTTTCCTGAAGTCGAGATTGTCAGAAGCACAAAAGCATCAGTAGTGATTCCTAAATTGGATAAGATTTTCTCAGTACACGGTATTCCAGAAACTGTGAAGACGGACAATGGACCACCATTTTCAGGCGATGATTTTGATCGATACCTAAAAGCGCTTGGTATTGTGTATGAACCATCTACACCATGTTGGCCTCAGGCAAACGGAGAAGTCGAACGTTTCAATCAGCCATTAGGCAAAGCGTTGCAGACAGCAGTTACGGAAGGAAAAGTGTGGAGGCAAGAACTTTATCGTTTCCTGTTACAGTACCGCACTACCCCGCATAGTACCACAAAGGTAGTGCCATGTGAACTTATGTTCAATCGATCGGTGCGAGGTAAACTTCCTTCTCTCGAAAAGAAACGTGTTTTGAATAAGCACAAAGAAACTCGTGATAATGAACTAAAGAGTCAGAGTTACAATAAGGAGTACGCAGACAAACGAAGACACGCGAAAGAGAGTACAATTGATATTGGAGATACAGTTCTGGTGAAACATATCAAGCAGAACAAGATGACAACCAGGTTCAATAAAACACCTTACATTGTCATAAATCGAAAAGGCACGAAAGTAACAGCCGAAAACTCCAAGCATCGTATTACCAGAAATGTTTCCCATTTCAAAAGAGTAAACGCAAGTGTAAAGCGGCAGATAGACAGCTCTGATAGTGATTCTGATGATGAGCAAAGTTTTGGACACGAGAATGAGCACGAACACGTTATTGAGCACGAACACGAACACGCAAATGATCGAGGAAACGTGAACGTTAGACATGAGAGACCAGTAAGAACACGTCAAGCGCCAATTCGTTACGGAAATCCGATTCCGTTGGAAGTACTTTAGACTACACACTCTCGCCAGGACTTTAGTTTTAAAAGGGGGAGTGATGTAATATTTAGACATTAGTATTATTAGTTATATTACGTACGCGCCCATGCGGAGGAGCGGGTGTTGTTGTTGGGAGTTAGAATCTCGTGGTGTTAGATTTGTAGGCCATGTTATGTTCTGTTGTCGAAGATTCGTCTCGTCTTTGATCGAGTCTATGGAGCCCCCAAGTATTAACAATGAGCAACTGTAGGTTTCTTACATGTATTGGCACGGATTTAGACTGCTCCAAGAGAAAACCAATTTTTTTTTTTTGTGAATTCTCCTAAAATTTACAATCTACAAACAAACATTTACATTACGAGACGATAGCGCGAGGAGCATGAAAATACATTGCAGCCCTGCATCTATTACGCTTAACCTAAATACCTACATACTAATACAAACACTAATACGGGACTAATACTAAGGATAATAATTTGAATGCAAAAGGATAAACTAACAAGGAACGACACGAATATAAGATCCGATCTGCAGTGATCTCTCCACACAATGGACCCTCAACGAAACCATGAATAAGTAATATCCCGTTAGACAAGGGTTCATTGGGCCGCAAATTTGTATTCAATGGATTATGTCCTTGAAAATGGGTCCTTAAAAATGAGAGTTCATTAGGATTCGCTTTATGTAGAGCTCACTGTATGTGTTACATTAAAGAAAAATAAAATGGCGTTGGTTCATTCAAAGCGCTTTGTTGCGTGTACGGTATAAGGCAGATACGGCATAAGGGGCAACGCTAGGAACTGGTTTCAGTCCTATTTAGATCATAGGAAGCAGTTTTGCTCTGTAAATGGACCGAGATCAATGACAAGTGAGGTAACGTGTGGCATACCTCAAGGTTCCTGCCTAGGTCCTCTCCTTTTTATCATATATCTAAACGACTTCGAGAAGTGTTTGAAATTTTCCCAAGCAAGTATATATGCCGATAATACAAATTTAACAATCGCATCGGATGATGTTGAGAAACTGGTCTTAGAGGCGCAACAGGAATTGCTCAACCTCTCGGAGTGGATGAGAATAAATAAGTTAAGTCCTAACCCCGCAAAGACAGAATATATGATAATAGGCCATTCTCGTAAAGTAAATGCGCTGAATATCTCGAATGCACTCACGTTAAATGGCTCAGATATTAAGCGAAATCGCTAGGTGTAACTGTCGACGAGAACCTAAAGTGGGAAGAGCAATACAAAACTGTGAAGGGTAAAGTTTTTGGAGGACTTGCGTCACTAAAGAAATTAAGAAATATAATTCCCCAAACAAAGCTGTGTAGTGTCTACTACGCTATTGTCGAGAGCCATCTACGTTATGCTAATGAAATATGGGGCAGCCTTCCAAAAACAAAACTTGATACCCTCCAACGTCTGCAGGACAGGGCCCGGTCAATAATCGACAGCGCCAGATTCAAGGATAACTGGTCATGTGACTGGCTGAGCGTTGAAAATATTATTCGATTTGATAGATCGGTCATGACATATAAGATTATGAACAAATTAAGCCCTGAAAGCCTCTGGGATAAATTTCAGCAAAGATCGTCGCAGTTAAACTATGCAACAAGGTACTGTAGAGATCTACAAATTCCTAGACTAAATACAGAATATGCGAAAAAGAGTTATTACTATTCTGCTATGAAAGTTTGGAACAATATCCCAGTTGATATTAGAGAACTCCCGACTATTAGTCGCTTTAAAAAAGAACTAAAGGAGTATTTGAAGAGCTGACTGAAAATATCAGTTTAAAACACGACCCCCTGGAAGAACAGCATCTTAGGTAATTTGATCTTTTGTTAATAACCAATTTATTTATTGTATTTAAGCTGAAGGGTAGTTTCGTGTATAAAAGATTATACCATATCATATCATATCATACATACTTCAATGTAGCCTCAAGGATCATCGTTTTTGACATAAGCGGCAATCTTGCATCACCATATAAAAGGATTGTGAGAAGCCCTTCATTAGGGAGGTTTGAGAAACCTTGAGGTTGTATAATATGGTGTTAATGTAATCGAGAAGACCCTGTCTTTGCACACCATAGTTTTGGCAGAGCAGCAAAAAGTGTTCCGTATCCTCAACTACATCGTTGATCGAGCACATTGGATTTACTGTGTCTTTAAAATTGTGTTTAAATATGTGAAAAATTAGCTTACTTAGAACGACACAAAGTTGTGCTAGAATTGCCAAGCATTTTAGGTCATGAATGCTGTAGACTGGACGGGGTAGGGGGCGGATGAGTGAAAAAAGCTTCTTTTTGAACATGCACGGAGTTGGTGATTGTTTTATCTCCGAGTCAAGTTTATTCCATTCCGAAAAACAGTTTGGGTAAAAAGGAAGAGCTTGATATCTTCATAGCAACCGATTTTGATGAGCGGATGAAACTGTGTGAAGAATCGTTATGCCTCGTATTGGCTCAGATGGCTCAGTATGTTAGGAAAGAATGTTTGGTTGTATGCGAGGCCACTGCACATACTTTCTTGAAGATCTTCACATTTTGTGTTCATGCTCAGGGAATTTTGGCCATTTGAAAACAATGTCGTTGATGTGAGAAGAAATGCAAGAATGCTGTAGAATGCCTGTAGTTTTACAAGGTGATTGTCTTAGTCCTCTCATTTTCAATATGATCTTTAACACCTTTAGTCAAAGCCGGGAAAAGAGTGATGAACTCAAACAAATGGGTTATGTCTACAATAAAATTTTGAATCCAAAAAACTAGTTTCAATTTGCTGATGACGCCGTAGCAGTTACATCAAATGAGTACGAAAATCAAGTGCTATTAAACATGATGATGCAACACGATGGTGCAACTGGCCAAACATGATAATTAGAACGGATAAATGCATGTCATTCGGTATTTCCAAGAAAGGGTCTAAATCAGTACAATTCAAGCCTAAAGTCTATGCAAACCCATACATTATCAGACCCCTTGAACAAGGAGAAAGTTTTAAATACCTTGGAAGGTGGTTCAATTTTGAGATGGACAATCAGAAACATAAAGATGAATTATTACAAATTAGGACACAAATCATGGACAGGATAAATAGCCTACCTCTTCATCCAAAAAATAAGGTATGGCTCTATTCTCAATATCTAATGAGCAAATTGCCATGGCATTTGAAAATAGCTGATATCGACCAAACATGGATCATCAACAATTTGGACGCTCTTGCTCACAACTACCTTCGTAGATGGTTAGAAATCCCTGCATCTGGGACATTGTCCATCATCATGTTGACAAATAAGACTAATTTCAAACACTGCCAAGTAGTCATGAGACGGTGCTTGAGAAATTCTTGCAACCACGACATAAATAACTTGGAGCAAGTTTCTAGTGATAAGAGTAAGCAGTATGACACCTTTAATAGTACAAAGAATGTCGTTAAATCCATCAGAAACGAAATCACTAACAAGATCAAAGAAAATCTCACAACGCAAGGACTCGTGATTCGTCATGTTTGGGACTCCATCTTAGCAAGTACAAAAACCGCTTGGACCTCAGTACAAGAGAGCTTGCCGAAAAACATTTATAATTTTACCATCAGAGTTTTACCAATACACTGCCAAACACGAGTAACATGTTTACATGGGGTCACTCAGAGAATAAGGGTAAATTTATATGATGAGCTGATGTTGGGACGAACCTATTATTGAATTGGATCATCGTTGGCTCGTCAAAATTGATGTTTGGTTTTATGCGATGGGCTGAAGATGAACCAATTGCACAATATTACCAATTGCACGCATGCGTCCTTTTTCAGTACAACATTTCAAAATGGTACCAATCAATATTGACAACAACAAAAGAGTGGCTGTTTTCAGTCGAACTTAGCGTAACCATTCCATAGGAGAGGAAGGAACATTAATTTCGTCGCTCCAGTCCCGTTGGAACAAAATTCATATTTTTTTTTCTTTTTTTCTATATACGCAATCTAAAAATATACAATTTTGCAAAGACATAGTTACATAAGACAATACCATTGGGAGCATGATAGGCATGGCTACCCTGAAAGATCTTAACAAATAACAATACAGATACTAAAGGCTATATCAAAGTTTCTGTTGGTCTCTCCATAAGGGAGAAACCGGCATAATCAGAAGATATGGTGACACTACTGCTTCAATCAAAACTGAAAATTGACAGATTTTGGTATGGTCTTTAGTAACATAGATACATTTACTATACATATACTATTTTATAAGAAGTTAAAGATTAAGAGAGAAGGATGAGACAGAAGATTAATTTACCTTGGTTTGTAATTGCTGGTGCTACAAGAAATGCTCTGATGTATGAATGAATTTTAGCGTTGATTCCAAAATTTCTTTATTTTGGTTATGAGAAAATCTTTTATCGCCATACAACATTATTTGCAAAAGGGTTTGATTTGGCAGGTTTAAGATGTTGTGTAGTTGCAATACTTCGTTAACCGTGCCTAGGAGATCACGCCTTTGATCATCATCTGCATGGCATTGCAACAAGAAGTGTTCACTATCCTCAATTTCATCATTAATTTGACACATTGGGTCAACTGTGTCTCGAAAATTATGATTGAATTTGTGAAAACTTAGCTAACTGAAGCCTACGCGTAGCTGGGTGAGGATGGCAACACCTTTTGGATCATAAATTCCATAAACAAGTTTCTGGGTAGGACGGATAAGAGAAGAGAGTCTATTTTTGAATGAGCTTACTGTAGGTGATTCCCTGATCTCAGAAGCAAGACTGTTCCATTCTTTTAAACAATTGGGATAGAAGCTTGACTCAAAGCGCTCTGTTCTTGCATTTATTCACCCAACAACAGCCTGATTTCTAAGAGCATAACTTGACCAACGAAGTTGTGGAATAGGATATCTTGTATATTCCGGAGCAAGTTTATTGATGAGCTTAAAGAAAAGAACGAGACGCTTGCTCCACGTTCTGTCATTTAATGATTCCCAGCCAAGTTCCTCGTATAGTTTGTTTCTTGAAATACCTTTCCACGCGCCAGTTATGGCTAAGCCAGCAGAATACTGGACGGATTCAAGTCGTTCCATCTGACGATGTAAGGTGATTTCATGGCTGAAGTCACACACTTTCTGCGGGATATGATAAATGACATCACCATAGTCGAGATGTGGACGAACTTAGAGTTTCTAAACTTTTTTTAGAGTTTGTCTTGGCAAGTAGCTTGATTAAAACCGTAGCATACCAATCGCACGTCTCACTTTATTGATAGCAGATTGAATATTACTAGAAAACATCAGTCGACTATCAAGCACAACACCTAGATGTTTATCTTCGTTAACTTTCATAACGGTTACATCCTTGAAGAAGATAGGCGGATGGTCGACAGGGATCTTTTTCTTAGAAAATGTCACTTCGACTGCTTGTTTCGCAGGATCAGGATTGAAAGACATCCTCCAGTCATGCGCCCAGCGTTTGATAAGATCTAAGTCATGATTCAGATCCACAGCGCATTCATTTGGTTGTGAACACCTGAGAAAATTGATGTATCATCGGAAAATAACTTAACATTGCATTTGAGATCTGTTGTCAGATCATTAATGTAAACAAGGAAGAAGAGGGGACCTAAAATCGATCCCTGTGGAACTCCGGCAGAAATGTTTCCCCATTGTGATGTTTTACCAATCAGATGTACGTTGTATACGATCCGCCAAAAAACAATGAATCAGTGTCAAGAACTGCCCAGATACACCATTACGCCGTAATTTGTAGATGAAGCCATCGTGCCACACTCTATCAAAAGCCTTTGAAATATCTAGATAAACTGAACGTACATGTAAAGGAGGGTTGCAGTCAAATGCAACAAAGATAGAATGAACTATTGAGATCAATTGATTAATAGTAGAATCTCCAGGGCGAAAACCAGATTGGTTATAGGATTTAGCAGTTCATGAACGGAAAGGTGTTCGTACAAAGAATCAATCATTAACTTTTCTAATATTTTACCAAGAATTGGAAGGAGAGAAATGGGGTGATAATTCTGCTTAAGGTTTTTACTGTTCTTTTTGTGAACCGGGACGACATTAGCTCTTTTCCATACTTCCGGGAAAACACCTTGTCTTAGGCATGCTTCGAAGATCAACTTTAGAGGAAAGACTAGGCTATTTTAATCATACAAACAGATATATCATCCCAACCATGTGCTTTATTTGGGTTTAAGGAATGAATGATATTAAGTATTTTCTCCTCCGAGAGCCGGAATTCAGTTAATGGAGGTGCGCTTGACGAAAGCTGACCTGGTACTTCGCTTCCAGTATCTATTGTAGTACATTGGAGTACAAAGTAGTCGTTAAAAATTTGTGTCTTTGACTCGAATTCCAACACAAAAACGTGATTTTCCAAGAGAGGAGGAATTACTGGTATTTTCGCTTTGTTCAAGATTTTGTTAAATGGAAGTTCAGGCGAAGCGCGAACTGTGGTTAATCGATATAAGTGCTCTACTCATGAATCAATCATGACTCATATCACTCCCTGAGATCTTGCCCATTCAAGAAATTGATGTTTGTATATCAATGGCTTCAAGCGAACACATAAAATCCCGGGTAATCGATATACATTACTGAAAGGAAGCCATTATACACGACTATTCAACTAGTTAGGTTGAGAATTTTGCGTAATGAGGTGGTGTGTGGGCAATGGTGCCGCTTGTTTGAATAGAAGATTAAAACAAGGCTAAAGGGCTTGCATCAGAGAATCTAGAAATAGGCAATCCAATTTAAGTTGCACACAAAGTCAACAAAGGGTAGCGTAAGAATAAGATACTTATCTTGATGTCTCTATGAAACATTGCTGGACTAGTAGTACCCAAGCCCTCCCTAGATGGTATATATTAATATCTCAGGTGTACTCTGCCACTTCTCAAATCTTGTTGCGTTGAAAATTTAAGGAATAAATCAGCTTTTTTACTCGAAATAAACAAGAATTTTACCATGCCGAGAGAAACGGCAACAACAAACCGCCGAAGCGTTCGCAGTTTTACACGGGCAAGCACACTGAGTTCGCAAATCGCAACGCTCAACATCGAACGCAGATAGCGGACAAGGTGAGAGTTTCTCTGCAGTTATACCTATTGCGACGCCAAGTTCATCCAATCCTGTGCCGGATAACTTGCAAGTTTTCGTGAAGGACATTGTCAAATCCAGCATAGCTGAGCTGTCTACAGAACTTAAAGAAAGCATGCAGCCGCTGGTACATCGCGAGGAGATAGCAGTACTACCGGGACAATCTTCTGCAGCCAATTTAGCGAGTATTCCAACGACGACACTGCATGCCCCTTTCACAGGAATGACACAAGAAATGACATCTCTCCATTCACTTGGTACACAAATGCCCTTCCAAACCATGTCTGCGACTACAGCAGCCAGGGAACATTCTGCGACATCCTCTGCAGCACCAGCAAGCGTCTCCCCGTTTGATGGGGGTTTCACTCCAGATGTCCCAGCAAATTTCGTGCAAACCATTTAAAGTGGTGAATTTTTCGATTTATCGAAACTTCTTCCAGAGAACTTAATTAGTCTTGCTAATAAGGACAACTCTTATCATCTCTCCATGGGCGAAGATTCCACATTGTGTTTCAAGCAAGGAAAGGAACCAAGAAAAAAGATCAGGGACATCGAAAGCTGGACAACCACTTTCACCTGCTACATAAGAAAAATTCTCGATGAATTTCCAGCCCGAGCAAGAGATTTGGTGGCTTACTTGGAGCTTATCCGCTATGCAGCAGCATACCACCAGTCAATGGGGTGGTTATTGTATGATGAAAAATTCAGAATGAAGGCAGCCAATGATAAGTTCGTAAGTTGGTCCAGAATCGATCTGCAACTATGGATGCGGATCTTTACGGTTAATCAGTCAAAATTGTTGTCTGACCATTCTCTTTTTTCCAAAGGACCCTCACCCACCCCAAGAGGTGCCGCTACAGGGAGGGACGGAAAATGTAGCAATTTTAACAGGGGCGTACCATGTGCCTTCTACCCATGTCACTACACCCATATTTGCAACTTCTCTGGGTGTGGGGGGCCTCATCCAAGATTTCAGTGCATGCAAGGGGGAAAGTCCCAAGTTAGTTTGCCAGGCCCCAGCACAGCTTCCTCAAGAGCAGGTATCCGCCCCCCTCTAAAGCAATAATGTGATTTCTCCTGACATCAATTCACCAACAGCATATGTAAAATATTATGATGCTTATGTAGAATCTAATGATGCTCAGCAAGTTTTTTCTACTAATATTTCAGTTTTTTACCCACAGGCTCCAATAATTTGTCTGCTGTTGATAATAATCTTCCTTCCCAGGTCCTTATAATCTTCCTTCCCAACCCCTATTCAGGTAGATAAATTTGAAGGACAACTTAAGGATCATCCTGACCAACCATTCGTTAAAAAATTGTGCACAGAGCTCAGGGAGGGATTCTAGGCAGTTGCTCTACCGACTGAGCTATCTCGGCCACACTTATACAGCAAGTGGGCTTCATTGATATCCAGATCAGTGTGGTGACGTAACCTGTATAATGTCTAGCCCACGCGACTCAATGTCCCAAACGCAGACCGGCTCTATGCCCTCGACGCAACCCTGACAGAATTGCGTCGAGGGCATAGAGCCGGTCTGCATTTGGGACATTGAGTCGCGTGGGCTAGACATTATACAGGTTACGTCACCACACTGATCTGGATATCAATGAAGCCCACTTGCTGTATAAGTGTGGCCGAGATAGCTCAGTCGGTAGAGCAACTGCCTAGAATGCAGAAGGTCGCAAGTTCAAATCTCACTCTCGTCACTCTTTTTCCATTTTTCCATTTGTCGAAAAATTTACCAAATTATATGTTACAACTTCTACCAAAAATAACACCATAAAGATATACCTGGCCGCATTAAAACATACCCACTTGCTTAAAAACATGGAATTACCATTACAAAAGTTCAGCAGGCTTCAGCATCTACTACGAGGAATAAAACGTTACCAAAGACACCACAAGTATATTCGAAAACCAATAACTCCCAAGCATTTGGAACAATTTCTCCACCAACTACAACCTTATTCACTGGGGTATTTTGATAGCCAAATGATTTGGCTGCAATTTGCTTGGCTTTCTTTGGTTTTATGAGGATCCGCGAGTTCACTTGCGATGGACCTTTCAACCCCCAGGAAGATATGTCCACTGATGATATAAGCTTTGTGCCTTCATTGACATCCCCTAACTGCATGAAAGTCAGACTAAAAGCATCAAAAACAGATCCCTTTCGTCAAGGAATTACTCTCACAATCGGAGCAACAAACTCAATTTTTTGCCCTGTCAAAGCAATTTTGAACTATTATGACGTCTTGCCTTTTCCCAATAACACTAGCCCACTTTTTCAATACCGATCTGGAAAAAATCTGACAAGATCACTTTTTACAAAAGAAATAAGAAACCTACTCTCTACCGCTGGCTACAAGGCTGAAGAATATGCTGGCCATAGTTTTAGAATTGGTGCAGCTACAGCTGCTGCAAATGCCCATATACCCCCATGGCTCATAAAAACTTTGGGACGTTGGGCTTCTGATTGTTTCGAGCGTTATATCCGAACACTAGATGAAACACTGATTAATGCTGCACATCAACTGATGAGTGCTTAGATATCAAACATAGCGTCGCCAAACCTTTATTGTTTGCATACGATTTTAACTTATGAATTTACATTAATTGTGCTATTTAGTCTGGCTAGCGCACTGGTGGCCTAGGTAAATAGAGATAAAGAAAACCAGCAGGAAGACTTAGACAATTAAATCAAACAAAGTTCAAACCTCCTAACAAGTTTCACACTCTTATTACTTACCATCCATATGATAGGCCCTCCATTGTTCTTTGTGTATTATACAAGTTCCTTTCCATCAGCAAATCTTCTATTGTTTATGTAAAAAATATTTCAACAATCACTTTTCGATCTGTGTCATGACTGATGGCCAAACTCAACAGAGAACTCGAGAAGGGCCTACATCAAAACCAATTGCAAATAGCAACAACAACAACAACGACCACAACAACAACGACAACAACAACAATGTTTTGGCGCGAATTTATCCTCGTTTCTCTTTGGGGCAATTACACGTTGTGTGATTAGTGGCAGGAAGTGTGCATTAACAACACTTTTCCCCGCGATCAACTCAGAAAAATTCTCTTATCGCAGCCTTTTTCAATATCTTGCGCAAGGATTGCCGGTGAATGTAGATGAATAGAACTAAGCTTTTTATTTCATCCACTGGAAATTCTAGAACTTGCACCCTTATTGTTTTTTCAGATACTTTACACCATTTACATCAAATCACATGTTCCTTCAAATGTGTTTGGTCTGGATACAGCTCCTGAAAGATGCCAATTTTGGCTGGACCTTGCAAGATTTTCAACACATTCCCACAGAAGATTGGATACTATTTGAAAAGGGTGGACTCTACGAAATCCTAAGGCATTGCCATATCTCCATTTAGGCTTGCGTAAATATTGCCAAGTATGTAAAAAAAATCTAAGGAATTTCAGATTGATTCTTTCCTGCTCCTAACGTTTGAATGATTCGAAATAAGTCAGTGATGTGAAGTCTGTAAAGTTTTTAGGCATTTTTTCTGTGACTACACTGCCCGGGGGGGGGGGGTACTTCATTGTTAAGTTGTACTGGACGTGCCGCTCATATGGATGGGTTTTTTTCATCCAAAATTCTCTACATATGGGTCTGTTTTTAACCACAATTCTGGTAGATGGGTAGTTCTTTGAGAATTTTCTAATCAGTCGGCCCCATAATGATAATCCACGCAAAAAAAACTGAAATTTTCCTTTGTTTCAAATCGACAAATTCATACACATGGGTCAAAAATTTCCTGATATTCATGCAAATGGGCTGGAAATTTTTGAATATTCTGTCATGCGAATGGGTCCTTTTCAAAAAGTCCAGATTCAGGTCGAATCATGTTGACAATGAAGTACCCCCCCCCCCCCCCCCGGGCTACACTGATAGTTGTTGTGTCTTCTTGTTTGAATTCCTAATCAGACCATGAAATAGTGGGATCTTTAAAATTTGAAGTTTTGTTGAAACTGTATTTTAACATTAGATGCAAAGGTCCAGAATAGACAATTATTCTCAAGATGGAGGGAAGGAGGGGAGGAATTTTTTACCAAGATGTAAAGATTCAATCAAGGAATGCAGTGTGCATATGGTAAAAATTCCTCATTGCCACCTTCAGGGTAATGGCTTATTGCGCTCATCAAATTCATGTGCTTAATGAAAAAGGCAGATGAGTTTGAAGCAGAGGCGTAGAAACCATAGGGGTACTGGGAGTGCATGCCCCCAACATTTTGCAATTATGATAGTAAAGTGTATTTTTGTATCAGGAGGTGTTTGTCCTTGAAGTGTCAAGCCCCCCTCCCTAACTGCTTCCTTTGTCTCTGGTTTGAAGGAGTTCTGTATTGCAGCGTATTGGCTCCTAAAAGCAACGGTATCCTATTGTTGTACAAACAGGCACAATGTTGTGCCTCAGAAGAAAATTGTGACTGAGTCTACAACAAAAGGGTGCCATTGATTTTAGGAGCCAATCAGCTGGGTGGCATACTTTTGATACCAACCAATTGTAACATTTTAAGTCTAAATCATTTGCTCGGATTTAAGGGGGTGGGATTGTCCTCCCTCCCCCTTTCAAGATGAGAACTCTGCATTCTGCTTGGTGCTCAAATTTTGGCAAGAAATACACTTAGAACTGTGATAGTAACCTCTTTTAATCTGCTTCAGACAAAATGAAAGGAAATATGCAATACAACGATCATTCAGATTAAAAACCTTACTATTTTTGTTAAATCGAGTAAAAATTTTCATGCTGGATCGCAACGCTGTCATTTAATTTTGTGGCTCTTCGAGTTTGGTCTGCATCATCCATCAAACTAGCCTAGATATTTCTGGTCGAGTTTGAAAGGGGCCTAGGGTTGAAACTAAAACTGATAGATAGCAATCTTTTGCAGGAAATTATGAAATAAGCTACAAATAATCACTTCAGTCAGTTCTTCATTTCTAAGCATAGGAATCATTCGTCGTACATAGCCGATTGCTCGTAGCCCATGGTCGAAATCGCCAAAGCCTCATTTTCACGGACCAATCAGATGGTTAAAAAGCGGGGGAGACAAAAGAAACCCGTGAAGATTTTCCTAAATTTTACCTACCTTCATAAAACGCAACCAAGGTGTTTGGGAGTAAAAGTTTGGATGCCGGTTAAAATATCTCCAGGATTGGTGGAGTTATGGCCACAAACAAACCGACAAGGCACTGAACCTTGAACAATAGAGATTCTGGCCGGGAGACAATAGTAATAACAATAGTGATTGTTGTAAGAACGAGCAGAAAACGCCACAATCTGTGTTTTCAATTGTTCTTGCTACTGTCTTTCGCTAAATTTTCTTTTATTGAAGATTCAATGCCCCTACGGTTTCTATGTGAACTGAAAAAGTCTACAAAGGATTGTTCGCGCATTTCAAGTCATGTGGCAATACTCTAGGGAAGTTTCTGTATTGTACCACTTTTTACATTCATGGCAAAAGTTTGCTCGTTGCGAAATAACTTATAAAATTCAAAAGAGGTTTTATCAAGAGGCTATATCACCTGACTTGAAGTGGCGTAAACAGGTCTCGACGAGCCTTCGCCAGCATAGGAATCATTCGTCGTACATAGCCGATTGCTCGTGGCCCATGGTCGAAACCGCCAAAGCCTCATTTTCACGGACCAATCAGACGGCTAAAAATCGAGGAAGACAAAAGAAACCCGTGAAGATTTTCCTAAATTTTACCTACCTTCATAAAACGCAACCAGGACAAAAAACTGCTTGAGATTTCCCGAATTTTTTTAAAGCAATCTACTCTCCAGATGTTTGGGAGTAAAAGTTTGGATGCCGGTTGAAATATCTCCAGGATTGGTGGAGTTATGGCCACAAACAAACCGACAAGGCACTGAACCTTGAACAATAGAGATTCTGGCCGGGAGACAATAGTAATAACAATAGTGATTGTTGTAAGAACGACTCGAAAACGCCACAATCTGTGTTCTTGCTATTGTCTTTCGCTGAATTTTCTTTTATTGAAGATTCAATGCCCCTACGGTTTCTATGTGAATTGAAGAAGTCTACAACGGCTTGTTCGCGGATTTCAAGTCATGTGGCAATACTCTAGGGAAGTTTCTGTATTATACTACCTTTTACTTTCATGGCGGCAAAAGTTTGCTTGTTGCGAAATAACTTTATAAAATTCAAAATAAGTTTTATCAAGAGGCTTTATCACCTGACTTGAAGTGGCGTAAAACAGGTCTCGACAAGCCTTCGCCGATTTTGTCTATTGGAGAGACAATAACTCCGCCAATCCTGAAGATATTTTGACCGGCATCCAAACTGGTACTCCCAAACATATGGAGAGCAGATTGCTTAAAAAAAATTCGGGAAATCTTAAGCAATTTTTTGTCCTGGTTGCGTTTTACGAAGGTAGGTAAAATTTAGGAAAATCTTCACGGGTTTCTTTTGTCTCCTTCACTTTTTAGCCGTCTAATTGGTCTGTGAAATGAGGCTTTGGCGGTTTCGACCATAGGCCACGAGCAATCGGCTATGTGCGACGAATGATTCCTATGCTGCCTTCGCCAATTTTCTCTATTGGAGAGGCAATAACTCCGCCAATCCTGAAGATATTTTAACCGGCATCCAAACTTGTACTCCCAAACATCTGGAGAGTAGATTGCTTTAAAAAAATTCGGGAAATCTTAAGCAGTTTTTTGTCCTGGTTGCGTTTCACGAGTTTCTTTTGTCTCCTTTGCTTTTTAGCCGTCTGATTGGCCCGTGAAAATGAGGCTTTGGCGGTTTTGACCATGGGCCACGAGCAATCGGCTATGTACGACGAATGATTCCTATGCTTCATTTCTATCGTCCACTACTAGCTATGGCATCAGCTGATTTAATTTCTGCTTTCCATTGGGATTATCACGTGATCAGTTCGCCTCGTATTCAGGAGCCATTCATGACGATTCTGCGCGCGCATAAGAAACATTTCTGGTCTTTGCTACAGAATGATACAAGTCTACTTCTCTATGGACGAAAAACAACAGGTTCTGATAGAAAATAAATGCAGAATTATGATAAAGAGAACATTCTCACGTCTTTACAGCGAGACAAAGGCGCATACAATGAGCCTATTAATCAAATTCGAGTAGAAACTTTTGGCAAGATTCCGAAGGTAGATCATTGTTTAAAATGGTTTGACTAAAGTTTGCAAGATTTTAATTTTCACTGAGAATAAAAAGCGTGGCGTTTTGGGAATAGAGCGGGAGATCTAAATTTAACATAATGGAAAACA
Source organism: Aurelia coerulea (assembly GCA_039566865.1). Lineage (NCBI taxonomy): Eukaryota > Metazoa > Cnidaria > Scyphozoa > Semaeostomeae > Ulmaridae > Aurelia > Aurelia coerulea. The sequence continues at coordinate 36,035,627 of CM076943.1, forward strand.
AGAACACTGACAATAAAGCGCGTGGTGTTTTGGGAATAGAACGAGAGATCTAAACTAAACAAAGTTGAAAAAAAACACACTGTGAATAAAAATGTGATGTTTTTGGGAATACACGGGAGATCTAAACTTAATGATAAACAAGAGCACCGACCAAACAAGCAAGCACCACCTACGGAATGCCAGAGACCCGCCCGCCTAGGGATGCTCCCCCGCCCGGTGACGCCGCCAAACATTAAAGGGCGATGGTACTGAAGAGGTTCAAAAACATATTAGTAAGGGAGTGGTTAGACTAACTACTTCAGTCCCAATTTCCACTTCGTTCATTGAATTGGATGACGGCACACTCACAGAAAAATGGTGGTCTATGGAGTACCTTTTAGGTTACTTGAGCAAAATACATATTTGGGACCCCTAAAAGTACTTAGTACCCCTACCGAGGGGTACTTTGAAGTACCCCAAGGTATGGTACTTCAGAATATCCCTAAAGATACTTCAGAATACCCCTGATGGTATTGCTTATGGTACTTCTAAAAACCCCTGAAGGTATTTCAAAGTTTCTTCAAAGTACTTGAGAGTACTAGAGCCCCATCGCCCTTTTCCGATCACTGGCTCCTGAGAGCGCTTTGGTGTACAATCTCGGGATGTTTGCTTACAAGAGGAAAGGGTCTTATAATTAAAAAAGCGTGCGAAAAAATACTTTGCTCACGCCATGAGCTTCAGGTTGAGACGTAGTTTACTTTTTTCTGACGTATTTATCCAGCGATATGGTAAGATGAAAGAAACCTACATGTGATGGAATTGTAAGTAGCTCCCATTTTTCACTTCGTGTTTACTTGCAGCAATTGTATTTTCTCTTGTTTCTCTGCTTCTGTTTACCAGAACCGCAGTTAAAACATTTCAAACTTTACTCCAACTCTCTAAATGGATATTTATAAAAAAATTTCGATCATAATATCTCCTGCTTTCCAGCCGGGGGTAAAGTTCTAACTGCAGTCAGAAAGGCCACAGATCGCCCTCTTCCGATCACGAGGGTTGGCTTCGAATTCTGGGATTCTCTCTCAATGAAGAGACGGGGTGGAATGGGAAATAAACAAAGAACATCACCAGGGGTCTTGTTGACTTTGGATTTGCGTGAGGTAAGGTATGAATTAATGCCAAGGGAAGGGGGGGAGTATATGGGAAGGGGGCTATGCCAGAGGCGTACGCAGCACCCCAGGAGTGAGGGGGTCTGGGGCGTAGCCCCAGAAAAATTTTTGTGACCACGCCCTTCAGACGCTCGTAAAATGAGGGAAACGCCCTTTTTACTTATATTTTGCATCGTAAACATGACTGCAATGAACACAAAATAGGCAGGATGTTTTGTTCAATTTGCATTGAGAATTTATACCTAGCATATCAAGTACGAATTACAAAATCGCTTTTCTTCTTTACTGTAAAATTGATTTGGCGCTAGTTGTTGTTATGATATTCAGGAAAGGCCTCTTGTCGCCACTTCATCGTTGTTTAGTCAGTAAATGGCATCTTTTGCAAGAATCTTTTGAAAACAGGAAAATTTTGAAAACCGATATGCTACTTTGGCTTAGAATGCCTCTCCCAACATCGTTCAAGCATTTCTTAGAAACCCAAAACATTGCTCCACCAAACCTTAGACAAAACCATTCTCTCCTTGCTGTTCAAGAATCTCGAAGACCACCGCCTGACAGATCTGCCTGACCCCCCCCCCCCCCCACCCCTGAGGTACAAATTTTATTGCATTTTTGTACAAATCTCGAAGACCATCTTTTTGAAAAGTGGGGGGGTCCGGACCCCCCCATTCCCCCCCTTGGGTACGCCACTGGGCTATGCTATAGTGTTGCCAGTTATCTTGTGATTATTTTTTTTATTATTTCTTTATTTTTAGTAGGCTAATTTAAAAGAATAGCTACAATACAGCTAATTAAGGCCTACTTTAAAAATTTTACAGATACTAAAACAAATTCATAAAAAAGAAATGTACAATCTGTGTATATTTACAAAAAGATTATATGATAAAAGCATCTATCCTGTTAGGAACCCCACTTTAGGAATGTAAATCTTGCAGAGCCTACAGTTGCATTTATCACCTTTCCAGCATCTAATTCGCTTTTTGAAAATAGGAAGGGTATTGGATTGTTTTATTTCTAGCGGTAATAGTTGCCACAGTTTATTTCCAAGATAGGCTATGCTCTCAATTCCAAATGACGTAGTCCGTACCTTTGGAAGTTGAGCATCATCAGTGGCGGAAATTCAGCTTTTTGAGTGGGGGGGGGGGCAAGCCGTAAATTTTCCGAGTCGGAGGAAATGCTTTTGTTCTCAGGCATTTCGCTAGAAGACTTAGACCTGACATAAATAGTTCCTTAAATGTGCTAAGGTCATTGTATATCATATTTCAAAACTATTTATATTCAGCAGCTGATAGAAAAAGGCAAGAATGTATTATGAACGTACTGTCGGTAGGCCTAACAGCTACGAGGACGCTGGGGGCGAAGCCCTCAGGAAAATCTTTGAGGACACTCCCTATTTTTGCTTAGAATGCCTTTCATGACCCTATGTTTGCCAGTACTGAATTGGGATTTTGACAATGTTGTAACATTTTTTCAGAGTAGCATCCCAAGGAAATTTTTTGGGTAATCAGATAGTTTAATTGGGCTTAGGAGAACTCTTGGATCCAATGTTTGCCAGTGCCAAATTAGAATATTTGATAATATGAATTACCAGTTCTCAAAACAGTTCTGCGTGAAGAACCTCTCCTTTGTCTTAGAACGCTTCTCACAATTCAGGTTTTGCCTGCCCCCGCCCCCAACATGGAAACTTTGAAAATTCGCTGATAATTTGTGTTAATGTCGCGTCCAGGAAAATTTTGGAGAACTCCAACCTTTACATTGGCTTAGAATGCCTCTCCCAAAGCTTCAACATCTCGCGGAAATATTGTTACTCTCTAACTAACCCATACCCAAGAACTTTCTTCTCGTTTATGAAATAAATGAAAGTGAATAAAAACTTTAGAATATGCTTTGAGCTTGTGCATTTCGTTTGCTCTTTCTATATAAAAACTCGTCCACTTCTTGACGGTGACTCGTTTCTTCACTACAGTTTCAATCTCACCTACGAAATTTCCGACTTTTAAGAAAATTTCCGAGTCTTATCGAATTGGGGGGGGGGGGCGATTGCCCCCCAACCCCCCATAAATTCCGCCACTGAGCATCATTGCCACGCCTTAGATTGTAGCTAATATTTCGTTCCGTGAAAATATCCTTCATGAAAGGTGGGTTTAGATCGAATTTGGTTTTATACATTTCTGTCATTAACAACTGTAGGTTTCTTACATGGATTGGTACCGATTTGGTCTGTTCCAAGAGAGAGCCAAAATCATTTCCGTAATCTTTGTATGCTATGCGTAATGCCCTTTCTTGTGTGCGATTTATTCTATGGTCCAAAGTTCTATCATAAATCATCCAAACAAGTGGACAGTAACTAAATTGAGATAACACAAACGCCCTCATTAACTGCTGTAGTTTTATAGTGTCCATGTAACGTGATATTCTGGCGAGAGCATGGAGTTTTTGGCCAGCCTTTTTGCAAAGAGCCTTGACATGTTAGACTGACATGATAGACGGTAAATTTCAATTGTAAATTGCTTGTGGTGTCATTAAACGAATAAAGAGGCTAAATGTAACTGATCAAACGATAAAATGAAATAAATATCTTTTTTATTTGTATGACATCCATTTCAATTGGAAACTGCGCTTTCTTGAGCCCTCTGCGGTGGTACCGTCCGAAATTCATGCGCGAGCTTGCGTGATCGGAAAAGGGCGATGGAATGAAGATATCGCGATTTCATCGCTGTGTTTTCCGACAACGATTTTACAGAAGATGGTCGCTAAATGTACAATAACTGGTTCCTATCCTTTAAACTATAAAATAAGGAATAATTCATTAGCATTGACTTTTCCGATAAAATTTGCTTGAGCCAAGTAACTCGAGGTTTCTTTTTTAGTGATCGGAAAAGGGCGATGGGGCTCTACTAAAGGTACTTGAGAGTACTTCTAAAGGTACTTGAGAGTGCCCTTAAAGGTACTTCAGAGAGCTCCTAAAGGTACTTGAGAGTATTCCTTTCAGAGTACTACTTTTTTTTCTTTTTTATATCATTCATTTAAAACGTTTACCATGAGTTCTACAATCTACAATACTTATCTAATTACTATACAACACGACGGGAACGATACCAGGGGGAGCGAAAAACAATGACTACCCCATGGCCAAAAACATAAAGACATATAGTAGGCAACCTTCGATCTTAAAGATCATGGTGTACGCATTAAATAAAGTTTTAGTCCTGGTGAGTCCGGATATGACTAAACAATCCAATTCTTGAACGGCAGCGCTTGTTACAGTGTTCGCAAATAAATGCATCATCGTTCGCATCCAAGTTTGTCAAGGGCTGCTTTCTTCTTTTCCTGCTCTCCTCTTTTCTCTGTATAAGGGCTTGTTCATATCTTCTTGCTCCCATGGTCACATTTTCTTTCCATGATGAACGTTGTGTTGCGCAAATCTCCCAGCTATCTACATTCACATCAAACGATTTCATGTCACTTTTGCAATTATCATGATATCTTAACAACGGGCGTCCTTGTTTCCTAGAGCCATCACGAGCTTCGCTGAATAGAATTGTCTTTGGAATACGACTATCATCCATCCTTTTGACATGCCCTAGCCATCTCAACCGTTTCTGCATTATCATAGTTTCCAAGTGTGTTAGCCCCGCTCGCTTTAGTACCTCTGTATCGGGTATCTTGTCTTGCCATTTTATTTTCAGCAACTTCCGTAAGCACCTCATGTGAAACCTATTTACATAGGCGTAGGAGATAGGGGGCAAAGGGGGGCTGCAGCCCCCCCAACGTCAGAAAAATTTGCAAAAATCAGCCATAATCGGGCGGAAATCCGCCTCAAGTCGGGCAAAATTTTCTCAAACAATGGATTTTTTGTCGGGCAGCCCCCCCAAATTTTATCTTCCCCTACGCCGATGCCTATTTAGCCTTCTAATATTCCTAGCATACGTAGTCCATGTCTCTGAGCAATATAGCAACGAAGAAAGCACACAAGTCTCGTATATGCGAATCTTAACCTTGGTGGAGAGTTTATTATTTTCCCACGCTCGTTTCTTTAGTAACCCAAAATTCATAGCTGCTTTGCCGATTCGTTTTGATATTTCATCGTTTAGATCTAAGTTCTTTGTTACTGTGGAACCAAGATAGCAGAATTTGTCGACACTGCTAAGACTATTTTCATCTAAAGTAATTTCAGAATTGGATCCCGCTGATCCCTGATGCATTATCACAGTTTTCTTTAAACTTATCCTGAGCCCAAAACTCTTGCATGACTCTGAAAATTTGTCCAGAAGCCTTTGCAGAGACTCTTCACTGTGAGCAACTAGCGCCGCATCGTCGGCAAAGAGTAGTTCCCGTACAGTCGATTCTCTCACTTTGGTCTTTGCTCTAAATCTAGAGATGTTAAAGAGTCCGCCATCATGTCTGGTTCTGAGATAGATCCCTTCATCATTTCCTTCGAAAGCATGTCTTATTAGGTAAGAAAAATATATGTTGAATAGAACAGGAGCAAGGACGCATCCTTGCTTCACTCCGTTATTAACCGAGAATGCTTTGGATTCTTCATTTTCATAGACAACTGTTGCCATCATACCCATGTGTAACGAGCGAATTTAGTTTAGTAGCTTTTGTGGACAGCCAAGTTTCCTGAGAACAATGTATAAACCCTCTCTACTGACAGAATCGAAGGCCTTCGTAAGGTCGATAAATGCCATATGTAATGGGATACGCTTTTCCCTGGATTTCTCTTGAAGCTGTCTTACTGAAAATACCATATCTGTAGTAGAACGCCCCTGTCGAAAGCCACATTGACTTTCTGGGTAAATGTTTTCTCCTAAAAGTTGTATTCTTGGAAGCAGGGTACGACTAAATATTTTACCAATAATGTTCAGCAGGGAGATACCTCTGTGGTTATCACATTCACTTCTGTCACCCTTGTTTTTATATAGTTGTATGAATCGCGCATCCTTGAAATCTTGTGGAACGTCGTCTTCACGCCAGCAGAGAAGTAAAACTTGATGAATCTTGGTAAGCAACTCTTTGTCAGCACATTTATAAATTTCAGCTGGTATGCTATCATTTCCCGATGCCTTATTCACAGGAACAGAATTTATAGCTTGCTGCAGTTCTTCTAGTGTTGGTTCGGCGCTTAAATCTTCCATGACTTCAAACTGGGGTAATGTCGCAAATGCAGCCTCATTGATCTCAGATGTTCCTGTATATAGAATCCCGTAATGTTCAACCCAACGCTCAAGCTTTTGCTGCTTGTCTTTTAAAATATTTCCCTGAAGATCCTTCAGTGGGGCTACTGCCCTTTTTACTGGTCCAATACAACGTTTAATTCCTTCGTACATTCTACGAGTATCACCCATATCAGCCGCTCTTTGAATTTCATCGCAAAGGTTAAGCCAATAGCTCTGGGCACATTTCCCGTACGGAATCCTGCGACCATCACACCAAAACCTTCGACGCGCACGCCTAGGCACTGAAGACATATAATATAACGTTAACCTACATGCAACTAACTGTGCACTACGAACGATTAGAAAACTAATGGATAAAGGATAATATTAGATTCTGTCTGATATTAGATGTCGTGTCAAGGTTGGGAAGAACTTAAAAATTTCACGAGTGCGGCTACTACTACTTATACTACTATTACTACTTCTACTACTGCTACTACTACTAATACTACTAGTGCACGATCATGGCAAAAAACAGCACTTACTTACTGGACTATAAAGGTACTTCAGAGAACCCCTAAAGGTACTTGAGACTATTCCTTTCAGAGTACTACCAAAGGTACTTCAGAGAACCCCTGAAGGTACTTCAGAGTACTACTAAAGGCATTTCACAGCATAACTCTAAAGGTACTTCAGAGAACCCCCAAAAGGTACTTCATAGTATTCCTAAAGGGGGCACGGGGGCACGGGGGCACGGGGGCACGGGGGAACGGGGGCACGGGGGCACGGGAGCACGGGAGCACGGGGGCAGAAGCCCCACGATTTCATCAAGCCCATTGACACTTAAAATTTTGAAAATAGTGCCATCTCAGTGAACTTGAATGGAACTTGAAAGGCGTGGTTTCATAAATATTTTCTCGCTTCACTCACTGTCGGCACTCTGACAGTATTTGCCCCCTAGCATTTCTTCCCTGGCGCCATCTTTGGTTCTATCCTGGCAGAAATTTAACATTTTCATAAAAGAAATGTCTTCCCTCGTGATTTTGAAGATACGGTCCCTTTTTGCTGGAAAAGGCCCCTGTTGCAAAATAAGAGAGTTTGTTTATCTGATTATAATTTTCGAATGATGGAGATCCCTTCAATTGAATCCTTCCGTGTTAGTAAACTTAGTAAAAGAAATTATTACAATCGAGAGTGAACACTGATGGTGAACAAGGAGCAGCTTTGCAGCAATAGTAAAGGTTGCTTGCAATTACTGTTCAGCGTGTGCTTTGAGGCTTTATCAAAATCTACTCAACGATAGGACCTATGACAACCTACACTTTGCATAAATATTGTCTAATTTTAAAGGAAATCTATGCATATACAAGCCTTTGATAAAAATAACATTACCAAAACAACAGGCCGTTACACGTGCCGTGCCATAGTTGTGTAATTTACGTCAACATGAAATTTTGATATCTGATTGGCTAGACTTTGACCGCAAAGTGGCCTGAGCCACGTTTTTGCTTACATTCCCTCTGAAGTTTCAAATTTTTGTCTGGTAGATATGGGATGAAGAGAGGCATTCTGAGCAAGGAAAAGGAATTCACTCGAAAATTTCCTTGGGATGCTAGTTCATAAATTTATTATTACCGAGGGGCGTATTATTCTTCCGAAAAGGCGTACGAGATATTTGAAAAAAATAAGATTTTAAGGGATTTTTTATGGATTTATGTTGGAAAAAAGATTTTGACCGGCATTTTAACAAAGCTGTACGATATTTTGACAGAGTGATTCGCCCCTTAGTTTTAAATGGTCAAGATCCTGTTTTTAGTACTTAAACGATCCTGGGATCGGGGCAAAACTTGAAATTGCATTAAAAATGAAAAAAAGAAAAACTTTCTTTATCCTGCTCTATTATTTTTTTCAATCTTGTTTCATTTTTGAATTTATTGGCTCAGTACACTCTTCTCTTTCTATAAGTAATAATAATAATAATAATAATAAAGAAAGAAATTTATATTGCGCCGTATTTCCTCAGGGCTCATAGGCGCATTACATATTTTACAATTTAAAACGATAATTTAATTGTACATTATACATGGTTTGAGTTAAAATGTTTTCGAAATAAAAATGACTTCAAAAGTGTTTTAAATGATTCTATTGAGTTTGCTGCCCTTACTGAATATAGCAGTTCGTTCCAGAGACATGGGGCGACATGAACAAATGCTCGGTCCCCAGCTGTTACTAAGCGTGTTCTCTTTATCTCAAGCAGGAGATCGTCCTCTGCTGATCTTGTTGTACGAGGGGCTGTGCGTTTCTTTAATAAATCAACTAAATATTTTGGAGCTACGTTCTTAATGCACTTGAATGTCAATAGCAATATCTTATACTGAATTCTGCACACAACAGGTAACCAGTGAAGTTCTCTTAAGATTGGTGTTATGTGACATTTTCTGTTTACACCCACCAAGAGTCTCGCAGCAGCATTTTGAACTTTCTGCAATTTTTTCAATTCACAGGATGGCAGTCCTTGTATCAAGGCATTGTTACTATCAAGCCTTGAAGTAACGAATGCATGCATGGCCTTTTCCGCAGCCTCTCTTGTCAGGTATCTTCTAGCCAGACTGATGTTATGCAAATGGTACCTGGCAGATTTACAGATCATGTTCACATGTGACTTAAGATTCATATGCTTGTCAAAAATTACTCCAAGATTTTTTGCCGTTTCGCTTGACTCGATGACACTATCAGCTTCATTGAGAGTTATATTACAGACTTTCGAGCATTTCTGTGGAGTGCCAATTACCAACATCTTGGTTTTATCTCCATTTAGCTTGAGTCTATTTGCTGACATCCATGAGCTGACATTTTGTATGCACTGCTCGATTTGCTCAAGCGAGTAGGCTACACTGTAATTGTTTGGTGTGAAAATCATCTGCATAGAGATGAAATTGGAGTCCCTTGCTTTTGATGATATCCCGAAGGGGTAATGTGTAAACTAGGAACAATAAAGGTCCTAACACAGAGCCTTGTGGAAGTCCACAATGAAAAGCTACTCTCTTTGACGTTATTTCTTTTAATTTTACCATCTGAAAACGATCAGTAAGGTACGACTCCAACCATTTCAGTGCTTCTCCTTGAACACCGCACCTTTCTTTTAGCCGTTTCAGCAGAACATCATGATTGACAGTATCAAAAGAAGCATATAAATCGAGCAATATGAGAATCGAGACTTGTTGATTATTCATCGCTACCAGTATATCATTCTGGACCTTAAGCAATGCTGTTTATGTACTATGACCTTGTCTGTATGCTGACTGCAATGGTTCAAAGAGCCCATTACTTGTCATGTGTTCCACTAATTGATTGGCAACAGCACTCTCGATTAGTTTAGAAGCATAAGGTAGATTCGAGACAGGCCTAAAATTCGGCTTTATCACTTCGAGTCCGAATTTCTTCAACAATGGGATTAAGAGTGCAAGTTTAAATTCCGTAGGCATATTTGCAGATTGGAGTGATTTATTGATGATTTGAGTCATAATCATTAAGGTTGAGTATAAGTATAAGTATATAACCAATAGTAGGTTGAGGTTAAGTATAATGTTTATAAGAATATTCAGGCTCAGAATCATCCACTTTTTAAAAATTTCATAAGAATATTGTTCAGCCTCAGTTTGCATATTTGTGTCTCATTTTTCTGCAGTTGCCTGTTTTTCGATGTTCATACTTCTAGAGAATCGCATGACTGCAGTGGCGAAGCTAGCGAGATATGATGAATATTTTTTCACCAGAAAAAATATTTCTTTGAAAAACTTTCTTTGAAATCACAACATATGTCATAGTACAACAAATTTTACCCTTTGAATCTTGACCTGTCGATACCTTGGTCCCCTGTGTTAACTCGTGCTCGATTCGGAGCGCCGGACCTATCATAGGGTTTCTATACCAATGTTGTAGCTACACTGTGTAGTTATGGTCAAATTTCACTGTTTTCCGTACTGGTTCCCTATGTTCTGTCTTGCGGATCTGAAATCGCAGGAGATGAGTCATTAAAATCATAAACCTAGCAATGAATTGATTGGCTGGAGCTGATCTAACGCATGCCCATTCGGCCAGTTTTCGACTCAAGGTCCTGCTGCAGTTCAAAAGCAGGATACGCATTGAAACAATGGAAATGATGACGATATAAAGTTTGTCTTGTGAGATTGGCTGGCCTAGGCTTCGTTCAAATTGAAATGTCAGTGCCCCTACATACACGTCTAGTTGGAGAATTATTATTTGAATTTTGATTATTGTGGAATGCAAAGATTCACTGGAAGTCCTTCGTTATCGAGGGAGACATTGTGCAGCTTAGTTCTCGACAATATCGTGTGCAGCTTCAGGCCAGCAGAAGTCAGAAAGTGAGGGTATGTGATTGGCCTAGGCCAATAACAAATGCCAACTGCAAAGCAAGAGGAAGGACAGTGTCCCAAGAGGTTCCAAGAAGTCTCGTGGTAAAAGAAGGAAGGTAGAAAGGTAGGCTGTGGGGGAAATTCCAGTACTGTGAAAATAAATGATTAAGAAACTATTTATTTTGATAAAGGATGTGCCTAACATATTTTACAGTTTTTTCACTCGTTTCCTGTATCATATTACTCGAAAAGTACTTGAGCAATGTCTAAACATGGGAAGTGCTTAAAAAAATATCGTTTGGAAATGTTCATAAGGGCATAGGAAGTGACCATGAAGATTGTTATAGAACCTGTAAGAAACTCATAAGAAAATCTGAGTACTGACAATCTGATATTTTTAAGAAACTTTCAGTACCGAGCAAAATTCTTAGTTTCTCATAATGAGAATCTCATTAAAATATATGCGCAAGTGTTCTCTTTGCCATTTTCATAGACAAGCCTTACCTTCGAAGAAAATTGTCCTGTTCTTGCAGTATTATCATAAAATTTGCTGTTGACAAAAGGAACTTTTGCAAGATATTTTTCTCTCTGCATTATTATTATCTCCAGGGTACTTTGCTTTGGCTAGGAGGGGGGAGGGGGTGCTCAGGTTACTCTTTGGGTCTAAGTACAGGATAATAGCAGCTCAGATGACACTGATAGCTCAGAGGAATATGTTTACTGCATGGATAAAGCCAGCGCGCATACCAAGAAATTGGAGACTAAGCTTACAATCAATGGACAGGAAGCTTTATTTCTCATCGACACAGGAGCTAGTGTCAACATTCTGGATGAAAAATCTTTCGACAAAACCAATATCACAGAGAAACCAGTTGCAATCCTCGGTAGGTACAATGTTAATGAAAACATGACACCACGCTCGTCCATAATTTCGCTGAGAAAGGGGTATATTCGAAGCAAAGTTCTAGGACTGAGAATCTCAGAAAAAGGGGCATTTTTCTTCAGAAAATATCCCAACCCAAAACAGTTAAATGCAAGTGGACTCGAGACCCTAGAATAAAAGTCAATTTCACCTGGTCCAAGTTCAATACCCCAAGTTTTATGGGATTCTACTGATTTTCAATAAAGAGATATCAGTAAAGTGAATCGTAATGAACTGCGAAAAATCCCAAACCTTTCTCGCAGGACCAGTTTTTGTACTGTACGGATTTCTTTAGGGCTCAGTGATACTCCTTTAACGGGGGCTACTTCAAAATGTTCCACGATACGGGGTCTTTTCATCAACTAGAAAGTCAGAGAAAGGGTATCCTATGAAATGGCATGGACGAGCGTGGTGTACCTTCTACTATTGAATTGCACCCACCGGGTTGCAATCAAGAAGTCAAACACAAAAATCTTTGCCTACGGATCCAAAGCACCGCTCCAGCTGCTAGGAACTTTCGAAGAAACTGTCGAAACAAATAAAAAGATTTCTCTTACACGATTTCACGTTGCAAAGAATGTCGAAGGAAACTTACTCAGTTCTCAAACGGCTCAAGAATTGCACCTTATCCAGATTAACATAAACAACCTGCAAACAGAAACAACAACAGCCAAACAAATAAATTCAGCCAAGCCTACAATTCATTCACCAGCTTACGTCAACCACTTGTTGGAACAACACAAGAAAGTTTTCAAAGGCGTTGGAAATTTGAAAGACTTTGAAGTCAGATTACATACAAATCCTGAAGTAAAACCAGTCATCCAAGCACAACGTCGTATACCTTTTCACATTCGGAAGAAAGTCGAGACAGAAATAGACCGACTCGAGGACGATGACATAATCGAGAAAGTAGAAGGAGCTACACAAATGGGTAAGCCCTTTAGTAATCCAACCCCAAAGAAGAACAGTGAAGAAATCAGAATTAGCGTGGACATGCGTCTGCCTAACACATCAATTTTAGGCACAAGACACCCTATGCCCACAACGGATGAACTGATTTCTGATCTAAACGGTGCGTGTCATTTCTCTAAACTCGATTTAAAACAGGGATACCATCAGCTGACACTGGCAGAAGAATCGCGAAATTTGACAACATTCACAACGCACAAGGGACTCAGGAGATACAAACGACTTTGTTTTGGAGTAAACTCAGCAGCAGAAATTTTTCAGAACACTATTTCTCAGACAATCCAAGACATTAGCAATGCCAAAAACATGTCTGATGACGTCATAATCTGGGGAAGGACCCTGGAGGAGCACAATACTGCATTAGCCAAAGTATTGCAACGCTTTGAGGAGAAGGGAATCACTCTCGATGAAGGGAAATGCCGTTTCAACAAAACACGTCTTCAATTCTACGGCCTAGTCTTCAGCAAAGAGGGAGTTAGCCCTGATCCAAGCCTCGTACACGATTTTGCCAACACGCAGCAACCAAAGAACGTTAGTGAAATCAGAAGTCTACTAGGAATGTCTCAATACTGTGCAAAATTCATTCAAGACTATGCATCAATCACAGAGCCCCTGCGAAGGCTGACACAGAAAAATGCACAATTTCAATGGGGAAAAATCCAACAAGAAGCATTTGAGAAACTAAAGAAAGCTCTCTTATCGGATCCAGTGATGGCCTACCTCGATATTGCTAAGCACACATCAGTCACTACAGATGCCAGTCCATACGGAATTAGCGCTATACTGTCCCAAACATCAACATCAGGAGCAACGGATCATAAGATTGTAGCATATGTATCAAGATCTTTGACACCTGTCGAACAGCGGTATTCTCAGACGGAACGAGAAGCATTAGGACTAGTATGGGGAATTGAACGTCTTCATCTATTCCTATATGGAGCAGGAAACTTCGATGTATTTACAGATCACAAAGCACTCGAAACAATCTTCAACAATCCAGTTGCCAAACCACCCACTCGCATCGAGAGATGGCAACTACGACTGCAAAATTACAGCTTTACCGTGAAGTTCAAGAAAGGATCAGATAACCCGTCAGACTACATGTCGTGTCACCCAGCTTCACATCGCCCAGAGCAAGATACAATTGCCGAAGAATACGTAAACTTCATCACCAAGAATGCTGTTCCGAAAGCCATGACATTACAAGAAATTGAAGAGGAAACGGAAAAAGATAAAACCCTCCAAGCCGCAATTGACCTAATTCGCAAAAATCGATGGCATGAAGTAGATAAGATTCAAGATCCTACCATCAACAAACAAGATCTCAAAATCCTGCGTAGCATCAAACAAGATCTTGCTGTCAAAGGAAACATAATTCTAAAGAGCACAAGAATCATCATACCACAGACACTACGTCACAAAGCGATAGAACTTGCTCACAAGCCAGGACATTCAGGTACAACTAAAACAAAATTGTTACTACGCGAAAAAGTATGGTTTCCATATATCGAAAAACTAGTGAAAGAATTCGTCGAGAAATGCACTGCTTGCCAAGCAACGGGACAAGAAAACAGCAAGGAACCAATGCAATCAACGGATTTACCACCAGCACCATGGCACACAGTCAAAGCAGATTTTTTTGAACCAGTACCATCAGGAGAATATTTGCTCTCAGTCATCGACACTTACAGTCGATTCCCTGAAGTCGAAATTGTTAAATCAACAGCAGCAGGAAGTATCATCCCAAAACTTGATCGTATCTTCGGAACACACGGAATTCCAGTCAAATTTGTATGTGACAATGGTCCTCCATTTAACGGAATCGAAATCGAAGAATACATGAAAACATGGGGAATTGAATTCAAACCAGGAACACCGCTATGGCCTAGACAGAATGCAGAAGTAGAATCGTTCAATCGACCACTCAAGAAACTATTTCAAACGTCTAAAATTGAAGGAAACAATTGGAGAAAGGAACTCCATCTATTTCTACTAAACTATAGGTCGAAACCGCATTGCACAACTCAAGTTGCACCCGCCGAACTTTTGTTCAATCGTGTGATAAGAACGAAAATTCCAGTCGTAAAGATTACGTCGAAACCATCAAACAAACACAAGCTTGTCCAAAAAAATGACAAAGATAGCAAGGCAAAAGCGAAAATATACTATGATAAACGTCAGCACACGAAACCATCTGACATCAGAAAGGGAGATCTCGTACTTGTAATACAAAAGAGAAAAAACAAACTTACAAGCAATTTCGATCCAAAACCATATCGCGTCGTTGAGATAAGAGGAATTAAAGTCATTGCCGAGAGAGAAGATAATAAGATCACTCGAAACATTTCGTTCTTCAAACGATTTTACAACTCCTTTGATTCAACAACAGAGTCTGAAACTGATGATGATGATACAGTTCAAACAGACAATAACATTCAATATGATACTGAACCTGAAGCTGATGTTGTACGCCAATACCCAATGAGATTACGCACAATGCCTATGTACTATGGTCAAGTTATAACACATTGAAAGTCACTTTATTGATAAACTGCTGAGTATATAATCAATGTTAGTCAATTTTATTCTGAAGAAGAGGAGAGATGTTATGGACTCCCTATGGACACTATTATTCTAGTATTCTTATGTAATCCGTGCCATGAGGCAGTTGATAGTTATGCATGTTCTGTTCTGTTGAACCGGCCTTATCTCTGATGTTTACACATACTTACTCTGCGGATATGTACAAGATATAATAATTTCTACAGAGAATAATCTCCTCAGTACTTTTTTTCACACAGGCCTCGCCTACTTTGATTGATATTTCATTATTTCCTTTTGCACCAAAAATCATTAAGTGGCATTTGTCCTCATTTGTTTCATAAGATTGTTTGGAAACCATCCAGTTATTTTAAGAGCATCATCCTCTAAATGCATGGTGACATTTTCGATTTTAGGACCACACGCATAAATAGTTGTGTCGTCCGCATAATTACAGATTTCGGTCTCCTCCAGGATCATAAAAAGGTGATTCAGGTATATGTTAAAAAGGGGTCCCAAGACCGAACCTTGCGGTACTCCCAGGATGGTTCCTGTCTATGTGCTGAATGAACCAATGGCATTTACCCTCTGCTTCCTGTCAGTGAGATAGCTATGGATGAACAGCAAGGCAGATCTAATGAAGCCATATGTATTCAGTTTTGCAAACAATAATTCATGATTTATACAATCGAAGGCCGTCCAAAGGTCCGTCAAGACAGCCCCTGCTACGACCCCGCTGTCCATTGTCTTCTTGTAGGCTTCCACTAGACGTAGACGATGCAAATGTGCCTATAACAGACTTCCCTGTACCGCTATGTGAAAATGTAATGGAGACTGCTGAGCCTTTCTTAGGCCTCTCACCGTAGTTTAGCAACCTTTTTCCTTCAATGGATAGCCATTCGTATTCAGTTTTCAAATGAACCAACTCCTCCCAACTCAACTAGCTAGTCCAGACTGCCTTCGCATAAAAAATTTTGTTTAACTTTAGATTGCAAAGTTCAATAGTTAAGTCAATTTTTCGGTCAAGTGCCGAAGTCTAAAAAAAGCATCGAGGAACATTTAGGAATGGCCGTACGTTCCATATTTCTCAACGTGTAAAATTTGCCAGGACTACGAAGTAATGTCGTGTCTTGTATTAGTTACAGCAGTTTTTCATTTTTGGGAATTAGACTCGAGCCCCTGTCTAAAAATAGCTTTGGGGGGGGTGGGATTTTGGAATGGCCGTGTATTCCATGTTTCTCAGCGCGTCAAGCTGCTTATGTTAACCAAATATCATGCTTTTATCACAACAATCTGCTGTACTATTGCTACTTATTCATAAACATGGATGACGTCATAAATGAATGATGACGTCATACCTATAGATCAAAAGTGAGCAAAAATAGTAAATCTATACCGGGTGCGCCAAAATAAACTATGCACTTTTGGCAGGCCACGATAAATCGTACACTGGATCGATTTTGAAGATATATCACTTAATCTTTAGCAGAAAGCCTGAATTAGATTCTAAGATTTTTTGCAAATTTTTCCATATTCAATTTTTAGAGCTACAGGCGAGTTTCTTAAAATTTTCGTTTTCGAAAACACTGAAAACGATCAAAAAACGTTGATCAAATTTGCTAAAGACTCATCATGAATTGACAAAGAGAAAATGTTTTCAGCGTGATTTGGGGATTTGGAAATTGATCATTGTAAACTTCTGCACGAGTTTTATTTCAAAGATTGGCTTGTTGCGAAACTCTGTAGTAGTCTCAATAAAGTGCCGCCCCAAAAGCCGTCACAAATAAAAAATGTAACAAAACTCCATGCTTGCTGGCCTGCCTTCCTCGCTTGTCTTTTAACCCCCTTGATACAGGAACACAGCCTGCAGCAAAGCATACATTCAATGACATTACAAAAGAAAAGAAATTTCTTTATATTCTTTAAAATATTATTACATTTCTCACAAGATAGTACAAACTCTCGCACAGCAGCTTACAATTAGTCGATTTCTAAATCCCAAATCACCACGTAAAAGTTTTCTCTTTGTCCATTCATGTCGATTCTTTAGAAAGCTTGATCGACGTTTTTTGATCATTTTCAGTGTTTTTGAAAATAAAAATTTTAAGAAACTCGCTTGTAGCTCTAAAAACTGAAAACAGAAAAAATTGCAAAAAATCCTAGAATCTAATTCAGGCCTTCTGCTAAAGATCAAGTCATAAATCTTCAAAATTGGTCCTGTGTACGATTTATCGTGGCCTGCCAAACATGCATAGTTTATTTTGGCGCACCCGGTACATCATTCGAAAGCGCTGACTGTGTGCTATTCAAATATGCAATTTGTTTGGCAGTGGTAGTTACGAGAAAACATTTACAGCGGTCATAAGTGCATTTTCTCAAAGTTGATGACGTCACCAAAAAGTTGACTTCAGGTCAAAATTTTTTTGGCCCATCTTGGATTTGAAATCTCCATAAGTCAATTCAGTGACAATACGAAATAAAATTTGAGGTTAGCCACTTTGCCAGTTTTTTGAGAAAAAACCCTGTCTTCTCTTATCCATTCTTCTCGATCATTCATTTTCCACTTTCCATTGAACACTCCATTCATCATTCAGTTTCATCATTCTGTCTTACAGTTTTATCCCTTCATTTCACCTTATCATTACATTCTACAATTTCATATCATCAATCCAGCCTTTCATACCTCTCTGACCACAACTCCTACGTTTTTAATACATCGACAATACTCAGAGCTCTGTTGAGAAAATCTAACAGTCTTGTCTTCACTTTAAGTTTCGCGAAAAGCTAGTTTATACTTAGGAGTGCAATTGCTTTGTTCCAATTTTCAAAACACAGAACGATATTTTGCTGTTTTCTTGTGATTGTCATGTGCCATCTTTCTGCTTGTCGTGAGCTGCTTTTGATTTCTGCCTCACCAACTCTAGATAGTCTGTCACTGTCAGTTTCTTGAAAACAGCAAGATAAATTCAATATCCATAACATCACCACAGGTGCAAAAGCTGGCAAGAAAGTTGAGGAAAATAGCATTCTCAGGAATACATTTGCTACAAAGTCTTTGGAAGATTCTTGGACCCAAAAGACATCATTACCAAAACATGAATTAGACGTGAATAACAAAAATATACAAAAAAAAATTCTCGAAAAAATTCAGAAAAACTTGCTTCTCAGAACTAAATTTGGATCTAGTCCAAGGGAAAATATAAAAGTTTGTCAACCTTTCAGCCCATCTATCATATCTCCAGATCTGCACAACCTCTTCTTCGAAACAGTTTCTTACCAAAACATTGCTTGTAGAAAATGCTAGGCAGGCTCGCCTAATTTTTATTCAAGAACTTAAAAATTAGGAAAGGCAAGACTGCAGTGTCATCATTGAAAATCTTTCCAAATGAAAAGAAGCTAGAGTTCAGGTCGAGAATACTATTTCCAAGACAAAACGCACGAATTAGAAGTGTTTCTTGCTGCCTTAGGTCTATGTTATGTACCCAAGATCCTGGCAATAGCATTCGGTCAACTGTCGATGTCTCTTCAGCCAGATAATGTTCTGAAAGAGACAGGACATAAACCAAAACCCAAGGTAACAATTTCACAAAGATAAATTTTGCCCACTAGTCTCGAAAGACCCGTGGCTAACTTTCTCGGGACTTTCTCCCTATTTCAGATAAAGTTAATAAAACAATTGCGTTCAAACAAATTTCATCATCATACTCCTTTATCATATTTTGTTATTCGTTTGATATAAATTAATTAAATCTTACCTTTTCAACAATACTGTCACTGCTTCTTTCTTTTCTTTCCATCAAACCTTCGCCGCAGCAACAAAACTTCAAAATTCAAAAAGAGCGCGAATTGATTCCATTTTCGATCGCTTTGCGTAAGTCACGTGATATTTGCAGTCTCAAGGGGGCTTTGAAGTACCTTTTTGACCTAAAGTACCCTAGGGTTTCCTAGAATACCCTCAAAGTACCCTATAGGGTACTGCAGAATACCCGAGAGTACCTATTGGCCTTCAAATACCCTAGGGTTTTATAAAGTACTTCTCAAAACCAGCTTATTTCTGTGAGTGCACTATGCTTCAAGTGGGACTGATAATCAAACTAACTAAAAATCCGGCCAAAATCGCCAAAAAATGGTGCGACCAATCAGTTTGCAGGATCTTCAACTTGTGATTTGATTCGTCGAGAGAGGATCTTGGCTAAGCGACGTTGCAACCTATGCTTGCGAAAAATCGAGGACAAGATATGATTCTGTTTTCCGGCGTTTTCCTGCTAAGCTTCTAGCCCGCGAAACTTTCAATAAACATGGCTGACAGTCTTGGCATAATTGAGAAGATTAAAGAACGACATAAAATTACACTGAATGATTTCCAGGAAGCAGTCTACCTTGATGGCGAAGATGTATTTGTATGTCTGGAAAGACTTTTTTTGGTTTTATTTCGGAGCTGTTTTCGTTGAGAAATGGAGGACAGGACAGAAAGGAGGGATGGCCTAAACGTGACAAAAATGACAATCATTGTGTAACTCTCGTTATTTTGCCTATTTTGCCTCTGTCAAGTTTGACGGAGCAAGCAAGTAGGCTGGTTGATTTAGGCATTGATGCAAAGTTTATCGGCAAATTGCAATCTGACCATGTTCTCAAAGAATCTGTTGTGCAGGGAAAGGTGGAGCTGCTACTTGTAACCCCGAAGCGAAGGTAATTTTTGATTCTGGATGGCAGAAAGTGTACACTTCAGCTCAATACAAGAATGGAATTAAGACCGTTGTTATGGCATACACTTATGCCCCAATGGGGGGGGGGGGCACTCAGCACATACACATTCAGAATATAGTCAGTCCAAAAACATTTATTTCAGGCAACACAGAAATGTCAGTTTAGCCTTTGACATCTGTAAATGAACATAACATTTTCTGAAACAATGCAAATTCAGGTAGGGATTGCCTTAATTTTGCCATTTATGCCAAAAATATCATGGCCATAATTTCAGTATACTTGGACCCCAAAAATATTACTTTTTGGAATATTCTTACCCAAAAATATCGGACTTACCCCTCCGACTGTGTATGTCTTTTGGACACGGGGGAGGGCACTTCACTGTTGGGTGATAAAAAGGGGTGTGCGCTCGAAGAATTTCTGTTATGACCCAATATACGATCACGCTAAAGATGGTGGCAAGGAAATTTTTACCAAGATGCAATGCGTTCTAATTACGAATCTTTAACAATTCTATAGGAATCCGATTAAAGAGCGCAATGCATCGCGGTAAAACCTTCCTCACCGCCATCTTTAGCGTAATCGTCTATTCCAGAATAAAGGTTGGATTTTGAGACCCTATTGTTAAGGCACTGTTTTCGTGGCCTAACATAGAATGTAAAATCCTGAGTTCGCGGCAAAGAACAAGAAGGAAGTTTAACAAAAACTAGAACTTACGACCTTAAATCTTTCCAAAACGGCAATCGGGCGGCGGCGGCTAACAGTTCGGCACTTCTCAAAAACGACACTCGAATCTTCAAACTTCAACACAACTCTTTTAATCGTAAAACCTATTTAACTATCTTCATAAAGCAATAAACCTAAACACTCTTTTGTCACGGCGTTGTCGTCGGGTCGGCTAATATTTCGGCAAACGTCACGTCTTCGTCAGTTCTACTTCACATTCGACTTTGTCTTCGACTTCCGCAAAAACGCCCTGACGAAATATTATATACAAAATGGTAAAACAATAGTAACACCTAAAAAGTTCATATAAGGAAAACATACGATAACATAAGATTGGTCAACGCCTAAAAATCCTTTAGAAATGACCGTGACGTAAATGGTTGAGGTGTTGCATTCTATGTCAAGGCAAGCTTACCTGAACCAACCGTGAGAATTAAAAATGAAAATCTGGAATTAATATCCCTTTGATATTGCACCTAAGCATGCAAAACCGTTTCTCGTTGTTTGTTGGTATAGACCTCCAACAGCAGAAGATGCCGCATTCGAAAACCTTAGGGAAGTTTTGAAAGATCTAGATCGAGATGGCAAAGAAGTTATCTTTGTCGGGGATAAAAACTGCGATTTCAAAAATAGCCAAAGCTAAAACGCGAAAAAAATTGAAAGCAATCTACTTGGAGTACCAGCTTGAACAACTGATTAAAGGCTATACTTGAGTAGCTGTAACAACAAATTAGCGCAACGAACAAAATTTCAGTAAAACGCTAATAGAACATTTCTCAAAAACGAGCTCAAAATATATATTGAAGGCAGAAGCTCTAGAGTTGGGGACGGTTGACCACTATCTGGTGTACGGAATAAAGAAAGTGAATGCCTGGCGAGTCAATAAAAAAGAAACCAAAAGTTTTGGAGACTCGAAGTCTGAGCAATTATGACAGGACATCGTTTCGCAACGACTTGCAGCAGATAGATTGGGAAACCATCCTAAGCTCTTATGCTGATAATCCGGATAATATGGCTACCACTTTTCAGGGAGATCTTTGAGCCGGTTTTAGATACCCATGCACCCCTGAAAAAGAGGAGAGTAGGTAACACTTCTACTCCTTGGATAACCCCAGACATTAGGAAACTAATGAAAGAGAGGGCTGCAGCTAAGAAAGCGACGAGAACATCTCCTGAAAAGTGGGACACATATAAGCATCTCCGTAACAAAGTAACACAAAAAATTCGAGATGCAGTACAATGGCATTATCTTGGGTTAATTGAAGAAAACAAGGGAGATCCAAAAAGAATGTGGCAGGTCATTAATAAGGTACTAGACAAGGCAGCTCCTTCAACAGAACTTTCCAGCTTAGATGCTGAGGGAAAACCATTACTAAAGAAAAGGATATAGCTGAAGCACTTAATCATCATTTTACCACCATAGGACCGAAACTTGCTAGCAAGTTAGAGTCTAGGCCTGATGATGATTCTCTCAAGCATATCAACATTCAACAGAACAAAATGACATTTGTATCCATTGATGAAACATATGTGCTGCACGCCATAAAGCAACAGAAAAATGGCAAAGCACCAGGCCCAGACAAGATCTCCACTATGCTAATTAAAGATGCAGCAGACTTCATTTGGAAGCCACTAACCATGGTTTTCAACTCGTCATTGAAGTATGGTGTCTTCCCAGATATCTGGAAATTAGCAGGAGTCACACCAATTTTTAAAGCAGGTTCAAAAAGGAATGGAGACAGTTATAGGCCGATCTCTGTCATCTCAGTTTTTTCTAGGATGTTGGAAAAAATAGTTCATGATCAGCTCATTGATTATCTCATAACTAACAAGGTATTGACACCAAATCAATCTGCTTTTCGAAAACTGTATTCCACTGTAACATCCCTGATAAACGGTAATGATTGCTGGTATGACAATATGGATAAAAAAAGCTCAACTTGGCCATATTTTTTCATTTAAAAAAGGCGTTTGATATCGTAGATCATACAATACTGATAAAAAAGTTAGGTGCACTCGGTATCAGGGGAAGTTCAGGAGAATGGTTCACATCGTTCTTAAGTGGTGGAAAACAATTCTGCTCAGTTAATGGACAGCAATCGTGGGCTAGATTTGTAACATGTGGTGTACCTCAAGGATCCTGCTTGGGACCACTCCTATTTATAATCTACCTAAAAGACTTTGAAAAATGCTTAGAATTCTCTAGGGCTAGTATGTATGCAGAGGACACACATGAGGTGGCGCCTCTAGCACTTGTCAGTAAAAAGGGAGTCGCTTCGAATACGCACAATTTCATCCACTAATTCAGCAATTTACGGCTACTGAACAATCTGAGTGTACATATGTGTGTGATGTGTGATGTGTAGTGTAGTGTAGTGTGTGTGTGTGGCTTTCGCTAAAATAAAACAAATAAACAACCAAAGAATAGAAATAATCCTGCCTACGAATAAAGCGAAAAAGCAAACGATAAACTCAAATAAACCATACTTACAATATTCGTGAAACCTTAAACCCTTTACTGTAAGCGCCATTTCTCTGGGTCGTAAACAACTTTTCAAAACTAATCTAACGCGTGAAACGTCTCAGTTCAACGCACTAATTCGTCCTTTGTGTTCTGCAACTCAATAAACAATGTCTTTTGATAAAAATACAAAGGTTTTCTTTCATATAAACCAAATCGAATGAGCAATGAGTCCTGAACAATGAGTCCTGTAGATTTTTTTTAGCGCTCTATAAGTGCATTGTTATTATTCGCTCTCCTGCGCAGCAACATCTGGCTCCCCAAAATGTTATATGTCTTTAATTATAGAGCATTTTCTCTTCAATATGCTTAGCTCCTCAGAAGGAACTGAACCATTATCCTACTTTTTCTTCATCATCTTCAGTGGCGCAAAGAAAAACAAGCTTGTCGATTTAGCACTCTAAACCTTGTTCAGAGTGACCAGTTTTGCTTCCAATTTTCACGCCAACGCTACGAACAAGTCCCTCGCTATCTTCCCGTACATCAACGATCCTCCCTCTTTTCCATTCGTTTCTTGAAACATTATCTTGAACGATAAGCATGATGTCTCCAACTTTGAAATTATCTCTTTGATTGTACCACTTGGTTCTCGTCTGCTGATTCTGCAAATATGCTTTGCGCCATCTTTTCCAAAACTCGTCAGCTAAATGTTGAACTCTGCGCCAGTACTTCCGTGAATATATGTCAACCGGCGATAAATTACCCGGTGGAGGTAGTATAACCTTCGTCTTCATCGTCAATAAGTTGTTTGGAGAAAGAGGCAAGCAGTCTGGACTGTTCAAGTTGTCAACTGTCAAGGGTCTTGAATTCAGGATACCTGTTGCTTCTGCCATGAAGGTATGTAAAGCTTCATAATTGAGAGATGTTCCATGAACTTGAAACAGAGCAGACAAAATTGCCCGTATCGATCGTATTTGTCTCTCCTAGATGCCACCCATATGGCTAGCTTATGGTGGGTTTCTTTTCCATTTGATGAGAAGATAATCAGCTCCTTCGTTAGGTAGCTCTCGCTTAATCCTGTCATGATCCATCTCCTTAACAGCATCGCAGAGTTCTCTTTCTGCGCCAACGAAATTGGTTGCCCAGTCAGAATGTAGCTGTCGAATGTTGCCTCTGATGTTGATGAATCTACGTAGGGCCATGATGAAGGAATCTGTTTCAAGGGTGTGTGATACCTCGATATGAACTGCACGACTCGTCAAACACGTGAATAGACAACCATACCGTTTTAGTTCTTTCCGCTTCTCCTTTATGTAGAATGGGCCAGAGTAATCAACTGCACTGCAGGTGAATGGTGGGGCTTCTTGCATTCGATCGCTCGGCAAATCTGCCATCCTTTGCTCTCCTCGACGACCTCTGAGAAATCGACATTGAACACAGTCAGATATAGCTTTGCGTACCAGTGTGTTACATTGTAATATCCAATATCCATAGTTCCTAATCTCATTCGTTGTTATCCCGCGACATTGATGACGTACTTTTCTGTGACAGGTCTCTACTATAAGCCTTGATATCTTTCCTTTGTTCGGAAGAATAATGGGATGCTTGATATTTTCTTCCAAGTCAGACTTTTTCAAACGTCCACCGACTTGCAAAATTCCAAATTGGTCTACGAAAGGATCTAGCTGCACGAGGATATCGTTCTTTCGTAAGAACTTCTTTCTTTCCTCCTTGCTCGCGCGTGTATCTTTATCGAAATCTGAATCTGTCAAAACTTTGAGCTGTTCTTCAAAGGTTTCGTTCTGTACCCACTTGTAAAGTAACTTCTCAGCTTCTTGCAAATCTTCAACTGCAACGTCAACGCGACTGAAACTCTTTTGTTTGATTACCTTCATGATGATAGCTAGCACTCTTTTCATCCGATACCAGCTAGATGAACATTTCTCTAGCTGTGATAAAACATGATTTCTCTCTTTGACATCAGTAGCATTGACCTTTCCATCTCTCTTTACTTCAGGATCTCTGTCATCTACTTCTCTCTCGATAGAACTGCTTGGCCAATTATCTTCAGATTATTTCAAAAAGTTTGGGCAACTAAACCATTCGCTGCATTCGCTAAATTTCTTTCCTGTAAGCCCTCGTGACGCATGATCTGCAGGATCTGCAGGATTCAACGTGCCTTCACTGGTCTACGTCAGTGTAATCATGTATCAACTTGACTCTATTAGCGACAAAAACATGGAATCTTCTCTTCTCATTGCTCAAATACTGCAAAACCAATTGCGAATCTGTCCAATAATATTCTAGCAAATTGCCAATTTGCAGCTCTTTAAATAGCATGTAACCAACTTTGACTGCCACCGTTGCAGCTGTCAGTTCCAGGCGTGGTATCGTGAATGTTTTCAATGGTGCAACTCTTGATATTGCCATGACAAGGGTGTTTGAAATTTGGCCATGGTCGTCTAGTAATCGTAAATAGCTTGCTTCACCGTATCCAGCCTCACTTGCATCTGAAAAATGATGAATCTGGGCAGACACAATCTTCCAAAGTGTGATGGCTTGAAACTTCTTTTGATTTTGATTTCATCCAAGACTTGTAAGTCTTTTCTACATTTTTCCCAAGCAGATCATTGCTCCTGGGAGACCCCTTCGTCCCAAATCTTGTTGTCAGCCACTATTTGTTGTAGAATTCGCTTTCCATGTAATAGAAGTGGACTCACCAATCCAAGTGGATCGTAAATTGAGCTCACAGTGGCTAGAATACCTCTTCGAGTAAGCGGTAGATCTTTGAGTGTAATTCGAAAGTTCAACGTGTCATTCTCAATATTCCATGACATTCCAAGTGCTCTTTCGACCGGCAGCGAATCTAGTTCCAAGTTGAGATTCTTGATATTCTTCGAACGATCTTTGTCTGGGACAGATTCTATTACAGTTCTGCCATTAGATACAAACTTGGTCTGATTGAAACCTCCTGAAGCACACATCTTCTTTGTTTGGGAAATGAGATCAATTGCAGATTCAGTACTATCAGGAAATCATCGACGTAGAAATCTTCTTTTACACTCTTTGATGCTTCACATCCAAATTTTTCCTTGTTGTCTTCAGCTGTCTTTTGAAGTGCAAAATTAGCGCAAGCCGGAGAACTAATTGCTCTAAATGTGTGAACACACATCTCATACTCAACCAAACATTCATCTGTGTTACCATTGGGCCACCACAAGAAACGTAGAAAGCTTCGTTGACTTTTCGGAACATGAACCTGGTAGAACATAGCCTCGATGTTTGCCATGAAAGCGACTGGTTCCAATCGAAATCTTGTTAAAACTCCAACTAAAAAATTTGTCAAGTTTGGACCTTGCAGGAGTTCTTCATTCAGTGATGTTCCTTTGTAGCTGCAACTGCTATCAAACACTACGCGAATCTTGCCTGGTTTTTTAGGGTGATATACGCCTTGGTGTGGTAAGTACCATGTTTTACCCACTTCTACTTTCATTCTTGACTCAGATACATTTCTAGCATATCCTTTGCTGATAATATCGTTCATGAATGTCACATAATCTCTGCAAATTCTTTCTTTATCCAAAGAGCCCTCTGCTTACGATTGTTAGGCATTTTCACATTGTCTTTACGGAAAGGTAAAGGTAACTGATAATGACCATCAGCCAAGGTAATCTCCTTTTCAATCTTTGCCAAGAATTTTTCATCTTCTCTCGAATTCGATTTTTCGTCATGCTGCAGGGAATTTCTAGTCAACACTTTTTCAGTTGTAGATTGTGGAGGATGCATTACACCTTTCTGCAACTGCTTCTTCATTTCTTTAGGAGTTGGCTCGTTAAATTCCTTTCTATACATATCCATCAAAATTGTTGCTGCATTCACATCTTTCACTTCATCTTGGACAGCAAAATAATGTTGTGAATATTGATTCGTAGTTGCATCGGCAACAGCAATTCGATTGCATCTCAAACTATTCACAGCAGACTGTCCACTCGATAAGGGACCAACAATGCACCATCCAAACGCAATCCTTTGTGCAAACGGACCACCATTTTCTTCTTTAATAGCCTCTATTGGTCGCAAAGCAGCTGGGCAATTAACTCCAATCAAAAGACCAATCGGGACGTCACAGTCAAGATCCAGAATATCATCTGCTATCTCTTGTAAATGCGACCATCCTCTCACTCTTTCTGGAGTAGGTATCTCATCTTGGTCAACTGGAAGATCACGACGACTGAAAACTTTTGGCAGATCAATTTGGTTGCTCCTATCAATGCTTGATACAATTAAATCATTAACGATATCTGCATCTTCTGTGGTCGTTCCTGTAATTGTTTTGACAGGTAATCTTGGTGTTGACCTTTGGTGCATCTAAACTTCTTAAGATGTCTTTCTTTATGAATGTTCCTTGACTACAGTTATTCAGCATTCCATAGACTTTGATCACGTGATTCGGATTAGACTTGTGCCACAACAACATTGGCAGAACGCTCAGGGAAAGAACTTCAATGGAATCTTCACTGTCTTCGTCACATTTCGTACAGCCATTGCTTATGTGAGGTGCAGCTTCTGTATTAGACTTTGCCTTTCCTTTGTACTTGTGTGTACCATGCATTCCTGTTGGATGTGCAAATCCGCAGTCTTTCTCTCTGCATACCAGCTTTTGTGTACAATTTGTAACACTATGCGCAGGAGAATAGCAGCCAAAGCACAATTTATGTGAGATTACAAACATCTCTCTTGCAAATGGTGATTTATTCATAAAGCTCTGGCAATTATCTAGACAATGCTTCTCTGAAGAAAAAGGGCATTCTGGATCAGTGTTTTTGGTATTCGTGACTGCGTCGTTTGCCTGGCCAGTTGCATTTGATTTTGTTACAAAAGATGTTATTCTTGGTCTTCCTGAATCTCGTTGTGGTCTGAAACTATTCGATGGTTTCTTTGGTAGAATCTTTGACATAGCTTCTTGGCTAAAGGTGGGATCACTTGCAACTTCACTTTCTTTGCCAATGAATTCCACAAAATCACTAAAGTTTGCTCTTCTTGACTCTCCTGACTTAATGATGTACACCTGCGTAGCCCACTGTCGCTGCAGTCTCTCTTGTAGCTTTAAACATAATTCTTGCAGCAATGAACTTGTGTTTAACTCGTGAACATATTCCTCATCAGTTAAGCAGCCTTGGCATTTGACCAAATAAACATAGAATGCTCGCATTTTCTTGCTATCGCCATCATAAACTTTAGGCCATGAAATCAACTTTTATTTACATTTATTTGGTATGCAGGTCAGAAATATGGCAGCACTGAAGTGCTGATGTGGACCTGCAAATTAAAAGCTAATAAACTTAAAATAAAAGACAAAAAACCTAATTACAATTCTCACTTAAGATTTAAAGTAAAATATAAAGTTCAAAAGTTTCATTTATCATTGTTCTTGTTCACAAAACTAATAATAAAAATAACTTGAGTCTTTGTTGGTGCCAATGGCTGCCTCTTTGGAGTAATTAATGTTTTCTAGCCTACAACTTTTCAATCGTTTTTTGAAATTTTCAATGTTAGTAATCTCTCTAACTTCTCTTGGAAGATAGTTCCAAGTTAGTGGCCCACGATAACATACTGAAGTGCGTCCTAACTCAGATTTTGGTCTTGGAATTTCAAAAGTATTGATACTTCTTGTTCTACTTGTAAC
Source organism: Aurelia coerulea (assembly GCA_039566865.1). Classification (NCBI taxonomy): domain Eukaryota; kingdom Metazoa; phylum Cnidaria; class Scyphozoa; order Semaeostomeae; family Ulmaridae; genus Aurelia; species Aurelia coerulea. The sequence goes on from CM076943.1 coordinate 36,064,322, forward strand.
TTTCTTCTTAAAAATTTCACTGAAAATCTTTGAGTCCTCTTTATAATACACTTCATGCATGATTGTCACTACTCTTCTTTTGTAAATGTAACTTAACGACCTCCAATTCGCTTTTTCTAAGGGGTCTTCAATTCTGGGTGCTTTATGGATAAATTTTGCTGCACGTCTGTACTGACTGTTCCCCACACGACAATGCAATAGACTACACAAGGTATTACAGGGACCGCGGAGCTTAATTTCGATTGGGGGGGCTAAAAAGTAGGGAGAACACGTGAGGGGGTCGAAAAATTTTCCTGACCACGCCCTCTACTTTGGCTGTAAATGTGACCAACGCCCTTTACATGCCAAGAAACGCCCGGAAAAAGATATTCATTGCAGCATATTTAACCACTAAATCCTGCTGTAAATCGCCATAAAAGTGGAAAATAGTTTGCAGTCTATAGTACGTCTAACATTTGATAGCGAAGGCTCGGGGACCACACGCAGCATCTTTTGGTATAAAGGAAAAGGCCTAAAGGAACGCTATGCTTTAGTCTTATGTATAAGTTAAATATCTCTTGGAATTATTTCAGTTAAGAAATAGATAATACGGTAATATAACATAACGCTGTCATACTTTCAGAGGTGAGCATTTTAAACATAACAGAACCTAAAAACGCGAACATTGTTTATTCTGAGTAAGTTTGTATCATCAATGAATCAACATTTTACTGAAAATTCCCAAAATTTCGTATCCTGTTCTCATTTCTATTGATGAAAATAGTTGCAACTACGATATTGTATATTCTGTCTGTCCTTTGTTTGTGATTGTGAAGAATTGCTAAGTTGTTGAACCTTTTTTGGGACATTCTTGAGCGAAGCCAAGTTTTTAGACGCCTTGCTAAAGAGAATGATCGCTCACCAGTTGCACTTGTTGCAGGATTGACACTCAGCAGTTTAAAAATTTGGACAATTTCACTTATTAGCAATCTTTGAGCAACTGGAATTTGTTTCAAAAACCTCCAGATATCATGAAAGCAATCTATCTTCACATCTTTCACTAAAAGTTTGAATATTTCAAGCTGTGGTAACAAAAGTGAAAGTTTTACGTCGTCGGCATAATTCTCCTCGACGTATTTCATTTCAGACGAAACGTCGCATAAACGAAGTTAACGAGAAGAGATTCAAGATTCTGGGAAGAAATAAAGCTGGGCTGTTTGAACCTCTCATTGATTGCTTCGACAATGAGATCCAATGCCTCAAAAAGTTCTTATTTTTCATCAAGCCAAAGTGGCCACCTACTCTTTCTGAATCATATTTGCACACACCGTTTCACGTTTCAAAAGAAGTTGCTGAGCTCATTTTAACATGATTTCTAGAAATCGAAAACTTTATCTTGAAAATTATTCGGGGGGGGGGGGGGGGGCTAAAGCCCCCCCAGCCCCCCCGGCTCCGCGGTCCCTGAGGTATTACTGATTTAAAGTAAATTTCTTCCAGGTCCTTTGTAGTTAAAAAGCCTCCCATTCTTTTCAGTTGACATAACTTTGCATTATATTTTTGTGTCATGCTCTTGATTTGCTTGTTCCAGTTTAATCATCTGTCTATCCAGATGCCAAGGCACTTAGCTGAGTCCGTGAAATTTATTTGCTCTTCTCCAAATATTAATTTTTGAAGTGGCCCTATAAATGGACTTTTTGTGACAAGCATTGCCTCCGTTTTCTCCGTATTTACCGTTAGTTTATTGTCTATGCACCATGTATGTATGACTTTTGTGATTTGATTAAGCCCTTCAATGACAATCTCAACATTGTCACCGATGAAAAATGCGGTGGTATCATCCGCAAACATTAACAATTCTCCACTTTCTAGCCTTTCCGGTAAGTCATTCACAAAAATCTTAAATAGTTTTGGTCCTAATACTGATCCCTGTGGAACTCCATAAGTCACTGTTCTTCTCTCAGATGTAGATCCATTAATCTCTGTGTATTGCTCTCAATGCGCCAGGTAGTTCTCTATGATCTTGTATAGGTTCCCATAGATGCCCACTCCTTGCAGCTTTTTTAACAGGATATTATGATTTATGGCATCAAATGCTTTCCTCAGATCTATAAATATAACTCCCACTACTTCCCCATCATCAAGTGCCTGTTTCCATTTTTCAGTGAGTAAGAGGAGTAGTTTTTCAGTGGAACGTCCTTCAGAACAACCCCATTATCCATTGCTGTACACTCTATGGTTGGTTAGATGTCTATCAATTGGCTTGCAAATTTGGTGTTCAAATAACTTGCTTATTATGCAAAGCATAGTGAGTGGTTTATAATTCCCTCTGCTTGTCTGTTCTCTCTTCTTAAATGCTACCTTTAGTTTTCCTTTTTTCCAGGCTTTAGGAAATACTTTCTCTTGAATAAAGTCCCCAAACAACCCTTTCAGACTTTCCACTAAGTAGTCCCCTGCTAGGTTCAAGTCTCTAGCTTTTATGTTGTCAGGTTTCTGGTTTAATCTTTATGAGTTGTTTACCCAATAATTCAGCATCAATGCAAACATCGTCCACACAAGGAACTATTCGAGTTATAAAACTGTTCTCATCATTTTCATTTTCAGGCAATTTACTAGCTTTTCCATATGTGCATTAGCAACTTGTATAGGATTTCCATAATGCTTTTCCAGCAATTCTCTTGATCTTCGGTAACCAGATCCTGGTGTTTGATACAAGCAAGTTTCAATCAAATTCTTTGGCTCTCCACTTGTGAACTCTATTAATAAAGCAAGCTTCTCTCTTGGGTCTGAAATCCTCGAATCAACAGCCATATCAAATAAAGTCGTACAAATCTTGTACTTCAAAGTGTCTCCAGTAAATATTTCAGGAGTAACGTTAGGTAAGCCTTGTCGACGAAGATATTCTCCTTGTTTCTCTAGCAAGTGATATGGCATCTGGTTCACATGATTGCTCGAAGGGGCAGGAAGTGATGTAGGGGCAGGACCAGGGATTAGGCCAGGAAGTGATGTAGGGGCAGGACCAGGAATTAGGCCATTGGGTCAGGAACAGAAGTGGTTGCAAAACCAGGAACAACAGCAGGATAGAAAGGCGTAGCTTGTGGCTGCAAGTTGCTTTTCCCAAGGTTATGACATGCTTGCGTACTAAAGATTGGTGCCATATGAGAACGTTGATCATTTACAGTTAAGAAACTTTGCTTCTCCGACTTTGCATAGGCTTCAGGCAAATGAGACACAGTCGGCTTTCTATCGTGGCTGTATGTCATAGCATCGTGGCTAATTTTTGGAATAAGGATATCCTTGTCATTCAAAGAGTTCAACTCATAGTCATCATTTAGATACTCTCGATGAACCTCTTCTGTTGCCTTAGCAATTGCTATTTCTTTTTCCAATCGTGTACGATCTAACTCCAGCTCTACTTGCCTTTCTTTCTCAAAGTATTGCGCTCTTGTTTGCAATTCTACTAATTTCGCTCGATTTCTGATGACGTCATCCATTGTTCTGCTTGAACTATGAGAAGAATTGGACGATTTAGACTTTCTAGTACATTTAGAGAGCCATCTGATATTATGGAGCTAGGCTTCCTTCTAGAAAATGAAGCAGCTTGCTGATTAATCTTCGAAGACTGAGCTTCTTGTTGTACGGCTTTGACTTTATGAAATGTCTGAAGAAACAAGGGGTCACTCATTTGTTCCTCCTCCGAATTAAATTGACGTGTGTAATCCTGATAAGATCGCGTAACCTTTGCAAATAATTCGTCAATCAAGTCTGTGGCATCTCCCGTTTTAAAAATATCATAAATTCTTTCGATATGCCCTTCAATTATTTCCCTGCACCGATCTTGATTTTTCCGATTTTTCCCTCATCTCCATCCGGTATGAAAGACCCTTTTCCGTTAACCCTCGAGTTCTCTGTGGGCACAACTCTGCAAGTAAACCTGCGACATCACTTAATTCGTTTTCGAGTACGTTTTCTGTTCTGCAATCTTCGGCCTGCGAGGTTACGCCCTCACATTTATACTTTTCACTAGAGGGGTATCGCCCTTGTGGAGCGCCCTCGAATCTTGACACATTTGATCGCACTGCAAAAGGCGCTGAATAAAAGAGTCTCGGCCTGGTTTTTCACAAAAAGCGCGCGAAAACAGTTTGCTGATGCCACCTCCAACATCGTGACTTGTCCTCGCTGTGTTATATTATTTTGTTCCTTCACGAAATGAAAATAAAGTTGAACTAACCTGAAGGAGAATCGAAGGTATGTTCTTTTACAATCTGTTTTTTCATGATAATTTCTCTTGTCGCTGTTTGAGTTCAAATATTGCAACCCTGATCTAAATTGGATAGCCTAACGTCAGGCTTCAACCTTTGAGATGACGAATTAACAGGAATCCTTGAAAATACGCAAGCGATCTTGCCATCGGATGCCTCGATTATCAGAGCATTCTCTCGGGCCTAAATCACCCTAATGGTGCACCTGTGTTCTGTATGAGCTCGTGCTATGTCACATGCTCGAGCCTCGTTTTCGTCAGGCAATTTGAAACCATCACGATGCGTTGCTATGGCTCCTTTAACAATTATCCTAGGGCCAAAAGGGCGACATTTTGAAATTAGGCCGCTCAGACCTCTCGGCATTAAAACTGATATTATGGCAAATTGAAATCACAATTAGTCACAAGATTCACAGAAAAGGGAGAGGAAGAGTAGATGATACGTTTTATTCAAAAATTGTGTTTTATATTGTGAAAACCTGCTCTCCTTACAAAAGCGCTCCAAAAGGGCGATACCCCTCTACGTGACATTTTAGGCCATCCCAATTTGAATAAACTCCGTGATAACGTTTATTTTCGAGCAAACTGCGGAAGCCATTTAGGATAAATCAATGTTTTCGTCGTAATTCTCCCAGCCAGAATATTCGAAATCGATGAGGTGGCGCCTCTAGGACTTGTCAGTAAATAGGGAGTCGCTTCGAATACGCACAATTTCATCCACTAATTCAGCAATTTACGGCTACTGAACAATCTGAGTGTACATATGTGTGTGATGTGTGATGTGTAGTGTAGTATGTGTGTGTGTGTGGTTTTTGCTACAATAAAACAAATAAACAACCAAAGAATAGAAATAATCCTGCCTACGAATAAAGCGAAAAAGCAAACGATAAACTCAAATAAACCATACTTGCAATATTAGTGAAACCTTAAACCTTTTACTGTAAGTGCCATTTCTCTGGGTCGTAAACAACTTTTCAAAACATGCTAGCAAAACAAATCTAACGCCTGAAACGTCTCAGTTCAACGCACAAATTCGTCCTTTGTGTTCCGCAACTCAATAAACAATGTCTTTTGATAAAAATACAAAGGTGTTTGTAGCCGACAAACTGTGCTACAGGCTAGATAATTTGAGAAATACCGACACATTCTTACTTCCTATACAGTTAATCATGGTACTGAAACAATCCGATACAGAGGGCTGCGTATTTGGCACTCTCTTCCTCAGGAAATAAAGGATTCAAATTCTGTGCATCAATTTAAGAATAAAATCAAACATTGGACCAATGAAGGCTGCGACTGCAGACTTTGCAGGCAGTACATTCATCATCTCGGCTTTCTATGATTTTACACCTTTTTTAATATGAACTTTGTAATTTGATTTGAACATTGTAATTTGATTTGAAATTTGTAATTTTATTGACTAGTTTTACTTGTATATATATACCGGGTGCGCCAAAATAAACTATGCACTTTTGGCAGGCCACGATAAATCGTACACTGGACCGATTTTGAAGATATATCACTTAATCTTTAGCAGAAAGCCTGAATTAGATTCTAAGATTTTTTGCAAATTTTTCCATTTTCAATTTTTAGATCTACAGGCGAGTTTCTTAAAATTTTCGTTTTCGAAAACACTGAAAACGATCAAAAAACGTTGATCAAATTTTCTAAAGACTCATCAGGAATGGACAATGAGAAAATGTTTTCAGCGTGATTTGGGGATTTGGAAATTGATCATTGTAAACTTCTGCACGAGTGTTATTTTAAAAATTGGCTTGTTGCGAAATTCTGTAGTCGTTTCAATAAAGTGCCGCCCCAAAAGCCGTCACAAATCAAAAATGTAACAAAACTCCATGCTTGCTGGCCCCATGACTCTACTTCTCTTGTCTTTTAACCCCCTTTGATAAAGGAACACAGCCTGCAGCAAAGCATACATTCAATGACATTTCAAAAGAAAAGAAATTTCTTTATATTCTTGAAAATATTATTACATTTCTCACAAGATAGTACAAACTCTCGTACAGCAGCTTACAATTAGTCGATTTCTAAATCCCAAATCACCATGAAAAAGTTTTTTCTTTGTCCATTCATGTCGATTCTTTAGAAAGCTTGATCGACGTTTTTTGATCGTTTTCAGTGTTTTCGAAAACAAAAATTTTAAGAAACTCGCTTGTAGCTCTAAAAACTGAAAACAGAAAAATTTGCAAAAAATCCTAGAATCTAATTCAGGCCTTCTGCTAAAGATCAAGTCATAAATCTTCAAAATTGGTCTTGTGTACGATTTATCGTGGCCTGCCAAACGTGCATAGTTCATTTTGGCGCACCCGGTATATACCGGGTGTCCCAAAAAAAACGCAACGGATTTGACCGGGACTAGCGACAAGAATTTGGGTCCAATCAACCCACAATAATTTTTTATATAATCCTCGATAGCTAACTTGAAGATAGATATCTTGTTTGATTATATTGGTGCATGGGGAATTGGAATATTAATCTTGAAAGTTCAAATTTGGCTGAACCTCCAAACCAGAGCTTGTGGCTTTAGCCTAAACTGCAAACGCACTATTTTGGGGAATCTCCTGAATTACCGTGAAATAAGAGAATAAAGCCTCATGCTGAGGAAAATATTTGAATAGAAGTTCAATCAAATTAATCAGTTTTTGTCCTGAAAACACATCTTTTTTTATGCTTCAAAAGTTTCGAAAAGTTAGCATTACATCTGTCTCATAAAAGAAGTAATACGCGAAAAAGTTTGCTTGGGGTGTGAAAAATGAATTGATTCATTGCTATCTCCATGACTTTAATGAAATGCATTTTGTTTAATCTTTCTTCGAATTATTACGAAACAAGAAATCAAGTATACCCAAGGGAAAAATTATCCATGGATAACATTTTTAAAATTGCTCATTCGTGCTTGGCCCTTTTGCTGGTGCACTATGATTGAACAAATATATTCCTTTGTGAATTTTCCCTTCGACATTGTTATATTTGTCAATTTTTAGCTTTCAAATGTCAATTGAAATGTGTGCCTAAACATGTGTGCCTTAGCATGCTCGCACTGCTACACTTTGTATATGACTGAGGAGATTCCTCAAGCATGTTTTCAGGTAGGCCAAAACCCGAAACCTCTGGTTTGGAGATGGAAGCAAATTTGCACTTTCAAGATTAATATTCCAACTCTCCATGCACCAATATCAACATACGAGGTATGTATCTTCAAGTTAGCTATCGAGGATAATATCAAAAATTATTTTGGATTTATTGGACCTAAATTCTTGTCGCTAGGCCCGATCAAATCTGTTGCGTTTTTTTTGGGACACCCGGTATGTTTCTGTATTTAATTTGTTGGCTTGAATTAGCTTTGAATTAGTTATGTAAGTTGCCAACGTAAAACAAATTGATAATAATAATAATAATAATAATAATAATAGATGAACGCACCAAGTTCTCAAAAACCAACCGAGTTCCCAAAGGCAGACAAACAAAGCAAAAACCCAAGTGCTAAGGTTGCTCGATGATGATGACAATGATGGTGGTTCACTATTAAAGGAAATAAAGTAAATTACACTACTGAATATATCTCTAATATATCAAAATACACCCAAAAACATTGTAGGAAAGTAATATAAATAAGCAATATAAATAACAAGAACCTCGACAATAATTTCTAAATTGAGTATACAAAAACAAATGTTCGTTCTTGGCCTAAATAGCGAGAGCAACATGACATAAGTAGAAATAACAGTAAACATGACAAAAATTGAATCAATACAACAGCAATCGTATAAGAAACTAAGGATAAATACCTAATGATAAACTTACAATCTATAAGTCCTCGTAGCCATAAAGTCTTCACTTGTGCAAAACGGAAGGCCTAATCCAAGCAAAAAGAAACTTAGGCCATGCCAAAATGCCAAATAAACTTTACTGCAGCCAGCTGCTGTGTAGATCTATACTTGAGGTCGTAGATAAGCGTTGTGATGCCAAAGAAAGGGCTGGCAGAACCTTTATAGCTACGGGCTGTTGCACGAAGCATAAAAAGCGTGAATATCTTAAAACAATACATGGGACGATCCAGAGTTCAAAGTTCTAATATAAGGTCAATAGTTCAAAGTTCAATTCAACTAAATAAGGCAACAACAACAACAATAAATTAAAACAAGTACTTCAAACATTGCATTTGCACTCTTCAGTGTTCTTTCATATAAATTAAATGGAATGAACAATGGGTCCTGTTCGCTCTCCTGCGCAGCACCAACACATGTTGCATTAACATATAGTAACGTCGATGATCTAATTACAAATGCCCACAAAGAATTAAGAAACATCTCGGAACGGATGCGGATAAACAAGTTAAGTGCAAACCCGAAAAAAACTGAATTCATGATCATTGGCCATCCACGGAGGACAAATAAGGTTGAAATCTCAGAACCACTGAATCTTAACAATGCAGAAATTAAGCGTGTGGTGAAGACTTAAATCACTTGGGGTTATTGTGGATGAAGGGCTAAACTGGGATGAACAATTCAACAAAGTGAAAGGAAAGATTTGTGGTGGTCTTAAGTCACTAAAGAAATTGAAAAATATTATTTCCCAATCCAAACTGGACGGTGTGTACCGTGCACTTGTCGAAAGCCATCTGCGATACGCCAATGTTATTTGGGGGAGTCTTCCTAAATCAAAATTGAATACCCTCCAACGTCTGCAGGACAGAGCCCGTTCGATTATTGATAAGGCCAAACAAAAAGACAATTGGTCTCATAATTGGTTGACCGTTGAACAACTAATAAACTTTGATCGATCAGTTATGACATACAAAATAATCAACATGCAATGTCCCGAAAGCCTTTGGGGGTAAATACCATCATAGGACCCAGCATTCCAACTACAGAACAAGGAATTGCAGGGACCTACAAATCCCAAGAAATAATCTTGAATATGTCAAGAAAGGCTTTCACTATTCGGCTCTGAAAGCTTGGGACGATATACCCATCAATATCAGAGAGCTCCCTACACTTCGTAGATTCAAAAAACAATTGAGAAGCTATTGTATGACCTGAAAAACCTAAAACACGACGCACTGGAAGAGCAGCTGCTATTAGTTAGATTACTGTACATAATTTTGCGTTAACTGTACATAGATTATATTAATGTAATTAGGGTATTTATTTTCTTATTTAAGTATTGCGTTAGTAAGCTGAAGGGTTTTTGTGTGTAAATAATTTAAAATGAAAAAAAAAAAATGAAAATGGCGCCTCATTGTTCTCACTTCGCTGTGGGGGGGGGGGGGGGGGGAGGCCCCGGCCACCATGCCACTGTTTCCTTTCTTGCACTGCACGGGTAAATTAGTAGCTCATAGCGCTAAGTTGGTTTTTGGGGGCAAATTTTCAACAATCAATTAGCTAATCAGTAGGGAGTCTAATATCATGGTCTTCAAATCTCTTCACGGGCTTGCGGCTTCTCAGCTGAGTGCAAGCTAGTATCCTCAATCAATATCTTCAGAAAGTGAGCTGACTGACTGTATGATAGGTGCTAAGCATATTTGGACTTTATTTTCACTGTAAATATTCATTTTAGTCTCAAGGGCTTTTTATTAGTATTTTATCAATTGAAAAATTGTAAATAGGTTAGTTTAGATAGTTTTCTAATAACATTTTAATTAGTTTGTAAGTTTCTGTAGCGGAGGGCCCCTTGAAAATCAGCATTGCTTAAGGGTAGACTTATAACGATGAGTCCCTTGTATCCCTGCGGTACCTTGCTCAACTGGGACTCATATTGAAACAGTTAAAAACCTGACCCTATCTTCTGTATTCGATCGATCAAATCTGGATCGAACGACTGCTCTGTTCAACGGTCACTCCTCAGAAAGGAAATGCGATAGAAACCACGGTAAGCAGACACAAAATCAACGAAAACTTGGTATTCATCGGAAAAAGAAAGTTCACTTTACCTGGTGAGTGCAAAATAAGTCTTTTAAAGGGGCAGTTGCACAGAAAACGCGTGAAGGATTATCCTGCGGGTATTTGTTTTCATGATAAATGGAGCATGCGCAGTGAAGACAATCTATTGTCTATGAAGTCAAAGCCTTCATGCAAGGATCTTCTAAAGTCCCGAAAAATACATCTTCCTATGTATCTCCGTTCTTGCTGGCTGCAGAGCTTGGAGTGATGGCTGCAGCTACAGAGGTTGGAAGTAGCAGCTTTTATTCGTGAGAGGAAAACTTTGACTAACAGTGGTAAGTACAAATTCCTACCGAAAAGTTATTACAGCTGTAATATAAGCTGACCGCTTTTTGATGAGGTTGTTGGCCTAAGGGCCTGAATAATTTGCAAAGACTTGCAGCAATGTATGGGCATATTACCGTAAATGCTCTAATAAGCCTCTCTATAGGCATATAAACCCTAACCCTCACTATTAAGCCCCCCCCACTTATATTACATTCCAATGGTTGCCAAAGTACAGTAGTTATTTTAGGAAGCTCTGAAAACTCTTTAAAAAAACTGTTTAAATAATTTAGTATATTTCTTTTTTTAGCTGTGACATCCAGGGTGGAAAGTATGTAATACGTGCAATCTCTTGTGCACAGTTTGATGCACTTCCTCCACATCATAAAAATCTTCCCAAAGTTCCCAAATTTTGCAAACGTATTAGGTGACTTTCCACTCTGGCCTGTCACCCTGTCAGAATCTTCTTTCTAGAAGGCAGGCAGTATTTGGTAGATGTAGAAAGTTTTTCCATTCAATTGACCTAAATAAATTTGGCATGTTGATTTGTTGATAACTGTGTCGAATTTATGTATTTGACTCGTAAAATTGTATGTGCATCCGCAAAGTATGCTATAAAAGAACTAAAAAGCTATCATATATATCCTTGTCATTTTATTTTGTGAATATGCCCCCTTCTAATAAGCCCCTTTCTTTGAAGCCCCCTTCTGGAGTGTCCGAAATTAAATAAGCCCCCCTGGGAGTTAATAGAGCTTTTATGGCATGCATCCTCTCTTGTTTGTTGCAGAGTGCATATCCTCCATATCAATGCAGGGGACAACTTGTGACAAAGACAACTGTAAAAAGGAAAGAATGCAGCTGTAAAACTGATGGCAGAATCGGCAGCAAACATTGCTCCTGTGGCATGAGCTCAGACAAGCCTTGCAAAACCCATGGCAAAAACAAAGTAAGTACACAAAGTTATATGAATACATATTCAGGCATAGATTTCTCCAGGAACTAGGACTAGTTGCATCATTCCATTATTCTAAAAATGAATTTTTGAGTCACTTTCATTCATGTTTGTCTTGATTATAATGCATAGATTTGTAGCTCAGTATATATGGCCAACAGCTTATAAGTCAAATTATTCCATTCTTCTTAAATTGATTGTTCATGGTCTCTTACACTCATATCTTTTTGGTTTCTCTTTACAAGCATATCATAAATGAACCAAAGCATTTGGTCATTTCTCAGAAGCCATCTGCTAATATCATGACACAAGGTGAGGAGGACGAGCATGAAAACAAAGTCATTGATTTATCTAAAACAAACTCATTGATGTATCTAATATGGTGTTTCTGAGTACAATATCAATAAAAGTCTGCATAAATAGTGTCTCAAGTGAGTCAAGGCTGTTGAAAATTGCTTTTTGTGATGCATATTATGTCCGATTATATTCCTACCCTGACCATGAGGCACCCTAACGTATTTGCTCGTGTGGTATTTGACAAAGCAGAGCTTCCAATCCTGCTGTTGCTGGGAATATAGCATGTTCTCAGTACCCAGCCCCCACGCATGTACCAAAAATATTTGGCCTGCCCCTTGACATTTGTACCAGAAATTTTAGAAAAAATGGTTTGGGTAGGACATGAACAAGACATTTTTATTTTGTGTAATGCATTGATGCCTCGGGCCATGATCATTGATACCCCCTGCCCTTCCCTGTAATCATGACCGAAAGAGTGATCTTGTTTCCTTCATACTCATTACTTCAGTTGGATCATCAGTTCCAAAATCTCTTCACCAAAATCTTCGCTACGCTTTACACAGAAAAGTTTGAACACTAGTCAACAATGCATGGCAAGATCGTATTGCCAGTTGCTCTCTAACTAGATTCATTTGATGTTCTAGGAATTTATTGCTGATCTTGACTCTAACGTTCTCAAATATTTGGTTCTCAAGTGGTAAGAGAATGGAAAGGCAGCTTGGAACATAACAACACTCATTCAAGACAGAGATGTAGCACTGGTTGAAGTAGCATCAGCATCCACTGCAGCTGACAAGTCCCAAAATTTGCCAAGAAATGGGCTTGGGCCATGTATTTATGTTGACATACCTGCAAGGACAATGAAACAAACTTTGTTTAGCAATTCTTCTTTTACATCAATTGGTCTATATCTGTAATGATTCTAAATTTCATATTGTTTTGCTATATATATTGAGTTTGATATGATGTTTATCCGGATCCTAATCCCTGGGGCAAGGTGCCAAGGTATAGGTGTGGAGTTGATATGTCTGACAGAAACTATGTGCTTTGTAAAATTTTCACAGATTATCGAAAATTTGAATAGTCTACACATATTTTTTCTCATAAGAAACTGCAAATAAGAAACTCAGTTCTCAGATTGCCCAAAATCTGATAATTTTAAGAAACTGGCTCAAATTTTATTTTTTTAAATTTTAAGAAACTGGCTCAAATTTAAAACTGGCTCAGAATTTGAGCCAATACAAGAGTATTGCCTCAAATTCTTAGTTTCTTATAAAACATATGTGTATAAGGCAATTTTGATACCATATACTAACCACATTCAGCTGTATGCTTTCTTCTTCTTTTCTGTTGGGGTTTCTTACACATGTGATGCAATGCTGCAAGGAAAAAAGAAAAGATAAATTTTAAGAGATAAGGATGCAGTTTGTGCTAGTTTGTGTTATCCTATTACCTAATAATTCAATCTATTTCAACATTTCGAACAATTTTCGTCAATAATTCGTCAAAGGAAGCCAACTAATGATCATAAATCAATAACCATGTCAGCATGAGCAGTTTGTTTTGTTCCACACAACCTTGCAATAAGCAAATTTCATGCATGCACATATATAAATGCTAACCACAAGAAAAAACAAGATAATTGAATGAAATCATAATATTTTAGAGTAAGGTTGCTACAGTGACACCACATTCAGATGGCAAGAATAACAACAAGTGCGTTGCTTATTTGTTTTTGGCCTGAAGTGCGGCCTGTTATTGGCTTCGGTAGGCTGGCCTAGATCAAAACGTAAAACTTTCTGTTACCTTTTTCGCCGTCCCATTGCAAGAGAGAGAAGATATGCAGCAAAGCCCCCCCTCGTTTTTCATCTTTTCCAGGTATCCATAATTTTCAAATTTTGCACGTTTCTCCTGTGATTAGACTGCCAAATTGTTGTGGTCAAAAGTCGTTTTTTGGAAGCTGCAAATGACAATTCCGTGCACCTTTTCTTTTAGCAGGTGAAGGCTACATTCTTGAAAATATTGACGTTTCTTCAAGCAGTCATCCCTCTTAACCAATTTCCTTAAGGATTTTTCTTTCGTGGAGCGTCTGTAGCGGCGATGCAACCAGATTTGACAAAGGCATAACTTTTTCAAGAGAATTTGCGCTGCCTAGCCCAATCAAGTCGACAAAACTGTTGCCCTGTGTCCCGCGGGTGCGCACGTGCAACTGCCCCTTTAATGCTGCAATGTTCACGTTTTTAAGACCAAAACATACCAGAGAAATCTTCAAGTACCTGCCGCAGCAACTTCCTTCAAATTTAGTAAGCTGCGTCAATCGAATTGAAGGTTCGAAACTTATTGTTATTTGCCAAATCTCGCGTTCTGATTGGTATGCTAGGAATCCCAGCATATTAGGCCTAAATAGGGTCAACTTTTTCAGAGTAATAATATGAGTCTCTGTTGACTGAAGTGCCATCTTGAAGTCAAAGAGCACAGGGAAACAAGAGACTCATCGTCATAAGTCTAGGTTAAGGGCTACCTCCCTTCATATTCTGAAAGTGAAATTGAAAAATGAAATGAAATAAAAGAATGAAAAAAAAAACATTAAAAAGTGCCGTTTTTCAATTCTTGTTGAAACGGGCCAAAAACCAATTGAGAACCGTGTGAATGCAGCATCGGAATCATTTGCCATACATAGCCGAATGCTCGTGGCCCATGGCCGAGAGCGCCAAAGTCTCATTTTCACGGACCAATCAGACCGCGAATAAGCAAAGAAGACAAGAGAAACCTGTGAAGATTTTTCAAATTTTTACCTACCTTCATCAACGCTACCAGGACAAAAACCTGCTTGAGATTTCCCGAATTTTTTAAACAAATCTAGTCTCCAGATGTTTGGGTGTACAAGTTTGGATGCCGGTTAGAAATTTAAAACATCTCCAGTATTGGCGGAGATATGGTCACAAACAAACCGATAAGGCACTGAAATTCTACTTCTACCAGTATAATGAATGCCTTCTATAAAAAGCTTAGCAGCAGTTTCTAAAATGATAATATTAAAAAAAAGAAATTATGTATATATTTTTTGCTTTGATTTTCTAAGTTAAATTGTTGGGGAGATGAGTTGAGTGCCAACTTCGGCCGGGCTAATGAGGACTGGTACCGTACCTTGTCTGCGCAAGCGTAGCAGGCTTAGGCTAAACTAATTGTTGGTGTTGCTCATATTTTCACTTCGGCGCAAATTTCTTTGAAAAACAACAAGGAAGTGGCGGCCTAAGGATTTAATTTTCTGAGGTCATTCAAAAGTGTTTCAATACTAATAACAAATGTTTTGAAATTTTTTGAGTGCCAATTATGTGATTACTGGTTTTTGGGTGTTAGCAAGTAATTTGACGCCCTACTGACAAAAACAGATTAACTCTACACTTCCGGTTTCAAAATATGTAAGAAACTCGTTAGAAACATTTGGCTGCATGAGTCCTATAATTTACGAAACTTCCTACCCCCGGACCTCAGTTTCTTAGAAATAAATGAGTGTACCCCTGCTTGTGCTCGTCTTTGCCTTCTATTCAACTGTGTCATAAAAGTTAATGAAAGAGCAAGGATATAACGATCGAACAACTTGGCCTCGGTCTTCTAACCACAAAAACGAAAACAACTGAAGCCTAGAAACAAGTACTCGTACTCTTCTGATATTAAGGCTCTACGAACTGTTTCCCTGCCTGGCGGGCCTTCCAACCGCTCATCTTTCCTCCAAACGAAATGGCGATTTCAGCGGGAAATCTGTGTTATTGTTGTTGCTGCTGCTCGTAGCTGTGAGGGAGCATAGGAGGATCCATTCTGATTGGTTAAAATAACAGTTTAGTTCGCATGCGCACCCAAGGTATCGCAGATTATTGGTTAGCCGTTATTGTTTTAAAACAAATGGTTTTGCAGTTCATCTCTCCAACAATAAAGGGAATCTAAGCATATATACAGTAGGCTTTTGATATACATTTCAAGTATTGAACTTGGATTAGATGAAGCTTGAGCCACTTTTATATGCTTAGTTTCCTTTCAAGGCTATAATACAGTAAAGTAAGAGTTTTTTTTACATATGAACATAATAAAAGTATGTCATTGTACAAATCTTTCATGTTGCATATCGCATTGAACCTTGAACAATAGAAATTCTAGGCCAGAGACAATAGTAATAACTATAGTGATTTTTGTAAGGACGACCCGAAAACGTCAAAATCTGCGTTTTCAATTGTTCTTGCTATTGTCTTTCCGCTAAATTCTCTTTTGTTCAAGATTTAATGACCCTACGGTTTATATTTGAATTGAAAAGGTCTAAAAAGGCTTGTTCGGGCATTTCAAGTCATGTAGCAATACACTAGAGAAGTTTCTGTATTGTAATACTTTCTGCATTCATGCCACACGTTTGCTTGTTGCAAAATAAGTTATAAAATTCAAAAGAAGTTTCATCAAGATGTTTTATCACCTGATTTGAAGTGGCGCAAACGGGCCTCGAAAAGCCTTCGCCGATTTTGTCTATTGGAGAGGCAATAACTGCGCCAAACCTAGAGAAAATTTAACCGGCATCTTAACTTGTATGCTCATTCATCTGGAAATAGATTTCTTCAAAAAAATTCAGGAAATTTGAAGAAGTTTTTTGTTCTGGTTGCGTTTTATGAAAGTAAGTAACAATTTAGAAAAATCTTCACGGGTTTCTTTTGTCTTCTTCGCGTTTTAGCCATCTGATTGGTACATGAAAATGAGCCTTTGGTGGTTTCAGCCTTGGGCCACAAGCATTCGGTACGACATAGGTACGACAAATGATTCCTTTGTTTGTAAATGTTAAGATTTGGCCTTCAGCTGCAACATTTGAAGTTAAAGATTCTCCGTGGAAAAGAGATGACGCTTAGTTTATTGACAGACATTTCCTCTTGTTACGTAGCACACCTGCAGTGTGTTACGTAGCACACCTGCAGTAGCACACCTGCAGGAAGGAGTTTTTCAGATTAGGGGGCACTAATTCACAACGGAGGGGTAAAGTTCCCGGGGTGTGGGGGCGAAGCATGGCATGACCAGAGTAAATTTCACTACTACTATTATTATTATTATTATTATTATTATTATTATTATTATTATTATTATTATCATTATTATTATTATTATTATTATTATTACTATTATTATTATTATCATTATTATTATTATTATTATTATTATTATTAACTGATGAAGATTTTAATCGAAACATTTTAATATTTGAAACTGATGAAGATTTTAATCGAAACGTTTTTGACAAATAACAGTGTGTTTTTTCATATATTATTATTATTATTATTATTATTATTATTATTATTATTATTATTATTATTGTAAAAGTAAAGATTGATACGTCTTGTTTGCTAGTTGATAACACGCAAGGAAAACAAGATATTTTCATGAAAATTTTCGATCTTTCGTAGATCTTCTTCAGTCATAATTAAGCGTTCTATAAATAACTAAAACGTTAAGAAGCTGTTGGAGAATGTTGCGTTCTATGAACTATCGAATTAAGAGTTCGCTAAACTGTAAAGTTCGATTAATGTGGCGAAACAGATAAAGTAAATACAAATTATGATCAGGTTTTAGGAAAAAGCTTGTAATATGTCCTTCCGAATTCATTCATGGTATTGTTCAGACCACGAGGTTCTCTCGTGTCGAGCCTAGTCATCCAGACATTTTCATAAAATTCCAGAGTGTTATGATCACCCTCTACATTTTGCAAGATGTGTACAGTTAAGATGTATTATTATTATTGTTATTATTATTATTATTATTATTATTAAATCTTGGCTTTTGGAAAGGGGTTACAGTGGAATCGAGGTTGACAGCCAAATTGACCGGGTGTGGAATAAAAATCGTGCTACTTTATTGGATACCAGGCCCAAGGAAAAAGATGATATGAGAATACCATTAGTGCTAACTTATCACCCAGCCATGCACAAAGTTTATGAAATCCTTCGCGAAAACCAAAATGTGTTGCTGGTAAACAAGGAACACAGGGAAATTACGCAGACATACATGTGAGGCGTGGAGAGAAGACGTGTTTTTGAGTTGCTCCGATGTCAATGCGTTCTTATCTATTAAATACTTCTAAATAAACGTATTTTTACTTTTATTTCACATGATAGCATTTAATTTACTTATTCGTCAATAAATCAAGAGCTTTCTCTGGAGTTTACTGGATATTAAAGCCAATTTGGGTACGAATTTCTGCAGCACGTGCAAGGCAAACCGAAGGTTAGGCCCAAATTCGTCGAGATGGCAAAGGAAACAAAATTATGGGATATGGACACTGAAATCATAAATGCAATCAACGAAATGAGAGCAAAAGATAGGAAGAGGCCATATTGTAGCACGATTACCACGAAACTCGGAAAAAAGAAATTTACTTGCACACCAAGCGAGGTTGACGATGCACTCGGAAGTCTCGTGCAACAAAAACGGATCGAGAACCGAGGAGAAGATGGCGATGACTCCTACTTCGTGCTAGATACCTCTGAATGGCCCGAATTACCAAGGAAAGAGAATGCTAATAATAAAACAGATAACGTAATTGCAGTCGAATCTACCAAGTACACTCCATTATCAGAATTTCTCTCATTAAAACAACAAGTGGAGTTATTGAGGACAGTAGTCGAGAATAAAGATGAAGTCACAAGGGCAAGAAGCAACCTTAATAGAAGGGATTTGGAACTCAAGGAGGAAATTTCTCTTTTAAAAAAGGAAAACGAATCATTGAGGAATGAGATTCGACGTAAAGATTTGATGATTGAGAGTTTTCAGACGGTTGACATAAATGCAAACAATGAGGATGGAAAGCATGATTCTTTTTCTATTTCTAAACCAAATTTTAGGGTTTTCAAGAAAAAACATGCCGCCAATGAGTCACCAAAGCCCACATGGGAACCTTTCATCTGTGACCGGAACAGATTTTCTCCAATAGCACCATCAGAATCGAACGAGGAGGAAATGTCGTTTGGAACAGATAATACAACTAAAAATCAATCAAAACGCTGCACAGGAAACTTTCAAGATCGGAGGAGAAAAGAAGAATTATCAGAAGAAACTACCGGAGCAATTGCACGCCCTTGGAAGCAAGCAGAAGGATTCCCACAGTAGCAAAAAGTAGACAGGGAGTGGTCGAGCAAAACCAACGATAGCAGTGTTAGGAGAAAAACATTTGAATTACGACCTGCTGCTGCAAACAATACTGCGAACAATATTCGACGAAATACTATTCCAGCGGAAGGCAAGAAGACGAGAAAAACGGTAGAAATTGTCGGAGACTCGTTGGTAAAGGATATCCAGTCATACAAGATGAACGAAGCTACTGGAAATACGGACGAGAAAATTTTTGTCAAGTCATATTCTGGTGCAACTGTCGACTGCATGAATAGTCACGTTTGTCCAACTATTAAACGGAACTCAGGAAGAATCATCCTTCATTGTGGAACCAATGATCTTCGCTCGAAGGCTACACCAAAAGATATCGCAGAAGAGATAGTTGATCTAGGAATTCAATGAAAACGAAAGAAAACAACTGTGCTCATATCGGGACTGGTACCAAGAGGAGATCAGTGGCAGAATAAAGCAATGGAGGTAAATCGATTTCTGAAGCAACTATGCGATTCTAAACATTTTTATTACATTGACAACACTAATATAACAGAGTTTCGTTTAAACAGGAGTAGGCTTCATTTAAACAGAGAGGGCACATGTATCCTTGCAAATAACTTTTTATATGCCCTCGGTTAATGACTAGCTAGCATCGAAGTTCTTCCTAATCAGCCTTCAGTACCTGTTCCATCTAACTCAGTTACTACTTCACAGCCAGGCGAGAGTGCCCATGACACAGAAAGGCCTCCCTTAAACCCAGAAATGTCAGGTACTCCCTTAGACTCCTCCGCAGCTACCCCTCTTACAGCTGACAATCATGCTACTGATGCCAGATCTACATTAAAGTTGCTAAGAGTAAGAAACATTGGTAGGGTCATTATAGGATACCTAAATATCAATTCTGTTAGAAATAAATTTGATGCACTCAAAGAAATTACTTCACAAAGTTTAGATGTATTGATGATTGCCGAAACAAAAATTGATGCTACTTTTCCAACGGGGCAATTTGCCATAGATGGATTTGCAACTCCCTTTCGATTAGACAGAAATGCAAATGGTGGTGGCTTACTGGTCTATGTCCGAAGTGATATGCCTTCGCATCAATTAAAGTCTTTCAAATTTTCCGATGGTATCGAATGCATTAGTTTTGAAATGAATTTGAGGAAAAAGAAATGGGTACTTCTCAGTGTTTATCGACCACCAACCCAGTCTCAAGATCATTTATTTGAAAACCTTGGTCGTGCGATCGACCACTACAGTGAAACGTATGAAAATTTTATGTTCATAGGAGATTTTAATATGACTGAAACTGAGGAACAGCTCAAAAATTTCTTGGACCTTTATAGTCTTAAAAATCTTGTCAAGGAACCAACGTGCTATAAATCTCATACACCAAGATGTATTGATCTTGTACTGACAAACCGAAACAGGAGCGAGCAACAAGCTACCACAGTTGAAACTGATATATCAGATTTCCATAAAATGGTTGTTACTATCCTTAAAACTACTTTCCCCAAACAAGGACCTACGGTAATCAACTATAGAAATTATAGAAAATATAATGAAATTGCTTTCAGGAATGATCTTCGAGAGGAATTAGGGAAAATAGAGCCATTGGACTTGAATTACAGTTCATTTGAAACTACTTTTGATAGAGTTTTAGATAAACATGCTCCTGTTAAGAAAAAATATGTCCGGGCAAACGATAAACCATTTATGACTCGTGCTCTGCGTAAAGCGGCCATGCTACGTTCTAGATTACGTAATAAATTCAACGAAGATCGAACTGCTGAAAATTGGAACAAATTTTGCAAGCAACGAAACTCTTGTGTTAAGTTATTTCAGAAGGAAAAAAGAAATTATTACAATAACCTAGACATCTCACTTGTCACTGATAATAAGAAATTCTGGAAAACTGTGAAACCTTTTTTCTCGGACAAATCACAATCTAAGAATAAAATAGTGTTGATTGAAGATGAAACCATTATTTCCAACGATGCTGAGGTAGCAGAAACTATGAACGAATTTTTTGTCACTGTGACGGATTCCCTTGGCATAAATGAAAACTCTAATTACGAAAATGCAACAGAAGGAATCACAGATCCTATTGACGAGGCCGTACATAAGTTTTCCAATCATCCTAGCATTCTGAAAATTAAAGGTCGCTTTCAAGATGCTGGTTCCTTTACTTTTCAGAAAGTTACCTCTGATACTGTTGACAAAGAGGTTAGGAATGTAAATCCTAAAAAAGCTACAACGCACAAAAAATATTCCTCCTAAAATTCTTAAATCCAATTCTGATGTATGTGTAGAACCTCTGACGAAAATATTTAATGATTGCATAGAAAATTCGTCCTTTCCTGATGAACTAAAGTGTGCGGATGTCACATCTCTTCCCAAGAATGGACCAACCAACTCTAGGACCAACTTTAGGCCAATTAGCGTTCTAACTACGGTCTCAAAGATGTTTGAAAGAATAATGGATAAACAGATAGTTGCTTATATTACACCCTTTTTATCATCACTTCTCTGTGGTTTTCGAAAAGGTTACAGTGCCCAGCATGCTCTCGTACGGCTCTTAGAAAAATTCAAAATTAGCCTTGATGAAGGTGGTAAAGCAGGGGCTGTATTGATGGATCTGTCCAAGGCATTTGATTGCATCAGACACGATCTTTTGATTGCAAAATTGCACGCCTACGGTTTCTCTCGCGAAGCATTGGCACTAATTAATGATTACCTCATAAATAGATAACAAAGAGTCAAAGTAAATGGGTCATTTAGTTCTTGGAAAAGCCTCACACGCGGTGTTCCTCAGGGGTCAGTCTTAGGGCCTCTGTTATTCAACATATACATTAATGATCTTCTACTCTTCATTCAAAACTCGGATATATGTAATTATGCAGATGATACTACAATCTATGCCTGCGATGAGAACCTGGGCAATATAGCTCATAGGCTTGAAATTGACTGTAGTGTAGCTTTAGAATGGTTTACCGACAACTTTATGAAACTAAATGCAGATAAATGCCATCTTTTGGTTCTTGGGCAGAGGTGTGATGATCCTGTTACTGTTACGATTGGAAATGCTGATGTTGTAAATAGCTCCGAAGAGAAGCTACTCGGAATTCAAATTGATAGCAAACTTTCCTTCGGTAATCATGTTTCCAAATTGTGTCAATAGGCTAGCAATAAACTTTATGCACTTGCTCGCATATCCCCTTACATGGATCAGAGCAAACTAAGAACACTCATGAGGGCATTTATTACCAGTCAGTTTCAATACTGTCCTTTAATCTGGATGTTTCACAGCAGGCAGCTCAGCCAAAAAATTAACAAAATACAGGAAAGGGCTCTGAGAATTACTTATAAGGATACTGAATCTACTTACAGTGAGCTATTAGAGAAGGACTGTGCCGTTACGATTCATGCAAAGAACTTGCAGTTACTTATGACTGAGATGTACAAAACAAAAAATAACCTGAGCCCTTCATTCATGCACGAAATTTTCAGCGAAAATGAAAGTCATTACAATTTGCGTAACAATAACGAATTCTTCCAACCTAGGGTGAGATCTGTCAACAACGGGACAGAAAGCATCAGATTTAAAGGTCCACAGCTGTGGCAAACGTTACCACCAACTATACGAAATTCAGATTCTCTTTGTCAGTTTAAAACAAAAATAAAAAATTGGAACGGAGAAAATTGTCCATGTGAATTATGCCGCGTTTTTATTCCGAACTTGAGCTTTTTATGATGATAATATTTGAATATCTGCTTTTATACACTTTCATGCCTTTATACTGTATACTTCCGATGAATTGTAAATATTTTATCCCCTTTTTTCTGATGTTACATTTGTATTTTAAAATTTTAACTAACGTTGGAATTAATTAGCTGATTACTTTTAGCTAAATTTTTTATGTATCCAACGGTAAAGAAATTGATAATAATAATAATAATAAAAGAGCTGCAGACGTGGAATTGGACGTTTTTGCATGCGGAACAGCTTAGATTCTACCATTCCATCTGATTGTCCCAAGGGGTTATGCTGGCGTCTGTTTTGTGTTTGCCCTTTGTGGCTTCGCGCGGGATTCAGCTATCGCTAAAAGAAGAGTTAAGCGGTGTATGGATCCTTCGGGGAGTCGCATGGAGGAGCTGCATAGTTGCAAGTGTAGCCTCAAAGGATTCAGTATGAGTTTTAAGAGCTTCCAATTCTTTCTCGAATTCACAAGGGACATAAAACAAAAACAAAAAAAGATCATTGTTTAATCATCTGGGATTCAGCTACTGCTAAAAAAAGAGTTAAGTAGTGTGCGAATCTTTCGAAGGGGTCTCTTGGGGGAGCCGCAAAGTTACCAGTGTGAGTTTAAGAGCTCCCAATCTCTCTTCTAAGTCACAAAGGACACTAAAAAATAGCTAAATTGGTGCAAAGCAGGAAAAATTCTATTGTTTGTCAGTTGTAAAAGTATTAGGTTTTTTAGATAGATTCATTGTAAATATAGCATTATCGTCATGTAAATAATTATTTTCCATACAAGAGCCCAGACCTCTGTCTGGTATTTATATGAGCGACGCGGCGACCCTCGGCCTTGACAGTGGTACTTTCACCTGGTTAAGATGTAAGTGGAGCAGCAGTCGAGGTATTCATGATATTTCGTCTTTCTTTCCATCCTTTGGGTAAGTTTTCTTATATTTGTTTTATTTTCTTTCAGAATGGATCCTAAGAGTCAAGATCCTTTGGAGATGGAAGATAAATCTCTTTCCGATGATTTCGATAATGATTTGATTGAAAGTAGCGGTAGGCCAAGGCCTGCCCTGTCTCAGCAGTTTGTTGACACAGGTCATCCTCGTGGGGAAAATTTAGCTCGCTCTTTATTAGGTAGTTCGAGCAAGCCTACAACAGATCAATCTAAGTTGGAAATAAACCATGACAATACTCTGTTTGATATAAAGGAAGGTCTTAGGGCCTTTACTGGCTGTTTTCAAAGATTTGTAGATGCAAACACGTGCAGTAGTGTTGAACAGGAGAGCGAACAACCGTTCACTATTGCAAGGCCAGACATGAGTCGTGTTACAAATCCCCATAAACGTTCTCGAGAGTATTTTGAGGAGACTGTGTCAATATGTCCTTCCCACAACTCATTTGTTGGGAATGAAGAGGAGCCTTTCTCTGCCATTGTCTCAGAGAACCCTAAACGTGCACGTGCAAAGAGCTGCACATCTGATTCTGGAGGCATTGATTTGTCCTCCCTCTTCTCAGAGAAAAGGAAAGCAAATGCACCCGAGGATAATACTGTGCCTCAACTTAATATGGAAGATGAAATTTTTGATTCCATCAATGATGATTTGCCTTCAGAGTATGACTCTGCTGAGCTAGGTGATCCTCTCAAGTCAGATAAGGTTGCAACTAGGCTGGCTAAGATCTGGTCTAACCCAAACATAAAGGGCCTGAATAAGATATTTAAGAGGCATAAACAGCCAGCCAATATAAAGCCCCTTTCTACACCTTCAATGCCAAAATTAATTAGAAAAATGCCTAGTTTTAAGGATCCTTTTAACAGCAATGAGAAGAAGCTCTACTCTATGCACCAATCTGTGTGTAAGGCTGCTCAAATAGCTTCTAAAATAGCAGACTTAGTCTTGTGTGCGGAAAAACAGAGTATCTCTGTTGACTCAAAATCCGTTGTTTTACATGCTTTTGATATTGTTAGTCTACTTGCGAATGCCAATCTTTCTATCATAAACAAACGTAAGTCAAATGTTAGGCTTATCCTTGATCAGGACTGTCAGGGAATATGCGATGCTTCAAATACTGTAAATGGGCACCTTTTTGGTGATGAGATAGAGAAAGTAATTAAGCAAGAGAAAGAAGCCAAACGTATTGCAAGGAATGCAGTAAGAAACCCAAATTCCTATAATCACAGCAACCAGTCTAACAGCAATTTTTCACGGAACCAGGGACAGCAGGGAAGAAGTCAAAGAGGTTCTTTTTTGTCCAGAGGCAGGAGAAGACCATTCAGGAGTCGGCGGCCATACAGGAGATAAATGTAAATAATTTGTCTGTTTATTTACCCGAAGTCATTCATTATTTTCATTATAAAGCAGAAACCTTTTCAGGTGGTGCGCTTAAATATAGACTACCTGCTTGGCAACAAATAACTTCAGACATGGAAGTTTTGACAACTGTCTCTGGGCTTCAATTAGATTTTATAGATGATATGACTTCTGTCAGTCCTGTTAGTATTTTTCAAGATTTTCTCCAAAGGAGGAAGCCTTTGTATCAACTGAAATTGAGAAACTTCTTGATAAGAGTGTTATTAGTCTTAGCAAACATGAGATAAATGAATTTATCTCTCCTATATTTTTGGTTCCCAAGGATAAGGACTCATTTAGAATGATTCTCAATTTGCGTGCATTAAATGAAAATATGCCTTACATTCATTTTAAGATGGACACGTTTTCAAGCGTTGTTAATTTATTGAGACCTGGATGTTTCATGTGCACAGTTGACATCAAAGATGCTTATTATACAGTCCCTATAAAACAATACCATAAGAAATTCTTAAAATTCAAATTCAAAGGTAGTTTATACAATTTTAATTGTCTCCCAAATGGGTTGTCTTCTGGGCCAAGAAAATTTACGAGATTGCTAAACCAGCATTGGCATGTCTCCGCAACAGAGGTTTTATCATTGTTGCTTATATTGATGATATTATGATAATTGACGAATCTTATCAGCGATGCCTTTTGGCACTCATTGAAACAATCAAATTGTTTGACGATTTAGGTTTTGTTATCAATGCCCAAAAATCTTCATTTATTCCATGCAAGTGTTTAAAATATCTAGGTTTTTGCATAGATACAGAACAAATGATTGCATATCTCCCTGAGTCTAAGAAGACTAAAATCAAAGATGCTTGTAACAGTTTACTACGGCATGAATCTCCAACTATTCGTGAGGTAGCAAAAGTAATTGGTTCTGTTGTCAGCACTTTTCCTGCAATTAAGTTTGGGCCACTATATTATAGAGCACTAGAAAATGATAAAATTTCAGCTCTAAAATATTCATCTGGAAATTTTGATGCTGTGATGCACTTGTCTTTGGAATCCAAAAAGGAATTATCATGGTGGATAGATAATGTGGATCAATCTCAAAATGACATTTCTTTTTCTAACCCAGATGTTTCGCTAACAACAAATGCATCAGGTCAGGGTTGGGGTGCAGTATTTAATGAAAGAAAGACCCATGGATTCCAAGGCAGAAAAAGAGTATTCTATTAACGTATTAGAGCTTAAAGCCATTTTATTTGGTTTGAGATCTCTTATTGATAGGAGAGACTGTCATGTCAAGGTTCTTACTGATAATATGACAGCAGTATTTTCAATCAACAAAATGGGCACCTCACATTCATTTTACTGCAACAAAGTGGTTCATGAAATTTGGGAATGGGCAATAGGCAAAAACAATTGGATAACTGCATGTCATATTCCAGGAATAGAAAATATAGAGGCCGATGCCGAATCTACGATTCATCAATTTACAACTGAATGGAGATTGAATCCAAAGATGTTTGAATTTATTCAAACTTCTCTTGGGTCTAAACCAAGAATAGATCTATTTGCATCACGCCTTAATTACCAATTGAAAACATTTTTTTCTTTATGGCCAGACCCAGAAGCTTTATTTGTTGACTCATTCACTCTAGATTGGGGAAATATGGAATTTTATGCTTTTCCGCCCTTTTCTATAATACCTAGGGTATTGAAGAAGATTTTCACAGATAAAGCTACAGGTCTTTTGGTTGTCCCTGACTGGCCATATAGCTGCTGGTATCCGCAATTTATGAGAATGCTAGTGTCTGAATCTGTTGTCATTCCTCCCAGCAGACAACTGCTCTTGCTGACAAACGAAACAGATGCACTGCACCCACTTTGGAGGTCCCTCAGGCTTCGTGCTGGTTTGATCTCTGGCAGGAAACATACTTGAAAGGTTTGTCTGGAGATGCTATCTCTATCATTAAGAAGTCTTGGAATCCTGCTACATTTAGGCAATATTCTACTTATATTAGACAATGGCTCACTTATTGTCAAGAGGAGAATATTTCTCCAGTAGAATGGTCCATAGGAGATGGAATCAATTTTCTCACAAAGCTTTTCACTGAAAAGAGTCTTGGCTACTCTGCCATGAACACAGCAAGATCTGCATTGTCGGTCATTATGCATAATCCTGATGGATCAACTTTTGGCAATAATCATCTTGTTAAGAAGCTGTTGAGAGGGATGTTCAAGCTTAGACCAGCACTCCCTAAATATACATGTACTTTTGATGTTCAGATTGTACTACAATATTTAAGTAGCTTAGGAGATTCTTTCAGCATTCCTTTCAAATTTTTGTCTTAACAGACTAGCAACATTGTTTTGTTTGCTCTCAGGTCAACGTGATCAGACTCTTTCAGCAATTGATGTTCGCTTTATTTCTATAACTGACGAGAGAGTTATTTGTTACATTAGCCAGATACTAAAGACCACTAGGCCAACTTTTCACCAATCTCCGATAGACTTTCGATCATATCCATTATGTGACAGTCTGTATCCTGTTAAGAACACACAGGCATACCTTTCCCGTTCATTTAGGCTCCGTGGTCCATTTGTTAAGTTATTTATCAGTCACAAGGAGCCACACCACCCAGTAGTAGTATCCACAATATCTCGGTGGGTAAAGGAAACATTAAAATTGGCTGGTATAAATACTGAAATTTTTACTTCACATTCCACAAGGTCTGCTGCAGTATCAAGGGCAAAGAGCTTGGGTTTTTCTATGTCAGAGATCAACAGAGCTGCTGGTTGGTCGAATGCAAGGACTTTTGGACTTCATTATAATAAGCCTATTGTAGAGGCCAACTTGAGTAAAACAATACTGTCAGATGAATAGATTGAGTTTTGATTGAATAATCTTTGATTTATAGCTAAACCTGTATTATCCCTCGACATATTCTGCCAGCCTTCTTTGAACTCTCATATAAATACCAGACAGAGGTCTGGGTTCTAGTATGGAAAATAATTATAAAATTAAACAAACACTTACGTGTGCAGTTTGATTGGGATTATTTTCCATACCTAGAACCAGAGCGATGTGGGATTTATGTGCCCACCCTCCCAAACAACATATTTGACCCCCTTTTCTTGTAGGAAACCTCATTTTACTAGCATAGCCTCCAAATCTTTTCTTTTGTCCGAAGTTCCCCTGGGACGTTGACTCATCCTCTGATCAGATTGCGTTTTCTCCTAAATTTGACCAATCAGGTGCCGTCATTTCATTACTTCCGCGTTTCGCAGCTAGATTTAGGCCATTTTGAGTACCCCCCAATAAAAAAATATTGCACGCTCGAATAAATCGAATTTTTTGAAACTTTCAACGGGAAAAGGATGCTTATACATAGGACCACAAGTGTTCATGTAACCCCCTTGCCATGACCTAGGATTAAAAAATTACGGCGATTTGAATGTTTGTCTTTGGTATTTTTTCAAACAGGTAGCGGCATCCTGCTCAACCTCCCCCCAAAAATTAGTTTTTCAGCAAAATTGTCAAAAATATACATATTTCCATGAATAATTCTTCCGAAATTTCCGAAATTTGCGCTTTACTTCGCATTGAATTGCGAATTTGCGACACCTCCAAACTCTGTCCTTCTTCCCTGGATGACAACTTATGCCTCTCTCTGGTCTGGACCCAACATAACAGGAAAAGGCGGGAAAAGAAATCGTTAACGGTGGCGGTGTCGTCATGTTTTGTTGGTAAAATCATTTATCGTCTCAAATGTTTCTTTAAAAATGGGAAAAGGAAAAGAATAATCTCGTTTAAATGCAATGCATGCTGACTGGAGGAGCTTGACAACAGTTTTATTAAAATGTGAAAGCGCGTTTTGGACTTGGCAGCATCTTCTTCAAAGCATTCACATCATTGAAAGAAACACGCCATGAACAAATTTTTTGCATTGACTGCCTGATGATATGTTTCGATAAGAGAGAATATACAAGAATTTTGCCAACTAAAATCAAAAGTCTTCAAAAGGTTTGTTGGAGTTGTAAAAACAAAGTAATTTCACAGACAACAATTACCAACAATGTCAACAATTGCATTACATGAATTCTTTTTGTTAGAAGCTGCTTTTAAGAAACGAAACCCTCAGATCGCCAAATATTATTAGAAACTGCTGTACACATACTTTTTTAAAAGAAACACTAAGAATTGGGTCAGTGCTGAAAGCTCCTGAAAAGAATTTCAGTACTCTGAGTTTGTTAGAGGTTCCATAACAATCTTCATGTTCCCTATACTTGTGCCCTCGTGAACATTTCAAAACAAGGTTTTTGAAGCCTTTCCAATGCTAAGCATCACAGGAAACAAGTGAAAATAAAATAAATATATGTCAAGGTTTTCCTTAATCTTTATAAAAATAAATTGTTTCTCAAGTTATATTTTCCCAGTGCAGGAGTTTTGCAATTTTTTGGCGATCTGAGAGTTGAGTTTTTTACCCTTTCTTATAAAATAATACGTGTTCTGGGAAGAAACTTTTTATTTCGATAGAGGAAGTCCTTGGGATATTTTTACTTTATTTTCACTTGGTTATTGTATCATGTTGCTAAGAAGGGGCTCGGGAGGTACTTGAGAACAGTCTAAACATTAGAAAACATTGTCTCGAAATGTTCACGGGGCACAGGTAGTAAACATGAAGATTGTTATACACGTTTTTTTTTATAAGAAACTGGTTTATAAGAAACTAGTACTACGATGACCAAAAAATTAAGAAACTCTAGTACTACGCTCAAGAACAGTTAAGAAACTCTAAAACTTTATTTCTTTGTGTCTCTCTTATTCTATGTCTTTCTAACAAAGGTACATTCGTCTTTTCTTGATTTTTAACTGCAAAATTGGTAAATTTTTGCCTTGATGTACATGGCTTCTTCTTGATGACAATGTCAATGCAAAATGGAAGCCCTTTCTCGAGAAGAAGGCTCAACTTCGAACAATACCGCAATTAGAGGCCCAAAAAATAAGAAACTGATTAAGAAACTTTTACTACTAAAACACCGAAATTTTCATGCGAAATTAAGAAACTTTTAGTACTATGTGCTGATCCAAGTTTCTTATAAAAAAAAAACGTGTATGTCTAAACATTGGAAAGGCTTCAAAAACCTTTGTTTTGAAATGTTCACGGGGGCACAGGTAAACTTTGAGTAGCTATTCAAAATCTGATAACATTTATTACTTTCACAACTGGCCCAAATTTTTATTTGCTTAGAAACTCGTGCACTAACTTTTACAACAAACTTGACCCCAGTTCTTCCCGGGGTAAAAGTTTCTCCTAGAATTTGTCTCCTAGATACTAATATTTTACAAAATTGAATTTTACAATTTCACACAGCACAGGCGGCTTCTTTCTTGTAAAAATTGAGCGGAAATCGTTGTCAAAATCGTCTTTTGATAAGAATGTAAAAATTTGAAATGCCCTCACTGCAAGACGAAGTAGAAGGAAAACTTACTTCGTCGTGATCTTGATTGCTCCTGATGCAATGCCGTCGGTCGTCTTCTTTGAGAATTGTTTGCAATGCTGTCAGTTTGGTTTCACTCACACTCCACCCCAAGCGCGGGAATTAAAGATATTGGCAGTTATTTCGATACTTTGCTTCAACTTCAATGGTAATGGTAATTTCCTTTCCCGCCTTTTCCTGTTATGTTGGGTCCAGACCAGAGAGAGGCATAAGTTGTCATCCAGGGAAGAAGGACAGAGTTTGGAGGTGTCGCAAATTCGCAATTCAATGCGAAGTAAAGCGCAAATTTTGGAAATTTCGGAAGAATTATTCATGGAAATATGTATATTTTTGATAATTTTGCTGAAAAACTAATTTTTGGGGGGAGGGTGAGCAGGATGCCGCTACCTGTTTGAAAAAATACCAAAGACAAACATTCAAATCGCCGTAATTTTTTAATCCTAGGTCATGGCAAGGGGGTTACATGAACACTTGTGGTCCTATGTATAAGCATCCTTTTCCCGTTGAAAGTTTCAAAAAATTCGATTTATTCGAGCGTGCAATATTTTTTTATTGGGGGGTACTCAAAATGGCCTAAATCTAGCTGCGAAACGCGGAAGTGATGAAATGACGGCACCTGATTGGTCAATTTTAGGAGAAAACGCAATCTGATCAGAGGATGAGTCAAACGTCCCAGGGGAACTTCGGACAAAAGAAAAGATTTGGAGGCTATGCTCATTTTACTTAGTTTTTAGGACTGGCAGCTGCTCCTGGTATGTCTTTTAATCAGGCCGAGGGTCGCCGCGTCGCTCACATAAATCCCACATCGCTCTGGTTCTAGGTATGGAATATAATCCCAATCAAACTGCACACGTAAGTGTTTGTTTAATTTTATAATTTTAGGTGTAAACAGCGTAATGTCTACAAATTCTCGGCTGCCTTGTAAAGTTTTTATACTGAAGAAGATTTTATATCGAAACGTTTTTTGCAACATCCAACAGTTTTTGTTTTTAAATGTATATATTCTGTTTTGAAGGATGGTTTAGTTTTTTATTATTATTATTATTATTATTATTATTATTATTAATAAGTAGGAAAGAGCTCTTTTGGCAATACAAATTGGGTTTGTTTGCACCAAATGGCCTAAACGAGAGGGCGGCTGATGTTGAGCTGGATATGTTTGCTTGTGGTACTGCCTAGTTCTCATACCATTGCATTGAAAACCTTGGGCAACACAATGGCAGGGATGTCGGCTTGTTGACTTCGTGTATAATTACACGTAGTGGTGGGGTGGAATTCCCTATCGAGCTATCCTGGATTTAGCAATTTAAGCAAATCTTTGGAGGGTCAATGGCCGATATCCCTTGCCTGTTGTCTAGGGTTGTAAAAGTTGTTGTCGAGAAGAGCTTTCAGTCCCTTGTCTATAAGATTTAGAGATCGTTTCTTTCTATTCAAATCCAAAAAAGGGGGAAAACATCTTCGAGTAAGGTCATTGGGGAGTTTTGTGGAAATAAATTCATGCCTTGTTTTTTTGCGGCTTTGTCTATATGTAATATAAAAACATTCTTTTATGTTTATCTTGTTGATAGTATTCTAAAATAATATTCTTTTCTTTTATTTGTCTAGGGTATAGAAACTATTTTTATGTAAATTTTAGTATAAATACTTGGCTGTCTAGGATTGTAAATACACTGAAGAAGATTTCATATCGAAACGTCTGCCCTGAAACAGTTGTGTTTTTTATCATTTTAATTTCTGTTTTACTTTGAAAGTGGTTTAGTTTATATTATTATTATTATTATTATTATTATTATTATTATTATTGCTATTATTATTATTATCCATTTATTTAAAGTTGGCTTTTCTAAATAAAATGGCTGAAAAGCTAATTAAGGCCAACAAAACTAAAAGAAGCTATGATTTACAATGTATAACCTAGAAAGTAAATTAATCTAAAAATCCCAAATCTTTAATAAATACTTTACACAATCTGCAGGTGCATGAATCACCATTCCATTGTTTTACTTTCATTTTAAATTCTTGAATTGTGCTACAGTCTTTCAAAAAGCTGGGAAGTGAGGACCATAAAAGGCAGCCTCTATACTGTGTGTGTGTCATCTTATTTTATTTCGAAAAAAATGCATAATACAAATAGCTTCTAAATATATAAAATAAGAGAAGCTAATCAATTTCGAAAATATCTACAACTATTCAAATATACAATATAACTAAACTAATTAAAATGCCACACTGTTTCAATAATAGTATTTCATGGATCTTTTATTCTAATTACTTTTGATCGATATTGTGTTTTTCAAATTGGCATGCGTTGCAGTTGCATTGCATTCCATCCCATTGTTTTATCAATCTCTTAAAAATGTGTATATTTTGAGCAGACTTCCTTTTTAATTCGGGAGTCCATTCCATATTTGAGGCCCTAAGGCTCTTAGGCTATTGGTACCAAAATTAGTTTGATTAGGTCTATGATGTAACAGATCATGTGGATTTCTCTGAGAGCGACTCAGATTAGCAGATGATTTGAAAGAAAATATGTTTTGCATAAAAACAGGATTTAGTTGCTTCATAGTTTTGAAGATTTCGATACAAAGAGCTCTTAAACGAGAAACGTGCATATAATTTTTACCTGATTTGGTCAATAACTCTTCATATGTAGAATTGTTATCATTGAACAGAAATCCTAATGCCCTCTCTTGTATACGTTCGACTTTTTGCAGCGACTTTGCAGATGAAAAATGCCATACTAAAGGGCAGTAATTAAAGTTGAAATAAACGAAACTTTGAACAAGTGTCTTCCTTTCTTCAAAACCAATAAATTGTTTAAGCCTTTTTAGTACATTCAATTGTGTGGCAGCTTTCTTGCACAAATCTGAAATATGTGGATCAAAATTTAGCTTGTTGTCTAGTTTGATACCTAAAAGCTTTACAGTTTTTTCTGTTTTGATGTTCTTATCACGGAGGCTAATGTCAACACCACTGGTATCTGAACGGTCTTTCTTGATCAAAATAGACTGGAATTTCTTTGGATTTGCAATCATCTCATTTTCCTCCAACCATTTAAGAGCAATATTCGCTTCCCCCTCCAAGACCTTCAGTAAGACGGACATGCTTTTAGAGGAAGAAACCAAAGAATTGTCATCTGCGTAATTATATACTTCGGCTTCCCTAATGAAAAGTAGTAGATCATTTATGTAAAAATTGAAAAGGATCGGACCAAGTATAGATTCCTGTGGAACACCGGAAAGTATGCGCTGAAACGAGCCATAAACATTGTTTATCCTAACACATTGATCACGTCGCTTTAAGTATGAATATATAAAAACTAAAGAATTTTCATCAAATCCGTAAACGGATAATTTTGCTAAGAGTAAATCGTGCGGTATGCAATCAAAGGCCTTTGATAAATCCATGAGGACGGCACCTACGATTTGATCATTATCTAATTTCAATCTCCAATCTTCAATTAGTCTTATCAATACATGATGCGTACCATAACGTTCCCTATAAGCCGCAATATAGATAGAAAGAGTTTTATCAAGGTATGGCATCAGTTGTTTTTTGATGATTTTCTCAAAAACTTTTGAGAAAACATTTAAAACACTTATCGGGCGGAAGTTTTTTTCAACAGTTTTATTTTGTTCTCCTTTATCAAGGGGGCTTACCGCTGCACGTTTTCCATTATCTGGGAATTTACAATTACGGATACTGCTGTTGATAGCATCTGTTAAAGGGACAGTCAATTCGTCTGCTGATAAAGATACTACCTTAGGAGGTATCAAATCTTCGCCTGTTGATTTCCGACAATCAAGAGATTTAACTATTTCCTTTACTTCATTAGTGGTTACCTCTTTGAACGAAAAATATTCTGAAACTTTACCCCTGTGTTCAATGATTGCTAAGATGCTTGGATGATTGCTATACGTTTCTAAAATGAGTTTAACAATATCACGATCATCTACTAAATCAGTTGCATCTGCAACATTGGTTGGTTTTCTACCACTTGAATTTTGTACAATGTTTATGTAATGGTCGTTGAAAAGCTGACACAAAGTTGGCTCATCTGTGATGATTTACTGAATATTCTCACCGGATATGTCTCTCCGAGTTTCAATAAAAGTAAGAATATGCCCATGCCTTCTCGCCCCTTGGGACCATAACCTATTTAAACAAATTCAACGAGGCTATTCAGTCATTCTTTATGAGCTACAAGCAACGAAACATCAAAATTTGTAGGCTGCTCATAATATTCACTGTCGCTGACAGATCAAATGGCTGAGGCCCAAGTCCCACGAAATTTGCCTCAAGCAGATTTCTTGGATATTCTCCAAGCGGCAGTCCCAGAGATACAACAGCCAGACCAGAACGCCGCTCAGAATGCTATGCAACAGCCCGATTTTGGCCCAGTGGTACGTTGTTATCACTTTTTGCTACCTGTTTGTTTTTCCTATGCCTTGAGTTGATCTGGCCATGCATATTTTCAGTCTTTGTTGCAAATTTGTTTTTCAACCTTTTTAGGGGCCGATTGGTTTTAATTCTTATTCGGCGACCCAGAAAATTTAACAAGTATTGTGCACGTGCTAGGGGTCTCGCAGGGTGAAAACACATGGCTTTTGACTGACTTTTAGGGGAATATGCCTTTTTAGATTTTAGGTCTTAGGAAAAAGTTTTTTCAACTTTGCAGAAATTAGCTGAATCTATTCGGTAATTTTTAAGGGCCGATTCGTTTTAATTTTTATTCGGCGACCCAAAAACATTGAACTGTTTTTGTGCACATATGCTAGGGGTCACGCAGAGTGATATGGCTTTTGACTGATTTTTAGGGTCTTTTAGGGTCTTTTAATTTTTTACTCGGCGACCCAAATAATTGAGCTGTTTTTGTGCAAGTGCTAGGGGTCACGCAGTGTGATAACCCATGGCTTTTGACTGATTTTTAGGGGTCTTTTTCGTGGCAATCCCTAGGCTAATGCCTTTTACATCAAAAAGGAAAAATTTCTTCTACCTTGCAAAAGATAGTTGAATTTATTCCGATCGGCTACCCTTCTAAGAATTCTAGAAAAAAAACAATGCCACCTTGGCTTTCCTTAAGCAATACAGCCTGACATGCTCGATATTTAGACACTTTTTACATTCTTCCTAGCCCATTATTGCCTCTAAAACTAAGTCTTTTGACCATACATACATTGTGGCCTTTGCTATATATCAATCAAATATTCTATCATACTTCCATATTGCGCATGTGTTAATGTTTGTGGTATCCACAGAGATACAGCAATTATTATAGTCAGAGAATACTGCAACTGGGTCCACTTTATCTCCTCCGCGAGGTTTCTTTAGTTTTCCTTTTCTTTTTCTGCAGTTCCATGGTCCCCGATTCCGTGGTCCGTAATTCTCTCTTTTTAAAAAAACTATCTGTGCAGGCAAAATAGCAAAGTTATTGCTCAATAATATCATGCTTCTTCGCAGCAATTACTACGGTAACCTCTCTTTCTCTCTACCCTGTAGCATCGAGTAACATTTATCTTTCTCTACTTAATTTTTTCCCTTCGCTGCATCCTCTCCAGACCAGCCAATGTCTCGGGGGTTTAGCTAAGAACCTTTATGCGCGGCTTCAAGTTGTGCTCCGAGTGGCTGGGTTGGAGAACTCCTTTATCAGATACCATGATCCTGCTCCTCTCTTTCACTTGGCCTTTTCTTTTTTCAGTGTCTTCCTGCTGATTGCCTTCTCAATTTGGAAATTAAAAAATTACAGCAAGGAATTGGAGTAAGATCTCATCACAATATAATTTGGTGCAATCTGAGGGGGGGAGTCTGCCAATCCAGCCACTCAAAAAGCACTCGACTGTGTATCTAGAGTTAGAGACGGGAACTTCTATGCCTCTGCCAATGATGTTGTTTTCCGAGATCCAAAATCCTTTGTGGCCGGCAAAATTCACTACCATTATGATGCCTAGAATCTTGTCTCACAAGGGTACCACAAAAAGAGGGAAATTCTGCGCTACATCGCTGAGGGGGTCTCTGTCCACGATTTTTTCACACCTTTTAAAGGAGACTTCACGGGGCAGCATTGTAATTCAAAATTTCCCCCACGCATCAAATTTACTAACAACAAGTCATGTGGGTCATTTGACCAATTCATTACGGAGACAATCCTCGAAAGAATTCGGAATGGCTCAATTTCTATCTGGGGGAAATGTGGACAGTGTACTCCTCCGCACATAGTCATGCCACTAACTGTAGAACCTACAAAACAGGGCTTGAAAATGTCCGGCAGCACCGGCAGCGTGTGGCCGAGTGGTTAAGGCGACTGACTCGTAAACCAAAGGTCAGAACGGCCGAGGTTCGAATCCCGCGCTGGACAGTTTGGTCGCTGTCCGTAACTCTAGCCCGGGTCGACCAGAGCCATGCGAGGGAAATCTTGTAGCTGCGGCGGGTTGATGGTAAAACATCCGTGGCCCCTGCTGGAGATAAGTCTCTCTCAGACTTTCGCAGGGTAGCCACGTTAAATATGATACCTACCTACCTAGCGGCGCTGCCAGGAAATTGTTAACGAAAATGACTCGCAGGAAATTTATCACTATTTCGCAGGAAATTTCTGGCATATTCTGGCATATTCCTAATTATCAAGTCATTTTCCTGTTCTATATTCCTTTGATATGGAACTAAATTTTCGTGACAGTCCTTGTTTGAATGACGTCGTTCCACTTGTTCTCACTATTTGTACAATACAAATACCGGGTGACCTCAAAAAACTTCCCAAGCTAGATCATAGGTAGCTTTCTGAAAACAAAAGTTATTGAAAATGTTTGTACCACCGTTTATTCAAAAGGCCTAGCTATCTTTTGAGTTGCTGCATAGGCACTCCAAGCCATGATTACTGCTCGAAAAACGAGATCGAAAGAGATTTCGAATCCATTCTTTCTCATTATTACAATCAGACTTCTTTCCAGTCAACATTTTGTGAAAACTTAACGTAAGAGGTGGACTGGAAGTCATCTGGGGAAATTTGTTGTTTGAAAAACGATCGATATCTGTTCCTCTTTCAAAAATTGTGCTACCATGCACAATTTGGAATTCGGCTTTGTTCCCTCTTCCAAAATATGAACGGGAGAAGGAGGACGGATTCCATGAAATGACTGACTGAATTATCATATTTTAGGACTGGCTTTTCAGAGGGTAGTCTTAAACTAACCAGGCAATATAAAAAAAATGTTCGCCTTTCAGCTCCAGCTACATGCTGATACCTTCTTTGTGTTCATAACATATGCTTTAAAAAACCTAGGGGTGATCCAGTTTGTGAAGCGTATGTCTGGGTCAGCCGGTCAGCCGGTGCCTTTTTTGATACTCGAATTTAAGTTTTGAACCCCTAAAATGATGAAGATAGAAAGTATCATTTTATTGATTAAAAACCTTTTCTGTCCATCAAAATATAAAGTTAAGCTTTTATCCAACTTATTACTGAGTCATTTTTGAGATCGTCAAATGGAACAGCAGCCATAAAATCCAAAGCTTACAGATAGATGGTTCACTAAACATCAGCTTGGTTTGTAATTATGTAAAATTAAGTTTACCCGTCAAAGAACTAGAAGTGTGGTCCAAAAACTTTCCATGACTACCTAATTCAATGTAAATAGTAACATTGCTTCCATTAACATCTAAATTCGATGGGCTTTTCTTCGAGCACAAGTTAGTTCTTTAGTTAGAATGCAACTTCATTCTGGACAGAATACGGGGATCCTGTTTGAACCAGTGAAATATCTTATAATCCTACTTGCAGGAAATTTCGGCTAGATTTCGCAGAAAATTCTGATTTTTTAATTTTGTTGCCAGGAAGAAAAACCTTTTTTCCAGCCCTGCTACAAAACCCAGGTTATGCCACGATGAAAGATATTTAAACCTATGGATGAGCTGCCGAAAAATAAAATTTGATCCCATCACTGATTTGTCCCACTATGTTGGTAAAGATCATTACCAGGCTAAGCTTGATGACAAATCTGGGTATGATCACATAAAATTAACCCAAGAAAGTAAAACCTTCTTTGGCCTCCGCTGGAAGATTTGGTACTTCGTTTATAACACCATCCCATTTGGTTGGAGCCCCAGTGCTTATATTTACCAAACTGTGGGTTTGGCTGCTTCTCATTTCACCCGATCAAATGGCGTCCCTGTTACCCAGTATATAGATGATCGTCATATTGGGCAACTTCTTCCTGCCAAAACCGTCATTACCAACTGGTCTGATCTCGAACTTGCAAACGCAGCGGTTTTTATCTCTTCTCTCTCCTTCGTTTCCGGTGGCTACTTTATTGGCTTACAAAAGTCCGTCCTCTGCCAGGCCCAGAGCATTTTGTTCCTCGGTTTGATATCAAATTCCCAGGATCAGTCATTTTCAATTCCCCAAGACAATAAAAAAAAAAAATCAAAGAATGCTCAAAGAATGTTTCTGTTAAAACGTTACAGCGATTTGGAGGAAAAGCTATATCTTTCTCCCTGGCTCTCCCTGCCGCACGTCTGTACACACGTGAGGTTAACGCGGGTATAAGCTCAGGAATCAAGAATACAAGGCATATTCTGGTAACTGGGAGACTGAGAAATTAGTTGGAACGCTGGCGTTATGAATGATGCAAGTTCAATCTTAGCCTCCTCGATGACAAAGCCTACATCCTCGGCTATTTCAACTGCAGAGACTCTGGGAAGGGAATACAGAGAGAAACTTCTTGGACGGTTTTAAAAATTATTTGACAACTAAAGTGTCAGCATCATGTTTTTGTTGTGAGAAAAGGATGATTTAGACCCACCAGCCTGATCTTGTTTTGTTTGTCTCGTTCCTAATTTTCTTTTGAGTATTGGAAGTAGTGACTGGTCCATACTGTTCTCGTGTGTTTTTGTGATGTTTTCATGAGTCTGTTCAGTTCTTAGGGGTGACCTAAGTCGCTTTCAGTAGCAACTCCGAAGCACTCTCCATATCTTAGTAGTTTGAATAGAAGAGAGTCAGATCCGGTGGAAATACGTTGGTATTCTCACCGGATATGTCTCTCCGAGTTTCAATAAAAATAAGAATATGTCCATGCCTTCTCGCCCCTTGGGACCATAACCTATTTAAACAAATTCAACGAGGCTATTCAGTCATTCTTTATGAGCTACAAGCAACGAAACTCAGAATCTACCCACCGCTCCTCCCTCAGCGACGGATCTGCTTTCTTCCTTTCAAACGCAACTCCTCGCACTCTCCAGATCTTAGTAGTTTGAATAGAAGAGAGTCAGATCCGGTGAAAATACGTTGGTATTTTCTGTACCATATATTGTTGACCTTACTTTCGGCAGCTGCAAGTGATTTACATTACGCATACTATAATAGCTGTCTTTTTCTGCAAAAATATCTTTCATAAATGTTGGGTTGAGATCGTTATTTGTTTTAAAAATCTCTATCATAAGCAACTGCAGATTGCGCTTATGCGTGGTTACAGAATTATTCACACTATTTACAAAATCATTTCCACTATCTTTGCATACAATTCGCAATTCTCTTTCACGAATTTTGTTTACCTTTGAATTGATCGTCCTGTCATGAAACATCCATACAAGCGGACAATTGTTGCATTGCGATTTCATGAATGCATCCATCAGCAATTTTAATTTAACAGGGTCCATATAATTAGAGAGGCGAGCAAGTGCATGCAATTTTTGGTTTGCCTTTTTGCATAAATCTTCAACATGTTTCGTGAAACTTAATATTTTATCAAAAGTAACTCCCAAAAGCTTTTCATAATCACTTTCTTTAATGGTCGAGTCACCAATTGTAGCTACTGAGTCTTTACATTTGTTACCAAATATCAAAAGGTGACATTTGTCTTCGTCAAGTTTCATGTAATTCTCTGAAAACCATTTTGCAAGTACTGAACTGTCTATTTCTAATCGGTTAATTATAGTATTGAGATCTGAGTTGCATGCATAGATATTGGTGTCGTCAGCATAGTTACAAATGTTAGTATTATTCACAAAGAAGAATATGTCGTTTATGAAGACATTGAATAAAAGAAGCCCTAGAACTGATCCTTGCGGTACCCCTATCGGCACATCTCTCCAACTACTATATGAGCTGTTTATTTTGACTCTTTGTTTCCTCTTTGATAAATAGCTTTTGATGAGCTTGAGAGCATCCCAGCCAAGACCATAAGCAGCTAATTTTGCGATCAAGAGATCGTGATTTATACAATCGAATGCCTTAGAGAGGTCCATCAGGATTGCTCCAGCCAGTTCCTTATTGTCAAGATTTGCTTTACATGTTTGCAAAATATTCAACAAAACATGCTGCGTGTTATACCCCTTTCGGAACCCACACAAAAGTGGAGAGAAAAAGGTGCCAATGTAATCATAAAGCTGATCATACATGATGCACTCAAATACCTTGGAAATGGCTGGAAGTAGGCTTATTGGTCTACCGGGTGCGCCAAAATAAACTATGCATTTTTGGCAGGCCACGATAAATCGTACACTGGGCCGATTTTGAAGATTTATGACTTAATCTTTAGCAAAAAGCCTGAATTAGATTCTAGAACTTTTTACAAATTTTTCCGTTTTCAGTTTTTAGAGCTACAAGCGAGTTTCTTAAAATTTTCGTTTTCGAAAACACTGAAAACCAACAAAAAACGTTGATCAAATTTTCTAAAGAATCAACATGAATGGACAAAGAGAAAACGTTTTCAGCGTGATTTGGAGATTTGGAAATTGATTATTGTAAACTTCTGCTCGAGCGTTATTTCAACGATTGGCCTGTTACGAAATTCTGTAGTAGTTACAATAAAGTACTGCCTCAAAAGCCGTCAAAAAATCAAAAATGTAACGAGATCCCATGCTTGCTGGCCCCATGACGCTTCCTCGCTT
The DNA here is from genome assembly GCA_039566865.1 of Aurelia coerulea. Classification (NCBI taxonomy): domain Eukaryota; kingdom Metazoa; phylum Cnidaria; class Scyphozoa; order Semaeostomeae; family Ulmaridae; genus Aurelia; species Aurelia coerulea. The sequence continues at coordinate 36,105,591 of CM076943.1, forward strand.
GTCTTTTTAACCCCCTTGACACAGGAACACAACCTAAGCATACCAAAGCATAAATTCAATGACATTACAAAAGAAAAGACATTTTTTATATATCCTTGAAACTATTATTACATTTCTCCCAAGATAGTACGAAGTCTCATACAGCAGCTTACAATTGGTCGATTTCTAAATCCCAAATCACCACGAAAAAGTTTGCTCTTTGTCCATTCATATTGACCCTTTAGAAAGCTTGATCGAAGTTCTTTGATCGTTTTTAGTGTTTTCGAAAACGAAACTTTCAAGAAACTCGTTTGTAGCTCTAAAAACTGAAAACAGAAAAATTTGCAAAAAATCGTAGAATCTAATTCAGGCTTTCTGCCAAATATTAAGTCATAAATCTTCAAAATCGGTCCTGTTTACGATTTATCGTGGCCTGCCAAAAGTGCATAGTTTATTTTGGCGCACCCGGAATAATTTTGTTTTCTCATGCTATCATCTTTCTTGTAAAGTGAAGAAATATCAGCGAGTTTTAGATCATCTGGGAAAGCACATTCAACTACAAGGCTGTTGAAAATTTCTGTTAGTGGTGGTGAAAACAGATCTGCATTTGCTTGAAGTATTATGGCAGGAATGGCGTCTTGTGGCGTCGCCTTTTTAGGATCTAATCTTTTTAACTGGTTAAACATTTCTTGGACTGTGATTTGGTGGAATGAAAAACTTGGAGAGCTATTCATAGCAGCTCTAATCTTAACAACACTAGAGTGGCACTGGAAACGTTGGACAGTCGCTTGTAAAGTGTCTTGCGAAGAAAAATCCACGGTTGCGGAGTCCTCTTCACAAGCTATACCCAATGTTTTGGGAATATCAACAAAATAATCATTCAAAATTTCCGCAACTCTAGTATCGTCTGATTCAACAACATCGATTTTGAGAAGGGCAATAGCAGTACTTCCTTGAATCTTGTTCGAAAAGAGGGGCTTTACTGTTTTCCAAAACGTTTTGTTGTCACCAACAAGTTGTGGGTCCAGTCGATTATAATATGATCTTTTGTTTTGACGGAGCAATTTGATGCAAAAGTTTCTTTGCTTTTTAAAAGCAATCCAGTTCTCATTTGTTTTATGTTTGTTAAACTTATTTTTTAGTCTAGTACGTTTCATGTTCGCTTTTCTAAGCTCTTTAGTCATAAAAGTTCCGTCATTCGCTCGTACGTACTTTTTCTTGCATGGAGCATGCCTATCTAGCACTTTCTTAGAAATTCTGTTGACATTGGTGAAGTCTTGATTGTTCTCATGATTAGAGGTAAGTTCTTCTTGAAGTTCCTTTCTAAATACTGAGTTGTTAAATTTGTTGTAATCCCTGTAAGTTATAATTCTAGGGCCCCTTTTACGAAAGTTTCCTTTCAGAGCGGTAGCTATCATAACATGGAAATCTGACAGCCCAGTTTCAATAATAGTAGTATTCACAAGTCTTTTGGTATCACTGGTAAGTATCAAATCAATACAAGTCGGACTGTCGGATTTAAAACATGTAGCTTTCTTAACGACATTTTCTAAATTACAGCTGTTCATGAAGTCTTTCAAATTTGAATTTACCTCGCCAAGGTTAAATCCCCAACGACTATAAAATTTTCATAATTGGTGAAATAAAGCTCCATGGTTTTACTGATTTCTTGAAAGAAAAATTTCTCTGATTGAGACGGAGGACGGTAAATGCCAATGAGAAGCCATTTTATCTTGCGAAGATTTATTTCAACAACTTTAATTTCGATTTCTTTGGATGTTAAACTGCTTGTTGAAACTTCTTTAGCAGGAACACCTTCTTTTATATATATCAGAAGACCTCCGCCATGTCGATTTCTTTCTGCTTTTAGGGGTGGCATATAGCCATCAATGCGAAATCGACTCGTTGGGAAAGTTTCGTCTATTTTCATATCTGCTATTATTAGGATCTCGATATTTTTTAGAAATCAAGCATTTCAATGCTTCTAATTTATTTCTAATTGAATTGATTTTCAGGTGTGCAATAAGTAAATTGTTTTTATTAGATATTAGCATTTTTTTAACATCAAACTGGCATCTACTACATCCTCATTCTCATCATCAGATTTATCTTCTAATATATCGTTAGTAGCTACGACATAAGGCTGTGATGTTCTTTTTTGAAAATTTTCTTTTTGTCCACAAATGTACTCATTAGATCCATTGCCACTACAGGCTGCACGTCAACCCCGTAGCGCAGATATAATATTCAAAGCAAGCTTACCATCTCCAAAGTGATTCAAGTGCAGGCCACTGCGATTTAGATGTGTACGAATGTTAATGTTACTGTTATCAATAAAGGGAAACTTGTTTTTCTTACAGAGTTCTTCGAGAATCTTGTTAACCTTCGCTGTTCTTTCATTTATGAATTCATCTTCCCTGCTAACAATACCGGATACAGTATTATCTTCGGTTTTCAGTGTTCGTGCTAATGCGTAAATGTTTTGTGCAATTTTGGCGTCTTCTTTCTCTGCTCTGAAATCATTTGCCCCTGTATGTAGCACTATACGATCTGGCTAAAATGAAATGGGCGGAATTGAAATGAGGGGTCTGGGGGAAGCCTCAGGGAAATTTTTGGGGCCACGTTCTTTACTTTGGCTAAGAATGCAACTCCCAATACCATGCTTGCCATTAGCGACAAGGAAAGTTTGATAGTTTTGTGACAGTTATCTTATAAGTTGAGGCGCGAGGAAATTTTTTGTAGAAACATCCTTGACTTTGGCTTACAGTGCATCCCCTGATTCCAATGATAAAATGGAAGATTTGTCATTTCTCGGAAAATTCCTTCCCAACTTTACCCAGCTTTTTTCTATTCAGTTTTTGAGGGATCTCGAGGACCACGCCACTGGTCGAGTGTTTAGAGATGATTATTGAAGCCTAGGTATTTTTCGCCTCACTTGACAAAGTGCTTCTGATGTCAAAAGGGCTAAGCTTTCCAAAGTTAAATTTTCTTGCATTGGGATCTCCAACAACTTCGTTTACGATGCTGACAAGGTTGCGTTTATCAACTCTGTCTTTGTGCACATCCGGGGGGGGGGGGGGTTGCTCCCATTGTGGCCTGACAGAGGGGTCCAGTCAGGGTTAAAGAGGGTCAAAGCAAAAGTTGTTTAAAGCCTGGTTTTCACTAGAGTCATAAGGATCGTAAGAATCATAAGAAACATAATTTTAAGATCTTATGACGCTTATGATCAAGTGAAAACACCAAGAATTTTAATCGTAAAATGATTAGCACTTGATTTTAACTCTTAAAACGCGTGACATAAGGATCGTAAAGATGAAAAACTTTTTCATCTTTACGATCCTTACGACCGGATGTGCCGGATTAAGCCTTTGTTTCTTCAATTAGATGACGCCAATTCAGCAAATTCCACTCAAAAGTAGGCCTTCCAAGTGTATTCCTAGGCAGAGGACTGTAATTATTTGTAGAAAATGGAAGTATTTCGGGTGGAAAAACCACGGGAGCAACTAACAGTTGCCCAAAATCTTAGATAGCTTCAGGAAAAGTCTCATAAAGACATTGAGTGAAAATTTGTGGAATAAAGCGTGTCTCATTTCCATTTCTGTGAGACCTGTGCCTTCTTACCAGAATCTACATTATCTGGAACATAAGAGAGAGCGATAGCAAAGGCCACACTGCATTTTCAAAGGAATTTCTTGCCAAGCTTGCGCTATAACAGCAGGATTTTAAGGAAAATTGTGTTTCTTACGATCGTTATGATGCAGTGAAAACAACAAAGTCATAAGGATTGTAAGCATCATAAGATTTCAAAATTATGTTTCTTATGACTCTTATGATTCTTATGACTCTAGTGAAAACCAGGCTTAAGGCTACACTCCCATGAATAGACTTAACGCTGCTGGGGCTTGGCTGCCCTTCAGATATATTTCAACCTTATCGTGAATATTTCCTCATAAGCATCGGACAAACGCAAGGTTGCATTTTCTGATCATTAGGGCAAGTTGGGCTTAAAGGGAACTAGCCCATCTCCCGAAAAACAAATAACCCTCCCGAAGGTAAGGTTAGACGGAAAACCTGCATTTTTTCGGCCACATAACACGAAGCGAGGAAAAGAAGTGAAATGAAGCGCAGTGTTCCCCCCAAACCCTTACCAAGAGAAGAGAAAAAACGCAAGACCCGAATACGAAACAAGGTCGAAGCGTGATTAAGAGGAGAAAATGCAACCCTGGTAAGCGATAGCTAGGATAATACTTTGAAATACCTGCATTGCCAACCAGAGGCGAAAGAGCACATCATATAAATGAAAACGAAATTTCTTACCAAATCTGAGGCTCCATGCCTCGTGCTAAGCCAAAGTAGAATCGCATTACTGCCACAAACTGGCCTGCAAAATGGCCTGCCAACTTAGCTGAAAAGGAAAATATATGGCTCGAAGGCCACACACACATAACACACATACACACTAGCAAGCCCGAAGGCCATTTTAAACACGCACTGCTCGACTCGCTGTCGAAACTTTTTGACTTAATTTGCAACCACTCCGCTTGAGTGTGCAAAATTTACTAAATTCTCAAATCAAACTCTGTTTTATACTGCAAGAAGGAACCATGCCACTTGCACGACTATCAATGAGCATGAAGATAATAAAACACATGCCATCTCTAGAGAGTCAAAATCTATGGTATTGCAAATCGCCAGAGGCGTAATAAACAATAAACAGCATGTTCGTTGCTTTAACTCCGATCGTATGTAACTATGTATGTATGTATGTATGTATGTATGTATGTATGTAACTATGTATGTATGTGTGTATGTATGTATGTATGTATGTATGTATGTATATTAAAACACTGATCCTAATGCAAGGTTTTTCACACTGCATAAATTAAATATAAAATTAAATAAATGAATTACATAAGTTATTTACATTTGTTAATGTGCTTAAAGTTTCTATTCTTTATACAAAATCAAGTAGCTAGAAAATGAGTTTTAAGTGAAGCCTGAAATTTTCCAAAGCTTGGAGATTGTTTCAAAGTTGTTGGTAGTGCATTGAAATCTTGAATGCTCCTGTAGTAGAATGTTTTCTGGTGACTAGAAGAAGTTGATATTAGCACATGCAAATTACTCGGTTGTCTTGAATAACTCTATTATAGTTGAAATTTTCAAATAAATATATAGGAGCCATTCCATTTAAACATTTGTACATCATCGAAAGACGATGAAAATGTCTCATCTGGTCAGTTTTCATCCAATCAAGTTGTCTTATCAATTCAGAAGTGTGTTGGCGTCTAGGAACTCTGTGTATTACTCTTGCCGCAAAGTTCTGAATTTGTTAAACTTTCTGCAAGTTGGTACTTGCAGCACTGGCATATACAATGTCACCGTAGTTAAGTTTCGATATAACTGTGGCGTTGACAACATTCTTAAATGTTTCTTTGCTCATAGATCCTCTTATTTTCGAGAGTTGAATAAGTCGTCCAGCACAGGTTCCTTTTAAGTTTGTTATATGATCCTTCCATGTCAAATTTTCATCTAGTTTCATCCCAAGATTTTTTACAACAGATGTTGTTGTCAAAGATGCTTCATTTATAGTTATAGATTTGAGCTGAGCAGGGATGTTTTTGTGCTGTTGCTTTGTTCCATAGATAATGAATTGGAATTTATCTGGGTTGGCTTTTAATTTTTTTGTAAGAACCAGTCTAATATTGTTTTACTTACAGCATCGTTCTAGATTAAGAATACAGGTTTCAAGGGATTGCGTGTTGCAGCTGGAAAAGAGTTGCAAGTCGTCTGCATAGCCATGTATGCTGACTTCAGACGTTGAATTCTGAGCATAGTTTGTAACAATTTCCGGAGTTTCATTTTTATAGAGTACAAAGAGTACTGGGCCAAGAACGGAAACTTGAGGGACACCACATTCTAAGCTTTCTTGGCCTGATATCACTGAGTTTACTCAACTTGTGGTCGATTTCGAAGATACGATGCAAACCAAAAGACCGAATGACAATCAAACCCATAATGGAATAGTTTAGTGAGCAGCATGGAATGATCAATTGAATCAAATGCTTTACTCAGATCCATTAATACAGTTGGCATGACAAGTCTCTTTTTTTATCTGATTTTATCAGTAATATATGTGAGTGCAGTTTCAGTGGAATGGTTGTTTCGAAATCCACAATAATATTCATCCAGAATACTGTTTGCATTTAGATATTCCCATATTTGTTTCGCTATCAGTTTCGCCATAATCTTTGATAAGAGAGGTAATATCGATATAGGACGGTAGTTCAAAATTCGCAGTTTGTCTCCACTTTTATAGACAGGAATAACCTGTGCAGTTTTCCAAGGTAGGGAGCACTCATCAGTGGCTAGGCTGAGATTGATCAGCCTTGCGATGGAGATTGAAACAATGTCTGCAGCAATTTTCAGTGACTTCACGCCTATGCCGTCATAGCCAGTGGAGTTACTTGTTGGGATCAATTTGTATAGTACTTTGAACTTCTGCAATCGTCACAGTTCTAAGCGAGAACTGTGATTTTATGTTGAAGGGGAAAAGGAATCTTCATTGTGAAGATCTCAATGTGTTTGTGTTTCTGGACCAGTATTTACAAAGAACTTGTTTATGTCAGTAGCAATTTCCTTATTTGACCATTTATGAGGGATTCCAATATTATCTTTCTTTGATGGGATAAGGTGTTTTATGCTTTTCCAAAACTGACTGTGGTTGTTCTTATTTTCTTCAAGTAGGTTTTTAAAGAACTGATCTTTTGCATTGTTGATAGCCCTACGGACATTTTGCTTTTCTTTCCTGTAGTCTGCCCATGCATCTGGTGACTTTAAGAGTACAGCAGCTTTTCTTAGATCGTTTTTCCTATTGATTTTTTCTTTTAAATCTTTGTGAACCAAGGCTTTGGTAACGGTCTGACTTTTATGGTTTTTTCTGGAGCATGCTTATTTAATATTCCAAGATACAATTGGTTCTATAGCATGACTGCTGTGTCTACATCATTTATCTTTGCACAGTCAGACAGAGGTAGATGTGATAAATCCTTTTTGAAACTTTCTTTGTTGAAGTTTTTGTATGATCGAATTTTCTTGGAAACAGCTTTAGCTGGAGGGCATTTACGGCACAAAATAATGTACAACAACGAATGGTCACTAAGAGAGCAGTGCAGAACTCCTGCTTTCTTGGGCTTCATTGACTGGCGAGTTACCACAATATCAATCAATGTAGAGGATGTTTCAGTTACTCTTGTAGCTTCTTCTATGTGCTGCTTCAGGGAATAGGTAGAAAAAATTCCGGTAGAGGTTTGGAAAGAGTGAATTCAGGTCTTAGAAAATCACAATCTAGGTCTCCAGTGATAATGATATCCTGATATCATTATCATTGCCATAGCTATATGCCTTTCGAGGTTTGTTAACTGATCTATAGGGCTATCAGGGGGTCTATATACTGCAGCTATCAGCAAAGGTTTACCGTTCCCAATCATGGCTTTTACCCAGAGTTGCTCCGCTGAATTTGTTTCAGAGGCTGGCAGGCACAGGTCATGATACTTTTCAATGGTAGAATGACTCTTGCAGTAAATTATTATTGCACCTCTTTTTTTCCATCTCTGTCTTGTCTCAGGCCACATCTGTAGTTATCAATAGTAGTAGCCTGTGGGTCAATATTTTTTATAACCAAGTTTCAGTGATAACATTTCATTTAATTTCATTTTATAATATTTATACAGGGCAAGTATTCAACGTATAATACAAACATTTATTTACAAACTGCCCTGTTAAAAGAAAGGAAAAAGCAACTTACAATATCAAGATAAAAAATAATATAGAAGTATTAAAAGTCAGAAGGAAAAGTATGATTATGTACAAAACCTGGCATTTTTCAATGACGATTTGAAATGTGGGAAAGTACTGGCCATCTTATTTTCTCTTTTTAGTTTGTTCCAAAGTTTGGCCCCTCTATATGAGAAGCATTTTTGGCCACATGCGGTTTTTAGCAATGGTACATAAAGGTCTGTGCTGGTATTACGAAGCTGTCTAGTGCTGGTTTCTGATAACCTTTGGAACAGTCCTGTAAGATAATCAGGCGCTTCATGGTTTATAGACCTATAGGCCATTTTCAAGGTTTCTCTTTCGATGAGATCGTTGACCGTTTGCCACCCTAATTGCCTGACGATAGATGCTGCAGACGATCTTTAGGGGTTGTTTGTCACGATCCTAGCTGCACGATTTTGGAGCTTCTGAAGCTTGGTGAGTGTTGTGTAAGGCTCAACCATACTTCTGTGAGTGGTCTGCTATATGCTTGAAGGGAGATACTGTTTAGCATGGCGTATCATACCTAATGCCCTTGATATCTTTTTATCTTTTCGGCTATGTGAACATCCCAACTCAGATATTGGTCCACATGTACCCCCTATGTATTTTGTGTGCTCTATCATTGAAATGTCATCATCGCGAGTAACAAGTGCCAGCTTTATAGCTAATGTTTGTTGAATATCCTTAACCTTTTTGTGACTTCCAATCACCATGCTGTTTGTTTTTGCAACATTAAATGACAGCTTATTTCCAGCTAGTCACATAACAAGGATATCAATCCCTGAATTATCTAGAAACAGCTCAACCATATTTTTTGGATGGCAATAAAGATCTGAGCTATCTTTATTTTATCTGATTCATTTTGAAAAGTGGCACGAACTATATCATTGTTGGTAGATTCACTGCAAGGCTTAAGCTGTGAAGGAGCTGGGCCTAAGTTTGTGTGATCGTTGGGCTCCATCGTCTGCAAGCAAACTAAACAAGATGGGCAATTCCATTTATATATGGTTTTGACTGCAAGTCGATTGTAGTCTTTGACTGACACATTTCCATATTTGATGTGACCGCGTTTCTGACAACTATCACAATTCAATCTACGATGATGCTAAGCAACTGGGTTTGTGCACACAGAGCATGGATTTTTCGTTGGAACGGGGTTACTATGTATGTCTCCAGATGCCAGCAATAACTGTTTCTTATATGATGATTGACTTTGCAGTCGAAAGGTAATGCAAATGCTAGAGTTACTGTAATTGTTAATTCTTTTCTTGAGGAACTGGACTGTGGTTTTTTTACCAATCCACCACTCAAAAATTTAGGCCCATCCACGATATGGCCTAAGCTGTAGTTGGCCGCTGAAGTTTTGCACTGTTCGTTGAAGTCAGTGTACCATCGTGCATCGATGTTCCGCAGAGCAGCATTTCCAATAACACAATTAAAAATAGCAGATGATATCAGCAAGGTTATTAAAAAGTAGATTTTAAGCGAGCCATATTTGAAACCTCCTTTCTGTCCAGTGATTAGAATTTCTCAAATGGTAGTATCTTTTCACAGAAACCCCCAAATGGTACTTCGTGGACCAAAAATTGGGCCATTTGGTAGCTTCTGGTAGCGAAAATTTTCTTCAGATTTTCAAAAATTTTCAATTGTAAAGACTGATTGAACAAAGCAATTCAATGATAATTATTGCTGCAACGACCATATTGCCATGCGGAGGAGCCTACCGAGTTGAAATCTTAAAACTGGCCACGAATATTGGAATACCCCAAATTGGTAATACGAGTTTGACAAATAGGGCCATTTGGTAGCCATTTCGTAAGACCCTCAAACTGACTGGACCCCCTGTTAGGCCATAATGGAGTACCCCGGGGTGCACATGTTTCACCATTAGGTGGTCGAGGCGGTTGTTTGCTGTTGTGTAACTTAGATAGGTCTTGTCTCGCTTCAGTGCCAAGGGCCTGTGACTGATGATCAGTTCTCTACGTTATTATAACCAGGGTCTATAGAAAGCGACTGGTCTGGAAACTCTATTGTTCTGAGCTCACAATCATGTTTACACTAGGTCCCAGACTCTTAGAGTGCATCAAAATCAAAACATTCCAAAAGCCGCGATGGATGTGCAAGAACCTACAGTTACTTTCGTGTCTGAACTCCAGTTAATCGTTGATTTCATGGATGATAATAACTTACTCGATGATGATGAAGATTTTGAGAAAGAACTTACTACCATTTCTCTTGAGGTAAGTTAGTCTTTATCTATTTTTTAGACATATAGAACTCTGTCTGTGTGGCCTGGCCTAACTAAATTAATACCTCACTCGCGAACCAAAATTTGAACTCCATAACCCCGCTAACCCCTTAGACCTTACAATTAACTTCTTGTACGATATGAAATTTCAAAATCATGTTAGGATACAATCCTTTTCATTTTTCAAAAGAAGTTTCTGATATGGCATGCCATGGGCGAGGGGTATCACTGCTTCCATCTGCTACGGATATGCGTGTAGTGTTAGTGCGTTGTTTAGGCTAGCAACATTCCACTGTGAAACTGAAAGGTCTTTTTTTATTTCCAGGAGGAGCCAACTCCAGATCACTCATTGAAGTGCTCTATTTGTCAGAAGTCATACAAAACAAGGAGGGGGCTGCAAAGACACAGTGAGATCTGTACAAAAAAGAAAGATCCAGTTGATAAAAGAATTTTAGCCCAACTGCTCTCTGAGGCAGTCCAAAAAGTGAACCAGGATGAATGTTGCCCCCAAGAGATACAGGAAGGTGCCATGAAATGCAATATTTCTATTGACCACCCTCTTGTGAATGCAGAAGTTCTTGCCAAACTCTTTGGTGAACTGTGCAGCAAGAAGAATATTGACACATTTTATGTTGAATATATGGCAAATATAGTTCATAAAGCTAGTGAATGGCTGCCAAGTCTGGAAGAATCTACATCGGTTCAAATAGCAATGCAATTTGGCGAAAAAATGGTTCACCATGCACACAAGCCTGCAGTTTCAGGGGTTGTAGACACTAACATATCTATGACATCAAAAGAAAATCATTGCATTGCATACATTGGCGGATATGTAATTAGAAATTTGCGGAAAAAGCTGTCGCGTAAAACAATTGATGATAGTGTGAAGCAGCAATACTCCAGTCTTTTGGATGCATGTTTGCAAAAACAAGTATCAGCAAAACAGGATAGCCTCATTAACACTTTGACAAGAGGGGGGTTGGTGGACATCAACAACTCGCTAACAAGACTGTTTGAAGTTGTTGAGGCATATTTTAGAACATCTGTGTCAAAGGAGCTTGAGAAGAGCAAAACCACAAACTTGCCTGGGCATGTGTTGCAGTTGAGAAATAGAATGGACATCAAAAACAAGTTCCATGTTCTTATTGAAAGTTGTGACGAACTGATAACAAATGAAATTTGTTGCAATTTTCTAGAGGATATTGTGCACCTTTATTTCAAGATAAGGTGTTTTTCATTTACCAAGGACTTGCTCCAGCAAATTAAAGCAAAAAATAAGATTTCCAAGGGAAAGGCACTTCGAACAGAATTAAAAAAGAAAGAGATGGCTAAAGAGGTCAAGGACAAAGCAAATGAATGCAGTCCAGCAGTTGCAAAAGCTAAAAAACGTGGAAAAACAATTAAATCAAAAGCTAAGTAAAGCAAAGAACAGGTTTCAGAGACATTGTTTTATTTTACTGTTTCTAAAAATGTAAATACTGTATTCACAATGAGTTCATGTCCTGCCACCTACTCCAAAATACCCGTCGTGATCATGAAATGCCCTGAGTTCAAGTTTAATATCCATAGATTTTGAGTACAGACTGCATGTCATGTTAAACAGAGTAGTTTTAAGTATGCTACCCATGGTAATGGATATGGAGTTTTAAATCAAGAAAGAGTCAAGTACACAAGGGCAACTTTGCACAGAATCATTATTGGTGCAAATGTAAAAAATTAAGTAGTACTTAAATTTTTACATTTGCACCAATAATGATTCTGTGCAAAGTTGCCCTTGTGTACTTGACTCTTTCTTGATTTAAAACTCCATATCCATTATTATGGACATTTTTGCATCTGAAAGCCTCGCAATGTATTAAACTAGCTAACAGAAGATTGCTTATGCTAAAATATTCAGTTTTCTTTAGTTTCTCTCCTCAGATGCTTGCTACTATCTTCAACTTCCATTTTTCCCAGAAGAACAAAAGTATGTTAAAGATTTGAAATTATGGAGAATATTCTCACTGCCAACAGCAGCAAATTTTGAACAAGTCATTTTGTTTATTCCCCCATGGCTCTTGAAGTCATCCTATAGATCTAAACCTCCAAAATAGCTTGCTAATACAAACATACTGTAGTATACTAATACCTACAGTATTATCACTTATTTGCTGAAAATCTTAATTGTCCGATTCTCTTTTTGATGATGTTTCATGACAAGCTTTAAAAACTAATTTGATGTTCTTGTATTAGCTCAGTAATAACACAAATTTAAATGGTGGAAGATTATAGTTGCTTTCAGTTCTCCAAATCTCTCATGAAACATTTTGCCTTTGTAACTTTTGTTGTTAAATGTACTCTCATTATACCTTTGCAACTAAACAAAATAGACAATTACGCTAAAGATGGTGGCTAGGAACTTTTTACCGAGATGTAGTGCGTTCTTTTATCAAATTCCAATAGAATTTTTGAAGATTCATAATTAGAATGCAGTGTGCTGTATCTTGGTAAAAAGTTTATTGTGGCCATCTTTAGCGTAATCGACTATTCAAACATGAGATACTGACCAGACCAAACTTTCCCAATTTTCATGTTAACATGGCAAACTAAAGTCAAACATACTATAAATTATATAAAAAGGTCAAACTTAGCATTTCTTTCTTTTTGCCAGCTTCGTGTCATCTGCAGAAAACCAAGATTTTTGTCTCCCTTTGTAAATTCCTTTTGTATTTCCAGTCATTGGGGCAGTTGACCTGACAACCCGAATGGTATTGTCATTATATCCAAATTGGACAACATCCGGATTGTCATTGCGCCTCCCTAGTTGTCTTTGGCGCCCAAAGTACTCTTCCAAACAGTCTTGAGAGAATCTCTCAGTTAAAACAAATTTGCACCCTTCTGCTAAAAGAAACTTTGTTGCCTCAATTAAGGATAGGATGGTTATCTTTAGTCCCTCAAAAGTCTGCTCTGACAGGAACATTTTTGCTTTTGCAGCTTCCGAAAAATTCCCGGGCCTTTCTTGTATACTTTTCTTCCAGGTCTCCAAGTATGGTATGAATTTTTCTTTCAACCAAGAAAAGCGTTCATCATCTTGTGAGCAATATGGTTTGCGGAATTCTTTCCTTGTCCTTGCATGCTCAACTCTATTTCTAACATTGCAGCAATCAAAGAAAAGATCCAGCATTTCACAAAATTCTGCTGTGGCATGATAATCTGAAGGGTAATATTTGAATAGAACTTTTGCAACTGTATAGCTCAGTACTTGTGTGGCCAAATAAACTTTCATCTTGGAATAAGGATTTAAGTGGACATGTTCATGGGTTAATTTTGGTGCCAGATGAAGGCCGCGGATGAGGTCATCATTGTATAGCTGCATTATGTGACTCCACATCAAGGTCTTTCCATCATTCCACATTAGTCTGGATTGCAAACCATATCCTGAATTGTGCAAACAATTCCTAGATGTTTTCAACAAATGAGGGGGGTCTGCAAAGAAATAGATTTGACGGTGTTTTGCATAAAGGTTGACAACACGATATGTTACCTCATTTTCTGCTTCATTGCAAATTTTTCGGTGGAGCTTGTAAAATTTCCTATTTGCTGATGCCCCATCACTAACAACAGCTATTACCCATAGATTACATGCCTTCTCCAAATAAAATACACTGCTCCAAAAGATTGGCAGGAGCTGAAATGATGTTACAGCTGTTGTTGCAAAGTTAGCAAATGGGTATTTAAGATCAGTGCAGATACCTCTCAAGTAGATCACCAGCATATGTGTTGCTAAGGGTATTTCTTTCTCCGCACTGACAAAGTTTAGGTCTGGATCACCAAGATCCATGAAACCTATAAGCTGACCAGAGTGCTTGTCCCAAACAAGATTATTCTTAATCTTAACTTCATCAAACATTAGAACAATATATCGCTGGACATTTGACAAATTTGTGGTTATAGATGTTAATTCCTCAATTATCTGTTTGTTGAAGCCTTGCTTAGGTTTCACTACATTTCTGTAATCTCTTAGAGTCCTCTTGCTTGGTAGTTTCAACACCCCACTTGACCTGAGTTCTTCATATGCGGATGGTGATTTTGCAGCAATTGACAATGAGAAACGAATTATCATAGGATGATACCTGATACCCTTCTCATTTGTTTGCCATGCTTCCTGTTGCTGTCTCCAAAAAAGTTTCATAAAAGGACTATGTTTCTTGTTATTTCCTTCAAGGATAGTGGCAATATCTCTCTCTAATCCTTCGTCAACTGTCACTGAGTTATTTTCTATTTCCAGTTTCATTTTTTCAATCCGTTTCTTCAGATCTTTACATTCCAGCCTTTGCTTTTGTAAAGCTAATTTCAATTTCTCTGGTCTTGTTCGTGACACAGGTGCTTTCGCTTTTGCAGGGGACAGAACTTTTTTGCATTTTTTCTTGCGGGATTTTGCAGGGATGCAGGTGTCACAAATAGCTTTTTCTGACAACAATTTGCAATTCTTTGATCTGAAATACACTTTACTAATAACCTGTGTTTCATTGTCACCATCACAATCATCTCCAAATGGGTCAATTTCTCTTGCAACAGAATGTTTGTTGAGGCCATCATGGAAAGCATACAGACCTTGACAAAGAGTAAGATTTGAAAGTTCTCCTAGTATTGATGCTATTGTGTCATGGCGAACATTTCTTTTGTAGTGTTTGTAAATTGGATGGTCATCTGGCAAAGACCATCCAAAGACAGCAACTGAAAAGTCAAGGCTTTCATCAACGATTACCTTGATCTTGCAAGCAATAAATCCCGTTTCTTTCTTTTCAAAGATATATCTGTTTTCATGCAGTTTCCTGTCCCAAACATTTAGCTTCAGCTTGCTCACTGATTTAGAAAAAAAATCAAAGTCCTTGTATACCCTTTTTGGCTTCTTTTCTGATTGCTCTTGACTCTTGCGCTTTTCAATTTGTGAAGAGCTTGAGCTCCTTGGCTCTGGTTTTTTCTCAAAAGATCTTTTAGGCAAATTTTGTGTTGGTAAACTTCCAAATCTAACTTTCTTTCTGTCAACACCTGTAAGGAAAAGATTTTCAATTAATCAAAATTATGGCATTTCATATAGTAGCATCAGAAATTTTGTCATTGAAAAATTTAGAAATGTCCAGATTTTCCTAATTTTGTCACATCTCCAGATGTTTGCATCCAACAGCAGCATCCCCCCCCCATACTTTGGGGATTTGTTGGTGTATGTTTCTGGTTTGTTCAAGATTTCTCTTCCAAATTGGGTGCAAGCACCACCATTACAAATATTAGTGAGGGTATAGGTAATTTCCTTTTGGCCTGATGTGATAGTGCATTTCAGTTCAAGAGATATACAGTAACTTTATACTTGAATTTTCATCCACATTTAGGGTTGTTGTATCAAGAAGCTGATATTATTTAGGATCTTCAAGTGTGCACCGTACGAAAACATTGTAATTATTGTTTATTTTTTCTATTTGTTTTGGCCGGTCGGCCACTGTTGCTAAACACAGCGAGAAAGTAGGATGAAATCTCACTATAAACCCGTCTTATAGATTCCAAAATAAAAATGAAGTATCATTCGTTGCATACTCACTGTATTCAATGTCTTTTGGGGCAAAGTGCAATTCGCATATGTGCAGTGTGTCTCGTTCTTTCTGAGACTTGAAGGAAGGGTCTTCCTGTCTATTTCGCTCTATGACAGCAATCCATTTTGCTCTAATGCTTGTCGCCTCTGCATCAGTCGCCTTGGGAACTTTAAAGATTCCGATTTCTGGATTTCTTCTGCTTGTGCTACACCCAAAAATAGAGCAGTTTGCTCCTGGCATGTCTAGCTGATGCAGCCAACGTAGCCATTTTCACAACTTCAAAACACTTTCGTGCACCCTAAGGGCCTGGGGAGAGTGAATAGTTAATTGATGAACATGCGGCCAAGAACTCTTTGATCTGTGCCGACATTCCAGACCAGTCGCTTTCTATAGACCCTGTTATAACATAACATAACATAACATAACATAACATAACATAACATAACATAACATAACATAACATAACATAACATAACATAACATAACATAACATAACATAACATAACATAACATAACATAACATAACATAACATAACATAACATAACATAACATAACATAACATAACATAACATAAAAAATACGTTGAAGTAGGCCATTGGCCTGTACGACAGTCTCATACTGATCCTATCCCGGACTGGAAAGTTAGTAATTTGCGCATTCAATTTAAAGGCCCAATAAGATCAGGAAAATCTCACAGTTACCACAGCCGAGTACAAATAGGCTAAAGAAAAATATACAAAAAACAGTAAGTCTAGTGTTTCTTCCTAATCGCGGCTCGGATTTAAAACCTAGATAACTCCTTCTCATGGAAGATATTCGTGCGCTATACAACTTTCCAGTCTGGATCCATTCAAAATTCAAAAAATATAAACTCCGGGGGCTTCCACAAGTGTCGCAGGCTGATGCCGTCAAAATATAAGAGCAAGATTGAAATATGCCCCCATGATTGGATTTGGATATGAGGACAGCTATAAAACTACACCGAGACACCTGCAGCAGTGGGAAATGATTTTATCTAATAGCTAATAGTGTGTATTGATGATCCTTCCAGTGCAAATCTAGTCTGTTTTTAAATGTGTCCAGAGTTGGTGCTTGCATGACTTCATCTGGTAAGGAGTTCCAATTATTCACAGTTCTCTCCGAAAATAAATGGCTCCTTACAGTTTTGCTGGTATGATGCTTTACGAGCTTGAGACTGTGACCACGTCTGCTGGTGTTAGTGTCAAGTTTTAAGATAGGTTCCATTTTGTACTTATTATGTGTCCTTTATAGCACTCAATCATGTCTCCTCTATCTCGGCGATAATACATGGATGGTAATTTCATTTCTTTAATTCTGTCTGTGTAAGTGCAATAATGCAATTGCGGCACCATCTTAGTTGCTCTTCTCTGCACGCCCTCAATCAATTTACAGTCCTTTTCATATCTTGGGTATGCTATAACATGACTATTCTCCCACAGCGGCCTAATAAGTGATTTGTAAAGAGTGTTCATGCTGTCTTGATCCAGGTATGTATAAGATCTACGTATCATACCCAGCATTTTATTGGCTTTGTTGACCTGTATCTCTGTATGACGATCAAACTTGAGCTTCTCGTCTACATTGACACCTAAATATTTCTCCAAAATTGAACTTTCTAATTTAATCTCTTTACCCTCTCTGGTCATCACATAATCTTTCTTAGGATTTTTTACCCCAATGTGCATAACTTTGCATTTATCAATGTTATAAGATAGCTGCCATTTCTTTGCCCATAAATCTAGCCTCTGAATGTCTTCTTGAACGTCCTTAATGTTTCCCTCTATTGAAACGTCTGCAAACAATTTAGTATCATCAGCAAATGTTTTGACATTGGTATGTATGACATCAGGAAGGTCATTTATGTAGCATACAAACAATAAAGGACCTAAGACACTACCCTGTGGCACACCTGACAATACACCAGACCAACTGGATTCTTCGCCGTTAACTACAACTTTTTGTCTTCTCCCAGAGAGAAAACTTTGAATCCATTTTAAGATGGATCCAGTAATGCCTAGACCTTTGAGCTTTCTAACAAGTCTTACGTGAGGCACATTGTCAAAGGCCTTTGCAAAGTCCATGTAGACTATATCAATCCATCCTCCTTTATCTAGTATTTTGGTCCAAAGATCTAAACACTCCAACAACTGAGTAATACATGATTTCTCGGCCACAAATCCATGCTGACATGGAGTCAACAGGTTATTTGTTAATAAATGCTGTAGAACTTGATCCCTTATAATACTTTCATTTATTTTGCAAACTATGCTTGTGAGGCTGACAGGCTTATAGTTTCCTGGGGTTGACCGAGATCCTTTCTTGAAGATGGGAGAGATTATAAAATGAAGAATATATTATGAAGAATAAAAAAATCAAATTCTGGAAATTATTGGGGGGGGGGTGGGCGGGCCCGACCGGTGCCAATAGCTGCTACGGGCCTGCACACCTGTGACCACGCACTGTATCCTGGTATTTGTATTTAACACGCGATCAGCTGTGTCTGTTTTTATATGGTGATTGTACGGAGTTCTGCATTACATCTCAAATTTTTCTGCGAAAATTCAACGATATTATGGAAATCCATTCTTTTCTAGCAGAACAATATACCCCTAGCTCTTCAAGACTCTTGCACATGGACTGCCGCTTTAGAACGAGGAGAAAACGAAGGTTTGTCCCTGAACGGCGAGAATCTGATGTCGCTTAAAATGGCCAGGTCGGAAACTCGGGCGACTTGTGCGAATATCTGTCACTGCAAAATACTGTTTGATGGTACCATTCAGAATTTCCTTTGTCATAGAAGTCACAAATATCATTTGCCTTTTAGAATAAGGCCCTTTCTAGAATTCACCCGAGTCGCCCGAGATTTTATTTCGTAGGGCAGAACGAGGACTCGAGTGAGTCGGGCAAACCTCAAGAAATATAATATTCATTCTTCTTTGAGTGAAATCCAACATCTAAGGCCTGTCCGCAAATGTTTTCTTTGCCTCGTCAGTCATTAACTAGATTAACTTAATTCTCCCTTTGACATAAAACAAAGTCCAACTCTTTCTGCATTGCCATGAAATTTTAGACTGGCTACACAATCTCTGTATGCTCCTTAGAACCGATTTGTCGATAATACAGAGATTTGTTATCAAAAAGTGTCTGAAATCGGACTAACTTGATAGCCTCGTTTTCATAAGCGCTACATGCGTAAAATGCGGACCACTGAATGAATATTTTGGTTGTTATTGCTGCTGTGATCAGTAATCATCAAAATATGAGTCTAGAAACAACACATTGCTACCAAGTTTAATTCATGTGAATTTGAAAGAATTTTAGACAGTTTATGACTCTGACAAAATTGAGCATGGACAGTGAACACAAATTTGAAATTTCAGAGGAGTTCAGAGTGAAAAAAGATAAAGGAATCAAAGACTTGACAAGATTAGACATTACATCATCATTATACATTATCATTAGCAGTCAGTTAAATGGCATCTGAAGTACAAGGAATTTTCAAGGGAACTGTTCTTTATATTTGCTCCAAGTGATTTGCTGCATCAGATAGACAATCTCTCGCCAAGAAAAGTGCCATGTAAATGCACACTGATGCGAGGTCGGATAATAATGAAGCAGATATCTTGCTTTAAACAAACCCCTATGGATTAAAAACATAAATATCAATGATGAAGTAACAAGTACTTGTTAAATCACAAGCAAACAATTATATCACCCTTTCCTTTTACATGGGGGGAGGGGGGGGTTGGATCACATACGGAACTTACATAGTAAAGGTACCTGGCAATTTTTGGTCATGTTCACAAAACACCATAAAATTTTGTTTACTAAAATGCATCCAAACCAAAACAACTGTTAAGCCTAAGGTGATAAAGTACAACAGCCTAACATTGCCAAGTAACATGCTTGCAGTTAAATGATATTAGAAATTGAAATACACGAGCCAAATGTAAATGAAAAAATCACTAACCTGAACGTAGACTAGGCCTACACTACAATGCAGTGTACTGACAGACTAACACTCACTGCTGTCTTGAAAATGCCTCTCAAGTTTTGCAACAGCATTACATTCTGCCATTTCCTGTTAGAGCACAAATAAATATCTCTTCCCAGTGCCCACTTTATCATGCCAAATGGCTGGCTAAATTCCTTCAGCTTCATTTGCTTCTGGTCTTCAGGTCGATCAAGCTGCGACGACAGCGCCGGTCGCCATTGCTTCTTCTTGAAAAACTCACACCAAACAGGCCTCTTCAAAGGGAGGTTTTCCAGTAAAAATAAGTAAAGAGAGGAAACGTTGTTTGGCTAAAGAAAAATTTACCATTGTTTTAGACGAAATGCTTCAATCAAATTACAGGCCGGTTTTTCGTTCTGAAAATTCCGATTTGAGTCACTCTCTGGCAGCTAGTCCTTCATTGAGCTGGCCATCAGCAACAACAACATCAGCGAAATTCTAAAATTTCTTAAGGGCTGAAAGCCTAAAACGAAATCTGGATTTCCTGATTATAAAATCTTAAGATTTAATAGGCATAACAAACACCTCTGGTCTAGCTAAGGACCAGGAGTAGTTTATGTTGTCCTTGTGGTTTTAATCAATGGTTGTTTGTGTGAAGTTAACCGCACAGTTGTCTTTGAAGAGAAGACTTTGAGATGGGTTTGTGTGGAGGAGTTACACCTAGCCAAAAACGGTCCTTATCTTCTCCCTCCAATTTTTCTCTCCAAGGTTTTGTCATACTGAGGTATGAATCAATGCATCTGATTGGACAGAGTGTTTTATCTTGCGGAAATGCATGAAACTTTATTGGTAAATTAGTCTTCCCTTGCTTTGAGTGTTTTTTACGTTTCCTAAAGGATAGATTTTGTAAGAGTCATTAATATTAGTTGTTCCTGAAATCATGAGGGCATGGAGTTCTGATCCCCTGCTAACGGCGGTAAGCCCAAGAATGGTTGTTACTTTTTGTGACAGTTGCATTGGTGTTAGTTAGTCGTTTGCTGGCAAATTAGTTTTTATGTAGTTAAGGACTTGATCAACATCCCACACTAAGGAATATTTTGGGAGAGGGGGTCTCTCTTTTGAAATCCCTCTGAGAAGGGCCCTGACTTGGGGATGTTCCCCTACTTTGACACCTTCTATTGGGTCATGCATCGCTGATATTGCAGATTTGTAGTTGTTGATGGTTCTGTATGCCTTGTTGTTGTCATATAACTTAGCTAGAAAATTTATGACGTAGTTTAGAGGGCATTGAAATGGATCAGCTTGTTGTTCACTACACCAGCTAGAAAACTTTTCCCAGCTTGTGTTACGCTAATTTTAAGGTTTTGTTTTGCAGGAGTGGGTGTGTTGACCCTCCCGGACTCGAAAGGAGGTTCTCCTGGTGTGGGAGCAAATTTGGGTTTTCTATTGCCATATCCAGGAGTTGAGGGTACCACGGTTGGGCTACCCAAATCGGAGCAATGAATATCATTCGTATCCGGTGATATATCACTTTCTTTAGCGTTTGACCTATTAGGTTGAAGGGGGGAAATGCATATGGAAACATTCGATCCCAGTTTTGTTGTAGGGCGTTGCTCGCTTCGCTGGCTCGTTCTGATTTCCTGCTCATGTATCGAGGCAGTGGATGGGAGAGTCGTGAAGCAAACAGGTCTATTTGGGGCTTCTCCAGTGTGTGGCATATCTTGTGGAAGACCCCCGTGTTGAGTTTCCATTCGCTGGAATCCCAGTTGTTTCGAGATTCGTAGTCGGCTTCCGTGTTCAGATTGGTTGGAATATATTCCGCAGTAAGGGTGATCCCTTTCGACAGTAGATATTCCCATATCTGTTTTGCTATTTTTATCAGTGATTGGTTCTTGGTGCCCCTCCCCCCATTTTCATTATGCAAGAAAGGGCTGTAGTATTGTCTACCTTCAGGTGTATTGATTTAGCATTTTTCACTTTTGTAAATTTTTTGATTGCAAGTTCGGCTGTCATCAGTTCTAATTCGCTTATGTGCGATTTCTTTTCCTGATACAACCATTGCCCTCCCGTCGATATCCCCTGGGAGTGGGCTTCCCAGCCCACTCCCGAGAGCCCTCTGCTGCATCTGATGTAATTATCATCGGGTGGGCTGATTTTCATTGCCTTCCCAACTGAGTTGTGGAGGATCAGGTTTTCCTTCTACCATGTTAGCTCCACGAGGGCTTCTGGTGACAGGGTTATTTTTGTTTCGTAGGATTTGGATCTCACGTTCGTCCTCAGCAAATTCTGCAAGAATCTGACTTGAATTGGGGCCTGGGAAAATGCTTGAGCTGTGGAAATGAGTTTTCCCACAATTTTTGCTAAATCCCTCAGGGATATGACCGGATATTGTAGGGTTTCCAGGCATAGTAGGTGAATTCATTGGGTTTTTTTCTCCGGTATTGCAAATGTCATTTCTTGGGAGTTTATCTTTACCCCAAGAACTCTATTAAACGTTCCCTGTTTCTAACATATCTACTCTTGGCAGCACGTCTTCGGTGGAAGGTCACAGCTGAGAAAGCCTGTATTAGCAAGGTAATGGTTTCATCCAATATGGTCCGGACAGCAGTTGTCCGTATTTTACCTGTTCTCTTCTGGTGGGCCATTTTCCACACCTGGCTCAGAGGACCTGCTATGTCTCTAATTTTGGAGGCGATCCTGGCGAGACATTTGTCATTTGTAGCTGCGTACCCGTTCTTTGTTTCTATGAGGTACGTTTCCATAATGTTGTCCAGTTGGGACTCCAGGGATGTTCTTGGGAACCGGGCAGTCTTCCAAGATGTTTTGCCTCAGATCCCCTTCCGTGTAATGTTCCCTCAGATCCTGAGAGAATGCCTTTGCGAGTGGTTTGGGGAGTTTCCATGAGTTGATATCCACTTCTTTTGTCATACGCCATAGGGCGCCCTCTTCCTCGGATGAAGAAGATTCGCTGTCAGGGCTTGAGCTAGAGGATGGACTACTACTTGCACTTGAGGAAGAAGATTCTTTCCTTCTGCGTTTTGCTTTCTTAGCTGGAGGCGTCTTAGCCTTCCTTTTCTTGACTCTTTTAGGAGGCGTATTAGCCTTCCCATGTTTTGGAGGCCTAATAGCCTTCCTCTTGGTTTCTTCCACGTTTTCAGTTGACTCGTTATATCCGCGATTATCGGAGTAATCCTCCTCTTCCTGACCGCTATCCCCTTCGTTTCCACTTTCAAAGGATCCTAAATGTGTTTCTGATTCTTTATCTGATCTTTCTTAGTTTTCATCCATTGATTGTAACCGTTTGTTTTCCGTCGAAAGCGTCGGAGAATTCTCTCTGGACGCCATGTTTCGAGTTGACGGAAAACAAACAAGGCTGATAAACTAGGGGCCTGGGCCCTAGTTGGACCAGAGGTCCTTGTAATGCCTATTAAATCTTAAGATTTTATAAGAAATGAAATTGAGGGACTAGTGTAGCTAGTCTAGTAAAACTTTGCAAAGAGTAGATATGTTTCTTATGCGCGCGCAAAAGCGTCATGCATGGTTCCTGGGTATGAGGCAAATTGATCACGTGATAATCACAACGGTGGAAAGTAAGAAATTGAATCAGCTGATTATTATTGTTATTATCAATTTCTTTAAAAATTGGCTAATAAATACAATAGCTATACTAAAGCTAATCTAGGCCAACTAAAAATTACAATATACATAAATATACATAAATAAACGGTTAAAAGTGGTAAAATAGTAGGTACAATAAATTTACAAAATTGAAATACCTTCAGTATAAAAACCATAAATCAAAGTTAAAATCAGATAAAGCCTAAGTTTGGAACAAAAGTTTGACATAATCGGCAGTGGCAGGTTTTTCCAGACCAAGATTTGGTTTTTCTTTTAAATTCAGCAAGAGATGTAGAATCTTTGATAAATTGTGGAACAGTAGCCCAGACTTGCGGGCCTCTAAAACGAATCGTTTCTGACCCATAAGTAACAATTCTAACTCTAGGAATAGAAAAATCGTTGGTGTTCCTCAGATTATATGGACTTTCATTTTGAAAAAAATCTCTTTCATAAAAACTGGATTAAAGCCATTTCTAGTCTTGTATATTTCGGTCACGAGAAGCTGTAAGTTTCTCTGGTGTACAGTTATTGATCTATCCTTTTCCATTAAAACCTCAAAACTGGATTCATAGTCCTGATAAGTAACTCTTAGTGCTCTCTCTTGGATTCTATCAATTTTGTGACAAAGTTGACGGTTGTGGAACACCCATTCCATGCCAAGGGACAATACTGAAACTGGCTGTTTATGAAAGCTCTCATTAAATATCGTAATTTGTCCTGATCTATAAAGGGGGAAATGCGCGAGAGAGCTAGCAGCGGCGATAATAAATACAATCATAATAATAATAATAATAATTTATTTCTTTAAAGTTGGCTGTTTTCTAGCTGAATGCTAATTAAGGCCAACCGAGATCTTATAATAAATTAAATCTATATTACAAAGAGTGTATACAACTAAAAAACTACCACTATAAAAACCCTAAATTATCAATATACAATTTACATAGTCTACAGCTGCAACCGAAATCGTAGTTTTTATTTTTTCCTTTGAAGTTCCTTAGTGTCTGGAACTCTTTTGTGGAACATGGCATTGCTTGCCATATGATAAAACAATGGAATGGCCCAACATGTAAATGCAACGCTTGTAAATATAATGATATCATGTAGATTTTGTCCATTTATGTCCATGTAGTTTTGATATTTATCTTCTGTATTTACGTATTAATTTCCTTAGTCATTTTTCTATTTGTTAGCAGATTCGATTTAGATTAGTTGTATGTGTATATATTTGTATAATCTGAACAAGCAGAAACTCAACAATAAATTAAGATATCGCAATCAAGTTTTCTGGAAACTCACAAGAGACAACGAACTATCAAAACTTTACTCTGACTGCCTGAAACAGAGCCCACCATACGTGCCAAGAAAATTTAGAGGTGATGATACCTTTAAAGGTTCTGACGAAGAAGCTGCCATTTACCAAAAATTGGCAGAGCAAAGATTGTCGGCAGAAATAGAAGTTTTGAACATTCGAGGCGAGAAGAAAAAGGATAATATCATCAAAATAGACGAAGAAGTCTTCCAGTTCTTCGAATCAAATGAGGAAAGTCACATTGTGGTTGAAGATCTTAAAGACGAATGGCATAAACATGCCAAAGAAGACGAAGAAAAAGTTTGCAAGAAATTGAACAAAAAGATCATGGAAGAGAAAGCAACATTTCAGAAAGAGAATTCTAGCCAAAACTAGGCAAACCACAAAAACCATCCCAACTCCAAAATTCCACCCAAAATCATTCTACCCGGTCAGAAAGAGTTACAAACCACACCCCTGTTACAAGAAAGAGGCAAGAACTCGTTTCAACGAGACCCAGGTTTCAACCCCCTCAATTGCAGCAACAGCATCAAGGTCCAGTCATCTAAAAAAACTTCCACAGCCCCTTTCTACAACCACCACCGCTAATACCGCTAAGCTCATCAACCTTTCATCCTTCAAGTTGGCACAACGCCACGTCTCTCTACTAACAAGAGGACCCAAATTTACACCTGTAGCCCAACCAAGACAGAATGTCCAATCTGATTTAAAGGATTTCACAAGAAGGATCAAAATTCATGACGTTTTTTTCAACAAAGAAAATGAAGACATTTCAATTCAAAGAAACAAATCAAATAGACAAATCTATACTCAAAATCAAGAAATCAATAATATTAGTAATCTTATCAAACTTTTGCAGCCCCACCGAATCTACATAGAAGATAATTTAACACCAGAAGGAAGAACTGCCCTAAGAGAACTTACATCAAACAACGACTTAATCATCAAACAAGCAGACAAAAGTTGAAACTTTGTGTTAATGTACAAAACTTATTATCGCGACTCGTTAGTCCTTGAAGGACACCTACACTCTGAAACTTACGAAAGATTCCCTATGAACGAGGACAAATCTGTTATGAAAAAGCTAAAAGAGCTCGTAAATAGTCACAAAGATGCACTAACCGTTAAAGAACAACATTTTATCACAGAATTTGAGTGGAAAACAAGCAACTTTTACATGCTACCTAAAATACATAAAAGCAAAGAAATCATTGCCAAAATTTCCGAATCAAATCAAGAATTTGTTGAAATGTCTCCACCCACTGATTTAAAAGGAAGACCAATAGTAGCAGGTCCTGTTTCACCAACCCAAAGACTTAGTGAATTCATTGACACTCTTATAAAACCAATCGTCACGCATTTAAATACTTACATCAAAGGTGACTGGGACTTCCTCCGCAAGATTTCATATGAATTTAGTAATCCGGTTTCATTGTACTCGTATGACATCACAAGTCTTTACACAAGCATCCCTCACAGCCTTGGAATCGAGGCGCTTAAATATTGGGTCGAAAAAAGAAGAGACTTGATTCCAGTTCGCTTTTCAAATGACTTTATCGTTGAATCGGCAAAGTTCGTTCTCGAAAATAACAATTTTTTGTTTGATGACGAATTGTATAGACAAATCAAAGGAACAGCTATGGGAACTAAGTTTGCCCCTTCATACGCTTGCTTAACAATCGGTTTTCTAGAAGAAACTAAACTTTTTCCTGAAATCCTCTGTAAATATTTCGACAATGATTCCTGCAAATACATCAAAGAAAATTACATTAGGTACATGGATGATAGTTTTGTCACTTTGCCCAAGAACGTGGATCCATCGTTACTTCAAAGTGCTTTAAACGAAATGGACACTTCAATCCAATTTACAATGGAAAAAGGAAAAACGCAACATGACAACACGGAAACCCTTAATTTTCTTGACATTAAAATAATTTTACGCGAAAACCAATACATTACAACAGATATCTACTACAAAGAAACCAACCCACATAAATACCTGGATTATCACAGTGCACACCCTTCTCACATGAAGCAAACAATCCCGTTCAACCTTGCGAAAAGAATAATCGTATTTGTGTCCGATCCCCGATCCAGATTTAGTTAAAGTACGTTTAAATGAACTTGAAAAATGGCTGCTAGATTGTAACTATCCAAAGAATGTTATTAAGCAAGCATTCCATAGAGCAAAGCTTCAAGGACCTGCACCCAACCAAAGTGATATACACAAGCTACCATTGGTAACAACACATTATCCCAATCTTCAATTTAGTCATATGATGAAAACAATCCATTCGTTGCTCAATCATCTATCTTCATCAACAAAAGAAAAATTCAAAAACACACAACCCGTTTTAGCACTCAAACAACCCCGAAACATTTCATCGTTGTTAACAAATGCTAGATTCTTGTCTTCGGCTAACACACCAACGACAACAGCAACAATATCCTCTAATGGTATCACTCTGTGCAATGATAAGCGATGTAAACTTTGCAAATTGTATTTACAGCCACTGGATTCGTTTTTAACGGCAAAAAACGTTATTTGGAACATAAAATGCGATATATCGTGCAAGAGCAAAAACGTTGTTTACTTTTTATTATGCAATGAGTGTCATGAAAAAGTCAGTTAAATTGGTCAAACGACAAACTTTCGTCTCCGCATGAACAACCACATTTCAGAGTCACGGTCTGGAGTCTCGTCGTGCATCTTTCCAAGACATGTTTTTCAATGTGGAAATAAACATAATAACTTGAAAGAACCGTTTTTCAAAGTCTTTGCGTTCATGTCATTAAGTTCCTCGAAATTACTGACCACCTATGAAGAAAAACTATTCAAAGCAGGACACGCAATCCTCAATTGACACATTAACTTAACACTATTCTCACTCGTCTGTTATTACGTAAACATATTAATCTCAGTATTATTATAAGAATTTCAATTCAGTTTGTCAGTCACACTCTGATGATAGTAATGACTTGAAAGGCCTTAGTGTGCTAAAAAACATCAAATTTTTGTCTATTTCTCGTTCGTTCTTCATCCGCACTTATAGTATCCATTTTTTGTATATATATGTATAGCTAGGTGTAAAAAAATCGAATAAAAATAAGGCAACAAACAAACAAACAAAAATCTAGAATCATTCAAACCTTAGGAGCAGGAAAAGAATCACTCTGAAATTCCTTGGAAATTTTTTACATACTTGGAAATTTTTACACAAGCCCAAATGGAGATATTTCAATGCCTCAAGATTTGCTAAAATCCACCCTATTCCAACAGTGTCCATTCTTCTTTTGGAAATCGTGTGTTGAACATCTTGCAGCGTCCATCAAAAATTTGCAACTTGGAGGAGTTGTATCAGGAGCGAGCATATTTGATGTTACAATATCTGAGAAAAAAACAAAGAAGAAATTAGAGATTTCTCATTAACCTGTTCTTTCCACCAAGTGAGTGCCCAATTGTAATAATCAGAGATAAAAAAACTGGTGATGGACATACAGTAATAACTGACACAACACTGTGGAATTATTGTTAAATTTATAAAACAACTGAATATGCTTTCTTGCTATGCAGCAACCAAATGTGGGCCATTCGTAGGTCAATCAATCACAAATAAATTCTGGTAGGAACTTAAAGCAATTGACAAATAAGTCACAAGATGAAAATCCAAATTTTAACTTTATTGTGCATTAAAGAGGCAAATAGTCCTTGTAAAAACATGACGAAACAAGGTAATAGAGCATCAGAGCAAAATGGGACTCTGAGTACGAAAAGGCAGGACTGAAAAACAAAAGACCATCCAGCGACAACAACAGCAAGAATGCTTAAGACAATAGAATGGCCTAGGCATGGATGCCGTAGTTTATTCAAATGATGGTTATAAACTAAAACACGAAAATTAACAATGTTAGCCAATTTTTCTACAAGAACGAGTTTTAGAAATTTGAAGCTGAACTTCTCGTCAACACAGTGATGATAGTCTCGTTTTGGGCAGCCACTAGATTTTGCACAAATTTCAGTTTGTTGGGGCTACTAATTTTCCCTCTTTCCCATCTGAAAATGACCAGTTTTAAGAAATTAAATATTTTTGTGGACAAAGAATGCCAGGATGGATGATCGGAATACGATTCATGAAATTATACATCCTAATTCCTAACGAAGTTGGGATCAAAATTTCCATGGAATATTCATTGTTTAGACCTTCCTACAAGCTGCCTGTTTACATGTGTGAACAAACAAGAGATATTTTTGCTCGTCAAAAAAAGCTCTGACTTTATGGCAAAAAAGGCAAAACTTAGCCAATTTTTCAAGAATACTGACCTGTCTCAAAGTGATGCTCATATCCTGCAGATAAAATCCACAAACACTCAGCTTGCGGCAGCCTCCAGTTTTTCCACAAAATCCCTTTCTCTATTTTGATTTTTTCTTGCTAAATATCATATTCAGCCCAAGGAAATTAGAGGCAAACAATCCATCTTTATCGAAGCCCTCCAGGGCCGATGCTTTTTTCAGCCGATACGAACAGGCTAAGTTGAAAGCCTCGAGGAATCCCCCAAAAAGGGCTCCAGATCGCATGCGCAGTAACAATTTACGTCACTTACGTAATATGCAAATTAGCTTGACCGTTGAGACCAACGGAAGACACAAAAGCAGCGATGCGCATGACAACGTGAGCCCCAACGTCGGTTCGCCCTCAACAAAGCTGAAACACAATGTATCAAAACAATAGGGTCAGCACTTCATCTCCCCAACAATTCTCAACATTTTCCGCATGCGCCCAATCTCAAACTGTGTATCAAGAGGCCTGGATCACAATATATTCCATCGCAACTGCCTGCAATCCCCAGAAACTTCACCCCTCCCACCTTTCTGTTTTAGCGGCTTGTGCAGACGCGAAAAGCACTTTGAACAGCGGTCGAAACATATCTGCTCTTTGCTGTAAAACTTATCAAAGTTAGGGTTCTCTGTAGAAAAAGGCAAACGGGAGTATCCTGCGAGCATTGAACGTCATAAAGTATTTACTTTGGTTTAACCACCCTTTTGCCTTTTGCCCGAGCTGTCCGAGCGTTCGCTTTTCTTACAGAGCCAGGACGAAGACTCGTGCAACTCGGGTAAATTCTAGAAGGGGCCTTATTTTACACCCGTTTTGCACGGCCTAAGTAGACATGACCTAAACTTCTAAACTTTAGGACATCGGCTGTGTGTGGGTCAGGTAATAATCTACGCAGCACACATTTTGGGAGGTGAAGGATATTTGTGACTTCTATGACCAAGGAAGGTCTAAACCATACATTGCATTTGCAGCGATAAATAATTGCACGAGTTTCTGACCTGGCCTGCCTAGAATTTCTGGCACCAGAGGAGAAACAAGGGAAGTTGAGATGGCAGAGGAAGCACAAATGGAGAAAGAAAGCTGGACTAGATTCCTCTGTTTATTTCCAAGTGTTAATGCTGAAAAGATTTACGACAGACTGATTAGAAACTCAGCAACAATTCTAAAGAAAGGGGCTGCTCCCAAAGTCTTTCGTAACAAGAAATGAGGATACAAGCTTTGGAAGCAAGGCTATGTGCGAGGAGTTTTTATGAACCCAGATGTGCCGGGGGGGGGCGACTTTTTGTTCCTGCTAAAGGCTAGAGTTCATGCTTCCATGAAGTGTACTCGCTACGCAGTGTATGTAGACCTGGCATCCGGATATGCTGTGTATGCAAAGTGCAACTGCAAGGCAGGCTAAGGAGGGTGTTGCAAACATGTTGGTGCCCTGCTGTATGCCCTTCTTGACTATGTCAACATGGGTTTCACGGAAATCCCAAGGGACTTTACTTGTATACTTTACTTGTATTCAAGTTGGGCAGAAATATCATGTACCAGCTGCCGGGGGGGGGACTTGACTTAAATTTGTACGGGGGTGTGCCCACGACAAATATTTTTTACCCTGCTCCACAATTTTTCGCTCAAAATGATAACCTGTTCTAGAAAAAAATGGTGAAAAGTATACTCAAAAACATGAAATGACGCGATCTAGCAGAATATTCCCCCTTGACATGTTTTGACAACCTGCTCTAGAAAAATTGCCTCATTTTGATACTCTGTACTAGAACAAATTGGTGAAAACGATACCCTTAAAAACGGCACATCCCCGTCGGACAAATATACTAAGTACCCCCCCCCCCTGGGACCAGCTGATGCAGAAACCAGTTTTTCAAAAGCCTTTAAATTTAAAGAACTTGTCTTTGAGAAAGCTGAAGAAGGACAAAAGGGAGCAAGACCCCAAGTGATAGGCCGCAGAGAATCTATTTTCCCTTTAATTTTTGGAACAATTGTTGGAATGTTGTTCACGTAGGTCATTCGACCCCCAGTGAAATGTTTTGAACACACTCTGTGTGTGTGGTCCTGGAGTGAAATTCTGCCTAAGAATCATATGCAGCTATCTTCTGGGGGGGGGGGGGGTACTTCATTGTTAAGTTGTACTGGACGTGCCGCTCATATGGGTGGGTTTTTCCATATGAAATTATCTAGATATGGGTCTGTTTTAACCACAATTCTGGTAGATAGGTAGTTTTTTTAGAAGTTTCTTATCAATGGGCCCTATAATGATAATCCACATAAAAAAGAAAAATTTTCCTTTGTTTCAAATCGATAAATTCATACACAAGGGTCAAAAATGTTCTGATATTCATGCAAATGGGCTCGAATTTTTTTAATATTCCGTCATACGAATGGGTCCTTTCTCAAAGTCCAGATTCAGGTCGAATCATGTTCACAATCAAGTACCCCGGCCTCCCGGGGCTATCTTTTTCTGAGTTCTCGCTTTTCCTTGCTTTTGCCTTTCTAAATGGTGACAAATGAAAACTCTTTGTCTCTCAGACCATTGTTAATACATTCTGGCACACAGCAAGCGATCCCCCAACTATCGGTCTGCGTTTACTTTCTGCATTAACGCAAGAAATGCTAGGCCCAATCGGATTATCGCCGAATCTTCGTTTGCTCCTCGTTCTGAAGCATCAGTCCTCGTGAAATAGTTTTGAAAAAGAAGTAGGTATATACTGGTCGGCTAGAAAGGATTTTCCATAATTTCTTTGAGTTTTCGCTGTAAACTTTGAGATGTCTTGTAGAACTCCGTGCGATCACAATAGAAAAACGCACACAGCTGATCGCGTGTTAAATACAACTACTAGAAGGCATTGCGCGCTCACAGGTGTGTGGCGTAACTTGGGGAAAGGTTATTTGAATAACAATGCTGAACGAAATTTCAGCACATAGTGCCATTTACCATGATCCTTAGTAAGGAAACAAATGCTAAGACATGAATTGTATAGCCAAAATTGGTTTCTCGCAGATATCTTCATTTGCCTAAATCACCTGCATGACGCGACTTGCATTTGGAAAGGCTCAAAAACACTCTGGCAGGTCAATTTAACCAGGATATCTCTTAAATACATTGAACAGCACAATTGGAATAATTGCAAAACCTTAAACTAATAGGTCAAAAATAAGAAAAATACAAATGTCGAGACTCTCATTGAGCTCTGAAAATTTGAATAAGTGACTAATTTCGCAATTACACAATAGTTTTCATAACAACTGACTACAACTGCTGTCTGCTCAAGCAGGTTTTTCTATACACACTCTGATCAAATAAAACCCAACAATCAAGAGAAGAGTACTCGAATGATTATATTGCGCCTTTATCATGTAAAGCCGTCGCGATGTAGTATGACATCAGTTAGGTAGCTTAGTGCCTGAGTACCTTTGGCAAACAACTGTAAAGTTCGAGAACGACTGCAGTATTATGCAGAATAATGGCAATTTGGTAACGGAGTTATTGTTATTAAGAAAATTTACAGTCCTATCTTGACCTTCGGGTTGAATCCGGGATGCTTGAGAATTGATATCTTAATAAGATAGGTAAATTTCATTCTTAGACCTAGAGGTAGGCTTTTTCCGGTTTAGTATATATTTATATCACCAACTTTGTCATATGTTCATTTCTTCATAAAGAAGCCTGCACATGTTGCAAACACTGCTGTTCTTCCTGCTGCGTTTGTGTAGTGATACCTTCGATAGATGTCAATCCCCGAGATGATGACCATAAACGACAAGACGTATAAAAAGTCTACCGGTCGAAAAAACATATTTTTCTCCATAGCAAAAGTTTTTGCATCAATGAGACAGTAATTTTCTGAAGGCCCGATTCGTATGTTTTCTTTTGATGTGTGGTTTTGCAAAATAGGCCTTTCGGAATGTCCAAGAAGAAAAAAGCAAGAATAGGTCAAGATCATGTAGTGTTTATTTTGGAAATTAAAGAAACTAGCATAGCGAATTGTTTGATTTCGCTGATTCTGTAATCAGTGCCGAAAACTTGCACAGTACAATTTATAGATTATTGGTTTATTTTCAACTAAATCAATGATATCAACGATGAAAACCTTTTGACCACGGAAATTCTTTGCAATAACTTTAGCTGTACTACGGTTTTTCAAAAAGAAACTGTTGAAGCAACGTATCTCAACTAATGTGCTTCTTTTTCTGATGAAGAACTGATGGATTAATTGTCATGTTACTTCTTGCTTTCCAACTCCCTGAGTACTTAAACTACAAAAAGAATTCCGTAGCGACTACACATCAAATAAAATCACATGCGTGGGGCTTTTAGAAAATCACCATTTCATTTAGCCATTAAACTGCTGACCACAAACGTGATATTTGAACTGTTTCCTCGATAAACATTGTTGATATTGTACTCGCTTATAGACGTGTTTCGCAACTGCAAGTTGAAATGAAAAAGAATATTAACCTACAGAGATATTTTCTTGTCTCCTCCAACAAACTCACTTAAATCAGGCAAAGCGAACTACCGTCAATTTGTTTGTTATTTAAACAAGCCTGCCAAAGTTTAGTCAACTTACATCTGAAAATATTCTATTCAATGTTGAGAAATCTAGTCGAATGTTGTCTGAAAATAGTTTTTCTGAGTGAACGTACATACCACACAACTCAACTGAATGAAATCAAACGGTATTTCCTGCAATCAAGGGAAAATCAAAGTTGAGTTTCTTGCTAGCTTCCATAAGAAGCGCGATGGTCTTTTGACTAAATAAATAACAGACTGGCGTTATTCGTGGTTGCTTTTGTAGAATTCATCGTCTTGCCAGTGAGGCTTCTCAAAATTCCCTACAATATTTAATTATGCTTTAACATCATTGTTGTAGTAGTTTGAGGATCGTAGGGTCATCCTTGGCTGCTTCAATAAATTCCTCAAGGGTAACCTCTCCGTCTCCATCCTCGTCCATTCGCTGAAATAACTGAGCAGCAACGACACGTGGGGGTTCTCGGTCCTCCATCTTCTTTCCGTCGTCAGTCATCATTTTATAAATAGATTTGATTATCTCGACAAGCTCATCTTCTGTTATTGTGCCACTCCCATCGATATCATACATGTTAAAGGCCCATCTGAGCTTATCTTCCTTCGTACCATGACATGTTATCGACAAGCCGCATATGAACTCCCTGAAATCGATGGAGCCATTTCCATCCTTATCAAACGTGCGGAAAACGTGTGTCGCAAATTTGGTCGCATCTCCCTCTTTAAAGAAATTTTTGTAAATTTGCTCAAACTCTTTCCTGGTCATTTTACCACTAGGACAGTCCTTCATAAATCCCTTGTACCATTTGTCTAGTTCTCGATCGCTGAAAGCAGTACATTGTCGAAGATAGGCCAGATTCTCTGGAGTTAATTTGCTTTGGTGCTTTCCCATATTGCTTCGCAAAATCAAATTAATATAGGTAGCCTGCTGCAATAGTCGATTTGATCGAGGATCGGAAATCTTGATTATTGGAACAAGTTTATCGTAATTCGACTTAAATACCTGTTTTGATTGTTTTCTTGAATCCACACCTGTATAGTAGCAGTGTTCTTGAATTATCTCTGCTAGTATGAATTAAATGAGAAGAGGCAGAGCAGTCACTGTTATGATATCTTCACAGGCCTACTTGCCAGCAAATTGAAGATATCTTTGTTCTTACTGCTGCATTCAAGCGCAAAAATACTGTTCATTAATATTTATACTTGAAAACAAGGCCTTAACAAACGATCTGCCGATAAAGACTAAGCAAATTGTCTTCGTCTGTTGTTTGCAAAATAGCTTTTCGCAGGTTTCCACTGAAAGTGACCAGAGATATATCAACAGCCTAGAACATGTCTTTTAACACAGTGAACAATAAGATAATGAAAGGTTGGACTATCTCTCGTATGATTTTGCACTTAAAATCTTGCGTAAATTATGAAACCAGTTCATAAACCTCGAACACCGATATGAAATAGATCCAGAAAAGCCACTGGGATTTTAATGGGAAGACATAAATGTTTAATGGATGGAATACAAGATTGAAGGCTGATGGGTATCACCTGGCTCCCCTTTTAAATCAACCTTGTACATGAGTAAAACATTTCAAAATAGTAGACGAAATTAGGATCTTAAGGCTGTTAAGTAAAATGCAGATCAGATAGAGGCGAGCAGATGCGTTTTGTATTGTTCTCTTTAAATCCTAAACAGTTAAGATCGACAGGTACTCCAAATTTTTCTCTACAGCCTGGTGGAAATCAAATATGAGTGTATCACACTTCGAATTGATGAGCACATTTGATACCTGCTAAAATCCTGCATCTCCACATTTAATGGTTTGCCATCACGAAAATATATCTGTATATCAAAACGTTTTGCTGTTGCTTTGAAGGTTGATAAGTGACATTAATATCATGCTTACTCGTTATCATAGCTGTAGAAGCACTCAGGGCCGTAGGAATTATCTCAAACTTGGCGGGGCGCATGGCATTTCAAGAGCACTTTTCTCTTAAGCTAAAGGGGCACATTGCAAAATCTTGGGGGCACGTGACCCCAGTGCCCCCCTTTTTTTTACGGCTATGAGAAGCATCGCTGGTTGGTCGTGCATTAGAACTGAAATGTGAAAGATTTCCAGCTAGATTTTGCCTATTAAAATCTGAAAACTGATCAGTTCATTCTGGTAGCGTTTACACAGTAATAAATTTGTTAAATGTAGCCTTGTCTATTTGAATTTTAAAGAAATATTTTTTGCACGTACCTTATGAATGGTTTATTATCAGGTGTGGTCTCGCAAAGCCAAAACTAAATTTACAATTTGAAATTTCTATTTGGAGTGCGCGAAGTAATGAATTATAGCTTCAGCAGTGCTATTAATCAATATAGCTGCATGTTGAAGTACTCTCAATCAGAGAAAAACAAGTATGGCAGCACCTAAAGTATAACCAACAATTATGTAGAGTAAACGGTTTTTGGTCACGGAACTACCGTTATATTGCAAACACTTTTTTTCTATAATTTTTTTTAAAAAAATTTTGCATCGTATGAAACTGTGATGCTTTCTGACTAGAAATCTGAACGCAGAATAGGGTAAGATTCGTTCTTCATAAAACAGTGAGCTCTGGAATAGCCCCTGGTCGAAGTTATTTCTGTCAAATTTTGCAAAATAGTCGTGGTTCTATGGCCAAAATGATTTTACTCTGCATAGTTTTTGCTATACTTTAGAATTAGGACAGCTTTCAAAGGTTTTCTGAAGTACATATTTAGGAGAACTATTGATTAGGCCAGCTTTATGCGCCTACACGTTAAACAAAATATAAACCAGTTATATATGTTCATAACACAAACTTCACGATTTCGCAACTACAGTCATAGAGGAACTATAAGTTAACAGTTTGCATGCTCAAAGGTTTTTGGCCATTTACAATCTATTGAAACAAAGCAATAAGGACCCTAAGAACTAAATCCACTTCCATGTAGCTATGGTTTAATGACACCTGTTTTTCAATTCAGTTTTATCACATATATCTTCAGTAGTCCTCATTCAAATAACTGATTTACATTCGTAAACTTACACCACTCTTCACAATGCTGTCACACAATTTCTGTTTTGGTACAAAATACACCACTGCGGAGGAGAATAAAATCTCGTTGTTACTAATCCCCTAATGGCTGACTTCTTGGTACAAGATTCGATATGGCCTAAAAGTGGCAGACCCTCAATGTATCAGAGAATGAATTTCCACATGGGATAGACTTTTATCAGAGAATGAATTTTATCTAAGGATGAATTTTATTATAATTGACTCAATTCAATTTTAAATTTAAATAAATTTGTCGACTGGCTGCAGAATGTGGGTGATCCGGGTGATTCGGATGAACCAGGCATTTTAGAACTGAAGAGACATTAAAAGAGTAACTGAGAAAAAATAAACGTATCGACTGGCTGCAGAAAGTGGGTGATCTGGGTGATTCGGGTGAACCAGGCATTTTAGAACTGAAGAGACATTAAAAGAGTAACTGAGAAAAAATAAACGTATCGACTGGCTGCAGAAAGTGGGTGATCTGGGTGATTTGGGTGAACCAGGGATTTTAGTACTGAAGAGACATAGAAAGAGTCACTGAGAAAAAAATAAATTTATCGACTGGCTGGAGAAAGTGGGTGATCTGGGTGATTCGGGTGAACAAGGCATTTTAGTACTGAAGAGACATAGAAAGAGTCACTGAGAAAAAATAAATTGGTCGACTAGCTGCAGAAAGTGGGTGATCTGGGTGATTCGGGTGAACAAGGCATTTTAGTACTGAAGAAACATAGAAAGAGTCACTGAGAAAAAAATATATTTGTCGACTGGCTGGAGAAAGTGGGTGATCTGGGTGATTCGGGTGAACAAGGCATTTTAGTACTGAAGAGACATAGAAAGAGTCACTGAGAAAAAAATATATTTGTCGACTGGCTGGAGAAAGTGGGTGATCCGGGTGATTCGGGTGAACAAGGCATTTTAGTACTGAAGAGACATAGAAAGAGTCACTGAGAAAAAAATAAACTTATCGACTGGCTGGAGAAAGTGGGTGATCTGGGTGATTCGGGTGAACCAGGCATTTTAGTACTGAAGAGACATAGAAAGAGTCACTGAGAAAAAATAAACTTATCGACTGGCTGCAGAAAGTGGGTGATCTGGGTGATTCGGGTGAACCAGGCATTTTAGAACTGAAGAGACATTAAAAGAGTAAATGAGAAAAAATAAACGTATCGACTGGCTGCAGAAAGTGGGTGATCTGGGTGATTCGGGTGAACAAGGCATTTTAGTACTGAAGAGACATAGAAAGAGTCACTGAGAAAAAATAAATTTGTCGACTGGCTGGATAAAGTGGGTGATCCGGGTGATTCGGGTGAACAAGGCATTTTAGTACTGAAGAGACATAGAAAGAGTCACTGAGAAAAAAATAAACCTATCGACTGGCTGGAGAAAGGGGGTGATCTGGGTGATTCGGGTGAACCAGGCATTTTAGCACTGAAGAGACATAGAAAGAGTCACTGAGAAAAAATAAACTTATCGACTGGCTGCAGAAAGTGGGTGATCTGGGTGATTCGGGTGAACCAGGCATTTTAGTACTGAAGACACACAGAGAGAGTCACTGAGAAAAAAAGATATTTGTCGACTGGCTGGAGAAAGTGGGTGATCTGGGTGATTCGGGTGAACAAGGCATTTTAGTACTGAAGAGACAGAGAGAGAGAGAGAGAGTCACTGAGAAAAAATAAATTTATCGACTGGCTGCAGAAAGTGGGTGATCTGGGTGATTCGGGTGAACCAGGCATTTTAGTACTGAAGACACACAGAGAGAGTCATTGAGAAAAAAATATATTTGTCGACTGGCTGGAGAAAGTGGGTGATCTGGGTGATTCGGGTGAACAAGGCATTTTAGTACTGAAGAGACATAGAAAGAGTCACTGAGAAAAAAATAAATTTGTCGACTGGCTGGAGAAAGTGGGTGATCTGGGTGATTCGGGTGAACAAGGCATTTTAGTACTGAAGAGACATAGAAAGAGTCACTGAGAAAAAAATATATTTGTCGACTGGCTGGAGAAAGTGGGTGATCTGGGTGATTCGGGTGAACAAGGCATTTTAGTACTGAAGAGACATAGAAAGAGTCACTGAGAAAAAAATATATTTGTCGACTGGCTGGAGAAAGTGGGTGATCCGGGTGATTCGGGTGAACAAGGCATTTTAGTGCTGAAGAGACATAGAAAGAGTCACTGAGAAAAAAGTAAATTTATCGACTGGCTAGAGAAAGTGGGTGATCTGGGTGATTCGGGTGAACAAGGCATTTTAGTACTGAAGAGACATAGAAAGAGTCACTGAGAAAAAAAAAAATTGGTCGACTAGCTGCAGAAAGTGGGTGATCTGGGTGATTCGGGTGAACAAGGCATTTTAGTACTGAAGAGACATAGAAAGAGTCACTGAGAAAAAGTAAATTTGTCGACTGGCTGGAGAAAGTGGGTGATCTGGGTGATTCGGGTGAACCAGGTATTTTAGTACTGAAGAGACAGAGAGAGAGTCACTGAGACAAAATAAATAAAACTTACAAAGAAAACGTGGACAAGAATTTTCCATGCCAATTTTCAAAATAACTGGACCCATGTTCCTGTGAAAAATGTTGAAAGTAATATATTTGGGCAGTATATCCCGCCGTACTTACATCTCCCCACCACCAAAATCATAATAATTACCCTCCCCCCTCCCTGTTCTGTGGATGATCCTTCTGATTTTTCTGTCATTTTTACAAGTACACGCAAGAGTAGTTACAGTGCTACGTGCGACCCTCTTTGCATGTCCTGGCTACGCTCAAATGATGATTTCATCCTCTTGAATTTCATTCTCTTGGATTTCAATTCATCAGCTTGGATTTCATTTTCATCCGCTTGGGTGACATCCGCTTGGATAGGGTGGAGTGTGGTAATGTGGGTCTTCGGGATAAAGTTGGTTTAGTGAGCTTTTTTCTACAAATATCCTTCCCCATCGAATCGAAGAAATGTTGGCTATTTTTCTGGTAATGTTTACGCGATAAGCTGCCTTTTTATACAAAACATTCGTCTTGTATGTATCTTTACTCATTTTATTAAATAATTTTACTGAACGGCCTACCGTGGAAAAATCTCGAAGTCCACAAGAACTTTCGCCTACCAATATTGTTATTTTGCTTTTCTGGTCGATCTAATGAACATGAAACGAGAGTTTAATCTTTCACAAGAGAAATAACATTTATTTCAAAGTCATCGAAGCGAATATTTTTTATGTTTGTTTTTTACCAGGTGAGGTAATGTCGGGTACTGAGAATTCAGCCATAACTCAAATCCAAAACGAAGCCTTTGATTGCTTGCATTTTTCGCACTTGTCCTGCCACGTTATTTTTTACTATGACTGCAGCTGTCTTGTAACAAAAAATGGGAGTAATGAACGGTGCAGATTTTACTTTTTAACATGGCCGGTGCAAAAAATTTAATGGGCAGGGCAAACTGCAAACTAGCTTTTGCATAGAGGTCAACAGTTTTTATAAAGCGGACATTTACGGGCAATAACATATTATAGATCAAGATGAAGTTTGAAACATACAATTTATCATTTTGAGTTGTAAATTATGCCATATGAGAAATGTTTGGATGGATGTGTATAAAATGAAGCAAAATTGCCTTTTCGGTTGTTAGCAAGAACGATTCATTCATTCAACCATGATTCAACCCTTCATCTAGTAAACTATTGTGCGGGGTAGATACATTTTTTATTAAAAGGAAAAGAAAGGGTGACGGGGAAGTTGGATTTTTGCAACAATTTCATTCGGGGCGAGCAGATTTTAGCAAGACATTTTCTTCCCCACCGGTACCGACGATGTCATATAATAAATATAGATTGGAGATAAATTGGTTCTTATCTTATTCAGGGCTTTCGGAAATTTCTTTCCTTCACATTCAAACTTTTCAGGGCTTCATTTACTGTCAGTTCACATCACTTGAGTTTATGAGGTATCATTCTTGTCATTCACAACAGCAATTTGTGGAAGAAGCTTAAATTTCTATAAAGCCCAAAGAAAAGCTTTCAACGGGCCCTCATCGGATAATATAAAAATTCCTGATTCTTCCATAAACCTCTGTTGATGAAGACCCCATGATCTCTACAAATAAGAACTTAAGTTTGCAGTCCTGATCGATCTAATTTTTGCTAAATTTCCTGAAATTTCGCATGGACGTATTTCCTTTATAAGAAACCAATAATTTCAGCCAGTACTTGAAGTTTCTTAAAATTATCAGACTTTTCCTTTCAGTACACGTATTTTTTTATAAGAAACTCTAAGAATTTGGACCAGTACTGGGGGTCTGTTAAAATTATCAGATTTTGAGTACTCAGAGTTTCTTACGAGTTACTTAGAGGTTCCATAACAATCTTCATGTTCACTACCTGTGCCCTCGTGAACATTTCAAAACAAGGTTTTATAAGCTTTTCCAATGTTTAAACATTACTCAAGTACCTTATGAGTAGCATGATACAGGAAAAAATGAAAGTAAAGTAAAAATATGTCGAGGATTTCCTTTATCAAAATGAATAGTTTCTTAGTTGATATTTTCCCAGTACTGGAGTTTCTTAATTTTTTAGCAATCTGAGAGTTGAGTTTCTTATAAAGAGAATACGTGTACTCGGAGTTTCTCACGAGTTTCTTAAAAGATCTATAACAATCTTCATGTTCAATACCTGCCCCCCCCCCGTGATATGGTAAAGTGCGAGTTGCGAGTTGCAGTTGCGAGTTTCGAGTTACACTTATTTTGCGAGTAGCGAGTTGCGAGTTGCACTTATTATGCGAGTTACGGGTTGCAAGTTGCACTTAAGTTGCACTTAAGTTGCGAGTTGCAAACTCAAAAGTGCGAATTGGAAACTCAAAAGTGCGAGTTGGAAACTCAAAAGTGCGAGTTGGAATCTCAAAAGTGTGAGTTGAAACTAAAATTATGAGTTACCTCTTTTCTTTTGAATGAATGCATTTTTCGCCAAATAAAGCGGTTTTTTGAAGTTGCAATTGAATTTGGAACTGTTTTATGGATTTCCCTTTATCAAAGCGTTTTCAGGCCGTCGTAATTTTCTTTATAAGAAGCTACGGGGGCCTATTACAATTTGCAGCTTTCATTCTCCCCAAGTTGTTCACGAATGTTACTGTAATGCAGTAAATTGGGGACTTGCCTTAGTTGTCTTAAAAGAATCACGATCTGACTTTTTCTTTTATAAGAAACTTGGATAAGCCCATAGTACTAAAAGTTTCTTAACTTCCAGGCTCCACGACGCCCCTGACTTCACGTGAAATAAAGAGATAAAGCTTGCTATGGCTGCCCAATTAATCATTCTCTGTTCAAATAATGTTCAAAAATCTGTTCAAATAATGTCTGAAACGCGTCTCAACAAAGGCTACATAAATTAAGTTCCAGAACTCTGGAACTGTAGTAGCAAGCTTTTGCTCATTATTGTTTCGTAAAATTTTTCTTCTTTTGAAATAATGGGTTTACGCGTAGGCTATAGAAGCGATGGGTGGTCAATTGGAAGTTAAGAAACTTTTCAATCTTTAAGAAACTTTTCGATCAATACAGCCTGTTACCAACTCAAGAAATACCAAAGAGAATAATTTTTCTTCCCTTTCGACTAATTAACCGAGCTCACAGCAAATCCTTTATTAGCGGCTCTCTGTGAATTAAAAAAACAGTTCTTTATACTCCCCTAATCTTGACAAAGGCTCTCCAAAAAATCACAATGTTTTAGCTGCAAAAGTTGGAAAATTTCAGAAAATCTGAGGTTTTTTTTACCGAGCTCGCAACTCGCATTTTAAATCTTTAAATGTACCAACTCGCACTTTTCACTAGGGTAGGGTGGGGTAATTTGGGTCTACGGGGTAAAGTGGGTCTACGGAGCTTTTTGCTAGAAATATCCTTTCTCGTTAAATGGAAGGAAGGTTGGCTATTTTTCTTTTAATGTCTCCATGATAAACTGCCTTTTTTCATAAAACATTCGTCTTAGATGTATTTCCTCTCGTTTTGAGGGTGTAGAAGGGGTTTTGACTAGCTGACTAACAGACTGTTTTGCACACTGACTAATGACTAATTTTGTTCAAAAGCATAGACTAATGACTAACTATATTCTGTAGTTGACTTTTGACTAAGCCTATTTTTTTCTGCATTTATTCAAAAGTACCTTTGCACTGAGCCCAGAAGTAACACAAACCCTGTTTTTTCAGCAACGAATGTCAAAAAGAATGGAAAAACGACTAACTTTTACCACGCAACAAATATTCTTTGTAAAAACAATCAGTGGCAGGGACGTAGCATCTCAAAGTATCTCAAAGTTGGAGGGGCACGGCACTTCCAGGGCACTTTTTTCATTAAGTTAAAGGGATACTCCCTGAAAATTAACGGGCAGTTCTTTGTTTCTTGCAAAACTTTGGGGGAAACACGTTCCTCCAATCCCCCCCCCCCCCCCCTCGGTTCCTACGTCTCTGATCAGTGGTAGGCTGAGATTTTTCAGTTATATTGCATACAGCCAAAGATATGCACGTCACAACTGGATTGCTTATTTCTTTGTCAGTAAGACCAGTTATTCTCCCAAAACTTTCCAACCTTTGTCCCAAGATAGTGCCACAATTGCATTGTAATTGCGTGTGATAAAATACACTTTTCCCTCAGCCGAAAACGTCAAGATGGAACCAGGTTGCTGACTACTGTATTACACGATTAGGTCACTTTGTGTTCCTTGCTTGACCGAGAGGTATAACCAGAAACCATTGGTAACCCAAAATATTTTTGAAGTGAACGGTCAGGGTAGAAGTGGTTTTCTGAATGGAGGAAGAAGAGACAACACAAACTTGATATGTGTTACAACCATTTTCGGGCCCCATTCTCGAGATGTTGATGCTGAAGAAGTAAAGAAGAAG
The DNA here is from genome assembly GCA_039566865.1 of Aurelia coerulea. Taxonomy (NCBI): domain Eukaryota; kingdom Metazoa; phylum Cnidaria; class Scyphozoa; order Semaeostomeae; family Ulmaridae; genus Aurelia; species Aurelia coerulea. Next base: position 36,148,903 of record CM076943.1, read on the forward strand.
AATGTCACTTTTTACGCCGTTCTCAGGGATCTGCAACTTTATGATGCTGGTGTAAGCCTGGTCTCGAGATACATAGGCCCATAGGCCACTTCTGTCACGTTCTAATCGAAAAGGTGGACAGATAAGGTGTTTATGTATAATAATTCATCATACACTTTTGCATAGAAGAGCTCATAACAGAAATTTCACTTTCAAAGGAAATGTTGACCAATTGAAGCCAAATGATCAAATCAAATCAAATCATAATCATTATTTAAAGTTGGTGTGACAATAGTTGTAGGAAAACTAATTAATACCAACTATTTACAATATAATTTACAAAAATTTATAAGAATTAATATTTACAAGCTACATAATATAATGGACAGGCTACTTACAAATTTTACAATTACACTGTTCACCCGTCCAGGTTTTGATCTTTCTTTTAAAGCTTGCAACTGATTGTAGCTCATTTATCTCATCTTTGAGATTATTCCACAATAAGCTTCCTCGAAATGAGAGCGACTCCGTGCCAAATTTTATTGTCCTTGTACTCGGTAATTTACACAGATGCTTAGTTCTGAGATCGTATTGAATCTCTTTCCTTTCATGAAGGTGCCAGATGTATGCTGGATTTAGATGGTTCATTGACTTATAGATTTCTAGCATCAATGTTTGTAGATTTTTGATGTGGATCGTTACCGTGTCACTTTTCTCCAAAAGTTTATCAAAGGAAGAGTCGTAATCATTGTGGAGTGTTCTTAAAGCACGCTTATGAGTACGGTATATTTTATGGTTGGCATCTTTGCCACAAAACATCCACACTAATGGGCAATAGTTAAAGCTTGAAATAATTACTGTGTTGCACAGTTTCATTGTCTGTTCTCTTGAGAGATAAATATTTAGCCTCCTAAAAGCACTGACTTTTCTGTTTGTTTTGTCGCAGAGTGTTTTTACATGCTTATTGAATCTAAGCTGGTTGTCAATTTCGATTCCAAGAAGCTTAACATGATTAGTGGATGATATTTTTTCACCCTTGATATTCAAGCGTAGCCTATGTTTTTCATTTAGTCCCAAGAACATCAATTGGAACTTATCGGAGTTTGCCACCATACCATTAGCATAAAACCAATTTAGGAGTGTACTTAGGTCGTTTTCTAAATTTGTCGTAATTTCAGTTATACGAGTACCACATGAATACACAGTGTTGTCGTCAGCGAAATTAAAAATTTCTGAATCTAATTTCATATAGAACAAGTCATTTAGGAAGATGTTAAATAGCAAGGGCCCAAGAACGGAGCCTTGGGGGATACCTATCTTGACATTGCTCTGAGAACTTTTATACGACCCAATTTTAACTCTTTGTTTCCGATTCGTTAGGTAGCTATACATCAGTCGCAAGCTTTTTTCATGAAATCCATAGGCCTCCAATTTAGCAATAAGGAGGTCATGAGGTATACAGTCATATGCTTTTGATAGGTCCATAAGGATAGTACCAACTATACCAGATGAATCTAGGCTCTTTCTCCATGCTTCTATAACTCTTACTAGCGAATGCTGTGTGCTATATCCCTCTCTGAAGCCCGAGAGTAGACTTGATAGAATCGGTTTCAAAAAACCTTCCATTTGTCCTTTGAGTATTCTCTCAAAAATTTTGGAGACCGATGGCAAGACACTGATAGGCCTGTAATTGACCTTTGTAGTGGTTACACCTCTTTTAAAACCGGGTGACACATCAGCATCCTTCAGTTCCTTTGGAAATTCAGAATCATAGATAGCAGAGTTGATACAGTCGGTAAGATATGGGCAAGCTATATCCTTTACTTTTTTAAGTTTATCTGTAGGGATATTGCCACTATTTGCTTTATTACTATTAAGTGTGTCTATTTGCTTCCCAACTTCATTTGGTAAAACGTGAGTGAACTCAAATTGGTATTTGTCATGTCACAATTATCTCTAATTCTCCTAATAGAGGGATGGTTTTTATATTTCTCAACTGCTTTTTTTACCATCTGATCGACTGTTAGATCGACTGCCATATCCTCATGAGCCTCCTTAAAGCTTGGTGCAATATCTAACGAGTCGGTTATGTTACTAAAATACTCGTTGAAGCATTCAGAGACCTCTTCGTCTCTCGAGAGTATCTTGGCTCCTTCAATCAATATGATCCTGTCTCTTGTAGGATCCACGTTTGAAAACAATGGCTTTACAGTCTTCCAAAATTGTTTGTCATTCTCGATGGTCTTCGATTGAATGGATGCAAAATACTCTCGTTTTTTCCTTATATTCAACTTTACAACAAGGTTCCTCTGATCTTTATACTTTCTCATATCTTCCGTACTACCACTTTTATTTGCAACCTTTTTTAGATTGGTTCTTACCATTATCGCTTTACGCAGCTCTTTGGTTACGTGTGGTTTGTTATTTGCCCGAACTATTTTTGTTTTAAGGGGTGCATTTGCTTCAAGGGTGGTTATGAAGACTGATTCAAATTCCGAATAGCTTGCTGGGTGCAAGGCCCTAAGATTTCTCTCAAGGTCCATTTTCCAGCGCTCCTCTGACCAGTTCTTATAGTCACGATAGAGAAGTTTCTTTGGAGGTGCCTTGCTGTAAGTTGACTTAAGTACAGTGTATATCAAATGGTGGTGATCGCTAAATCCAGTCTCAAATGACTGGGTCATCATAAAAGAATGCTTCTTATTTGTTAACAGTAGGTCAATGCACCGTCCCTGGCAAGACTTAAAACATGTAGGCCCTTTGATGAGGTTGTAAAGGTTATGTTCTTCCAGTAAAGGAGACAGATTTTTATCATTCGGCTCCATGTTGAAGTCTCCAAGGACAAGTACATTGTCATACCGCCCAAGCTTATCAATGCGCTTGGAAATTTGTTCTACGAAGAAAGACATATTTTGATTTGGAGGTCTATAGATCGGCAATAACAACCATTTTTGCTTTCTAATATTTAGTTCAAACGGAATAACCTGTATATCAGTTGACATATTGTCAACTTTAATCTCTGTCGAAAGGAGGCAATCTCTGACAAAGACCAACAACCCACCAGTTCTATCAGAAACATCAAGTCTGTATGGTGTTTTGAATCCGGGTATTAAAAACCGATTTTTTGGAAACGATGCATCTAATTTTGTCTCTGCAATGACTAAGACGTCTATATGATCCTGTATCATAGTTGAAAAATTTTCAAATTTGTTCCGGATTGAGTTTATGTTAATGTACTCAAAGATGACAATGCCTTGACTAGTGACTAACTGGACGCTTTACTGCTTGACCCTTTCTACACCCTCCGTTTTATTAAATAACTTTACTGAACGGCCTAGTGTGCAAGAATCTCAAAGCCCAGGAAAGCTTTCTCCTGCCACTGTTGTTTTGCTATTCTGGTCAATCTAATGACCATGAGGTGAGAGTTTGCCCATTTGCAAATGAAATAACGTTTATTTGAAAGTCATTGACGCGATCGTTCTTTTTATATTTGTTTTTTACCAGTTGGGGTAATGTGGGCCTACTGAGAATTGAGCCATCATTCAAATTCAACGAAGCCTTGAATTGCTTAAATTTTCGCACTTATATTCATCTTGCCACGTTGTTTTCTGTCTAAAATGCGAAAATGGGTTTCCTATTACCGCAGTTGCTGTCTTGTAACCAATAAATTGGAGTAAACATACTGAAACCATTTTTATTTGACTGTTATTATCAAATTCGATCACTGACTTGCAAGTCACAACGATGGCGGATCACAGCATAATGACCGTAGTTTTAGTTTCGTCGCGGGAAAGGGATTGCTTGCGATAAAAGGCAAAGCTTGTGATTTTATTGAAATAGAGAATAGTTGAGAAAGGTAATTCCATTAATTTTTCTAATCATTTATCCTTTTGCATTCCAATATTGTACAAGTTTTGAAAATAGACCCACCCTTCCCGCTCGTCGGAAAAAATGGGCCTATTTTAGTTGCCATAAGAGAAAATTTTTTAAAAATATTTAACTACCTTTGTCAGAGCTGAGATTTTTTCCCAAGAAACAAGAAGCACTGAATGTCAATTAAACGAAGCTTTTGAAATTGTTTGCATTTTATTGTCGTTTTACCAGCTATCCATTTTGAGATTTCACTCATTTTAGACCCATATTACCCAACCCTACCCTATTAACTCGTAACTCGCAACTCGCACTTTACCAATCCACCCCCCCCCCCCCCCCCCACTCCCTGAACGTTTCGAAACAGAGCCGTTGAAGCCTTTCCAATGTACCATAAAGTTTGTCCAGCCTCAACATTCTTAAGAAATTTTGTTTTGAGCATTGAAACATTCTTAAAGTATTCCAATTTTTCCAGTTCTGATATGGTTTCAGGGGAACTTAAAGAAATGTCTGTGTCATTACGAGAAAATGGACGAATGAAAGGATATAGCAATACTAATGTTCTTGACAATCATAAAGTTGTAAACATGCTTTTCGAACAAATGAGATACATCAGTCATGAGATTCTCTGTTTTGAACATGGCAAAACAGGCAGCTGCTGAAAAATAAGACACGAACATGGCGAGCTGAGCCTAAACAATATTCTGATGATATTCTTTAAAAACATTGGACGGTTCTGAGCCTGAGTATTCTTATAAACAATATTCTTACAAAAAAGAGTCTAACTTTCCAGTCGCATGAAATAGGAAACGAGTGAAAATAAGGTAAAAGATGTTAACATATTGAGGACCCCCTTTTTCAAAATAAATAGCTTTTAAAGTTATATTTTCCCAGTGCTGGGGTTTCTTATTTTTTTTACCATCTGAGAGTTGAGTATCTTATGGACAGTTTCTTATAAACAAATAGGTGTACCTCTCATATTTAGTTATAAAAATGAATGGCCGTATTTGATCATATAAACATAATCGTCAAAAAGCTAAAAAACTATCTTTTTACAGTACTTGGGGAAGGGGGCTAAAGCTTCCCTAAGCTATCCAGCTCTACAGTCCCTATTTACGACATCTCAAATATTCAGCAGGTTGTCATTCGACATACCCCCAAACAAAATGATGATAGGATGATTATTCTGTCGGTAGCGAATATCTGGCGCATTGCGGCAATGAAATTAGGAGGTACGTCTTGTAGTTGAAATTGGAAAGCAGTATTGTCCTAACGTGGTACCGTACAGGATGCTGTACGAAAGGCTTAATGTTATTCATTACATATAACTCCTAGCAAATCCGGAATGGTGGGAATCTAGAAAAGGTACCGACGTTGCAATATGCTACAATCTAGAACACGTAAAAAGGAAAACACGACGAAAAGACAACTGGGATGAATGAATGAATTTATGAAACCACTGTCAAATTTATAAAAACCATGTTTCCGCCGAAACATTAATTAAGGCAATATATACAGTGCAAAATAAATTACACTTACATATTACACAATATCTCTGAAAAATAAGACTGTAAAAAGTTACTGTAGGACTTTTAAAGAAATGGTTCACCCGAATCACCCAGATCACCCACTTTCTCCAGCCAGTCGACAAATTTATTTTTTCTCAGTGACTCTCTCTCTGTCTCTTCAGTACTAAAATCCCTGGTTCACCCGAATCACCCAGATCACCCACTTTCTCCAGCCAGCCGACAAATATATTTTTTCTCAGTGACTCTCTCTCTCTGTCTACAGTACTAAAATACCTGGTTCACCCGAATCACCCAGATCACCCACTTTCTCCAGCCAGTCGACAAATTTATTTTTTCTCGGTGACTCTCTCTGTGTCTCTTCAGTACTAAAATCCCTGGTTCACCCGAATCACCCTGATCACCCACTTTCTCCAGCCAGTCGATAAATTTATTTTTTCTCAGTGACTCTCTCTGTGTCTCTTCAGTACTAAAATACCTGGTTCACCCGAATCACCCAGATCACCCACTTTCTCCAGCCAGTCGACAAATTTATTTTTTCTCAATGACTCTCTCTGTGTCTCTTCAGTACTAAAATCCCTGGTTCACCCGAATCACCCAGATCACCCATTTTCTCCAGCCAGTCGACAAATTTAATTTTTCTCAGTGACTCTCTCTCTCTCTGTCTTTTCAGTACTAAAATCCCTGGTTCACCCGAATCACCCAGATCACCCACTTTCTCCAGCAAGTCGACAAATTTATTTTTTCTCAGTGACTATCTCTCTCTCTCTGTCTTTTCAGTACTAAAATCCCTGGTTCACCCGAATCACCCAGATCACCCACTTTCTCCAGCCAGTCGACAAATTTGTTTTTTCTCAGTGACTCTCTCTCTCTCTCTCTGTCTTTTCAGTACTAAAATCCCTGGTTCACCCGAATCACCCAGATCATCCACTTTCTGCAGCCAGTCGATAAATTTATTTTTTCTCAGTGACTCTCTCTCTCTCTGTCTTTTCAATACTAAAATGCCTGGTTCACCCGAATCACCCAGATCACCCACTTTCTCGAGCCAGTCGATAAGTTTATTTTTTCTCGGTGACCCTCTCTCTGTCTCCTCAGTACTAAAATCCCTGGTTCACCCGAATCACCCAGATCACCCACTTTCTCGAGCCAGTCGATAAGTTTATTTTTTCTCGGTGACCCTCTCTCTGTCTCCTCAGTACTAAAATCCCTGGTTCACCCGAATCACCCAGATCACCCACTTTCTCGAGCCAGTCGATAAGTTTATTTTTTCTCGGTGACTCTCTCTCAGTCTCCTCAGTACTAAAATCCCTGGTTCACCCGAATCACCCAGATCACCCACTTTCTGCAGCCAGTCGATAAGTTTATTTTTTCTCAGTGACTCTCTCTGTGTGTCTTCAGTACTAAAATGCCTGGTTCACCCGAATCACCCAGATCACCCACTTTCTGCAGCCAGTCGATAAGTTTATTTTTTCTCAGTGACTCTTTCTATGTCTCTTCAGTACTAAAATGCCTGGTTCACCCGAATCACCCAGATCACCCACTTTCTGCAGCCAGTCGATAAGTTTATTTTTTCTCAGTGACTCTCTCTGTGTGTCTTTAGTACTAAAATGCCTGGTTCACCCGAATCACCCAGATCACCCACTTTCTGCAGCCAGTCGATAAGTTTATTTTTTCTCAGTGACTCTTTCTATGTCTCTTCAGTACTAAAATGCCTTGTTCACCCGAATCACCCAGATCACCCACTTTCTCCAGCCAGTCGACAAATATATTTTTTTCTCAGTGACTCTTTCTATGTTTCTTCAGTACTAAAATGCCTTGTTCACCCGAATCACCCAGATCACCCACTTTCTCCAGCCAGTCGACAAATATATTTTTTTCTCAGTGACTCTCTCTGTGTGTCTTCAGTACTAAAATGCCTTGTTCACCCGAATCACCCAGATCACCCACTTTCTCTAGCCAGTCGATAAATTTATTATTTTCTCAGTGACTCTTTCTATGTCTCTTCAGTATTAAAATCCCTGGTTCACCCGAATCACCCAGATCACCCACTTTCTGCTGCCAGTCGATACGTTTATTTTTTCTCAGTTACTCTTTTAATGTCTCTTCAGTTCTAAAATGCCTGGTTCACCCGAATCACCCAGATCACCCACTTTCTGCAGCCAGTCGATACGTTTATTTTTTCTCGGTTACTCTTTTAATGTCTCTTCAGTTCTAAAATGCCTGGTTCATCCGAATCACCCGGATCACCCACATTCTGCAGCCAGTCGACAAATTTATTTAAATTTAAAATTAAATTGAGTCAATTATAATAAAATTCATCCTGAGATAAAATTCATTCTCTGATAAAAGTCTATCCCTTGTGGAAATTCATTCTCTGATACATCGAAAATCTGCCCTAAATTCCCTGATTTTAAGAATTGCAAAACCGACAAAACTAATCCAGATGGCAAAGTGAATTAGACAAGTTTATAATTATAATAATAATAATAATAATAATAATAATAATAATAATAATAATAATAATAATAACAAAAATGATAATAATAATAATATTAATAATGATAATAATCTTCGTCAGCACTACTTTCTAAAGGACAACCGAGAATTTATACTACAAGATAAACAAGGCAAGGTAAAACTAAAGATGAAGTAAAATTACATTTTTACTACAAAGAACCCTATTCCCAGAAAACATGACAACCCCCGAAATTAAAACCAAGTGGGAATGAAAATCACGTTTTGTTCCAAACTGTTTTTTTAGCGTAAACAAGAAAATGAAATGGTTGGCACATTAGCAAATGTTCACCCTGGAGGATTAAAATAGTCACAGACCAAACCTCCAAGGGATCCAGCCGGCAACCCCACGACCCTCAGAAAATTAGCCGTTCAATGATTCGCAAATTGCTGAATCCTGAATGGCTTGATAGGGGATTCCACCCTAACGCCACATGCAAAAAAACATGAAGCCAAATAGGAAGACCATAGAGCACCGCCAGCAAAACCCCCCAGAGACATCAGATACAATGGCAGGAATTAGGCCACGCCACACGCAAACATATCGAGTTCCACATCTGCAGCCCGTTCATTCAAACCCTTGGGTAAAAAAGTTCCCAGCCTGTATTGCCAAAAAAGTTCCTTACGTCGCAATGAAAAGACATCATCAGCCCCATCATTCATTTTAACCCTAACTGTAAATTTACCATTGTGGCTCCCCTCAAAGAAATGACTGAAAAAGTTTGCTTGTGGGATTAATTTACCCCTGCCGAGTGATCCCTCGCTATGTTTGCTTGCGTAAGATCTGAAATATGATTTGTAAACATTGAATCTTTGCCTAAATTTTGTTTTGGTGCTACCTACATACTTTTTGTTGCAAACCTCACATTGTAGCAAATACACTACATTCTCTGAGTTGCAGTTATACCTCCCCGAAAAATTTGTGAAAGATCGATTTTCGTCCGAGTTTTCAAAATTATCCCCCTCAGTTATGACGTTGCAGATCTGGCAACTCTTCCTGCCATTGCACCTGTAGGTACCCTTAACCAACGGAGTCTCACCAACAACTGGCAATTTTGCTCTAACAAGTTCACCTTTAAGACTTTTGGCCTTCCGAAACGACAAAAATACCTTGTTTTGGAACAACGTTTTGTGTTCATTATCTACCAAAAGGAGTTTTGAATTTTCTTTTAAAATGTCATAAACTTTGTTGAGAGCTGGATGGTACGTAAGAACCAGAGGTATTCTCTTGTAGTCCTTATTTTTAGGTTGCCTATCCAAAAGACTTAAGCGATCGCGGCCGCGAACTTTGCTGATTTGCTCCAGAATCTCATTTTCACCATAGCCCCTATTAAACAGCCACCCCTTAAGTTCCCCTACCCTCTCATTAAAAAAGCGATCCTCGGAACAAATCCGCCTAATTCGCAGGGCCTGGCTATACGGTATACCCTTTTTAGTATGACCAGGATGACATGAGGTACGATGAAGGAGTTGGTGAGTATCCGTTGGCTTAGTAAACAAATCTGTGATTAATCGATCACCCTCCCTTATCACCTGAACATCGAGAAAACTTATCTTTTCCTTTGACCAATCCGCTGTGAATTTTATCGAAGGGTGGGCTTGGTTAAGGAAATCCATAAATCGATGCAATTTCTCCTCACCATGCTGCCAGATTAAGAAAATATCATCGATATACCGCCACCATAACCAAGGTCTATCCGGGGCTTGAGATAATAATTTTTCTTCCAATGCTGCCATAAAAAGAATCGCATAAGATGGAGCGCATTTTGTACCTATAGCTGTACCCCTCAACTGATGATAAAATTCACCATCAAACTCGAAAAGGTGAATTTTATCATCAGTTGAGGGGTACAGCTATAGGTACAAAATGCGCTCCATCTTATGCGATTCTTTTTATGGCGGCATTGGAAGAAAAATTATTATCTCAAGCCCCGGATAGACCTTGGTTATGGTGGCGGTATATCGATGATATTTTCTTAATCTGGCAGCATGGTGAGGAGAAATTGCATCGATTTATAGATTTCCTTAACCAAGCCCACCCTTCGATAAAATTCACAGCGGATTGGTCAAAGGAAGAGATAAGTTTTCTCGATGTTCAGGTGATAAGGGAGGGTGATCGATTAATCACAGATTTGTTTACTAAGCCAACGGATACTCACCAACTCCTTCATCGTACCTCATGTCATCCTGGTCATACTAAAAAGGGTATACCGTATAGCCAGGCCCTGCGAATTAGGCGGATTTGTTCCGAGGATCGCTTTTTTAATGAGAGGGTAGGGGAACTTAAGGGGTGGCTGTTTAATAGGGGCTATGGTGAAAATGAGATTCTGGGAGCAAATCAGCAAAGTTCGCGGCCGCGATCGCTTAAGTCTTTTGGATAGGCAACCTAAAAATAAGGACAACAAGAGAATACCTCTGGTTCTTACGTACCATCCAGCTCTCAACAAAGTTTATGACATTTTAAAAGAAAATTCAAAACTCTTTTTGGTAGATAATGAACACAAAACGTTGTTCCAAAACAAGGTATTTTTGTCGTTTCGGAAGGCCAAAAGTCTTAAAGATGAACTTGTTAGAGCAAAATTGCCAGTTGTTGGTGAGACTCCGTTGGTTAAGGGTACCTACAGGTGCAATGGCAGGAAGAGTTGCCAGATCTGCAACGTCATAACTGAGGGGGATAATTTTGAAAACTCGGACGAAAATCGATCTTTCACAAATTTTTCGGGGAGGTATAACTGCAACTCAGAGAATGTAGTGTATTTGCTACAATGTGAGGTTTGCAACAAAAAGTATGTAGGTAGCACCAAAACAAAATTTAGGCAAAGATTCAATGTTTACAAATCATATTTCAGATCTTACGCAAGCAAACATAGCGAGGGATCACTCGGCAGGGGTAAATTAATCCCACAAGCAAACTTTTTCAGTCATTTCTTTGAGGGGAGCCACAATGGTAAATTTACAGTTAGGGTTAAAATGATTGATGGGGCTGAGGATGTCTTTTCATTGCGACGTAAGGAACTTTTTTGGCAATACAGGCTGGGAACTTTTTTACCCAAGGGTTTGAATGAACGGGCTGCAGATGTGGAACTCGATATGTTTGCGTGTGGCGTGGCCTAATTCCTGCCATTGTATCTGATGTCTCTGGGGGGTTTTGCTGGCGGTGCTCTATGGTCTTCCTATTTGGCTTCATGTTTTTTTGCATGTGGCGTTAGGGTGGAATCCCCTATCAAGCCATTCAGGATTCAGCAATTTGCGAATCATTGAAAGGCTAATTGGGAGGGTCGTGGGGTTGCCGGCTGGATCCCTTGGAGGTTTGGTCTGTGACTATTTTAATCCTCCAGGGTCAGCATTTGCTAATGTGCCAACCATTTCATTTTCTTGTTTACGCTAAAAAAACAGTTTGGAACAAAACGTGATTTTCATTCCCACTTGGTTTTAATTTCGGGGGTAGTCATGTTTTCTGGGAATAGGGTTCTTTGTAGTAAAAATGTAATTTTACTTCATCTTTAGTTTTACCTTGCCTTGTTTATCACGTAGTATAAATTCTCGGTTGTCCTTTAGAAAGTAGTGCTGACGAAGATTTTTAATCGAAACGTTCAAGATTTTAACAGTTGTGTTTTTATTCATTTTATTTCTGTTAATTTTTGATGGTGGTTTAGTTCAATTTAATAATGATAATAATAATAATAATGATAATAATAATAATAATAATAATAAATTCTGATATGAGTTGACGTACGAGAGCAAAACTAAGATATCTCAGAGTCAAATGTTTGTCCAGTATACTTATAAAAACTAAAATTCATTTTGTCCATGCATTCCTTTACATCTGTTCTGCCATATTATGTTCCCACATATCATGTTCGACACACTGCACCATTTTATCGTAGACTTCACCTCCTCACTAGAAAGTCCTCATCTTCTTAAATTCTTCCTTACATCTTCATGCACAGTTCCAAGCGATCCAAAGCACAATATTCTTATATTTGTATTAATTCCATTTTGATCCAATATGTTTTTCAGCTGTTGGTATTTCGTTTCTTTACTCCTGTATTATTCTGACATGTACAAATCGAAGCATTCAGTTACTTCTATGATCTCACATTCCTTTTTGTTTGACTTTATCTCTAATAAAGCAGGTTTCCGGTTATTCATTTGCTGCAGTTCAGTCCGTAAATCTGGAAATGCTGTTTCTGCCATCCTATTTACAAAGAAAACTGATGTTTGATTGTATCGACGCATCTTTTGATAAACAGCATCTACTCTCCTATCATGTCGCTTTGAGTAGAGATATTTGAACTTTTTGCAGGAGTTCATCAAATGAGCTACTGATTCCGTATGATGGTTACAGAAGAAGCATTTTTTCTCGTGATCTTTGTTCCAAAAATGTATCAGCTGATTGCAAGGTATTTGATTCATCCTTGCTCGTAGCACCAATTTCACCAGGCTGTCTGAATGTTTCCATCCGTAGTAAATTTGATTTGATATTTTCCGATCAATCCCATCCATTCCTATAAATTTCCCTTGAAACCTGAGTTCTGAGCATTTGGCTAAGTCCAATTTTTCCATTTCTCGCTCGATCTCTTGCTTCAGGTTTCTCTGTTGAAGTTCCTTCCTGTCGACAAAAACTTTCGCCAAACTGTTTTCGTATACGACACAACCTTTTAATTTGTTCACTTGGAATAGAAGATCTGGCCAATCTGAGCTTCCACCATATGTTTTATTCTTGACCAATCTGTCGTTATCATCTAATTGATAGCCAAAAAAGTTCTTTTCACAATTCGTTGTTTTTACTCCCCTCCATCTCATATCCAAACTTAACGATTCTCTTGCCATATTCCTTATATTTTCTTCTTCGTGGTTTAGCATTTTGATAAGATTAGAAATTCGTGTAGCTCTGTAAACAATGGATGGCTTCTTTACACCAAGACCCCCATGTAGCCTGCCAACGAAAAAGACTTTATCCGTCGCTTTAGGATACAATCCAAACATAGCTCTTATGACACAGCTGACTTAACTGTCCATTTCTTCTAGTTGTTTTTCCTCTATTCTTGTATTATCAAAAGGATGTAATATTTGGCCAGGGCTATGTTGTTAAAAGCGCTAAGTTTTAGAGGGATTGGAAGAGAACTACCCTCGATCTTATCTATTGTTTCTTTAAACTTTTCGATAAAGCCTTCAACTTGCTTTAGATCTTCACCACAAATGCTAAGAGATTTACCGAGATATTTGTATGCCTGTGATCTCTTATATGTTTCGATCTTTGTTTGTTTGTTTGTTTGTTCATCTTATTTCAATTCGATAATTAACTCTAGCCAAAATACATACACATTATATACATATATACATAAGTTAGCTAATCTAAATCGAATGATGTTAAATTAAATAAACGAATAAATTAACAAATTAAATTCAAATGTGAATAGAGGAAATACTATGAACAAAATTTACAGACTGTAATATTTACAAGCATTACATTTACAGCTTGGTCCGTCCCATTGTTTTATCGTTTTTTTGAAACTGTTAAGGTTTTCAGCTGATTTTAATTCATTCGGTAAACAATTCCAGATTTGAGGTCCCATTGCTTTAAGGCTCTTAGAACCGAAAGTTACTTGATTTGGCCGAAAATGATTCAAGTTATTCGGATACCGTGATGAATAATTTGAAGTCCTAAAACTAAAGATGTTATTCATAAATGATGGATTCAAGTTTTTCATTGTTTTAAAGATTTCGATGCAAAGTGCCCTTTGACGAGCAACTTGCATTGTACATTTTTTTCGATTTGAGAAGTAGATCACAATAGGTACTTTTGTGATCGTTATACAGAAATCTCAATGCACGTTCCTGTATTCTTTCAATTTTCTGCAATGATTTTGATGATGAAAAATACCAAACTAAGGGACAATAGTTAAAATTTGAGTATACAAAACTTTGAACCAAAACTTCTCTTTCAGCAAAACCAATAAACGACCTGAGTCGTTTCAGAACGTTTAGTTGCGCCGCCGCTTTCTTGCAAAGATTGGATATATGTGGGTCAAAATTCAATTTGTAATCTAGTGTTACGCCTAAAAGTTTGACATTTTCTTCCGATTTGATGGTGTGTCCCTGGAAATCGAGGTTTATGCCTAAAGTATTTGTCTGATCTTTTTTCACAAAAAGTGCATGGAATTTGTCAGGGTTCGCAATCATTTCATTTTGTTCGAGCCAAATTAAGGCATTACCTGCTTCCTTTTCCAAAACCTTGACGAGATCCGGCAAGGACCTGGAAAAGTAAGCTAACGTATTATCATCAGCATAGTTGTACATGGCAGCTTGCTTAATGAAGAAGAAAAGATCATTTATGTAAAAATTGGAAAGAAAAGGGCCTAATACAGATCCTTGGGGTACTCCTGATACAATATCTTGAAAAGGACTGTAGACATTATTTATCCGCACACTTTGGCTCCGTTTTTTCAAATAGGAATAAACTAGAACTAATGCATTTTCATCAAAACCATATGCATGGAGTTTGGCTATTATCAAATCATGTGGGATGCAATCGAAAGCTTTTGAAAGATCCATCAAGACAGCACCTACAATGAAATTATTATCAAGTTTAGATTTCCAATCTTCCACGAGTCTGATTAAAACATGTTGAGTACTATATGCTTTCCTATAAGCTGCGACAAAGTTTGATAGGGTGTTATCTAGAAAGGGCATTAATTGTCCCTTTAAAATTTGTTCAAAAATCTTAGAAAAAGTGTTAAGTACGCTCACTGGACGATAATTTCTCTCCACAGTGCGAATGGGTTCACCTTTATCTAGGGGGCAAACTGCGGCAGTTTTTGCGTTTTGGGGAAATGTGAAATTACGAATACTGCAATTTATGGCGTTTGAAAGAGGGGCCGCTAATTCGTTACTAGCCAGAGAAACAAGTTTTGGTGGAATCTGATCAACACCTGTTGATTTACTGCCATCCAGCCTCTCTAATTGGAGCCAGACATCTCTGGTTGAAACCTCTTTGAAAGAAAACGTTTCAAAAATATGTTCGGGGTCTTGAACTATCGCTAGAATACTCGGGTGATCCTTGTATTTGTCAAGAATCAGTCTCACAATTTCTCTGTCATCACTTGTTGAAACTGTATCGGCAATGTTGGAGGGTTTCTTTCCAGAAGTATTTTCGACAATATTTATGTAATAATCGTTAAAAATCTCACATAAATCGTGGTCATCAGTAACAATTCTATCATCCTTAACCAGGGAAATATCGTTACCAGTCAAGCCACCTTTGTTTGAGAGAAAAGGCTTCACGAGATCCCAGAAAGCTTTATTTGACATCAAACCCTTGCTTGTGACTTTCTTAAAAAAAATTTTAATGGCTTTTTTACGTAAGGCAACACATTTGTTTCGCTGCTTTTTATAAATGTTTTCATTTTGCTTGGAAGGATATTTATTTAATCGATTTTTGAACCTGGAACGAGTATATATAGCCTTTTTCAGTTCTGGATTCATAAAGGGTGCATTATTTCCCCTAAGAAACTTCGTTTTCTTGGGAGCATGTTTATCAACTACATTTCGGAAAGCTTCAGTCAGATGGTCATAAGATTTATTAGGGTCTGTTTCATCGAACTCAAGATTAGCCTGCTTGACATCCTTCAAGAAATTTTCGGGGACGAAATTTCTGTAGCTGCGATATTTAATTTGTTTCGGTTTTAGCCTGGGAACAGTTGATTTCATAGTGGTAGCTACAAGACCATGATAGTCGCTCAGACCTGTTTCAAAAACGGAGGTCTTCTGAAAAGACCTGGGTCTATTTGTTAAAATAACATCAATTGATGAACTATGATTCTTTGTGAAACAAGTTTTCGACGTTACTAGATTAGATAAACCGAATACATCGCAAAAAGAAGCTAATTTGTCAAAACCAGGATCTGTCTTACTATGGGTATCAATATTTATATCACCCATGATAATTATGTTATCATACTTATCTAACGCACGATTTATAGAAGTTGATAAATTTGAAAGGAAGGTTTCTATATCATAATTTGGAGGGCGGTAAACGCTGTAAATGATCCATTTCTTTTTTGTAACTACCAGTTCAGAGCACAATAGCTCCAGAGAAGAAACTTCAAAAGTGGGTACCCTATTGCAAATGATGCCATTCCTTGTGTATTGCATGAGGCCACCTCCAAATTCAGACCTATCTAGGCGCGTTGGACTCTTATAATTATTGATAAGGAACAAATCAGTTTTGAAATCCGAATTCAATTTCGTTTCTTCTATGAGCAAGATATCAGGCAGACATCTTTCAGCAATCATTCTCAGATCCGTGATTTTATTTCTGAGGCTGTTTATGTTTAAAAAACCTATGAGCAAATTTCTGGTGCACTCGACCCTCAGATGGAAAAACTTTTCAATACCATTTCTAACTGGCTGGGACGCATCAGACGAGGTTGATAAGGCAGTATCCATACTAAGTTGGGGTGAATTAATTCGACTAATAGCAGGTGACAAAAACTGAGTATCTGTCTGAAGGGTAGAGTTAGATGCAGCATCCATCGTTGGAGATAATGTAATACTAGTATTTATTGAAATTGTGTCCGTATAATTCATATTGTCCTTTATCATATACTTGGATTGTCATACAGAATTTAAGAAACTTACGAAGTCTCCTCCCAGAGCATTTGTTCCGTCCACGTTTAAATGTATTCCATCTTTATACAGCATGTTTTCCCATTCTCTCTCAATATATTCATGCTTAATGAGTTCTATGCGGCTGTTTTCCAATTCTTTCTCTAATGCAATATTGACTTTTCTCCTCTTCACGTCAATAAGCTCTGAATCTCCTCTTGCTAAGATGCTCGACACTGCAACATTTTTAACTGTTTTGCCCGCATTTACTGCCAATTTTGTGATTTTTCTAGCAATTTCAGTAGGCTCACTATCTCTTAGGTCATTTGTTCCACAATGAATTATCAATCCATCTGGTTTCCTGTTTAATGTCGGGATGATGTATGACTCCATATCATTTACTGTGGCCCCTTTGAAGGATTTGATGATAGTGAAATTGCCCCTGACGTGCTTATTCATCTCTTGTTTTCGAATCCCTCCTAGGATCGAATCACCAATTATGGAAACGACTGGTTTCCTTTTCTCCTTCCTGTTGAAGCTCCACTTATGTTGATCTGCATCTTCGTCAAAGTCCTCCCAGGTGAAGTCGGCTCGCGTATCTTGTGTTAGTTGGACATCGTTTGGCCTATCTTCCTGATGATGACGAAATTTGACGGTGTTTTGCCTAGAATCCTGTGGGGAGTACTGTGTTGTACTCGACTTGTCTCTTGTTGTTTCTGTGGAGCCCGTTTTTGCGGCTTCAGCCCAAGTTTTTTCACCTGGGACCACATTCCTTTTTTCTTTTCTTCTTTCATCAATGACTTGTCTGTTTGTCATATGGACGATGTTGTCTTCAAATCTTTTCTCACTTGGTTCCGTATTGATGATGCTAGAGTTCACTGTTTTTGTCAACTTTTCTTTGTTACCTAAGCCACTTGGTAATAACACTTGCTGATTTTCATAAGTTGGTGCATTTTGCCAAATCTCATTGTCTTCAATATCAGTCAATGCACCGAAACTGTTCATCAAGGGAACCGCTGTTTTCAAGGGGCCCATTCCAAATTGGCGACTTTTAGTTGTCTGCTTTGGAAATTGCCAGGGGCCATCCATTGTTACGAAATCTTCACACAAAGGGTTCTTTGAGGGGTTCAGCTCCCCCTGGGCTTTCAGTAACGACTGGCCTAAGTTGTTTTGGTTTGATTTAACTTGAAGCAAAGCCTTCAAATCCAAAATTTGCAAACGCAAACCAAAATTTTCATCAACTAACAAATTTTTCTCTGTCTCCAGCTTTTCTATTTTCATCTTAAAATATTTTTTAGCTTTTTCTGCATCACTATTTTTGTTCATACTTGAATTTAACTGCCATACAACATTATTTTCAATTTTTTCAAATTTTTCCTCTAAAACATGTACTCTTTGTTTGGTTTCCTCCAAATCAGTGTCAAAATTATTCAAATAAATTCTAGGTATTTCCAAATTCGATCTACTACCTGATTCTATTTGTTCCATATCAGTTTCACTTTGTAAGCTTTCTGTTTCGCTGTCACTTGAATCACTTGAATCACTGTTTTTGTCTGAAATCTGCTTTTCAGCTTCGGCGACAGACTGCAACTCGTTTCTACATGCTTTGAGCCTTCCTTCGTCGTTTGATAGCTTTCTCGGTTTGTCTTTATCAGAAACACTTTCCGCTTGCGACCCTGGTATTGACTCCACCACTTTGATAGACTTTTTACCCCTCCATGGAACATCTTTAAGCTTTCCCGTGGCAGTCATGAGTGTTAGCTGTAGCATGGTAGACTTATTACAGTTCGTCCCTAGTTTTCGCTCGCTATTGAGTTGAATTACTAATTGAATTGAATGGAATCGCTCTCTCAAACAGGGACTCATAATCAAACTAACTCAAAATCAGGACAAAAACTCGTTTTCACGTCAAGTTCCTGACGTTACAATCAGATTGCAGCATTCGGGGCTGCTCGGCTGTGATTGGCTTATTTAAATTTCCCGCGTAAATTTTTGAGTTTTCGGTAAAATTTTCGGTAGTTTTTGGAATTGTCGGTGCCCTTGGTCGCCCTGTCAATAAGACAGCGCTTCGCGTTGCTTTTTGCCAAAATGGAGGTTGTTATCATCGCAGCTACGGACAGAATAAAGGTGATCTCAAAAGGCACTGTACGAAAGAGTTTTGAAGGGAAAGGATGCATTTGTTTGTTTGCCAACTTGCTGTAGGAAGACCCCGGAAGACTTACTGTTTGGCGAATTTAAATCGTGAAACACAGGATTCCTTTTTGGCCCGAGCAAAACAAAAAAGGAGCTTGAGGTAAGCACTTCGACCCGGCAAAAAGTTAAGAGAAAACTCACATTCGATGTGGAAAAGATACCCGAAATTTCTTGAAACATTCCTCTATAAACAGCAGAAGTATTCGTTTTTGAAATTCTGTGCAAATTATAGTAAATTTGTCAAAGAGGCTTCAACCTTGAAAACGTTTCTTCGTTCTTGCAAAGTGCCGATCAATTTATCTTTCCTCCTGAAGTTTAAAATCACAGACTACAGTACAAAGCTGCTTAAACAGAAACTATTTTCAATCTTACGAAACAAATGTGTCATAAGAGTTTTGTGGATAACTATACATTTTTTAGGAGAATTATTTATAGTTTTGAGAAGCCTTTTTGGGTGTTTTTCTTTGCGAGAATAATTTGTGTTCGTTTCTTGAGCTTCCTCGACCGAAGAACATTCTAGAAAACATTGCAAAGTTCCCCTGAAGATAACGCCAGAAAACTCGCGCATTTTAAGATAAAGAATAACCGAAACTTGATGAAACGTTTATGCTTTGTTAACCATAGTATTGACAGCAGAAATATTAATGATTGAAATGATTACAAAATAGCTAGTGCAGGTTTTTTGCGTAAAACAGTCTCACAATAGGTTGCAGAAGGCTTCAGCAAAAAGTTTCTGAAATATACCTTGGGTTCCTTTAGCAATCGAAACAATCATGATTGTATTGTTTTAGATTTATCATTGTTTCATTTGAAAGAAATTAGATCCCACTGGCTGGCTGAATTTGACGAAATCTTTATTGTTTTGATTGTCAAAGGAACGCAAGTTTGTCTGGTTCACTCATTCCGAAAAAGTTTGAAGGCGTGGAAAAGTCACATGACCTCCATCACAGCTAGGAAGTCTCCCTGCGGCACGACCGATCAATCGAATCCATCAATCAATCAATCGACCGACCAAGTCTCGGTCAAATTCTCGTACATTAGTTTTGTCCTCGTTTTCACATAGCTTTTTTATGAGTCGTAGATTGAGCGAAAGGGTTAAAATCAAAATATAAAAAACGAGTGAAATTTACGACGAATTGTAATCAGTCTAGTAGCATGGTAGGTGAACTGTCTAGGCCATGAGTTCGCAAAAGTGTATCACAAATATATTCCGAAGAAGCACGCTTTCCTGAACTTACAGTCTTTCTAACAGTGTCCATAATGAGCTGTTCCAGTTCATCAGGTTCTAGTACGAGATTGGTTGCCATGATTTGGATCAAAACGTAGAAATTTTTGCAGAGCGATAAAGAACACGACCGTAGCTCAGCGCAACCGCAACGTGTCCAAAAGCATAATCGAATGCTGGCTGAAGGACTCTATTTACTATCATTAGAAATATGATGACGCTAAGTGGATCCCCTGTTTTTGTACCCCTCGTAATGTAAACCTTTTTTGACAAAGCCTTTCCACATATGACTTGAAAACATGCTCCTTCATATATATGCTCGATGATTTTACAATACGTAGCAGGGATGTCATACTCGTTCAGAGTCTCTATCATTTTATCATGCTGGATGCTGCCATAGGCATCTGCGAAATCAATGAACAGGACGTGCAACTTCGTACTGATATGTTTAAAGTCATCTAAGGCTGTTTATAAACTGAAAATCAGGTCCTGCCTGTTTCTTCCTTGTAGAAAGGCTCGCTGCCAATATTTAATCTTGGGCTCAATCAGTGGCAATATTCTTTGAATGATACAACGGGTAAAGATCTTATATATCACTGATGATAAACATATGTCGCAAAGAGTTGTCAAGTCATGTTGTTGAAAATTCTTCTTAGGTATCCTTTGTATAATATCATGTTTCCAGCTGTTAGGCACCTTCTTATTTATTAAACATGTATTAAAACAGCTGACAATGTCTACTCCTTTTATGTCATATTCTCTTTTCACATCTTCATATCGAACCCCATCGAGCCCCGGTGATTTTCCATTAGGAAGCTTCCTTAAAATATTTTGTATCTCCTCCCCAGTAAATAGGGGAACTTCGTCCATGCATCTTTCTACTATCCGTTGTTGTCCAGTTGCCCCATTTTCTTCCCATTCATTTTCCAAAATAAAGTTCTTTTCATTTCTATAGTATGTTTCTGTTTCCACCTGAATAATTTCTACGTTTACTTTTGTTGGCCATTTATTGTCATTCCTTATGATTTGAATTGCTTTTTCCTTTTGTGAAGCCAAAGATTCGTTAATTTATTTCGTGAAACTGGATCCTGTGAGATTTTTCCTTGCCTTGTTGAAAAGAACGGTTGTATTGTTTTCTTGACATAACCAAATTGTTTTTCTAATCGTGCTATAATCGAGATGCCGTCGTTTAATGCGTCTTGAGAGGGTTCATGTGGCATTGAATTCAAAATCCTTACACAATACCTGCATAGATTTGGATCCCAAGGGGCTTAATTGGCCTTTTGCTGCTGAAACTCTCCTCCCTTTGTAAATATTCCGTTTATAAGCTTTATAAGTTTTCTCCATTTTGTAAAATCTCCTTTGCAAATAAATTGGTCGTAGAAAGTTCCTTGACAGCTTAATGATCGTCTGAATGCTTCTTCCTGTTCTTCAAATTCTTTCCACTCGTCGCAGATGAGATTCGAAACAAAATCATTCAGTGGCATAGTCCATGATGTGTTCTTCCTCGTGAGTCGAACAATTTTTCCTTGCTTAATGGCATCCTTGAAATAAACCTTCAACTTCTGTATCAGTTGCATTGACTATTTAGTGTTTCACAAGTATACTGGACAGCATTTTCGGCGGCAGTTACGACGGATTATTATTGAAAGAAGCAAGCAAAAGTAGGCGCGCTTCAAAGCACGTCCATCTTGCAGCGCAGCATCAACAACAATAATAATAATAATAATATTAATAATATATGAAAAAACACACTGTTATTTTAAAAAACGTTTCGATTAAAATCTTCATCAGTTTACTTTACAACTCCGGACAAACGTTTTTTAAAATAACAGTGTGTTTTTTCATATATTTTATTTTCTGTTGTTTTTTGATGGTGCTTTTAGTTTAATTTAATATTAATAATAATAATAATAATAATAATAATAATAATAATAATAATAATAATAATAATAATAATAATAATAATAAAAATAATAATAATATATGAAAAAACACACTGTTATTTGACAAAAACGTTTCGATTAAAATCTTCATCAGTTTACTTTACAACTCCGGACAGCCAGGTTTATATACAATGTAAATAAAATTAGATTAACATAAAATTTACATAAAATCAAAATTACGATACCCTTGATACATTCCAAACTATAGACTTACAATAATACAGACGTTTTACAGCGTAAACAAAATTAACATAAACTTATTAAGATAAAAACAAAACTACCCTAGACACATTCCAAACCATAAAATTACAATCATACAGCCTATCTTTTAACCTTTTACCCACATGGGACCGAGAGTGTCAGCCGAAATATAAATGTTTACAAGGAAACAGGAAAACAGACGCCAGCCAGTAACCCTCCAAGGATTTGCTTAAGTTGCTAGATCCCGAATGGCCCGATGGGGAATTCCACCCCAACACTACGTGCAAATTGCACGAAGTTAACCAGCCAGCATCCCCTCCCCTTCCCCTGAGGTTTAAGTGCAACGGTAGAAGGATTAAGCGCTCCCGCAGGCAAGCAAGTCCAACTCGACATCCGCCACCCTTTCATTTAGGCCCTGTGGAGAAAATAAACCCAATTTATACTTCCAAAAAAGCTCCTTTCTACGGAGCGAATATACGTCACCTGCACCATCGATGATGCTTATTTTCACCAAAAACTCACACCGATGATTTTGTTAAAAAAAGTGAGAGAAAAAGCTTGCCTGTGAGACCGGCTTACCGGTATGAAGATTACCACTGAGACGCTTTTGTTTGTAGGTCCGAAAATACGATTTATAGACGTTGAATCTCTGGCAAAATTTAGTCTTCGTACTACCGACATACTTTTTATTGCAACATTCGCATTGTAGCAAGTATACTACATAATCCGAGTTGCAGTCATACTTCCCTGAAAAGTTCCTAAAAAACCGAGAATCATCTCCATTATAAAACGTGGACCCCTCTCACATCATAGGGCATATTTGACACCTTCTATTCATGCATTATAAAACGTGGACCCCTCTCGCATCATATGGCATATTTGACACCTTATAATAATGATAATAATAATAATAATAATAATAATAATAATAATAATAATAATAATAATAATAATGATAATAAAAACACAACTGTTAGAATCTTGGAACGTTTCGATTAAAAATCTTTGTCAGCACTACTTTCTAAAGGACAACCGAGAATTTATACTACGTGATAAACAAGGCAAGGTAAAACTAAAGATAAAGTAAAATTACATTTTTACTACAAAGAACCCTATTCCTAGGAAACATGACTACCCCCGAAATTAAAACCAAGTGGGAATGAAAATCACGTTTTGTTCCAAACTGATTTTTAGCGTAAACAAGAAAATGAAATGGTTGGCACATTAGCAAATGTTCACCCTGGAGGATTAAAATAGTCACAGACCAAACCTCCAAGGGATCCAGCCGGCAACCCCACGACCCTCCCATATAACCATTCAATGATTCGCAAATTGCTGAATCCTGAATGGCTTGATAGGGGATTCCACCCTAACGCCACATGCAAAAAAACATGAAGCCAAATAGGAAGACCATAGAGCACCGCCAGCAAAACCCCCCAGAGACATCAGATTCAATGGCAGGAAATAGGCCACGCCACACGCAAACATATCGAGTTCTACATCTGCAGCCCGTTCATTCAAACCCTTGGGTAGCCTAAAAAAGTTCCCAGCCTGTATTGCCAAAAAAGTTCCTTACGTCGCAATGAAAAGACATCATCAGCTCCATCGATCATCTTAACCCTAACCGTGAATTTACCATTGTGGCTCCCCTCAAAGAAATGACTGAAAAAATTTGCTTGTGGGAATAATTGGGAAGAATAATAGAATGAAAGTGTAAAATTTTTGTGGGATATAGATATACAATGCGATAATGTGATAGAGGCTAGGAGGCCAGACATTGTTATAGTTGATAAAAAGGAAAAAAGCTGTGTAATTGTGGATATTGCAGTACCCGCCGATGGAAGAGTGCATGAAAAGGAAAGGGAAAAGGTGGAGAAATTCCAGGACTTGGGAAGGGAAATTGGAAGACTGTGGCAATTGAGAAAGGTACAGGTTGTTCATGTGGTTGTAGGTGCCCTTAGAAGTGTGACAAAAGAGCTTGACAGGTGGATTGAGAAGTTGGCGATACCGGGTGATGTCAGAGCTGCACAGAAGACTGCCTTGTTAGGAACTGCAAGGATCCTGAGGAAAGTGCTAGAGATGTAAGAGAGAGATTTCCTGTTAGCCCTTGGTCATTTGTTATGACCCGCCTAACAGGAGGAATGACGGCAATTCCAACAGCCAGAGCGTAAGCTGAAAACAATGATAATAAAAATAATAGAACTAATAATAATAATGATAATAATGATAATAATAATAATAATATTAAAACAAAACCACCATCAAAAATAACAGAAAAAAGTATATGAAAAACAAAACTGTTAAAAGCAAAACGTTTCGATTATAATATCTTCATGATTTTATAATCGAAACGTTTTGCTTTTAAAAGTTTTGTTTTTCATAATAATAATAATAATAATAATAATAATGATAATAATAATAATGATAATAATAATATGGTATGAACATAACCCAGAAGGAGCGGTAGAGAATGAAAGTGTAAAATTGTTGAGGGATATAAATATACAATGCGATAATGTGATAGAGGCAAGGAGGCCAGACATTGTTATCGTTGATAAAAAGGAAAAAAGCTGTGTAATTGTGGATATTGCAGTACCCGCCGATGGAAGAGTACATGAAAAGTAAAGGGAAAAGGTGGAGAAATACAAGGACTTGCGAAATTGGAAGACTGTGGCAATTGAGAAAGGTGCAGGTTGTTCCTGTGGTTGTACAATCTTGGACAGAATATATCCGGACTGTATATTATCACAACAATTCCAATTTTTACGCCCAATTTCCCCCCTCCCCCCACCTATCAATGTTGGTCTGACATGAGATTTTGGTGGAAAGGTTTCTGCTCCCATCAAGCCTGAAATTCGACGTCAATAACAACATTGATCTTGGGGGGAGGGGGGAATTGAGAGGTCCAGCAGAAGTCCAGTAATTTATGTCCAAGATTGTCTGAAAATTAAGAAAAATAATTGAAAAGGGATTATGGATATTTTGTGGAATAAAAAATTTTTTGTAGCTATTTTGCATCGTTTAATGAAAGGCAGATTGCAAGAAACGACGAGATTGAGAATAATAGGCCTAAGAGCTGGCTGAGCAACCACATCTTAAAATATAAGAAACTTACTGATCCATTACTTTCACAAATTGAACGTTGAATATATCGATGAAGGATTGTTGTGTCCAGTAATTTTTCACATTGAGTAATTATTCAGGCAGGCCTGCGCCTGGTTTGGCTGAGTTCACTAAAGATTTGAAAACGCCCAAACTGTACTTCCTTGTTCCTAAATCAAAGATGGCTCACTCAACATGGCGGCATATGAGACATTCGACTACTAAAATGTGTTACGAACGCGTTACTGACGCGTTACTGACGGGTTACTGCACGCGTTACTGCACGCGTTACTGTATTTATACAGTGCACTTACCTTTGATACAACGCATTACCACGCGTTACTGTAGTTATATAAAAATATATATATACTTTTTTATAATATTACAGTAACGCGTGTTAACGCGTCATGTCTTGGTTAGTTTGACATAGAATTGCAAAAATATCTGCAGTAACGCGTGCAGTAACGCGTGCAGTAACGCGTGCAGTAACGCGTGCAGTAACGCGTGCAGTAACGCGTGCAGTAACGCGTGCAGTATCACAAGATATTTACAAGCAGAACGAAATGAAGTTCCCCATAAGAGTGTTTTTCGCTTTATCATCGAGATATATTTCAATTTGGTTAAAATCAAAAGCCAAAGTGGAACATACGCACGGTGCCTGTTTCTCAGAAGACCAAAGGATGGAGAACTGCATTTAACCTACCTACTCTATAAATTTGGAAAAACCGATCTTGAACGAACTTTACTAATTATTGCAGGTCGTGGAATTTCCAAATAATACATATTTCACCCTTATCAATACGCTTGGCCCAAGTATGCCTTATCTGCCACAATTTTGTGCCAATATGGCATGAATAATTCGAAGTGATTACATTTTGTTAATTTAAGTGTTGGATATATCGAGGAAATTTTTTGCTAATAACTGACGATTTTAGCTAATAAAGTGCGTTAATCCACACTTTTTTGTGTTTATATTTTGTTTTCTTTGAAAAAAAAACATTTAATTAACCGATGATTGTTGATGCAGTAAAGCTAAAATTATACTAAAGAAAGTACTAATGTCTATATTATATTTATTAATTTATTAATTTATAAATGGGAATTGAGATAAAATTTGTATGTATATATTCCAGCTCGTCTTTCTTTTTGTTCACCTTTATTAATTTATTAATCTATATTTTTTTCATTAATTTAAATAATTAATTTATGTAATATTATATTATATGTACCAATTTTTCCAAGAATAGTTGCTTTAAACATTTAATTAATCGATGTTTGTTGATGCAGTAAAGCTAAAATAAGACCTAATGTCTATAGTAATGCTTCCAAGAAAGATTGCTGTAGCAATAATATAGTGCTATAAAAGAATTAGCTGTCAGAACTAAAGTTTCAAAGAAAGATGAGCTCAAAACTCTTTATAATACGAATTATAGCTAATAAAGTGCGTTAATCCACACTTTTTTGTGTTTAAATTTTGTTTTCTTTGAAAAAATAAACATTTACTTAACCGATGTTTGTTGATGCAGTAAAACTAAAATTAGACTAAAGAAAATACTAATGTCTATAGTAATGTTTCGAAGAATGGTTGTTGTAACACTAATATAGTGCTATAAAAGAAGTAGCTGGCAGAACTAAAATTTCAAAGAAAGATGAGCTCAAAACTCTTTATAATACGAATTTTAGCTAATAAAGTGCGTTAATCCGCACCTTTTGTGTTTATATTTTGTTTTCTTTGAGAAAATAAACATTTAATTAATGGATGTTTGTTTATGCAGTAATGCTAATCGATGTTTGTTGATACAGTAAAGCTAAAATAAGACCTAATATCAAAAGTAATTTTTCCAAGAATGGTTGCTGCAGCACTAATGTAGTGCTATAAAAGAAGTAGCTGGCAGATCTAAAGTTTTAAAGAAAGATGAGCTCAAAACTCTTTATGATACAAATTTTCGCTAATAAAGTGCGTTAATCCACACTTTTTTGTGTTTATATTTTGTTTTCTTTGAAAAATTAAAAATTTAAATAACCGATGTTTGTTGATGCAGTAAAGCTAAAATTAGACTGAAGAAAGAACTAATGTCTATAGTAATGTTTCAAAGAATTGTTGCTGCAGCACTAATATAGTGCTATAAAATTTTGTAGCTGGCAGAACTAAAGTTTTAAAGAAAGAGGTGCTCAAACCTCTTTATAATACGAATTTTAGCTAATAAATTGCGTTAATCCACACTTTTTGTGTTTATATTTTGTTTTCTTTGAGAAAATTAACATTTAATTAATCGATGATTGTTGATGCAGTAAAGCTAAAATAAGACATAATGTCTATAGTAATGTTTCCAAGAATGGTTGCTGCAGCACTAGTATAGTGCTATAAAAAAAGTAGCTGGCAGAACTAAAGTTTTAAAGAAAGATGAGCTCAAAACTCTTTATTATACGAATTTTCGCTAATAAAGTGCGTTAATCCTCCCCTTTTGTGTTTATATTTTGTTTTCTTTGAGAAAATAAACATTTAATTAACCGATGTTTGTTGATGCAGTAAAGCTGAAATTAGACTAAAGAAGGAACTAATGTCTATAGTAATGTTTCAAAGAATTGTTGCTGCAGCACTAATATAGTGCTATAAAATTTTGTAGCTGGCAGAACTAAAGTTTTAAAGAAATAGGTGCTCAAACCTCTTTATAATACGAATTTTAGCTAATAAATTGCGTTAATCCACACTTTTTGTGTTTATATTTTGTTTTCTTTGAGAAAATTAACATTTAATTAATCGATGATTGTTGATGCAGTAAAGCTTAAATAAGACATAATGTCTATAGTAATGTTTCCAAGAATGGTTGCTGCAGCACTAATATAGTGCTATAAAAGAAGTAGCTAGCAGAACTAAAATTTTAAAGAAAGATCAGCTCAAAACTCTTTATGATACGAATTTTAGCTAATAAAGTGCGTTAATCCAAACTTTTTGCGTTTATATTTTATTTTCTTTGAGAAAATAAAACATATAATCAATCGATGTTTGTTGATGCAGTAAAGCTAAAATTAGACTAAAGAAAGTACTAATGTCTATATTATATTTATTAATTTATTAATTTATATTTTTATTATTAATTTAAATAATTAATTTATGTAATTTTATATTATATGTACTAATGTTTCCAAGAATAGTTGCTTTCAACATTTAATTAATCGATGTTTGTTGATGAAGTAAGGCTAAAATATGACTTAATGTCTATAGTAATGTTACCAAGAATGGTTTCTGCTGCACTAATATAGTGCTATAAAAGAAGTAGCTAGCAGAACTAAAGTTTTAAAGAAAGATGAGCTCAAAACTCTTTATAATACGAATTTTTGCTAATAAAGTGCGTTAAATCCACACTTTTTTTGTGTTTACATTTTATTTTCTTTGAGAAAATAAACATTTAATTAACCGATGTTTGTTGATGCAGTAATGTTTCCAAGAATGGTTGCTACAGCACTAGTATAGTGCTATAAAAGAAGTAGCTGGCAGAACTAAAGTTTTAAAGAAAGATGAGCTCAAATCTCTTTATAATACAAATTTTAGCTAATAAAGTGCGTTAATCCACACTTTTTTGTGCTTGTATTTTGTTTTCTTTGAAAAATTAAACATTTAAATAACCGATGTTTGTTGATGCAGTAAAGCTAAAATTAGACTGAAGAAAGAACTAATGTCTAAAGCAATGTTTCCAAGAATGGTTGCTGCAGCACTTATATAGTGCCATAAAAGAAGTAGCTTTTAGAACTAAAGATTTAGAGAAAGATGAGCTCAAAACTCTTTATAATACGAATTCTAGATAATAAAGTGCGTTTATCCACACTTTTTGTGTTTATATTTTGTTTTCTTTGAGAAAATAAACATTTAATTAACCGATGTTTGTTGATGCAGTAAAGCTGAATAAAGAAAGAAACTAAAGAAAGAACTAATGTCTATAGTAATGTTTCCAAGAATGGTTGCTGCAGCACTAATATAGTGCTATAAAAGAAGTAGCTGGCAGAACTAAAATTTCAAAGAAAGATGAGCTCAAAACCCTTTATAATACGAATTTTAGCTAATAAAGTGCGTTAATCCAAACTTTTTGCGTTTATATTTTATTTTCTTTGAGAAAATAAAACATATAATCAATCGATGTTTGTTGATGCAGTAAAGCTAAAATTAGACTAAAGAAAGTACTAATGTCTATATTATATTTATTAATTTATTAATTTATATTTTTATTATTAATTTAAATAATTAATTTATGTAATTTTATATTATATGTACTAATGTTTCCAAGAATAGTTGCTTTCAACATTTAATTAATCGATGTTTGTTGATGAAGTAAGGCTAAAATATGACTTAATGTCTATAGTAATGTTACCAAGAATGGTTTCTGCTGCACTAATATAGTGCTATAAAAGAAGTAGCTAGCAGAACTAAAGTTTTAAAGAAAGATGAGCTCAAAACTCTTTATAATACGAATTTTTGCTAATAAAGTGCGTTAAATCCACACTTTTTTTGTGTTTACATTTTATTTTCTTTGAGAAAATAAACATTTAATTAACCGATGTTTGTTGATGCAGTAATGTTTCCAAGAATGGTTGCTACAGCACTAGTATAGTGCTATAAAAGAAGTAGCTGGCAGAAATAAAGTTTTAAAGAAAGATGAGCTCAAATCTCTTTATAATACAAATTTTAGCTAATAAAGTGCGTTAATCCACACTTTTTTGTGCTTGTATTTTGTTTTCTTTGAAAAAGTAAACATTTAAATAACCGATGTTTGTTGATGCAGTAAAGCTAAAATTAGACTGAAGAAAGAACTAATGTCTAAAGCAATGTTTCCAAGAATGGTTGCTGCAGCACTTATATAGTGCCATAAAAGAAGTAGCTTTTAGAACTAAAGATTTAGAGAAAGATGAGCTCAAAACTCTTTATAATACGAATTCTAGATAATAAAGTGCGTTTATCCACACTTTTTGTGTTTATATTTTGTTTTCTTTGAGAAAATAAACATTTAATTAACCGATGTTTGTTGATGCAGTAAAGCTGAATAAAGAAAGAAACTAAAGAAAAAACTAATGTCTATAGTAATGTTTCCAAGAATGGTGCTGCAGCACTAATATAGTGCTATAAAAGAAGTAGCTAGCAGAACTAAAATTTTAAAGAAAGATCAGCTCAAAACTCTTTATGATACGAATTTTAGCTAATAAAGTGCGTTAATCCAAACTTTTTTATCTTTATATTTTGTTTTCCTTGAGAAAATAAAGCATATAATTAATCGATGTTTGTTGATGCAGTAAAGCTAAAATAAGACTAAAGAAAATACTAATGTCTATAGTAATGTTTCGAATAATAGTTGTTGTAGCACTAATATAGTCCTAGAAAAGAAGTAGCTGGCAGAACTAAAATTTCAAAAAAAGATGAGCTAAAAACTCTTTATAATACGAATTTTAGCTAATAAAATGCGTTAATCCACACTTTTTTGATTTGATATTTTCTTTTCTTTCAAATAATAAACATTTAATTAACCGATGTTTGTTGACGCAGTAAAGGTAACATTAGACTAAAGAAAATACTAATGTCTATAGTAATGTTTCGAAGAATGGTTGTTTTAGCACTAATATAGTCCTAGAAAAGAAGTAGCTGGCAGAACTAAAATTTCAAAGAAAGATGAGCTAAAAACTCTTTATAATACGAATTTTAGCTAATAAAATGCGTTAATCCACACTTTTTTGATTTTATATTTTGTTTCCTTTCAAATAATAAACATTTAATTAACCGATGTTTGTTGATGCAGTAAAGCTAGAATTAGACTAAAGAAAGTACTAATGTCTATATTATATTTATTAATTTATTAATTTATATTTTTATTATTAATTTAAATAATTAATTTATGTAATATTATACTATATATGTACTAATGTTTCCAAGGATAGTTGCTGTAGCACTTATATAGTGCTATAAAAGAAGTAGCTGCCAGAAATAAAGTTTTAAAGAAAGATGAGCTCAAATCTCTTTATAATACCAATTATAGCTAATAAGTGCGTTAGTCCACACTTTTTGTGTTTATATTTTGTTTTCTTTGAGAAAATAAACATTTAACTAATCGATGTTTGTTGATGCAGTAAAGCTAAAATAAGACCTAATGTCTTTAGTAATGTTTCAAAGAATGGTTGCTGTAGCACTAATATGTGCTATAAAAGAAATAGTTGGCAGAACTAAAATTTCAAAAAAAGATCAGCTCAAACTCTTTATAATACGAATTTTAGCTAATAAAAAGTGCGTTAATCGACACTTTTTTTGTTTATATTTGTTTTCTTTGAGAAAATAAACATTCAATTAATCGATGTTTGTTGATGCAGTAAAGCTAAAATAAGACATAATGTCTATAGTAATGTTTCCAAGAATGGTTCCTGCAGCACTAATATAGTGCTATAAAAGAAGTAGCTCGCAGAACTAAAGATTTAAAGAAAGATGAGCTCAAAACTCTTTATAATACGAATTTTAGCTAATAAAGTGCGTTAATCCACACTTTTTTGTGTTTATATATTGTTTTCTTTCAAAAAATAAACATTTAATTAACCGAAGTTTGTTGATGCAGTAAAGCTTAAATTAGACGAAAGAAAGTACTAATGTCTATAGTAATGTTTCCAAGAATAGTTGTTGTAGCACTAATATAGTGTAATAAAAGAATTAGCTGGCAGTACTAAAGCTTTAAAGAAAAATGAGCTCAAAACTCTTTATAATACGAATTTTTGCTAATAAAGTGCGTTAAATACACACTTTTTTTGTGCTTACATTTTATTTTCTTTGAGAAAATAAACATTTAATGAACCTATGTTTGTTGATGCAGTAATGTTTCCAAGAATGGTTCCTGCAGCACTAGTATAGTGCTATAAAAGAAGTAGCTGGCAGAACTAGAGTTTTAAAGACAGATGAGCTCAAATCTCTTTATAATACAAATTTTAGCTAATAAAGTGCGTTAATCCAAACTTTTTTATCTTTATATTTTGTTTTCCTTGAGAAAATAAAACATATAATTAATCGATGTTTGTTGATGCAGTAAAGCTAAAATTAAACTAAAGAAAATACTAATGTCTATAGTAATGTTTCGAATAATGGTTGTTGTAGCACTAATATAGTCCTAGAAAAGAAGTAGCTGGCAGAACTAAAATTTCAAAGAAAGATGAGCTAAAAACTCTTTATAATACAAATTTTAGCTAATAAATTGCGTTAATCCCCACTTTTTTGATTTTATATTTTGTTTTCTTTCAAATAATAAACATTTAATTAACCGATGTTTGTTGATGCAGTAAAACTAGAATTAGACTAAAGAAAGTACTAATGTCTATATTATATTTATTAATTTATTAATTTATATATTTATTATTAATTTAAATAATTAATTTATGTAATTTTATATTATATGTTCTAAACTTTCCAAGAATAGTTGCTTTCAACATTTAATAAATCGATGTTTGTAGATGCAGTAAAGCTAAAATAAGACATAATGTCTATAGAAATGTTTCCAAGAATGGTTGCTGTAGCACTAATATAGTGCTATAAAAGAAGTAGCGCGCAGAACTAAAGATTTAAAGAAAGATGAGCTCAAAACTCTTTATAATACGAATTTTAGCTAATAAAGTGCGTTAATCGACACTTTTTTTGATTATATTTGTTTTCTTTGAGAAAATAAACATTTAATTAATCGATGTTTGTTGATGCAGTAAAGCTAAAATAAGACATAATGTCTATAGTAATGTTTCCAAGAATGGTTCCTGCAGCACTAATATAGTGCTATAAAAGAAGTAGCTCGCAGAACTAAAGATTTAAAGAAAGATGAGCTCAAAACTCTTTATAATACGAATTTTAGCTAATAAAGTGCGTTAATCCACACTTTTTTGTGTTTATATATTGTTTTCTTTCAAAAAATAAACATTTAATTAACCGAAGTTTGTTGATGCAGTAAAGCTTAAATTAGACGAAAGAAAGTACTAATGTCTATAGTAATGTTTCCAAGAATAGTTCTTGTAGCACTAATATAGTGTAATAAAAGAATTAGCTGGCAGTACTAAAGCTTTAAAGAAAAATGAGCTCAAAACTCTTTATAAGACGAATTTTTGCTAATTAAGTGCGTTAAATCCACACTTTTTTTGTGCTTACATTTTATTTTCTTTGAGAAAATAAACATTTAATTAACCGATGTTTGTTGATGCAGTAATGTTTCCAAGAATGGTTCCTGCAGCACTAGTATAGTGCTATAAAAGAAGTAGCTGGCAGAACTAGAGTTTTAAAGAAAGATGAGCTCAAATCTCTTTATAATACAAATTTTAGCTAATAAAGTGCGTTAATCCAAACTTTTTTATCTTTATATTTTGTTTTCCTTGAGAAAATAAAACATATAATTAATCGATGTTTGTTGATGCAGTAAAGCTAAAATTAGACTAAAGAAAATACCAATGTCTATAGTAATGTTTCGAATAATAGTTGTTGTAGCACTAATATAGTCCTAGAAAAGAAGTAGCTGGAAGAAAGATGAGCTAAAAACTCTTTATAATACGAATTTTAGCTAATAAAATGCATTAATCCACACTTTTTTGATTTGATATTTTCTTTTCTTTCAAATAATAAACATTTAATTAACCGATGTTTGTTGACGCAGTAAAGGTAAAATTAGACTAAAGAAAATACTAATGTCTATAGTAATGTTTCGAAGAATGGTTGTTTTAGCACTAATATAGTCCTAGAAAAGAAGTAGCTGGCAGAACTAAAATTTCAAAGAAAGATGAGCTAAAAACTCTTTATAATACGAATTTTAGCTAATAAAATGCGTTAATCCACACTTTTTTGATTTTATATTTTGTTTCCTTTCAAATAATAAGCATTTAATTAACCGATGTTTGTTGATACAGTAAAGCTAGAATTAGACTAAAGAAAGTACTAATGTCTATATTATATTTATTAATTTATTAATTTATATTTTTATTATTAATTTAAATAATTAATTTATGTAATATTATATTATATGTACTAATGTTTCCAAGGATAGTTGCTGTAGCACTTATATAGTGCTATAAAAGAAGTAGCTGCCAGAAATAAAGTTTTAAAGAAAGATGAGCTCAAATCTCTTTATAATACCAATTATAGCTAATAAGTGCGTTAGTCCACACTTTTTGTGTTTATATTTTGTTTTCTTTGAGAAAATAAACATTTAATTAATCGATGTTTGTTGATGCAGTAAAGCTAAAATAAGACCTAATGTCTTTAGTAATGTTTCAAAGAATGGTTGCTGTAGCACTAATATGTGCTATAAAAGAAATAGTTGGCAGAACTAAAATTTCAAAAAAAGATCAGCTCAAACTCTTTATAATACGAATTTTAGCTAATAAAGTGCGTTAATCGACACTTTTTTTGTTTATATTTGTTTTCTTTGAGAAAATAAACATTTAATTAATCGATGTTTGTTGATGCAGTAAAGCTAAAATAAGACATAATGTCTATAGTAATGTTTCCAAGAATGGTTCCTGCAGCACTAATATAGTGCTATAAAAGAAGTAGCTCGCAGAACTAAAGATTTAAAGAAAGATGAGCTCAAAACTCTTTATAATACAAATTTTAGCTAATAAAGTGCCTTAATCCACACTTTTTTGTGTTTATATATTGTTTTCTTTGAAAAAATAAACATTTAATTAACCGAAGTTTGTTGATGCAGTAAAGCTTAAATTAGACGAAAGAAAGTACTAATGTCTATAGTAATGTTTCCAAGAATAGTTGTTGTAGCACTAATATAGTGTAATAAAAGAATTAGCTGGCAGTACTAAAGCTTTAAAGAAAAATGAGCTCAAAACTCTTTATAATACGAATTTTTGCTAATAAAGTGCGTTAAATACACACTTTTTTTGTGCTTACATTTTATTTTCTTTGAGAAAATAAACATTTAATTAACCTATGTTTGTTGATGCAGTAATGTTTCCAAGAATGGTTCCTGCAGCACTAGTATAGTGCTATAAAAGAAGTAGCTGGCAGAACTAGAGTTTTAAAGAAAGATGAGCTCAAATCTCTTTATAATACAAATTTTAGCTAATAAAGTGCGTTAATCCAAACTTTTTTATCTTTATATTTTGTTTTCCTTGAGAAAATAAAACATATAATTAATCGATGTTTGTTGATGCAGTAAAGCTAAAATTAGACTAAAGAAAATACCAATGTCTATAGTAATGTTTCGAATAATGGTTGTTGTAGCACTAATATAGTCCTAGAAAAGAAGTAGCTGGCAAAACTAAAATATCAAAGAAAGATGAGCTAAAAACTCTTTATAATACGAATTTTAGCTAATAAAATGCGTTAATCCACACTTTTTTGATTTGATATTTTCTTTTCTTTCAAATAATAAACATTTAATTAACCGATGTTTGTTGACGCAGTAAAGGTAAAATTAGACTAAAGAAAATACTAATGTCTATAGTAATGTTTCGAAGAATGGTTGTTTTAGCACTAATATAGTCCTAGAAAAGAAGTAGCTGGCAGAACTAACATTTCAAAGAAAGATGAGCTAAAAACTCTTTATAATACGAATTTTAGCTAATAAAATGCGTTAATCCACACTTTTTTGATTTTATATTTTGTTTCCTTTCAAATAATAAACATTTAATTAACCGATGTTTGTTGATGCAGTAAAGCTAGAATTAGACTAAAGAAAGTACTAATGTCTATATTATATTTATTAATTTATTAATTTATATTTTTATTATTAATTTAAATAATTAATTTATGTAATATTATATTATATGTACTAATGTTTCCAAGGATAGTTGCTGTAGCACTTATATAGTGCTATAAAAGAAGTAGCTGCCAGAAATAAAGTTTTAAAGAAAGATGAGCTCAAATCTCTTTATAATACCAATTATAGCTAATAAGTGCGTTAGTCCACACTTTTTGTGTTTATATTTTGTTTTCTTTGAGAAAATAAACATTTAATTAATCGATGTTTGTTGATGCAGTAAAGCTAAAATAAGACCTAATGTCTTTAGTAATGTTTCAAAGAATGGTTGCTGTAGCACTAATATGTGCTATAAAAGAAATAGTTGGCAGAACTAAAATTTCAAAAAAAGATCAGCTCAAACTCTTTATAATACGAATTTTAGCTAATAAAGTGCGTTAATCGACACTTTTTTTGTTTATATTTGTTTTCTTTGAGAAAATAAACATTTAATTAATCGATGTTTGTTGATGCAGTAAAGCTAAAATAAGACATAATGTCTATAGTAATGTTTCCAAGAATGGTTCCTGCAGCACTAATATAGTGCTATAAAAGAAGTAGCTCGCAGAACTAAAGATTTAAAGAAAGATGAGCTCAAAACTCTTTATAATACGAATTTTAGCTAATAAAGTGCGTTAATCCACACTTTTTTGTGTTTATATATTGTTTTCTTTCAAAAAATAAACATTTAATTAACCGAAGTTTGTTGATGCAGTAAAGCTTAAATTAGACGAAAGAAAATACTAATGTCTATAGTAATGTTTCCAAGAATAGTTGTTGTAGCACTAATATAATGTAATAAAAGAATTAGCTGGCAGTACTAAAGCTTTAAAGAAAAATGAGCTCAAAACTCTTTATAATACGAATTTTTGCTAATAAAGTGCGTTAATCCACACTTTTTTGATTTTATATTTTGTTTTCTTTCAAATAATAAACATTTAATTAACCGATGTTTGTTGATGCAGTAAAGGTAAAATTAGACTAAAGAATATACTAATGTCTATAGTAATGTTTCGAAGAATGGTTGTTTTAGCACTAATATAGTCCTAGAAAAGAAGTAGCTGGCAGAACTAAAAATTTCAAAGAAAGATGAGCTAAAAACTCTTTATAATACGAATTTTAGCTAATAAAATGCGTTAATCCACACTTTTTTGATTTTATATTTTGTTTCCTTTCAAATAATAAACATTAAATTAACCGATGTTTGTTGATGCAGTAAAACTAGAATTAGACTAAAGAAAGTACTAATGTCTATATTATATTTATTAATTTATTAATTTATATATTTATTATTAATTTAAATAATTAATTTATGTAATATTATATTATATGTACGAATGTTTCCAAGAATAGTTGCTTTCAATATTTAATTAATCGATGATTGTTGATGCAGTAAAGCTAAAATTATACTAAAGAAAGTACTAATGTCTATATTATATTTATTAATTTATTAATTTATAAATGGGAATTGAGATAAAATTTGTATATATATATTCCAGCTCGTCTTTCTTTTTGTTCACCTTTATTAATTTATTAATTTTTTTTTTATTAATTTAAATAATTAATTTATGTAATATTATATTATATGTACTAATGTTTCCAAGAATAGTTGCTTTAAACATTTAATTAATCGATGTTTGTTGATACAGTAAAGCTAAAATAAGACCTAATATCAAAAGTAATTTTTCCAAGAATGGTTGCTGCAGCACTAATATAGTGCTATAAAAGGAGTAGCTGGCAGAACTAAAGTTTTAAAAAAAGATGAGCTCAAAACTCTTTATGATACAAATTTTCGCTAATAAAGTGCCTAAATCCACACTTTTTTGTGTTTATATTTTGTTTTCTTTGAAAAATTAAAAATTTAAATAACCGATGTTTGTTGATGTATTAAAGCTAAAATTAGACTGAAGAAAGAACTAATGTCTATAGTAATGTTTCCAAGAATAGTTGTTGTAGCACTAATATATTGCTATAAAAGAAGTAGCTGCAGGAACTAAAGTTTCAAAGAAAGATGAGCTCAAAACTCTTTATAATACGAATTTTGGCTAATAAAGCGCGTTAATCCACACTTTTTTGTGTTTATAATTTGTTTTCTTTGAGAAAAAAAACATTTAATTAACCGATGTTTGTTGATGCAGTAAAGCTAAAATTAGACTAAAGAAAATACTAATGTCTATAGTAATGTTTCGAAGAATGGTTGTTGTAGCAATAATATAGTGCTTTAAAAAAAAAAGCTGGAAGAACTAAAATTTCAAAGAAAGATGAGCTCAAAACTCTTTATAATACGAATTTTAGCTAATAAAATGCGTTAAACCGCACCTTTCGTTTTTATATTTTGTTTTCTTTGAGAAAATAAACATTTAATTAACCGATGTTTGTTGATGCAGAAAAGTTAAAATTAAACTAAAGAAAATACTAATGTCTATAGTAATGTTTCGAAGAATGGTTGTTGTAGCACTAATATAGTACTGTAAAAGAAGTAGCTGGCAGAACTAAAATTTCAAAGAAAGATGGGCTAAAAACTCTTTATAATAAAAATTTTAGCTAAAAAAGTGCGTTTATCCGCACCTTTTGTGTTTATATTATATTTTCTTTGAGAAAATAAACATTTAATTAATCGATTTTTGTTGATGCAGTAAAGCTAAAATAAGACATAATGTCTATAGTAATGTTTCCAAGAATGGTTGCTGCAGCACTAGTATAGTGCTTTAAAAAAAGTAGCTGGCAGAACTAAAGTTTTAAAGAAAGATGAGCTCAAAACTCTTTATAATACGAATTTTCGCTAATAAAGTGCGTTAATCCTCCCCTTTTGTGTTTATATTTTGTTTTCTTTGAGAAAATAAACATTTAATTAACCGATGTTTGTTGATGCAGTAAAGCTGAATAAAGAAAGAAACTAAAGAAAGAACTAATGTCTATAGTAATGTTTCCAAGAATGGTTGCTGCAGCACTAATATAGTGCTATAAAAGAAGTAGCTAGCAGAACTAAAATTTTAAAGAAAGATCAGCTCAAAACTCTTTATGATACGAATTTTAGCTAATAAAGTGCGTTAATCCAAACTTTTTGTGTTTATATTTTATTTTCTTTGAGAAAATAAAACATATAATTAATCGATGTTTGTTGATGCAATAAAGCTAAAATTAGACTAAAGAAAGTACTAATGTCTATATTATATTTATTAATTTATTAATTTATTTTTTTATTATTAATTTAAATAATAAATTTATGTAATTTTATATTATATGTACTAATGTTTCCAAGAATAGTTGCTTTCAACATTTAATTAATCGATGTTTGTTGATGCAGTAAAGCTAAAATAAGACTTAATGTCTATAATAATGCTTCCAGGAATGGTTGCTGCTGCACTAATATAGTGCTATAAAAGAAGTAGCTAGCAGAACTAAAGTTTTAAAGAAAGATGAGCTCAAAACTCTTTATAATACGAATTTTAGCTAATAAAGTGCGTTAATCCACACTTTTTTGTGTTTATATTTTGTTTTCTCTGAAAAAGTAAACATTTAAATAACCGATGTTTGTTGATGCAGTAAAGCTAAAATTAGACTTAAGAAAGAACTAATGTCTAAAGCAATGTCTCCAAAAATTGTTGCTGCATCACTTATATAGTGCCATAAAAGAAGTAGCTTTTAGAACTAAAGTTTTAGAGAAAGATGAGCTCAAAACTCTTTATAATACGAATTCTAGATAATAAAGTGCGTTTATCCACACTTTTTGTGTTTATATTTTGTTTTCTTTGAGAAAATAAACATTTAATTAGCTGATGTTTGTTGATGCAGTAAAGCTGAATAAAGAAAGAAACTAAAGAAAGAACTAATGTCTATAGTAATGTTTCCAAGAATGATTGCTGCAGCACTAATATAGTGCTATAAAAGAAGTAGCTAGCAGAACTAAAATTTTAAAGAAAGATCAGCTCAAAACTCTTTATGATACGAATTTTAGCTAATAAAATGCGTTAATCCACACTTTTTTGATTTTATATTTTGTTTCCTTTCAAATAATAAACATTTAATTAACCGATGTTTGTTGATGCAGTAAAGCTAGAATTAGACTAAAGAAAGTACTAATGTCTATATTATATTTATTAATTTATTAATTTATATTTTTATTATTAATTTAAATAATTAATTTATGTAATATTATATTATATGTACTAATGTTTCCAAGGATAGTTGCTGTAGCACTTATATAGTGCTATAAAAGAAGTAGCTGCCAGAACTAAAGTTTTAAAGAAAGATGAGCTCAAATCTCTTTATAATACCAATTATAGCTAATAAGTGCGTTAGTCCACACTTTTTGTGTTTCTATTTTGTTTTCTTTGAGAAAATAAACATTTAATTAATCGAGATTCGGATGCAAAAAAACGAGAAGATTTAGCACACTGAGGCCTTTCTGACTTGTGTCGTCATCAGAGTGTGACTTTAAACAGAACTAAATGAAATTTTGTTCTACGGTCTTACTTATACATGGTTATGATTAGGTGACAGATGGATATATTTGTTCATGATTTCTTGATGAGTGATATTTGGCATGCGGTTAAATGCTAGTTCAATATCGCATGTCCGGCTTTGAATAACTTGTCTTCGTGGGTTAACAAAAGTTTCGAGTCTTTCAGCTCCATGAAAACGTATATTTTGAAAAAGGGTTCCTTGAGGTTCTTATTTCTTTGTCCACATTCGTGTACGTGTTTTGGAGAGGTTTTGTTTCCAAAACACGTACACGAATGTGGACAAAGAAATAAGAACCTCAAGGAACCCTTTTTCAAAATATACGTTTTCATGGAGCTGAAAGACTCGAAACTTTTGTTAACCCACGAAGACAAGTTATTCAAAGCCGGACATGCGATATTGAACTAGCATTTAACCGCATGCCAAATATCACTCATCAAGAAATCATGAACAAATATATCCATCTGTCACCTAATCATAACCATGTATAAGTAAGACCGTAGAACAAAATTTCATTTAGTTCTGTTTAAAGTCACACTCTGATGACGACACAAGTCAGAAAGGCCTCAGTGTGCTAAATCTTCTCGTTTTTTTGCATCCGAATCTCTTTACAATTTATTATTAAGTACCTTACCTACCAAAGTAATTAATCGATGTTTGTTGATGCAGTAAAGCTAAAATAAGACCTAATGTCTTTAGTAATGTTTCAAAGAATGGTTGCTGTAGCACTAATATGTGCTATAAAAGAAATAGCTGGCAGAACTAAAATTTCAAAAAAAAATCAGCTCAAACTCTTTATAATACGAATTTTAGCTAATAAAGTGCGTTAATCGACACTTTTTGTGTTTATATTTGTTTTCTTTGAGAAAATAAACATTTAATTAATCGATGTTTGTTGATGCAGTAAAGCTAAAATAAGACATAATGTCTATAGTAATGTTTCCAAGAATGGTTGCTGCAGCACTAGTTTAGTGCTATAAAAAAAGTAGCTGGCAGAACTAAAGTTTTAAAGAAAGATGAGCTCAAAACTCTTTATAATACGAATTTTCGCTAATAAAGTGCGTTAATCCTCCCCTTTTGTGTTTATATTTTGTTTTCTTTGAGAAAATAAACATTTAATTAACCGATGTTTGTTGATGCAGTAAAGCTGAAATTAGACTAAAGAAAGAACTAATATCTATAGCAATGTTTCCAAGAATGGTTGCTACAGCACTAATATAGTGCTCTGAAAGAGGTAGCTGGCAGAACTAAAGTTTTAAAGAAATATGAGCTCAAAACTCTTCATAATACCAATTATAGCTAATAAGTGCGTTAGTCCACACTTTTTGTGTTTCTATTTTGTTTTCTTTGAGAAAATAAACATTTAATTAATCGATGTTTGTTGATGCAGTAAAGCTAAAATAAGACCTAATGTCTTTAGTAATGTTTCAAAGAATGGTTGCTGTAGCACTAATATGTGCTATAAAAGAAATAGCTGGCAGAACTAAAATTTCAAAAAAAGATCAGCTCAAACTCTTTATAATACGAATTTTAGCTAATAAAGTGCGTTAATCGACACTTTTTGTGTTTATATTTGTTTTCTTTGAGAAAATAAACATTTAATTAATCGATGTTTGTTGATGCAGTAAAGCTGAAATTAGACTAAAGAAAGAACTAATATCTATAGCAATGTTTCCAAGGATAGTTGCTGTAGCACTTATATAGTGCTATAAAATAAGTAGCTGCCAGAACTAAAGTTTTAAAGAAAGATGAGCTCAAATCTCTTTATAATACGAATTCTAGCTAATAAAGTGCGTTAATCCACACTTTTTGTGTTTATATTTTGTTTTCTTTGAGAAAATAAACATTTAATTAATCGATGTTTGTTGATGCAGTAAAGCTAAAATAAGACCTAATGTCTATAGTAATGTTTCCAAGAATGGTTGCTGCAGCACTAATATAGTGCTATAAAAGAAGTAGCTGGCAGAACTAAAGTTTTAAAGAAAGATGAGCTCAAATCTCTTTATAATACAAATTTTAGCTAATAAAGTGCGTTAATCCACACTTTTTTGTGTTTATATTTTGTTTTCTTTGAAAAAGTAAACATTTAAATAAGCGATGTTTGTTGATGCAGTAAAGCTAAAATTAGACTGAAGAAAGAACTAATGTATAAAGCAATGTTTCTAAGAATGGTTGCTGCAGCACTTATATAGTGCCATAAAAGAAGTAGCTTTTAGAACTAAAGTTTTAGAGAAAGATGAGCTCAAAACTCTTGATAATACGAATTCTAGATAATAAAGTGCGTTTATCCACACTTTTTGTGTTTATATTTTGTTTTCTTTGAGAAAATAAACGTTTAATTAACCGATGTTTGTTGATGCTGTAAAGCATAATAAAGAAAGAAACTAAAGAAAGAACTAATGTCTATAGTAATGTTTCCAAGAATGGTTGCTGCAGCACTAATATAGTGCTATAAAAGAAGTAGCTAGCAGAACTAAAATTTTAAAGAAAGATCAGCTCAAAACTCTTTATGATACGAATTTTAGCTAATAAAGTGCGTTAATCCAAACTTTTTGTGTTTATATTTTGTTTTCTTTGAGAAAATAAAACATATAATTAATCGATGTTTGTTGATGCAGTAAAGCTAAAATTAGACTAATGAAAATACTAATGTCTATAGTAATGTTTCGAATAATGGTTGTTGTAGCACTCATATAGTCCTAGAAAAGAAGTAGCTAGCAGAGCTAAAATTTCAAAGA
The DNA here is from genome assembly GCA_039566865.1 of Aurelia coerulea. Taxonomy (NCBI): domain Eukaryota; kingdom Metazoa; phylum Cnidaria; class Scyphozoa; order Semaeostomeae; family Ulmaridae; genus Aurelia; species Aurelia coerulea. The sequence goes on from CM076943.1 coordinate 36,192,013, forward strand.
AAGATGAGCTAAAAACTCTTTATAATACGAATTTTAGCTAATAAAATGCGTTAATCCACACTTTTTTGATTTTATATTTTGTTTTCTTTCAAATAATAAACATATAATTATCCGATGTTTGTTGATGCAGTAAAGCTAAAATTAGACTAAAGAAAATACTAATGTCTATAGTAATGTTTCGAATAATGGTTGTTGTAGCACTAATATAGTCCTAGAAAAGAAGTAGCTGGCAGAACTAAAGTTTTAAAGAAAGATGAGCTCAAAACTCTTTATAATACGAATTTTCGCTAATAAAGTGCGTTAATCCTCCCCTTTTGTGTTTATATTTTGTTTTCTTTGAGAAAATAAACATTTAATTAACCGATGTTTGTTGATGCAGTAAAGCTGAAATTAGACTAAAGAAAGAACTAATATCTATAGCAATGTTTCCAAGAATGGTTGCTACAGCACTAATATAGTGCTCTGAAAGAGGTAGCTGGCAGAACTAAAGTTTTAAAGAAATATGAGCTCAAAACTCTTCATAATACGAATTTTAGCTAATAAAGTGCGTTAATCCACTCTTTTTGTGTTTATATTATGTTTTCTTTGAGAAAATAAACATTTAATTAATCGATGTCTGTTGATGCAGTAAAGCTGAAATAAGACTTAATGTCTATAGTAATGTTTCCAAGAATGGTTGCTGCTGCACTAATATGGTGCTATAAAAGAAGTAGCTAGCAGAACTAAAGTTTTAAAGAAAGATGAGCTCAAAACTCTTTATAATACGAATTTTAGCTAATAAAGTGCGTTAATCAACACTTTTTTGTGTTTATATTTTGTTTTCTTTCAAAAAATAAACATTTAATTAACCGAAGTTTGTTGATGCAGTAAAGCTTAAATTAGACGAAAGAAAGTACTAATGTCTATAGAAATGTTTCCAAGAATAGTTCTTGTAGCACTAATATAGTGTAATAAAAGAATTAGCTGGCAGTACTAAAGCTTTAAGGAAAAATGAGCTCAAAACTCTTTATAATACGAATTTTTGCTAATAAAGTGCGTTAAATCCACACTTTTTTTGTGTTTACATTTTATTTTCTTTGAGAAAATAAACATTTAATTAACCGATGTTTGTTGATGCTGTAATGTTTCCAAGAATGGTTGCTGCAGCACTAATATAGTGCTATAAAAGAAGTAGCTGGCAGAACTAAAGTTTTAAAGAAAGATGAGCTCAAATCTCTTTATAATACAAATTTTAGCTAATAAAGTGCGTTAATCCACACTTTTTTGTATTTATATTTTGTTTTCTTTGAAAAAGTAAACATTTAAATAAGCGATGTTTGTTGATGCAGTAAAGCTAAAATTAGACTGAAGAAAGAACTAATGTCTAAAGCAATGTTTCTAAGAATGGTTGCTGCAGCACTTATATAGTGCCATAAAAGAAGTAGCTTTTAGAACTAAAGTTTTAGAGAAAGATGAGCTCAAAACTCTTTATAATACGAATTCTAGATAATAAAGTGCGTTTATCCACACTTTTTGTGTTTATATTTTGTTTTCTTTGAGAAAATAAACATTTAATTAACCGATGTTTGTTGATGCTGTAAAGCATAATAAAGAAAGAAACTAAAGAAAGAACTAATGTCTATAGTAATGTTTCCAAGAATGGTTGCTGCAGCACTTAATATAGTGCTATAAAAGAAGTAGCTAGCAGAACTAAAATTTTAAAGAAAGATCAGCTCAAAACTCTTTATGATACGAATTTTAGCTAATAAAGTGCGTTAATCCAAACTTTTTGTGTTTATATTTTGTTTTCTTTGAGAAAATAAAACATATAATTAATCGATGTTTGTTGATGCAGTAAAGCTAAAATTAGACTAATGAAAATACTAATGTCTATAGTAATGTTTCGAATAATGGTTGTTGTAGCACTAATATAGTCCTAGAAAAGAAGTAGCTGGCAGAGCTAAAATTTCAAAGAAAGATGAGCTAAAAACTCTTTATAATACGAATTTTAGCTAATAAAATGCGTTAATCCACACTTTTTTGATTTTATATTTTGTTTTCTTTCAAATAATAAACATATAATTAACCGATGTTTGTTGATGCAGTAAAGCTAAAATTAGACTAAAGAAAATACTAATGTCTATAGTAATGTTTCGAATAATGGTTGTTGTAGCACTAATATAGTCCTAGAAAAGAAGTAGCTGGCAGAGCTAAAATTTCAAAGAAAGATGAGCTAAAAACTCTTTATAATACGAATTTTAGCTAATAAAATGCGTTAATCCACACTTTTTTGATTTTATAATTTGTTTTCTTTCAAATAATAAACATTTAATCAACCGATGTTTGTTGATGCAGTAAAGCTTAAATTAGACTAAAGAAAATACTAATTTCTATATTATATTTATTAATTTATTGATTTATATTTTTATTATTAATTTAAATAACTAATTTATGTAATATTATATTATATGTACTAATGTTTCCAAGAATAGTTGCTTTCAATATTTAATTAATCGATGTTTGTTGATGCAGTAAAGCTAAAATAAGACCTAATGTCTATAGTAATGTTTCCAAGAATGGTTGCGGTAGCACTAATATAGTGCTATAAAAGAATTTGCTGTAAGAACTAAAGTTTTAAAGAAAGATGAGCTCAAAACTCTTTATAATACGAATTTTAGCTAATAAAGTGCGTTAATCCACACTTTTTTGTTTTTATATTGTGTTTTCTTTGAAAAAATAAACATTTACTTAAGGTAACTCTGCTTTCCGCTCTAGTGCACAGCGAAATACCGTTTCTCAAAACCACTCTCCTCAGAAAACAGTTAATTTCTCCAATATTATTCGGCCTATCGAAAAGCGGTAAAAAGGATGTTCTTCTGTATAATCTGGGCAATCGAAAGATGTATAAATCGCAATGTTTCCGTCAACCCTGGTTTCGCAAATCCTAGTTCAAATCTTTCTGCTAATTTCAGAAAAGTGGATTTACCTCCAAAACTACTCGAAAAAGTTTCGATTTTTTTTCGCTCCATCATTAGCTAAGTAGTTGATCTACAACTTTGCCAAGTCTGATTGAAAAGCTAGGCTAGATTTCCTGCAATCGAATTTCGTATTTCTGTTTACTTTTCGACAGCAAAATGGAGAAACCTTGGTCAACAGATTGCCATGCTATGAAGCACGCTTGCTAAAGCTCAGGCTTGAAATAACTTTCAGAAGTTTGTCCATTGGAAAACAAAACAACGTCATCTTTTGGGAATACCATACGCAGGTCTCAAAAGAAATCCTTAGTGTGCTTGTAAAAGTAACATTTGCATCTATTGATTAAAAATTACTGATTTTTACCAGCAACTTCACGAAACCATGCTTTGGGTGTCTTTTGAGACTTTCGTAAGCATTCACAGATTATCAATTTCTTTTTAGAGTCCACAATGAGCGTAGATCTTAGATCAAGAACAAAATTTTTTTTGCAAAAACATTCTACGGGCGTTCAAATCGTTCTGCATGGGCTAAACTGTTGACCAACGCTTTTCCCCTTTGATGTCAAAAAGTAAACAGAAATGTAAAATTCAATTGCAGGAAATCTAGCCTAGCTTTTTCAATCAGACTTGGCAAAGTTGTAGATCAACTACTTAGCTAATGATGGAGCGAAAAAAAATCGAAACTTTTTCGAATAGTTTTGGAGGTAAATCCACTTTTCTGAAATCAGCAAAAAGATTTGAGCAAGGATTTGCGAAGCCAGAGTTGACGGAAACATTGCGATTTATACATCTTTCGATTGCTCAGATTATACAGAACAACATCCTTTTTACCGCTTTTCGATAGACAGAATAATATTGGAGAAATTAACTGTTTTCTGAGGAGAGTGGTTTTGCGAAACGGCATCTCGCTGTGCACTAGAGCGGAGAGCAGAGTTACCTTAAGCGATGTTTGTTGATGCAGTAAAGCTAAAATTAGACTAAAGAAAATGCTAATGTCTATAGTAATGTTTCGAAGAATGGTTGTTGTAGCACTAATATAGTGCTATAAAAGAAGTAGCTGGCAGAACTAAAATTTCAAAGAAAGATGAGCTAAAAACTCTTCATAATATGAATTTTAGCTAATAAAGTGCGTTAATCCGCACTTTTTGTGTTTATATTTTGTTTTCTTTGAGAAAATAAACTTTTAATTAACCTATGTTTGTTGATGCAGTAAAGCTTAAATTAGACTGAAGAAAGAACTAATATCTATAGTATTGTTTCCAAGAATGGTTGCTGCAGCACTAATATAGTGCTATAAAAGAAGTAGCTGGCAGAACTAAAGTTTTAAAGAAGGATGAGCTCAAAACTCTTTATAATACGAATTTTAGCTAATGAAGTGCGTTAATCCACACTATTTGTGGTTATATTTTGTTTTCTTTCAAAAAATAAACATTTAATTAACCGATGTTTGTTGATGCAGTAAAGCTGAAATAAGACTTAATGTCTATAATAATGTTTCCAAGAATGGTTGCTGCTGCACTAATATAGTGTTATAAAAGAAATAGCGAGCAGAACAAACGTTTTAAAGAAAGATGAGCTCAAAACTCTTTATAATACGAATTTTAGCTAATAAAGTGCGTTAATCCACACTTTTTTGTGTTTATATTTTGTTTTCTTTGAAAAAATAAACATTTAATTAACCGATGTTTGTTGATGCAGTAAAGCTAAAATAAGACCTAATGTCTATAGTAATGTTTCCAAGAATGGTTGCAGCAGCACTAATATAGTGCTCTAAAAGAAGTAGCTGGCAGAACTAAAGTTTCAAAGAAAGATGAGCTCAAAACTCTTTATAATACGAATTTTAGCTAATAAAGTGCGTTAATCCACACTTTTTTGTGTTTATATTTTGTTTTCTTTCAAAAAATAAACATTTAATTAACCGATGTTTGTTGATGCAGTAAAGCTGAAATAAGACTTAATGTCTATAATAATGTTTCCAAGAATGGTTGCTGCTGCACTAATATAGTGTTATAAAAGAAATAGCGAGCAGAACAAACGTTTTAAAGAAAGATGAGCTCAAAACTCTTTATAATACGAATTTTAGCTAATAAAGTGCGTTAATCCACACTTTTTTGTGTTTATATTTTGTTTTCTTTGAAAAAATAAACATTTAATTAACCGATGTTTGTTGATGCAGTAAAGCTAAAATTAGACTAAAGAAAGTACTAATGTCTATAGTAATGTTTCCAAGAATGGTTGTTGTAGCAATAATATAGTGCTATAAACGAAATAGCTGGCAGAACTAAAATTTCATAGAAAGATGAGCTCAAAACTCTTTATAAAGCGAATTTTAGCTAATAAAATGCGTTAAATTGCACCTTTCGTGTTTATATATTTTTTTTTTGAGAAAATAAATATTCAATTAACCTATGTTTGTTGATGCAGTAAAGCTGAAAGTAGACAAAAGAAAGACCTAATGTCTATAGTAATGTTTCCAAGAATGGTTGCTGCAGCACTAATATAGTGCCATAAAAAAAGTAGCTGGCAGAACTAAAGTTTTAAAGAAATATGAGCTCAAAACTCTTCATAATACGACTTTTAGCTAATAAAATGCGTTAATCCACACTTTTTTGTGTTTATATTTCGTTTTCTTTCAAAAAATAAATATTTAATTAACCGAAGTTTGTTGATGCAGTAAAGCTAAAATTAGACTAAAGAAAGTACTAATGTCTATATTATATTTATTAATTTATTAATTTATGTTTCTATTATTAATTTAAATAATTAATTTATGTAATATTATATGATATGTACTAATTTTTCCAAGAATAGTTGCTTTAAACATTTAATAAATCGATGTTTGTTGATGCAGTAAAGCTAAAATAAGACATAATGTCTATAGAAATGTTTCCAAGAATGGTTGCTGTAGCACTATTATAGTGCTATAAAAGAATTAGCTGGCAGAACTAAAGTTTTAAAGAAATATGAACTCAAAACTCTTCATAATACGAATTTTAGCTAATAAAGTGCGTTAATCCACTCTTTTTGTGTTTATATTATGTTTTCTTTGAGAAAATAAACATTTAATTAATCGATGTCTGTTGATGCAGTAAAGCTGAAATAAGACTTAATGTCTATAGTAATGTTTCCAAGAATGGTTGCTGCAGCACTAATATAGTGCCATAAAAAAAGTAGCTGGCAGAACTAAAGTTTTAAAGAAAGATGAGCTCAAAACTCTTCATAATACGAATTTTAGCTAATAAAATGCGTTAATCCACACTTTTTTGTGTTTATATTTTGTTTTCTTTCAAAAAATAAACATTTAATTAACCGAAGTTTGTTGATGCAGTAAAGCTAAAATTAGACTAAAGAAAGTACTAATGTCTATATTATATTTATTAATTTATTAATTTCTATTATTAATTTAAATAATTAATTTATGTAATATTATATGATATGTACTAATTTTTCCAAGAATAGTTGCTTTAAACATTTAATAAATCGATGTTTGTAGATGCAGTAAAGCTAAAATAAGACATAATGTCTATAGAAATGTTTCCAAGAATGGTTGCTGTAGCACTAATATAGCGCTATAAAAGAATTAGCTGTCAGAACTAAAGTTTTAAAGAAAGATGAGCTCAAAACTCTTTTTAATACGAATTTTAGCTAATAAAGTGCGTTAATCCACACTTTTTTGTGTTTATATTTTGTTTTCTTTGAAAAAATAAACATTTATTTAACCGATGTTTGTTGATGCAGTAAAGCTAAAATTAGACTAAAGAAAGTACTAATGTCTATAGTAATGTTTCCAAGAATGGTTGTTGTAATAATAATATAGTGCTATAAAAGAAGTAGCTGGCAGAACTAAAGTTTTAAAGAAAGATGAGCTCAAAACTCTTCATAATACGAATTTTAGCTAATAAAGTGCGTTAGTCCGCACTTTTTGTGTTTATATTTTGTTTTCTTTGAAAAAATAAACATTTAATTAACCGATGATTGTTGATGCAGTAAAGCTAAAATTATACTAAAGAAAGTACTAATGTCTATATTATATTTATTAATTTATTAATTTATAAATGGGAATTGAGATAAAATTTGTATGTTTATATTCCAGCTCGTCTTTCTTTTTGTTCACCTTTATTAATTTATTAATCTATATTTTTTTTATTAATTTAAATAATTGATTTATGTAATATTATATTATATGTACTAATTTTTCCAAGAATAGTTGCTTTAAACATTTAATAAATCGATGTTTGTTGATGCAGTAAAGCTAAAATAAGACATAATGTCTATAGAAATGTTTCCAAGAATGGTTGCTGTAGCACTAATATAGTGCTATAAAAGAAGTAGCTGGCAGAACTAAATTTTCAAAGAAAGATGAGCTCAAAACTCTTTATAATACGAATTTTAGCTAATAAAGTGCGTTAATCCGCACCTTTTGTGTTTATATTTTGTTTTCTTTGAGAAAAAAAACATTTAATTAACCGATGTTTGTTGATGCAGTAATGCTAATCGATGTTTGTTGATACAGTAAAGCTAAAATAAGACCTAATATCATAAGTAATTTTTCCAAGAATGGTTGCTGCAGCACTAATATAGTGCTATAAAAGAAGTAGCTGGCAGAACTAAAGTTTTAAAGAAAGATGAGCTCAAAACTCTTTATGATACAAATTTTCGCTAATAAAGTGCGTTAATCCACACTTTTTTGTGTTTATATTTTGTTTTCTTTGAAAAATTAAAAATTTAATTAACCGATGTTTGTTGATGCAGTAAAGCTAAAATTATACTGAAGAAAGAACTAACGTCTATAGTAATGTTTCCAAGAATGGTTGCTACGGCACTAATATAGTGCTATAAAAGAAGTAGCTGGCAGAACTAAAGTTTCAAAGAAAGATGAGCTCAAAACTCTTTATAATACGACTTTTAGCTAATAAAGCGCATTAATCCACACTTTTTTGTGTTTATATTTTGTTTTCTTTGAGAAAAAAAACATTTAATTAACCGATGTTTGTTGATGCAGTAAAGCTAAAATTAGACTAAAGAAAATACTAATGTCTATAGTAATGTTTCGAAGAATGGTTGTTGTAGCAATAATATAGTGCTGTAAAAGAAGTAGCTGGCAGAACTAAAATTTCAAAGAAAGATGAGCTAAAAACTCTTTATAATAAAAATTTTAGCTAAAAAAGTGCGTTAATCCGCACCTTTTGTGTTTATATTATACTTTCTTTGAGAAAATAAACATTTAATTAATCGATGTTTGTTGATGCAGTAAAGCTAAAATAAGACATAATGTCTATAGTAATGTTTCCAAGAATGGTTGCTGCAGCACTAGTATAGTGCTATAATAAAAGTAGCTGGCAGAACTAAAGTTTTAAAGAAAGATGAGCTCAAAACTCTTTATTATACAAATTTTTGCTAATAAAGTGCGTTAATTCTTCCCCTTTTGTGTTTATATTTTGTTTTCTTTGAGAAAATAAACATTTAATTAACCGATGTTTGTTGATGCAGTAAAGCTGAAATTAGACTAAAGAAGGAACTAATGTCTATAGTAATGTTTCAAAGAATTGTTGCTGCAGCACTAATATAGTGCTATAAAATTTTGTAGCTGGCAGAACTAAAGTTTTAAAGAAATAGGTGCTCAAACCTCTTTATAATACGAATTTTAGCTAATAAATTGCGTTAATCCACACTTTTTGTGTTTATATTTTGTTTTCTTTGAGAAAATTAACATTTAATTAATATATGTTTGTTGATGCAGTAAAGCTAAAATAAGACCTAATATCAAAAGTAATTTTTCCAAGAATGGTTGCTGCAGCACTAATATAGTGCTATAAAAGAAGTAGCTGGCAGAACTAAAGTTTTAAAGAAAGATGAGCTCAAAACTCTTTATGATACAAATTTTCGCTAATAAAGTGCGTTAATCCACACTTTTTTGTGTTTATATTTTGTTTTCTTTGAAAAATTAAAAATTTAAATAACCGATGTTTGTTGATGCAGTAAAGCTAAAATTATACTGAAGAAAGAACTAATGTCTATAGTAATGTTTCCAAGAATGGTTGCTACGGCACTAATATAGTGCTATAAAAGAAGTAGCTGGTAGAACTAAAGTTTCAAAGAAAGATGAGTCCAAAACTCTTTATAATACGAATTTTAGCTAATAAAGCGCGTTAATCCACACTTTTTTGTGTTTATATTTTGTTTTCTTTGAGAAAAAAAACATTTAATTAACCGATGTTTGTTGATGCAGTAAAGCTAAAATTAGACTAAAGAAAATACTAATGTCTATAGTAATGTTTCCAAGAATGGTTGCTGCACCACTAGTATAGTGCTATAAAGAAAGCAGCTGGCAGAACTAAAGTTTTAAAGAAAGATGAGCTCAAAACTCTTTATGATACGAATTTTCGCTAATGAAGTGCGTTAATCCACACTTTTTTGTGTTTATATTTTGTTTTCTTTGAAAAATTAAAAATTTAAATAACCGATGTTTGTTGATGCAGTAAAGCTAAAATTATACTAAAGAAAGTACTAATGTCTATATTATATTTATTAATTTAGTAATTTATAAATGGGAATTGAGATAAAATTTTTATGTTTATATTCCAGCTCGTCTTTCTTTTTGTTCACCTTTATTAATTTATTAATCTATATTTTTTTTATTAATTTGAATAATTAATTTATGTACTATTATATTATATGTACTAATTTTTCCAAGAATAGTTTCTTTAAACATTTAATAAATCGATGTTTGTTGATGCAGTAAAGCTAAAATAAGACATAATGTCTATAGAAATGTTTCCAAGAATGGTTGCTGTAGCACTAATATAGTGATATAAAAAAAGAAGCTGGCAGAACTAAAATTTCAAAGAAAGATGAGCTCAAAACTCTTTATAATACGAATTTTAGCTAATAAAGTGCGTTAATCAGCACCTTTTGTGTTTATATTTTGTTTTCTTTGAGAAAATAAACATTTAATTAATGGATGTTTCTTTATGCAGTAATGCTAATCGATGTTTGTTGATACAGTAAAGCTAAAATAAGACCTAATATCAAAAGTAATTTTTCCAAGAATGGTTGCTGCAGCACTAATATAGTGCTATAAAAGAAGTAGCTGGCAGAACTAAAGTTTTAAAGAAAGATGAGCTCAAACTCTTTATGATACAAATTTTCGCTAATAAAGTGCGTTAATCCACACTTTTTTGTGTTTATATTTTGTTTTCTTTGAAAAATTAAAAATTTAAATAACCGATGTTTGTTGATGCAGTAAAGCTAAAATAAGACATAATGTCTATAGAAATGTTTCCAAGAATGGTTGCTGTAGCACTAATATAGTGCTATAAAAGAATTAGCTGTCAGAACTAAAGTTTTAAAGAAAGATGAGCTCAAAACTCTTTTTAATACGAATTTTAGCTAATAAAGTGCGTTAATCCACACTTTTTTGTGTTTATATTTTGTTTTCTTTGAAAAAATAAACATTTAATAAACCGATGTTTGTTGATGCAGTAAAGCTAAAATTAGACTAAAGAAAGTACTAATGTCTATAGTAATGTTTCCAAGAATGGTTGTTGTAGCAATAATATAGTGCTATAAAAGAAGTAGCTGGCAGAACTAAAGTTTTAAAGAAAGATGAGCTCAAAACTCTTCATAATACGAATTTTAGCTAATAAAGTGCGTTAATCCGCACTTTTTGTGTTTATATTTTGTTTTCTTTGAAAAAATAATCATTTAATTAACCGATGATTGTTGATGCAGTAAAGCTAAAATTATACTAAAGAAAGTACTAATGTCTATATTATATTTATTAATTTATTAATTTATAAATGGGAATTGAGATAAAATTTGTATGTTTATATTCCAGCTCGTCTTTCTTTTTGTTCACCTTTATTAATTTATTAATCTACATTTTTTTTATTAATTTAAATAATTAATTTATGTAATATTATATTATATGTACTAATTTTTCCAAGAATAGTTGCTTTAAACATTTAATAAATCGATGTTTGTTGATGCAGTAAAGCTAAAATAAGACATAATGTCTATAGAAATGTTTCCAAGAATGGTTGCTGTAGCACTAATATAGTGCTATAAAAGAAGTAGCTGGCAGAACTAAAATTTCAAAGAAAGATTAGCTCAAAACTCTTTATAATACGAATTTCAGCTAATAAAGTGCGTTAATCCGCACCTTTTGTGTTTATATTTTGTTTTCTTTGAGAAAATAAACATTTAATTAATGGATGTTTGTTTATGCAGTAATGCTAATCGATGTTTGTTGATACAGTAAAGCTAAAATAAGACCTAATATCAAAAGTAATTTTTCCAAGAATGGTTGCTGCAGCACTAATATAGTGCTATAAAAGAAGTAGCTGGCAGAACTAAAGTTTTAAAGAAAGATGAGCTCAAAACTCTTTATGATACAAATTTTCGCTAATAAAGTGCGTTAATCCACACTTTTTTGTGTTTATATTTTGTTTTCTTTGAAAAATTAAAAATTTAAATAACCGATGTTTGTTGATGCAGTAAAGCTAAAATTATACTAAAGAAAGTACTAATGTCTATATTATATTTATTAATTTATTAATTTATAAATGGGAATTGAGATAAAATTTGTATGTTTATATTCCAGCTCGTCTTTCTTTTTGTTCACCTTTATTAATTTATTAATCTATATTTTTTTTATTAATTTAAATAATTAATCTATGTACTATTATATTATATGTACTAATTTTTCCAAGAATAGTTGCTTTAAACATTTAATAAATCGATGTTTGTTGATGCAGTAAAGCTAAAAAAAGACATAATGTCTATAGAAATGTTTCCAAGAATGGTTGCTGTAGCACTAACATAGTGATATAAAAGAAGTAGCTGGCAGAACTAAAATTTCAAAGAAAGATGAGCTCAAAACTCTTTATAATACGAATTTTAGCTAATAAAGTGCGTTAATCAGCACCTTTTGTGTTTATATTTTGTTTTCTTTGAGAAAATAAACATTTAATTAATGGATGTTTCTTTATGCAGTAATGCTAATCGATGTTTGTTGATACAGTAAAGCTAAAATAAGACCTAATATCAAAAGTAATTTTTCCAAGAATGGTTGCTGCAGCACTAATATAGTGCTATAAAAGAAGTAGCTGGCAGAACTAAATTTTTAAAGAAAGATGAGCTCAAAACTCTTTATGATACAAATTTTCGCTAATAAAGTGCGTTAATCCACACTTTTTTGTGTTTATATTTTGTTTTCTTTGAAAAATTAAAAATTTAAATAACCGATGTTTGTTGATGCAGTAAAGCTAAAATAAGACATAATGTCTATAGTAATTTTTCCAAGAATAGTTGCTTTAAACATTTAATAAATCGATGTTTGTTGATGCAGTAAAGCTAAAATAAGACATAATGTCTATAGAAATATTTCCAAGAATGGTTGTTGTAGCAATAATATAGTGCTGTAAAAGAAGTAGCTGGCAGAACTAAAATTTCAAAGAAAGATGAGCTAAAAACTCTTTATAATAAAAATTTTAGCTAAAGAAGTGCGTTAATCGGCACCTTTTGTGTTTATATTATATTTTCTTTGAGAAAATAAACATTTAATTAATCGATGTTTGTTGATGCAGTAAAGCTAAAATAAGACATAATGTCTATAGTAATGTTTCCAAGAATGGTTGCTGCAGCAATAGTATAGTGCTATAAAAAAAGTAGCTGGCAGAACTAAACTTTTAAAGAAAGATGAGCTCAAAACTCTTCATAATACGAATTTTAGCTAATAAAGTGCGTTAATCCGCACTTTTTGTGTTTATATTTTGTTTTCTTTGTAAAAATAATCATTTAATTAACCGATGATTGTTGATGCAGTAAAGCTAAAATTATACTAAAGAAAGTACTAATGTCTATATTATATTTATTAATTTATTAATTTATAAATGGGAATTGAGATAAAATTTGTATGTTTATATTCCAGCTCGTCTTTCTTTTTGTTCACCTTTATTAATTTATTAATCTACATTTTTTTTATTAATTTAAATAATTAATTTATGTAATATTATATTATATGTACTAATTTTTCCAAGAATAGTTGCTTTAAACATTTAATAAATCGATGTTTGTTGATGCAGTAAAGCTAAAATAAGACATAATGTCTATAGAAATGTTTCCAAGAATGGTTGCTGTAGCACTAATATAGTGCTATAAAAGAAGTAGCTGGCAGAACAAAAATTTCAAAAAAAGATTAGCTAAAAACTCTTTATAATACGAATTTCAGCTAATAAAGTGCGTTAATCCGCACCTTTTGTGTTTATATTTTGTTTTCTTTGAGAAAATAAACATTTAATTAATGGATGTTTGTTTATGCAGTAATGCTAATCGATGTTTGTTGATACAGTAAAGCTAAAATAAGACCTAATATCAAAAGTAATTTTTCCAAGAATGGTTGCTGCAGCACTAATATAGTGCTATAAAAGAAGTAGCTGGCAGAACTAAAGTTTTAAAGAAAGATGAGCTCAAAACTCTTTATGATACAAATTTTCGCTAATAAAGTGCGTTAATCCACACTTTTTTGTGTTTATATTTTGTTTTCTTTGAAAAATTAAAAATTTAAATAACCGATGTTTGTTGATGCAGTAAAGCTAAAATAAGACATAATGTCTATAGTAATTTTTCCAAGAATAGTTGCTTTAAACATTTAATAAATCGATGTTTGTTGATGCAGTAAAGCTAAAATAAGACATAATGTCTATAGAAATATTTCCAAGAATGGTTGTTGTAGCAATAATATAGTGCTGTAAAAGAAGTAGCTGGCAGAACTAAAATTTCAAAGAAAGATGAGCTAAAAACTCTTTATAATAAAAATTTTAGCTAAAAAAGTGCGTTAATCGGCACCTTTTGTGTTTATATTATATTTTCTTTGAGAAAATAAACATTTAATTAATCGATGTTTGTTGATGCAGTAAAGCTAAAATAAGACATAATGTCTATAGTAATGTTTCCAAGAATGGTTGCTGCAGCAATAGTATAGTGCTATAAAAAAAGTAGCTGGCAGAACTGAACTTTTAAAGAAAGATGAGCTCAAAACTCTTTACTATACGAATTTTCGCTAATAAAGTGCGTTAATCCTCCCCTTTTGTGTTTATATTTTGTTTTCTTTGAGAAAATAAACATTTAATTAACCGATGTTTGTTGATGCAGTAAAGCTGAAATTAGACTAAAGAAGGAACTAATGTCTATAGTAATGTTTCAAAGAATTGTTGCTGCAGCACTAATATCGTGCTATAAAATTTTGTAGCTGGCAGAACTAAAGTTTTAAAGAAATAGGTGCTCAAACCTCTTTATAATTCGAATTTTAGCTAATAAATTGCGTTAATTCACACTTTTTGTGTTTATAATTTGTTTTCTTTGAGAAAATTAACATTTAATTAATCGATGATTGTTGATGCAGTAAAGCTTAAATAAGACATAATATCTATAGTAATGTTTCCAAGAATGGTTGCTGCAGCACTAGTATAGTGCTATAAAAAAAATAGCTGGCAGAACTAAAGTTTTAAAGAAAGATGAGCTCAAAACCCTTTATAATACGAATTTTTGCTAATAAAGTGCGTTAATCCTCCCCTTTTGTGTTTATATTTTGTTTTCTTTGAGAAAATAAACATTTGATTAACCGATGTTTGTTGATGCAGTAAAGCTGAATAAAGAAAGAAACTAAAGAAAGAACTAATGTCTATAGTAATGTTTCCAAGAATGGTTGCTGCAGCACTAATATAGTGCTATAAAAGAAGTAGCTAGCAGAACTAAAATTTTAAAGAAAGATCAGCTCAAAACTCTTTATGATACGAATTTTAGCTAATAAAGTGCGTTAATCCAAACTTTTTGTGATTATATTTTATTTTCTTTGAGAAAATAAAACATATAATTAATCGATGTTTGTTGATGCAGTAAAGCTAAAATTTGAATAAAGAAAGTATTAATGTCTATATTATATTTATTAATTTATTAATTTATATTTTTATTATTAATTTAAATAATTAATTTATGTAATTTTATATTATATGTTCTAATGTTTCCAAGAATAGTTGCTTTCAACATTTAATTAATCGATGTTTGTTGATGCAGTAAAGCTAAAATAAGACTTAATGTCTATAGTAATGTTTCCAAGAATGGTTGCTGCTGCACTAATATAGTGCTATAAAAGAAGTAGCTGGCAGAACTAAAGTTTTAAAGAAAGATGAGCTCAAAACTCTTTATGATACAAATTTTCGCTAATAAAGTGCGTTAATCCACACTTTTTTGTGTTTATGTTTTGTTTTCTTTGAAAAATTAAAAATTTAAATAACCGATGTTTGTTGATGCAGTAAAGCTAAAATTAGACTGAAGAAAGAACTAATGTCTATAGTAATGTTTCCAAGAATGGTTGCTACGGCACTAATATAGTGCTATAAAAGAAGTAGCTGGCAGAACTAAAGTTTCAAAGAAAGATGAGCTCAAAACTCTTTATAATACGAATTTTAGCTAATAAAGTGCGTTAATCAACACTTTTTTGTGTTTATATTTTGTTTTCTTTCAAAAAATAAGCATTTAAATAACCGATGTTTGTTGATGCAGTAAAGCTAAAATTAGACTGAAGAAAGAACTAATGTCTAAAGCAATGTTTCCAAGAATGGTTGCTGCAGCACTTATATAGTGCCATAAAAGAAGTAGCTTTTAGAACTAAAGTTTTAGAGAAAGATGAGCTCAAAACTCTTTATAATACGAATTCTAGATAATAAAGTGCGTTTATCCACACTTTTTGTGTTTATATTTTGTTTTCTTTGAGAAAATAAACATTTAATTAACCGATGTTTGTTGATGCAGTAAAGCTGAGTAAAGAAAGAAACTAAAGAAAGAACTAATGTCTATAGTAATGTTTCCAAGAATGGTTGCTGCAGCACTAATATAGTGCTATAAAAGAAGTAGCTAGCAGAACTAAAGTTTTAAAGAAATATGAGCTCAAAACTCTTCATAATACGAATTTTAGCTAATAAAATGCGTTAATCCACACTTTTTTGTGTTTATATTTCGTTTTCTTTCAAAAAATAAATATTTAATTAACCGAAGTTTGTTGATGCAGTAAAGCTAAAATTAGACTAAAGAAAGTACTAATGTCTATATTATATTTTTTAATTTATTAATTTATGTTTCTATTATTAATTTAAATAATTAATTTATGTAATATTATATGATATGTACTAATTTTTCCAAGAATAGTTGCTTTAAACATTTAATAAATCGATGTTTGTTGATGCAGTAAAGCTAAAATAAGACATAATGTCTATAGAAATGTTTCCAAGAATGGTTGCTGTAGCACTATTATAGTGCTATAAAAGAATTAGCTGGCAGAACTAAAGTTTTAAAGAAATATGAACTCAAAACTCTTCATAATACGAATTTTAGCTAATAAAGTGCGTTAATCCACTCTTTTTGTGTTTATATTATGTTTTCTTTGAGAAAATAAACATTTAATTAATCGATGTCTGTTGATACAGTAAAGCTGAAATAAGACTTAATGTCTATAGTAATGTTTCCAAGAATGGTTGCTGCAGCACTAATATAGTGCCATAAAAAAAGTAGCTGGCAGAACTAAAGTTTTAAAGAAAGATGAGCTCAAAACTCTTCATAATACGAATTTTAGCTAATAAAATGCGTTAATCCACCCTTTTTTTTGTTTATATTTTGTTTTCTTTCAAAAAATAAACATTTAATTAACCGAAGTTTGTTGATGCAGTAAAGCTAAAATTAGACTAAAGAAAGTACTAATGTCTATATTATATTTATTAATTTATTAATTTCTATTATTAATTTAAATAATTAATTTATGTAATATTATATGATATGTACTAATTTTTCCAAGAATAGTTGCTTTAAACATTTAATAAATCGATGTTTGTAGATGCAGTAAAGCTAAAATAAGACATAATGTCTATAGAAATGTTTCCAAGAATGGTTGCTGTAGCACTAATATAGCGCTATAAAAGAATTAGCTGTCAGAACTAAAGTTTTAAAGAAAGATGAGCTCAAAACTCTTTTTAATACGAATTTTAGCTAATAAAGTGCGTTAATCCACACTTTTTTGTGTTTATATTATATTTTCTTTGAAAAAATAAACATTTATTTAACTGATGTTTGTTGATGCAGTAAAGCTAAAATTAGACTAAAGAAAGTACTAATGTCTATAGTAATGTTTCCAAGAATGGTTGTTGTAGCAATAATATAGTGCTATAAAAGAAGTAGCTGGCAGAACTAAAGTTTTAAAGAAAGATGAGCTCAAAACTCTTTATGATACAAATTTTCGCTAATAAAGTGCGTTAATCCACACTTTTTTGTGTTTATATTTTGTTTTCTTTGAAAAAATAAACATTTAATTAACCGATGATTGTTGATGCAGTAAAGCTAAAATTATACTAAAGAAAGTACTAATGTCTATATTATATTTATTAATTTATTAATTTATAAATGGGAATTGAGATAAAATTTGTATGTTTATATTCCAGCTCGTCTTTCTTTTTGTTCACCTTTATTAATTTATTAATCTATATTTTTTTTATTAATTTAAATAATTGATTTATGTAATATTATATTATATGTACTAATTTTTCCAAGAATAGTTGCTTTAAACATTTAATAAATCGATGTTTGTTGATGCAGTAAAGCTAAAATAAGACATAATGTCTATAGAAATGTTTCCAAGAATGGTTGCTGTAGCACTAATATAGTGCTATAAAAGAAGTAGCTGGCAGAACTAAAATTTCAAAGAAAGATGAGCTCAAAACTCTTTATAATATGAATTTTAGCTAATAAAGTGCGTTAATCCGCACCTTTTGTGTTTATATTTTGTTTTCTTTGAGAAAAAAAACATTTAATTAACCGATGTTTGTTGATGCAGTAATGCTAATCGATGTTTGTTGATACAGTAAAGCTAAAATAAGACCTAATATCAAAAGTAATTTTTCCAAGAATGGTTGCTGCAGCACTAATATAGTGCTATAAAAGAAGTAGCTGGCAGAACTAAATTTTAAAGAAAGATGAGCTCAAAACTCTTTATGATACAAATTTTCGCTAATAAAGTGCGTTAATCCACGCTTTTTTGTGTTTATATTTTGTTTTCTTTCAAAAAATAAACATTTAATTAACCGAAGTTTGTTGATGCAGTAAAGCTAAAATTAGACTAAAGAAAGTACTAATGTCTATATTATATTTTTTAATTTATTAATTTATGTTTCTATTATTAATTTAAATAATTAATTTATGTAATATTATATGATATGTACTAATTTTTCCAAGAATAGTTGCTTTAAACATTTAATAAATCGATGTTTGTTGATGCAGTAAAGCTAAAATAAGACATAATGTCTATAGAAATGTTTCCAAGAATGGTTGCTGTAGCACTATTATAGTGCTATAAAAGAATTAGCTGGCAGAACTAAAGTTTTAAAGAAATATGAACTCAAAACTCTTCATAATACGAATTTTAGCTAATAAAGTGCGTTAATCCACTCTTTTTGTGTTTATATTATGTTTTCTTTGAGAAAATAAACATTTAATTAATCGATGTCTGTTGATACAGTAAAGCTGAAATAAGACTTAATGTCTATAGTAATGTTTCCAAGAATGGTTGCTGCAGCACTAATATAGTGCCATAAAAAAAGTAGCTGGCAGAACTAAAGTTTTAAAGAAAGATGAGCTCAAAACTCTTCATAATACGAATTTTAGCTAATAAAATGCGTTAATCCACCCTTTTTTTTGTTTATATTTTGTTTTCTTTCAAAAAATAAACATTTAATTAACCGAAGTTTGTTGATGCAGTAAAGCTAAAATTAGACTAAAGAAAGTACTAATGTCTATATTATATTTATTAATTTATTAATTTCTATTATCAATCTAAATAATTAATTTATGTAATATTATATGATATGTACTAATTTTTCCAAGAATAGTTGCTTTAAACATTTAATAAATCGATGTTTGTAGATGCAGTAAAGCTAAAATAAGACATAATGTCTATAGAAATGTTTCCAAGAATGGTTGCTGTAGCACTAATATAGCGCTATAAAAGAATTAGCTGTCAGAACTAAAGTTTTAAAGAAAGATGAGCTCAAAACTCTTTTTAATACGAATTTTAGCTAATAAAGTGCGTTAATCCACACTTTTTTGTGTTTATATTTTGTTTTCTTTGAAAAAATAAACATTTATTTAACCGATGTTTGTTGATGCAGTAAAGCTAAAATTATACTAAAGAAAGTACTAATGTCTATATTATATTTATTAATTTATTAATTTATAAATGGGAATTGAGATAAAATTTGTATGTTTATATTCCAGCTCGTCTTTCTTTTTGTTCACCTTTATTAATTTATTAATCTATATTTTTTTATTAATTTAAATAATTGATTTATGTAATATTATATTATATGTACTAATTTTTCCAAGAATAGTTGCTTTAAACATTTAATAAATCGATGTTTGTTGATGCAGTAAAGCTAAAATAAGACATAATGTCTATAGTAATGTTTCCAAGAATGGTTGCTGCAGCACTAATATAGTGCTATAAAAGAAGTAGCTGGCAGAACTAAAATTTCAAAGAAAGATGAGCTCAAAACTCTTTATAATACGAATTTTAGCTAATAAAGTGCGTTAATCCGCACCTTTTGTGTTTATATTTTGTTTTCTTTGAGAAAAAAAACATTTAATTAACCGATGTTTGTTGATGCAGTAATGCTAATCGATGTTTGTTGATACAGTAAAGCTAAAATAAGACCTAATATCAAAAGTAATTTTTCCAAGAATGGTTGCTGCAGCACTAATATAGTGCTATAAAAGAAGTAGCTGGCAGAACTAAAGTTTTAAAGAAAGATGAGCTCAAAACTCTTTATGATACAAATTTTCGCTAATAAAGTGCGTTAATCCACACTTTTTTGTGTTTATATTTTGTTTTCTTTGAAAAATTATAAAATTTATTTAACCGATGTTTGTTGATGCAGTAAAGCTAAAATTATACTAAAGAAAGTACTAATGTCTATATTATATTTATTAATTTATTAATTTATAAATGGGAATTGAGATAAAATTTGTATGTTTATATTCCAGCTCGTCTTTCTTTTTGTTCACCTTTATTAATTTATTAATCTATATTTTTTTTATTAATTTAAATAATTAATTTATGTACTATTATATTATATGTACTAATTTTTCCAAGAATAGTTGCTTTAAACATTTAATAAATCGATGTTTGTTGATGCAGTAAAGCTAAAATAAGACATAATGTCTATAGAAATGTTTCCAAGAATGGTTGCTGTAGCACTAATATAGTGCTATAAAAGAAGTAGCTGGCAGAACTAAAATTTCAAAGAAAGATGAGCTCAAAACTCTTTATAATACGAATTTTAGCTAATAAAGAGCGTTAATCCACACCTTTTGTGTTTATATTTTGTTTTCTTTGAGAAAATAAACATTTAATTAATGGATGTTTGTTTATGCAGTAATGCTAATCGATGTTTGTTGATACAGTAAAGCTAAAATAAGACCTAATATCAAAAGTAATTTTTCCAAGAATGGTTGCTGCAGCACTAATATAGTGCTATAAAAGAAGTAGCTGGCAGAACTAAAGTTTTAAAGAAATAGGTGCTCAAACCTCTTTATAATACGAATTTTAGCTAATAAATTGCGTTAATCCACACTTTTTGTGTTTATATTTTGTTTTCTTTGAAAAATTAAAAATTTAAATAACCGATGTTTGTTGATGCAGTAAAGCTAAAATTATACTGAAGAAAGAACTAATGTCTATAGTAATGTTTCCAAGAATGGTTGCTACGGCACTAATATAGTGCTATAAAAGAAGTAGCTGGCAGAACTAAAGTTTCAAAGAAAGATGAGCTCAAAACTCTTTATAATACGAATTTTAGCTAATAAAGCGCGTTAATCCACACTTTTTTGTGTTTATATTTTGTTTTCTTTGAGAAAAAAAACATTTAAATAACCGATGTTTGTTGATGCAGTAAAGCTCAAATTAGACTAAATAAAATACTAATGTCTATAGTAATGTTTCGAAGAATGGTTGTTGTAGCAATAATATAGTGCTGTAAAAGAAGTAGCTGGCAGAACTAAAATTTCAAAGAAAGATGAGCTAAAAACTCTTTATAATAAAAATTTTAGCTAAAAAAGTGCGTTAATCCGCACCTTTTGTGTTTATATTATATTTTCTTTGAGAAAATAAACATTTAATTAATCGATTTTTGTTGACGCAGTAAAGCTAAAATGAGACATAATGTCTATAGTAATGTTTCCAAGAATGGTTGCTGCAGCACTAGTATAGTGCTATAAAAAAAGTAGCTGGCAGAACTAAAGTTTTAAAGAAAGATGAGCTCAAAACTCTTTATTATACGAATTTTTGCTAATAAAGTGCGTTAATCCTCCCCTTTTGTGTTTATATTTTGTTTTCTTTGAGAAAATTAACATTTAATTAATATATGTTTGTTGATGCAGTAAAGCTAAAATAGGACCTAATATCAAAAGTAATTTTTCCAAGAATGGTTGCTGCAGCACTAATATAGTGCTATAAAAGAAGTAGCTGGCAGAACTAAAGTTTTAAAGAAAGATGAGCTCAAAACTCTTTATGATACAAATTTTTGCTAATAAAGTGCGTTAATCCACACTTTTTTGTGTTTATATTTTGTTTTCTTTGAAAAATTAGAAATTTAAATAACCGATGTTTGTTGATGCAGTAAAGCTAAAATTATACTGAAGAAAGAACTAATGTCTATAGTAATGTTTCCAAGAATGGTTGCTACGGCACTAATATAGTGCTATAAAAGAAGTAGCTGGCAGAACTAAAGTTTCAAAGAAAGATGAGCTCAAAACTCTTTATAATACGAATTTTAGCTAATAAAGCGCGTTAATCCACACTTTTTTGTGTTTATATTTTGTTTTCTTTGAGAAAAAAAACATTTAATTAACCAATGTTTGTTGATGCAGTAAAGCTAAAATTAGACTAAAGAAAATACTAATGTCTATAGTAATGTTTCCAAGAATGGTTGCTGCACCACTAGTATAGTGCTATAAAGAAAGCAGCTGGCAGAACTAAAGTTTTAAAGAAAGATGAGCTCAAATATCTTTATGATACAAATTTTCGCTAATGAAGTGCGTTAATCCACACCTTTTTGTGTTTATATTTTGTTTTCTTTGAAAGATTAAAAATTTAAATAACCGATGTTTGTTGATGCAGTAAAGCTAAAATTATACTAAAGAAAGTACTAATGTCTATATTATATTTATTAATTTATTAATTTATAAATGGGAATTGAGATAAAATTTGTATGTTTATATTCCAGCTCGTCTTTCTTTTTGTTCACCTTTATTAATTTATTAATCTATATTTTTTTTATTAATTTAAATAATTAATTTATGTACTATTATATTATATGTACTAATTTTTCCAAGAATAGTTGCTTTAAACATTTAATAAATCGATGTTTGTTGATGCAGTAAAGCTAAAATAAGACATAATGTCTATAGAAATGTTTCCAAGAATGGTTGCTGTAGCACTAATATAGTGATATAAAAGAAGTAGCTGGCAGAACTAAAATTTCAAAGAAAGATGAGCTCAAAACTCTTTATAATACGAATTTTAGCTAATAAAGTGCGTTAATCCGCACCTTTTGTGTTTATATTTTGTTTTCTTTGAGAAAATAATTATTTAATTAATGGATGTTTGTTTATGCAGTAATGCTAATCGATGTTTGTTGATACAGTAAAGCTAAAATAAGACCTAATATCAAAAATAATTTTTCCAAGAATGGTTGCTGCAGCACTAATATAGTGCTATAAAAGAAGTAGCTGGCAGAACTAAAATTTCAAAGAAAGATGAGCTCAAAACTCTTTATGATACAAATTTTCGCTAATAAAGTGCGTTAATCCACACTTTTTTGTGTTTATATTTTGTTTTCTTTGAAAAATTAAAAATTTAAATAACCGATGTTTGTTGATGCAGTAAAGCTAAAATAAGACATAATGTCTATAGTAATTTTTCCAAGAATAGTTGCTTTAAACATTTAATAAATCGATGTTTGTTGATGCAGTAAAGCTAAAATAAGACATAATGTCTATAGAAATATTTCCAAGAATGGTTGTTGTAGCAATAATATAGTGCTGTAAAAGAAGTAGCTGGCAGAACTAAAATTTCAAAGAAAGATGAGCTAAAAACTCTTTATAATAAAAATTTTAGCTAAAAAAGTGCGTTAATCGGCACCTATTGTGTTTCTTTATATTTTCTTTGAGAAAATAAACATTTAATTAATCGATGTTTGTTGATGCAGTAAAGCTAAAATAAGACATAATGTCTATAGTAATGTTTCCAATAATGGTTGCTGCAGCAATAGTATAGTGCTATAAAAAAAGTAGCTGGCAGAACTAAACTTTTAAAGAAAGATGAGCTCAAAACTCTTTATTATACGAATTTTCGCTAATAAAGTGCGTTAATCCTCCCCTTTTGTGTTTATATTTTGTTTTCTTTGAGAAAATAAACATTTAATTAACCGATGTTTGTTGATGCAGTAAAGCTGAAATTAGACTAAAGAAGGAACTAATGTCTATAGTAATGTTTCAAAGAATTGTTGCTGCAGCACTAATATAGTGCTATAAAATTTTGTAGCTGGCAGAACTAAAGTTTTAAAGAAATAGGTGCTCAAACCTCTTTATAATACGAATTTTAGCTAATAAATTGCGTTAATCCACACTTTTTGTGTTTATATTTTGTTTTCTTTGAGAAAATTAACATTTAATAAACCGATGTTTGTTGATGCAGTAAAGCTAAAATTAGACTAAAGAAAGTACTAATGTCTATAGTAATGTTTCCAAGAATGGTTGTTGTAGCAATAATATAGTGCTATAAAAGAAGTAGCTGGCAGAACTAAAGTTTTAAAGCAAGATGAGCTCAAAACTCTTTATGATACAAATTTTCGCTAATGAAGTGCGTTAATCCACACTTTTTTGTGTTTATATTTTGTTTTCTTTGAAAAATTAAAAATTTAAATAACCGATGTTTGTTGATGCAGTAAAGCTAAATTTATACTAAAGAAAGTACTTATGTCTATATTATATTTATTAATTTATTAATTTATAAATGGGAATTGAGATAAAATTTGTATGTTTATATTCCAGCTCGTCTTTCTTTTTGTTCACCTTTATTAATTTATTAATCTATATTTTTCTTATTAATTTAAATAATTAATTTATGTACTATTATATTATATGTACTAATTTTTCCAAGAATAGTTGCTTTAAACATTTAATAAATCGATGTTTGTTGATGCAGTAAAGCTAAAATAAGACATAATGTCTATAGAAATGTTTCCAAGATGGGTTGCTGTAGCACTAATATAGTGATATAAAAGAAGTAGCTGGCAGAACTAAAATTTCAAAGAAAGATGAGCTCAAAACTCTTTATAATACGAATTTTAGCTAATAAAGTGCGTTAATCAGCACCTTTTGTGTTTATATTTTGTTTTCTTTGAGAAAATAAACATTTAATTAATGGATGTTTCTTTATGCAGTAATGCTAATCGATGTTTGTTGATTCAGTAAAGCTAAAATAAGACCTAATATCAAAAGTAATTTTTCCAAGAATGGTTGCTGCAGCACTAATATAGTGCTATAAAAGAAGTAGCTGGCAGAACTAAAGTTTTAAAGAAAGATGAGCTCAAAACTCTTTATGATACAAATTTTCGCTAATAAAGTGCGTTAATCCACACTTTTTTGTGTTTATATTTTGTTTTCTTTGAAAAATTAAAAATTCAAATAACCGATGTTTGTTGATGCAGTAAAGCTAAAATAAGACATAATGTCTATAGAAATGTTTCCAAGAATGGTTGTTGTAGCAATAATATAGTGCTGTAAAAGAAGTAGCTGGCAGAACTAAAATTTCAAAGAAAGATGAGCTAAAAACTCTTTATAATAAAAATTTTAGCTAAAAAAGTGCGTTAATCGGCACCTATTGTGTTTATATTATATTTTCTTTGAGAAAATAAACATTTAATTAATCGATGTTTGTTGATGCAGTAAAGCTAAAATAAGACATAATGTCTATAGTAATGTTTCCAAGAATGGTTGCTGCAGCAATAGTATAGTGCTATAAAAAACGTAGCTGGCAGAACTAAACTTTTAAAGAAAGATGAGCTCAAAACTCTTTATTATACGAATTTTCGCTAATAAAGTGCGTTAATCCTCCCCTTTTGTGTTTATATTTTGTTTTCTTTGAGATAATTAACATTTAATTAACCGATGTTTGTTGATGCAGTAAAGCTGAAATTAGACTAAAGAAGGAACTAATGTCTATAGTAATGTTTCAAAGAATTGTTGCTGCAGCACTAATATAGTGCTATAAAATTTTGTAGCTGGCAGAACTAAAGTTTTAAAGAAATAGGAGCTCAAAACTCTTTATAATACGAATTTTCGCTAATAAAGTGCGTTAATCCTCCCCTTTTGTGTTTATATTTTGTTTTCTTTGAAAAAATAAACATTTAATTAACCGATGTTTGTTGATGCAGTAAAGCTGAATAAAGAAAGAAACTAAAGAAAGAACTAATGTCTATAGTAATGTTTCCAAGAATGGTTGCTGCAGCACTAATATAGTGCTATAAAAGAAGTAGCTAGCAGAACTAAAATTTTAAAGAAAGATCAGCTCAAAACTCTTTATGATACGAATTTTAGCTAATAAAGTGCGTTAATCCAAACTTTTTGTGTTTATATTTTATTTTCTTTGAGAAAATAAAACATATAATTAATCGATGTTTGTTGATGCAGTAAAGCTAAAATTAGACTAAAGAAAGTACTAATGTCTATATTATATTTATTAATTTATTAATTTATATTTTTATTATTAATTTAAATAATTAATTTATGTAATTTTATATTATATGTTCTAATGTTTCCAAGAATAGTTACTTTCAACATTGAATAAATCGATGTTTGTAGATGCAGTAAAGCTAAAATAAGACATAATGTCTATAGAAATGTTTCCAAGAATGGTTGCTGTAGCACTAATATAGTGCTATAAAAGAATTAGCTGTCAGAACTAAAGTTTTAAAGAAAGATGAGCTCAAAACTCTTTTTAATACGAATTTTAGCTAATAAAGTGCGTTAATCCACACTTTTTTGTGTTTATATTTTGTTTTCTTTGAAAAAATAAACATTTAATAAACCGATGTTTGTTGATGCAGTAAAGCTAAAATTAGACTAAAGAAAGTACTAATGTCTATAGTAATGTTTCCAAGAATGGTTGCTGTAGCAATAATATAGTGCTATAAAAGAAGTAGCTGGCAGAACTAAAGTTTTAAAGAAAGATGAGCTCAAAACTCTTCAAAATACGAATTTTAGCTAATAAAGTGCGTTAATCCGCACTTTTTGTGTTTATATTTTGTTTTCTTTGAAAAAATAAACATTTAATTAACCGATGATTGTTGATGCAGTAAAGCTAAAATTATACTAAAGAAAGTACTAATGTCTATATTATATTTATTAATTTATTAATTTATAAATGGGAATTGAGATAAAATTTGTATGTTTATATTCCAGCTCGTCTTTCTTTTTGTTCACCTTTATTAATTTATTAATCTATATTTTTTTTATTAATTTAAATAATTAATTTATGTAATATTATATTATATGTATTAATTTTTCCAAGAATAGTTGCTTTAAACATTTAATAAATCGATGTTTGTTGATGCAGTAAAGCTAAAATAAGACATAATGTCTATAGAAATGTTTCCAAGAATGGTTGCTGTAGCACTAATATAGTGCTATAAAAGAAGTAGCTGGCAGAACTAAAATTTCAAAGAAAGATTAGCTCAAAACTCTTTATAATACGAATTTCAGCTAATAAAGTGCGTTAATCCGCACCTTTTGTGTTTATATTTTGTTTTCTTTGAGAAAATAAACATTTAATTAATGGATGTTTGTTTATGCAGTAATGCTAATCGATGTTTGTTGATACAGTAAAGCTAAAATAAGACCTAATATCAAAAGTAATTTTTCCAAGAATGGTTGCTGCAGCACTAATATAGTGCTATAAAAGAAGTAGCTGGCAGAACTAAAGTTTTAAAGAAAGATGAGCTCAAAACTCTTTATGATACAAATTTTCGCTAATGAAGTGCGTTAATCCACACTTTTTTGTGTTTATATTTTGTTTTCTTTGAAAAATTAAAAATTTAAATAACCGATGTTTGTTGATGCAGTAAAGCTAAAATTATACTAAAGAAAGTACTAATGTCTATATTATATTTATTAATTTATTAATTTATAAATGGGAATTGAGATAAAATTTGTATGTTTATATTCCAGCTCGTCTTTCTTTTTGTTCACCTTTATTAATTTATTAATCTATATTTTTTTTATTAATTTAAATAATTAATTTATGTACTATTATATTATATGTACTAATTTTTCCAAGAATAGTTGCTTTAAACATTTAATAAATCGATGTTTGTTGATGCAGTAAAGCTAAAATAAGACAAAATGTCTATAGAAATGTTTCCAAGAATGGTTGCTGTAGCACTAATATAATGATATAAAAGAAGTAGCTGGCAGAACTAAAATTTCAAAGAAAGATGAGCTCAAAACTCTTTATAATACGAATTTTAGCTAATAAAGTGCGTTAATCAGCACCTTTTGTGTTTATATTTTGTTTTCTTTGAGAAAATAAACATTTAATTAATGGATGTTTGTTTATGCAGTAATGCTAATCAATGTTTGTTGATGCAGTAAAGCTAAAATAAGACATAATGTCTATAGTAATGTTTCCAAGAATGGTTGCTGCAGCAATAGTATAGTGCTATAAAAAAAGTAGCTGGCAGAACTAAACTTTTAAGAAAGATGAGCTCAAAACTCTTTGTTATACGAATTTTCGCTAATAAAGTGCGTTAATCCTCCCCTTTTGTGTTTATATTTTGTTTTCTTTGAGATAATTAACATTTAATTAACCGATGTTTGTTGATGCAGTAAAGCTGAAATTAGACTAAAGAAGGAACTAATGTCTATAGTAATGTTTCAAAGAATTGTTGCTGCAGCACTAATATAGTGCTATAAAATTTTGTAGCTGGCAGAACTAAAGTTTTAAAGAAATAGGTGCTCAAACCTCTTTATAATACGAATTTTAGCTAATAAATTGCGTTAATCCACACTTTTTGTGTTTATATTTTGTTTTCTTTGAGAAAATTAACATTTAATTAATCGATGATTGTTGATGCAGTAAAGCTTAAATAAGACATAATATCTATAGTAATGTTTCCAAGAATGGTTGCTGCAGCACTAATATAGTGCTATAAAAGAATCAGCTGGCAGAACTAAAATTTCAAAAAAAGATCAGCTCAAACTCTTTATAATACGAATTTTCGCTAATAAAGTGCGTTAATCGACACTTTTTGTGTTTATATTTGTTTTCTTTGAGAAAATAAACATTTAATTAATCGATGTTTGTTGATGCAGTAAAGCTAAAATAAGACATAATGTCTATAGTAATGTTTCCAAGAATGGTTGCTGCAGCACTAGTATAGTGCTATAAAAAAAATAGCTGGCAGAACTAAAGTTTTAAAGAAAGATGAGCTCAAAACCCTTTATAATACGAATTTTCGCTAAAAAAGTGCGTTAATCCTCCCCTTTTGTGTTTATATTTTGTTTTCTTTGAGAAAATAAACATTTAATTAACCGATGTTTGTTGATGCAGTAAAGCTGAATAAAGAAAGAAACTAAAGAAAGAACTAATGTCTATAGTAATGTTTCCAAGAATGGTTGCTGCAGCACTAATATAGTGCTATAAAAGAAGTAGCTAGCAGAACTAAAATTTTAAAGAAAGATCAGCTCAAAACTCTTTATGATACGAATTTTAGCTAATAAAGTGCGTTAATCCAAACTTTTTGTGTTTATATTTTATTTTCTTTGAGAAAATAAAACTTATAATTAATCGATGTTTGTTGATGCAGTAAAGCTAAAATTAGACTAAAGAAAGTACTAATGTCTATATTATATTTATTAATTCATTAATTTATATTTTTATTATTAATTTAAATAATTAATTTATGTAATTTTATATTATATGTTCTAATGTTTCCAAGAATAGTTGCTTTCAACATTTAATTAGTCGATGTTTGTTGATGCAGTAAAGCTAAAATAAGACTTAATGTCTATGGTAATGTTTCCAACAATGGTTGCTGCTGCACTAATATAGTGCTATAAAAGAAGTAGCTGGCAGAACTAAAGTTTTAAAGAAAGATGAGCTCAAAACTCTTTATGATACAAATTTTCGCTAATAAAGTGCGTTAATCCACACTTTTTTGTGTTTATGTTTTGTTTTCTTTGAAAAATTAAAAATTTAAATAACCGATGTTTGTTGATGCAGCAAAGCTAAAATTAGACTGAAGAAAGAACTAATGTCTATAGTAATGTTTCCAAGAATGGTTGCTACGGCACTAATATAGTGCTATAAAAGAAGTAGCTGGCAGAACTAAAGTTTCAAAGAAAGATGAGCTCAAAACTCTTTATAATACGAATTTTAGCTAATAAAGTGCGTTAATCAACACTTTTTTGTGTTTATATTTTGTTTTCTTTCAAAAAATAAACATTTAATTAACCGATGTTTGTTGATGCAGTAAAGCTTAAATTAGACTGAAGAAAGAACTAATGTCTAAAGCAATGTTTTCAAGAATGGTTGCTGCAGCACTTATATAGTGCCATAAAAGAAGTAGCTTTTAGAACTAAAGTTTTAGAGAAAGATGAGCTCAAAACTCTTTATAATACGAATTCTAGATAATAAAGTGCGTTTATCCACACTTTTTGTGTTTATATTTTGTTTTCTTTGAGAAAATAAACATTTAATTAATCGATGTTTGTTGATGCAGTAAAGCTGAATAAAGAAAGAAATTAAAGAAAGAACTAATGTCTATAGTAATGTTTCCAAGAATGGTTGCTGCAGCACTAGTATAGTGCTATAAAAGAAGTAGCTGGCAGAACTAAAGTTTTAAAGAAAGATGAGCTCAAATCTCTTTATAATACAAATTTTAGCTAATAAAGTGCGTTAATCCACACTTTTTTGTGTTTATATTTTGTTTTCTTTGAAAAAGTAAACATTTAAATAACCGATGTTTGTTGATGCAGTAAAGCTAAAATTAGACTGAAGAAAGAACTAATGTCTAAAGTAATGTTTCCAAGAATGGTTGCTGCAGCACTTATATAGTGCCATAAAAGAAGTAGCTTTTAGAACTAAAGTTTTAGAGAAAGATGAGCTCAAAACTCTTTATAATACGAATTCTAGATAATAAAGTGCGTTTATCCACACTTTTTGTGTTTATATTTTGTTTTCTTTAAGAAAATAAACATTTAATTAACCGATGTTTGTTGATGCAGTAAAGCTGAGTAAAGAAAGAAACTAAAGAAAGAACTAATGTCTATAGTAATGTTTCCAAGAATGGTTGCTGTGGCACTAATATAGTGCTATAAAAGAAGTAGCTAGCAGAACTAAAATTTTAAAGAAAGATCAGCTCAAAACTCTTTATGATACAAATTTTAGCTAATAAAGTGCGTTAATCCAAACTTTTTGTGTTTATATTTTATTTTCTTTGCGAAAATAAAACATATAATTAATCGATGTTTGTTGATGCAGTAAAGCTAAAATTAGACTAAAGAAAGTACTAATGTCTATATTATATTTATTAATTTATTAATTTATATTTTTATTATTAATTTAAATAATTAATTTATGTAGTTTTATATTATATGTTCTAATGTTTCCAAGAATAGTTGCTTTCAACATTTAATTAATCGATGTTTGTTGATGCAGTAAAGCTAAAATAAGACTTAATGTCTATAGTAATGTTTCCAAGAATGGTTGCTGCTGCACTAATATAGTGCTATAAAAGAAGTAGCTGGCAGAACTAAAGTTTTAAAGAAAGATGAGCTCAAAACTCTTTATGATACAAATTTTCGCTAATAAAGTGCGTTAATCCTCCCCTTTTGTGTTTATATTTTGTTTTCTTTGAGAAAATTAACATTTAATTAATCGATGATTGTTGATGCAGTAAAGCTTAACTAAGACATAATATCTATAGTAATGTTTCCAAGAATGGTTGCTGCAGCACTAATAGAGTGCTATAAAAGAATCAGCTGG
Organism: Aurelia coerulea; assembly: GCA_039566865.1. Classification (NCBI taxonomy): domain Eukaryota; kingdom Metazoa; phylum Cnidaria; class Scyphozoa; order Semaeostomeae; family Ulmaridae; genus Aurelia; species Aurelia coerulea. Next base: position 36,223,111 of record CM076943.1, read on the forward strand.
CAGAACTAAAATTTCAAAAAAAGATCAGCTCAAACTCTTTATAATACGAATTTTCGCTAATAAAGTGCGCTAATCGACACTTTTTGTGTTTATATTTGTTTTCTTTGAGAAAATAAACATTTAATTAATCGATGTTTGTTGATGCAGTAAAGCTAAAATAAGACATAATGTCTATAGTAATGTTTCCAAGAATGGTTGCTGCAGCACTAGTATAGTGCTATAAAAAAAATAGCTGGCAGAACTAAAGTTTTAAAGAAAGATGAGCTCAAAACTCTTTATAATACGAATTTTCACTAATAAAGTGCGTTAATCCTCCCCTTTTGTATTGATATTTTGTTTTCTTTGAGAAAATAAACATTTAATTAACCGATGTTTGTTGATGCAGTAAAGCTGAATAAAGAAAGAAACTAAATAAAGAACTAATGTCTATAGTAATGTTTCCAAGAATGGTTGCTGCAGCACTAATATAGTGCTATAAAAGAAGTAGCTAGCAGAACTAACATTTTAAAGAAAGATCAGCTCAAAACTCTTTATGATACGAATTTTAGCTAATAAAGTGCGTTAATCCAAACTTTTTGTGTTTATATTGTATTTTCTTTGAGAAAATAAAACATATAATTAATCGATGTTTGTTGATGCAGTAAAGCTAAAATTAGACTAAAGAAAGTACTAATGTCTATATTATATTTATTAATTTATTAATTTATATTTTTATTATTAATTTAAATAATTAATTTATGTAATTTTATATTTTATGTTCTAATGTTTCCAAGAATAGTTGCTTTCAACATTTAATTAATCGATGTTTGTTGATGCAGTAAAGCTAAAATAAGACTTAATGTCTATAGTAATGTTTCCAAGAATGGTTGCTGCTGCACTAATATAGTGCTATAAAAGAAGTAGCTGGCAGAACTAAAGTTTTTAAGAAAGATGAGCTCAAAACTCTTTATGATACAAAGTTTCGCTAATAAAGTGCGTTAATCCACACTTTTTTGCGTTTATATTTTGTTTTCTTTGAAAAATTAAAAATTTAAATAACCGATGTTTGTTGATGCAGTAAAGCTGAAATTAGACTAAAGAAGGAACTAATGTCTATAGTAATGTTTCAAAGAATTGTTGCTGCAGCACTAATATAGTGCTATAAAATTTTGTAGCTGGCAGAACTAAAGTTTTAGAGAAAGATGTGCTCAAAACTCTTTATAATACGAATTCTAGATAATAAAGTGCGTTTATCCACACTTTTTGTGTTTATATTTTGTTTTCTTTGAGAAAATAAACATTTAATTAACCGATGTTTGTTGATGCAGTAAAGCTGAATAAAGAAAGAAACTAAAGAAAGAACTAATGTCTATAGTAATGTTTCCAAGAATGGTTGCTGCTTCACTAATATAGTGCTATAAAAGAAGTAGCTAGCAGAACTAAAATTTTAAAGAAAGATCAGCTCAAAACTCTTTATGATACGAATTTTAGCTAATAAAGTGCGTTAATCCAAACTTTTTGTGTTTATATTTTATTTTCTTTGAGAAAATAAAACATATAATTAATCGATGTTTGTTGATGCAGTAAAGCTAAAATTAGACTAAAGAAAGTACTAATGTCTATATTATATTTATTAATTTATTAATTTATATTTTTATTATTAATTTAAATAATTAATTTATGTAATTTTATATTATATGTTCTAATGTTTCCAAGAATAGTTGCTTTCAACATTTAATTAATCGATGTTTGTTGATGCAGTAAAGCTAAAATAAGACTTAATGTCTATAGTAATGTTTCCAAGAATGGTTGCTGCTGCACTAATATAGTGCTATAAAAGAAGTAGCTGGCAGAACTAAAGTTTTAAAGAAAGATGAGCTCAAAACTCTTTATGATACAAATTTTCGCTAATAAAGTGCGTTAATCCTCCCCTTTTGTGTTTATATTTTGTTTTCTTTGAGAAAATAAACATTTAACTCACCGATGTTTGTTGATGCAGTAAAGCTGAAATTAGACTAAAGAAGGAACTAATGTCTATAGTAATGTTTCAAAGAATTGTTGCTGCAGCACTAATATAGTGCTATAAAATTTTGTAGCTGGCAGAACTAAAGTTTTAAAGAAAGATGAGCTCAAAACTCTTTATAATACGAATTTTAGCTAATAAAGTGCGTTAATCAACACTTTTTTGTGTTTATATTTTGTTTTCTTTCAAAAAATAAACATTTAATTAACCGAAGTTTTTTGATGCAGTAAAGCTTAAATTAGACTGAAGAAAGAACTAATGTCTAAAGCAATGTTTCCAAGAATGGTTGCTGCAGCACTTATATAGTGCCATAAAAGAAGTAGCTTTTAGAACTAAAGTTTTAGAGAAAGATGAGCTCAAAACTCTTTATAATACGAATTCTAGATAATAAAGTGCGTTTATCCACACTTTTTGTGTTTATATTTTGTTTTCTTTGAGAAAATAAACATTTAATTAACCGATGTTTGTTGATGCAGTAAAGCTAAATAAAGAAAGAAATTAAAGAAAGAACTAATGTCTATAGTAATGTTTCCAAGAATAGTTGCTTTCAACATTTAATTAGTCGATGTTTGTTGATGCAGTAAAGCTAAAATAAGACCTAATGTCTATAGTAATGTTTCCAAGAATGGTTGCTGCTGCACTAATATAGTGCTATAAAAGAAGTAGCTGGCAGAACTAAAGTTTTAAAGAAAGATGAGCTCAAAACTCTTTATGATACGAATTTTCGCTAATAAAGTGCGTTAATCCACACTTTTTTGTGTTTATGTTTTGTTTTCTTTGAAAAATTAAAAATTTAAATAACCGATGTTTGTTTGATGCAGCAAAGCTAAAATTAGACTGAAGAAAGAACTAATGTCTATAGTAATGTTTCCAAGAATGGTTGCTACGGCACTAATATAGTGCTATAAAAGAAGTAGCTGGCAGAACTAAAGTTTCAAAGAAAGATGAGCTCAAAACTCTTTATAATACGAATTTTAGCTAATAAAGTGCGTTAATCAACACTTTTTTGTGTTTATATTTTGTTTTCTTTCAAAAAATAAACATTTAATTAACCGATGTTTGTTGATGCAGTAAAGCTTAAATTAGACTGAAGAAAGAACTAATGTCTAAAGCAATGTTTTCAAGAATGGTTGCTGCAGCACTTATATAGTGCCATAAAAGAAGTAGCTTTTAGAACTAAAGTTTTAGAGAAAGATGAGCTCAAAACTCTTTATAATACGAATTCTAGATAATAACGTGCGTTTATCCACACTTTTTGTGTTTATATTTTGTTTTCTTTGAGAAAATAAACATTTAATTAATCGATGTTTGTTGATGCAGTAAAGCTGAATAAAGAAAGAAATTAAAGAAAGAACTAATGTCTATAGTAATGTTTCCAAGAATGGTTGCTGCAGCACTAGTATAGTGCTATAAAAGAAGTAGCTGGCAGAACTAAAGTTTTAAAGAAAGATGAGCTCAAATCTCTTTATAATACAAATTTTAGCTAATAAAGTGCGTTAATCCACACTTTTTTGTGTTTATATTTTGTTTTCTTTGAAAAAGTAAACATTTAAATAACCGATGTTTGTTGATGCAGTAAAGCTAAAATTAGACTGAATAAAGAACTAATGTCTAAAGTAATGTTTCCAAGAATGGTTGCTGCAGCACTTATATAGTGCCATAAAAGAAGTAGCTTTTAGAACTAAAGTTTTAGAGAAAGATGAGCTCAAAACTCTTTATAATACGAATTCTAGATAATAAAGTGCGTTTATCCACACTTTTTGTGTTTATATTTTGTTTTCTTTGAGAAAATAAACATTTAATTAACCGATGTTTGTTGATGCAGTAAAGCTGAGTAAAGAAAGAAACTAAAGAAAGAACTAATGTCTATAGTAATGTTTCCAAGAATGGTTGCTGTGGCACTAATATAGTGCTATAAAAGAAGTAGCTAGCAGAACTAAAATTTTAAAGAAAGATCAGCTCAAAACTCTTTATGATACAAATTTTAGCTAATAAAGTGCGTTAATCCAAACTTTTTGTGTTTATATTTTATTTTCTTTGAGAAAATAAAACATATAATTAATCGATGTTTGTTGATGCAGTAAAGCTAAAATTAGACTAAAGAAAGTACTAATGTCTATATTATATTTATTAATTTATTAATTTATATTTTTATTAATAATTTAAATAATTAATTTATGTAGTTTTATATTATATGTTCTAATGTTTCCAAGAATAGTTGCTTTCAACATTTAATTAATCGATGTTTGTTGATGCAGTAAAGCTAAAATAAGACTTAATGTCTATAGTAATGTTTCCAAGAATGGTTGCTGCTGCACTAATATAGTGCTATAAAAGAAGTAGCTGGCAGAACTAAAGTTTTAAAGAAAGATGAGCTCAAAACTCTTTATGATACAAATTTTCGCTAATAAAGTGCGTTAATCCTCCCCTTTTGTGTTTATATTTTGTTTTCTTTGAGAAAATTAACATTTAATTAATCGATGATTGTTGATGCAGTAAAGCTTAACTAAGACATAATATCTATAGTAATGTTTCCAAGAATGGTTGCTGCAGCACTAATAGAGTGCTATAAAAGAATCAGCTGGCAGAACTAAAATTTCAAAAAAAGATCAGCTCAAACTCTTTATAATACGAATTTTCGCTAATAAAGTGCGTTAATCGACACTTTTTGTGTTTATATTTGTTTTCTTTGAGAAAATAAACATTTAATTAATCGATGTTTGTTGATGCAGTAAAGCTAAAATAAGACATAATGTCTATAGTAATGTTTCCAAGAATGGTTGCTGCAGCACTAGTATAGTGCTATAAAAAAAATAGCTGGCAGAACTAAAGTTTTAAAGAAAGATGAGCTCAAAACTCTTTATAATACGAATTTTCACTAATAAAGTGCGTTAATCCTCCCCTTTTGTATTTATATTTTGTTTTCTTTGAGAAAATAAACATTTAATTAACCGATGTTTGTTGATGCAGTAAAGCTGAATAAAGAAAGAAACTAAATAAAGAACTAATGTCTATAGTAATGTTTCCAAGAATGGTTGCTGCAGCACTAATATAGTGCTATAAAAGAAGTAGCTAGCAGAACTAAAATTTTAAAGAAAGATCAGCTCAAAACTCTTTATGATACGAATTTTAGCTAATAAAGTGCGTTAATCCAAACTTTTTGTGTTTATATTGTATTTTCTTTGAGAAAATAAAACATATAATTAATCGATGTTTGTTGATGCAGTAAAGCTAAAATTAGACTAAAGAAAGTACTAATGTCTATATTATATTTATTAATTTATTAATTTATATTTTTATTATTAATTTAAATAATTAATTTATGTAATTTTATATTTTATGTTCTAATGTTTCCAAGAATAGTTGCTTTCAACATTTAATTAATCGATGTTTGTTGATGCAGTAAAGCTAAAATAAGACTTAATGTCTATAGTAATGTTTCCAAGAATGGTTGCTGCTGCACTAATATAGTGCTATAAAAGAAGTAGCTGGCAGAACTAAAGTTTTAAAGAAAGATGAGCTCAAATCTCTTTATGATACAAATTTTAGCTAATAAAGTGTGTTAATCGACACTTTTTTGTGTTTATATTTTGTTTTCTTTGAAAAAGTAAACATTTAAATAACCGATGTTTGTTGATGCAGTAAAGCTAAAATTAGACTGAAGAAAGAACTAATGTCTAAAGTAATGTTTCCAAGAATGGTTGCTGCAGCACTAATATAGTGCTATAAAATTTTGTAGCTGGCAGAACTAAAGTTTTAGAGAAAGATGTGCTCAAAACTCTTTATAATACGAATTCTAGATAATAAAGTGCGTTTATCCACACTTTTTGTGTTTATATTTTGTTTTCTTTGAGAAAATAAACATTTAATTAATCGATATTTGTTGATGCCGTAAAGCTGAATAAAGAAAGAAATTAAAGAAAGAACTAATGTCTATAGTAATGTTTCCAAGAATGGTTGCTGCAGCACTAGTATAGTGCTATAAAAGAAGTAGCTGGCAGAACTAAAGTTTTAAAGAAAGATGAGCTCAAATCTCTTTATAATACAAATTTTAGCTAATAAAGTGCGTTAATCCACACTTTTTTGTGTTTATATTTTGTTTTCTTTGAAAAAGTAAACATTTAAATAACCGATGTTTGTTGATGCAGTAAAGCTAAAATTAGACTGAAGAAAGAACTAATGTCTAAAGTAATGTTTCCAAGAATGGTTGCTGCAGCACTTATATAGTGCCATAAAAGAAGTAGCTTTTAGAACTAAAGTTTTAGAGAAAGATGAGCTCAAAACTCTTTATAATACGAATTCTAGATAATAAAGTGCGTTTATCCACACTTTTTGTGTTTATATTTTGTTTTCTTTGAGAAAATAAACATTTAATTAACCGATGTTTGTTGATGCAGTAAAGCTGAGTAAAGAAAGAAACTAAAGAAAGAACTAATGTCTATAGTAATGTTTCCAAGAATGGTTGCTGTGGCACTAATATAGTGCTATAAAAGAAGTAGCTAGCAGAACTAAAATTTTAAAGAAAGATCAGCTCAAAACTCTTTATGATACAAATTTTAGCTAATAAAGTGCGTTAATCCAAACTTTTTGTGTTTATATTTTATTTTCTTTGAGAAAATAAAACATATAATTAATCGATGTTTGTTGATGCAGTAAAGCTAAAATTAGACTAAAGAAAGTACTAATGTCTATATTATATTTATTAATTTATTAATTTATATTTTTATTAATAATTTAAATAATTAATTTATGTAGTTTTATATTATATGTTCTAATGTTTCCAAGAATAGTTGCTTTCAACATTTAATTAATCGATGTTTGTTGATGCAGTAAAGCTAAAATAAGACTTAATGTCTATAGTAATGTTTCCAAGAATGGTTGCTGCTGCACTAATATAGTGCTATAAAAGAAGTAGCTGGCAGAACTAAAGTTTTAAAGAAAGATGAGCTCAAAACTCTTTATGATACAAATTTTCGCTAATAAAGTGCGTTAATCCTCCCCTTTTGTGTTTATATTTTGTTTTCTTTGAGAAAATTAACATTTAATTAATCGATGATTGTTGATGCAGTAAAGCTTAACTAAGACATAATATCTATAGTAATGTTTCCAAGAATGGTTGCTGCAGCACTAATAGAGTGCTATAAAAGAATCAGCTGGCAGAACTAAAATTTCAAAAAAAGATCAGCTCAAACTCTTTATAATACGAATTTTCGCTAATAAAGTGCGTTAATCGACACTTTTTGTGTTTATATTTGTTTTCTTTGAGAAAATAAACATTTAATTAATCGATGTTTGTTGATGCAGTAAAGCTAAAATAAGACATAATGTCTATAGTAATGTTTCCAAGAATGGTTGCTGCAGCACTAGTATAGTGCTATAAAAAAAATAGCTGGCAGAACTAAACTTTTAAAGAAAGATGAGCTCAAAACTCTTTATAATACGAATTTTCACTAATAAAGTGCGTTAATCCTCCCCTTTTGTATTGATATTTTGTTTTCTTTGAGAAAATAAACATTTAATTAACCGATGTTTGTTGATGCAGTAAAGCTGAATAAAGAAAGAAACTAAATAAAGAACTAATGTCTATAGTAATGTTTCCAAGAATGGTTGCTGCAGCACTAATATAGTGCTATAAAAGAAGTAGCTAGCAGAACTAAAATTTTAAAGAAAGATCAGCTCAAAACTCTTTATGATACGAATTTTAGCTAATAAAGTGCGTTAATCCAAACTTTTTGTGTTTATATTGTATTTTCTTTGAGAAAATAAAACATATAATTAATCGATGTTTGTTGATGCAGTAAAGCTAAAATTAGACTAAAGAAAGTACTAATGTCTATATTATATTTATTAATTTATTAATTTATATTTTTATTATTAATTTAAATAATTAATTTATGTAATTTTATATTTTATGTTCTAATGTTTCCAAGAATAGTTGCTTTCAACATTTAATTAATCGATGTTTGTTGATGCAGTAAAGCTAAAATAAGACTTAATGTCTATAGTAATGTTTCCAAGAATGGTTGCTGCTGCACTAATATAGTGCTATAAAAGAAGTAGCTGGCAGAACTAAAGTTTTTAAGAAAGATGAGCTCAAAACTCTTTATGATACAAAGTTTCGCTAATAAAGTGCGTTAATCCACACTTTTTTGCGTTTATATTTTGTTTTCTTTGAAAAACTAAAAATTTAAATAACCGATGTTTGTTGATGCAGTAAAGCTGAAATTAGACTAAAGAAGGAACTAATGTCTATAGTAATGTTTCAAAGAATTGTTGCTGCAGCACTAATATAGTGCTATAAAATTTTGTAGCTGGCAGAACTAAAGTTTTAGAGAAAGATGTGCTCAAAACTCTTTATAATACGAATTCTAGATAATAAAGTGCGTTTATCCACACTTTTTGTGTTTATATTTTGTTTTCTTTGAGAAAATAAACATTTAATTAACCGATGTTTGTTGATGCAGTAAAGCTGAATAAAGAAAGAAACTAAAGAAAGAACTAATGTCTATAGTAATGTTTCCAAGAATGGTTGCTGCAGCACTAATATAGTGCTATAAAAGAAGTAACTAGCAGAACTAAAATTTTAAAGAAAGATCAGCTCAAAACTCTTTATGATACGAATTTTAGCTAATAAAGTGCGTTAATCCAAACTTTTTGTGTTTATATTTTATTTTCTTTGAGAAAATAAAACATATAATTAATCGATGTTTGTTGATGCAGTAAAGCTAAAATTAGACTAAAGAAAGTACTAATGTCTATATTATATTTATTAATTTATTAATTTATATTTTTATTATTAATTTAAATAATTAATTTATGTAATTTTATATTATATGTTCTAATGTTTCCAAGAATAGTTGCTTTCAACATTTAATTAATCGATGTTTGTTGATGCAGTAAAGCTAAAATAAGACTTAATGTCTATAGTAATGTTTCCAAGAATGGTTGCTGCTGCACTAATATAGTGCTATAAAAGAAGTAGCTGGCAGAACTAAAGTTTTAAAGAAAGGTGAGCTCAAAACTCTTTATGATACAAATTTTCGCTAATAAAGTGCGTTAATCCTCCCCTTTTGTGTTTATATTTTGTTTTCTTTGAGAAAATAAACATTTAATTAACCGAAGTTTTTTGATGCAGTAAAGCTTAAATTAGACTGAAGAAAGAACTAATGTCTAAAGCAATGTTTCCAAGAATGGTTGCTGCAGCACTTATATAGTGCTATAAAAGAAGTAGCTGGCAGAACTAAAGTTTTAAAGAAAGATGAGCTCAAATCTCTTTATAATACAAATTTTAGCTAATAAAGTGCGTTAATCCACACTTTTTTGTGTTTATATTTTGTTTTCTTTGAAAAAGTAAACATTTAAATAACCGATGTTTGTTGATGCAGTAAAGCTAAAATTAGACTGAAGAAAGAACTAATGTCTAAAGCAATGTTTCCAAGAATGGTTGCTGCAGCACTTATATAGTGCCATAAAAGAAGCACGCGCTATAGGAGACAGAGTAATTTGGATGTTTTAATTAATAACGATATTTCAATTTACCTTCTGCCACTTGTTGTTACTTTGCTTGAAAATCCTCCTATTTCTTCCACGCTGTATTGTGGCTTCCATTTTGTTTTTTTCGAACTGACTGTACGGCTTCCTCCCGCCCAGTGGTAAGTGAGGCCAATTGCGCAGCCTCCGCCATCTCAAGCCCAGAGCAGTGGTCCAGAGAGAGAAAGAGTGGGTAAGAGGTCGAAGACCCGGCTTTTGATTGGCTTTCGTTAAACGTTCGTAACATTTGAACAATCGTGGCCCTAGCTGCGACGTCACAGCTAGGGCCAGCAGAACGGCTTACAAAACGGGGGACTGTGTTATGTACTGTGACCTCATTTGAAGGTGCGAAAGTGAGGTTTTTTAAAAGGCGGGAATACTTAAAAAGTTTTTGGCGCTCGTTTCAAGATAACCAAAATGGCTGGATTGAAGAAACATATTTACAGGTGAGTAAAGATTGTGTTTCTATAAACTTTACTATTTCTGTTGTTTAGTATTATGCGATAAAGGCTGAGACTTTGTTAATTATACACACATAAGGGTAGTACAATTTAAAGAGCTAATGAGGCGGACATTTTGCTAATTTTGCTTATAAAAGTCACAGCGAATCAAACACAACATGAAAGTTTAGGTAAACTATATATTATAGTAGTCCAACCATTTTACTAGGGCTGGCAGCATGCTTTGAGCATTTGCCTCCCTTCAATAATGAATCGATAGAGACTGGCAAAAGAAGCTTTTAGGAAAGGATCATAAGGGCTTTGAGCATTTTGAAGATGGAGACCAATTCCCACGGGGGGTTGGGGGCACTCTGGTATATTTAGGGTAGGGGTGCTCAGGTAACTTTTTGGGTCTAACATTTCGGCAAGGGATATCTTTTTGGGTTAATGATTTGTACAGTTATATTTTGGGCTCTTGATATTCTGGCTTACTTTTTGGGTCTCAAATATGGGGAAAATAGAAAAATTAGGAAAAATATAATTTACAAGCGAAATTAAAATCAAGTAGCATTGCTAAAATAAAAAACCTTGAATATCCAAATACAATACAGAGAAATCTAATAAGTTAGGGAACTTTCCTACATATTGAAGATACTGATTTCAGAACGTTTAGGTATGTAGGATCAGAAAAATTATTTTTGTGGTTCTAATTTCATGCTAGAAATTATTTTTTTGGTTGATGCATTGTACCCAGCCTGAGCACCCATATCTCCTATACCTGAGTACCCCCCCCCCCTCTGGGGACCAATTTTCAAAATTGAACCATTGCTTGGACAACTATATGCAAGCTTGATACCCATAATTCATCTTGCAAATTCTAATTCATCTTGCAAATTCTAATTCATCTTGCAAATTCTAATTCATCTTGCTTGTGCTAGATTCTCCATTGATCAGAGATCCCCATTTATGCAATATTCTGCAATCATGAACTCACACAACATCTCAAAATAGTTTTAGAAATTTAAACTTTGCTACTTTCTGCAGAGATCACTTGAAAATCATAGAGGATCTATTCAAACCCAGTCCCAATGAAGAAATCCCAGTTTCAACTGCATTTACATTTTTCAATGAAAGAGTTCAGCATGACAGTTTGAGTGTGGTTCCAGAAAATGTATTTGGTGGTTTGATGCAGATGGTTTTTTCTGGACAAATTGTAAGGAAAAAGAAAAGAACAACAGATGGGAATGGAGCAAACAGAATATGTAAATTTGATCTTATCTATCTCAATTGATCAAGTAATTTTTCACAAGGCTTTATGTCAAACAAGAAACAATTGGTTCAGATAATCAATCTCTTCAATCAAGTTTCAGATTTAGGTCAAAATGCATTTGTCATGCTGCCAAACAATTATTGCCTTAAATTTTGTTTCATTATTTGCCAATAGTCATATCATAGGACCCCATGTGTGTTAATTTCAACAGGGAGTGGAGAAGTGACTTCAATGTAACATTTTGGAAATAGAAATATGCTTTTTGAAAAGGCATATCCTACATTTTGTATTTGGGACAGCCAGAATCCTGTTTTATTTGAGTATGCAATATTTCTAGACTTTTTTAGAGGTATCACTTTGAAGAATTCAAACTGAAACTGAAACTGAAACTTTTCATTCACAGCAATAAACTTAGTACATTGTGTTAGATAAAAGAACCGCTAATTAAGATACATATAAAAAATTACATACAATGGATATACAGTTCAATAAAATTTGCTGCCGGACATATGGAAAGAACTCACAAGGAGCTATCTAGGCCATATGCCCGATTTGGCGTGTGTAGAAAGCGTGCATTTTTTCTTTTGTAAACGAAAAGAAGGTTTAGAAACTGTAACAATACGAATAAGAAAATATTAGTAGGTTAGTATTGTTAGTAGTGTTCAACATGAAAAATACGGTAGTGCGGTTAGTGCACTAAGAAAGCTGAAGTCTTCAAAGTGATACCTCTAATTATATGGAAGTCATTGGGAGCTGAAAATCATACCTCAAAATGTATTCCCTTGGACCCAGGGGGGTACTCAGGTATATTTAGGATAGGGGTGCTCAGGCTGGGGTGCAACGCATCAACCCAAAAAAATAATTTTTCGCATGAAAACAGACCCAAAAAAATTATTTCTCCGACCATACAGACCCTAAAGTTATAAAGTCAGTATCTAAAATCAGCTAAAAATTGCTGTAACTGATTAGATCTCTCCTAATGTATTTGGATATCCAAGTTTTTTTATATCATAATGTTACATGATTCTAATTTTGCTTCTAAATAATATTTTTTCGCAATCTTTTTACTTTTTTTTCTCAAATTTGAGACCAAAAAATGTAAGCCAAAATTTTAGGAACCCAAAAAATAACTGTACAAATGACTGACCCAAAAAAATAATCTTTGCCTAATTTTTAGACCCAAAAAAGTAACCTGAGCACCCCTATCCTTAATATACCAGAGTAACCCCTCTGGGCCCTTGGATAAAAGTGCATCAGATAATGGCTTATCTCATACTTGTATGTATTCTCTAATTCTCCTTTAAACCTGGGTAGAGGACAAACAATGTTTGGACGTTTGATATCTTCTTTGCAAACTAGAGTTATGTGGACGTTTGAATATATATTTCGAAATTTCATTTTCTGCAATAATGGTATTCTAAAGAATGCAAGCTAAATAAATGAATTAGTTGGGGATCAGGGGAGAAACATCACAAAAGTTCTCACTTTTACAAAACAATTTACACTGCCTGAATCTCACGTCTATTGGCCAGCTATTGGTCATTACAAAGAAATTGGAAAGCCAATGTATATTTGTTATTTTCATAAGAAATCTAGCAAGGCATTCTTTGATGTCAGCAATAGACATAGCAAGTGACAAATTGTCCTCGAAGGTGGTTTAGAAACTTCTTTCTTTGATGTTTTCAGATTGTTACTTTGGTGTTACTGTCAATGGAATCCAATGTAGTGATGAAAGGCGAAGGAAGAATAGAGTACCTCTTGGTGATGTGGCAAACAAGCAAAGGCAATCAAGAACTGGCGTTGTTGGCGTTGCTAATGAACAAAAACTGGATCATAGAACCTTGAATATTGTATGTGTTGATATCTTGGAGAAAACGGGTTTGAGTCTGTGGAAAGTTATTACTGAATGCAATTCAACAACCTTGCTCAGTAACATGCCCTTTAAAATCGATGGTTTTGCAATTTTCAAAACAATAACTATTTATCCCGGACTCAATTTCTCCGTCTCTATTGGTAACATGAAGTGTGATTTAAAGGCAATTAGTGAAGATCTTCCTCCAGTCCTGTCAACAGATGGATCCCTTCTGCATGTTGTTCGCATCGTTGGTAATGGTGGAATGTGTTTGGGTTGTGATAATGTAGCGTATGTGAGTTTTGAGAAGGAGGTTTTTGGTCACGATGGTAATGTAAGTGGCACTGCAAGGATGGTATCAGATGGACTCTCTGATAGAAAGGTTTACTTTTCAAACGCTTGTTTGGGTATTCTCCCCGTTGCTAAATTGGGAAAGGTTTGCGAGAATTGTTTAGTGCTTGATCGTTTGCTCAGGGTAAGGCTCCATAGAGCTCGTAACAAGGTTGATAGTTCTGCAATTTCTAACTCTACTGGCTTGTGCTATCTTAGCGCCAGCCAGCTTAGAACTCGACTGACCGACGAAAGAATTCTAGAATAAGAGTCAGTAGATTAGGGCTCATGCAGCATTGCATTTGTAAATGCCTCTCTAACAAAGTTACCTTCATCTTAATCAACTTTTTGACTGCAAAAATAGATAATTTTTTGCTTCAATATGCATGGCTTATTCATGTGACAATATCAATGCAAAATGCAAGCCCTTTGTCAATAAGGAGGCTCAACTTCAAAATACGCAAAACCTTATTAGGGCCCAAAAAATTAGAAACCATTTAAGAAACTGTTAATACTAAAACACTGAATGCGAAATTAAGAAACTTTCAGTCCTAAGTGCTGATCCAAGTTTCATATAAAAAGGTGTGTTGTAAATTTCCAATCACATCTAGATTTGAGATAGACTTAGGAGGTCCCAGTAATATTTCATTCAATAGAACTTGCATTTATCATTTATGATCAAAGTACACCATATTTGATATAGGAAATGAAATTATAAGACACTAGTCATAGGGTGGCATAACTATTAAGAACATCTGGTATCAACACTTTTGAAAGTAGCTAAGAAACCTTTTAAAGGCATACTATACAGTGCAGGCATTGCGCAAATTAACTTTACAACAATTCTTTATGATAAGAATTCTTAAGCCACATGACAGTCTGTAAATTTTTCTGAACAGAACTTTAGGCAGGAAAAGGAAAACCATGTTGATGTGTGCAAAGTCTGTACTGTAGAAGGTAAGCTTCACTTCAGTGGCGATACAAATTAATTATGTGATGATTATCTGACTCTGGTTATTGTTAAGTTCCACTGAACAAAATACATGACTCTTGTCCCCTCTTTGATCGAGTTACAAAGGGCTGATCCAAGTTTGCTTTGTAACTAAATTGTAAATGTATCCTCTTCAAATGGTTCTTGATAGATGTGGCATTAACATTTTCAATGTCTAAGGTAGAATAGATACAAACTGCTGCAAGTTGTTACTGCAAATTGTTCTCTGCTGTAGAAACAGGGCTTCCCTCCTGGTGATATTTTGTGTTTTTCATAAACATCTTCCAAATCCAAGGCAGCTCTGGCAGCTCATTATGTTCAGATTTCAATAATAACCATAAATCATTTGCTGTTCAGTTAAATCTTAACTCCAATACTCGTAAAATTCTTTATCTTCTGTTTGGAAATCTGTTCAAAACCGGAGGAGGCCAGTGCGACAGCAAATTTTGCAGATGAACGACTTCTGACGACGACGGCCCCTTCTAGGCCCCTTCTAGGCCCCTTCCACAAACAAAGGCCAAGAAAGATTGGTGGTTTGTTGAGAAACCTCACAATTCGAAATCGCTTGATGATCCATCCAACCATAGTGTGAAAGTCAAGTCTCCTGTGAATATTCTACAAAAGCTTGAAAGTTCATTTTCTGAACTGAAAACAAGCAAACCAACCAAAAAAGTTCTTGAACGAACCCAACGAGACATCCATATTGAATCCGCCTTCTTTCTGGGTTTCTCTTTTTGTCGATTTGTGAGGCTGATATTTCTGGCAGCTTTTATATTGTTTTATTATATGGTCGTCCTTGTTCTGACGGGGGAGAAAGAGAGCTATCCTTTCTACAAAAGTCAACAATTTCTCTGGAATCCTTGGTCATCTCAGGCGGGATCTCGGGTCATCTATTGTCAGAAGCGTCAGAAGTCAGTGTGTTCCGGCATCCTGTCCGCCATCTTTTGATCTAACTTATTGAGAGGAAACCCCCTGAAAATCTTTGACTTGATGCCTTGCGCAGCTTGAAAATGTTAGCGGGAATGTTACAAACGTCTTGCGAAAATTCGGCTCACTGTGAACAATGGAATCTATTGTCCCCAGGTCTTCGACCTCTTACCCACTCTTTCTCTCTCTGGACCACTGCTCTGGGCTTGAGATGGTGGAGGCTGCGCAATTGGCCTCACTTACCACTGGGCGGGAGGAAGCCGTACAGTCAGTTCGAAAAAAACAAAATGGAAGCCACAATACAGCGTGGAAGAAATAGGAGGATTTTCAAGCAAAGTAACAACAAGTGGCAAAAGGTAAATTGAAATATCGTTATTAATTAAAACATCCAAATTACTCTGTCTCCTATAGCGCGTGAAAGAAGTAGCTTTTAGAACTAAAGTTTTAGAGAAAGATGAGCTCAAAACTCTTTATAATACGAATTCTAGATAATAAAGTGCGTTTATCCACACTTTTTGTGTTTATATTTTGTTTTCTTTGAGAAAATAAACATTTAATTAACCGATGTTTGTTGATGCAGTAAAGCTGAATAAAGAAAGAAACTAAAGAAAGAACTAATGTATATAGTAATGTTTCCAAGAATGGTTGCTGCAGCACTAATATAGTGCTATAAAAGAAGTAGCTAGCAGAACTAAAATTTTAAAGAAAGATCAGCTCAAAACTCTTTATGATACGAATTTTAGCTAATAAAGTGCGTTAATCCAAACTTTTTGTGTTTATATTTTGTTATCTTTGAGAAAATAAAGCATATAATTAATCGATGTTTGTTGATGCAGTAAAGCTAAAATTAGACTGAAGAAAGAACTAATGTCTATAGTAATGTTTCCAAAAATGGTTGCTACGGCACTAATATAGTGCTATAAAAGAAGTAGCTGGCAGAACTAAAGTTTCAAAGAAAGATGAGCTCAAAACTCTTTATAATACGAATTTTAGCTAATAAAGTGCGTTAATCAACACTTTTTTGTGTTTATATTTTGTTTTCTTTCAAAAAATAAACATTTAATTAACCGAAGTTTGTTGATGCAGTAAAGCTTAAATTAGACTGAAGAAAGAACTAATGTCTAAAGCAATGTTTCCAAGAATGGTTGCTGCAGCACTTATATAGTGCCATAAAAGAAGTAGCTTTTAGAACTAAAGTTTTAGAGAAAGATGAGCTCAAAACTCTTTATAATACGAATTCTAGATAATAAAGTGCGTTTATCCACACTTTTTGTGTTTATATTTTCTTTTCTTTGAAAAAGTAAACATTTAATTAACCGATGTTTGTTGATGCAGTAAAGCTTAAATTAGACTGAAGAAAGAACTAATGTCTAAAGCAATGTTTCCAAGAATGGTTGCTGCAGCACTTATATAGTGCCATAAAAGAAGTAGCTTTTAGAACTAAAGCTTTAGAGAAAGATGAGCTCAAAACTCTTTATAATACGAATTCTAGATAATAAAGTGCGTTTATCCACACTTTTTGTGTTTATATTTTGTTTTCTTTGAGAAAATAAACATTTAATTAACCGATGTTTGTTGATGCAGTAAAGCTGAATAAAGAAAGAAATTAAAGAAAGAACTAATGTCTATAGTAATGTTTCCAAGAATGGTTGCTGCAGCACTAGTATAGTGCTATAAAAGAAGTAGCTGGCAGAACTAAAGTTTTAAAGAAAGATGAGCTCAAATCTCTTTATAATACAAATTTTAGCTAATAAAGTGCGTTAATCCACACTTTTTTGTGTTTATATTTTGTCTTCTTTGAAAAAGTAAACATTTAAATAACCGATGTTTGTTGATGCAGTAAAGCTAAAATTAGACTGAAGAAAGAACTAATGTCTAAAGCAATGTTTCAAAGAATGGTTGCTGCAGCACTTATATAGTGCCATAAAAGAAGTAGCTTTTAGAACTAAAGTTTTAGAGAAAGATGAGCTCAAAACTCTTTATAATACGAATTCTAGATAATAAAGTGCGTTTATCCACACTTTTTGTGTTTATATTTTGTTTTCTTTGAGAAAATAAACATTTAATTAACCGATGTTTGTTGATGAAGTAAAGCTGAATAAAGAAAGATACTAAAGAAAGAACTAATGTCTATAGTAATGTTTCCAAGAATGGTTGCTCCAGCACTAATATAGTGCTATAAAAGAAGTAGCTAGCAGAACTAAAATTTTAAAGAAAGATCAGCTCAAAACTCTTTATGATACGAATTTTAGCTAATAAAGTGCGTTAATCCAAACTTTTTGTGTTTATATTTTGTTTTCTTTGAGAAAATAAAACATATAATTAATCGATGTTTGTTGATGCAGTAAAGCTAAAATTAGACTAAAGAAAATACTAATGTCTATAGTAATGTTTCGAATAATGGTTGTTGTAGCACTAATATAGTCCTAGAAAAGAAGTAGCTGGCAGAACTAAAATTTCAAAGAAAGATGAGCTAAAAACTCTTTATAATACGAATTTTAGATAATGAAATGCGTTAATCCACACTTTTTTGATTTTATATTTTGTTTTCTTTCAAATAATAAACATTTAATTAACCGATGTTTGTTGATGCAGTAAAGGTAAACGTAGACTAAAGAAAATACTAATGTCTATTGTAATCTTTCCAACAATGGTTGCTTAAGCACTAATATAGTCCTAGAAAAGAAGTAGCTGGCAGAACTAAAATTTCAAAGAAAGATGAGCAAAAAACTCTTTATAATACGAATTTTAGCTAATAAAATGCGTTAATCCACGATTTTTTGATTTTATATTTTGTTTCCTTTCAAATAATAAACATTTAATTAACCGATGTTTGTTGATGCAGTAAAGCTAGAATTAGACTAAAGAAAGTACTAATGTCTATATTATATTTATTAATTTATTAATTTATATTTTTATTATTAATTTAAATAATTAATTTATGTAATATTATATTATATGTACTAATGTTTCAAGGGATAGTTGCTGTAGCACTTATATAGTGCTATAAGAGAAGTACCTGCCAGAACTAAAGTTTTAAAGAAAGATGAGCTCAAATCTCTTTATAATACCAATTATAGCTAATAAGTGCGTTAGTCCACACTTTTTGTGTTTATATTTTGTTTTCTTTGAGGAAATAAACATTTAATTAATCGATGTTTGTTTATGCAGTAAAGCTAAAATAAGACCTAATGTCTCTAGTATTGTTTCAAAGAATGGTTGCTGTGGACTAATATGTGCTATAAAAGAAATAGCTGGCAGAACAAAAATTTCGAAAAAAGATCAGCTCAAACTCTTTATAATACGAATTTTAGCTAATAAAGTGCGTTAATCGACACTTTTTTTGTTTATATTTGTTTTCTTTGAGAAAAAAAACATTTACTTAATCGATGTTTGTTGATGCAGTAAAGCTAAAATAAGACATAATGTCTATAGTAATTTTTCCAAGAATGGTTGCTGCAGCACTAGTTTAGTGCTATAAAAAAATTAGCTGGCAGAACTAAAGTTCTAAAGAAAGATGAGCTCAAAACTCTTTATAATACGAATTTTCGCTAATAAAGTGCGTTAATCCTCCCCTTTTGTGTTTATAGTTTGTTTTCTTTGAGAAAATAAACACTTAATTAACCGATGTTTGTTGATGCAGTAAAGCTGAAATTAGACTAAAGAAAGAACTAATATCTATAGCAATGTTTCCAAGAATGGTTGCTACAGCACTAATATAGTGCTCTGAAAGAGGTAGCTGGCAGAACTAAAGTTTTAAAGAAATATGAGCTCAAAACTCTTCATAATACGAATTTTAGCTAATAAAGTGCGTTTATCCACTCTTTTTGTGTTTATATTATGTTTTCTTTGAGAAAATAAACATTTAATTAATCGATGTCTGTTGATGCAGTAAAGCTGAAATAAGACTTAATGTCTATAGTAATGTTTCCAAGAATGGTTGCTGCTGCACTAATATAGTGCTATAAAAGAAGTAGCTAGCAGAACTAAAGTTTTAAAGAAAGATGAGCTCAAAACTCTTTATAATACGAATTTTAGCTAATAAAGTGCGTTAATCAACACTTTTTTGTGTTTATATTTTGTTTTCTTTCAAGAAATAAACATTTAATTAACCGAAGTTTGTTGATGAAGTAAAGCTTAAATTAGACGAAAGAAAGTACTAATGTCTATAGTAATGTTTCCAAGAATAGTTGTTGTAGCACTAATATAGTGTAATAAAAGAATTAGCTGACAGTACTAAAGCTTTAAAGAAAAATGAGCTCAAAACTCTTTATAATACGAATTTTTGCTAATAAAGTGCGTTAAATCCACACTTTTTTTGTGTTTACATTTTATTTTCTTTGAGAAAATAAAACATATAATTAATCGATGTTTTTTGATGCAGTAAAGCTAAAATTAGACTAAAAAAAAATACTAATGTCTATAGTAATGTTTCGAATAATGGTTGTTGTAGCACTAATATAGTCCTAGAAAAGAAGTAGCTGGCAGAACTAAAATTTCAAAGAAAGATGAGCTAAAAACTCTTTATAATACGAATTTTAGCTAATAAAGTGCGTTAATCCACACTTTTTTGTTTTTATATTTTGTTTTCTTTGAAAAAATAAACATTTACTTAACCGATGTTTGTTGATGCAGTAAAGCTAAAATTAGACTATAGTAATGTTTCCAAGAATGGTTGTTGTAGCAATAATATAGTGCTATAAACGAAATAGCTGGCAGAACTAAAATTTCATAGAAAGATGAGCTCAAAACTCTTTATAAAACGAATTTTAGCTAATAAAATGCGTTAAATTACTTCTTTCGTGTTTATATATTTTTTTTTTGAGGAAATAAATATTCAATTAACCTATGTTTGTTGATGCAGTAAAGCTGAAATTAGACAAAAGAAAGACCTAATGTCTATAGTAATGTTTCCAAGAATGGTTGTTGTAGCACTAATATAGTTCCATAAAAAAAGTAGCTGGCAGAACTAAAGTTTTAAAGAAATATGAGCTCAAAACTCTTCATAATACGAATTTTAGCTAATAAAGTGCATTAATCCACTCTTTTTGTGTTTATATTATGCTTTCTTTGAAAAAATAAACATTTAATTAATCGATGTCTGTTGATGCAGTAAAGCTGAAATAAGACTTAATGTCTATAGTAATGTTTCCAAGAATGGTTGCTGCTGCACTAATATAGTTCTAAAAAAGAAGTAGCTAGCAGAACTAAAGTTTTAAAGAAAGATGAGCTCAAAACTCTTTATAATACGAATTTTAGCTAATAAAGTGCGTTAATCAACACTTTTTTGTGTTTATATTTTGTTTTCTTTCAAGAAATAAACATTTAATTAACCGAAGTTTGTTGATGCAGTAAAGCTAAAATTAGACTAAAGAAAGTACTAATGTCTATAGTAATGTTTCCAAGAATGGTTGTTGTAGCAATAATATAGTGCTATAAAAGAAGTAGCTGGCAGAACTAAAATTTCAAAGAAATATGAGCTCCAAACTCTTCATAATACAAATTTTAGCAAATAAAGTGCGTTAATCCACTCTTTTTGTGTTTATATTATGTTTTCTTTGAGAAAATAAACATTTAATTAACCGATGTTTGTTGATGCAGTAAAGCTGAATAAATAAAGAAACTAAGGAAAGAACTAATGTCTATAGTAATGTTTCCAAGAATGGTTGCTGCTGCACTAATATAGTGCTATAAAAGAAGTAGCTAGCAGAACTAAAGTTTTAACCCTATCCAGACTAGGCTTTTTGAAACTTTGGGGAGACTAGGGGGGGGGCACAAAGTGCCCCCCCTGGTTTTTCATAGAATCATAAGTGCTAGAGACTTGAAACTTGGCACAAGTAACAAACATGATAAGGCAAACAAGATGATGTGATTTGTTTTTGTTTATGTCACGTGATTAAGTGCTGACGTCAGCAAATGTTGCTAATTTGGGTGTAAAACCACATGTACTTTGTCACGTTGTATCTCCAAATTGATAAAATATATCGATGTGATACTTGAAACATAGAGGGATTATATCCTTGTAATTCTTATTTTGAAATTTTTGCTTTGTAATGCTAATATTTTTGCTGATGTCAGCATTTATTTATTTTATACGAAAAAAAGAGCGATTTTTGTCTAAAATTGATTATAAATTACTTTTAAAAATAGCAAAAAATGCTAAATATACATAAAAATACCTGCTGCATCATATTATGTCACTCATTTTTCTCAAAATGAACCATAACATGGTTTTTAGTCAGTACGCATGCGCAACAACCAATTGTTGATGACGTCATCAAAAATCAATAAACTATATATCAAATGAAAGCTTATTTCAAGACGAGCTCAAAAATGTTTGTCTCATTGTCATAGAGCCAGTGGTTCCAAAGCTATGACTTAAACGGTAATTTTTTTGCGGAGCACTCAATTTAAAGTCATGTGTTGACCCCCGGAATCAGTGTCAAAATTTTTGAAATAGACATGAAAATATGTCTCATATATAGAAACTAAAAGTCACAAAAAAGCTAGACTATTGAAGAGATACTCGATGAGCTGTGTGAAAAAGTTTACTAGGGGGGGCACTTTGTGCCCCCCCCCCCTAGTCTGGATAGGGTTAAAGAAAGATCAGCTCAAAACTCTTTATGATACGAATTTTAGCTAATAAAGTGCGTTAATCCAAACTTTTTGTGTTTATATTTTGTTTTCTTTCAAAAAATAAACATTTAATTAACCGAAGTTTGTTGATGCAGTAAAGTTTAAATTAGACGAAAGAAAGTACTAATGTCTATAGTAATGTTTCCAAAAATGGTTGTTGTAGCACTAATATAGTGCTATATAAGAGGTAGCTGGCAGAACTAAAATTTCAAAGAAAGATGAGCTCAAAACTCTTTATAATACGAATTTTAGCTAATAAAATGCGTTAAACCGCACCTTTCGTGTTTATATTTTGTTTTCTTTGAGAAAATAAAAATTTATTTAACCTATCTTTGTTTATGCAATAAAGCTGAAATTAGACACAAGAAAGACCTAATGTCTATAGCAATGTTTCCAAGAATGGTTGCTGCAGCACTAATATAGTGCTATAAAAGAAGTAGCTGGCAGAAATAAAGTTTTAAAGAAAGATAAGCTCAAATCTCTTTATAATACGAATTTTAGCTAATAAAGTGCGTTAATCCACACCTTTTTGTGTCTATATTTTGTTTTCTTTGAAAAAGTAAACATTTAAATAACCGATGTTTGTTGATGCAGTAAAGCTGAATAAAGAAAGAAACTAAGGAAAGAACTAATGTCTATAGCAATGTTTCCAAGAATGGTTGCTGCAGCACTAATATAGTGCTATAAAAGAAGTAGCTGGCAGAACTAAAGTTTTAAAGAAACATGAGCTCAAAACTCTTTATAATACGAATTCTAGCTAATAAAGTGCGTTAATCCTCACTTTTTGTGTTTATATTTTGTTTTCTTTGAGAAAATAAATATATAAAAAGTCGATGTTTGTTGATGCAGTAAAGCTAAAATAGAACCTAATGTCTATAGTAATGTTCCCAAGAATGGTTGCTGCAACACTAGTATAGTGCTATAAAAGAAGTAGCTAGCAGAAATAAAGTTTTAAAGAAAGATCAGCTCAAAACACTTTATGATACGAATTTTAGCTAATAAAGTGAGCTAATCCGCACCTTTTGTGTTTATATTTTGTTTTCTTTGAGAAAATAAACATTTAATTAATGGATGTTTGTATATGCAGTAAAGCTAATCGATGTTTGTTGATGCAGTAAAGCTAAAATAAGACTTAATGTCTATAGTAATGTTTCCAAGAATTGTTGCTGCAGCACTAATATAGTGCTATAAAAGAAGTAGCTGGCAGAAATAAAGTTTTAAAGAAAGATAAGCTCAAATCTCTTTATAATACGAATTTTAGCTAATAAAGTGCGTTAATCCACACCTTTTTGTGTCTATATTTTGTTTTCTTTGAAAAAGTAAACATTTAAATAACCGATGTTTGTTGATGCAGTAAAGCTGAATAAAGAAAGAAACTAAGGAAAGAACTAATGTCTATAGTAATGTTTCCAAGAATGGTTGCTGCTGCACTAATATAGTGCTATAAAAGAAGTAGCTAGCAGAACTAAAGTTTTAAAGAAAGATCAGCTCAAAACTCTTTATGATACGAATTTTAGCTAATAAAGTGCGTTAATCCAAACTTTTTGTGGTTATATTTTGTTTCCTTTAAGAAAATAAACATTTAATTAATCGATGTTTGTTGATGCAGTAAAGCTAAAATAAGGCCTAATGTCTATAGTAATGTTTCCAAGAATGGTTCCTGCATCACTAATATAGTGCTATAAAAGAAGTAGCTGAAAGAACTAAAGTTTTAAAGAAAGATGAGCTCAAATCTCTTTATAATACGAATTTTAGCTAATAAAGTGCGTTAATCCACACTTTTTTGTGTTTATATTTTGTTTTCTTTGAAAAAGTAAACATTTAAATAACCGATGTTTGTTGATGCAGTAAAGCTAAAGTTAGACTGAAGCAAGAACTAATGTCTATAGCAATGTTTCCAAGAATGGTTGCTGCAGCACTAATATAGTGCTATAAAAGAAGTAGCTGTTAGAACTAAAGTTTTAAAGAAAGATGAGCTCAAAACTCTTTATAATACGAATTCTAGCTAATAAAGTGCGTTAATCCTCACTTTTTGTGTTTATATTTTGTTTTCTTTGAGAAAATAAATATATAAAAAATCGATGTTTGTTGATGCAGTAAAGCTAAAATAGAACCTAATGTCTATAGTAATGTTCCCAAGAATGGTTGCTGCAGCACTAATATAGTGCTATAAAAGAAGTAGCTAGCATAACTAAAGTTTTAAAGAAAGATCAGCTCAAAACTCTTTATGATACGAATTTTCGCTAATAAAGTGCGTTAATCCTCCCCTTTTGTGTTTATCTTTTGTTTTCTTTGAAAAAATAAACATTTAATTAATGGATGTTTGTTTATGCAGTAAAGCTAATCGATGTTTGTTGATGCAGTAAAGCTAAAATAAGACTTAATGTCTATAGTAATGTTTCCAAGAATGGTTGCTGCAGCACTAATATAGTGCTATAAAAGAAGTAGCTGGCAGAAATAAAGTTTTAAAGAAAGATGAGCTCAAATCTCTTTATAATACGAATTTTAGCTAATAAAGTGCGTTAATCCACACTTTTTTGTGTTTATATTTTGTTTTATTTGAAAAAGTAAACATTTAAAGTGAATATGACGCGTAGATTTTTGTTATCGATAATAGTCAATACAAGTACGCTGATTTCGACTGTAAACTCTAAACGTTCAAATTCTAGGCCGTTTTGTAGATATTAGCGTTGGAAAATTGACTCTTTCATCGAAAAAGTGTTCGGGAGGTCTGGGGCATATTTTGAATTGTGACGTAAAGTGTTTGGGGCCTAAGCAAGCAGTCAGTCGATAAGTGAGGAACAACAGTGTAGTCGTACAGAGAGCCTTGCGTTATTCCTATTTTTCAAAGATGTCAGAGAGCAAATCTTCGTACTCGTATGCTTCAAACTCTGAGGAAGATGACGAAGAAGAACTAGTTGGAGCAGTCGGTGGCATTTACTTGCCATATCAAGATGAACCATTGGCTTCTTCCCCTGATAATTCGGATGTCGAAGAGGCGGACGGAGCAATGGCGGCAGACCACGAAGACAGGGCTGAAGACGAAGACGGAATTCGCCCCTCGCAATTTCGAGATCGTTTTGAAGGCAACATACCTTTGGGTGAATGGTAGGTTTAATAATGTTTTCATTTGATTATGGGTTTGTAAAAATAACAAATTTAAAAGTTGTCAGACAATTTCTGTTCCAACGCAGGATCGTCGCATCAACAAGGAAGTGATCGTACATGCCGAGAGGCCTAATCTGCGTAGACTACTTCTGTGTGGTAGGATTTCGTAACACCTTCAAAGTCTCGGTCTGTAAGATTGATTCTGTCATTATCATTTAATCTTAATTATAAAATAAGATTATTGAAAAATCACTTTTTTTATATTTGTATTTCATTTTTTTTCAGGTGCCAATGCGGTAATTGCAAGCCAGAACTGCTCGAGAGTGCACGGGAATTTCGCTGTTGTCATGAGGTGCATGCTGCTTATGGCAAAGTCAAAATTTTGATGGCTATTGTACTTCTCACTTTTCAAAGGGGTATCATTTCCAACAGCGAGATATTGGATCAGGCTTTGAGAATGACGTAATAAAAAACAATAAGATACAATAGTCTACTAACCATTCTTTTGTCTCGACTGCTCGGTTGCTGCTCACACTGCGTTGGATCGTAAACAGTAGGCACAGCATCACGTCGAAGGAACTTTTTCGTATTTTCGGCATTAAATTCAGGCAAGGAGGCATACGTTCTTTGGAAGTCAGTTGCTAAAAAATGGTCTGAGCAAAGAAACGGACCAGTCGAGTATAATGAAGCATTGAAATCCACGCGGTGTCGTTTTATGAAATGAATCCACTGTCTTCGCACATCTGCATTCTTTGGTAACCGATGGAGGGTAATGCCAGGCATTGAACTTCGATTTTGACAGCTCCGTTTGTTTGGTAACCCGGCACAGCAGTACTTTCCTCCATAATCGTATTTTGTGGACATTATGGCTTAGATTTTGGTAGAGGATGAGATTTCTTGGGTAAGTTTACAACTTCATTGTACGTTGTATCGAATCGAGCCAGACTAAAATGTACAGAGCTGTCTGATGGCCTGATCACAGACACAGAAGATCGACTTGGAAACGATCAACGATGCGAACCCTGTCTCGTCGCGCCTTCCTTCGCTTGGAAGGCTTTATCGATTAGAAATACCCAAACCCATCCCTTTATATGGAAAAAACTTACTAAAATAGTCGCAACACGTAACGTTTATTTATTTAGAGGTTTTTTAAATAGTCACAAACGTAATGTTTATTTTTGTTTTATAAACTTTGACCTGTGTATGGGATGTGTTGCGAAATGTGCTTTCACTTTCATGACATCGCGCGTAATATCCCTTCCAAACTTGCCACTTTATAGAAACATTTTAGTGCAAAAAACCTCTAAAAAGTTCGTTACATCCTTTGGCTAGAGTTACTGAAGATATCTGGTGCGAAATTTATCGGTTTCAATTGGTTATAAAGGTTGAAAATCAAGCCAAACGTTATCGTTTATGGCCAGTTTTTATATTGTTTTGTGTATCGAGGTATCGTTGCCCAAACACTTGACGTCACAGGGATCTGGTAGTCAAGGTCAGACCGCGCAGAACTGCCGCCACTTTTCGAAGCAAAGTGGGGGCTCTTCAACCCCATTTTCCAGAGAAATAAAAGCATTAATCGAAAAATTAAATTCACCATCGTGATCAGCGATGTTTAATGCATAAGATAAGACAATAAAAATTTTCGCGTCATATTCACTTTAAATAACCGATGTTTGTTGATGCAGTAAACCTGAATAAAGAAAGAAACTAAGGAAAAAACTAATGTCTATAGTAATGTTTCCAAGAATGGTTGCTACAGCACTAATATTGTGCTATAAAAGAAGTAGCTGGCAGAACTAAAGTTTTAATGAAAGATGAGCTCAAAACTCTTTATAATGCGAATTCTAGCTAATAAAGAGCGTTTATCCACACTTTTTGTGTTTATATTTTGTTTTCTTTGAGAAAATAAACATTTAATTAACCGATGTTTGTTGATGCAGTAAAGCTGAATAAAGAAAGAAACTAAGGAAAGAACTAATGTCTATAGTAATGTTTCCAAGAATGGTTGCTGCTGCATTAATATAGTGCTATAAAAGAAGTAGCTAGCAGAACTAAAGTTTTAAAGAAAGATCAGCTCAAAACTCTTTATGATACGAATTTTAGCTAATAAAGTGCGTTAATCCAAACTTTTTGTGTTTATATTTTGTTTTCTTTGAGAAAATAAACAGATAATTAATCGATATTTGTTGATGCAGTAAAGCTAACATTAGACTAAAGAAAATACTAATGTCTATAGTAGTGTTTCGAAGAATGGTTGTTCTAGCACTAATATAGTGCTATAAAAGGAGTAGCTGGCAGAACTAAAATTTCAAAGAAAGATGAGCTAAAAACTCTTTATAATACGAATTTTAGCTAATAAAATGCGTTAATCCACACTTTTTTGTGTTTATATTTTGTTTTCTTTCAAAAAAGTAACAGTTAATTAACCGATGTTTGTTGATGCAGTAAAGCTAAAATTAGACTAAAGAAAGTACTAATGTCTATAGTAATGTTTCCAAGAATGGTTGTTGTAGCAATAATATAGTGCTATAAAAGAAATAGCTGGCAGAACTAAAATTTCAAAGAAAGATGAGCTCAAAACCCTTTATAATACGAATTTTAGCTAATAAAGTGCGTTAACCCACACTTTTTGTGTTTATATTTTGTTTTCTTTGAGAAAATAAACATATAATTAATCGATGTTTGTTGATGCAGTAAAGCTAATCGATGTTTTTTGATGCAGTAAAGCTAAAATAAGACCTAATGTCTATAGTAATGTTTCCAAGAATGGTTGCTGTAGCACTAATATAGTGCTTAAAAAAGAGGTAGCTGGCAGAACTAAAATTTCAAAGAAAGATGATTTCAAAACTCTTTATAATACGAATTTTAGCTAATAAAGTGCGTTAACCCACACTTTTTGTGTTTATATTTTGTTTTTTTTGAGAAAATAAACATTTAATTAATGGATGTTTGTTTATGCAGTAAAGCTAATCGATGTTTGTTGATGCAGTAAAGCTAATCGATGTTTGTTGATGCAGTAAAGCTAAAATAAGACTTAATGTCTATAGTAATGTTTCCAAGAATTGTTGCTGCAGCACTAATATAGTGCTATAAAAGAAGTAGCTGGCAGAAATAAAGTTTTAAAGAAAGATAAGCTCAAATCTCTTTATAATACGAATTTTAGCTAATAAAGTGCGTTAATCCACACTTTTTTGTGTTTATATTTTGTTTTCTTTGAAAAAGTAAACATTTAAATAACCGATGTTTGTTGATGCAGTAAAGCTGAATAAAGAAAGAAACTAAGGAAAGAACTAATGTCTATAGTAATGTTTCCAAGAATGGTTGCTACAGCACTAATATTGTGCTATAAAAGAAGTAGCTGGCAGAACTAAAGTTTTAATGAAGGATGAGCTCAAAACTCTTTATAATGCGAATTCTAGCTAATAAAGAGCGTTTATCCACACTTTTTGTGTTTATATTTTGTTTTCTTTGAGAAAATAAACATTTAATTAACCGATGTTTGTTGATGCAGTAAAGCTGAATAAAGAAAGAAACTAAGGAAAGAACTAATGTCTATAGTAATGTTTCCAAGAATGGTTGCTGCTGCATTAATATAGTGCTATAAAAGAAGTAGCTAGCAGAACTAAAGTTTTAAAGAAAGATCAGCTCAAAACTCTTTATGATACGAATTTTAGCTAATAAAGTGCGTTAATCCAAACTTTTTGTGTTTATATTTTGTTTTCTTTGAGAAAATAAACAGATAATTAATCGATATTTGTTGATGCAGTAAAGCTAACATTAGACTAAAGAAAATACTAATGTCTATAGTAGTGTTTCGAAGAATGGTTGTTCTAGCACTAATATAGTGCTATAAAAGAAGTAGCTGGCAGAACTAAAATTTCAAAGAAAGATGAGCTAAAAACTCTTTATAATACGAATTTTAGCTAATAAAATGCGTTAATCCACACTTTTTTGTGTTCATATTTTGTTTTCTTTCAAAAAATTAACAGTTAATTAACCGATGTTTGTTGATGCAGTAAAGCTAAAATTAGACTAAAGAAAGTACTAATGTCTATAGTAATGTTTCCAAGAATGGTTGTTGTAGCAATAATATAGTGCTACAAAAGAAATAGCTGGCAGAACTAAAATTTCAAAGAAAGATGAGCTCAAAACCCTTTATAATACGAATTTTAGCTAATAAAGTGCGTTAACCCACACTTTTTGTGTTTATATTTTGTTTTCTTTGAGAAAATAAACATTTAATTAACCGAAGTTTGTCGATGCAGTAAAGTTTAAATTAGACGAAAGAAAGTACTAATGTCTATAGTAATGTTTCCAAGAATGGTTGTTGTAGCACTAATATAGTGCTATATAAGGGGTAGCTGGCAGAACTAAAATTTCAAAGAAAGATGAGCTCAAAACTCTTTATAATACGAATTTTAGCTAATAAAATGCGTTAAACCGCACCTTTCGTGTTTATATTTTGTTTTCTTTGAGAAAATAAAAATTTATTTAACCTATCTTTGTTTATGCAATAAAGCTGAAATTAGACACAAGAAAGACCTAATGTCTATAGCAATGTTTCCAAGAATGGTTGCTGCAGCACTAATATAGTGCTATAAAAGAAGTAGCTGGCAGAACTAAAGTTTTAAAGAAACATGAGCTCAAAACTCTTTATAATACGAATTCTAGCTAATAAAGTGCGTTAATCCTCACTTTTTGTGTTTATATTTTGTTTTCTTTGAGAAAATAAATATATAAAAAGTCGATGTTTGTTGATGCAGTAAAGCTAAAATAGAACCTAATGTCTATAGTAATGTTCCCAAGAATGGTTGCTGCAGCACTAATATAGTGCTATAAAAGAAGTAGCTAGCATAACTAAAGTTTTAAAGAAAGATCAGCTCAAAACACTTTATGATACGAATTTTAGCTAATAAAGTGAGCTAATCCGCACCTTTTGTGTTTATATTTTGTTTTCTTTGAGAAAATAAACATTTAATTAATGGATGTTTGTATATGCAGTAAAGCTAATCGATGTTTGTTGATGCAGTAAAGCTAAAATAAGACTTAATGTCTATAGTAATGTTTCCAAGAATTGTTGCTGCAGCACTAATATAGTGCTATAAAAGAAGTAGCTGGCAGAAATAAAGTTTTAAAGAAAGATAAGCTCAAATCTCTTTATAATACGAATTTTAGCTAATAAAGTGCGTTAATCCACACCTTTTTGTGTTTATATTTTGTTTTCTTTGAAAAAGTAAACATATAAATAACCGATGTTTGTTGATGCAGTAAAGCTGAATAAAGAAAGAAACTAAGGAAAGAACTAATGTCTATAGTAATGTTTCCAAGAATGGTTGCTGCTGCACTAATATAGTGCTATAAAAGAAGTAGGTAGCAGAACTAAAGTTTTAAAGAAAGATCAGCTCGAAACTCTTTATGATACGAATTTTAGCTAATAAAGTGCGTTAATCCAAACTTTTTGTGGTTATATTTTGTTTCCTTTAAGAAAATAAACATTTAATTAATCGATGTTTGTTGATGCAGTAAAGCTAAAATAAGGCCTAATGTCTATAGTAATGTTTCCAAGAATGGTTCCTGCATCACTAATATAGTGCTATAAAAGAAGTAGCTGAAAGAACTAAAGTTTTAAAGAAAGATGAGCTATAATACGAATTTTAGCTAATAAAGTGCGTTAATCCACACTTTTTTGTGTTTATATTTTGTTTTCTTTGAAAAAGTAAACATTTAAATAACCGATGTTTGTTGATGCAGTAAAGCTGAATAAAGAAAGAAACTAAGGAAAGAACTAATGTCTATAGTAATGTTTCCAAGAATGGTTGCTGCTGCACTAATATAGTGCTATAAAAGAAGTAGCTGGCAGAACTAAAGTTTTAAAGAAAGATCAGCTCAAAACTCTTTATGATACGAATTTTAGCTAATAAAGTGCGTTAATCCAAACTTTTTGTGGTTATATTTTGTTTCCTTTAAGAAAATAAACATTTAATTAATCGATGTTTGTTGATGCAGTAAAGCTAAAATAAGGCCTAATGTCTATAGTAATGTTTCCAAGAATGGTTCCTGCATCACTAATATAGTGCTATAAAAGAAGTAGCTGAAAGAACTAAAGTTTTAAAGAAAGATGAGCTATAATACGAATTTTAGCTAATAAAGTGCGTTAATCCACACTTTTTTGTGTTTATATTTTGTTTTCTTTGAGAAAGTAAACATTTAAATAACCGATGTTTGTTGATGCAGTAAAGCTAAAGTTAGACTGAAGCAAGAAAT
Source organism: Aurelia coerulea (assembly GCA_039566865.1). Lineage (NCBI taxonomy): Eukaryota > Metazoa > Cnidaria > Scyphozoa > Semaeostomeae > Ulmaridae > Aurelia > Aurelia coerulea. Next base: position 36,254,461 of record CM076943.1, read on the forward strand.
AATGTCTATAGCAATGTTTCCAAGAATGGTTGCTGCAGCACTAATATAGTGCTATAAAAGAAGTAGCTGTTAGAACTAAAGTTTTAAAGAAAGATGAGCTCAAAACTCTTTATAATACGAATTCTAGCTAATAAAGTGCGTTAATCCTCACTTTTTGTGTTTATATTTTGTTTTCTTTGAGAAAATAAATATATAAAAAATCGATGTTTGTTGATGCAGTAAAGCTAAAATAGAACCTAATGTCTATAGTAATGTTCCCAAGAATGGTTGCTGCAGCACTAATATAGTGCTAGAAAAGAAGTAGCTAGCATAACTAAAGTTTTAAAGAAAGATCAGCTCAAAACTCTTTATGATACGAATTTTCGCTAATAAAGTGCGTTAATCCTCCCCTTTTGTGTTTATATTTTGTTTTCTTTGAGAAAATAAACATTTAATTAATGGATGTTTGTTTATGCAGTAAAGCTAATCGATGTTTGTTGATGCAGTAAAGCTAAAATAAGACTTAATGTCTATAGTAATGTTTCCAAGAATGGTTGCTGCAGCACTAATATAGTGCTATAAAAGAAGTAGCTGGCAGAAATAAAGTTTTAAAGAAAGATGAGCTCAAATCTCTTTATAATACGAATTTTAGCTAATAAAGTGCGTTAATCCACACTTTTTTGTGTTTATATTTTGTTTTCTTTGAAAAAGTAAACATTTAAATAACCGATGTTTGTTGATGCAGTAAACCTGAATAAAGAAAGAAACTAAAGAAAAAACTAATGTCTATAGTAATGTTTCCAAGAATGGTTGCTACAGCACTAATATTGTGCTATAAAAGAAGTAGCTGGCAGAACTAAAGTTTTAATGAAAGATGAGCTCAAAACTCTTTATAATGCGAATTCTAGCTAATAAAGAGCGTTTATCCACACTTTTTGTGTTTATATTTTGTTTTCTTTGAGAAAATAAACATTTAATTAACCGATGTTTGTTGATGCAGTAAAGCTGAATAAAGAAAGAAACTAAGGAAAGAACTAATGTCTATAGTAATGTTTCCAAGAATGGTTGCTACAGCACTAATATTGTGCTATAAAAGAAGTAGCTGGCAGAACTAAAATTTCAAAGAAAGATGAGCTAAAAACTCTTTATAATACGAATTTTAGCTAATAAAATGCGTTAATCCACACTTTTTTGTGTTTATATTTTGTTTTCTTTCAAAAAATTAACAGTTAATTAACCGATGTTTGTTGATGCAGTAAAGCTAAAATTAGACTAAAGAAAGTACTAATGTCTATAGTAATGTTTCCAAGAATGGTTGTTGTAGCAATAATATAGTGCTATAAAAGAAATAGCTGGCAGAACTAAAATTTCAAAGAAAGATGAGCTAAAAACTCTTTATAATACGAATTTTAGCTAATAAAATGCGTTAATCCACACTTTTTTGTGTTTATATTTTGTTTTCTTTGAGAAAATAAACATATAATTAATCGATGTTTGTTGATGCAGTAAAGCTAATCGATGTTTTTTGATGCAGTAAAGCTAAAATAAGACCTAATGTCTATAGTAATGTTTCCCAAGAATGGTTGCTGTAGCACTAATATAGTGCTTAAAAAAGAGGTAGCTGGCAGAACTAAAATTTCAAAGAAAGATGATTTCAAAACTCTTTATAATACGAATTTTAGCTAATAAAGTGCGTTAACCCACACTTTTTGTGTTTATATTTTGTTTTTTTGACAAAATAAACATTTAATTAATGGATGTTTGTTTATGCAGTAAAGCTAATCGATGTTTGTTGATGCAGTAAAGCTAATCGATGTTTGTTGATGCAGTAAAGCTAAAATAAGACTTAATGTCTATAGTAATGTTTCCAAGAATTGTTGCTGCAGCACTAATATAGTGCTATAAAAGAAGTAGCTGGCAGAAATAAAGTTTTAAAGAAAGATAAGCTCAAATCTCTTTATAATACGAATTTTAGCTAATAAAGTGCGTTAATCCACAGTTTTTTGTGTTTATATTTTTTTTTCTTTGAAAAAGTAAACATTTAAATAACCGATGTTTGTTGATGCAGTAAAGCTGAATAAAGAAAGAAACTAAGGAAAGAACTAATGTCTATAGTAATGTTTCCAAGAATGGTTGCTGCTGCACTAATATAGTGCTATAAAAGAAGTAACTAGCAGAACTAAAGTTTTAAAGAAAGATCAGCTCAAAACTCTTTATAATACGAATTTTAGCTAATAAAGTGCGTTAATCCAAACTTTTTGTGGTTATATTTTGTTTCCTTTAAGAAAATAAACATTTAATTAATCGATGTTTGTTGATGCAGTAAAGCTAAAATAAGACTTAATGTCTATAGTAATGTTTCCAAGAATTGTTGCTGCAGCACTAATATAGTGCTATAAAAGAAGTAGCTGGCAGAAATAAAGTTTTAAAGAAAGATAAGCTCAAATCTCTTTATAATACGAATTTTAGCTAATAAAGTGCGTTAATCCAAACTTTTTGTGGTTATATTTTGTTTCCTTTAAGAAAATAAACATTTAATTAATCGATGTTTGTTGATGCAGTAAAGCTAAAATAAGACTTAATGTCTATAGTAATGTTTCCAAGAATGGTTCCTGCAGCACTAATATAGTGCTATAAAAGAATTAGCTGGCACAACTGAAGTTTTTAAGAAATATGAGCTCAAATCTCTTTATAATACGAATTTTAGCTAATAAAGTGCGTTAAACCACACTTTTTTGTGTTTATATTTTGTTTTCTTTGAAAAAATAAACATTTAATTAACCGATGTTTGTTTATGCAGTAATGCTAGAATTAGAACAAAGAAAGTACTAATGTCTATAGTAATGTTTCCAAGAATGGTTGCTGCAGCACTAACATAGTGCTATATAAGAAGTAGCTGGAAGAACTAAAGTTTTAAAGAAAGATCAGCTCAAAACTCTTTATGATACGAATTTTCGCTAATAAAGTGCGTTAATCCTCCCCTTTTGTGTTTATATTTTGTTTTCTTTGAGAAAATAAACATTTAATTAATGGATGTTTGTTTATGCAGTAAAGCTAATCGATGTTTGTTGATGCAGTAAAGCTAAAATAAGACTTAATGTCTATAGTAATGTTTCCAAGAATGGTTGCTGCAGCACTAATATAGTGCTATAAAAGAAGTAGCTGGCAGAACTAAAGTTTTAAAGAAAGATGAGCTCAAAACTCTTTATAATACGAATTTTAGCTAATAAAGTGCGTTAATCCACACCTTTTGTGTTTATATTTTGTTTTCTTTGAGAAAATAAACATTTAATTAATCGATGTTTGTTTATGCAGTAAAGCTAATCGATGTTTGTTGATGCAGTAAAGCTAAAATAAGACTTAATGTCTATAGTAATGTTTCCAAGAATGGTTGCTGCAGCACTAATATAGTGCTATAAAAGAAGTAGCTGGCAGAACTAAAGTTTTAAAGAAAGATGAGCTCAAATCTCTTTGTAATACGAATTTTCGCTAATAAAGTGCGTTAATCCTCCCCTTTTGTGTTTATATTTTGTTTTCTTTGAGAAAATAAACATTTAATTAATGGATGTTTGTTTATGCAGTAAAGCTAATCGATGTTTGTTGATGCAGTAAAGCTAAAATAAGACTTAATGTCTATAGTAATGTTTCCAAGAATGGTTGCTGCAGCACTAATATAGTGCTATAAAAGAAGTAGCTGGCAGAAATAAAGTTTTAAAGAAAGATGAGCTCAAAACTCTTTATAATACGAATTTTAGCTAATAAAGTGCGTTAACCCACACTTTTTGTGTTTATATTTTGTTTTCTTTGAGAAAATAAACATTTAATTAATGGATGTTTGTTTATGCAGTAAAGCTAATCGATGTTTGTTGATGCAGTAAAGCTAAAATAAGACTTAATGTCTATAGTAATGTTTCCAAGAATTGTTGCTGCAGCACTAATATAGTGCTATAAAAGAAGTAGCTGGCAGAAATAAAGTTTTAAAGAAAGATAAGCTCATATCTCTTTATAATACGAATTTTAGCTAATAAAGTGCGTTAATCCACACTTTTTTGTGTTTATATTTTGTTTTCTTTGAAAAAGTAAACATTTAAATAACCGATGTTTGTTGATGCAGTAAAGCTGAATAAAGAAAGAAACTAAGGAAAGAACTAATGTCTATAGTAATGTTTCCAAGAATGGTTGTTGCTGCACTAATATGGTGCTATAAAAGAAGTAGCTAGCAGAACTAAAGTTTTAAAGAAAGATCAGCTCAAAACTCTTTATGATACGAAATTTAGCTAATAAAGTGCGTTAATCCAAACTTTTTGTGGTTATATTTTGTTTCCTTTAAGAAAATAAACATTTAATTAATCGATGTTTGTTGATGCAGTAAAGCTAAAATAAGACCTAATGTCTATAGTAATGTTTCCAAGAATGGTTCCTGCAGCACTAATATAGTGCTATAAAAGAAGTAGCTGAAAGAACTAAAGTTTTAAAGAAAGATGAGCTCAAATCTCTTTATAATACGAATTTTAGCTAATAAAGTGCGTTAATCCAAACTTTTTGTGGTTATATTTTGTTTCCTTTAAGAAAATAAACATTTAATTAATCGATGTTTGTTGATGCAGTAAAGCTAAAATAAGACTTAATGTCTATAGTAATGTTTCCAAGAATGGTTCCTGCAGCACTAATATAGTGCTATAAAAGAAGTAGCTGAAAGAACTAAAGTTTTAAAGAAAGATGAGCTCAAATCTCTTTGTAATACGAATTTTAGCTAATAAAGTGCGTTAATCCACACTTTTTTGTGTTTATATTTTGTTTTCTTTGAAAAAGTAAACATTTAAATAACCGATGTTTGTTGATGCAGTAAAGCTAAAGTTAGACTGAAGCAAGAACTAATGTCTATAGCAATGTTTCCAAGAATGGTTGCTGCAGCACTAATATAGTGCTATAAAAGAAGTAGCTGTTAGAACTAAAGTTTTAAAGAAAGATCAGCTCAAAACTCTTTATGATACGAATTTTCGCTAATAAAGTGCGTTAATCCTCCCCTTTTGTGTTTATATTTTGTTTTCTTTGAGAAAATAAACATTTAATTAATGGATGTTTGTTTATGCAGTAAAGCTAATCGATGTTTGTTGATGCAGTAAAGCTAAAATAAGACTTAATGTCTATAGTAATGTTTCCAAGAATGGTTGCTGCAGCACTAATATAGTGCTATAAAAGAAGTAGCTGGCAGAAATAAAGTTTTAAAGAAAGATGAGCTCAAAACTCTTTATAATACGAATTTTAGCTAATAAAGTGCGTTAACCCACACTTTTTGTGTTTATATTTTGTTTTCTTTGAGAAAATAAACATTTAATTAATGGATGTTTGTTTATGCAGTAAAGCTAATCGATGTTTGTTGATGCAGTAAAGCTAAAATAAGACTTAATGTCTATAGTAATGTTTCCAAGAATTGTTGCTGCAGCACTAATATAGTGCTATAAAAGAAGTAGCTGGCAGAAATAAAGTTTTAAAGAAAGATAAGCTGATATCTCTTTATAATACGAATTTTAGCGAATAAAGTGCGTTAATCCACACTTTTTTGTGTTTATATTTTGTTTTCTTTGAAAAAGTAAACATTTAAATAACCGATGTTTGTTGATGCAGTAAAGCTGAATAAAGAAAGAAACTAAGGAAAGAGCTAATGTCTATAGTAATGTTTCCAAGAATGGTTGTTGCTGCACTAATATAGTGCTATAAAAGAAGTAGCTAGCAGAACTAAAGTTTTAAAGAAAGATCAGCTCAAAACTCTTTATGATACGAAATTTAGCTAATAAAGTGCGTTAATCCAAACTTTTTGTGGTTATATTTTGTTTCCTTTAAGAAAATAAACATTTAATTAATCGATGTTTGTTGATGCAGTAAAGCTAAAATAAGACCTAATGTCTATAGTAATGTTTCCAAGAATGGTTCCTGCATCACTAATATAGTGCTATAAAAGAAGTAGCTGAAAGAACTAAAAATTTAAAGAAAGATGAGCTCAAAGCTCTTTATAATACAAATTTTAGCTAATAAAGTGCGTTAATCCACACATTTTGTGTTTATATTTTGTTTCCTTTAAGAAAATAAACATTTAATTAATCGATGTTTGTTGATGCATTTAAGCTAAAATAAGACCTAATGTCTATAGTAATGTTTCCAAGAATGGTTCCTGCAGCACTAATATAGTGCTATAAAAGAAGTAGCTGAAAGAACTAAAGTTTTAAAGAAAGATGAGCTCAAATCTCTTTGTAATACGAATTTTAGCTAATAAAGTGCGTTAATCCACACTTTTTTGTGTTTATATTTTGTTTTCTTTGAAAAAGTAAACATTTAAATAACCGATGTTTGTTGATGCAGTAAAGCTAAAGTTAGACTGAAGCAAGAACTAATATCTATAACAATGTTTCCAAGAATGGTTGCTGCAGCACTAATATAGTGCTATAAAAGAAGTAGCTGTTAGAACTAAAGTTTTAAAGAAAGATCAGCTCAAAACTCTTTATGATACGAATTTTCGCTAGTAAAGTGCGTTAATCCTCCCCTTTTGTGTTTATATTTTGTTTTCTTTGAGAAAATAAACATTTAATTAATGGATGTTTGTTTATGCAGTAAAGCTAATCGATGTTTGTTGATGCAGTAGAGCTAAAATAAGACTTAATGTCTATAGTAATGTTTCCAAGAATGGTTGCTGCAGCACTAATATAGTGCTATAAAAGAAGTAGCTGGCAGAACTAAAGTTTTAAAAAAAGATGAGCTCAAAACTCTTTCTAATACGAATTTTAGCTAATAAAGTGCGTTAATCCACACTTTTTGTGTTTAAATTTTGTTTTCTTTGAGAAAATAAACATTTAATTAATGGATGTTTGTTTATGCAGTAAAGCTAATCGATGTTTGTTGATGCAGTAAAGCTAAAATAAGACTTAATGTCTATAGTAATGTTTCCAAGAATTGTTGCTGCAGCACTAATATAGTGCTATAAAAGAAGTAGCTGGCAGAAATAAAGTTTTAAAGAAAGATAAGCTCAAATCTCTTTATAATACGAATTTTAGCTAATAAAGTGCGTTAATCCACAGTTTTTTGTGTTTATATTTTGTTTTCTTTGAAAAAGTAAACATTTAAATAACCGATGTTTGTTGATGCAGTAAAGCTGAATAAAGAAAGAAACTAAGGAAAGAACTAATGTCTATAGTAATGTTTCCAAGAATGGTTGCTGCTGCACTAATATAGTGCTATAAAAGAAGTAACTAGCAGAACTAAAGTTTTAAAGAAAGATCAGCTCAAAACTCTTTATAATACGAATTTTAGCTAATAAAGTGCGTTAATCCAAACTTTTTGTGGTTATATTTTGTTTCCTTTAAGAAAATAAACATTTAATTATTCGATGTTTGTTGATGCAGTAAAGCTAAAATAAGACCTAATGTCTATAGTAATGTTTCCAAGAATGGTTCCTGCAGCACTAATATAGTGCTATAAAAGAAGTAGCTGAAAGAACTAAAGTTTTAAAGAAAGATGAGCTCAAATCTCTTTGTAATACGAATTTTAGCTAATAAAGTGCGTTAATCCACACTTTTTTGTGTTTATATTTTGTTTTCTTTGAAAAAGTAAACATTTAAATAACCGATGTTTGTTGATGCAGTAAAGCTAAAGTTAGACTGAAGCAAGAACTATTGTCGATAGTATTAATTCCAACAATGGTTGCTGCAGCACAAATATAGTGCTATAAAAGAAGTAGCTGGCAGAACTAAAGTTTTAAAGAAAGATCAGCTCAAAACTCTTTATGATACGAATTTTCGCTAATAAAGTGCGTTAATCCTCCCCTTTTGTGTTTATATTTTGTTTTCTTTGAGAAAATAAACATTTAATTAATGGATGTTTGTTGATGCAGTAAAGCTAAAATAAGACTTAATGTCTATAGTAATGTTTCCAAGAATGGTTGCTGCAGCACTAATATAGTGCTATAAAAGAAGTAGCTGGCAGAAATAAAGTTTTAAAGAAAGATGAGCTCAAAACTCTTTATAATACGAATTTTAGCTAATAAAGTGCGTTAACCCACACTTTTTGTGTTTATATTTTGTTTTCTTTGAGAAAATAAACATTTAATTAATGGATGTTTGTTTATGCAGTAAAGCTAATCGATGTTTGTTGATGCAGTAAAGCTAAAATAAGACTTAATGTCTATAGTAATGTTTCCAAGAATTGTTGCTGCAGCACTAATATAGTGCTATAAAAGAAGTAGCTGGCAGAAATAAAGTTTTAAAGAAAGATAAGCTCATATCTCTTTATAATACGAATTTTAGCTAATAAAGTGCGTTAATCCACACTTTTTTGTGTTTATATTTTGTTTTCTTTGAAAAAGTAAACATTTAAATAACCGATGTTTGTTGATGCAGTAAAGCTGAATAAAGAAAGAAACTAAGGAAAGAACTAATGTCTATAGTAATGTTTCCAAGAATGGTTGTTGCTGCACTAATATAGTGCTATAAAAGAAGTAGCTAGCAGAACTAAAGTTTTAAAGAAAGATCAGCTCAAAACTCTTTATGATACGAAATTTAGCTAATAAAGTGCGTTAATCCAAACTTTTTGTGGTTATATTTTGTTTCCTTTAAGAAAATAAACATTTAATTAATCGATGTTTGTTGATGCAGTAAAGCTAAAATAAGACCTAATGTCTATAGTAATGTTTCCAAGAATGGTTCCTGCAGCACTAATATAGTGCTATAAAAGAAGTAGCTGAAAGAACTAAAGTTTTAAAGAAAGATGAGCTCAAATCTCTTTATAATACGAATTTTAGCTAATAAAGTGCGTTAATCCACACTTTTTGTGGTTATATTTTGTTTCCTTTAAGAAAATAAACATTTAATTAATCGATGTTTGTTGATGCAGTAAAGCTAAAATAAGACCTAATGTCTATAGTAATGTTTCCAAGAATGGTTCCTGCAGCACTAATATAGTGCTATAAAAGAAGTAGCTGAAAGAACTAAAGTTTTAAAGAAAGATGAGCTCAAATCTCTTTATAATACGAATTTTAGCTAATAAAGTGCGTTAATCCACACTTTTTTTTGTTTATATTTTGTTTTCTTTGAAAAAGTAAACATTTAAATAACCGATGTTTGTTGATGCAGTAAAACTAAAGTTAGACTGAAGCAAGAACTAATGTCTATAGCAATGTTTCCAAGAATGGTTGCTGCAGCACTAATATAGTGCTATAAAAGAAGTAGCTGTTAGAACTAAAATTTTAAACAAAGATGAGCTCAAAACTCTTTATGATACGAATTTTAGCTAATAAAATGCGTTAATCCAAACTTTTTGTGTTTATATTTTGTTTTCTTTGAGAAAGTAAACAGATAATTAATCGATATTTGTTGATGCAGTAAAGCTAACATTAGACTAAAGAAAATACTAATGTCTATAAGAGTGTTTCGAAGAATGGTTGTTCTAGCACTAATATAGTGCTATAAAAGAAGTAGCTGGCAGAACTAAAATTTCAAAGAAAGATGAGCTAAAAACTCTTTATAATACGAATTTTAGCTAATAAAATGCGTTAATCCACACTTTTTTGTGTTTATATTTTGTTTTCTTTCAAAAAATTAACATTTAATTAACCGTTGTTTGTTGATGCAGTAAAGCTAAAATTAGACTAAAGAAAGTACTAATGTCTATAGTAATGTTTCCAAGAATGGTTGTTGCAGCAATAATATAGTGCTATAAAAGAAATAGCTGGCAGAACTAAAATTTCAAAGAAAGATGAGCTCAAAACCCTTTATAATACGAATTTTAGCTAATAAAGTGCGTTAACCCACACTTTTTGTGTTTATATTTTGTTTTCTTTGAGAAAATAAACATATAATTAATCGATGTTTGTTGATGCAGTAAAGCTAATCGATGTTTTTTGATGCAGTAAAGCTAAAATAAGACCTAATGTCTATAGTAATGTTTCCAAGAATGGTTGCTGTAGCACTAATATAGTGCTTAAAAAAGAGGTAGCTGGCAGAACTAAAATTTCAAAGAAAGATGAGCTCAAAACTCTTTATAATACGAATTTTAGCTAATAAAGTGCGTTAACCCACACTTTTTGTGTTTATATTTTGTTTTCTTTGAGAAAATAAACATATAATTAATCGATGTCTGTTGATGCAGTAAAGGTGAAATAAGACTTAATGTCTATAGTAATGTTTCCAAGAATGGTTGCTGCTGCACTAATATAGTGCTATAAAATAAGTAGCTAGCAGAACTAAAGTTTTAAAGAAATGTGAACTCAAACCTCTTTAAAATACGAAATTTAGCTAATGAAGTGCGGTAATCCACGCTTTAAGTGTTTATATTTTGTTTTCTTTGAGAAAATAAACATTTAATTAATGGATGTTTGTTGATGCAGTAAAGCTGAAATAAGACCTAATGTCTATAGTAATGCTTCCAAGAATGGTTCCTGCAGCACTAGTATAGTGCTATAAAAGAAGTAGCTAGCAGAACTAAAGATTTAAAGAAAGATGAGCTCAAATCTCTTTATAATACGAATTTTAGCTAATAAAGTGCATTAATCCGCACTTTTTGTTTTTATATTTTGTTTTCTTCGAGAAAATAAACATTTAATTAACCTATGTTTGTTGATGCATTAAAGCTGAAATTAGACTAAAGAAAGAACTAATCTGGATTGTAATGTTTCCAAGAATAGTTATTGTATCACTAATATAGTGCAATAAAAGAATAAGTTGGCAGTACTAAAGTTTTAAAGAAAGATGAGCTCAAAACTCTTTATAATACGAATTTTAGCTAATAAAGTGCGTTAATCCGCACTTTTTATTTTTATATTTTGTTTTCTTTGAGAAAATAAACATTTAATTAACCTATGTTTGTTGATGCAGTAAAGCTGAAAATAAGACTTAATATCTATAGTAATGTTTCCAAGAATGGTTGCTGCTGCATTAATATAGTGCTATAAAAGAAGTAGCTAGCAGAACTAAAGTTTTAAAGAAAGATCAGCTCAAAACCCTTTATGATACGAATTTTAGCTAATAAAATGCGTTAATCCAAACTTTTTGTGTTTATATTTTGTTTTCTTTGAGAAAATAAACAGATAATTAATCGATATTTGTTGATGCAGTAAAGCTAACATTAGACTAAAGAAAATACTAATGTCTATAGTAGTGTTTCGAAGAATGGTTGTTCTAGCACTAATATAGTGCTATAAAAGAAGTAGCTGGCAGAACTAAAATTTCAAAGAAAGATGAGCTAAAAACTCTTTATGATACGAATTTTAGCTAATAAAATGCGTTAATCCACACTTTTTTGTGTTTATATTTGTTTTCTTTCAAAAAATTAACATTTAATTAACCGTTGTTTGTTGATGCAGTAAAGCTAAAATTAGACTAAAGAAAGTACTAATGTCTATAGTAATGTTTCCAAGAATGGTTGTTGCAGCAATAATATAGTGCTATAAAAGAAATAGCTGGCAGAACTAAAATTTCAAAGAAAGATGAGCTCAAAACCCTTTATAATACGAATTTTAGCTAATAAAGTGCGTTAACCCACACTTTTTGTGTTTATATTTTGTTTTCTTTGAGAAAATAAACATATAATTAATCGATGTTTGTTGATGCAGTAAAGCTAATCGATGTTTTTTGATGCAGTAAAGCTAAAATAAGACCTAATGTCTATAGTAATGTTTCCAAGAATGGTTGCTGTAGCACTAATATAGTGCTTAAAAAAGAGGTAGCTGTCAGAATTAAAATTTCAAAGAAAGATGAGCTCAAAACTCTTTATAATACGAATTTTAGCTAATAAAGTGCGTTAACCCACACTTTTTGTGTTTATATTTTGTTTTCTTTGAGAAAATAAACATATAATTAATCGATGTCTGTTGATGCAGTAAAGGTGAAATAAGACTTAATGTCTATAGTAATGTTTCCAAGAATGGTTTCTGCTGCACTAATATAGTGCTATAAAAGAAGTAGCTAGCAGAAGTAAAGTTTTAAAGAAATGTGAACTCAAACCTCTTTAAAATACGAAATTTAGCTAATGAAGTGCGGTAATCCACGCTTTAAGTGTTTATATTTTGTTTTCTTTGAGAAAATAAACATTTAATTAATGGATGTTTGTTGATGCAGTAAAGCTGAAATAAGACCTAATGTCTATAGTAATGCTTCCAAGAATGGTTCCTGCAGCACTAGTATAGTGCTATAAAAGAAGTAGCTAGCAGAACTAAAGATTTAAATAAAGATGAGCTCAAATCTCTTTATAATACGAATTTTAGCTAATAAAGTGCATTCATCCGCACTTTTTGTTTTTATATTTTATTTTCTTCGAGAAAATAAACATTTAATTAACCTATGTTTGTTGATGCAGTAAAGCTGAAATTAGACTAAAGAAAGAACTAATGTCTATAGCAATGTTTCCAAGAATGGTTGCTGCAGCACTAATATAGTGCTATAAAAGAAGTAGCTAGCAGAACTAAAGATTTAAAGAAAGATGAGCTCAAATCTCTTTATAATACGAATTTTAGCTAATAAAGTGCATTAATCCGCACTTTTTGTTTTTATATTTTATTTTCTTCGAGAAAATAAACATTTAATTAACCTATGTTTGTTGATGCAGTAAAGCTGAAATTAGACTAAAGAAAGAATTAATGTCGATTGTAATGTTTCCAAGAATAGTTATTGTATCACTAATATAGTGCAATAAAAGAATAAGTTGGCAGTACTAAAGTTTTAAAGAAAGATGAGCTCAAAACTCTTTATAATACGAATTTTAGCTAATAAAGTGCGTTAATCCGCACTTTTTATTTTTATATTTTGTTTTCTTTGAGAAAGTAAACATTTAATTGACCTATGCTTGTTGATGCAGTAAAGCTGAAAATAAGACTTAATGTCTATAGTAATGTTTCCAAGAATGGTTGCTGCAGCACTAATATAGTGCCATAAAAAAAGTAGCTGGCAGAACTAAAGTTTTAAAGAAATATGAGCTCAAAACTCTTCATAATACGAATTTTAGCTAATAAAATGCGTTAATCCACACTTTTTTGTGTTTATATTTTGTTTTCTTTCAAAAAATAAACATTTAATTAACCGAAGTTTGTTGATGCAGTAAAGCTAAAATTAGACTAAAGAAAGTACTAATGTCTATATTATATTTATTAATTTATTAATTTATGTTTCTATTATTAATTTAAATAATTAATTTATGTAATATTATATGATATGTACTAATTTTTCCAAGAATAGTTGCTTTAAACATTTAATAAATCGATGTTTCTTGATGCAGTAAAGCTAAAATAAGACATAAGGTCTATAGAAATGTTTCCAAGAATGGTTGCTGTAGCACTAATATAGTGCTATAAAAGAATTAGCTGTCAGAACTAAAGTTTTAAAGAAAGATGAGCTCAAAACTCTTCTTAATACGAATTTTTGCTAATAAAGTGCGTTAATCCACACTTTTTTGTGTTTATATTATGTTTTCTATGGGAAAATAAACATTTAATTAACCGATGTTTGTTGATGCAGTAAAGCTAAAATTAGACTAAAGAAAGTACTAATGTCTATAGTAATGTTTCCAAGAATGGTTGTTGTAGCAATAATATAGTGCTATAAAAGAAGTAGCTGGCAGAACTAAAATTTCAAAGAAATATGAGCTCAAAACTCTTCATAATACAAATTTTAGCTAATAAAGTGCGTTAATCCACTCTTTTTGTGTTTATATTTTGTTTTCTTTCAAAAAATAAACATTTAATTAACCGAAGTTTGTTGATGCAGTAAAGCTAAAATTAGACCTAATGTCTATAGTAATGTTTCCAAGAATGGTTGCTGTAGCACTAATATAGTGCTTAAAAAAGAGGTAGCTGTCAGAATTAAAATTTCAAAGAAAGATGAGCTCAAAACTCTTTATAATACGAATTTTAGCTAATAAAGTGCGTTAACCCACACTTTTTGTGTTTATATTTTGTTTTCTTTGAGAAAATAAACATATAATTAATCGATGTCTGTTGATGCAGTAAAGGTGAAATAAGACTTAATGTCTATAGTAATGTTTCCAAGAATGGTTGCTGCTGCACTAATATAGTGCTATAAAAGAAGTAGCTAGCAGAACTAAAGATTTAAAGAAAGATGAGCTCAAATCTCTTTATAATACGAATTTTAGCTAATGAAGTGCGGTAATCCACGCTTTAAGTGTTTATATTTTGTTTTCTTTGAGAAAATAAACATTTAATTAATGGATGTTTGTTGATGCAGTAAAGCTGAAATAAGACCTAATGTCTATAGTAATGCTTCCAAGAATGGTTCCTGCAGCACTAGTATAGTGCTATAAAAGAAGTAGCTAGCAGAACTAAAGATTTAAAGAAAGATGAGCTCAAATCTCTTTATAATACGAATTTTAGCTAATAAAGTGCATTAATCCGCACTTTTTGTTTTTATATTTTATTTTCTTCGAGAAAATAAACATTTAATTAACCTATGTTTGTTGATGCAGTAAAGCTGAAATTAGACTAAAGAAAGAACTAATGTCGATTGTAATGTTTCCAAGAATAGTTATTGTATCACTAATATAGTGCAATAAAAGAATAAGTTGGCAGTACTAAAGTTTTAAAGAAAGATGAGCTCAAAACTCTTTATAATACGAATTTTAGCTAATAAAGTGCGTTAATCCGCACTTTTTATTTTTATATTTTGTTTTCTTTGAGAAAGTAAACATTTAATTGACCTATGCTTGTTGATGCAGTAAAGCTGAAAATAAGACTTAATGTCTATAGTAATGTTTCCAAGAATGGTTGCTGCAGCACTAATATAGTGCCATAAAAAAAGTAGCTGGCAGAACTAAAGTTTTAAAGGAAGATAAGCTCGAAACTCTTTATAATACGAATTTTAGCTAATAAAATGCGTTAATCCACACTTTTTTGTGTTTATATTTTGTTTTCTTTCAAAAAATAAACATTTAATTAACCGAAGTTTGTTGATGCAGTAAAGCTAAAATTAGACTAAAGAAAGTACTAATGTCTTTATTATATTTATTAATTTATTAATTTATGTTTCTATTATTAATTTAAATAATTAATTTATGTAATATTATATGATATGTACTAATTTTTCCAAGAATAGTTGCTTTAAACATTTAATAAATCGATGTTTCTTGATGCAGTAAAGCTAAAATAAGACATAAGGTCTATAGAAATGTTTCCAAGAATGGTTGCTGTAGCACTAATACAGTGCTATAAAAGAATTAGCTGTCAGAACTAAAGTTTTAAAGAAAGATGAGCTCAAAACTCTTCTTAATACGAATTTTTGCTAATAAAGTGCGTTAATCCACACTTTTTTGTGTTTATATTATGTTTTCTTTGAGAAAATAAACATTTATTTAACCGATGTTTGTTGATGCAGTAAAGCTAAAATTAGACTAAAGAAAGTACTAATGTCTATAGTAATGTTTCCAAGAATGGTTGTTGTAGCAATAATATAGTGCTATAAAAGAAGTAGCTGGCAGAACTAAAATTTCAAAGAAATATGAGCTCAAAACTCTTCATAATACAAATTTTAGCTAATAAAGTGCGTTAATCCACTCTTTTTGTGTTTATATTTTGTTTTCTTTCAAAAAATAAACATTTATTTAACCGAAGTTTGTTGATGCAGTAAAGCTAAAATTAGACCTAATGTCTATAGTAATGTTTCCAAGAATGGTTGCTGTAGCACTAATATAGTGCTTAAAAAAGAGGTAGCTGTCAGAATTAAAATTTCAAAGAAAGATGAGCTCAAAACTCTTTATAATACGAATTTTAGCTAATAAAGTGCGTTAACCCACACTTTTTGTGTTTATATTTTGTTTTCTTTGAGAAAATAAACATATAATTAATCGATGTCTGTTGATGCAGTAAAGGTGAAATAAGACTTAATGTCTATAGTAATGTTTCCAAGAATGGTTGCTGCTGCACTAATATAATGCTATAAAATAAGTAGCTAGCAGAACTAAAGTTTTAAAGAAAGATGAGCTCAAAACTCTTCATAATACGAATTTTAGCTAATAAAATGCGTTAATCCACACTTTTTTGTGTTTATATTTTGTTTTCTTTCAAAAAATAAACATTTAATTAACCGAAGTTTGTTGATGCAGTAAAGCTAAAATTAGACTAAAGAAAGTACTAATGTCTATATTATATTTATTAATTTATTAATTTATGTTTCTATTATTAATTTAAATAATTAATTTATGTAATATTATATGATATGTACTAATTTTTCCAAGAATAGTTGCTTTAAACATTTAATAAATCGATGTTTCTTGATGCAGTAAAGCTAAAATAAGACATAAGGTCTATAGAAATGTTTCCAAGAATGGTTGCTGTAGCACTAATATAGTGCTATAAAAGAATTAGTTGTCAGAACTAAAGTTTTAAAGAAAGATGAGCTCAAAACTCTTTATAATACGAATTTTAGCTAATAAAGTGCGTTAATCCACTCTTTTTGTGTTTATATTATGTTTTCTTTGAGAAAATCAACATTTAATTAACCGATGTTTGTTGATGCAGTAAAGCTGAATAAATAAAGAAACTAAGGAAAGAACTAATGTCTATAGTAATGTTTCCAAGAATGGTTGCTGCTGCACTAATATAGTGCTATAAAAGAAGTAGCTAGCAGAACTAAAGTTTTAAAGAAAGATCAGCTCAAAACTCTTTATGATACGAATTTTAGCTAATAAAGTGCGTTAATCCAAACTTTTTGTGTTTATATTTTGTTTTCTTTCAAAAAATAAACATTTAATTAACCGAAGTTTGTTGATGCAGTAAAGTTTAAATTAGACGAAAGAAAGTACTAATGTCTATAATAATGTTTCCAAGAATGGTTCCTGCAGCACTAATATAGTGCTATAAAAGAAGTAGCTGACAGAACTAAAGTTTTAAAGAAAGATGAGCTCAAAACTCTTTATAATACGAATTCTAGCTAATAAAGTGCGTTAATCCTCACTTTTTGTGTTTATATTTTGTTTTCTTTGAGAAAATAAATATGTAAAAAATCGATGTTTGTTGATGCAGTAAAGCTAAAATAGAACCTAATGTCTATAGTAATGTTCCCAAGAATGGTTGCTGCAGCACTAATATAGTGCTATAAAAGAAGTAGCTAGCATAACTAAAGTTTTAAAGAAAGATCAGCTCAAAACTCTTTATGATACGAATTTTCGCTAATAAAGTGCGTTAATCCTCCCCTTTTCTGTTTATATTTTGTTTTCTTTGAGAAAATAAACATTTAATTAATGGATGTTTGTTTATGCAGTAAAGCTAATCGATGTTTGTTGATGCAGTAAAGCTAAAATAAGACTTAATGTCTATAGTAATGTTTCCAAGAATGGTCGCTGCAGCACTAATATAGTGCTATAAAAGAAGTAGCTGGCAGAAATAAAGTTTTAAAGAAAGATGAGCTCAAATCTCTTTATAATACGAATTTTAGCTAATAAAGTGCGTTAATCCACACTTTTTGTGTATATATTTTGTTTTCTTTGAGAAAATAAACATTTAATTAACCGATGTTTGTTGATGCAGTAAAGCTGAATAAAGAAAGAAACTAAGGAAAGAACTAATGTCTATAGTAATGTTTCCAAGAATGGTTGCTGCTGCATTAATATAGTGCTATAAAAGAAGTAGCTAGCAGAACTAAAGTTTTAAAGAAAGATCAGCTCAAAACTCTTTATGATACGAATTTTAGCTAATAAAGTGCGTTAATCCAAACTTTTTGTGTTTATATTTTGTTTTCTTTGAGAAAATAAACAGATAATTAATCGATATTTGTTGATAGAGTAAAGCTAACATTAGACTAAAGAAAATACTAATGTCTATAGTAGTGTTTCGAAGAATGGTTGTTCTAGCACTAATAAAGTGCTATAAAAGTAGTAGCTGGAAGAACTAAAATTTCAAAGAAAGATGAGCTAAAAACTCTTTATAATACGAATTTTAGCTAATAAAATGCGTTAATCCACACTTTTGTGTGTTTATATTTTGTTTTCTTTCAAAAAATTAACATTTAATTAACCGATGTTTGTTGATGCAGTAAAGCTAAAATTAGACTAAAGAAAGTACGAATGTCTATAGTAATGTTTCCAAGAATGGTTGTTGTAGCAATAATATAGTGCTATAAAAGAAATAGCTGGCAGAACTAAAATTTCCAAGAAAGATGAGCTCAAAACCCTTTATAATACGAATTTTAGCTAATAAAGTGCGTTAACCTACACTTTTTGTATTTATATTTTGTTTTCTTTGAGAAAATAAACATATAATTAATCGATGTTTGTTTATGCAGTAAAGCTAATCGATGTTTTTTGATGCAGTAAAGCTAAAATAAGACCTAATGTCTATAGTAATGTTTCCAAGAATGGTTGCTGTAGCACTAATATAGTGCTTAAAAAAGAGGTAGCTGGCAGAACTAAAATTTCAAAGAAAGATGAGCTCAAAACTCTTTATAATACGAATTTTAGCTAATAAAGTGCGTTAACTAACACTTTTTGTGTTTATATTTTGTTTTCTTTGAGAAAATAAACATTTAATTAATGGATGTTTGTTTATGCAGTAAAGCTAATCGATGTTTGTTGATGCAGTAAAGCTTAAATAAGACTTAATGTCTATAGTAATGTTTCCAAGAATTGTTGCTGCAGCACTAATATAGTGCTATAAAAGAAGTAGCTGGCAGAAATAAAGTTTTAAAGAAAGATAAGCTCAAATCTCTTTATAATACGAATTTTAGCTAATAAAGTGCGTTAATCCACACTTTTTTGTGTTTATATTTTGTTTTCTTTGAAAAAGTAAACATTTAAATAACCGATGTTTGTTGATGCAGTAAAGCTGAATAAAGAAAGAAACTAAGGAAAGAACTAATGTCTATAGTAATGTTTCCAAGAATGGTTGTTGCTGCACTAATATAGTGCTATAAAAGAAGTAGCTAGCAGAACTAAAGTTTTAAAGAAAGATCAGCTCAAAACTCTTTATGATACGAAATTTAGCTAATAAAGTTCGTTAATCCAAACTTTTTGTGGTTATATTTTGTTTCCTTTAAGAAAATAAACATTTAATTAATCGATGTTTGTTGATGCAGTAAAGCTAAAATAAGACCTAATGTCTATAGTAATGTTTCCAAGAATGGTTCCTGCAGCACTAATATAGTGCTATAAAAGAAGTAGCTGAAAGAACTAAAGAAAGATGAGCTCAAATCTCTTTATAATACGAATTTTAGCTAATAAAGTGCGTTAATCTACACTTTCTTGTGTTTATATTTTGTTTTCTTTGAAAAAGTAAACATTTAAATAACCGATGTTTGTTGATGCAGTAAAGCTAACGTTAGACCGAAGCAAGAACTAATGTCTATAGCAATGTTTCCAAGAATGGTTGCTGCAGCACTAATATAGTGCTATAAAAGAAGTAGCTGTTAGAACTAAAGTTTTAAAGGAAGATGAGCTCAAAACTCTTTCTAATACGAATTCTAGCTAATAAAGTGCGTTAATCCTCACTTTTTGTGTTTATATTTTGTTTTCTTTGAGAAAATAAATATATAAAAAATCGATGTTTGTTGATGCAGTAAAGCTAAAATAGAACCTAATGTCTATAGTAATGTTCCCAAGAATGGTTGCTGCAGCACTAATATAGTGCTATAAAAGAAGTAGCTAGCATAACTAAAGTTTAAAAGAAAGATCAGCTCAAAACTCTTTATGATACGAATTTTCGCTAATAAAGTGCGTTAATCCTCCCCTTTTGTGTTTATATTTTGTTTTCTTTGAGAAAATAAACATTTAATTAATGGATGTTTGTTTATGCAGTAAAGCTAATCGATGTTTGCTGATGCAGTAAAGCTAAAATAATACTTAATGTCTATAGTAATGTTTCCAAGAATGGTTGCTGCAGCACTAATATAGTGCTATAAAAGAAGTAGCTGGCAGAAATAAAGTTTTAAAGAAAGATGAGCTCAAATCTCTTTATAATACGAATTTTAGCTAATAAAGTGCGTTAATCCACACTTTTTTGTGTTTATATTTTGTTTTCTTTGAAAAAGTAAACATTTAAATAATCGATGTTTGTTGATGAAGTAAACCTGAATAAAGAAAGAAACTAAAGAAAAAACTAATGTCTATAGTAATGTTTCCAAGAATGGTTGCTACAGCACTAATATTGTGCTATAAAAGAAGTAGCTGGCAGAACTAAAGTTTTAATGAAAGATGAGCTCAAAACTCTTTATAATGCGAATTCTAGCTAATAAAGTGCGTTTATCCACACTTTTTGTGTTTATATTTTGCTTTCTTTGAGAAAATAAACATTTAATTAACCGATGTTTGTTGATGCAGTAAAGCTGAATAAAGAAAGAAACTAAGGAAAGAACTAATGTCTATAGTAATGTTTCCAAGAATGGTTGCTGCTGCATTAATATAGTGCTATAAAAGAAGTAGCTAGCAGAACTAAAGTTTTAAAGAAAGATCAGCTCAAAACTCTTTATGATACGAATTTTAGCTAATAAAGTGCGTTAATCCACACTTTTTTGTGTTTATATTTTGTTTTCTTTGAAAAATTAAACATTTAAATAACCGATGTTTGTTGATGCAGTAAAGCTAACGTTAGACTGAAGCAAGAACTAATGTCTATAGCAATGTTTCCAAGAATGGTTGCTGCAGCACTAATATAGTGCTATAAAAGAAGTAGCTGTTAGAACTACAGTTTTAAAGGAAGATGAGCTCAAAACTCTTTATAATACGAATTCTAGCTAATAAAGTGCGTTAATCCTCACTTTTTGTGTTTATATTTTGTTTTCTTTGAGAAAATAAATATATAAAAAATCGATGTTTGTTGATGCAGTAAAGCTAAAATAGAACCTAATGTCTATAGTAATGTTCCCAAGAATGGTTGCTGCAGCACTAATATAGTGCTATAAAAGAAGTAGCTAGCATAACTAAAGTTTAAAAGAAAGATCAGCTCAAAACTCTTTATGATACGAATTTTCGCTAATAAAGTGCGTTAATCCTCCCCTTTTGTGTTTATATTTTGTTTTCTTTGAGAAAATAAACATTTAATTAATGGATGTTTGTTTATGCAGTAAAGCTAATCGATGTTTGTTGATGCAGTAAAGCTAAAATAAGACTTAATGTCTATAGTAATGTTTCCAAGAATGGTTGCTGCAGCACTAATATAGTGCTATAAAAGAAGTAGCAGGCAGAAATAAAGTTTTAAAGAAAGATGAGCTCAAATCTCTTTATAATACGAATTTTAGCTAATAAAGTGCGTTAATCCACACTTTTTTGTGTTTATATTTTGTTTTCTTTGAAAAAGTAAACATTTAAATAATCGATGTTTGTTGATGCAGTAAACCTGAATAAAGAAAGAAACTAAAGAAAAACTAATGTCTATAGTAATGTTTCCAAGAATGGTTGCTACAGCACTAATATTGTGCTATAAAAGAAGTAGCTGGCAGAACTAAAGTTTTAATGAAAGATGAGCTCAAAACTCTTTATAATGCGAATTCTAGCTAATAAAGTGCGTTTATCCACACTTTTTGTGTTTATATTTTGTTTTCTTTGAGAAAATAAACATTTAATTAACCGATGTTTGTTGATGCAGTAAAGCTGAATAAAGAAAGAAACTAAGGAAAGAACTAATGTCTATAGTAATGTTTCCAAGAATGGTTGCTGCTGCATTAATATAGTGCTATAAAAGAAGTAGCTAGCAGAACTAAAGTTTTAAAGAAAGATCAGCTCAAAACTCTTTATGATACGAATTTTAGCTAATAAAATGCGTTAATCCACACTTTTTTGTGTTTATATTTTGTTTTCTTTCAAAAAATTAACATTTAATTAACCGATGTTTGTTGATGCAGTAAAGCTAAAATTAGACTAAAAAAAAGTACTAATGTCTATAGTAATGTTTCCAAGAATGGTTGTTGTAGCAATAATATAGTGCTATAAAAGAAATAGCTGGCAGAACTAAAATTTCAAAGAAAGATGAGCTCAAAACCCTTTATAATACGAATTTTAGCTAATAAAGTGCTTTAATCCACATTTTTTTGTGTTTATATTTTGTTTTCTTTGAGAAAATAAACATTAATTAACCGATGTTTGTTGATGCAGTAAAGCTAGAATTAGAATAAAGAAAGTACTAATGTCTATAGTTATGTTTCCAAGAATGGTTGCTGCAGCACTAATATAGTGCTATGAAAGATGTAGCCTGTAGAACTAAAGTTTCAAAGAAAGATGAGCTCAAAACTCTTTATGATACGAATTTTGGCTAATGAAGTGCGTTAATCCACACTATTTGTTTTTATATTTTGTTTTCTTTGAAAAATTAAACATTTAAATAACCGATGTTTGTTGATGCAGTAAAGCTAAAATTTGACTGAAGAAAGTACTAATGTCTATCGCAATGTTTCCAAGAATGGTTGCTGCAGCACTAATATAGTGCTATAAAGAAGTAGCTGGCAGAACTAAAGTTTTAAAGAAGATGAGCTCAAATCTCTTTATAATACAAATTTTAGCTAATAAAGTGCGTTAATCCGCACTGTTTGTGGTTATATTTTGTTTCCTTTGAGAAAATAAACATTTAATTCATCGATGTTTGTTGATGCAGTAAAAATGAAATTAGACTAAAGAAAATACTAATGTCTATACTAATGTTTCCAAGAATGGTTTCTGTAGCAATAATATAGTGCTATAAAAGAATTAGCTGTCAGAACTAAAGTTTTAAAGAAAGATGAGCTCAAAACTCTTTATAATACGAATTTTAGCTAATAAAGTGCGTTAATCCACATTTGTTTGTGTTTATATTTCATTTTCTTTGAAAAAATAAACATTTGATTAATGGATGTTTGATTATGCAGTAAAGCTAATCGATGTTTGTTTATGCAGTAAAGCTGAAATAAGACTTAATGTCTCTAGTAACGTTTCCAAGAATGGTTGCTGCTGCACTAATATAGTGCTATAAAAGAAGTAGCTAGCAGAACTAAAGTTTTCAAAAAAGATGAGCTCAAATCTCTTTATAATACGAATTTTAGCTTATAAAGTGCGTTAATCCACACTTTTTGTAGTTACATTTTGTTTTCTTTGAGAAAATAAACATTTAATTAATCGATATTTGTTGATGCAGTAAAGCTAAAATAAGACCTAATGTCTATAGTAATGTTTCCAAGAATGGTTGCTGTAGCACTAATATAGTGCTATAAAAGAATTAGCTGTCAGAACTAAAGTTTTAAAGAAAGATGAGCTCCAAACTCTTTATAATACGAATTTTAGCTAATAAAGTGCGTTAATCCACATTTGTTTGTGTTTATATTTTATTTTCTTTGAAAAAATAAACATTTACTTAACCGATGTTTGTTGATTCAGTAAAGCTAAAATTAGACTAAAGAAAACACTAATGTCTATAGTAATGTTTCGAAGAATGGTTGTTGTAGCACTAATATAGTGCTATAAAAGAAGTAGCTGGCAGAACTAAAATTTCACAGAAAGATGAGCTCAAAACTCTTTATAATACGAATTTTAGCTAACAAAGTGATTTAATCCGCACCTTTTGTGTTTATATTTTGTTTTCTTTGAGAAAATAAACATTTGATTAATGGATGTTTGATTATGCAGTAAAGCTAATAGATGTTTGTTGATGCAGTAAAGCTAAAATAAGACCTAATGTCTATAGTAATGTTTCCAAGAATGGTTGCTGCAGCACTAATATAGTGCTATAAAAGAAGCAGCTGGCAAAACTAAAGTTTTAAAGAAAGATGAGCTCAAAACTCTTTATAATAAGAATTTTAGCTAATAAAGTGCGTTAATCCACACTTTGTTGTGTTTATTTTTTTTCTTTGAGAAAATAAACATTTAATTAACCGATGTTTGTTAATGCGGTAAAGCTAAATTTAGACTAAATAAAATACTAATGTCTATAGTAATGTTTCGAACAATTTTTGTTGTAGCACTAATATAGTGCTATAAAAGAAGTAGCTGGCAGAACTAAAATTTCAAAGAAAGATATGCGAAAAACTCTTTATAATACGAATTTTAGCTAATAAAATGCGTTAATCCACACTTTTTTGTTTTTATATTTTGTTTTCTTTCAAAAAATAAACATTTAATCAACCGATGTTTGTTAATGCAGTAAAGCTGAAATTAGACTAAAGAAAGAAATAATGTCTGTAGTAATGCTTCCAAGAATGGTTGCCGCTGCACTAATATAGTGCCATAAAAGAAGTAGCTGGCAGAACTAAAGTTTTAAAGAAACATGAGCTCAAACCTCTTTGAAATACGAATTTTAGCTAATAAAGTGCGGTAATCCACACTTTAAGTGTTTATATTTTGTTTTCTTTGAGAAAATAAACATTTAATTAATCGATGTTTGTTTATGCAGTAAAGCTGAAATAAGACTTAATGTCTCTAGTAACGTTTCCAAGAATGGTTGCTGCTGCACTAATATAGTGCTATAAAAGAAGTAGCTAGCAGAACTAAAGTTTTCAAAAAAGATGAGCTCAAAACTCTTTATAATACGAATTTTAGCTAATAAAGTGCGTTAATCAACACTATTTTGTGTTTATATTTTGTTTTCTTTGAGAAAAAAAACATTTAATTAATCGATGTTTGTTGATGCAGTAAAGCTATAATAAGACCTAATGTCTATAGTAATGTTTCCAAGAATGGTTGCTGCAGCACTAATATAGTGCTATAAAAGAAGTAGCTGGCAGAACTAAAGTTTTAAAGAAATATGAGCTCAAATCTCTTTATAATACGAATTTTAGCTAATAAAGTTCGTTAACCCACACTTTTTCTTGTGTTTATTTTTTGTTTTCTTTGAGAAAATAAACATTTAATTAATCGATCTTTGTTGATGCAGTAAAGCTAAAATAAGACCTAATGTCTATAGTAATGTTTCCAAAAATGGTTGCTGCAGCACTAATATAGTGCTATAAAGAAGTAGCTGGCAGAACTAAAGTTTTAAAGAAGATCAGCTCAAAACTCTTTATAATACAAATTTTAGCTAATAAAGTGCGTTAATCCGCACTTTTTGGGGTTATATTTTGTTTTCATTGAGAAAATAAAAATTTAATTCATCGATGTTTGTTGAAGCAGTAAAGCTAAAATAAGACTAAAGAAAGAAATAATGTCTATAGTAATGTTTCCAAGAATGGTTGCTGCAGCACTAATATAGTGCTATAAAAGAAGTAGCTGGCAGAACTAAAGTTTGAAAGAAAGATGAGCTCAAAACTCTTTATGATACGAATTATAGCTAATAAAGTGCGTTAATCCACACTTTTTTGTTTTTATATTTTGTTTTCTTTGAAAAATTAAACATTTAAATAACCGATGTTTGTTGATGCAGTAAAGCTAAAATTAGACTGAAGAAAGTACTAATGTCTATAGCAATGTTTCCAAGAATGGTTGCTGCAGCACTAATATAGTGCTATAAAGACGTAGCTGGCAGAACTAAAGTTTTAAAGAAGATGAACTCAAATCTCTTTATAATACAAATTTTAGCTAATAAAGTGCGTTAATCCGCACTTTTTGTGGTTATATTTTGTTTTCTTTGAGAAAATAAACATTTAATTAATCGATGTTTGTTGATGCAGTAAAAATGAAATTAGACTAAAGAAAATACTAATGTCTATAGTAATGTTTCCAAGAATGGTTGCTGTAGCACTAATATAGTGCTATAAAAGAATTAGCTGTCAGAACTAAAGTTTTAAAGAAAGATGAGCTCAAAACTCTTTATAATACGAATTTTAGCTAATAAAGTGCGTTAATCCACACTTTTTGTGTTTATATTTTGTTTTCTTTGAGAAAATAAACATTTAATTAATCGATGTTTGTTGATGCAGTAAAGCTAAAATAAGACCTAATGTCTATAGTAATGTTTCCAAGAATGGTTGCTGCAGCACTAATATAGTGCTATAAAAGAAGTAGCTGGCAGAACTAAAGTTTCAAAGAAAGATGAGCTCAAAACTCTTTATAATACGAATTTTAGCTAATAAAGTGCGTTAACCCACACTTTTTTGTGTTTATATTTTGTTTTCTTTGAGAAAATAAACATTTAATTAATGGATGTTTGTTGATGCAGTAAAGCTAAAATTAGACAAAAGAAAATACTAATGTCTATAGTAATGTTTCGAAGAATGGTTGCTGCACCACTAATATAGTGCTATTAAAGAAGTAGCTGGCAGAACTAAAATTTCAAAGAAAGATAACCTAAAAACTCTTTATAATACGAATTTTAGCTAATAAAATGCGTTAATCCACACTTTTTTGTGTTTATATTTTGTTTTCTTTCAGAAAATAAACATTTAATTAACTAATGTGTGTTGATGCAGTAAAGCTAAAATTAGACT
Organism: Aurelia coerulea; assembly: GCA_039566865.1. Classification (NCBI taxonomy): domain Eukaryota; kingdom Metazoa; phylum Cnidaria; class Scyphozoa; order Semaeostomeae; family Ulmaridae; genus Aurelia; species Aurelia coerulea. Next base: position 36,280,740 of record CM076943.1, read on the forward strand.
AAAGAAAATACTAATGTCTATAGTAATGTTTCCAAGAATGCTTGATGCTGCACTAATATAGTGCTATAAAAGACGTAGCTAGCAGAACTAAAGTTTTAAAGAAATATGAGCTCAAACCTCTTTAAAATACGAATTTTAGCTAATAAAATGCCTTTCTCAACACTTTTTTTGTTTATATCTTGTTTTCTTTGAGAAAATAAACATTTAATTAACCGATGTTTGTTGATGCAGTAAAGCTCAAGTTAGACTTAATGTCTCTAGTAATGTTTCCAAGAATGCTTGCTGCTGCACTAATATAGTGCTATAAAAGAAGTAGCTGGCAGAACTAAAATTTCAAAGAAAGATAACCTAAAAACTCTTTATAATACGAATTTTAGCTAATAAAATGCGTTAATCCACACATTTTTGTGTATATATTATGTTTTCTTTGAGAAAATAAACATTTAATTAACCGATTTTTGTTGATGCAGTAAAGCTAAAATTATACTGAAGAAAATACTAATGTCTCTAGCAATGTTTCCAAGAATGGTCGCTGCAGCACTTATATCGTGCTATAAAAGAAGTAGCTGTTAGAACTAAAGTTTTAAATCAAGATGATCTCAAAACTCTTTACAATACGAATTTTAGCTAATAAAGTGCGTTAATCAACACTTTTTTGTGTTTATATTTTGTTTTCTTTGATAAAATAAACATTTAATTAATCGATGTTTGTTCATGCAGTAAAGCTATAATAAGACCTAATGTCTATAGTAATGTTTCCAAGAATGGTTCCTGCAGCACTAACATAGTGATATAAAAGAAGTAGCTGGCAGAACTAAAGTTTTATAAGAAAGTTGAGCTCAAATCTCTTTATAATACGAATTTTAGCTAATAAAGTGCGTTAATCCGCACTTTTTGTTTCTATATTTTGTTTTCTTTGAGAAAATAAATATTTAATTAAGCTATGTTTGTTGATGCAATATAGCTGAAATTAGACAAAAGAAAGACCTAATGTCTATAGTAATGTTTCCAAGAATGGTTCCTGCAGCACTAATATAGTGCTATAAAAGAAGTAGCTGGCAGAACTAAAGTTTTAAAGAAAGATTAGCTCAAAACTCTTCATAATACGAATTTTAGCTAATAAAGTGCGTTAATCCACACTTTGTGTGTTTATATTATGTTTTCTTTGAGAAAATAAACATTTAATTAACCGATTTTTGTTGATGCAGTAAAGCTGAAATTAGACTAAAGAAAATACTAATGTCTATAATAATGTTTCGAAGAATGGTTGTTGTAGCACTAATATAGTGCTAAAAAAGAAATAGCTGGCAGAACTAAAATTTCAAAGAAAGATGAGCTCAAAACTCTTCATTATACGAATTTTAGCTAATAAAGTGCGTTAATCCACACTTTTTCTGTTTATATTATGTTTTCTTTGAGAAAATAAACATTTAATTAACCGATTTTTATTGATGCAGTAAAGCTGAAATTAGACTAAAGAAAATACTAATGTCTATAGTAATGTTTCGACGAATGGTTGTTGTAGCACTAATATAGTGCTAAAAAAGAAATAGCTGGCAGAACTAAAATTTCAAAGAAAGATGAGCTCAAAACTCTTCATTATACGAATTTTAGCTAATAAAGTGCGTTAATCCACACTTTTTCTGTTTATATTATGTTTTCTTTGAGAAAATAAACATTTAATTAACCGATTTTTGTTGATGCAGTAAAGCTAAAATTAGACTGAAGAAAATACTAATGTCTCTAGCAATGTTTCCAAGAATAGTCGCTGCAGCACTTATATCGTGCTATACAAGAAGTAGCTGTTAGAACTAAAGTTTTAAATCAAGATGAGCTCAAAACTCTTCATTATACGAATTTTAGCTAATAAAGTGCGTTTATCCACACTTTTTGTGTTTATATCTTGTTTTCTTTGAGAAAATAAACCTTTAATTAACCGATGTTTGTTGATGCAGTAAAGCTCAAATTAGACTAAAGAAAAAACTAATGTTTATAGTAATGTTTCCAAGAATTGTTGCTACAGCACTAATATCGTGCTATAAAGGAAGTAGCTTCTTAAAGTTTTAAAGAAGGAATAGCTCAAAACTCTTTATATAATGAATTTTTGCTAATAAAGTGCGTTAATCCGCACTTTTTGTTTCCATATTTTGTTTTCTTTGAGAAAATAAATATTTAATTAAGCTATGTTTGTTGATGCAATAAAGCTGAAATTAGACAAAAGAAAGACCTAATGTCTATAGTAAGGTTTCCAAGAATGGTTCCTGCAGCACTAATATAGTGCCATAAAAGAAGTAGATGGCAGAACTAAAGTTTTAAAGAAAGATTAGCTCAAAACTCTTCATAATACGAATTTTAGCTAATAAAGTGCGTTAATCCACACTTTTTGTGTTTATATTATGTTTTCTTTGAGAAAATAAACATTTAATTAACCATTTTTGTTGATGCAGTAAAGCTGAAATTAGACTAAAGAAAATACTAATGTCTATAGTAATGTTTCGAAGAATGGTTGTTGTAGCACTAATATAGTGCTAAAAAAGAAATAGCTGGCAGAACTAAAATTTCAAAGAAAGATGAGCTCAAAACTCTTCATTATACGAAATTTAGCTAATAAAGTGCGTTAATCTACACTTTTTCTGTTTATATTATGTTTTCTTTGAGAAAATAAACATTTAATTAACCGATTTTTGTTGATGCAGTAAAGCTAAGATTAGACTGAAGAAAATCCTAATGTCTCTAGCAATGTTTCCAAGAATGGTCGCTGCAGCACTTATATCGTGCTATAAAAGAAGTAGCTGTTAGAACTAAAGTTTTAAATCAAGATGAGCTCAAAACTCTTTATAATACGAATTTTAGCTAATAAAATGCGTTTATCCACACTTTTTGTGTTTATATTAAGTTTTCTTTGAGAAAATAAACATTTAATTAACCATTTTTGTTGATGCAGTAAAGCTGAAATTAGACTAAAGAAAATACTAATGTCTATAGTAATGTTTCGAAGAATGGTTGTTGTAGCACTAATATAGTGCTAAAAAAGAAATAGCTGGCAGAACTAAAATTTCAAAGAAAGATGAGCTCAAAACTCTTCATTATACGAAATTTAGCTAATAAAGTGCGTTAATCAACACTTTTTCTGTTTATATTATGTTTTCTTTGAGAAAATAAACATTTAATTAACAAATTTTTGTTGATGCAGTAAAGCTAAGATTAGACTGAAAAAAATACTAATGTCTCTAGCAATGTTTCCAAGAATGGTCGCTGCAGCACTTATATCGTGCTATAAAAGAAGTAGCTGTTAGAACTAAAGTTTTAAATCAAGATGAGCTCAAAACTCTTTATAATACGAATTCTAGCTAATAAAATGCGTTTATCCACACTTTTTGTGTTTATATCTTGTTTTCTTTGAGAAAATAAACATTTAATTAACCGATGTTTGTTGATGCAGTAAAGCTATAATTAGACTAAAGAAAAAACTAATGTTTATAGCAATGTTTCCAAGAATTGTTGCTACAGCACTAATATTGTGCTATAAAAGAAGTAGCTGGCAGAACTAAATTTTCAAAGAAAGATGAGCTCAAAGCTCTTTATAATACGAATTATAGCTAATAAAGTGCGTTAATCCACAATTTACGTGTTTATATTGTGTTTTCTTTGAGAAAATAAACATTTAATTAATCGATGTTTGTTGATGCAGTAAAGCTAAAATAAGACCTAATGTCTATAGGAATGTTTCCAAGAATGGTTGCTGTAGCACTAATATAGTCCTATAAAAGAATTAGCTGTCAGAACTAAAGTTTTAAGGATAGATGAGCTCAAAACTCTTTATAATACGAATTTTAGCTAATAAAGTGCGTTAATCCACACTTTTTTGTGTTTATATTTTGTTTTCTTTGAGAAAATAAACATATAATTAATCGATGTTTGTTGATGCAGTAAAGCTAAAATTAGACTAAAGAAAATAGTAATGTCTATAGTAATGTTTCGAAGAATGGTTGCTGCAGCACCAAAATAGTGCTATAAAAGAAGTAGCTGGCAGAACTAAAGTTTTAAATCAAGATGAGCTCAAAAACTCTTTATAATACAAATTTTAACTAATGAAGTGCGTTAATCCACACTTTTTGTGTTTATATCTTGTTTTCTTTGAGAAAATAAATATTTAATTAAGCTATGTTTGTTGATGCAATAAAGCTGAAATTAGACAAAAGAAAGACCTAATGTCTATAGTAAGGTTTCCAAGAATGGTTCCTGCAGCACTAATATAGTGCCATAAAAGAAGTAGATGGCAGAACTAAAGTTTTAAAGAAAGATTAGCTCAAAACTCTTCATAATACGAATTTTAGCTAATAAAGTGCGTTAATCCACACTTTTTGTGTTTATATTATGTTTTCTTTGAGAAAATAAACATTTAATTAACCATTTTTGTTGATGCAGTAAAGCTGAAATTAGACTAAAGAAAATACTAATGTCTATAGTAATGTTTCGAAGAATGGTTGTTGTAGCACTAATATAGTGCTAAAAAAGAAATAGCTGGCAGAACTAAAATTTCAAAGAAAGATGAGCTCAAAACTCTTCATTATACGAAATTTAGCTAATAAAGTGCGTTAATCCACACTTTTTCTGTTTATATTATGTTTTCTTTGAGAAAATAAACATTTAATTAACCGATTTTTGTTGATGCAGTAAAGCTAAAATTAGACTGAAGAAAATACTAATGTCTCTAGCAATGTTTCCAAGAATGGTCGCTGCAGCACTTATATCGTGCTATAAAAGAAGTAGCTGGCAGAACTAAAGTTTTAAATCAAGATGAGCTCAAAACTCTTTATAATACGAATTTTAGCTAATAAAATGCGTTAATCCACACTTTTTGTGTTTATATTTTGTTTTCTTTGAGAAAATAAACATTTAATTAACCGATGTTTGTTGATGCAGTAAAGCTAAAATTAGACTAAAGAAAAAACTAATGTTTATAGCAATGTTTCCAAGAATTGTTGCTACAGCACTAATATTGTGCTATAAAAGAAGTAGCTGGCAGAACTAAATTTTCAAAGAAAGATGAGCTCAAAGCTCTTTATAATACGAATTATAGCTAATGAAGTGCGTTAATCCACAATTTACGTGTTTATATTGTGTTTTCTTTGAGAAAATAAACATTTAATTAATCGATGTTTGTTGATGCAGTAAAGCTAAAATAAGACCTAATGTCTATAGGAATGTTTCCAAGAATGGTTGCTGTAGAACTAATATAGTGCTATAAAAGAATTAGCTGTCAGAACTAAAGTTTTAATGATAGATGAGCTCAAAACTCTTTATAATACGAATTTTAGCTAATAAAGTGCGTTAATCCACACTTTTTTGTGTTTATATTTTGTTTTCTTTGAGAAAATAAACATATAATTAATCGATGTTTGTTGATGCAGTAAAGCTAAAATTAGACTAAAGAAAATAGTAATGTCTATAGTAATGTTTCGAAGAATGGTTGCTGCAGCACCAAAATAGTGCTATAAAAGAAGTAGCTGGCAGAACTAAAGTTTTAAATCAAGATGAGCTCAAAAACTCTTTATAATACAAATTTTAACTAATAAAGTGCGCTAATCCACACTTTTTGTGGTTATATTTTGTTTTCTTTGAGAAAATAAACATTTAATTAATCGATGTTTGTTGATGCAGTAAAGCTAAAATAAGACTTGATGTCTATAGTAATTTTTCCAAGAATGGTTGCTGCAGCACTATTAAAGTGCTATAAAAGAAGTAGCTGGCAGAACTAAAGTTTTAAAGAAAGATGAGCTCAAATCTCTCTATAATACGAATTTTAGCTAATAAAGTGCGTTAATCCACACTTTTTTGTGTTTATATTTTGTTTTCTTTGAGAAAATAAACATTTAATTAATCGATGTTTGTTGATGCAGTAAAGCTGAAATAAGACTTAATGTCTCTGGTAATGTTTCCAAGAATGGTTGCTGCAGCACTAATATCGTGCTATGAAGGAAGTACCTTCTTAAAGTTTTAAAGAAGGATGAGCTCAAAACTCTTTATATAATGAATTTTTGCTAATAAAGTGCGTTAATTAACACTATTTTGTGTTTATATTTTGTTTTCTTTGAGAAAATAAACATTTAATAAATCGATGTTTGTTGATGCAGTAAAGCTAAAATAAGACCTAATGTCTATAGTAATGTTTCCAAGAATGGTTCCTGCAGCACTAATATAGTGCTATAAAAGAAGTAGCTGGCAGAACGAAAGTTTTAAAGAAAGATTAGCTCAAATCTCTTTATAATACGAATTTTAGCTAATATAGTGCGTTAATCCGCACCTTTTATGTTTATATTTTGTTTTCTTTGAGAAAATAAACATATAATTAATCGATGTTTGCTGATGCAGTAAAGCTAAAATTAGACTAAAGAAAGTAATAATGTCTAAAGTAATATTTCCAAGAATGGTTGTTGTAGCAAAAATATAGTGCTATTAAAGAAATAGCTGGCAGAACTTAAATTTAAAAATGAAAGATGAGCTCAAAACTCTTTGTAATACGAATTTTAGCTAATAAAGTGCCTTTCTCCACACTTTTTGTGTTTATATTTTGCTTTCTTCGCGAAAATAAACATTTAATTAACCGATGTTTGATGATGCAGTAAAGCTGAATAAAGAAAGAAACAAAAGAAAAAACTAATGTCTATAGTAATGATTTCAAGAATTGTTGCTACAGCATTAATATTGTGCTATAAAAGAAGTAGCTGGCAGAACTAAAGTTTCAAAGAAAGATGAGCTCAAAACTCTTTATAATACGAATTTTAGCTAATAAAGTGCGTTAACCCACACTTTTTGTGTTTATATTTTATTTTCTATGAGAAAATAAACATATAATTAATCGATGTTTGTTGATGCAGTAAAAATAAAATTAGACTAAAAAAAATACTAATGTCTATAGTAATGTTTCGAAGAATGGTTGCTGCAGCACCAAAATAGTGCTATAAAAGAAGTAGCTGGCAGAACTAAAGTTTTAAATCAAGATGAGCTCAAAAACTCTTTATAATACCGATTTGAACTAATAAAGTGCGCTAATCCGCACCTTTTTTGTTTATATTTTGTTTTCTTTGAGAAAATAAACATTTAATTAATGGATGTTTGTTTATGCAGTAAAGCTAATCGATGTTTGTTCATGCAGTAAAGCTAAAATAAGACCTAATGTCTATAGTAATGTTTCCAAAAATGGTTGCTGCAGCACTAATATAGTGCTATAAAAGAAGTAGCTGGCAGAACTAACGTTTTAAAGAAAGATGAGCTCAAAACTCTTTATAATACGAATTTTAGCTAATAAAGTGCGTTAATCCACACTTTTTTGTGTTTATATTTTGTTTTCTTTGAGAAAATAAACATTTAATTAACCGATGTTTGTTGATGCAGTAATGCTAAAAATAGACTAAAGAAAATATTAATGTCTATAGTAATGTTTCGAAGAATGGTTGTTGTAGCACTAATATAGTGCTATAAAAGAAGTAGCTGGCAGAACTAAAGTTTTAAATCAAGATGAGCTCAAAAACTCTTTATAATACCAATTTGAACTAATAAAGTGCGCTAATCCGCACCTTTTGTGTTTATATTTTGTTTTCTTTGAGAAAATAAACATTTAATTAATTGATGTTTGTTTATGCAGTAAAGCTAATCGATGTTTGTTCATGCAGTAAAGCTAAAATAAGACCTAATGTCTATAGTAATGTTTCCAAAAATGGTTGCTGCAGCACTAATATAGTGCTATAAAAGAAGTAGCTGGCAGAACTAACGTTTTAAAGAAAGATGAGCTCAAAACTCTTTATAATACCAATTTGAACTAATAAAGTGCGCTAATCCACACTTTTTGTAGTTATATTTTGTTTTCTTTCAGAAAATAAACATTTAATTAATCGATGTTTGTTGATGCAGTAAAGCTAAAATAAGACTAATGTCTATAGTTATGTTTCCAAGAATGGTTCCTGCAGCACTAATATAGTGCTATAAAAGAAGTAGCTGGCAGAACTAACGTTTTAAAGAAAGATGAGCTCAAAACTCTTTATAATACCAATTTGAACTAATAAAGTGCGCTAATCCACACTTTTTGTGGTTATATTTTGTTTTCTTTCAGAAAATAAACATTTAATTAATCGATGTTTGTTGATGCAGTAAAGCTAAAATAAGACTAATGTCTATAGTAATGTTTCCAAGAATGGTTGTTGTAGCACTAATATAGTGCTATAAAAGAAGTAGCTGTCAGAACTAAAGTTTTAAAGAAAGATGAGCTCAAATCTCTTTATAATACGAATTTTAGCTAATAAAGTGCGTTAATCCGCACCTTTTGTGTTTATATTTTGTTTTCTTTGAGAAAATAAACATATAATTAATCGATGTTTGTTGATGCAGTAAAGCTAAAATTAGACTAAAGAAAATAATAATGTCTAAAGTAATGTTTCCAAGAATGGTTGCTGCAGCACTAATATAGTGCTATAAAAGAAGTAGCTGGCAGAACTTAAATGTTCATAGAAAGATGAGCTCAAAACTCTTTGTAATACGAATTTTAGCTAATAAAGTGCCTTTCTCCACACTTTTTGTGTTTATCTATTGCTTTCTTCGCGAAAATAAACATTTAATTAACCGATGTTTGTTGATGCAGTAAAGCTGCACCTTTTGTGTTTATATTTTGTTTTCTTTGAGAAAATAAACATATAATTAATCGATGTTTGTTGATGCAGTAAAGCTAAAATTAGACTAAAGAAAATAGTAATGTCTATAGTAATGTTTCGAAGAATGGTTGCTGCAGCACCAAAATAGTGCTATAAAAGAAGTAGCTGGCAGAACTAAAGTTTTAAATCAAGATGAGCTCAAAAACTCTTTATGATACCAATTTGAACTAATAAAGTGCGCTAATCCACACTTTTTGTGGTTATATTTTGTTTTCTTTCAGAAAATAAACATTTAATTAATCGATGTTTGTTGATGCAGTAAAGCTAAAATAAGACTAATGTCTATAGTAATGTTTCCAAGAATGGTTCCTGCAGCACTAATATAGTGCTATAAAAGAAGTAGCTGGCAGAACTAAAGTTTTAAAGAAAGATTAGCTCAAATCTCTTTATAATACGAATTTTAGCTAATAAAGTGCGTTAATCCGCACCTTTTGTGTTTATATTTTGTTTTCTTTGAGAAAATGAACATATAATTAATCGATGTTTGTTGATGCAGTAAAGCTAAAATTAGACTAAAGAAAGTAATAATGTCTAAAGTAATGTTTCCAAGAATGGTTGCTGCAGCACTAATATAGTGCTATAAAAGAAGTAGCTGGCAGAACTTAAATGTTCATAGAAAGATGAGCTCAAAACTCTTTGTAATACGAATTTTAGCTAATAAAGTGCCTTTCTCCACACTTTTTGTGTTTATATATTGCTTTCTTCGCGAAAATAAACATTTAATTAACCGATGTTTGTTGATGCAGTAAAGCTGAATAAAGAAAGAAACAAAAGAAAAAACTAATGTCTATAGTAATGATTTCAAGAATGGTTGCTGTAGCACTAATATAGTGCTATAAAAGAATTAGCTGTCAGAACTAAAGTTTTCAAAAAAGATGAGCTCAAAACTCTTTATAATACGAATTTTAGCTAATAAAGTGCGTTAATCCACATTTTTTTGTGTTTATATTTTGTTTTCTTTGAAAAAATAAACATTTACTTAACCGATGTTTGTTGATGCAGTAAAGCTAAAATTAGACTAAAGAAAATACTAATGTCTATGGTAATGTTTCGAAGAATCGTTGGTGTAGCGCTAATATAGTGCTATAAATGAAGTAGCTTGCAGAACTAAAATTTCAAAGAAAAATGAGCTCAAAACTCTTTATAATACGAATTTTAGCTAATAAAGTGAGTTAATCCGCACCTTTTGTGTTTATATTTTGTTTTCTTTGAGAAAATAAACATTTAATTAATGGATGTTTGTTTTTGCAGTAAAGCTAATCGATGTTTGTTCATGCAGTAAAGCTAAAATAAGACCTAATGTCTATAGTAATGTTTCCAAAAATGGTTGCTGCAGCACTAATATAGTGCTATAAAAGAAGTAGCTGGCAGAACTAAAGTTTTAAAGAAAGATGAGCTCAAAACTCTTTATAATACGAATTTTAGCTAATAAAGTGCGTTAATCCACACTTTTTTGTGTTTATATTTTGTTTTCTTTGAGAAAATAAACATTTAATTAACCGATGTTTGTTGATGCAGTAAAGCTAAAAATAGACTAAAGAAAATAGTAATGTCTATAGTAATGTTTCGAAGAATGGTTGTTGTAGCACTAATATAGTGCTATAAAAGAGGTAGCTGGCAGATATAAAATTTCAAAGAAAGATAAGCTAAAAACACTTTATAATACGAATTTTAGCTAATAAAGTGAGTTAATCCGCACCTTTTGTGTTTATATTTTGTTTTCTTTGAGAAAATAAACATTTAATTAATGGATGTTTGTTTATGCAGTAAAGCTAATCGATGTTTGTTCATGCAGTAAAGCTAAAATAAGACCTAATGTCTATAGTAATGTTTCCAAAAATGGTTGCTGCAGCACTAATATAGTGCTATAAAAGAAGTAGCTGGCAGAACTAAAGTTTTAAAGAAAGATGAGCTCAAAACTCTTTATAATACGAATTTTAGCTAATAAAGTGCGTTAATCCACACTTTTTTGTGTTTATATTTTGTTCTCTTTCAGAAAATAAACATTTAATTAACCGATGTTTGTTGATGCAGTAAAGCTAAAATTAGACTAAAGAAAGTACTAATGTCTATAGTATTGTTTCCAAGAATGGTTGCTGCAGCACTAATATAGTGCTATAAAAGAATTAGCTGTCAGAACTAAAGTTTTCAAGAAAGATGAGCTCAAAACTCTTTATAATACGAATTTTAGCTAATAAAGTGTGTTAATCCACATATTTTTGTGTTTATATTTTGTTTTCTTTGAAAAAATAAACATTTACTTAACCGATGTTTGTTGATGCAGTAAAGCATAGTCACAGGATAAGATAGTCTTGAAGCGAACAATGCGCTATTGTTTTCCGCGATTGTACGCGCTTTGAGGTTGAACGAGCAACATCAACAACCCGAGGGTGCACACTTCCAGCTCAACATGGCCGCTCACGTACACGATTCTCTGCCTGTAGAGGAACTTGATGATATCTTATACTTGATCGAAGAAGGATTTTTGGAAGAAGATGAGGATTTGAATCATCAGATTGAAGGCATTGCCATGGAAGTCACCAGGGACGAAGAAAACGTTGCAGGTTTCGAATGCAGCGTCTGTGGAAAGGCCTGCAAGTCACGCCGCGGACTTACAAGGCACTTCAACTCGAAACATCGTGATGTTTCTTCTTCCTCTTTCGTTGCCGTATCTGCCTCAACTGCTGCACCAAAACCTTCTTCGTCTTCCTCTTCAGCCGATGAACTTAGTCGCCGAAAGCTTCATCCTCTCCAGCTTAAAACCATCGTCCTAAAATGCGCTGAAAAGATCTCTTCTGATGAATGTTTTCCCTCAAGTTTGCGAGAGAAATTTTTGAAGGAATTATTCACTTTCACAAACGATGATGCTGTTCAGTTATGGTCAAAGTTGAGAGGAGTTATAGATAGTTTCAAGGGTGATGCTGAAAAATTTTATTCTGGTTTCTTTTCTTTATTGGTGGTCAATGTCCTTCCATCAAAATTTGAGGAAACTTTTGTGACAAATACGTTGATGTCTGAAGTGGCAAATCTCTTGTTGAGTCATTTGTCTGGTGTTGAAAATTTGGATGGTACCAAGGAGCCTGAGTCTTTGTCAGTGAAGGAGGAGAAAAGTTTACAATATCTTGCTGGTTTTATTTTACATAAACTTTATTCCAAATTTCTTTATTCAACAAAAGCCAGAAGCACATATCAACAAATCATTTCTATTCTCCAAGCTTGTAAAGTTGAAAGTGATGACACCCAAACTCTTATCAATGCTCGTGACAGAGGAGGTTTATGGAGAGTGAACAAGAGAATTGAAAAAGTTTTCTTGCAATCAGAACTTTTATTTCGTGCAAGAACTGCTTCTTTTAAAACCAAATTGGTTTGCGAAGATTTAGTCGAAGAGATTTTGAAAGACTCGTCTGTCCTTTCAAATTATAATAATATATGCCTAGATGCCAACCTTAAAATAAGTAAAGAAGTCAGTATGGATCTCTTGGAGCACATGGTGACTATATATTTTAGAGTACGAACATTTTCATTTGCAAAGGATGTCAGGGAAAAACATAAAATTTCAAAAAAGCAGGCAAGGAAACGATCTCTCCGGACAGAAATCAAGAAATCAAGTTCGTCTACAGACAAGGGTCATCGATTACACAAATAAATGCAATTTTGTGAAGTTGACCAGAATGTGCACATTGAACTCAAATTTTTATTCACAGCAAATATTCAGACAAGACGTGTTGTGGTGCAGTGGTGTAATCCTTTGACTTTGCAGCTAGGACATTCAGGCAGACAGCGTTTGAGCCCAATATAAGCCCCAGTGACAAGGGGTCACAAACTCGATTGGGTCTTCTCTACTTCTGTGATCCTTGCGCTTGGTGCTGAAATCTGCAACTTCACATTTACAGATCCAAAAAAGGAGAAACAAGGAAAAATACTGTGCAATAGTTTTAAATAAGCCAATCAGAGAGCCCATTAAAGTTTAAATTTGGTCAGTGGATAAGAAACAAAAAGTACAAAATCATTCAGTGGTAAAGGAGGAACAGCAGACTGTATCATGTTCCCATTGGACATAAACTTGAAAATCGTATTGGATAATTCCTGCTTTGAAATGTGCTAAACTGAAGCTACTGTACCATGATAATATTAACAATGCAACTTTTATTACAGGAAATACAGCATGGAATCAGCGAATGGCTTTTAACACCCTTTTTTGTCATTGACAACCATTTCAGAAAGCTTTTTTAGTGTTTGATGGCAAAACAAATGCAAACTGTCCAAATACTTTGATCAATTGACTCAAAAAGGGTATGTTTAATGATCTGGAAAAGTTTCTAAATTTTGCTACTTATGGATGCAAATTACACAACTTGGCTAATGTTTATTTCGCACCCATTCCAAGTTATGTGATCAATATTTTGGGAAGTTTTAGCATTATTCATTTTTTTAAAAGCACATGTACTGTAAGTTTCAGAGCACAAGATACAGTGTGGTGAAGAAATCAGAAGAGGTTTTATCAAGATATTGATCACTTGACTTGAATTTGGTGCAAACAAACCTTGGTTGAATATCTTTCTTGTCAATTACATAATATTTTATACAGTAGTTGGTATTGATAATCCAATGCTAAACACAGTAACAGGATATACTGAACTGTACTTGCCATTCACAATGTACAGTAATTTGTTTTGAGAGATAATGTACCAAATGTCCTTGTAAAATGCTATGTATACAGTAGTAACAATCACTTGAAGCCTACTAAAAATTAAACAGTTGCAAAATGAAAAAAATTACCCATTGATTCTTGACACAGCAAAGCCAAAAATGATGTGCACACACTAACAAAAGCTAATTTGACATCAAATTCAACATTTTCTTTAAAAAAATCCAAAAGTTCCATTTGTTTTTTCAAAAAGCCAGAATGTCTGTTTTGATGAGCGTAGCTTTCTTACTTAATTTAGTTGTTGCCAAATGCAATCCAATAATCAAGAGTGTTTGAATAACAAAGGCCTATCTAACTGCTATTTTACAAATAAGATAAAAATTACTTCATGCATTATTTCATTCATGATTATGGTATTACATACAATACTGGATAACCTACAATATGGGCCTGCTGAACATTAACATCAAAGAATTATCAAGGAATTTTCTTAATGCATGTGCAAATTCTTTTTGGTACGAAAAGCTGTAAGCTTTCACAGCTCACCAACATTCTGAATTTCCTAAGAATTCCTGTGAAAGAAAGCCATGCAAATATACATATTCCAAGGCCATACGAAGCATCTCAAACTTGGGGGCAGGACACTTCAAGTGCATGTTTTCATAAAGCCAAAAGGGACCCTTTGTTTTTTTCCAAAATGTTGGGGGGGGCGGGCGTGTGGCATTTATGTGTGGTCAAATTACAGTCAACACAAGCAGCGTACCATGTTAATTTGAAGACTATTTGAAAACATATTTTTATGATTGGATGACTGTTTGAATATTATTTTTTTATTTGCTTCCACTTTTGCTTTGGATACTTGCTTCCCTGGACACCGAAATGGATAAGAATTTTCAAGGATTTTGATATGCAAAGAAAACAAAATCTGATTCTATTCTATTTTTATTGATATTTAACATCCAACATCAGCAATCCAGAAGGGAGAAGAAAACATTTCTTCAACAGGCTTCCCATCTTCAATTTCTATGGCAGTTTACAAGAGCTTTCCTGAATGTCAGCAACTCATTTCAAAGCTAAAGCTTGGTGATTCTTGGCACATTGATTTGTCCGAGTCATTGGCAACCATTTCTTCCCACATCGATGAGTATTTGCTTCCTAAATTTGAAATCTTTGTGGACCCCTCTCTTCAATTTTCTTTGGGAGTTTTTGGTTGGATGCTAACTGAAGACCATGATTTGTATGGAAAATATGAGAGATCTCTTGCCAATGTTACCTTGTTCAGAGATGCTCTTCTTGGGAAGATGCAAAGATGGCAACACTCCATCTTTAAGTGCCTTTTGTGTTGGATCTATGAAATAAAATAAAACATAAATTATCATTAAGATACCTGGTTTTCCTCCATAGGCCTAAAAATCTGGTAAACATGATAAACCTGGCATGCAACATTCACCATATCTGAAAAGATTTAAATCAACTGCAATGAATATAACATATTTGTAAGTAAGCAATTAATGCCAAGATAATGAATCACTAACCATTTACCGTGTCTTGGGCACATACAGTATCAATGGAACGATGGGGCAAACGAAGGGAAAAGGAAGAGGAGTGGAGTTTGGCTTGGCTGGAATTTGCTGATTTAGGCCTAACCTAAACAAGTCGTACTCCTACTGTGAATCCAAAATCACTGGGAAGATTACCAAGCAAATGTCAAAAGCTTTGAGCAGGTGCGGATGTAGAAAACATAAACATTACTTACAAATCCAAAGATGATCCTGGGAGAAATGACTTTTGCAAATATATATCTTGTTTGTGTCAATTTGTCGCTGGAGGTTCTGATCAATGATGCGATCTTTGGTCGCAACGTTCAGCAATTCACTTCTCCACTTCTTGTTTGCGTCAGTATGTGGCAAAGGAATCTTGAAGATACTTAGCTCTTTAGTTCTTCTTGATGTTGAGCAACCAAAGATCGAGCAATCTGCACCAGGCATAGCAAAAAACAGCGAAGATACGAGGAAGACAATCAAATTATACTGGAAACACACATTGAAAGTGCACAACGCGTCAAATGTGTGCACCTTCGGAGGTCCGGGCTCTAGCAAAATCGTTATCAAAGAGCTAGAACAATAGCGCATTGTTCGCTTCAAGACTATCTTATCATGTGACTATGAGTAAAGCTAAAATTAGACTAAAGAAAATAGTAATGTCTATAGTAATGTTTCGAAGAATGGTTGCTGCAGCACCAATATAGTGCTATAAAAGAAGTAGCTGGCAGAACTAAAGTTTTAAATCAAGATGAGCTCAAAACTCTTTATAATACGAATTTTAACTAATAAAGTGCGTTAATCCACACTTTTTGTGGTTATATTTTGTTTTCCTTGAGAAAATAAACATTCAATTAATCGATGTTTGTTGATGCAGTAAAGCTAAAATAAGACTTAATGTCTATAGTAATGTTTCCAAGAATGGTTGCTGCAGCACTATTAAAGTGCTATAAAAGAAGTAGCTGGCAGAACTAAAGTTTTAAAGAAATATGAGCTCAAATCTCTTTATAATACGAATTTTAACTAATAAAGTGCGTTAATCCACACTTTTTTGTGTTTATATTTTGTTTTCTTTGAGAAAATAAACATTTAATTAATCGATGTTTGTTGATGCAGTAAAGCTGAAATAAGACTTAATGTCTCTAGTAATGTTTACAAGAATGGTTGCTGCAGCACTAATATCGTGCTATGAAGGAAGTAGCTTCTTAAAGTTTTAAAGAAGGATGAGCTCAAAACTCTTTATATAATGAATTTTTGCTAATAAAGTGCGTTAATCAAGACTATTTTGTGCTTATATTTTGTCTTCTTTGAGAAAATAAACATTTAATTAATCGATGTTTGTTGATGCAGTAAAGCTAAAATAAGACCTAATGTCTATAGAAATGTTTCCAAGAATGGTTGCTGCAGCACTAATATCGTGTATAAAGGAAGTAGCTTCTTAAAGTTTTAAAGAAAGATGAGCTCAAACCTCTTTAAAATACGAATTTTAGCTAATAAAGTGCGGTAATCCACACTTTAAGTATTTATATTTTGTTTTCTTTGAGAAAATAAACATTTAATTAATCGATGTTTGTTGATGCAGTAAAGCTATAATAAGACCCAATGTCTATAGTAATGTTTCCAAGAATGGTTCCTGCAGCACTAATATAGTGCTATAAAAGAAGTAGCTGGCAGAACTAAAGTTTTAAAGAAAGATGAGCTCAAATCTCTTTATAATACGAATTTTAGCTAATAAATTGCGTTAATCCGCACTTTTTCTTTTTATATTTTGTTTTCTTTAAGAAAATAAACATTTAATTAACCTATGTTTGTTGATGCAGTAAAGCTGAAATTAGACTAAAGAAAGAACTAATGTCGCTATCAATGTTTCAAAGAATAGTTGTTGTAGCACTAATATAGTGCAATAAACGAATTAGCTGGCAGTACTAAAGTTTTAAAGAAAGATGAGCTCAAAACTCTTTATAATACGAGATTTTGCTAATAAAATGCATTAAATCCATACTTTTTGTATTTATATTTTGTTTTCTTTGAGAAAATAAACATTTAATTAATCGATGTTTGTTGATGCAGTAAAGCTATAATAAAACCTAATGTCTATAGTAATGTTTCCAAGAATGGTTGCTGCAGCACTAATATAGTGCTATAAAAGAAGTAGCTGGCAGAACTAAAGTTTTAAAGAAAGATGAGCTCAAATCTCTTTATAATACGAATTTTAGCTAATAAATTGCGTTAATCCGCACTATTTCTTTTTATATTTTGTTTTCTTTAAGAAAATAAACATTTAATTAACCTATGTTTGTTGATGCAGTAAAGCTGAAATTAGACTAAAGAAAGAACTAATGTCGCTATCAATGTTTCGAAGAATGGTTGCTGCAGCACCAATATAGTGCTATAAAAGAAGTAGCTGGCAGAACTAAAGTTTTAAAAAAAGATGAGCTCAAAACTCTTTATAATACGAATTTTAACTAATAAAGTGCGTTAATCCACACTTTTTGTGGTTATATTTTGTTTTCTTTGAGAAAATAAACATTTAATTAATCGATGTTTGTTGATGCAGTAAAGCTAAAATAAGACTTAATGTCTATAGTAATGTTTCCAAGAATGGTTGCTGCAGCACTATTAAAGTGCTATAAAAGAAGTAGCTGGCAGAACTAAAGTTTTAAAGAAAGATGAGCTCAAATCTCTTTATAATACGAATTTTAGCTAATAAAGTGCGTTAATCCACACTTTTTTGTGTTTATATTTTGTTTTCTTTGAGAAAATAAACATTTAATTAATCGATGTTTGTTGATGCAGTAAAGCTAAAATAAGACCTAATGTCTATAGTAATGTTTCCAAGAATGGTTGCTGCAGCACTAATATAGTGCTATAAAAGAAGTAGCTGGCAGAACTAAAGTTTTAAAGAAACATGAGCTCAAATCTCTTTATAATACGAATTTTAGCTAATAAAGTGCGTTAATCCACACTTTTTTGTGGTTATATTTTGTTTTCTTTGAGAAAATAAACATTTAATTAATCGATGTTTGTTGATGCAGTAAAACTGAAATAAGACTTAATGTCTCTAGTAATGTTTCCAAGAATGGTTCCTGCAGCACTAATATAGTGCTATAAAAGAAGTAGCTAGCAGAAGTAAAGTTTTAAAGAAAGATGAGCTGAAAACTCTTTATAATAGGAATTTTAGCTAATAAAGTGTGTTAATCAACACTTTTTCGTGTTTATATTTTGTTTTCTTTGAGAAAATAAACATTTAATTAATCGATGTTTGTTGATGCAGTAAAGCTAAAATAAGACCTAATGTCTATAGTAATGTTTCCAAGAATGGTTCCTGCAGCACTAATATAGTGCTATAAAAGAAGTAGCTGGCAGAACTAAAGTTTTAAAGAAAGATGAGCTCAAATCTCTTTATAATACGAATTTTAGCTAATAAAGTGCGTTAATCCGCACTTTTTCTTTTTATATTTTGTTTTCTTTGAGAAAATAAACATTTAATTAACCTATGTTTGTTGATGCAGTAAAGCTGAAATTAAACTAAAGAAAGAACTAATGTCTATAGTAATGTTTCCAAGAATGGTTGCTGCAGCACTAATATAGTGCTATAAAAGAAGTAGCTGGCAGAACTAAAATTTTAAATCAAGATGAGCTCAAAACTCTTTACAATACCAATTTTAACTAATAAAGTGCGTTAATCCACACTTTTTGTGGTTATATTTTGTTTTCTTTGAGAAAATAAACATTTAATTAATCGATGTTTGTTGATGCAGTAAAGCTAAAATAAGACCTAATGTCTATAGTAATGTTTCCAAGAATGGTTGCTGCAGCACTATTAAAGTGCTATAAAAGAAGTAGCTGGCAGAACTAAAGTTTTAAAGAAATATGAGCTCAAATCTCTTTATAATACGAATTTTAACTAATAAAGTGCGTTAATCCACACTTTTTTGTGTTTATATTTTGTTTTCTTTGAGAAAATAAACATTTAATTAATCGATGTTTGTTGATGCAGTAAAGTTGAAATAAGACTTAATGTCTCTAGTAATGTTTCCAAGAATGGTTGCTGCAGCACTAATATCGTGCTATGAAGGAAGTAGCTTCTTAAAGTTTTAAAGAAGGATGAGATCAAAACTCTTTATATAATGAATTTTTGCTAATAAAGTGCGTTAATCAAGACTATTTTGTGCTTATATTTTGTCTTCTTTGTGAAAATAAACATTTAATTAATCGATGTTTGTTGATGCAGTAAAGCTAAAATAAGACCTAATGTCTATAGAAATGTTTCCAAGAATGGTTGCTGCAGCACTAATATCGTGTATAAAGGAAGTAGCTTCTTAAAGTTTTAAAGAAAGATGAGCTCAAACCTCTTTAAAATACGAATTTTAGCTAATAAAGTGCGGTAATCCACACTTTAAGTATTTATATTTTGTTTTCTTTGAGAATTAAAAAATTTAATTAACCGATGTTTGTTGATGCAGTAAAGCTGAAATTAGACTGAAGAGGGAACTAATGTCTTAGTAATGTTTCCAAGAATGTTTGCTGCAGCAATAATATCGTGCTATAAAGTAAGTAGCTTCTTAAAGTTTTAAAGAAGGATGAGCTCCAAACTCTTTATATAATGAATTTTTGGTAATAGAGTGCGTTAATCCACACTTTTTGTTGTTATATTTTGTTTTCTTTGAGAAAATAAACATTTAATTACCCTATGTTTGTTGATGCAGTAAAGCTGAAAATAGACTAAAGAAAGAACTAATGTCTTAGTAATGTTTCCAAGAATGGTTGCTGCAGCACTAATATCGTGCTATAAAGGAAGTAGCTTCTTAAAGTTTTAAAGAAGGATGAGCTCCAAACTCTTTATATAATGAATTTTTGGTAATAAATTTCGTTAATCCACACTTTTTGTGGTTATATTTTGTTTCCTTTAAGAAAATAAACATTTAATTAATCGATGTTTGTTGATGCAGTAAAGCTAAAATAAGACCTAATGTCTATAGTAATGTTTCCAAGAATGGTTGCTGCAGCACTAATATAGTGCTATAAAAGAAGTAGCTGGCAGAACTAAAGTTTTAAAGAAACATGAGCTCAAATCTCTTTATAATACGAATTTTAGCTAATAAAGTGCGTTAATCCACACTTTTTTGTGGTTATATTTTGTTTTCTTTGAGAAAATAAACATTTAATTAATCGATGTTTGTTGATGCAGTAAAACTGAAATAAGACTTAATGTCTCTAGTAATGTTTCCAAGAATGGTTCCTGCAGCACTAATATAGTGCTATAAAAGAAGTAGCTAGCAGAAGTAAAGTTTTAAAGAAAGATGAGCTGAAAACTCTTTATAATAGGAATTTTAGCTAATAAAGTGTGTTAATCAACACTTTTTCGTGTTTATATTTTGTTTTCTTTGAGAAAATAAACATTTAATTAATCGATGTTTGTTGATGCAGTAAAGCTAAAATAAGACCTAATGTCTATAGTAATGTTTCCAAGAATGGCTCCTTTAGCACTAATATAGTGCTATAAAGAAGTAGCTGGCAGGACTAAAGTTTTAAAGAAAGATGAGCTCAAATCTCTTTATAATACGAATTTTAGCTAATAAAGTGCGTTAATCTGCACTTTTTCTTTTTATATTTTGTTTTCTTTGAGAAAATAAACATTTAATTAACCTATGTTTGTTGATGCAGTAAAGCTGAAATTAGACTAAAGAAAGAACTAATGTCTATAGTAATGTTTCCAAGAATGGTTGCTGCAGCACTAATATAGTGCTATAAAAGAAGTAGCTGGCAGAACTAAAATTTTAAATCAAGATGAGCTCAAAACTCTTTACAATACCAATTTTAACTAATAAAGTGCGTTAATCCACACTTTTTGTGGTTATATATTTTTTTTTCTTTGAGAAAATGAACATTTAATTAATCGATGTTTGTTGATGCAGTAAAGTTAAAATAAGACCTAATGTCTATAGTAATGTTTCCAAGAATGGTTGCTTCAGCTCTAATATCGTGCTATAAAGGAAGTAGCTTCTTAAAGTTTTAAAGAAGGATGAGCTCAAAACTCTTTATATAATGAATTTTTGCTAATAAAGTTAGTTAATCCACACTTTTTGTAGTTATATTTTGTTTTCTTTGAGAAAATAAACATTTAATTAATCGATGTTTCATGATGCAGTAAAGCTAAAATAAGACTTAATGTCTATAGTAATGTTTCCAAGAATGGTTGCTGCAGCACTATTAAAGTGCTATAAAAGAAGTAGCTGGCAGAACTAAAGTTTTAAAGAAAAATGAGCTCAAATCTCTTTATAATACGAATTTTAGCTAATAAAGTGCGTTAATCTACACTTTTTTGTGTTTATATTTTGTTTTCTTTGAGAAAATAAACATTTAATTAATCGATGTTTGTTGATGCAGTAAAGCTGAAATAAGACTTAATGTCTCTAGTAATGTTTCCAAGAATGGTTGCTGCAGCACTAATATCGTGCTATAAAGGAAGTAGCTTCTTGAAGTTTGAAAGAAGGATGAGCTCAAAACTCTTTATATAATGAATTTTTGCTAATAAAGTGCGTTAATCAACACTATTTTGTGTTTATATTTTGTTTTCTTTGAGAAAATAAACATTTAAATAATCGATGTTTGTTGATGCAGTAAAGCTAAAATAAGACCTAATGTCTATAGTAATGTTTCCAAGAATGGTTGCTGCTGCACTAATATCGTGTATAAAGGAAGTAGCTTCTAAAAGTTTTAAAGAAAGATGAGCTCAAACCTCTTTAAAATACGAATTTCAGCTAATAAAGTGCGGTAATCCACACTTTAAGTGTTTATATTTTGTTTTCTTTGAGAAAATAAACATTTAATTAATCGATGTTTGTTGATGCAGTAAAGCTAAAATAAGACGTAATGTCTATAGTAATGTTTCCATGAATGGTTGCTGCAGCACTAATATAGTGCTATAAAAGAAGTAGCTGGCAGAACTAAAGTTTTAAAGAAAGATGAGCTCAAATCTCTTTATAATACCAATTTTAACTAATAAAGTGCGTTAATCCACACTTTTTGTGTTTATATTTTGTATTCTTTGAGAAAATGAACATTTAATTAATCGATGTTTGTTGATGCAGTAAAGTTAAAATAAGACCTAATGTCTATAGTAATGTTTCCAAGAATGGTTGCTTCAGCTCTAATATCGTGCTATAAAGGAAGTAGCTTCTTAAAGTTTTAAAGAAGGATGAGCTCAAAACTCTTTATATAATGAATTTTTGCTAATAAAGTTAGTTAATCCACACTTTTTGTAGTTATATTTTGTTTTCTTTGAGAAAATAAACATTTAATTAATCGATGTTTCATGATGCAGTAAAGCTAAAATAAGACTTAATGTCTATAGTAATGTTTCCAAGAATGGTTGCTGCAGCACTATTAAAGTGCTATTAAAGAAGTAGCTGGCAGAACTAAAGTTTTAAAGAAAAATGAGCTCAAATCTCTTTATAATACGAATTTTAGCTAATAAAGTGCGTTAATCTACACTTTTTTGTGTTTATATTTTGTTTTCTTTGAGAAAATAAACATTTAATTAATCGATGTTTGTTGATGCAGTAAAGCTGAAATAAGACTTAATGTCTCTAGTAATGTTTCCAAGAATGGTTGCTGCAGCACTAATATCGTGCTATAAAGGAAGTAGCTTCTTGAAGTTTGAAAGAAGGATGAGCTCAAAACTCTTTATATAATGAATTTTTGCTAATAAAGTGCGTTAATCAACACTATTTTGTGTTTATATTTTGTTTTCTTTGAGAAAATAAACATTTAAATAATCGATGTTTGTTGATGCAGTAAAGCTAAAATAAGACCTAATGTCTATAGTAATGTTTCCAAGAATGGTTGCTGCTGCACTAATATCGTGTATAAAGGAAGTAGCTTCTAAAAGTTTTAAAGAAAGATGAGCTCAAACCTCTTTAAAATACGAATTTCAGCTAATAAAGTGCGGTAATCCACACTTTAAGTGTTTATATTTTGTTTTCTTTGAGAAAATAAACATTTAATTAATCGATGTTTGTTGATGCAGTAAAGCTATAATAAGACCTATTGTCTATAGTAATGTTTCCAAGAATGGTTCCTGCAGCACTAATATAGTGCTATAAAAGAAGTAGCTGGCAGAACTAAAGTTTTAAAGAAAGATGAGCTCAAATCTCTTTATAATACGAATTTTAGCTAATAAAGTGCGTTAATCCGCACCTTTTGTGTTTATATTTTGTATTCTTTGAGAAAATAAACATTTAATTAACCTATGTTTGTTGATGCAGTAAAGCGGAAATTAGACTAAAGAAAGAACTAATGTCGCTATCAATGTTTCCAAGAATAGTTATTGTAGCACTAATATAGTGCAATAAAAGAATTAGCTGGCAGTACTAAAGTTTTAAAGAAAGATGAGCTCAAAACTCTTTATAATACAAGATTTTGCTAATAAAATGCATTAAATCCACACTTTTTTGTATTTATATTTTGTTTTCTTTGAGAAATAAAAAATTTAACTAAACGATGTTTGTTGATGCAGTAAAGCTGAAATTAGACTAAAGAGAGAACTAATGTCTTAGTAATGTTTCCAAGAATGGTTGCTGCGGCAATAATATAGTGCTATAAAGGAAGTAGCTTCTTAAAGTTTTAAAGAAGGATGAGCTCCAAACTCTTTATATAATGAATTTTTGGTAATAAAGTGCGTTAATCCACACTTTTTGTGGTTATATTTTGTTTTCTTTGAGAAAATAAACATTTAATTAACCTATGTTTGTTGATGCAGTAAAGCTGAAAATAGACTAAAGAAAGAACCAATGTCTTAGTAATGTTTCCAAGAATGGTTGCTGCAGCACTAATATCGTGCTATAAAGGAAGTAGCTGGCAGAACTAAAGTTTTATATCAAGATGAGCTCAAAACTCTTTATAATACCAATTTTAACTAATAAAGTGCGTTAATCCACACTTTTTGTGGTTATATTTTGTTTTCTTTGAGAAAATAAACATTTAATTAATCGATGTTTGTTGATGCAGTAAAGTTAAAATAAGACCTAATGTCTATAGTAATGTTTCCAAGAATGGTTGCTTCAGCTCTACTATCGTGCTATAAAGGAAGTAGCTTCTTAAAGTTTTAAAGAAGGATGAGCTCAAAACTCTTTATATAATGAATTTTTGCTAATAAAGTTAGTTAATCCACACTTTTTGTAGTTATATTTTGTTTTCTTTGAGAAAATAAACATTTAATTAATCGATGTTTCATGATGCAGTAAAGCTAAAATAAGACCTAATGTCTATAGTAATGCTTCCACGAATGGTTGCTGCAGCACTATTATAGTGCTATAAAAGAAGTAGCTGGCAGAACTAAAGTTTTAAAGAAAGATGAGCTCAAAACTCTTTATAATACGAATTTTAGCTAATAAAGTGCGTTAATCCACACTTTTTTGTGTTTATATTTTGTTTTCTTTGAGGAAATAAACATTTAATTAACCGATGTTTGTTGATGCAGTAAAGCTGAAAATAGACTAAAGAAAGAACTAATGTCTCTAGCAATGTTTCCAAGAATGGTCGCTGCAGCACTATTATCGTGCTATAAAGGAAGTAGCTTCTTGAAGTTTGAAAGAAGGATGAGCTCAAAAATCTTTATATAATGAATTTTTGCTAATAAAGTGCGTTAATCAACACTATTTTGTGTTTATATTTTGTTTTCTTTGAGAAAATAAACATTTAATTAATCGATGTTTGTTGATGCAGTAAAGCTAAAATAAGACCTAATGTCTATAGTAATGTTTCCAAGAATGGTTGCTGCTGCACTAATATCGTGTATAAAGGAAGTAGCTTCTAAAAGTTTTAAAGAAAGATGAGCTCAAACCTCTTTAAAATACGAATTTTAGCTAATAAAGTGCGGTAATCCACAATTTAAGTGTTTATATTTTGTTTCCTTTGAGAAAATAAACATTTAATTAATCGATGTTTGTTGATGCAGTAAAGCTATAATAAGACCTATTGTCTATAGTAATGTTTCCAAGAATGGTTCCTGCAGCACTAATATAGTGCTATAAAAGAAGTAGCTAGCATAACTAAAGTTTTAAAGAAAGATCAGCTCAAAACTCTTTATGATACGAATTTTCGCTAATAAAGTGCGTTAATCCTCCCCTTTTGTGTTTATATTTTGTTTTCTTTGAGAAAATAAACATTTAATTAACCTATGTTTGTTGATGCAGTAAAGCTGAAATTAGACTAAAGAAAGAACTAATGTCGCTATCAATGTTTCCAAGAATAGTTGTTGTAGCACTAATATAGTGCAATAAAAGAATTAGCTGGCAGTACTAAAGTTTTAAAGAAAGATGAGCTCAAAACTCTTTATAATACAAGATTTTGCTAATAAAATGCATTAAATCCACACTTTTTTGTATTTATGTTTTGTTTTCTTTGTGAAATAAAACATTTAATTAACCGATGTTTGTTGATGCAGTAAAGCTGAAATTAGACTAAAGAGAGAACTAATGTCTTAGTAATGTTTCCAAGAATGGTTGCTGCGGCAATAATATAGTGCTATAAAGGAAGTAGCTTCTTAAAGTTTTAAAGAAGGATGAGCTCCAAACTCTTTATACAATAAATTTTTGGTAATAAAGTGCGTTAATCCACACTTTTTGTGGTTATATTTTGTTTTCTTTGAGAAAATAAACATTTAATTAACCTATGTTTGTTGATATAGTAAAGCTGAAAATAGACTAAAGAAAGAACCAATGTCTTAGTAATGTTTCCAAGAATGTTTGCTGCAGTACTAATATCGTGCTATAAAGGAAGTAGCTGGCAGAACTAAAGTTTTAAATCAAGATGAGCTCAAAACTCTTTATAATACCAATTTTAACTAATAAAGTGCGTTAATCCACACTTTTTGTTGTTATATTTTGTTTTCTTTGAGAAAATAAACATTTAATTAATCGATGTTTGTTGATGCAGTAAAGCTAAAATAAGACTAAAGGAAGTACTAATGTCTATAGTAATGTTTCCAAGAATGGTTGCTGCAGCACTAATATAGTGCTATAAAAGAAGTAGCTGGCAGAACTAAAGTTTTAAATCAAGATGAGCTCAAAACTCTTTATAATACGAATTTTAACTAATAAAGTGCGTTAATCCACACTTTTTGTGGTTATATTTTGTTTTCTTTGAGAAAATAAACATTTAATTAATCGATGTTTGTTGATGCAGTAAAGCTAAAATAAGACCTAATGTCTATAGTAATGTTTCCAAGAATGGTTGCTTGAGCTCTAATATCGTGCTATAAAGGAAGTAGCTTCTTAAAGTTTTAAAGAAGGATGAGCTCAAACCTCTTTATATAATGAATTTTTGCTAATAAAGTTAGTTAATCCACACTTTTTGTAGTTATATTTTGTTTTCTTTGAGAAAATAAATATTTAATTAATCGATGTTTCATGATGCAGTAAAGCTAAAATAAGACCTAATGTCTATAGTAATGTTTCCAAGAATGGTTGCTGCAGCACTATTATAGTGCTATAAAAGAAGTAGCTGGCAGAACTAAAGTTTTAAAGAAAGATGAGCTCAAAACTCTTTATAATACGAATTCTAGCTAATAAAGTGTGTTAATCCACACTTTTTTGTGTTTATATTTTGTTTTCTTTGAGAAAATAAACATTTAATTAACCGATGTTTGTTGATGCAGTAAAGCTGAAAATAGACTAAAGAAAGAACTAATGTCTTAGTAATGTTTCCAAGAATGGTTGCTGCAGCACTAATATCGTGCTATAAAGGAAGTAGCTTCTTAAAGTTTTAAAGAAGGATGAACTCAAAACTCTTTATATAATGAATTTTTGCTAATAAAGTTCATTAATTCACACTTTTTGTAGTTATATTTTGTTTTCTTTGAGAAAATAAACATTTAATTAATCGATGTTTGATGATGCAGTAAAGCTAAAATAAGACCTAGTGTCTACAGTAATAATTCCAAGAATGGTTGCTGCAGCACTAATATAGTGCTATAAAAGAAGTAGCTGGCAGAACTAAAGTTTTAAAGAAAGATGAGCTCAAATCTCTTTATAATACGAATTTTAGCTAATAAATTGCATTAATCCGCACTTTTTCTTTTTATATTTTGTTTTCTTTGAGAAAGTAAACATTTAATTAACCTATGTTTGTTGATGCAGTAAAGCTGAAATTAGACTAAAGAAACAACTAATGTCGATAGTAATGTTTCCAAGAATAGTTGTTGTAGCACTAATATAGTGCAATAAAAGAATTAGCTGGCAGTACGAAATTTTAAAAGAAAGATGAGCTCAAAACTCTTTATAATATGAATTTTAGCTAATAAAGTGCGTTAATCCGCACTTTTTGTGTTTATATTTTGTTTTCTTTGAGAAAATAAACATTTAATTAAACTATGTTTGTTGATGCAGGAAAGCTGAAAATAGACTAAAGAAAGAACTAATGTCTTAGTAATGTTTCCAAGAATGGTTGCTGCAGCACTAATATCGTGCTATAAAGGAAGTAGCTTCTTCAAGTTTTAAAGAAGGATGAGCTCAAAAACTCTTTATATAATGAATTTTTGGTAATAAAGTGCGTTAATCCACACTTTTTGTGTTTATATTTTGTTTTCTTTGAGAAAATAAACATTTAATTAATCGATGTTTGTTGATGCAGTAAAGCTAAAATAAGACCTAATGTCTATAGTAATGTTTCCAAGAATGGTTGCTGCAGCACTAATATAGTGCTATAAAAGAATTATCTCTCAGAACTAAAGTTTTCAAGAAAGATGAGCTCAAAACTCTTTATAATACGAATTTTAGCTAATAAAGTGCGTTAATCCACACTTTTTTGTGTTTATATTTTGTTTTCTTTGAAAAAATAAACATTTACTTAACCGATGTTTGTTGATGCAGTAAAGCTAAAATTAGACTAAAGAAAATACTAATGTCTATATTATATTTATTAATTTATTAATTTAAGTTTCTACTATTAATTTAAATAATTAATTTATGTAATATTATATGATATGTACTAATTTTTCCAAGAATAGTTGCTTTAAACATTTAATAAATCGATGTTTGTTGATGTAGTAAAGCTAAAATAAGACCTAATGTCTATATTAATGTTTCCAAGAATGGTTGCTGCAGCCATAATATAGTGCTATAAAAGAAGTAGCTGGCAGAACTAAAATTTTAAATCAAGATGAGCTCAAAACTCTTTATTATACCAATTTTAACTAATAAAGTGCGTTAATCAACACCCTCTCTTGCTTATATTTTGTTTTCTTTGAGAAAATTAACATTTAATTAACCAATGTTTGTTGATGCATTAAATCTATAATAAGACCTAATGTCTATAGTAATGTTTCCAAGAATGGTTCCTAAAGCACTAATATAGTGCTATAATAGAAGTAGCTGGCAGAACTAAAGTTTGAAAGAAAGCTGAGCTCAAATCTCTTGATAATACGAATTTTAGCTAAAAAGTGCGTTAATCCACACTTTTTGTGTTTATATTATGTTTTCTTTGAGAAAATAAACATTTAATTAACCGATGTTTGTTGATGCAGTAAAGCTGCAATTAGACTAAAGAAAGAAATAATGTATATAGTAATGTTTGCAAGAATGGTTGCTGCAGCACTAATATAGTGCCATAAAAGAAGTAGCTGGCAGAACTAAAGTTTTAAAGAAATATAAGCTCAAAGCTCTTTAAAATACGAATTTTAGCTAGAAAAGTGCGGTAATCCACACTTTTTGTGTATATATTTTGTTTTCTTTGAGAAAATAAACATTTAATTAATCGATGTTTGTTGATGAAGTATAGCTATAATAAGACCTAATGTCTATGGTAATGTTTCCAAGAATGGTTGCTGCAGCACTAATATAGTGCTATAAAATAAGTAGCTGGCAGAACTAAAGTTTTAAAGAAAGATGAGCTCAAAACTCTTTATAATACGAATTTTAGCTAAAGAAGTGCGTTTACCAACACTTTTTTGTGTTTATATTTTGTTTTCTTTCAAAAAATAAACATTTAATTAACCGATGTTTGTTGATGCAGTAAAGCTAAAGTTAGACTAAAGAAAGTACTAATGTCTATAGTAATGTTTTCAAGAATTGTTGCTACAGCATTGATATTGTGCTGTAATAGAAGTAGCTGGCAGAACTAAAGTTTGAAAGAAAGATGAGCTCAAAACTGTTTATAATGCGAATTTTAGCTAATAAAGTGCGTTAATCCACATTTTTTTGTATTTATATTTTGTTTTCTTTAATAAAATAAACATTTAATTAATGGATGTTTGTTTATGCAGTAAAGCTAATCGATGTTTGTTGATGCAGTAAAGCTAAAATGAGACCTAATGTCTATAGTAATGTTTCCAAGAATGGTTGCTGTACCACTAATATAGTGCCATAAAAGAAGTAGCTGGCAGAACTAAAGTTTTAAAGAAATATGAGCTCAAACCTCTTTAAAATACGAATTTTAGCTAATAAAGTGCGGTAACCTACACTTTTTGTGTTTATAATTTGTTTTCTTTGAGAAAATAAACATTTAATTAATCGATGTTTGTTGATGAAGTAAAGCTATAATAAGACCTAATGTCTATAGTAATGTTTCCAATAATGGTTGCTGCAGCACTAATATAGTGCTATAAAAGAAGTAGCTGGCAGAACTAAAGTTTTAAAGAAAGATGAGCTCAAAACTCTTTATAATACGAATTTTAGCTAAAGAAGTGCGTTTATCAACACTTTTTTGTGTTTATATTTTGTTTTCTTTCAAATAATAAACATTTAATTAACCAATGTTTGTTGATGCAGTAAAGCTAAAATTAGACTAAAGAAAGTACTAATGTCTATAGTAATGTTTCAAAGAATGGTTGTTGTAGCATTAATATAGTGCTATAAAAAAATAGCTGGCAGAACTTAAATTTCAAAGAAAGATGAGCTCAAAACTCTTTATAATACGAATTTTAGCTAATAAAGTGCGTTAATTAGCACCTTTTGTCTTTATATTTTGTTTTCTTTGAGAAAATAAACATTTAATTAACCTATGTTTGTTGATGCAGTAAAGTTGAAATTAGACTAAAGAAAGAACTAATGTCGCTATCAATGTTTCCAAGAATAGTTGTTGTAGCACAAATATAGTGCAATAAAAGAATTAGCTGGCAGTACTAAAGTGTTAAAGAAAGGTGAGCCCCAAACTCTTTATAATACGAGATTTTGCTAATAAAATGCATTAAATCCACACTTTTTTGTATTTATATTCTGTTTTCTTTGAGAAATAAACATTTAATTAACCGATGTTTGTTGATGCAGTAAAGCTGAAATTTTTTTTTTTTTTTTTTTTTTTTTTTTTTTATAATCATTTAAAATGTTACAATACATGCTACATCTACATCCTACCATACTTTCTAATTACTTTACAGACTATACAACACTACAGGGACGTGACCACAAGGAGCAAAAGATAATGACTACCAGGTGGACATTAACATAAAGACATGCAAAAAATAGTAACTAAATAAACAACTGCAAAAAGCTACAAATACGATAAATTACTGATAAATACTAGAATCCGTTTCACATTGGATGTCAGGCCAGCATAGTAGTATGATGCTGAGCAATAGGAACCCCGGACGAGAGAACAACAACGACAGCAGTTGCTACCGCTACTGATCCCCCTCCAGAGTCCCCAACGCTCAACAAATTGCGCATATGCTGTCAGCTCTGGGTTTCTGATTCGCAATATCAATGGTCCGAAATACTGTCACTTTTGTGTGGATGAATTTTCATTCACCCTTGATGTGCCTAACATAAAATGTGAAACAGACTTACAAAATATACGGAGAAAAGTGTACATAGTGGTTGTGTGGCGTAAAAACGATTGTTTGAAGTTATCCAAGCCGACCTGTTTTGTGGATGAAACTTAGAGTCTGTTCGAGTATATTTTTATTCACTTCGTCAGAAAAATCTTTATTACCATACAATAAGTATTGAACCAGAACATTGTTTGGAAGGGCGTCGATTTGGACAAATGGTCGCAACAATTCTGAAACTCCAGCGAGAAGATTTTGCCGTTGAATATCGAATGAAGGGCAAAGCAACAAAAAGTGCTCCGTATCCTCAATGCCATCATTCGTTGGGCACATTGGATTCACTGTATCCCTAAAATTGTGATTGAATTTGTGAAAATTCAATTTGCTGAGACCGACCCTGATTTGTAAAAGACAACCTAAGCCTATTGGGTCATGAATACCGAAAACAGACTTTGCACGGGGACGAATCATTGACAGAAGCTTTGTTTTAAAGACAGCGACAGAAGGTGCAAGTCTGATTGCTGGGTCAAGTTTATTCCATTCAGAGATGCAATTGGGATAGAAACTTGATAGAAATTTTTCTGTTCTTGCCCTTATTCGCCCAATAACATCTTGGTTGCGAAGAGAGTAGTTTGGCTGTTGAAGAAGTGGGATTGGCTCCTTTGTATACAATGGAGTGAGGTTATTTATGATCTTATAGAATAAAGTAAGGCGTCTACTCCATCTACGGGAACTTAGTGACTCCCAGCCAAGCTCTGCATACAGTTTTTCTCGTGATGATCCTCTCCATGTTCCTGTTACAGCAAGTGCAGCAGAATATTGGACAGATTCTAATTTTTCCATTAAATTTGGTAAAATGATGTTTTGACTGAATTCACATACTTTAGCTGGAATATGATAAATAACATCCCCGTAGTCCAGGTGGGGTCGTACATAAAGTTTATACAATTCATTTAGGGTATTCCTGGGTAAATATTTGGAGAGATACTTTAGCAAACCAATGCCCTTTCTCGTTTTAGAGATAGCAGCTTTAATATGAGCTGAGAAAGAAAGTTTTGAGTCCAAGATAATACCTAGGTGTTTATGTTCATCTACTTTTTTTACGGGTATGTTGTTGAAGAGGATCACTGGATGATCTATTTCATTTCTTTTCCTTGAAAATAGTACTTCAACAGCTTGCTTTTGCGGATCGGGATTGAAAGACATCCTCCAATCATGGGCCCACTGGCTTATCAGTTGTAGGTCATGGTTCATGTGTTGTGCAGCTTCGTTAGCTTCTCGGGCAACCGTAAACAAGGACGTATCATCGGCAAAAAGTTTAACATGACATTTTAAATCTGCAGTGAGATCATTTATATACACAAGAAAGAATAATGGTCCTAAGATAGAACCCTGGGGCACTCCTGCTAAAATATCCCCCCAATTAGAACAAAGCTGAAATTAGACAAAAGAAAGAAATAATGTCTATAGTAATATTTCCAAGAATGGTTGCTGCAGCACTAATATAGTGCCATAAAAGATTAGCTGGCAGAACTAAAGTTTTAAAGAAAGATAAGCTCAAATCTCTTTATAAAACGAATTTTAGCTAATAACGTGCGTTAATCCGCGCTTTTTGTGCTTATATTTTGTTTTCTTTGAGAAAATAAACATTTAATTAACCGATGTTTGTTGATGCAGTAAAGCTAAAATTAGACTAAAGAAAATACTAATGTCTATAGTAATGTTTCAAAGAATGGTTGTTGTAGCACTAATATAGTGCTATAAAAGATGTAGCTGGCAGAACTAAAATTTCAAAGAAAGATAAGCTAAAAAAATTTTATAATACGAATTTTAGCTAATAAAGTGCGTTAATCCACACTTTTTTGTGTTTATATTTTGTTTTCTTTGAAAAAATAAACATTTAATTAACCGATGTTTGTTGATGCAGTAAAGCTGAAATTAGACTAAAGAAAGTACTAATGTCTATAGTAATGTTTCCAAGAATGGTTGTTGTAGCATTAATATAGTGCTATAAAAAAATAGCTGACAGAACTTAAATTTCAAAGAAAGATGAGCTCAAAACTCTTTATAATACCAATTTTAACTAATAAAGTGCGTTAATCCACACTTTTTGTGTTTATATTTTGTTTTCTTTGAGAAAATAAACATTTAATTAATCGATGTTTGTTGATGCAGTAAAGCTAAAATAAGACCTAATGTCTATAGTAATGTTTCCAAGAATGGTTGCTGCAGCACTAATATAGTGCTATAAAAGAAGTAGCTGGCAGAACTAAAGTTTTAAAGAAATATGAGCTCAAATCTCTTTATAATACGAATTTTAGCTAATAAAGTGCGTTAATCCACACTATTTTGTGTTTATATTCTGTTTTCTTTGAGAAAATAAACATTTAAGTAATCGATGTTTGTTGATGCAATAAAGCTGAAATAAGACTTAATGTCTCTAGTAATGTTTCCAAGAATGGTTGCTGCAGCACTAATATCGTGCTATAAAGGAAGTACCTCCTTAAAGTTTTAAAGAAGGATGAGCTCAAAACTCTTTTTATAA
This sequence comes from Aurelia coerulea, assembly GCA_039566865.1. Classification (NCBI taxonomy): domain Eukaryota; kingdom Metazoa; phylum Cnidaria; class Scyphozoa; order Semaeostomeae; family Ulmaridae; genus Aurelia; species Aurelia coerulea. Next base: position 36,313,951 of record CM076943.1, read on the forward strand.
TGAATTTTTGCTAATAAAGTGCGTTAATATACACTATTTTGTTTTTATATTTTGTTTTCTTTGAGAAAATAAACATTTAATTAATCGATGTTTGTTGATGCAGTAAAGCTAAAATAAGACTTAATGTCTATAGAAATGTTTCCAAGAATAATTGCTGCAGCACTAATATAGTGCTATAAAGAAGTAGCTGGCAGAACTAATGTTTTAAAGAAAGATGAGCTCAAATCTCTTTATAATACGAATTTTAGCTAATAAAGTGCGTTAATTAGCACCTTTTGTCTTTATATTTTGTTTTCTTTGAGAAAATAAACATTTAATTAACCTATGTTTGTTGATGCAGTAAAGCTGAAATTAGACTAAAGAAAGAACTAATGTCGCTATCAATGTTTCCAAGAATAGTTGTTGTAGCACAAATATAGTGCAATAAAAGAATTAGCTGGCAGTACTAAAGTGTTAAAGAAAGGTGAGCCCCAAACTCTTTATAATACGAGATTTTGCTAATAAAATGCATTAAATCCACACTTTTTTGTATTTATATTTTGTTTTCTTTGAGAAATAAACATTTAATTAACCGATGTTTGTTGATGCAGTAAAGCTGAAATTAGACAAAAGAAAGAAATAATGTCTATAGTAATATTTCCAAGAATGGTTGCTGCAGCACTAATATAGTGCCATAAAAGAAGTAGCTGGCAGAACTAAAGTTTTAAAGAAAGATAAGCTCAAATCTCTTTATAAAACGAATTTTAGCTAATAACGTGCGTTAATCCGCACTTTTTGTGCTTTTATTTTGTTTTCTTTGAGAAAATAAACATTTAATTAACCGATGTTTGTTGATGCAGTAAAGCTAAAATTAGACTAAAGAAAATACTAATGTCTATAGTAATGTTTCAAAGAATGGTTGTTGTAGCACTAATATAGTGCTATAAAAGATGTAGCTGGCAGAACTAAAATTTCAAAGAAAGATAAGCTAAAAAAATTTTATAATACGAATTTTAGCTAATAAAATGCGTTAATCCACACTTTTTTGTGTTTATATTTTGTTTTCTTTCAAAAAAAAAAATTTAATTAACCGATGTTTGTTGATGCAGTAAAGCTGAAATTAGACTAAAGAAAGTACTAATGTCTATAGTAATGTTTCCAAGAATGGTTGTTGTAGCATTAATATAGTGCTATAAAAAAATAGCTGACGGAACTTAAATTTCAAAGAAAGATGAGCTCAAAACTCTTTATAATACCAATTTTAACTAATAAAGTGCGTTAATCCACACTTTTTGTGGTTATATTTTGTTTTCTTTGAGAAAATAAACATTTAATTAATCGATGTTTGTTGATGCAGTAAAACTAAAATAAGACGTAATGTCTCTAGTAATGTTTCCAAGAATGGTTGCTGCAGCACTATTAAAGTGCTATAAAAGAAGTAGCAGGCAGAACTAAAGTTTTAAAGAAATATGAGCTCAAATCTCTTTATAATACGAATTTTAGCTAATAAAGTGCGTTAATCCACACTTTTTTGTTTTTATATTTTGTTTTCTTTGAGAAAATAAACATTTAATTAATCGATGTTTGTTGATGCAGTAAAGCTGAAATAAGACTTAATGTCTCTAGTAATGTTTCCAAGAATGGTTGCTGCAGCACTAATATCGTGCTATAAAGGAAGTAGCTTCTTAAAGTTTTAAAGAAGGATGAGCTCAAAACTCTTTATATAATGAATTTTTGCTAATAAAGTGCGTTAATCAACACTATTTTGTGTTTATATTTTGTTTTCTTTGAGAAAATAAACATTTAATTAATCGATGATTATTGATGCAGTAAAGCTAAAATAAGACCTAATGTCTATAGAGATGTATCCAAGAATAGTTGCTGCAGCACTAATATCGTGTATAAAGGAAGTAGCTTCTTAAAGTTTTAAAGAAAGATGAGCTCAAACCTCTTTAAAATACGAATTTTAGCTAATAAAGTGCGGTAATCCACACTTTAAGTGTTTATATTTTGTTTTCATTGAGAAAATAAACATTTAATTAATCGATGTTTGTTGATGCAGTAAAGCTGAAATAAGACTTAATGTCTATAGTAATGTTTCCAAGAATGGTTGCTGCTGCACTAATATAGTGCTAAAAAAGAAGTAGCTAGCAGAACTAAAGTTTTAAAGAAAGATGAGCTCAAAACTCTTTATAATACGAATTTTAGCTAATAAAGTGAGTTAATCAACACATTTTTGTGTTTATATTTTGTTTTCTTTCAAGAAATAAACATTTAATTAACCGAAGTTTGTTGATGAAGTAAAGCTGAAATAAGACTTAATGTCTCTGGTAATGTTTCCAAGAATGGTTGCTGCAGCACTAATATCGTGCTATGAATGAAGTAGCTTCTTAAAGTTTTAAAGAAGGATGAGCTCAAAACTCTTTATATAATGAATTTTTGCTAATAAAGTGCGTTAATCAACACTATTTTGTGTTTATACTTTGTTTTCTTTGAGAAAATAAACATTTAATTAATCGATGTTTGTTGATGAAGTAAAGCTATAATAAGACCTAATGTCTATAGTAATGTTTCCAAGAATGGTTTTTTGCAGCACTAATATAGTGCTATAAAAGAAGTAGCTGGCAGAACTAAAGTTTTAAAGAAAGATGAGCTCAAAACTCTTTATAATACGAATTTTAGCTAAAGAATTGCGTTTATCAACACTTTTTTGTGTTTATATTTTGTTTTCTTTCAAAAAATAAACATTTAATTAACCGATGTTTGTTGATGCAGTAAAGCTAAAATTAGACTAAAGAAAGTTTTAATGTCTATAGTAATGTTTCCAAGAATGGTTGTTGTAGCATTAATATAGTGCTATAAAAAAATAGCTGACAGAACTTAAATTTCAAAGAAAGATGAGCTCAAAACTCTTTATAATACCAATTTTAACTAATAAAGTGCGTTAATCCACACTTTTTGTGGTTATATTTTGTTTTCTTTGAGAAAATAAACATTTAATTAATCGATGTTTGTTGATGCAGTAAAACTAAAATAAGACGTAATGTCTCTAGTAATGTTTCCAAGAATGGTTGCTGCAGCACTATTAAAGAAGTAGCAGGCAGAACTAAAGTTTTAAAGAAATATGAGCTCAAATCTCTTTATAATACGAATTTTAGCTAATAAAGTGCGTTAATCCACACTTTTTTGTTTTTATATTTTGTTTTCTTTGAGAAAATAATATTTAATTAATCGATGTTTGTTGATGCAGTAAAGCTGAAATAAGACTTAATGTCTCTAGTAATGTTTCCAAGAATGGTTGCTGCAGCACTAATATCGTGCTATAAAGGAAGTAGCTTCTTAAAGTTTTAAAGAAGGATGAGCTCAAAACTCTTTATATAATGAATTTTTGCTAATAAAGTGCGTTAATCAACACTATTTTGTGTTTATATTTTGTTTTCTTTGAGAAAATAAACATTTAATTAACCTATGTTTGTTGATACAGTAAAGCTAAAATTAGACCTAATGTCTATAGTAATGTTTCCAAGAACGGTTGCTGTAGCACTAATATAGTGCTATAAAAGAAGTAGCTAGCAGAACTAAAGTTTTAAAGAAAGATGTGCTGAAAAATCTTTATAATACGAATTTTATCTAATAAAGTGCATTAATCAACACTTTTTTGTGTTTATATTTTGTTTTCTTTGAGAAAATAAACATTTAATTAACCGATGTTTGTTGATGCAGTAAAGCTAAAATTAGACTAAAGAAAGTACTAATGTCTATAGTAACGTTTCCAAGAATGGTTGTTGTAGCATTAATATAGTGCTATAAAAAAATAGCTGACAGAACTTAAATTTCAAAGAAAGATGAGCTCAAAACTCTTTATAATACCAATTTTAACTAATAAAGTACGTTAATCCACACTTTTTGTGGTTATATTTTGTTTTCTTTGAGAAAATAAACATTTAATTAATCGATGTTTGTTGATGAAGTAAAGCTAAAATAAGACGTAATGTCTCTAGTAATGTTTCCAAGAATGGTTGCTGCAGCACTATTAAAGTGCTATAAAAGAAGTAGCTGGCAGAGCTAAAGTTTTGAAGAAATATGAGCTCAAATCTCTTTATAATACGAATTTTAGCTAATAAAGTGCGTTAATCAACACTATTTTGTGTTTATATTTTGTTTTCTTTGAGAAAATAAACATTTAATTAATCGATGTTTGTTGATGCAGTAAAGCTAAAATAAGACCTAATGTCTATAGAGATGTTTCCAAGAATAGTTGCTGCAGCACTAATATCGTGTATAAAGGAAGTAGCTTCTTAAAGTTTTAAAGAAGGATGAGCTCCATACTCTTTTTATAATGAATTATTGGCAATAAAGTGGGTTAATCCACCCTTTTTGTGGTTATATTTTGTTTTCTTTGAGAAAATAAACATTTAATTAATCGATGTTTGTTGATTCAGTAAAGCTAAAATAAGACCTAATGTCTATAGTAATGTTTCCAAGAATGGTTGCTGCAGCACTACTATAGTGAGAAGTAGCTGGCAGAACTAAAGTTTTAAAGAAAGATGAGCTCAAATCTCTTTATAATACGAATTTTAGCTAATAAAGTGCGTTAATCCGCACCTTTTGTGTTTATATTTTGTTTTCTTTGAGAAAATAAACATTTAATTAACCGATGTTTGTTGATGCAGTAAAGCTGAAATTAGACTAAAGAAAGAACTAATGTCGCTATCAATGATTCCAAGAATAGTTGTTGTAGCACTAATATAGTGCAATATAAGAATTAGCTGGCAGTACTAAAGTTTTAAAGAAAGATGAGCTCAAAACTCTTTATAATACGAGATTTTGATAATAAAATGCATTAAATCCACATTTTTATGTATTTATATTTTGTTTTCTTTGAGAAAATAAACATTTAATTAATCGATGTATGTTGATGCAGTAAAGCTGAAATAAGACTTAATGTCTCTAGTAATGTTTCCAAGAATGGTTGCTGCTGCACTAATATAGTGCTATAAAAGAAGTAGCTAGCAGAACTAAAGTTTTAAAGAAAGATGTGCTGAAAAATCTTTATAATACGAATTTTATCTAATAAAGTGCGTTAATCAACAGTTTTTTGTGTTTATATTTTGTTTTCTATCAAAAAATAAACATTTAATTAACCGATGTTTGTTGATGCAGTAAAGCTAAAATTAGACTAAAGAAAGTACTAATGTCTATAGTAATGTTTCCAAGAATGGTTGTTGTAGCATTAATATAGTGCTATAAAAAAATAGCTGACAGAACTTAAATATCAAAGAAAGATGAGCTCAAAACTCTTTATAATACCAATTTTAACTAATAAAGTGCGTTAATCCACACTTTTTGTTGTTATATTTTGTTTTCTTTGAGAAAATAAACATTTAATTAATCGATGTTTGTTGATGCAGTAAAGCTAAAATAAGACGTAATGTCTCTAGTAATGTTTCCAAGAATGGTTGCTGCAGCACTATTAAAGTGCTTTAAAAGAAGTAGCTGGCAGAGCTAAAGTTTTAATGAAATATGAGCTCAAATCTCTTTATAATACGAATTTTAGCTAATAAAGTGCGTTAATCCACACTTTTTTGTGTTTATATTTTGTTTTCTTTGAGAAAATAAACATTTAATTAATCGATGTTTGTTGATGCAGTAAAGCTGAAATAAGACTTAATGTCTCTAGTAATATTTTCAAGAATGGTTGCTGCAGCACTAATATCGTGCTATAAAGGAAGTAGCTTCTTAAAGTTTTCAAGAAGGATGTGCTCAAAACTCTTTATATAATAAATTTTTGCTAATAAAGTGCGTTAATCAACACTAATTTGTGTTTATATTTTGTTTTCTTTGAGAAAATAAACATTTAATTAATCGATGTTTGTTGATGCAGTAAAGCTAAAATAAGACCTAATGTCTATAGAGATGTTTCCAAGAATAGTTGCTGCAGCACTAATATTGTGTATAAAGGAAGTAGCTTCTTAAAGTTTTAAAGAAAGATGAGCTCAAACCTCTTTAAAATACGAATTTTAGCTAATAAAGTGCGGTACTCCACACTTTAAGTGTTTATATTTTGTTTTCTTTGAGAAAATAAACATTTAATTAATCGATGTTTGTTGATGCAGTAAAGCTATAATAAGACAAAATGTCTATAGTAATGTTTCCAAGAATTGTTCCAGCAGCACTACTATAGTGCTATAAAAGAAGTAGCTGGCAGAACTAAAGTTTTAAAGAAAGATGAGTTCAAATCTCTTTATAATACGAATTTTAGCTAATAAAGTGCGTTAATCCGCACCTTTTGTGTTTATATTTTGTTTTCTTTGACAAAATAAACATTTAAATAACCTATGTTTGTTGATGCAGTAAAGCTGAAATAAGACTTAATGTCTCTAGTAATGTTTCCAAGAATGGTTGCTGCTGCACTAATATAGTGCAATAAAAGAATTAGGTGGCAGTACTAAAGTTTTAAAGAAAGATGAGCTCAAAACTCTTTATAATACGAGATTTTGCTAATAAAATGCATTAAATCCACACTTTTTTGTATATATATTTTGTTTTCTTTGAGAAAATAAACATTTAATTAATCGATGTTTGTTGATGCAGTAAAGCTGAAATAAGACTTAATGTCTCTAATAATGTTTCCAAGAATGGTTGCTGCTGCACTAATATAGTGCTATAAAAGAAGTAGCTAGCAGAACTAAAGTTTTAAAGAAAGATGAGCTCAAAACTCTTTATAATACGAGATTTTGCTAATAAAATGCATTAAATCCACACTTTTTTGTATATATATTTTGTTTTCTTTGAGAAAATAAACATTTAATTAATCGATGTTTGTTGATGCAGTAAAGCTGAAATAAGACTTAATGTCTCTAGTAATGTTTCCAAGAATGGTTGCTGCTGCACTAATATAGTGCTATAAAAGAAGTAGCTAGCAGAACTAAAGTTTTAAAGAAAGATGAGCTCAAAACTCTTTATATCAGGAATTTTAACTAATAAAGTGTGTTAATCCGCACTTTTTGTGTTTATATTTTGTTTTCTTTGAGAAAATAAACATTTAAATAACCTATGTTTGTTGATGCAGTAAAGCTGAAAATAGACTAAAGAAAGAAATAATGTCGCTATCAATGTTTCCAAGAATAGTTGTTGTAGCACTAATATAGTGCAATAAAAGAATTAGATGGCAGTACTAAAGTTTTAAAGAAAGATGAGCTCAAAACTCTTTATAATACGAGATTTTGCTAATAAAATGCATTAAATCCACACTTTTTTGTATATATATTTTGTTTTCTTTGAGAAAATAAACATTTAATTAATCGATGTTTGTTGATGCAGTAAAGCTGAAATAAGACTTAATGTCTCTAGTAATGTTTCCAAGAATGGTTGCTGCTGCACTAATATAGTGCTATAAAAGAAGTAGCTAGCAGAACTAAAGTTTTAAAGAAAGATGAGCTGAAAACTCTTTATAATACGAATTGTATTTAATAAAGTGCGTTAATCAACACTTTTTTGTGTTTTTATTTTGTTTTCTTTGAGAAAATAAACATTTAATTAATCGATGTTTGTTGATGCAGTAAAGCTGAAATAAGACTTAATGTCTCTAGTAATGTTTCCAAGAATGGTTGCTGCTGCACTAATATAGTGCTATAAAAGAAGTAGCTAGCAGAACTAAAGTTTTAAAGAAAGATGAGCTGAAAACTCTTTATAATACGAATTGTATTTAATAAAGTGCGTTAATCAACACTTTTTTGTGTTTTTATTTTGTTTTCTTTGAGAAAATAAACATTTAATTAATCGATGTTTGTTGATGCAGTAAAGCTGAAATAAGACTTAATGTCTCTAGTAATATTTCCAAGAATGGTTGCTGCAGCACTAATATCGTGCTATAAAGGAAGTAGCTTCTTAAAGTTTTAAAGAAAGATGATCTCAAACCTCTTTAAATTACGAAATTTAGCTAATAATATGCGGTAATCCACACTTTAAGTGCTTATATTTTGTTTTCTTTGAGAAAATAAACATTTAATTAATCGATGTTTGTTGATGCAGTAAAGCTATAATAAGACCTAATGTCTATAGTAATGTTTCCAAGAATGGTTCCAGCAGCACTACTATAGTGCTATAAAAGAAGTAGCTGGCAGAACTAAAGTTTTAAAGAAATATGAGCTCAAAACTCTCTATAATACGAATTTTAGCTAAAAAAGTGCGTTAATCCACACCTTTTGTGTTTATATTATGTTTTCTTTGAGAAAATAAACATTTAATTAACCTATGTTTGTTGATGCAGTAAAGCTGAAATTAGACTAAATAAAGAAGTAATGTCGATAGTAATGTTTCCAAGAATAGTTGTTGTAGCACTAATATTAAGAATTAGCCGGCACTACTATATTTTTAAAGAAAGATGAGCTCAAAACTCTTTATAATACGAATTTTAGCTAATAAAGTGCGTTAATCCGCACTTTTTGTGTTTGTATTTTGTTTTCTTTGAGAAAATACACATTTAATTAACCTATGTTTGTTGATGCAGTAAAGCCGAAAATAGACTAAAGAAAGAAATAATGTCTATAGTAATGTTTCCAAGAATGGTTGCTGCAGCACTAATATAGTGCCGTAAAAGAATTAGCTGGCAGAACTAAAGTTTTAAAGAAATATGAGCTCAAACCTCTTTAAAATACGAATTTTAGCTCATGAAGTGCAGTAATCCACACTTTAAGTCTATATTTTTTTTTCTTTGAGAAAATAAACATTTAATTAATCGATGTTTGTTGATGCAGTAAAGCTAAAATAAGACCTAATGTATATAGTAATGTTTCCAAGAATGGTTGCTAAAGCACTAATATAGTGCTCTAAAAGAAGTAGCTGGCAGAACTAAAGTTTTAAAGAAAGATGAGCTCAAAACTCTTTATAATAGGAATTTTAGCTAATAAAGTGCGTTAATCCACACTTTTTGTGTTTATATTTTGTTTTCTTTGAGAAAATAAACATTTAATTAATCGATGTTTGTTGATGCAGTAAAGCTAAAATAAGACCTAATGTCTATAGTAATGTTTCCAAGAATGGTTGCTGCAGCACTAATATAGTGCTATAAAAGAAGTAGCTGGCAGAACTAAAGTTTTAAAGAAATATGAGCTCAAATCTCTTTATAATACGAATTTTAGCTAATAAAGTGCGTTAATCCACGCTTTTTTGTGTTTATATTTTGTTTTCTTTCAAAAAATAAACATTTAATTAAGCGATGTTTGTTGATGCAGTAAAGCTGAATTTAGACTAAAGAAAGAAATAATGTCTATAGTAATGTTTCCAAGAATGGTTACTGCAGCACTAATATAGTGCTATAAAAGAAGTAGCTGGCAGAACTAAAGTTTTAAAGAAATATGAGCTCAAAACTCTTTATAATACGAATTTTAGCTAATAAAGTGCGTTAATCAACACCCTCTCGTGTTTATATTTTGTTTTAGCTTTTCTTTTTTAGAAAATAAACATTTAATTAATGGATGTTTGTGTATCCTGTAAAGCTAAAGTAAGACCTAATGTCTATAGTAATGTTTCCAAGAATGGTTCCTGCAGCACTAATATAGTGCTATAATAGAAGTAGCTGGCAGAACTAAAGTTTTAAAGAAAGCTGAGCTCAAATCTCTTGATAATACGAATTTTAGCTAATAAAGTGCGTTAATCCACACCTTTTGTGTTTATATTCACGAGTTGTCATGCAGCCAGCATGGTGATAACCGGGAGGGCACATTGGGTTTCTTGACTACATGTATTACGCTCGTTGTTCTTGTGACAACTTGAGCACTCTGTGTATATCTTGAACCACATTCACCCATTATATTATGCTCGTTGCTTTTGTAGTAACTTGAGCACTCTTTGGTTCTTGAATACCAAAAATGTGTAACCGTACATCGTGTGCCCAAGTTCACGAGTTGTCATGCAGCCAGCTTGGGTTTCTTGACTACATGTGTTTATATTATGTTTTCTTTGAGAAAATAAACATTTAATTAACCGATGTTTGTTGATGCAGTAAAGCTGCAATTAGACTAAAGAAAGAAAAAATGTATATAGTAATGTTTCCAAGAATGGTTGCTGCAGCACTAATATAGTGCCGTAAAAGAATTAGCTGGCACTACTAAATTTTTAAAGAAAGATGAGCTCAAAACTCTTTATAATACGAATTTTAGCTAATAAAGTGCGTTAATCTACACCTTTTGTGTTTATATTATGTTTTCTTTGAGAAAATAAACATTTAATTAACCTATGTTTGTTGATGCAGTAAAGCTGCAATTAGACTAAAGAAAGAAATAATGTATATAGTAATGTTTCCAGGAATGGTTGCTGCAGCACTAATATTGTGCCGTAAAAGAATTAGCTGGCACTAATAAAGTTTTAATGAAAGATGAGCTCAAAACTCTTTATAATACGAATTTTAGCTAATAAAGTGCGTTAATCCGCACATTTTCTTTTTATATTTTGTTTTCTTTGAGAAAATAAAAATTTAATTAACCTATGTTTGTTGATGCAGTAAAGCTGAAATTAGACTAAATAAAGAAGTAATGTCGATAGTAATGTTTCCAAGAATAGTTGTTGTAGCACTAATATAGTGCAATAAAAGAATTAGCTGGCACTACTAAATTTTTAAAGAAAGATGAGCTCAAAACTCTTTATAATACGAATTTTAGCTCATAAAGTGCGTTAATCCGCACTTTTTGTGTTTGTATTTTGTTTTCTTTGAGAAAATAAACATTTAATTAACCTATGTTTGTTGATGCAGTAAAGCCGAAAATAGACTAAAGAAAGAAATAATGTCTATAGTAATGTTTCCAAGAATGGTTGCTGCAGCACTAATATAGTGCCGTAAAAGAATTAGCTGGCAGAACTAAAGTTTTAAAGAAATATGAGCTCAAACCTCTTTAAAATACGAATTTTAGCTCATGAAGTGCAGTAATCCACACTTTTTTGTGTTTATATTTTGTTTTCTTTGAGAAAATGAACATTTAAATAATCGATGTTTGTTGATGCAGTAAAGCTATAATAAGACCTAATGTCTATAGTAATGTTTCCAAGAATGGTTGCTGCTGCACTAATATAGTGCTATAAAAGAAGTAGCTAGCAGAACTAAAGTTTTAAAGAAAGATGAGCTGAAAACTCTTTATAATAGGAATTTTAGCTAATAAAGTGCGTTAATCAACACTTTTTTGTGGTTATATTTTGTTTTCTTTGAGAAAATAAACATTTAATTAATCGATGTTTGTTGATGCAGTAAAGCTATAATAAGACCTAATGTCTATAGTAATGTTTCCAAGAATGGTTCCTGCAGCACTAAAATAGTGCTATAAAAGAAGTAGCTGGCAGAACTAAAGTTTTAAAGAAAGATGAGCTCAAATCTCTTTATAATACGAATTTTAACTAATAAAGTGCGTTAATCCGCACATTTTCTTTTTATATTTTATTTTCTTTGAGAAAATAAACATTTAATTAACCTATGTTTGTTGATGCAGTTAAGCTGAAATTAGACTAAAGAAACAACTAATGTCGATAGTAATGTTTCCACGAATAGTTGTTGTAGCACTAATATAGTGCAATAAAAGAATTAGCTGGCACTACTAAATTTTTAAAGAAAGATGAGCTCAAAACTCTTTATAATACGAATTTTAGCTAATAAAGTGCGTTAATCCGCACTTTTTGTGTTTATATTTTGTTTTCTTTGAGAAAATAAACATTTAATTAACCTATGTTTGTTGATGCAGTAAAGCTGAAATTAGACTAAAGAAAGAACTAATGTCTATAGTAATGTTTCAAAGAATGGTTGCTGCAGCACTAATATAGTGCTATAAAAGAAGTAGCTGGCAGAACTAAAGTTTTAAAGAAATATGAGCTCAAATCTCTTTATAATACGAATTTTAGCTAATAAAGTGCGTTAATCCACACTTTTTGTGTTTATATTTTGTTTTCTTTGAGAAAATAAACATTTAATTAATCGATGTTTGTTGATGCAGTAAAGCTATAATAAGACCTAATGTCTATAGTAATGTTTCCAAGAATGGTTGCTGCAGCACTAATATAGTGCTATAAAAGAAGTAGCTGGCAGAACTAAAGTTTTAAAGATAGATGAGCTCAAATCTCTTTATAATACGAATTTTAGCTCATAAAGTGCGTTAATCCGCACTTTTTCTTTTTATATTTTGTTTTCTTTGAGAAAATAAACATTTAATTAACCTATGTTTGTGGATACAGTAAAGCTGAAAATAGACTAAAGAGAGAACTAATGTCTATAGTAATGTTTTCAAGAATGGTTGCTGCAGCACTAATATAGTGCTATAAAGGAAGTAGCTGGCAGAACTAAAGTTTTAAAGAAATATGAGCTCAAACCTCTTTAAAATACGAATTTTAGCTCATGAAGTGCAGTAATCCACACTTTTTTGTGTTTATATTTTGTTTTCTTTGAGAAAATGAACATTTAAATAATCGATGTTTGTTGATGCAGTAAAGCTATAATAAGACCTAATGTCTATAGTAATGTTTCCAAGAATGGTTGCTGCTGCACTAATATAGTGCTATAAAAGAAGTAGCTAGCAGAACTAAAGTTTTAAAGAAAGATGAGCTGAAAACTCTTTATAATAGGAATTTTAGCTAATAAAGTGCGTTAATCAACACTTTTTTGTGGTTATTTTTTGTTTTCTTTGAGAAAATAAACATTTAATTAATCGATGTTTGTTGATGCAGTAAAGCTATAATAAGACCTAATGTCTATAGTAATGTTTCCAAGAATGGTTCCTGCAGCACTAAAATAGTGCTATAAAAGAAGTAGCTGGCAGAACTAAAGTTTTAAAGAAAGATGAGCTCAAATCTCTTTATAATACGAATTTTAACTAATAAAGTGCGTTAATCCGCACATTTTCTTTTTATATTTTATTTTCTTTGAGAAAATAAACATTTAATTAACCTATGTTTGTTGATGCAGTTAAGCTGAAATTAGACTAAAGAAACAACTAATGTCGATAGTAATGTTTCCACGAATAGTTGTTGTAGCACTAATATAGTGCAATAAAAGAATTAGCTGGCACTACTAAATTTTTAAAGAAAGATGAGCTCAAAACTCTTTATAATACGAATTTTAGCTAATAAAGTGCGTTAATCCACACTTTTTGTGTTTATATTTTGTTTTCTTTGAGAAAATAAACATTTAATTAATCGATGTTTGTTGATGCAGTAAAGCTATAATAAGACCTAATGTCTATAGTAATGTTTCCAAGAATGGTTGCTGCAGCACTAATATAGTGCTATAAAAGAAGTAGCTGGCAGAACTAAAGTTTTAAAGAAAGATGAGCTCAAATCTCTTTATAATACGAATTTTAGCTAATAAAGTGCGTTAATCCGCACTTTTTTTGTTTATATTTTGTTTTCTTTGAGAAAATAAACATTTAATTAACCTATATTTGTTGATGCAGTAAAGCTGAAATTAGACTAAAGAAAGAACTAATGTCTATAGTAATGTTTCCAAGAATGGTTGCTGCAGCACTAATATCGTGCTATAAAGGAAGTAGCTTCTTAAAGTTTTAAAGAAGGATGAGCTCAAAACTCTTTATATAATGAATTTTTGCTAATAAAGTGCGTTAATCCACACTTTTTGTGTTTATATTTTGTTTTCTTTGAGAAAATAAACATTTAATTAATCGATGTTTGTTGATGCAGTAAAGCTAAAATAAGACCTAATGTCTATAGTAATGTTTCCAAGAATGGTTGCTGCAGCACTAATATAGTGCTATAAAAGAAGTAGCTGGCAGAACTAAAGTTTTAAAGAAATATGAGCTAAAATCTCTTTATAATACGAATTATAGCTAATAAAGTGCGTTAATCCACGCTTTTTGTGTCTATATTTTGTTTTTGTTTGAAAAAATAAACATTTAATTAACCGATGTTTTTTTATGCAGTAAAGCTAGAATTAGAATAAAGAATGTAATGTTTCCGTCTATAGTAATGTTTCCAAGAATGGTTGCTGCAGCAATAATATCGTGCTATAAAGGAAGTAGCTTCTTAAAGTTTTAAAGAAGGATGAGCTCAAAACTCTTTATATAATGAATTTTTGCTAATAAAGTGCGTTAATCCACCCTTTTTGTGGTTATATTTTGTTTTCTTTGAGAAAATAAACATTTAATTAATCGATGTTTGTTGATGCAGTAAAGCTAAAATAAGACCTAATGTCTATAGTAATGTTTCCAAGAATGGTTGCTGCAGCACTGATATAGTGCTATAAAAGAAATAGCTGGCAGAACTAAAGTTTTAAAGAAAGATGAGCTCAAATCTCTTTATAATACGAATTTTAGCTAATAAAGTGCGTTAATCCACGCTTTTTTGTGTTTATATTTTGTTTTTGTTTGAAAAAGTAAACATTTAATTAACCGATGTTTGTTTATGCAGTAAAGCTAGAATTAGAATAAAGAATGTAATGTTTCCGTCTATAGTAATGTTTCCAAGAATGGTTGCTGCAGCACTAATATAGTGCTATAAAAGAAGTAGCTGGCAGAACTAAAGTTTTAAAGAAAGATGAGCTCAAAACTCTTTATAATGCGAATTTTAGCTAATAAAGTGCGTTAATCCACACTTTTTTGTGTTTATATTTTGTTTTCTTTGAAAAAATAAACATTTAATTAACCGATGTTTGTTTATGCAGTAAACCTAGAATTAGAATAAAGATTGTAATGTTTCCAAGAATGGTTGCTGCAGCACTAATATAGTGCTATAAAAGAAGTAGCTGGAAGAACTAAAGTTTTAAAGAAAGATGAGCTCAAATCTCTTGATAATACAAATTTTAGCTAATAAAGTGCGTTAATCGGCACTTTTTGTGCTTATATTTTGTTTTCTTTGAGAAAATAAACATTTAATTCATCGATGTTTGTTGATGCAGTAAAGCTAAAATTAGACTAAAGAAAGATATAATGTCTATCGTAATGTTTCCAAGAATGGTTGCTGCAGCACTAATATAGTGCTATAAAATAATTAGCTGTCAGAACTAAAGTTTTAAAGAAAGATGAGCTCAAAACTCTTTATAATACGAATTTTAGCTAATAAAGTGGGTTAATCCACACTTTTTTGTGGTTATATTTTGTTTTCTTTGAGAAAATAAACATTTAATTAATCGATGTTTGTTGATGCAGTAAAGCTGAAAATAGACTAAAGAAAGAACTAATGTCTTAGTAATGTTTCCAAGAATGGTTGCTGCAGCACTAATATAGTGCTATAAAAGAAGTAGCTAGCAGAACTAAAGTTTTAAAGAAAGATGAGCTGAAAACTCTTTATAATAGGAATTTTAGCTAATAAAGTGCGTTAATCAACACTTTTTTGTGTTTATATTTTGTTTTCATTTAGAAAATAAACATTTAATTAATGGATGTTTGTTTATGCAGTAAAGCTATAATAAGACCTAATGTATAGACAGTAATGTTTCCAAGAATGGTTGCTGCAGCACTAATATAGTGCAATAAAAGAAGTAGCTTGCAGAACTAAAGTTTTAAAGACAGATGAGCTCAAATCTCTTTATAATACGAATTTTAGCTAATAAAGTGCGTTAATCCGCACTTTTTGTGTTTATATTTTGTTTTCTATGAGAAAATAAACATTTAATTAACCTATGTTTGTTGATGCAGTAAAGCTGAAAATAGACTAAAGAAAGAACTAATGTCGATAGTAATGTTTCCAAGAATAGTTGTTTTAGCACTAATATAGTGCAATAAAAGAATTAGCTGGCAGTATTAAATTTTTAAAGAAAGATGAGCTCAAAACTCTTTATAATACGAATTTTAGCTAATAAAGTGCGTTAATTCGCACTTTTTGTGTTTATATTTTGTTTTCTATGAGAAAATAAACATTTAATTAACCTATGTTTGTTGATGCAGTAAAGCTGAAAATAGACTAAAGAAAGAACTAATGTCTTAGTAATGTTTCCAAGAATGGTTGCTGCAGCACTAATATAGTGCTATAAAAGAAGTAGCTGGCAGAACTAAAGTTTTAAAGAAAGATGAGCTGAAATCTCTTTATAATACGAATTTTAGCTAATAAAGTGAGTTAATCCGCACCTTTTGTGGTTATATTTTGTTTTCATTGAGAAAATAAACATTTAATTAATGGATGTTTATTTATGCAGTAAAGCTAATCGATGTTTCTCGATGCAGTAAAGCTAAAATAAGACCTAATGTCTGTAGAAATGTTTCCAAGAATGGTTGCTGCAGCACTAATATAGTGCTATAAAAAAATTAGCTGTCAGAACTAAAGTTTTAAAGAAAGATGAGCTGAAATCTCTTTATAATACGAATTTTAGCTAATAAAGTGAGTTAATCCGCACCTTTTGTGGTTATATTTTGTTTTCATTGAGAAAATAAACATTTAATTAATGGATGTTTGTTTATGCAGTAAAGCTAATCGATGTTTGTTGATGCAGTAAAGCTGAAATAAGACTTAATGTCTCTAGTAATGTTTCCAAGAATGGTTGCTGCAGCACGAATATTAGCTAATAAAGTGCGTTAATCCGCACTTTTTCTTATTATATTTTGTTTTCTTTGAGAAAATAAACATTTAATTAACCTATGTTTGTTGATGCAGTAAAGCTGAAATTAGACTAAAGAAAGAACTAATGTCGATAGTAATGTTTCCAAGAATAGTTGTTTTAGCACTAATATAGTGCAATAAAAGAATTAGCTGGCAGTACTAAATTTTTAAAGAAAGATGAGCTCAAAACTCTTTATAATACGAATTTTAGCTAATAAAGTGCGTTAATCCGCACTTTTTCTTATTATATTTTGTTTTCTTTGAGAAAATAAACATTTAATTAACCTATGTTTGTTGATGCAGTAAAGCTGAAATTAGACTAAAGAAAGAACTAATGTCGATAGTAATGTTTCCAAGAATAGTTGTTTTAGCACTAATATAGTGCAATAAAAGAATTAGCTGGCAGTACTAAATTTTTAAAGAAAGATGAGCTCAAAACTCTTTATAATACGAATTTTAGCTAATAAAGTGCGTTAATTCGCACTTTTTGTGTTTATATTTTGTTTTCTTTGAGAAAATAAACATTTAATTAACCTATGTTTGTTGATGCAGTAAAGCTGAAAATAGACTCAAGAAAGAACTAATGTCTTAGTGATGTTTCCAAGAATGGTTGCTGCAGCACTAATGTCGTGCTATAAAGGAAGTAGCTTCTTAAAGTTTTAAAGAAGGATGAGCTCAAAACTCTTTATATAATGAATTTTTGCTAATAAAGTGCGTTAATCCACACTTTTTGTGGTTATATTTTGTTTTCTTTGAGAAAATAAACATTTAATTAATCGATGTTTGTTGATGCAGTAAAGCTAAAATAAGACTTAATGTCTATAGTAATGTTTCCAAGAATGGTTGCTGCAGCACTAATATAGTGCTATAAAAGAAGTAGCTGGCAGAACTAAAGTTTTAAAGAAAGATGAGCTCAAAACTCTTTATAATGCGAATTTTAGCTAATAAAGTGCGTTAATCCACACTTTTTTGTGTTTATATTTTGTTTTCTTTGAAAAAATAAACATTTAATTAACCGATGTTTGTTTATGCAGTAAACCTAGAATTAGAATAAAGATTGTAATGTTTCCAAGAATGGTTGCTGCAGCACAAATATAGTGCTATAAAAGAAGTAGCTGGAAGAACTAAAGTTTTAAAGAAAGATGAGCTCAAATCTCTTGATAATACAAATTTTAGCTAATAAAGTGCGTTAATCGGCACTTTTTGTGCTTATATTTTGTTTTCTTTGAGAAAATAAACATTTAATTCATCGATGTTTGTTGATGCAGTAAAGCTAAAATTAGACTAAAGAAAGATATAATGTCTATCGTAATGTTTCCAAGAATGGTTGCTGCAGCACTAATATAGTGCTATAAAATAATTAGCTGTCAGAACTAAAGTTTTAAAGAAAGATGAGCTCAAAACTCTTTATAATACGAATTTTAGCTAATAAAGTGGGTTAATCTACACTTTTTTGTGGTTATATTTTGTTTTCTTTGAGAAAATAAACATTTAATTAATCGATGTTTGTTGATGCAGTAAAGCTGAAAATAGACTAAAGAAAGAACTAATGTCTTAGTAATGTTTCCAAGAATGGTTGCTGCAGCACTAATATAGTGCTATAAAAGAAGTAGCTAGCAGAACTAAAGTTTTAAAGAAAGATGAGCTGAAAACTCTTTATAATAGGAATTTTAGCTAATAAAGTGCGTTAATCAACACTTTTTTGTGTTTATATTTTGTTTTCATTGAGAAAATAAACATTTAATTAATGGATGTTTGTTTATGCAGTAAAGCTATAATAAGACCTAATGTATAGACAGTAATGTTTCCAAGAATGGTTGCTGCAGCACTAATATAGTGCAATAAAAGAAGTAGCTTGCAGAACTAAAGTTTTAAAGACAGATGAGCTCAAATCTCTTTATAATACGAATTTTAGCTAATAAAGTGCGTTAATCCGCACTTTTTGTGTTTATATTTTGTTTTCTATGAGAAAATAAACATTTAATTAACCTATGTTTGTTGATGCAGTAAAGCTGAAAATAGACTAAAGAAAGAACTAATGTCGATAGTAATGTTTCCAAGAATAGTTGTTTTAGCACTAATATAGTGCAATAAAAGAATTAGCTGGCAGTATTAAATTTTTAAAGAAAGATGAGCTCAAAACTCTTTATAATACGAATTTTAGCTAATAAAGTGCGTTAATTCGCACTTTTTGTGTTTATATTTTGTTTTCTATGAGAAAATAAACATTTAATTAACCTATGTTTGTTGATGCAGTAAAGCTGAAAATAGACTAAAGAAAGAACTAATGTCTTAGTAATGTTTCCAAGAATGGTTGCTGCAGCACTAATATAGTGCTATAAAAGAAGTAGCTGGCAGAACTAAAGTTTTAAAGAAAGATGAGCTGAAATCTCTTTATAATACGAATTTTAGCTAATAAAGTGAGTTAATCCGCACCTTTTGTGGTTATATTTTGTTTTCATTGAGAAAATAAACATTTAATTAATGGATGTTTGTTTATGCAGTAAAGCTAATCGATGTTTCTCGATGCAGTAAAGCTAAAATAAGACCTAATGTCTGTAGAAATGTTTCCAAGAATGGTTGCTGCAGCACTAATATAGTGCTATAAAATAATTAGCTGTCAGAACTAAAGTTTTAAAGAAAGATGAGCTGAAATCTCTTTATAATACGAATTTTTGCTAATAAAGTGAGTTAATCTGCACCTTTTGTGGTTATATTTTGTTTTCATTGAGAAAATAAACATTTAATTAATGGATGTTTGTTTATGCAGTAAAGCTAATCGATGTTTGTTGATGCAGTAAAGCTGAAATAAGACTTAATGTCTCTAGTAATGTTTCCAAGAATGGTTGCTGCAGCACGAATTTTAGCTAATAAAGTGCGTTAATCCGCACTTTTTCTTATTATATTTTGTTTTCTTTGAGAAAATAAACATTTAATTAACCTATGTTTGTTGATGCAGTAAAGCTGAAATTAGACTAAAGAAAGAACTAATGTCGATAGTAATGTTTCCAAGAATAGTTGTTTTAGCACTAATATAGTGCAATAAAAGAATTAGCTGGCAGTACTAAATTTTTAAAGAAAGATGAGCTCAAAACTCTTTATAATACGAATTTTAGCTAATAAAGTGCGTTAATCCGCACTTTTTCTTATTATATTTTGTTTTCTTTGAGAAAATAAACATTTAATTAACCTATGTTTGTTGATGCAGTAAAGCTGAAATTAGACTAAAGAAAGAACTAATGTCGATAGTAATGTTTCCAAGAATAGTTGTTTTAGCACTAATATAGTGCAATAAAAGAATTAGCTGGCAGTACTAAATTTTTAAAGAAAGATGAGCTCAAAACTCTTTATAATACGAATTTTAGCTAATAAAGTGCGTTAATTCGCACTTTTTGTGTTTATATTTTGTTTTCTTTGAGAAAATAAACATTTAATTAACCTATGTTTGTTGATGCAGTAAAGCTGAAAATAGACTCAAGAAAGAACTAATGTCTTAGTGATGTTTCCAAGAATGGTTGCTGCAGCACTAATGTAGTGCTATAAAGGAAGTAGCTTCTTAAAGTTTTAAAGAAGGATGAGCTCAAAACTCTTTATATAATGAATTTTTGCTAATAAAGTGCGTTAATCCACACTTTTTGTGGTTATATTTTGTTTTCTTTGAGAAAATAAAAATTTAATTAATCGATGTTTGTTGATGCAGTAAAGCTAAAATAAGACCTAATTTCTATAGTAATGTTTCCAAGAATGGTTGCTGCAGCACTAATATCGTGCTATAAAGGAAGTAGCTTCTTAAAGTTTTAAAGAAGGATGAGCTCAAAACTCTTTATGATACGATTTTTAGCTAATAAAGTGCGTTAATCCACACATATTTTTGTTTATACTTTGTTTTCTTTGAAAAATTAAACATTTAAATAACCGATGTTTGTTGATGCAGTAAAGCTAAAATTAGACTGAAGAAAGAACTAATGTCTAAAGCAATGTTTCCAAGAATGGTTGCTGCAGCACTAATATAGTGCTATAAAGAAGTAGCTGGCAGAACTAAAATTTCAAAGAAAGATGAGCTCAAAACTCTTTATATTACGAATTTTAGCTAATAAAGTGCGTTAATCCGCACTTTTTCTTATTATATTTTGTTTTCTTTGAGAAAATAAACATTTAATTAACCTATGTTTGTTGATGCAGTAAAGCTGAAATTAGACTAAAGAAAGAACTATTGTCGATTGTAATGTTTCCAAGAATAGTTGTTTTAGCACTAATATAGTGCAATAAAAGAATTAGCTGGCAGAACTAAATTTTTAAAGAAAGATGAGCTCAAAACTCTTTATAATACGAATTTTAGCTAATAAAGTGTGTTAATCCACACTTTTTGTGTTTATATTTTGTTTTCTTTGAGAAAGTAAACATTTAATTAACCTATGTTTGTTGATGCAGTAAAGCTAAAATAAGACCTAATGTCTATAGTAATCTTTCCAAGAATGGTTGCTGCAGCACTAATATCGTGCTATAAAGGAAGTAGCTTCTTAAAGTTTTAAAGAAGGATGAGCTCAAAACTCTTTATGATACGATTTTTAGCTAATAAAGTGAGTTAATCCACACCTATTTTTGTTTATATTTTGTTTTCTTTGAAAAATTAAACATTTAAATAACCGATGTTTGTTGATGCAGTAAAGCTAAAATTAGACTGAAGAAAGAACTAATGTCTATAGCAATGTTTCCAAGAATGGTTGCTGCAGCACTAATATAGTGCTATAAAGAAGTAGCTGGCAGAACTAAAATTTCAAAGAAAGATGAGCTCAAAACTCTTTATAATACGAATTTTAGCTAATAAAGTGAGTAAATCCGCACCTTTTGTGTTTATATTTTGTTTTCTTTGAGAAAATAAACATTTAATTAATGGATGTTTGTTGATGCAGTAAAGCTCTAATAAGACCCAATGTCTATAGTAATGTTTCTAAGAATGGTTGCTGCAGCACTAATATAGTGCTATAAAAGAAGTAGCTGGCAGAACTAAAGTTTTAAAGAAAGATGAGCTGAAATATCTTTATAATACGAATTTTAGCTAATAAAGTGCGTTAATCCGCACTTTTTCTTATTATATTTTGTTTTCTTTGAGGAAATAAAAATTTAATTAACCTATGTTTGTTGATGCAGTAAAGCTGAAATTAGACTAAAGAAAGAACTAATATCGATAGTAATGTTTCCAAGAATAGTTGTTGTAGCACTAATATAGTGCAATAAAAGAATTAGCTGGCAGTACTAAATTTTTAAAGAAAGATGAGCTCAAAACTCTTTATAATACGAATTTTAGCTAATGAAGTGCGTTAATTCGCACTTTTTGTGTTTATATTTTGTTTTATTTGAGAAAGTAAACATTTAATTAACCTATGTTTGTTGATGCAGTAAAGCTAAAATAAGACCTAATGTCTATAGTAATGTTTCCAAGAATGGTTGCTGCAGCACTAATATCGTGCTATAAAGGAAGTAGCTTCTTAAAGTTTTAAAGAAGGATGAGCTCAAAACTCTTTATGATACGATTTTTAGCTAATAAAGTGAGTTAATCCACACCTATTTTTGTTTATATTTTGTTTTCTTTGAAAAATTAAACATTTAAATAACCGATGTTTGTTGATGCAGTAAAGCTAAAATTAGACTGAAGAAAGAACTAATGTCTATAGCAATGTTTCCAAGAATGGTTGCTGCAGCACTAATATAGTGCTATAAAGAAGTAGCTGGCAGAACTAAAATTTCAAAGAAAGATGAGCTCAAAACTCTTTATAATACGAATTTTAGCTAATAAAGTGAGTAAATCCGCACCTTTTGTGTTTATATTTTGTTTTCTTTGAGAAAATAAACATTTAATTAATGGATGTTTGTTGATGCAGTAAAGCTCTAATAAGACCCAATGTCTATAGTAATGTTTCTAAGAATGGTTGCTGCAGCACTAATATAGTGCTATAAAAGAAGTAGCTGGCAGAACTAAAGTTTTAAAGAAAGATGAGCTGAAATATCTTTATAATACGAATTTTAGCTAATAAAGTGCGTTAATCCGCACTTTTTCTTATTATATTTTGTTTTCTTTGAGGAAATAAAAATTTAATTAACCTATGTTTGTTGATGCAGTAAAGCTGAAATTAGACTAAAGAAAGAACTAATATCGATAGTAATGTTTCCAAGAATAGTTGTTGTAGCACTAATATAGTGCAATAAAAGAATTAGCTGGCAGTACTAAATTTTTAAAGAAAGATGAGCTCAAAACTCTTTATAATACAAATTTTAGCTAATAAAGTGCGTTAATTCGCACTTTTTGTGTTTATATTTTGTTTTCTTTGAGAAAATAAACACTTAATAAATCGATGTTTGTTGATGCAGTAAAGCTGAAATAAGAGTTAATGTCTCTAGTAATGTTTCCAAGAATGGTTGCTGCAGCACTAATATTGTGCTATAAATGAAGTAGCTTCTTAAAGTTTTAAAGAAGGATGAGCTCAAAACTCTTTATGATACGATTTTTAGCTAATAAAGTGCGTTAATCCACACTTAATTGTGTTTATACTTTGTTTTCTTTGAGAAAATAAACACTTAATAAATCGATGTTTGTTGATGCAGTAAAGCTAAAATTAGACTGAAGAAAGAACTAATGTTTATAGCAATGTTTCCAAGAATGGTTGCTGCAGCACTAATATAGTGCTATAAAGAAGTAGCTGGCAGAACTAAAATTTCAAAGAAAGATAAGCTCAAAACTCTTTATAATACGAATTTTAGCTAATAAAGTGAGTTAATCCGCACCTTTTGTGTTTAGATTTTGTTTTCTTTGAGAAAATAAACATTTATTTAATGGATGTTTGTGTATCCAGTAAAGCTAAAATAAGACCTAATGTCTATAGTAATGTTTCCAAGAATGGTTGCTGCAGCACTAATATAGTGCTCTAAAAGAAGTAGCTGGCAGAACTAAAGTTTTAAAAAAAGATGAGCTCAAAACTCTTTATAATACGAATTTTAGCTAATAAAGTGCGTTAATCCACACTTTTTGTCTTTATATTTTGTTTTCTTTGAGAAAATAAACACTTAATAAATCGATGTTTGTTGATGCAGTAAAGCTGAAATAAGAGTTAATGTCTCTAGTAATGTTTCCAAGAATGGTTGCTGCAGCACTAATATCGTGCTATAAAGGAAGTAGCTTCTTAAAGTTTTAAAGAAGGATGAGCTCAAAACTCTTTATATAATGAATTTTTGCTAATAAAGTGCGTTAATCAACAATATCTTGTGTTTATATTTTGTTTTCTTTGAGAAAATAAACATTTAATTAATCGATGTTTGTTGATGCAGTAAAGCTATAATAAGAACTAATGTCTATAGTAATATTTCCAAGAATGGTTCCTGCAGCACTAATATAGTGCTATAAAAGAAGTGGCTGATAGAACTAAAGTTTTAAAGAAAGATGAGCTCAAATCTCTTTATAATACGAATTTTAGCTATTAAAGTGCGTTAATCCGCAATTTTTGTGGTTATATTTTGTTTTCTTTGAGAAAATAAACATTTAATTCATCGATGTTTCTTGATGCAGTAAAGCTAAAATAAGACTAAAGAAAGAAATAATGTCTATAGTAATGTTTCCAAGAATGGTAGATGCAGCACTAATATAGAGCTATAAAAGAAGTAGCTGTCAGATAAAAAATTTCAAAGAAAGATGAGCTCAAATCTCTTAATAATACAAATTTTAGCTAATAAAGTGCGTTAATCCCCACTTTTTGTGGTTATATTTTGTTTTCTTTGAGAAAAATAAACATTTAATTAACCTATGTTTGTTGATGCAGTAAAGCTGAAATTAGACTGAAGAAAGAACTAATGTCGATAGTAATGTTTCCAAAAATAGTTGTTGTAGCACTAATATAGTGCAATAAAAGAATTAGCTGGCAGTACTAAAGTTTTAAAGAAAGATGAGCTCAAAACTCTTTATAATACGAACTTTAACTATTAAAGTGCGTTAATCCGCCCTTTTTGTGTTTATATTTTGTTTTCTTTGAGAAAATAAACATTTAATTAACCTATGTTTGTTGATGCGATAAAGCTAAAATAAGACTAAAGAAAGAAATAATGTCTATAATAATGTTTCCAAGAATTGTTGCTGCAGCATTAATATAGTGCTATAAAAGAATTAGCTGGCAGAACTAAAGTTTTAAAGAAGATGAGCTCATATCTCTTTATAATACAA